>WOXC01005595.1:0-1330997 GCA_011680675.1 Gymnobelideus leadbeateri | reverse complement strand
ATTACCTGGAGAGACTTATACAAACTGATGCTGAGCGAGAAGAGTAGAATCAGAAGAAATCTGTATACAATCACAGACACATTGTATTGTGATGACCAACTATGACAGACTGGACTCTTTTCAGCAATGCCGTGATATAAGTCAATCCTGAAAGACTCAAGAAAGAGAGAGATGTGCCATCCAGAGATATAACTAGAAAGAACTGAGCCTGAATCCTGATGGAAACAAACTAAATGATCTTTTTCTTTTCATTGTTTGGTTTTATTTCTTCTTTACCATCTTTCATCCCACCTAGTACAATTATGCCTTTGTAATTGGACTAATGTCTAATATGAATGTATTTGCAGATCCTATACTGGACTATATGCTGTTGTGGGGGCTGGGGGGAGGGAAGTAAAGGAAATCTGAAAATCAAGGAACTATGGAATTGAATCTTGTTATCTGAAACTAAACTAATAAATTAATTTAAATATTCAAAATACAATAAAATAAAACCATCAGCAAGTAATATATGCAATGGGGATAAGCTAGAAGCATTTCCAATAAGATCACGAGTGAAACAAGGGTGTCAACTATCACGCCTCTTATTGAATCTCGTAATAATAATGTTAGCAGTGGCAATTAGAGAAGAAAAAGGACTCAAACTAGGCAAAGAAGAGACCAAGCAATCACTCTTCACAGATGATATGATGATATGCTTAGAGAATCCTAGAGAATCAAGGAAAAAACTACTTGAGACAATAAATAAATTTGGCAAAGTTGCAGTTTATAAAATAAACCCACATAAGTCCTCAGCTTTCCTGTATATCTCTAATGAAATTCAACAGCAAGAGATAGAAAGAGAAATCCCATTTAAAGTTACTGTAGACATTATAAAGTATTTGAGAATCTACCTGCCAAAACAAACCCAGGACCTATATGGTCACAACTACAAAACACTTCTTTTTTTTTTTTTTTTAGTTTTCTGACATTTCTCTATTATTAAACAGAACAACATGAACATTTCAATACCCAAGGAAAAGGACTGTATATGAACCTGGGAATTTCTGTTTTGAATGTGTAGATTTAATCTGAAGGCTGACACTATCAGCTGACCTGGGTTTCTTGATCTCCTAAAGGATGTCTGAACCTTGCTAAAAACTTAATGCTGCAGCCTGACCCTAAGGAAGTCTGCCTTTGACAAGACACAGGTGCTGACTACTCCTCCAAAGAGCCTCTCCAGCAGCCAGAGGGAGTCTGGGCCTCCAGAAGCCTGGATCCAGCCACGTTCTATCTCCAGAACACTTCTGTCATTGTCCCACTGACATCTCAAACTCCATCAACACTGTGGTACCCCCCTCCTCCCTAAAAGAAATCAACCCTAGGCCAAATCTGAGCTAGTGGAGGTTTCTGACCTGCCCCCACCTTTCCTACTCCAACTGCCACTACTCTAGGCTTGCTCTCAGCTCTGAGACTTGAAGCCTGTACAACTGAGGGAGGGTGTGTGGAAATGCCCTCTCTCAACTGGCACGCTCTGACATTCCTTTGGAACGAAAGTCAGGAGCCTTTAAGGCTGCTTGAAGCAGTTTACAAAAATCATCTTGTTTTATAGAAACTGGGACAGAAGCAGAAGAAATCATTAGCCTCATTTTACAAATGAAGGAACTTGGAGATGAAGTGGCTTGGCCAGGGTAATGGTCAGTGAAGCATCAGCTAAGGAGATTCGAGCCCAGGTGTCTCCTGGCATTGCTTCCTGACAATCTACTTGGAGTGGGGGGAGTGGGGTCCCAAGTGGGGATGGGAAGCACCCAGCAGAGGAGCCGGAGCTCGCTATGCTAATGTCCTCCAGTGAGGAAGCCTCTCAATTAAACTTGGCCCGAGCCAGCCCTCCAATCAGAACTGGGAGAGCCCCACCCATGTGCTTAGCTCTAAAGTGGTAGGGTGGGGAATGGGGTTGAGGGAGGAGGAAGGGAAACAACAAAAACCCAGAAAGACGCCATGGGAGGTCCTGCTTTGGGAGAAGAGGGCCCTGGAATCCGGGGCCTGGCATTCAGGTGGTGCTCCCAGTGTTTGCCGTGGATGGATCCTGGGCTGCACCTTGAAGGCCCTGGAGCTCCCCACTGAGGCACTGCATGGCAGCTAGTTGGCTTTGGAGGTCCTCCACTTGCTTCTGTAGCACAAGGAACTGGGGGCACGTCTGTCCTGGAGGACGCTTTGGTTTTGCGTCCTGCTTGGGGGGCTGCTCTTGTGTCCTGGACGGGGCTCTGGACCGAGTGCTCTGGGTAGGAGGCAAAGGCTTCAAGATTCGAGCTGCCTGGGGGTCCCTGGACTTGGGGTCCCGAGCTCTGGGGCCTCTCTGATGCAAGCAGAAACGAGGTGGCACAGATTTGCTGTGTAGGAGTTGCTGAGGATGGATTATTCCCTGCTTTGGCAGGCGGATTATTCCCTGCTTTGGTGGGTGGCTCTGCTTCTTTCGTCCTGCCCGCCTCACTGCTCCTGCCTTTCTGCTGCCTAGCTCCTGGAGGTGCCAAGGGTTCCCTTTTGGACTTGAGCAGGACAGGCAAGCCAGAGGTTTTTAAGGGGATAGCTGACCATTTTTTCTGCCCAGGCAAAGGAAGGGCCTGATGCCCCCTCCAGGAAACAGCTAAAGAGGCCCCACCCAGGGATCGTTTCTCCTGGCCCACCTTCCCCAAATGGCCACTTTTTGGAGTGGCTTTGGGTAGGCTGCCTGTGGCTCCTTGAGGCCTCTGGGGGCGTCTGGCACTGGGCTGCTCTGCCCTGCCCCCACTGGGAGCTTGGGGGCTCTCAGAGATGGAGAAAACAGATGCCCCTTCGAGCAGCTTCAGCCCTTCTGAAGCTTTGTGTGGGGTGGAGGTCACAAAGGTAGTGCTGCTAAATAAGAAAGTCTCATTGATGGGCGTGTCAGGGAGGTCTTGCTCTTCAAGTAGGGCCCCTGCCCCACTGGCCTGCTCATCCGGAGCCTGGCTGCATTCTGGCTGGGCGTCTTGAGCCAGCGGAGGGCCTGAGCTAAGCAGACGTGTCTTATAGAACTCAGTGCTTGACTCCGAGGCCAAAGAGCTGGAATCATCAGCTTGTGCAGCATCAGGAGCCTGGCTACAGAGCTCCATGGTCACATTAAGCTGCCATCTGCCCGGATGGGTTGGGCTGGCAGCCTCCTCCAAAGCTGGCAGCCCTTTGAGGCCGGGAAGGCCCTGCTCACTGTGGGTGGCCAGCGAAGGCTCCTGCTTTGGGTCTAGGGCAGGGGCGGGGAGTAGGCTATCACTGGGCTGCACCTGGACCTGGTCACCGGCTGAGAGGTCCAGAAAAGAAGGCAGGTCGGGTGGGGGGAGCTCAGCCTCAATGGTGGATGCATCGGTTTCCCCTTGACCTTGCAGCTGCTCTGAAATGACCTTTGCCTCTTCGGCAAGGATAGCTTTAAAGCCGAGGATGCTGTTGGGAGACTGCATGGCAACTCGCCGGCCTCTCGCCGCATCCCAAAAGCTGAAGCACTCGGAGTGGGAGCACCTTGGCTGCGCGCGTCGTCCCAGCAGCCTCCCTTTCAAAACCGGTGCTTCGCCTCTATAGGGCTTCACGGCCCGCCAACCAGCGTCTTTCCACATAGGCCCGCCCCTCGAGTGCTCGGCCAATCCGGAGAGCGCGGCGGAACGACGCACGCGGCGGCCAATACGAGCTCCTGAGTAGCTGCTGGAGCAGCACAAGGGCCTGAGCCCCTTCTGGTCCGCACTGAGGGGTGTGGCCTGTAGGGCCAGAGGGGCCTGCTGGTCAGCTTCGACTAGGCCCGCCCCCTCCTTCTTTCGGGGGTAGGGGTAGCGGCGTGGGGACGGTGGGGGGGGGGGGGCATCGAGAGAGGGATAGAGCCAGGGAAATTGGGCGGCTTAGGCGGCAAGAGAGAGAAAAGCGGGGAGGAGGGGGAGGAGGGGGGAGGGGAGAAAGACAGAACCTGGGAAATTGGGCGGCTTAGGGGGCAAGAGAGAGAAAAGGGGGGGTGGGGGGAGGGGCGGGGGGAAAGGGGAGGGGTGGGGGAGGGGAGAAAGACAGAACCTGGGAAATTGGGCGGCTTAGGGGGCAAGAGAGAGAACTACAAAACACTTCTAACATGAATAAAATCAGATCTAACTAATTGGAAAAATATCAATTGCTCGTGGCTGGGTTGAGCCAATATAATAAAAATGACAATTTTACCCAAACTAAATTATATATTTAGTGCCATACCAATCAATTCACCAAAATACTACTTTAGAGAGCTAGAAAAAATAGCAATAAAATCCATTTGGAAGAACAAAAGGTCCAGAATATCAAGGAAATTAATGAAAAGAAATGTTAGGGAAGGTGGAATAGCTATACCAGATTTTAATCTGTGTCATAAAGCAGCAGTCATCAAAACTGCTTGGTACTGGCTGACGAATAGAGTAGTGGATCGATGGAATAAGATTGGGCATATGAGATTCAGCAATCAATGAGTATAGTAATCTACTGTTTGATAAAAACAAAGACCCCAGTTTTGGGGATAAGAACACATTATTTGACAAAAACTGCTGGGTAAACTAGAATATAGTATGGCAGAAATGGGTATAGACCATTATCTTATACCATATACCAAAATCAAATCTAAATGGGTGCATGATCTAAGGATAAAGGATGATACTGTAAGCAATTTGGGAGAACGAGGAATAGTTTATGTGTCAGATTTGTGGACAGGGAAAGACTTTATGACCAAACAAGAATTAGAAAACATTATAAAATGCAAAATGGATAATTTTGATTACATTAAATTGAAAAGCTTCTGTACAAACAAAGCCAATGTAACCAATATTGGGAGGGAAGTGGAAAACTGGGAAAGAATTTTTACAACCAATGTCTCTGATTAAGGCCTCATTTCTAAAATATACAGAGAACTGAGTGAAATCTATAAGAATACATGTCATTCCCCAATTGATAAGTGGTCAAAAGATATGAACAGGCATTTTTCAGAGAAAGAAATTAAAGATATCTATAAGCATATGAAAAAATTCTCTAAATCACTATTGATCAGAGAAATGCAAATCAAAACAACTCTGAGGTAACACATCTCACCAGTCAGATTGGCTAAGATGACAAAACAGGAAAATGACAAAGGCTGGAGAAGATGTGGGCAAATTAGAACACTAATGCATTGCTGGTGGAGTTGTGTACTGATCCAGCCATTCTGGAGAGCAATCTTTAATTATGCCCAAAGGGCTATAGATAATTTCATATCCTTTGACCCAGCAATAGCACTTCTAGGGTTATATCCCAAAGAAATCATAGAAGTGGGAGGAAGACCCATATGTACAAAAATTACTCATAGCAGCTCTTTTTTGTGGTTGCAAAGAATTGGAAATTAAGGGGGTGCCCATCAATTGGGGAATGGCTGAACAATTTGTGGTGTATACATGTAATGGAATATTATTGTGCTATAAAAAATGAGGAGCAGATGGACTTCATATTTACCTGGAGAGGCTTATACAAACTGATGCTGAGTGAGAAGAATAGAACCATGAGAAATTTGCATATAATCACAGACACAACATATGTGTGATGACCAACTTTGATAGACTGGACTCTTCTCAGCAATGCAGTGATATAAGTCAAGCCTAAAAGACTCATGATGGAGAGAGATGTCTACATCCAGAGAAAGAACTAGAAAAAACTGAGTTTGAATCCTGCTTGAAGCCAACTATTTGATCTTTTTCTTTTTATTGTTTGGTTTTATTTCCTCTTTACCATCTTTCATTCCATCTAGTACAATGGCCTTTGTAACCTGAATAATGTCTTATGTGAAAGTATTTGCAGATCCTATACTGGATTGTATGCCACCATGGGGCTGGGGGGAGGGGATGGAGGGAAAGAAAATTTGAAACTCAAGGAATTATGGAATTGAATCTTGTAAACTAAAATTTAACAAACAAATCAATGAAGACAAAAAATTAAAAAATGAAAACTCTCTCCTTTTTTCATTTTTAAATTTATTTATGTTTTTTAAAGCACAGGGACTTTTTTGGATTTTTTATTTATTTTCCTCTCCCTATCCTTTTCCCTACCAATGAAAAACCAAGAATAACAAAAATTCATATAAATATGAATAGACAAATTTCTACTGATGGCACTAAACATTGGTTCTTTATCTGGTGATGGATAGCATGTTTCATCATAAGTTCTTTGGAATTATGACGGATCATTGTGTCAATAAGAGCTACAAAGTCTTTCAAAGTTGATGATCTTTACATTATTGCTGTTACTATGTAGACAATTCCCCTGCTCACTTCACTTTTCATCAGTTCATATGGGTCTTCCCATGTATTTCTGAAACCATTCCTTTCATTATTAATTAGAACAAAATAGTATTCCATTACATTCATATACCACAATTTATTCAGTCATTTCCCAACTGATGGACATGCCTTTCATTTTCAATTATTTACCACCACAATAAAGAGCTAGTATAAAATATGTGTATCTATTTATGAATCTGTTTCCACTTTCTTTGACCTCCTTGGGGTATAGCCTTAGTAATGGTATTACAGGGTAACTGTTTAAAAGCCTTTTGGGCATAATTCCAAATTACTTTCCAGGATGGTAGGACTAGATCACAACTCCACCAACAGTGCATTAGTGCACCTGTTTTCCCATATATCCTTCAGCATTTATTTTCCTTTTTTGTCATCTTAGCCAATCTTCTGACTGTGAGATAGTATTGCAGGATTGTTTTAATTTCCATTTCTCTAGTTATTAGTAATTTAGAGCATATTTTCATATAGCTATTGATAACTTTAATTTCTTCCCCTAGAAACTGGCTATTTAGATCCTTTTAAAGGATAACTAGGTAGTGCAGTGGATAGAGAGCCAGACCTGAGGTCAGAAAGATCTGAAGTCATTCAAATCCAGTTTTAGACACTCACTAGCTGTGTGTCTGTGGACAAGTCACTTAACATTATATGCCTAAGTTTTCTCTTCTGTAAAATAAGCTGGAGAAAGAAATGGCAAACCACTCCAGTATCTTTCTAGGAAAATACCAAATGTGATCACAAAGAGTTGGGCACATCTGAAATGACTGAAAAACAGCAACATATCCTTTGGTCATCATTTGGGAAATGGATCCTATTCTTATAAATTTGACTCAGTTACCTATATAGTTTGGAAGTGAGACTTCTAATAGATAAACTGAAGATTTTTCTCCCAATTTCCCGTTTTTCTTCTAACTTTAGCAGCATTCATTTTGTTAATACTGGTATTTTGGTTTTGCTTTTGTTAAAACCAAAAACTGTTCATTGCAAAAAAACTTTCTTTTTTTAATTTTGTATAATCCAAATTATCAATTTTATCTCCTGAAATCTCCCTGTCTCTTGTTGGTCATGAATTCCCCTATCCATATATCTGATATGTATTTTTACCTGCTTCTTCAGTAGTACTTCTTAACAATAACTGACCTTGAAGACCTGGGCCTCTTCACTATATGATGTATATGAAGCTGAGAGATTAAGCAAGATACAAAACCATCCTCTTTCCCCTTTTCCTCAGCAAAAGGTAGGAATAGAAAGAGTACTATCTCTAGAAATAGAGGACCTATATCTAAATCCTGTCTGCCACTTACTACCTGAGTGACCTTGGGTAAGACATTTAAACTATGGTTCATATATCAAACAAAATGGGGTGGGGGATGTCTATGACAAAGAGTGGTGGCAACTTTGCAGAGAACTGTGTAAAACCAGTCATCAGGTGCCCCAAAATTCATTTCAAAATAAAGCCATCTCTAGTAAATAAATGCTATTAAATACAATTAAGAAGCAGAAAAAAGCAGCAATGATTATGTATCCTAAGTAACTATCTTGCCTGATTTGGACATCAATGCTACCTAGAACTCTTAGAACCACTATTATTATTCAGAACTCAGGGGTTCTCCCTTGCTGTATGAACTGAGGGCTATAATTTCAAACTCCCACCTAAAAAACCAATGGGCTTAATAAAGATAGACTAAAATAAACACCACCACATATAAAAAATGTGATCTCCTGCAGTGTTAAATGGTAATGAGTCATAAGCCCAAATCTGAGTGTAGATTTTGGTCTTATGGTGCTGTCTCTTGAATATTTAGATGCTTAAGGATGGGTTACTTATGTCCACTGCCTTACTCATTGTTCCCATTTCCTTTCATTGTTCATTACCTAAGCAATGACTTCCCACTTCTTGGCTGGTCAATCTCAGTACCATAGATCAAATCGCAATAGTAGAAAATGCATTGAAATAATAGAAATGTTAAGTATGGTGGAGTTGACCTATGACCAATCCCTAGCCAGGAAGGTAATTAAAGAAAGGGCCAAATAATGAATTAAGTGATGTGTTTGAGCACTGGATTCTTTTATTAAATATGGAGTTCTCTGATGGAAATAGGAAGGCAGTTGATTCATCAATTCCCTGAGGCAGCTTGATGACACAGGGGGTAGAGTATTGGAGTCAGGTAGAGAACTGGAGTCAGGAAGACCAGAGTTCAAATCCAGTCCCAGAAAATTAGTAGATGTGTGACCCTGGGCAAGTCACTTAACTTCTTTTTGCCTCAGTTTCTTCTACTGTAAAATGAAGACAATAATAACACCTACTTCTCAGAGTTATAAGGATCAAATGAGATAATGATTGTAAAGCACTTATAATGATAATATACAAATATTAGCAATTACTAAATATGGAGGAGTTTTTCTTAATTGACTTAGAATGGAAACTTGGATATTGAAGATTGGTTATGCCCTTTTAAATAACTGACTTTTGGGAGTAGAAACAGCTCGTCCAAGCCACTCTGCCCCCAGATTTCCTCCAAACTATGTAAAAGGGGACTCTGAACAACTTCTGGAGCCCCAGCACCCACAGAACTACACAGAGAAGCTAACCTCCCACTGAGGACAGCCCAGCAGCCCTGCAGGAAGGACCAGCGCAGCGCTCTGGGAGACTGCAGTGTGCAGAGCGCGAGGAGCCGAGTCCAGGTCCACATGAGCGGTTTTAGCCCCATGGCGGCCAAGCCAGCAGTCAGCTGGAGGGACCCCAGAACATCAGCAGCTGTGTCGATTCCAGAATTATCAACATAGACATGCCTAGGACAAAGTGAGAGGTTAGTGCCCTATGGACTTTGGGACCAGTATTTGGGGAATGCGTCAGCTTCCTCCCCTGGGGGCTAGAAGCCACTGAGGAGACACACCATTTTGTAGTTTTCAGAGGCAGCTCCAGCTCCTGGACTGCGAACTGTAGAGAGATCCAGCAATCAGTCTTGGGGGGTAATCGCTCTTGCTTTAACCTCCCTGGATCTGGATTGTGATCTGGGGTGGAGGTCGTGGGTGGGTTTCCAGCTTGCCAGAAATAGAAGTTGCCCCCCCACATGTTCAGGATGAAAATTCCCCTATCTGGCTTCAAAGCCATAGTGTGGCAACAAGCCCAAAAGTCAAGTAATTAAGTGGCAACATGCCAAGGCAAAGGAAATAAATTAGACAGAAAAATGCAACCCTAGACTCCTACATCGGGGGCAAGGAGGGTCGAAGCATGGAGCAGGAAGAGGACTGTGAGGTCAGAAGTCCAGCTCCAAAAGCCCCAAGAGAAAACATGAGCTGGTTGCAGGCCATAGAGGACCTTAAGAAGGATTTTAAAAATCAAATAAGAGAAGTGGAGGAAAAATTGGAAAGAGAAATGAGAAGGATGCAGGAAAAGTATGAAATGAGGGTCAACAGCCTGACTGAGGAAAATAACACCTTAAAAATAGATTAACTTATTAAATTAAGTCAACTTTGCCAGATGGAAAAAGAATCTCAAAAGTTCACTGAGGAGATTCATTCCTTCAGAGTTAGACTGGAGCAAATAGAAGCTAATGACTTTATGAGAAATCAAGATGCTGTTAAGCAGATCCAAACAAACGAAAGATTAGAAGGCAATGTGAAATATCTCATGGGAAAAACCACTGACCTGGAAAATAGATCCAGGAGAGACAATTTAAAAATTATTGGACTACCTGAAAGCCATGATCAAAGAAAGAACCTAGAAATCACCCTTCAAGAAATTCTCAAGGAAAATTGCCCTCATGTTTTAGATCCAGAGGGCAAAATAAAGGTTGAAAGAATCCACCGATCACCTCCTGAAAAAGATCCCCCCAAAAAAACTCCCAGGAATATTATAGCCAGGTTCCAGAATGCCCAGATCAGGGAGAAAATACTACAAGCAGCCAGGAAGAAACAATTTCAGTATTGTGGAAACACAATCAGAATAGCCCAGGACCTGGCAGCTTCTACACTGAGGGATCGAAGGGCATGGAATATGATATTCCAGAGGGCAAAAGAGCTGGGAATGAACCCAAGGGTCACCTACCCATCAAAACTGAGTATTTTGTTTCAGAGGAAAATGTGGTCATTCAGTGGAATAGAGGACTTTCAAACACTCTTGAGGAAAAAAACAGAATTGAATAGAAAATTTGACATCCAGATGCAAGAAGCAAGAGATGCCTGAGAAGGTAATCAGGGAAAAGAAATCAAAAGGAACTTATCAAAGTTGAACTATTTACATTCCTATATGGGAAAACAATAACTGTGACTGAGGAAATCTTTCTCACTATGAAAATAATGGAAGAAGGGTGTATGGTCATGTGAATACATATGTGAATGTGTGTGTATATGGTTACAGTTATATATGGATAGGGGGCATAGGTTGAATTTGTTGGGAAGGGAGGACACTCAAGGGGTGAAGTTGTGAGGTGAGAGAGGAAAGTGGCAGGAGGAGATGGGGAGAGATGGGGTGGGGTAAACTATCTCATGTAGAGGAAGCAGGGGGATGTGGTTGCAGGGGAGGGGAAAAATAGGAAGGCAAAAAGGCAAAACCCCATTCTCATTGAATTTGGTTCAGGGAGAGAATGACATACATACTAGGTGGGACATCTCAACCTACAGCAGAATGGGGGGAAGGGATGATGAGAGGAGGGATGATGGATGGGAGGGCATCCTTGTGAGGAGGGGAGGTTGGAGGTACCCATTACTGAAGAGGGACAGGATCAAGTGGGGAATGGACCAGGTGGGGGATGAGGGAGAGGGAACTATAAGCAGCCTTCTACAATATACGTACTATGATAATGTTTTGCATAGCTAGACATGTACAACATATACTGAATTACTTATCTCCCCAGAGGGAATGGGTGACAAGGGAGGAAGGAAATGGATATGAAATTCAATGTCTTAAGATTAAATTTTCAAATATATATAAATACTATTATTAATACTCTTTTGCTTGTAATAGGGAGATAAGATGTGCAGGCATTGGGACACAAAGATTCACCTTCCTCTAATGGAGAGGTCGAAGGGGGTATGGGAGAAGATATGGGAGAGAGCAGATTGGAGGAAGCGATATCTTGTAGGACTGCTGTTCTGGGAGGGTGGGTAGGGGAAAAATGGGGGGGGAAATGATTGTAACTCAAAATCTTGTGGAAATGAATGATGTAAAACAGAAATTAGTAAAGCATTTTTAAAATAAAAAAATTTTTAAAATACCATCCTAAAAAAAAACAAACTGACTTTTGCCAGCTGTAGAACCAATCCAAGCAAGAACTAGCCTTCTAGAGCCCCAACACACAAGGATAAGTAAGGCACAATCATCATTAAATAATATAGACTGATCTCTAGATACCTTTAATAAAGTAAAACTGATACAATGAAACAGTATTAAATAACTACAATCAGTTATCAAGAGAGTTCCAAAAAATTAAGAGTAGAACAAATTGAATAGAATCATAACAGTTGGAAGGCATCTTCCAATTTCCATGCTTGACAATGAAGAAACTGAGGTAGAGAAAGGATAACAGATTTGTCAAAGGTGACACAGAAGAGAAAATCTGGGACACAGATTCAGTTGCCCTGACTCCCAAGTCAGTGTTTTGGGGTTTTTTTTGGTTTTTTTAACTCTATCACATTGATTATTTAGTGTTATCTTTTCTAGTGATGAGGGAATTTTTAAAAAGTAGACTCTCAAGATTACTTCCAGCTCAGTGGTTCCTGATAGTAAAAATTAATTATTTGACCTTATTAATAGATGTCAATTGTGTTTACATATTATGCTACTGAAAATGGTGCATTTTTCATATGCAAAAATAAAAACATAAACATTAACGTATATTTCGGCATGTTGGTTTTCAGGAATCCCTTGTATTTTGAAAGAATTTCTACTAAGAGGTATTGAAAAAACCAATCACACCCCAATTAAGATCTTTCTTAGTATAGAAATTGCAAAAATAAGATAAAGTCAGGTATGGCTTCAATTGGTCTCTGTAAGTACTTTTGCTGGCAAAACAGAATTTCACTTACCAGGAGGTCTGTTAATAGCAAGGTTTCGGAAATGGCTGCCTTTGATAATTTCTACAGATAATCGTCCTGTTGTGGCATTATATGACAACCCCACCAAGAGCTCTGGCACCCCTCCATGTGACAAAGACTGTGTGGATGAAGCACTATCACTGTGAGAAACCGCAGACAGGCTGAGCTGAGACTCTCCACTCTGGCAGGAAAGAACAACAAAGAAACCATTGGGACACTTCACACTACTCCCTTTTCTATCCAGCTTACATTATGTTGGGCAAAATTGTGACATGATTTCAATGGCTGCCAAAGATTTCAAATTGTGCACTCTATGTGAATAATAATGGGCTTAGGAAGACAGAACCGAGGATGAGTCTTCACATCATTAGCCAGATACATTTGTTTAAAGATCTGTCTGTATTCAATATTTCCTCTCTGAAAACAAAAGGCCAAAGATGTTATTACCAATGTAAATAAAAACCTTGAATATACACACACAGATAATAATACATTTAATATAGACCAAAATTCCCTTTAGAGTAATTTCTACTTGAACATTTCAGCAGAATTTATCTACTCTAGCACTGCCTCTCCATCTTCTATTATTTCTTAATGAATATAGCAATGCATGAGGTCATGATTTTGGAATGCTCTATGACAGCATACAAAATATGGGATCTCTCTCTTTTCTTAACTTTTTGGAAGGTCATAAAATATATCTGCTATCTCCTCTCCCTTTCCCCCAGGAGAATAGATGAAAATGAAATGCTGCGATTCACTGAACAGATTCTCACCCATTTTATAGATAAGTCAACATGAGGTTATACACTGTAGGATTTTGGGGGGTAGAAAAGTGAGGGGTAATCTGAGCTTTGATTTCATTCACATGGAGAACTTGCAGTGTAGAAACTTTGTCCACTAATGCAATCAGGCAATACTTTATAACATACAGGCTTAGGAAGCAGCTAGGTGACCCAGTGGATGAAGTACTGGACCCAGAGTCAGGAAGACCTGAGTTCAAATACCATTTCAGACACTTCCTAGCTATGTAACCCTGGTCAAGTCACTTAATCTCTATTTGCCTCAGTTTCCTCAATTATAAAATGGGGATAATAATAGCACCTACCTCATAGGGTTGTAAAGAAGAAATGAAATACTATATGTAAAGGACTTATTTATCACAGTGCCTCACACACAGTAGGTACTATGTAAATGCTTATAAGTGACTTGCCCAAGGTCACATAGCTAGTAAGTATCTGAGGGCAGTTTTGAACTCAGATCATCCTGACTCCAGGCCCAGCATGATATGCTGTCAAAAGACCTTGATTCAAATCCTAGATATACTATTTACTACCTGTGTGGACTTGGAAAAATTGTTCACCTCTATTTGCCTCCATCTACTCATCTGTAAAATGAAAGATTTGGATTAGATTATAATCAAGGCCTAATCCAGCTCTAAATCCTATAAGTCCAAAGTGGGCCCAATAAAGAAAATCAAGCTGTTGCATGTCACTGTAAAAAATAGAGAAAAAAATCTCAATACCCAACAATAGGAAATGACTAAACAAATTCTGGTATGCTAATATAAAGAGGCATTGTGGTATAGCGAATACAGAGCTGGTCTCACAGCAAAGATGATAAATTTAAGTCCAGTGTGTGGGCTTGGGTAAGTTTTTTTTTTTGGCTTTATTTTTTTGTTTTTAAACTTCGCAATGCCCCAGTAAACTCTCTAAGACTTAAAGTTACAAAGCAGGTAACAATATTCATTGATAAGGAAATTTTCTGTAGTGGGGGTTCCCTGTACAAACAAAGTAAAGCACCAATCTCATCCCTTTCATTATCATCTTAATAGAATACAAGAGGCAATTAAAATCACTATAAATGGATAAAACAAAGAAATTTAGAAAGATCTTTGTGAAATAATGCAAGACAAAATCATTTGAACTAAAAAATGGAATAAACATGGATATGCTGAACTGAGGAAAAAATAAGTAAGGTTGAATAAAGAATTCTGATGATGAATTGGAGTTGAGTAAAATACTGTTTTGATTTATTAAGTGCTGAAATTAATTTAAATGTATATTTTCACTAAGCAAGTTTATGTTTAAAATGTTTCAAAAAGAAACAAACACCAATTTCCATGCAACATTTATTCAATCATCAAGCATTCACTACTCACTCTGTATACCAAACAGTCTGGAAAGATGGAGGAAAAAACTTCTAATTCTTATATATTACTTCACTTCTTCAGATCTGTTTTCCTCATATGTAAAATGATGGAATTGGGAGGAATAGATCATCTGTAATGTTTCTTCCCACTCTGATTAATAATTAATAAAAGAATAATTGCTCTAAAGAGGAGTGGACAGTTCCTCTGTCTATCTGTGGTTTTTGCTCTTCATTACTTCCTATATAGTCTGCACTCAATAGGAATATATTTCCTAGCTTCTTCTTCCATATCTACTCCCCCACCAAACAGACCCTAGATTTTGGATTCCGTGATATTCCAACTGATTTAAGCTCTGTCTTTATATTTCTTGAGCCATGAATCTAACATTCTTTATATACCTTAGGCCTTCCCCTCCTACCCTTGCCTCCTTCCTGGGTGATATAATAATAACTCTGTGACTATCACAAAACAAATTATTATAGTAATAGGCTTCATTATACAATGTGATGCAAAACATTTCAAGTAATTCTCTGCTTTAATGCCTACCCATCTTTCACACTTAAAAGTTGGATATTAAGATGCAAATTGCCCAATTCCTGAAGGTACGAAAATTTAATGAAATGCATTCCTCCCTCCCTTTCAGCAACAGTAATTACAATAATTACAAGCAATTAATAATATATTTATATTGTCCTATTAAGAGAGCTAAGAATCTGGTCTTTAAGGTCTTAGCTCCATTCTTTGTTCTGAGGAAAAGTGTGCATGATCCAACAGCTATTTTCAAACAACAAACCTTATAAAATGAGGGTCTCATGTAAAGATGCAAATATCCAGTGCTGAAGCTGACTTTTCAATGTGCAGATCCAAGTGGTTCATTTCTGACAACCTGACATAAAATAATAGCAGGAGGAGGACACACAAATACTTTATTTGTTGGAATAGGCCTCAGAGTCAGAAGTTGTGCAGCCTCACCTGGACCTTGCCTCAGATGTATATGCTGCCTTCCAGTTTCTGAAAGCCCTAGTCTTAGAATTTATTCCCCTAGGGAAAGTTTCAATCATCAGTGAACCTCAAAGCCAATTTACTCTCCCTGTGTTCTGATATCTTGCCCTTCTGCCTCTACCCTATTCCAACCACTGTTTTCACGTCCTAAAATGAACAAAAGCTGAATAAATCTATCAAGTTAATGTGAAGGTGAGCATAAAGATCCCCTGGACAACAAGCAAAATTAATGGCTTACAAAATTACTCCATGTGAAGAACCAACTGAAAATTAGATAGAAGCATCTGCTGAATTCTGATATATCTGACTGAACATGCTAAATCAAAAGCTAGCAACCTTCATCCCTCCAGTAAAATTGTTTGAATTGGTTAACACCTCCATAAATACTTACACTCATATTACTCCTTGGCTCCAAAACCAAAGTTACTTTCATTTTCCCTTCTTGGCACAACTGGCTAAGGTGAAACAACTTTTCTCCCATCATCTTCTCTCGGTTCATCTTGAGTATGGCATATAGACGAAATCGGACTGCATAGCCCCCCAAATCTTCAGGCTCCAGTTTACTAAAGGATACCTTCTCTTTGAAGATTGGAGTAGGCCCTCTTTGAACACTGGTCTTACCCCTTTGCTTCTTTCTGGGAAGCAGTACAGTGTGAACTTGCCATGCGTTGGCACCACTTCGGTCTTTATCTGGAATATTCTGTGCCTTTACAATGGTCACTGCAAGCTTTTGACTGGAAAGATTATATTCGAAGATGACATCTAAGTTCCCACACTTTGAGATGGGTTCACAGGCACTGGGAGGGAAGTGAGAAACATTGAGTCCATCATGCTCCTGTGACAAGCAGATTAAGATAAAAATGGGAACAAATTAATCATTTTTCAGTAGATAATTGAGATTGACCTATTTGCTTAGATATTAACATAGAATTAAATCAGACATAGCTCTTTGTCAGTCACAGACTCCACCATGATTTGATGAAACCATTTTCAAAATATGAAAAGCTGAGTTTAAACTGATCTAATTAAGTGTGGCTGAGTCAAATGTCTCCTACATGACTCCATTTCTTCTGAGGACTCCAATCTTGCTGGTGACTCACAGCAGAAAACAATATTAGCAGAGATGTGCATCTATATATCTATATTAACAATGCTTTTTGTTATTTTCATCATAGTCATTTCTTGATGTCTGTCCTGTCATTACAAATATGGACTTTACATTACAAACAAAATGACTGTTAACAGTATATGATCAGGTACATTTTCAACCTACATGGGTGAAGTAAGCCAATGTTTGGTCAATGCCTGATAATAGCTTTCTCCCAAGCACTGAAACTTAGCATTGAATAAAACCATCCAAAAGGTATAATATTTCATATTTACAAACCAACCTAAAAGAAATATGAAAATCTTTATATGTATTAATGTACTAACAAAGATTTTGTTTGTTTAGACTACTCTTCACACCATGAATTATGGATATTTCCTTCTCCCTAGATGTACCATGAATTCCACCCTACATTTTATGAGTTATTTTAATTTTTAAGACCCAAAATATATTACTATAAAAGTTGAGATTTCTTGCAGAATGAGAGGAAAGCTTCCCATATCCTTTCTCTCTGAACATAGAAACACATAAGAGTTTCTATTCAGGGACATTTATCCAAGTAAGTTTCAAGTGATAAAAGTGGTTGCTATAGAGATTGGTTTGAATAAAAATGACATGCATATATATATATATATATATATATATATGCATAAATAATACTGGAGAAGAGTCTTTGGAAGATAAGTTTAGCCTTCCCACTGGGAAACTGTCACAGTTCTCTGTTAAAATACCAAGCTTTTCTATTCTTGATTACATTGCTTGACTAATTAAAAGCCAAGGATAATACAGAAATTTTATCTTGGCCAACAGAGATAATCTGTACTGTAGGATAGAGTTCTAGACTGGGTTTCAGGAAGAACTGGGTTCAAATCCTGTCTTAGTGACAGGTAAGTCAATGAGTCAATAAGCATTTATTAAGCACCTTCTGTGTGTCATGCACTATCCTAGAGCCCTGGAATTGAAAGAAAAAAATAAAATAGTCCTTCCCCTCAAAAAAAAGCTTACTCTATTAGATAATTGATCTCTGCATTCATTAGTATATACAATGTAATTTTTTTAGGGCAATTGGGGTTAAGTAACTTGCCCAAGGTCACAAGACTAGATTTTTGTTTGTGTGTGCATTAAGTGTCTGAGGCCGGATCTGAACTCCTTCTGACTCCAGGGCCAGTGCTCTACTCACTGCGACACCTAGCCGCCCCCCTACAATGTAATTTTTGAGGGGAGTAGTAGTAGCTTGGTTGATAAAAACAAGTTTCTTATAGAAAGTGGTGTTTAAAGGTGTATTTTCAGTCTTAGGAGGAAGCCAGTACAAAGGCATGGAGAGAAAATGTGAAGCTTCTTCTGCAGGGATCAGCAAGGAGGCCAGTTTCACTGGAACATATAGTACAAAGATGGAAATAAGGTACAAGATGACTGAAAGAGTAGGAAGGGGTCAGGTTATGATGGACTTTAAAAACTAAGCAAAGGATTTAGTATTTGATCCTGGAGGTAACAGGGAGGCACAGGAGTTCACTGGAGAATGATGGTGGTGACATGATCACTTGTACAACTGAGTGGAGAAAAGTTAAGAGTGGTAAGGTCCTTGAGGCACAAAGACCAACAAGCAGGTTAATGCTGTAGTTAAGGTGTGAGGTGATAAGGGCCTGCACTGCAGTGTGAGAAGAAAGAAAAGGGCATATACAAGAAATGTTGCATAGACAAAATCAACAAGACTTGGCAAAGGTTGAATATGGGATATGGATGAGGAGTTGAGGATAACGCCTATATGATTAGGAGGATAGTGGTACCATGGATAGAAATAGAGGAATTAGTGGGAAGATAGGAAGGAATGAGTAAGAGATAATTAGTTTAGTTTTAGACACATTAGGTTCAGGATATCAATAAGACATCAAGTTTGAGATGTCCAACAGGTAATTAGAAATGCAAGAATGAAGGTTAGGAGAGATGTTAGGGATGAATAAATAACTTTGAGAATCATCTGAAAAGATATGAAAATAGAACCCAAGGGAGCTAATAAGATGACCTAAGGAAATAGTATACAGGGAGTAGATATGAGGGCCAAGGAAAGAACTTAGGAAGATAACCACAGGTCCAGCAAAGGAGAAGGAGAACAATGTCAGTCAGATAAGAGAAAAACTAGAAGAAAGCAGTGTCATAAAAACAAAAAAAACTACAGAGGGGCAGCTAGGTGGCACAGTGACTAGAGCACCAGCCCTAGAATAAGGAGGACCTAAGTTCAAATCAAGGCTCAGACACTTAACACTTACTAGCCATGTGATCTTAGGCAAGTCATTTAACCCCAATTGCCCTGCCTTCCCCCTCCAAAAAAAAAAGGAAAAAAAAACTACAGAGAAGATAACTCCAAAGAGAAGAAGATAATCAACCATGTCAAAGGCTGCAGAAATGTCAAGGATGAAAACACTCTAGCACTAACTTCATATATTTGTTGTATGGATCAAAAATTACAAAACAGGTAAAGCAAAAGCATGCTGATACTTTTATGTAAGAAATCAAGATGTTCATGTAGTAGATATAAAGAGACAGCTGAAGTATGAAACAAACTGTAACCTTAATACAAAAGAACTGTTGAAAGATATTTGAAAGGAAACTACTACAGTGAAACAGCAACTCAGTGACAGAAAAGCCAAACTTGTTTCCCAATAAGCATAGAAAGCTCATTAAAGTAGTATTGCTATTGTTAAATTGAGAGTATAAATAGAAACTTAATAATTGCATATATTACTAATGAAAGCTTTGATCCAGATAAGATGAAGGGCTGAATCCAGAGGCATCATAGCTAGAACCTTTGTTAGAGACCCCAAGGGTCAAAAGACAACTCACAGAATTGAGAAAGATTGATAGTGAGTCTAAGACCAGTGATGTCAAATTCAAACAGAAACAGGATATCTGTGAGCTATATATTGACTTAGAAAACCACAAATTAACATTATCAATGTTGTATTGTATTTTTATTTATTTTGTTAAATATTTCCCAGTTACCTTTTAATCTGGTTCAGGCTATTAGTTTGATAACTACGGAAAACCATTAACCAACTTAGGTACATATGTATAAAGACTGATAGTTTACAACAGAGCAAGAAACATCCTATATATCTAACTAAACAAAATCATAATGTGACAGAAGAAACAGGAGAAGTGAACTTCTTACAGTCAGCATTCCTGATTAATTACATATAATGGTCCTTTCTATTTGAATATGCAGCATTATACAGGTATTGCTTTTATACTTAATCATTATTTTACCCATCAGTGTTTATTTCTTTGCTGTCTTTTTCTCCTTGAAAGTAATTACATAATATGTGTATGAATTATTTTTTGTTTCTGTATGCAAGTGTGGACATATATATTTATTTCACTATATCAAAGATATACCTTGTTAAGTGGTACTTTCCCTTTTGATATGTTTATTATATATAATATTAAGTTGGATTTAATGAACTCTAAGTGATTTTCCAAGAGACTAAAATTTCTCCCCACAAAGAGAAATGTAGCATCAGCTATTGTATACTATTGTATCTCTCACAGAGACTATTACTTTGCCTTTAAGAGGAGATATAGGGAAGAGGAGCCAAGATGGCAGAGAAAAGGCAGGAATTCACCTAATTCCCCAAAGATTCCCCAAATCTCTCCAAACAAATTCTGGAGCAACAGAGCATACAAAGAATGGAGTGAAACAACTTTCTGGTCCAAGACAATGTATAAAGTCAGCAGGAAAGATTGGTTGTACCAGAATGAGAGTGGAGCTCAGTCAAGCACAAGTCACACCCCAGCAAACCAGCAGTAGGTCCTGAGGGAGATTGGATCAGTAGTGGCAGTGACAGTTTCTGAATCTCTCAGCCCATAGATGGTAAAAGAGTCAGATAACTGGTCAGAAGGAGATTACAAGTATGAGGACAGTTGAAGGGAATGTTTGTGTGTATGTATGTATATAGGTATACATACATATATACGTATGTATAGGAGGGTATATGTGTATATAAATATATATGAGTGTAGGCATATTCATGTTCATGTATATATAGACAGAGGGCACAGGATGAATTGAATATGAAGGGATGATGTCTAAAAAATAAAATAAAGAGGTGAGAGAGGAACATAGTATATTGGGAGAAGGAGAAAAGGAGCTATAAATTAGGGTAAATTATCTCATATAAAAGAGGCAAGAGAAAACTGTTACAATGGAAGGGAAGAGCAGTAAGGTGAAAAGGAATAGGACAACCTGATTCTCATTGAATTTGGCTTAAGGAGGGAATAACATACACATTCAATTGGGTATCTTACCCTACAGGAAAATAGGGGGTAGGGGATAAGAGTGGGGATGATAGAAGGGAGGGTAGATTGTGGGAGAAGGTACTTAGAAGCAAACATTTTTGAAAAGGGATAGGGTCAAAGGAGAAAATAGAATAAATGGGGGGGAGGGATAGAATGGAAGAAAATATAGTTATTCTTTCACAATATAACTGCTATGGGAATGATGTGTTAAATGTTGAAAACTAAAAATAAATAATTTTTTTAAAAGGAGATTAGAGAAGTCGTTTTGCTGACACCAGGAGCAGAACTTGGTTGCATTGCACATACTTGTATCTGGGTCATAGTCCTGAGTCTCAGCCACAGGGCAAACAGGAACACTAACATACAGAACTTGTGGCCACAGGGAAGTTGGGACCCTGGTCACAGTTCCAGGGTAGAAAAGAGTCCTTGTAGTCACTCACAGATGAAAGCACAGGCCAGAAGAGTAATAAACACACCTCTCCCTAGATCATATGTCCTTGGAAGAAATGAAAACTTACAGGTCCTCTGAATTATCTCTCAAAACAACTACACACACACAAAAAAAAAAAAACGTGAAGCTTGGGACAGCGGCTCTTCCATTACACAAGCATAGCTTTAGCATAGAGTTAAAAGTCAAGAAATAGACTGGAAAGTGAGCAAAGAGTAGGAAAAGATCCTAACTACAGAAAGTACTATGGTGACAGGGGATATCAAAACACAAATTCAATAGATGACAACAGAGTCAAAACTGCTATATTCAAAGTCTCGGAGAAAAATGTAAATTGATCTGAAGTCATGGAAGAGTTCAAAAAGGATTTTAAAAATCAAGCAAGAGAGGTAGAGGGAAAATGGGTGGGGGTGAAATGAGTAATGAGACATGAGACAAAAGAAAATCATGAAAAAAGAGTCATTTGACAAAGGAGTAACAAAAAAAGTACTGAAGAAAATAACACCTTAAAAACAGAATAGGCCAAATGGTAAAAGAGGCACAAAAACCTAATGAAGAGGAGGGTGCCTTAAAAAGCATAATTGGTCAAATGGAAAAAGATATACAAAAATTCACTGAACAGAAGAACACCTTAGAAAGTAGAATTGTCCAAATGGAAAATGATGTACAAAAGCTCACTGAAGAAAACAATTACTTCAAAATTAGAATTTGGCAAGTGAAAGCTTCCTGATTGTTTGTAATATTTTCTCCTTGACTTGGTAACTCTGGAATTTGGCTATAATATTCCTGAGTTTTCTTTTGGGGATCTTTTCAAGAGGTGATTGTTGAATTTTTTCAATTTCTATTTCACCCTCTGGTTCTAGAATATCAGGGCAGTTTTCCTTGATAATTTCTTGAAAGATGATGTCTAGGCTCTTTTTCCCAATTTATTTATTTATTTTCAGTTTTCAACATTCATTTTCATAAGATTTTGAGTTACAAATTTTTCTCCCCATGATTCCCTTACCCCAACCCCAAAATAGCAAGCCTACTGAATCCCCCTTCCCCCAATCTGTTCTCTCTTATATCCTGCCCCTCCCCCTGACTTCCTAGTAGGAAAAGATGGATTTCTATACCCCAGTGCCTATATATCTTATTTCCCAGTTGCATGTAAAAAACAATTTTTGACATTTGTTTTTGAAACTTAGAGTTCCAGAGTCTTTCCCTTCTTCCCTCCTCACCCAACCCCACTGGGAATTAAACAATTCAGTGTAGATAATACATGTGTAGTTAGGCAAAACATTTCCATAGTAGTTATACGGTGAAAGATGAAATAAATTTCCTTCCATCCTATCCCTCCCCCCACTTATTCTATTTTTTACTTTGACCCTGTCCCTTTTCAAAAGTGTTTGTTTTGAAGTACCCTCTCCCCCAATTTGCCCTCTCTTCTATCATCCCACCTCTTATCCCCTTCCCCCCTGCTTTCCTGTAGGGTAAGATACCCAATTGAATGTGTATGTTATTCCCTCCTTAAGCCAAATTCAATGAGAGTGAGGTTGACCCATTCCCTATGACCTTCCTGTTCTTCCCCTCCATTGTAACAGTTTTCTCTTGCCTCTTTTATATGAGATAATTTACCCTAATCTATCTCTCCCTTTCTCCTTCTCCTAATATATTATATTCCTCTCTCACCTCTTTATTTTATTTTTTAGATATCATACCTTCATATTCAACTCATTCTGTGCCCTCTGTCTATGTATACATGTACACACACATAGGCATATACTTACATATATATATATATTTATACACACATATACCCTCCTATACGTGTGTGTGTGTGTGTATGTATATATATATATATATATATATATATATATATATATATATATATATATATATATATATGTTCCCTTCAACTATCCTCATATTGAGAAAAGTCTCATGAGTTATAATTATCATTCTTCCATGTAGGAATGTAAATAGTTCAACTTTAATAAATACCTTATGATTTCTTTTCTTGTTTACCTCCTCATTCTTCTCTTGCTTCTTGTATTTGAAAGTCAAATTTTCTGTTCAGCTCTGTTTTTTCATCAAGAATGCTTGAAAATCCTCTTTTTCATTGAAATGACCATATTTTCCCCGGAAGCATTATACTCAGTTTTGCTGGGTAGGTGATTCTTAGTTTTAATCCTAGCTCCCAAATTTGACCTCTGGAATATCATATTCTGAGTCCTTAGATCCCTTAGCTCCTCACCCCAGGACAATCACCCAGGACTGTGACCCAGATCCAAGCAGGGCAAAGCAAAAGAATCTTGCCTCAGTGCCAAGAAAGAGATCCCTGCAATCCCCCTCCACTCAGCTACTGGATCCCCATACCCACTATCTGTGGACCAGGAACTTTGGAAGCAGCTGCTGCAGCTACCTCTATCTCTGTTTCCCTGGGGCTGGAACTTGATCATGCTCCTCTGTGACTTCTCTCCCACAGAGTTTTCCAACTGACCTTCTATGCTGTCTTCGGTGTTTGTGGGTTGAAAAGTCTGGGAATCACCATAGCTGCCAGTGATTCAGTCCCCTGAGGCCTGCTCCAGTCCCATCAATGCCAGCACAGTCCACATTGGACTGCACTCCACTCCTAGCCAGGCCAGGGCAATAGACCCTTCCTGTCAACCTTCCAGGCTGTCTTGGGTTGGAGATTTCTTTTAATCCATCATTTTGTGGGTTCTGCAGCTCTAGAATTTGTTTAGAGTCATTTTTACAGGTATCTAGAGGAGTCTGAGGGAGATCTCAAGCAAGTCCCTGCTTTTACTCCACCATCTTGGCTCTGCCCCTGAACAGACAGCTTTTAGATGAAATAATCAAAGCCATCTATAATCATATGAAAAAATGTTCTAAATCACTATTGATTAGAGAAATTCAAATTAAAACAACTCTGAGTTGCCATCCCACAGCTCAGAAATTGGCTAATATGACAGAAAAAGAAAATGACAAATTTGCACAGGATATGGGAAATAATGGGACACTAAAACACTATTGGTGAAGTTGTATACTGATTCAACCATTCTGTAGAGCAATTTCGAACCATAGCCAAAGGTCTATAAAACCTTTTGACCCAGTAATAACACTACTGGGTCAGTATTCCAAAGAGAACAAAGGAAAAAGAAAAAGACTTATACATACAAAAATATTTATAGTAGCTCTTTTTTGTGGTGGTAAAGAACTGGAAATTGAGAGAATGTCCATCTACTGGGTAATGGCTTTATAAGTGGTAATCTACAGTTGTGGTGAAATACTATTGTGCTATAAGAAATGACGAACAGGACATTCTCCAAAAAATCTAGTAAGATTTACATGAACTGATAGAAAGTGAAATGAGCAGAACCCAGAGAACACTGCATGCTATAACAGCAATATAGTATGATGATCATTTGTAAATGACTTAACTAGTCTCAAAAATACAATGATCCAAGACAATTCTGAAGGATTTATGATGTTTCTTGTTCTATGTTTTCTTTCACAACACATTTAACATATAAATCTGTTTTGCATGACTGCACATGTATAACATATTAAATTAAATAGAAATGGCTTGCCTTCTTAATGAGGAGGGAGAGAAGGTAAAAAAAGGAGAGAATTTGGAACTCAAAAAAATTTAAATGAAAAATGTTAAAAATTACTTTTACATTTAATTTGAAGAAAATAAAATATCAAAGAAAAAGAGGGAATGGAAACTTTAGATAGATAGATAGATAGATAGATAGATAGATAGATAGATAGATAGATAGATACAGTTGTTTATGTCTTGTTTTATTACTTGATACACTAATAAATTGTATAGCTGGCAACCATATTTATTTAAGGCCAGGAGATTAGAGAGACTGAAACTGAGAGACAGATGAGCATAAGTTTATGGAAAAAGTTTTCTGCAGGCCATTTAATAAATAGTACTTAATAAAAAAGTTAGGATCTCAGAGCTAATTGATTAATTAATGGAAAGATATAGTCATTTTACTCATTTATGAGAAAATAGTAGTTTGTAATCATTGACTACCTTAACACCTGAGAATAAGAATGAATAAAGAAAATGAGCCAGTAGCAAATAGGGTGATTGCTTCATGTAAGCTACACATGCAAACTCTCCCAGCTCTTGCCTGGACTCTGCAGCTCTCTGCTCCTGTTTCATATGGACTACTCCACTCTAAGCCCTTCTGCAGTTTCTGTTTCTAGGAAGACAAAGCTTAACAGAACTACAATATTTATACACTTTGCTGGTATATCTCAATTCACTTTCTGTCTGACAAAGTCACACAAACCAACAAACAACGCTTCTGAGAAATCAAACACAACATCAACAGTGAAGTCCCAGGACTTCTATAAGCAACAGAGAGTGTACTTCTGTCTGACCTAACACAAATTAACAGAGTCCTTCTGTCCGACAAAGTAGCATCAACATAGAACAACAGAGTGCTGAAGTCACAAACATTCTCTCTCCCAGTTTGTGTTCAAGCTTTTCCCTGCTCTGCTTCTTCCTGTTCGATCCTTCCTGTTCCACCCTTCCTATTCTGCTCTTTCAACCAGCTCCTCCCACCATTGGCTCCATGTGATGATCTTAGGCCTATTAAGGGCAACAAAAATGTATACTGTTTCCAACAAAGACTTGACACAATCAAAGATGAGACACAAAGGCACTTGAATAGCTGAAAAAAGCAACAAAGTACTACTTTGCTTGCCATTATATGTGCCCCTCTCCTGCCCTACCTGTGCCTTTAGAGTGAGAATGAGACTATCAGAGCTCCAGGAACCACTATACCCATCAAAGTCAAGCTGTCTTCAATTGCCTTCCATCTCCCTCTCCTACCACTACCAACTATTAACCTACTATTGCCCTGTGGGAAAATATGCCTACTTATAGCTCTGATTTCCTCTCCTTTTATTTTTCCTGCTTTTAAGGATTAACATTTATAGACCTTTTTATCTATTCCAATGCCAAGATAAAAATTCAGCAGCTAATGATTCTATCTACACAAACCTGTCAGATCATCCATTCAGAATAATTAACTGTATATAAGTTTTCACTCGGTCTGGAAAATCTCAGGGGGAAATTAATGGACAGGACTCCACAACAGTTCCAAGAACATTGAATGAGCCTCAATTCCCTAAGGAATTTGTGCTCTGCTTAGAGTCAGTCTGAGGTGTATTTAAGGAGGATGTACAAAGTTCTTTCTTGGGTTGATTAAAGAGCCATTGTCTCAAAGTGCCAAGAATGTCCATAATGATTGATTTTTTTTCAGTGTACTTTACCTCTCACCTGGCATTTTGATATTCTTCTCTCATGAAAGTACCTTTAATTCAATTAATGTAATGAACCTTCTTGGAATATAGATCTTTATATTTTTAACCCCCTTTTGCAGATTTTCATTAATTTCTCAGTCAAAGAGTAGAAAGCCAAGATGAGACCTAAAACATCCGACTCCTCATATGCTCACATTCACTATTGCATCTTCCCATTTCCTTTACCACCAAACATTCTGTCTGAAACAAAAAGAATACTTGGCCTCTTTTCACAAGGGAAAAGCCCTATCTATAAATTCATATCTAATAGATAATCATGTACCATGAAAATTTTTCACAGAACAAAAATTAGTATCTACCTCCTTTTCTTCCTAACATTTTGAGGTTTCTTTCTCTCTTTGTCAAAAGCAATACTGTTCTTCTAATCTAGATTTATAACCTTAGAATTATCTTCAACTCTTCATTCTTCTTCAGTCTGAAAATCCAGTAAGTTGACAAATCTTAACATTTCTAGCTCTAAACATCAGACTCCTTGTGTCTACTCACATGGCTTAATTTAGGTCCTCTCATTTAGATTATAGCAACAGTATCCAAATTGGCCACAAATCTCTCATAATTCTATTCCACTTTCTACCTTACTCTCAAAGTGATTTTCTTTGAAGCGCAAATCTGAATATGTCTTATGCTGCTCAGTAATCTTTAGTAGCTCCCCTATTGCCTATAGAAAGAACTACAAAATCCTGTTTAGCTTTTACAGCCCTTCACAGTCTGATCTCCAAGTATCTTTCCAACCACCTTGTACATGATCTTCCCTCCTATTCTCAACAATCTAGCTGAACTTGTCTTGTAGCTGTTCCTTACATATTATAAGCTTCCTCCAATCCTCCCCTGGCTTCCCCACCAGTGCATCCTTGTAATGGTAGTCTTCTTCCCCTCCACTTCATAGAATCTCTCTCTTCCTTCAAGATGCAACACAAGTATCACCAATACAAGAAGTGTTTCCTTATCTTTCTAACTGCTAGACCTCCTTTCCAACCTATCTTAGGTTTAACTATTTTGTATTCATTTGTATTTTTTTCTCTTTATATGTATTCTTACTGTACTTACATGTTTGCTTGTCTTCGCAAGAGTATGTAAGGTCCTTGAGAGAAGAGATTATTTCATACTATATATTTTTACTCACAACACTTATCATACTAACTGGCACTAGTTGGCACTTAATAAATAATAGGAATTTAGTAATGTCTGTTTATTGACTGCTTGATTTGAGATATGAACATTTGAGTCAATATTAACATTAAAGATTTCTTCTGAACTATTTTTTAGTAAGATATGGATGATGTCATCTATAATTGCCCAAATTAAATACAACTACAATACATTTCAGATACCAGATAGATGGGCAATGGAAGGTATAATGCTTAATACAGTTAAGAGACAAATAAATCAATTCTTACAAGAAGAACTAAATCTCCAAGACAAGCAATTATGGAAAAACAGCTTCAAAATTGCATTTGAGGTTCTACTGTAGAATGACCAAATTACAGTTTTTGTCTCAAAATAGATGCCTGGTTGAATGACACAAAGAGATGTCTGGATATTTTCAGAGTCTGAGAACATTTAGTCCACTCAACACAAAGTCGGTTATTAAGCTAAACAATGAATTTAAATGAGAGATTATTAACAGCAGCCAATTGAAAACACAGGTGTATAATATTCAAAGGAATATAGCATGGTATTAATCAATAGGTAAACATCTTTTTTTGTGGTAAACCAGCCTTCACCACCATCAAAAAAAAAAAGCTATGTGTTTCATTGTGTAAGATTTGGTTTGAGCCTTATTAGGGACACATGGTGAATTATGACTTACATTGTACTTATACGCCCACTTATGCTTTGTGCTTCTGCATGAATAATGGCTTTTAATAGTTAAAAGCCAGAGAGGTAAGAAGTTGTTTTCAAACTTTTCTGTAGGTGACATATATATATACCTATGTACCACTCTCCAGGTGCCCCAGTGCTCTTTAGAGGGGCATGCCTTAAACACATTTTTTTATCAATCAACACATTTTATCACTCTACTATCATTTCACTTATTAGGCTACAATCTACAAGTTTTGTCATTAACTGCTCTTTGAAATATGTTGCCAAACATTAAATTTTCTAAGAAATAAATCCAATGCATTCCTTATGCGTATTGTTTGAAATTATATTCAAAGTCTTAAATTATTTCATCCAAGTTAACTTAAAATTAAAAACCACACATCATTTTTCATCACATAACAGGAAAAACCTGCAGCAGCCCTTGAATCTTTAAGGAAGGAAAATCCTAAAGTTTGCCAAATGGAGCCAATACAAATACAGTAGTAAATATCCATTTGTCCCAAAATCAAATAACCAAAATATGCAAATCACCAGTTTGGGGCACACATTCTGCATTCTACTTTCATGAAAATGCAAGTAGTTGCTAGATATCCATTATTGGATATTTTTTTCATAGTTTAAAGGGATCATGGAGTTTATTTTGTCTAACCTCTTGTACAATAGCTGATCTACAATACATCCTTTCTGCAATACCCTCTACAAGTGATCATCTAGTTCTAGCCTCTACTTTACAATTTTGTTTTTTTAATACACATTTCTTTTTAAAACTTTGATTTCCAGGATTTTTCCCTCCTTCCTTCCTCCCCCACCCCCACTGGGAAAATAAACAATTCAAAATAGGTTGTACATGTGTAGTTACACAAAATATTTCCATAGTAGATATATTGTGAAATATAGCTAATTATTTCCCTCCATTCTATCCAGACCCCTACTTATTCTGTTTTCTACTTTGACCCTGTCCCTTTTCAAAAGTCTTTGCTTCTAACTACGCTCTCCCCCAATCTGCCCTCTGTTTTAACATCCCCCCTCTTATTCCCTCTCCCCCTATTTTCCTGTAGGGTAAGATACCCAATTAAGTGTGTATGTTATTCCCTCCTTAAGCCAAATTCACTGAGAGTAAGTTTGTCCAATTCTCTTTTGCCTTCCTGTTTTTCCCCTCCATTGTAACAGTTTTCTCTTGCTTCTTTTATATGAGATAATTTACCCTAATCCATCCCTCCCTTTCTCCTTCTCCCAGTATATTCCTCTCTCACCTCTTAATATTATTTTTTAGATATCATTCCTTCATATTCAACTCATCTTGTGCCCTCTGTCTATGTATACATGTACATATATATGCACACCCTCACACATATATTTATACATATACATATATTTATATCCTCCTATACATACATATATATATATATATGTGTGTGTGTGTGTGTGTGTGTGTGTGTGTGTGTATTCCCTTCAACTGTCCTCATATTGGGAAAAGTCTTATGAGTTAAAATGATCAGTTTTCCATGCTAGGAATATAAATAATTCAACTTTAATAAGTTCCTTATGATTTCTTTACCCTGTTTACCTTCTCATCCTTCTCTTGCTTCTTGTATTTGAAAGTTAAATTTTCTGTTCAGCTCTGTTTTTTTGTTTTTCATCAAGAATGCTTGAAAACCCTCTATTTCATTGAATGACCATATTATGCTCAGTTTTGCTGGGTAGGTGATTCTTGGTTTTAATCCTAGCTCCGTTAACCTCTGGAATATCATATCCCAAGCCCTTCAGTCCCTTAGTGTAGAAGCTGCTAGGTCTTGTGTTATACTGATTGTGTTTCCACAATACTCAAATTGTTTCTTCCTGACTGCTTGCAGTATTTTCTCCTTGACCTGGGAACTCTGGAATTTGGCTATATTTCTAGTTTTCTTTTGAGGATCTTTTTCAAGAGGTGATCAATGAATTCTTTCAATTTCTGTTTTGCCCTCAGGGTCTAAAACAATGGAACAAACTACACAAGGAAAATTCAGAAACAATCGAATTCAATAACCTAGTGTTTGATAAAGTGAAAACATGTTACCTAGGGGGAAACTCTCTATTTGGTAAAAATCTGCTGAGAAAACTGAAAAGTAATCCAGCAGAAATTAGTCTTAGACCAACATTTACACCACACTCCACAATACATTCTAAGTGGATATGTGAACTTATCATTAAAGAATTACTAGAGAAATAGATCATATACCTCTATAGCAATGGATAGTAGATGTATTCTTAACTAAGCAAGAGAAAGAGGTAATTTTAAAAAGTAAAATAGATAACTTTACTTAAAACTGCAATTTTTTGCAAAGACAACATTAATGTATCCAGAAAAGGAATGGAAGTCAACAAAATGGGGGCCAGGGGGCAGGGAATCTTTGTTTCAGATTTCTCTGATAAGGATTTGGTATTATACAAAAAATGTAATATATTTATAACTATAGTCATCCCCCCAATAGAAAAATGTTTAAAGGATATTAACAATTCTCAAAAGAAGAATTTCAAGGCACTCATAGCCAGATGAAAGAATGTTCCAAATCACTAATAATAAGAGAATGTAAATCAAAACAATTCAAGGATTCACCTCATAACCTGAAAATTGGCACCAAAAAAAAGACAAAAATGGAAAGGTAATTTTGGAGAGGCTGTGGGAAGATAGGCACTCTAATACATTGTTTATGGAGCTATGAAATGGTATAACCATTTTGGAAAGCAATTTCGAATTATGTAAATAAAGCAACTAAAATGCCCATACCCTTTGAACCAGAAACTTCATTACTGGGTTTGTATGACAAGGAAGCCATCAAAAAGGGGGGGAAAGTCCCCTTATACACCAAAATATTTATAGCAACCCTTTTTGTGATAGCTAAGAATTGAAAAGAAAGTAGATGTTCATCAAGTGGGGAATGGCTAAACAAATTGTGGTACAGGGATGTAAAAAATGATGTGTGTGATGAATACAGACAAAAATGAGATCTTTATGAACTGATGAAGACTGAAAGAAACAGAGCCAAGAAAACAATATGCCCTATAACTGCAACAATGTAAATGGAAAGAATAATCACATACCAAAAATTCAAAAGTAAATGAAACAAAATTATAATGATAAAGCAGGACTCAAATGAAGAGACATGAAAAGACATCCATTGTGGGTTTGGGATGTCCACAGGTGTTACACATTGCACGTGTTCTTGAACTTTTTAAGTAAGTTGTGCTGACTTTTATTTTCCTCTCAAAAATTCTATTTGTTATATGGAATTTCTCTCAGGAAGCAGAAGGGGAAGGGATACAGGGGATACTATTGGTGATGTAAGAAACAGAAAATGTCAAGAAAATCTCTTGAAAATCTGTAACTTGCCTCTGGGCTCCAGGCTGAGGAAGTGTCTGTGGAATAAGTTTCTTCAAAGCCGAGGTTGCTAAAGGAAGTCTCTATCTCCAGGCTTCCTGTGGCTTGGACACCAAGGCTATGAGTCAAGATGGCTTCATTTCTACTGGTTCTTTGCTCTCCAACATCTCTACTATCAGATGTAGTCCTTGAATTCACAGAAACATGATCATCTTCACCATAAGAGACATCATCTAGATAGCTTGGTTGATTTAATCCATCCAAGTCTAAATCTGAAATAAGAAGATAATTTCAAAAGCATTAAAGATTTGTTCTGTGGCAGCTAGGTGGCACAGTGAATAGAGCACCAGCTCTAGAATCAGGAGGACCTGAGTTCAAATCTACCCTCAGACACTTAACACTTACAAGCTGTGTGACCATGGGCAAGTCACTTAACCCCAATTGCCCTGCCTTCCTCCCTCCAAAAAGCAAAAAAAAAAAAAAAAAGATTTGTTCTATTTCTTTTGATACATTCTTTATCCAGTTGAAGTTAGCAATGATGTTGACAAATACCATAGATCTCTTTAGCCCAAATCTTACCAATGAAACCTATATGTCACCAGATTTGATAATGGGAAAATGAGTGATTTGTCAATGTTAAAAATATTCTAGCTTCAAGGAGTAAATTTAACCCTCCAATGGAAATTATTCATCAAAAATTTAAAATAAGATTTCTCAGTGTAGTAGAGAAGTCCCAATTCCATCACAAAGATCCCTATCATAGCATGCCCCACCAAGGCATAATTTTATCTGACACTATGAGTATGGAGAATACATGTTTATTTTAAACTACTAGAAATACATAAAAACTATTCTTTGGGTGAATCCAGAGGCTAACAAACTATCCCTCTTTTTGTATACTCAAAGTTACCCATAAGAAGAGATATAAAGAGTTAGTGAAATCATTTAGGTGAGAGGTAAACAAGGTCCCTGATTATAAAACCCCCCACCTTCAATTCATTGCTTTTATCATATATCTCAATTTCTACTTAACTTAATTTCTACTAGACTCCTACTTTCCACCAGTATCAAGTCCAGACCCCGCTGTTAGGGTTTTCATAGGAAATCAAGTTCTTACTCCATCTTACCTCTCCAATATTATTTCTCTCTGCTCCCGAACTGCACCAACAAACTAGCCATGATTATCCTCAATCTTTGCTCATGTTGTTCTTCTAAACCCTCTCCTCTTCCTAAATTCCTTAGTACCAGAAATGTTACCATTATCCTTCCAAACACCACACTTGCAACCTAGGGATAATCCTTGATTCCTCACTTTCACCTCCCAAATCTAATTAGTTGTTAAGTCCTGTCATTTCTACCTTTATAACTTCTCTAGTGTGTCCCCTTCTCTTTTCTAACACTGCAACCACTCTGGTACAAACCCAACAAAAGTGCCTGAATTATTATTATTGCCTGGTGGTTGGTCTCCCTATCCTTCTTCAATAAAGGCCTCATTTCTCAAACATATAGAAAACTGAGTCAAATTTTTAAGAAAACAAGTCATTCTCCTACTGATAAATGGTCAGAGGATATGAACAGGCAGCTTCCAGAAGAAGAAATCAAAGTTATCTATAGTCATATGGGAAAAAAACATTTTAAACCACTATTGATTAGAGAAATGTAAATTAAAACAACTTTGAAGCACCATCTCTGTAGTGTCAATGCAATATTTACAGCACTGACCATGACTATAAATACTCCTGCATGATGCTCAATCACAAAATATAACAGACTCGCCATATAGAAGACAGAAGTAAAACATTTATTCAGACACCAGAAAACCAAATCCCAATACCAGGAAACCGAATCTATCATAGCAACATAGAATTTAATGCACCACAATGTAGCAGAGAGTCACACCATCCTTTAGTCTTCCCACAAACCAACACAAGTCTAGCTGTCACAGAAGGTAGCAAAAAAATAACATTTACTCACAAGACTAACTGACTCCTTGCCTGAGCCTCTCCCACCATCTGTCTGACTGTGATTCCCAGTTTCCTGTGGGCTCTACTCCACCATTCAGCAAACTCTTCCTACCACAGGCTCCATGTGACTACATTCATCCTGTTAGGGGAAAGAGTTTATTTTCAAAGCAGGGAAGGTCTTCAAATTCTCCTATGCTTAAAAAGGGGCAGGGAAGATCTGCAAATTACCATTACCATTGTAATCTCACATCTATATGATTTCCTAATATAACAGAAAAGTAAAGTAACAAATGTTGTTAGGGATATGGGAAAATAGCTACTCTAATGCACCTTTGGTGGAGTTGTGAACTAATCCAAACATTCTGGAGAGTAATTTGGAACTATGCCCAAAGCACTATATAAAACTGTGCATATGCTTTTACCCAGCAATACCACTATTACAACTGTATCCCAAAGAGATCAAAGGAAAAGGACCTCTATATACAAAAATATTTATAGAGGCTCTTTTTGTAGTGGTAAAGAATTGGAAATTGAGATGATGTCCATCAATCGAGGAATGACTGAATAAGTTGAGATAGAATACTATTATGCTATGAAAAAAGATGAGGAGAACAATTTTAGAAAAACCTGGGAAGAATTACATGAACTGATGCAAAGTGAGATGATCAGAACCAGAAGAACAATGTACACAATAACAGCAATGTTGTACGGTGATCAACTATGAATGACAGCTATTCTCAGCAACACAATGATTCAAGACAATTCCAAAGGACTTATGATGAAAAATGCTGTCCAGTGAAAGATCTGATGATATCTGAATGAAGAATGAAATAGAACACACTTTTTAATATTTTCTTTATTTTTCTTGGGGGGTTTGTCTCTGTTTTCTTTTGCAATATGTCTAATATAGAAATTTTTGCATGACTGCATATGTATAATCTATATCAAATTGATTGTCTTCTCAAGGAGAGGAGAAGAGAGAAGGAGCAAAAGCATTTAGAATTCAAAATTTTAGGAAAACAAATGTTTTTACATTTTACATGTAAATCAGAAAAAATCAAATTAAAAAACTAGAATGAAGTGAAAGGGGGAAAAAAAATCTTTCATAACATGATCACTTCCTACCTTTTGAGACATTTTATACCCTCCACATACTCTGTGATCCATTGACACTGGCCTTGTTATTCTTCATACTGTTAATTGTTAATGTATTTTTGCTTAATGGGAAGATCTTTCCCATCCATTAATAGACCATGTGACCTGCTTGAGTTACATGGAAGCCTGAGTCACATGAGTCTGTGGTGGGAGAAGCTTGTTGAACAGGTGGAACAGGGAGGGATAGAATAGGAAGGGTGGAAGAGGAAGAGGTGGATCTACAGCAGAGCCCAGAGGAAGTTGGTTAGAGCTAAGGGAGAAAAAGGAAGCAGGCAGCAAGCTGTGTGTCTTGTTTGTGGGAAAGCCCTAGCAGGGGGAAGGCTTGGAGATGGTGGTGTCTTCTACATTGTTATTGTATAAAGATTTCTTTATTGCTATGATGGATTTGGCGTTCTGATGTTGGGATTCAGCTTTTTGCTGATTGAATAAATGTTTTGGTTCTGTTTTCAATGCGGAGAATCAGTTATATTTTGTAATTCAGAATTATGCTGGCATATTTGTAGCCACCATAGGTGCTGTGAATATCATGTTAGCACTACAACATGACACCCTATCTCCTAACTCCAGTCATCTTCCCTGGCTACCTCCCCCATGCTTGGAATTCTTCACATTCATCTCTGCCTCTTCATTTCTCTTATTTCCTTCAAGTCTCAGCTAAGGTCCCATTTCTGCAAGAAGGCTTAATCCTTAAGCCTCCTTAATCTTAGAGCTTTTCCTCTGAGACTATCTCTCAATTTATCCTATAAATATTTTTACATAATCGTATGCATATTGTCTTCCCCAGTAGGCTGTGAACTTTTTGAAAGAAAGGATTTTTTATTTTATTTTTATTTTTGTTTCTATTTTTGCCTTTTTTTGTACCCTAACACTTAGCACAGTGCCTGGCACATATTGGATATTTCATAAATACTAGTTGACTGAGTACTCATTCTTTCAAATCTTACCTCTCCCATCAAGCTATCTACTTCTGACATTGAGTTTCTATTCTGATCTCATCCAAATACCCTTACAATCTGTGTCATATAATTCTTTGTTTAATTAAATATTTTCTTATATTACAATGTTTTTATTTTGATCTATAGTATCTCCATCTAGAAATCTTGAAGTAAAAGATTGTTTTGCAATTCTGTATTTTGCATGGCATCTAGACACTGTCAAGCAGGGAGTTCATTTATATAGATGTATAACTACTTTTGTAAGTCTAGGGAACTTCCTGGTGCAAAAACTCCCTCCCTCCCCTCAAATACATTGGCAACTGCATGAATGTGAGTGACTTGTTTGTAACTTATAGTCAGAGAGAGAGAGTTGTCTGCAGTAACAAGAGGGGTAGAATGACTTGTCCAAGGCCATACAACTAGTACATATCTGAGGCAGGATTTCACCTTTTATATCCCTCACTACAATACTGGTCCTCTATGGATTATTCTAAGTTGCCTCTCAAGAATAATAAATGCCTATTGTTTGAGTAAAAACTCAGAGGTTCTTTTATTTTTTTTTTAATTAGGTGGTTGTTTTGTTACTTATGTTGCCTTAGGTCATACCTCCTAGAATCATTTCCATAAATTATCATGAGATATTTTGCAAATACATTTCATTTCATGTGGTAAGATGGTTAGAATAAAGACCACGAAGAATGGTTTTTATTTTTATAAGAACAAGGAAAATAAAGCAGAACACATATACAAAAATCCAAGATATCCAGGATGTCCCAAAAGGTTTAGTTTATTTAGAGGCAGAGCTAAGATGGCAAAGTAAAGGCAGGGACTCAACTAAACTCTTTCCCAAAACCCTTCAAATAACTTTAAATAATGACTCTAAACAAATTCTAACATGGCAGAACCTACAAAAAATATGGAGTGAAACAATCTTCTGGCCCAAGGTAACTTAGAAGGTTGGCAAGAAAGGTCTGTTGTTCCAGAGTGAGAGAGGAGTACAGCCCAGTGCAGACCATGCCAGCACAAAATGAGTCCCAGTAAACCAAGGTCTTGGGAGCCACTGAATCAGCACTGGCAGCAATGGCAGTTTCTTATGCCATTTCTCAGATGCAGTGGTTCAGAAGGAGATTTATAAGGGTCCCTTTGCTGGCACCAGGTGCAGGACTCTATTGCATTACCTATACTTAGATGTAGTTAATAGTCCTGGGTTTGAGTCCCAGTGCAAGGAGGAGCACTAGCATAGCAGAACTTGGTGCTACAATCAGGAACCCTGATCACACTTTCAGGGTTAAAAAGAGTGCTTATGATTGCTTGGGTCATGCACAGTAAGGAGAGTAGTAAATACACCTCTCCCTAGATAATACCACCTTGAAAGAGCCAAAAACTTACAGGTCCCCAGAATTACTTCTGAAAACAGCTGCACAAAAAACCTGAAGCTTGGGAAAGTGCCCCCCACTTGGGAAACAGAGCCCCATTTTTGTACAAAGTTAAAAGTCAAGAAATACGTTGCAAAATAAGCAAACAGAAAAAAATTCTCACCATAAAAAGTCACTATGGTAACAAGGAAGATCAAAACATACACTCAGAGAAAGACAACAAAGTCAAAATTCCTTCATCCAAAGCTGCAATGAGGGGGAGGCTAGGTGGCGCAGTGAGTAGAGTGTCGGCTCTGGAGTCAGAAGGACCTGAGTTCAGATCTGGCCTCAGACACTTAACGCACACACAAACAAAAACCTAGCCATGTAACCTTGGGCGAGTTACTTAACCCCAATTGCCCTCCAAAAAGCAAAACAAAACAAAACAAAACAAAGCTGCAATGAAAAATATAAATTGGTCTCAGCCCATGGAAGAGGATTTTAAAAGGCAAGTTAATAGAGGTAGGGGAAAACTTGGGAAAGGAAATGACACAAGAAAATCATGAAAAAAAAGCCAACAGCTTGGTAGAGGAGGTACAAAAAATACTGAAGAAAGTAATATCTTAAAAAACAGACTGGATCAAATGGTCAAAGAGGCACAAAAATCCAATGAAAAGAAGAATACTTTATAAATCAAAACTGGTCAAATGGAAAAAAAGATATACAAAAATTTACTGAAAAGAACTCCTTAAAAAGTAGAATTAGTCAAATGGAAAAGGAGGGAGAAAAGCTCACTGAAAAAAATAATTACTTAAAAGCTAGAATTGGGCAAGTGGAAGTTAATGACTTTGTAAGACATCAAGAAACAATCAAACAAAACCAAAAGATGAAAAATAGAAGAAAACAGGAAATACCTCAACTGGAAAAATCACTGACCTGTAAAATAGATTTAGGTGTGATAATTTAAGAATTATTGGAGTATCTGAAAGTCAGGATCAAAAAAAAAAGTCTAGACATCATCTTTCAAGAAATTATCCGGGAAAATTGTCCTGATCTTCTAGAATCAGAGGGCAAAATAGAAATTGAAAGAATCTACCCTCCTAAAAGATATCCCAAAATGAAAACTCCCAGGAATATTATAGCTAACTTCCAGAGCTCCTAGATCAAGGAGAAAATACTGCAAGCAGCCAAAAAGAAATAAAATATTGTGGAACCACAATAAGGATGACACAATATTTAGCAGCTTCTGCATTAAAGGTTTGGAGGGCTTGGTGTATGATATTTGAAAGGGAAAAAGAACTAAGATTACAACCAAGAATCACCTACCCAACAAAACTGAATATAATACTTTAGGGAGAAAAATGGAAATTCAACAAAAGAGGACTTCTAAGCATTCCTGATGAAAAGACAAGAGCTGAACAGAAAATTTGATTTTTATATACAGGATGAAAAACAAGCATAAAAAGGTAAATAGAAAAGATAAATCATAAGAAAGTTGAAAAAGTTAAACTGTATTAAACTATATTCCTACATGGAAAATGTTATTTATAGCTCTTACAACTTTTCTTGTTGTTAGGGTATGTATTGAATGTGATGGTATGATTATCTAAAAAAAAAATAAAATCAAGGGATGAGAAAGAAGAATGCACTCAGAGAAGAGGAAAGGGAGAGATAAAATGGGACAATAAAGAAGTCCTGAAAGAACACATATACAAAAATCCAAGATAAATATGGGACAATAAAGGAGTCCTGAAAGAGATTTTACAGTGGAAGAGAAAATGGGGGAAGTGGGGAGGAGAGCACATAAACTTTACTCTCATCAGAATTGGCTTAAAGAAGGAATGATATACACACTCAGTTGGGTGTAGAAATCTATCTCTTTTTTTGCTTTTTTTTGGAGGGCAATTGGGGTTAAGTAATTTGCCCAAGGTCACACAGCTAGGTTTTTGTTTGTGTGTGTGTTAAGTGTCTGAGGCCCAATCTGAACTCAGGTCCTTCTGACTCAGGCTGACCCTCTACTCACTGTGCCACCTAACCGCCCCAAGAAATCTATCTTAATATACAAGAAAGTAGGGAAGGAAGGGAATAACAGAAGGGGGGAACTAATAGAAGGGAAGGCAGTTTGAGGGAGGTAAAAGTTAGAAGAAAACACTTTTGAGAATGGACAGGGTAAATAGAGAGAGCAAATAGGATAAACAGGGAGACAATAGGATGGAGGGAAATATGTACTTGGGTATGATTACTGTGGGGAAAAAATTACAGTGAGTTTCTCTGGTAAAGATTTCCTTTATGACATGCAGAAAATGGAGTCACATTTATAGCAATAAGAACCATTCTTCAATTGATAAATGGTCAAAGGATGCAAATAAGCAATTTTCAGACAAAGTAATCAAAGCTATCTATGGTCATATAAAAAAAGGCTCTAAATCACTCTTGATGAGAGAAATGCAAATTAAAACAACTCTGAGTTACTACTTCACACCTCTCAGATTGGCTACCATGACAGAAAAGGAAAACGGCAAATGTGTAAGGGGATGTGGGAAAATGAAACCATTTTTGTTTTTGTTGTACTATTGGTGAAGTCATATAGTGATTCAAACCATTCTGGAGAGCAATTTGGAACTAAGCCCAAAGGGCTATAAAACCATATATATTCTTTGACCGAGCAACACCTCTACTAGATCTGTATCCAAGAAAGTTAAAAACCAAAATGGAAAAGGGCCTCTGTGTACAAAATATTTATAGCAGCTCTTTTAGTGGTGGCAAAGAATTTGAAATTGAGGAGATGCCCAGCAATTGGAGAATGGCTGAACGAGTTGTTGCATATGATTGTGATGGAATATTATTGGGATTCAAGAAATTATGAGCAGGATGTTCTAAAAAAAACATGGCCTGACTTACAAGAAGTGATACAAAGAGAAATGAGCAGAACTAGGAGAATTTGTACACAATTATAGTAATATTGTTTGATGATCTCCTATAACAGCTATTCTCAGCAATACAATGACCTAAGACAGCTCTGTAGGACTTATGATGAAAGGTGCTTTGCATTTCCAGAGAAAGAATGGAGACTAAAGATACTCTTTCTTTATTTTTCTTGGTTTTTTTATCTGTTTTTTTTTTCACAGAATGACTTACATGGAAATGTGTTTTGTATGACTATATAATGTATGCTACATTGCTTTCTTTCTCAATGTGGGGGTCAGAGTGTTTAAAACTCAAAATTGGGGGGAAAAAGTTGAAATTGTTTTTATGTGTAATTGGGGGAAATTAAAATATTAAATACGATTTTAAAAGTAAAGAATCTAAAAAATAAAACTTAAAGTCTTTGTTAAAGTTAGTTAAGCAAAGTTTAACACTGAACAAACACCCTATAATAACTATATTCTCTTCTAAGTTTCTAATTAAGAGACTCATTTCCTTCTCATATTAACTCATACATGAGAAGGAATTTGTGGCACCTATTCCCACCTTTGAATTCACCCTCCCCCGCAGCTACATCGGGACTCCACCAGCAAAGTCCCTCTCCTCTGGGCACCCTGTAGCCCACTTAGGAAGTATCACGCAGATTCAGTACATCCTCCTCACCCCCACCTCCACCCCATCAGTTGTGGGGAGAGAAGAAAGGGAGATGGTTCAAGGCAGCATGTGATAAGAAGTCAGTCAGCCTCCACAATTGGGTCTTCTTACACAAGAAACATGGAGAAAGGACCAGATGCAGCAGTTTGTTTTGATATTCAGAGTTCTAGCAAGTATCTTAGTAGTACCATAACCAGAGTCATTTTCTTCAAAGATTCAAGGCAAATCATACATTACCATTAGCACGAGGAGCTATAGAGATAATAAAGGAAGTTTTCATTCATATCATACTTTATAAGATGCCAAATGCCTCTATTTACTCATTCCATGCAGGAGAAGAGGTGAAATCTTGTACCTGTATGTGAATCTCCTGAGGGTTTACATATATAAATTTGTGCAAGGCCTGCCTCAGATGAATTGAAATAATGTGTTGCTTTTTTGTAAAAGTAATAATGTCACTTGATATTCTTCATTTTTATATTTCACCTCTCTCCTATGTAGATATGTACGTGGCTATCAGTAGCATGGAAGAGATACTATGATTGGTGCAGATAAAGTGTGAAAACTGAGTTCATGCAGCACTGTTTTCCATGTTAACTCATTAAACTAGGTAACTGAATCAAGTATCAACAGGGAAAGAGGCAGCGGAGCATTAAGACTAAAGAGTTGCCTTGAAGCCATGTATATCTGGGTTCAAATCCTGCTTCAGATACAGAATGAAAAAGTCATTTAACCTCTCAGACTAAAAATTATAGAGAAGATGCTGACAGCCATTGTTAAAAAAAAAATGACACTGAAATCACAGGTCCACTTCCTAGTCTTAGTGAAAGATAAACAGAACTCTTTCTGAAAGCAACTTATTCAAAATATTTTTATTTAAACTAAGTGAGTATCTTTGCAAATACAAAACCAAAAGTAACAGAGGTCAAGTAAGAAAGTCCACTCTAATTGGATTCCTCACCTCAGTTTTCATGAGCCAAATTTGTAATTAATGGTCTAAAAAAAGGACAAAAAGATCAAGTTAGTTACTCACTTGCCATAACCTAGACTTTTTAAATGCCTATTAAATGTCTTTTCCTCTTATTTTTATTTTTGGTCAAGTAACACATATGTCCAGAAAAAAAATGTTAGAAGTATTTTCCCCCATGTTAATGGGTAAATAAAAGACATTTTAAAATTAAAAAAAAACTCATACATGAGCCACACAGCATATATAACACATACACACACACACATATCCCTCTACAACACAGTCAACAATGGATTGTCCATATTTTGCTTGAAAAGAAGTTCATATTACTTTTGAAGAATCTACTTCCTAGAAAATGTGTCATTATATCCAATCTAAACATACCTCTTTGTAATTTCTACCCATTGTTTGTAAATCTGTGCTCTGGGGCCAAGCACAACAAAGCTAATTCTCCTCACAAGTAGCAGTCCTTGGAATACTTCAGAGACAACATTCAGCTACCCCCTCCCTTTGTTCTCTTCTGTTGGCTATGTCTCCTTTTTCCTTTGCCTGATTGCTCTTCCTTTCAGGTCATAAACGACATCACCACTACTCACAGAAGCTCATCCTTCTATCTATACCCTTTAATTCATCCCTTCCTGCTTCTGACAGCACTGTTCTCTAATAGTTATCCTAAGCTTACATTTACTATTGTAAAAAAAATGGGGGGGGGAATAGTTAACAGCCATAGTTTCTACCTCATAGGGCTATTGTGGGGATAAAATGAGATATGCGTGAAGCACTTTGCATTTTACCTGAATCCTGGGATATAAAAGTGGAATGTAATCATCCCCAACTCAACAAAAAGTAAAGTCCCTTCCAGTTCTAGATACATGGTCTTATAAATGTAAAAATAGACACCTCTCTGGGAAGGACAAATTAGAGAAAACTCACAGCTACTGAGTGGAAAGCCCCTTTGCTACCAATTGGGTGATTTCTCATTGTTTAGCTCTATTGATAACCCCACATTCTACACTTATATTTTTAAAGACAAGATTTATGACTAAAGGGAAGGACAACAGAAAGGTTAATTCTGAGAAAGACTGGAGGACTGCTGTTTATTCCGTATGAGTGTCCATTCCCAATGATTGATACCAACCTCTGAGGCAAAAAGTCAAAAGGAAATAATGCTTTAAAAAGAAAGGACATGGGTGATCTCATAATTTACTGTCTGGTGTTCTAAATTATTGGAATATTGCTATTGTCCTGAAAAAAATTGCTGATTTTCTCCAAAATCTCTAAGCAGGTCACTCAGTATGGTGGACTGTCTCTCATCCAATAGAGAAAATTTTACCTTCTCAATCATTGTTATAATCCTAATCTGTCAGAAAGCTCTGGCTCTCTATTATGACAAGAGAAAAATTGCCTGCAAATTCCAGGAAAAGTGAAAGTTAGGGCAATTGTCATAAAGCTCAGAATATCAAGGCATGTGTAAATTGGAAACTAAACATTTAGGCTTCTGGGAAAGGAAGCTATTAGCTTTAGAATTAAACCAGACATCCATAAGAAATCAACTGCTATTAACTTTCATTAGCTAATATTTGCCTCCTTGATGAAAAATAAAAAAGGATATGACACAACAACAGGGGAGGGAGAAAAGGAGAGGAAGAAGAAAAACTGAGAAGGTGAAAAGGTGAGAAAGTGGAATGTAGATATTACAGTGCTATCATTAGTCATTTGCACCTTTGAAATCTAAGAAAGAATAGTTGTTGTTTTTTTTAAATCCATTTTGTTTTGACCAATGTCAGTACCATTTTAAATGGCTATATCACACATAGAACTATGGGATAGGTTAGTGTGTTTCTGATGGAAAAACCCTTTTCTGTTCTGTTTTATACAATGTCTTTAAAATTAAATAGATTTACTTCTTTTTATCTCTTTGCACAGTTTTCTTTACATACTCACTTTCTCTCTCTGATGATGAGGAATCTGGAGAGCATGACAATGAAAAGTGGAGGAAAAATGATTGGATAAAACAGATCATGTAAACCAGAAGATGAGACCAGAAATCATTTAAGAGATTCCACATTCTGACGTTCAGAGTCTTATTTGTTGACAACATGGGATGAGGTCTTAATCATAATAACAAGTTGTCTCCACCCAATTTCTTTGAAGTTTCTCTTTTTTTAACCTCATTTGCTTACAAACCTAAGATGTACCTATCAAAGGATGATACAGTGGTTTCCCCTAATGCACTTATCTGGCAACATTTCTTCCATTAAATTTCTACTCCACCACCTCATTATAGTATGGAGGCAGCCTAGACATCTTCAATATTATGTCAAAGAAACCCAAGTCCCAACAAGCTTTGCCTAGTTGGAAAGATGTCAATTATGGGTCTGGTGATTGACAGCATTACTGTTGTCCAAGAATCAATCAAACTGTGTTTGGAGCTGGAAATCAGTGAATTTTTTCAGCAAAAGCAAAGACCTGATTCTAAATTATAAAGGGATTGCACCAGTGACGAAGTGAATACCCACTCCAATGAAATCATAGATCACTATAGGATACACCATTTATTAAATATTTACTCTGAATAAAACCTTGACCAAAATGTGACCTAGCCTCAGCAAACAAGGGGAAAGAAACAACATTCACTTATTCTTCTAACTCCTTGAATTAGTTCCCAGATGGTAAGAATTATTTCATTATTCAGTTTTCTATCTCCTATCTCCTATCATGGTCCCTTGAACACATTGGGCCTCTAAATGTTTGTTGTAACACTGGCTCTAAATTTTATTATCTATCAGACTCCTCTCTCAGAGATTAGAGAACCAGGATGGTTTTCTTGGAAAATCAATCATAAGGAAGGCTGGCCTTGAAAGAATTTTGATTCATTTTAAGAAGGTTATTTCATTCTAGAATGGACAAGATGAGTTTAATGTTCAATGCTGCTGCCATGGACATAGGAGGAGGAGTCAGAGAAAAAAGCAGAAAAATGAAGAAGGTTCCCTAAAATAAAAATACTCAACAATAAAATTACTCTGAATGAATTGTACTCTCATCTATAGATTGATGTTGCAGTGTGACTGAGACTAGATGACTCTGAGTTCCCTTCCAACTAACATTTTTTTAAATCATTGACTTTTATAAGATTCAGTTCCACAAGCTTTTGAGTCCCAAATTTTCTCTTCCTCTGTCTCCTCCCCCCTCCTACCCTCCATGGCAACATGCAATTCAATATAGGTTCTACAAATACCTTCACATTAAACATTGGTAAAGTTGTAAAGAAGAATTATAACCAATGGAATGAACAACAAGAAAGAAGAAACAAAACAAAAAAGAGAGAGAGCAAGTAGTTTGCTTCGATCTCCATTCAGACTCCATAATTCTTTTTCTGAATGTGGATAGCCCTTTCCATCATGAGCCTTTTGGAATTGACATGATTTAATTTTAATCTTCGTATTTTAATTTTTAAGTGTTGAAGACTACAATATAAGACAAAAGCCTTTAAAATACCATAAACAACATTTAGCTCATGATCAGTAAAGAAAGTAATTAAGTACTTCTGCAAAAGAAAAAAAAAAACATTTCATCCTTACTTTCTCTATTTCTCTCTATGTGTGTCATATATTTATTACATACATTTATATGCAATTATAGATATAAAATATGCAGATGTGTATGTATATGTATGGCATATGTGTATATGTATGTACGTGGTATCCCAAAACTTTTAGTGCAGTCTTAAGCATTAAAATGCACTGAGATTTCTGGGATACTCTATATATGTATGTGTGCATGTATGTGTGTTTACATTTATATGTTGGTAAATTTATATCATTTTCTTAAAATCAAAGAATCTTAGTTTTGGGAGGGTAGTTACAGGTCATGTAATTCAATTCACCAGGTTATATAGCCTGCAGAAGAGTACACAGCAGATAGTTGCCAATCATTCATGGAGTTAATCCCATGAGTGGCCCTTGCACTGGGTGGAATGGGGAGACCCAACTTCAAAAAAAATTAATTGAAGAAAGGGTGAACCCAACCTTGATAAGAAAAAGGAGACTATTAGACCAAGTTGTAACTTTTTTGGACTAAGACATGCTTATAAACATATAAGACATGTTAACGAACAAAAACTTATTTTTAACATTGATACTCTACTGATTTTATTTGACTGTAAATCATGAAGCACCACAATCCCCAAGGAATCATGATTTCAGGTCACCCAAAGGGCAAAAGAAAGACATGGAGTCAACATGAATAGACTGAAGCATATTACCAGTGATATCTCACACACAACATATACAAAGCATAAAAGACACCATCCAAGAGGTGCATTCCAGGAAAAGAAGTAGCAAGAGTGAGAGGAATAAATCATGTGTGTAGTTCTGGGAGCCCCATAATGTTAACACACCTAGAAGAAGGCACAGTGGGTACCTTGAGTTCTCCCTATTGAAGGGACTATATGAATGAGTTTCTCAGGGGAAGAATGTAGACCTTCTGCACCAGTAGAGGCAGGGCTCACATTGATTAGATCTCAGATTCATTAAAGTCTGTTTTGGTAGTTATAGATTTCAAAGTCCTTTATAGCCACATGGCAGCTTCTGGACCACAGCTCCTGAAAGGAACTTAGTGAGTACCTTCCAGTCATCTACCTATTACCTAATCGAAAATTTGTTACTCTCAATACTCACAAAGGCATAATAAGCTAGTATTGTCTCTTAGTTGTCTATTAATCCTTGCTTTTCTATTTTGTGAATGTATATTTAAAGGGATATTATTTTCTCCTGAGGAGTGCTTTAGCTGTATTACAGAAATGTTCTTACGTTATTTTCTCATTACCATTTTTTCTCACATAATTATCAGTTGTTACTATAACTTGTGATTTAATCATGAAGTTGTTTTTTAGGTTCTGTGCCTTTTGTTTGTGTTCCTTGTACTGGTTACTATTTTTACTGTGCTGTGGTCTGTAAGAGATGCTTTTCTGATTTTTACATTTGTTTGCAATATCTCTGTGCTTACTACACAGATAATTTTTGCAAATGTTCTATGTGGTGCTGAGAAATATGCATTTTCTTTAGCAGTCCTATTCAGAAGAATAGTCTCTTACCTCTAGTTTCCTTAGAAATGTATTTAGATTTATATTCTCCCTTCTTTTCCCTTTCTCTTCCTTCTTATCCAAAATGTAGAGAAAAACACTGAAATTTCTTGCCACTACATTGTTTATATCTTATTGTAGTACAGTTATTATTTCCATATGAATTTAGATGTAATGGATTTGGGAGTTCATGAATTTAATGTAGATATTGGAATGTTTTCTGTAATTCCTTTCAAAATAATGTAGTTTCTTTTTTCTTTTCTTTTTATGTTTTCTATGTTTGTTTACATTTTGTCTGATACCATTACTATAACTCCTCCCTTTGCTTTTGGGGATTCATAGCTTTAAAAAATTCCAGCCCCTAATTTTTCATTCTGTGTATATCTTTGGTTTTTTTAAAGTGTGTTTCTTATAAGCAATAGTGTGCAGAGTTTTTTTTTTCTTATCCAATATATCACTCTTTAAGTTTTATTGGATTATTTTATCCATTTACATTTAAAATTATGAGATAGGTTTATAACTTTCTCAATTTTTTCTAATATTAATTTTTCTGCAAGTTAGGATTTTTCTCTTCTTCTATAACATTGTTTTCTTATTTTTCTCTCTCTTCCTCAGTAACTGTGTTTCTTTAGTTATTTAGTTATGCTATCTATTTTAAAGCAACTTTATGGTGAGTATTATCTCAGAAGTTAGTAATAATTTAGGCCATCCTTTGCTATAGACAAAGGTAAAGAATACAAAAATACCTTCACATTCAGATACTTTTGAACTATTCTCTTCATGACTGGACAATAAATGGTTGAATTTTGGCTTCCTCTCTGAACTTGCTTGTATTCCTTTTTCAGGTACTCCTGAACAGAAACTCTGTGAGTGGGATACAGAGATCTTAAATTGTTTGATCATCTCCTCATCACTGTCAGAAGATGTGGACAGCTCTTCATCATCTCCATAACTGTTAACTGGGAGAAAGGAAGGAAAAAGGAAAAAAAAAAACCTGTGAGAACCAACAACTGAATATTCCAAACAACCCTGTATACACACAGATCATTAATCCAATTAGAGAAAATAGCACAAGTTTTCATTATACAGATGCTATATTTTAAAGGAAGTAGTTCCAACTTTTGAAGCTTTATCTCACACTATTCCTTTTCAAGAACTCCAGAAAAATAAAGGTCAGGGTAATAAGGTATAGATTTAGAACTACAAGGGTAATTGGAGGCCATTTAAACCATCTCTTTTCACTTTGCAGGTTAGGAAATCATTGCCAAAGGAGGTGAATCCAGTGTACTTTGCTTACCATTCCATGCTTTCCCATATCTTTGAAGTTTGTTCACTCTTTCTTTACATGCTGCGATTCTCTACCTTCCCATCTTTGTCTGTTAAAATTCTACCCATTCTTCAAGATCCAACTCAACTACAACCTCTTCCATGAAGCCTTCTTAAATGTCGCCATTTGGAAACTCTCTCTACCTCTCTCACTTCCATAGCACACTGTATGCACCTCTGTTTTATAACTGGCTCATTTTATTGTGTATTATACACATATACATATATGTGTGTGTGTGTGTGTGTGTGTGTGTGTGTATACCATCACCCCTCCTAGAAAATATATTATTTCAACAGCACAAAACATGTTGCACCTTATATATGCATTAATGTATCAAAGGCCTGTAATCTAATTGGTAGAGGGATCCCTCCACTAGGGCAGATCATAGCTTGTCTTTCATTTAGACTTAGAGAGAGACTAAGCAGCTTGCCCATGGTCATATGAATTGCAACTTTAAGAAGTAGGATTTGAACCCGTCTTTCTGATTTCAAACCCAGTATGGCATATTTTCTCTCTTAAACATAATAGATATTTAATAAATATTTGTTGAATTGAATATTTTTGTATCTCCCCATTGCTTAGCCCACTGCTTTATTTTTACCAAATAATAAATATCAATGGTTGTTGAATCAACTTGACTGAATTACTTCTTTCCTTGCATTTATAAAAACATGAATTTACATTTTAAAATTTTGAACTCTTGTATTGAATCACAAATTTATGGACTGATAGATAGCATAGGAAAGAAATACCTGAGTTCAAATTTAGTCTCAGAAACTTCGTACATGTGTAATCCTAGGAAGTCATTTAATTTCTGTTTACCTCAGTTTCCTCACCTCAAAAATAAGGATAATAATAGCATCTACCTCATGGAAGAATAATTTATTCAATATTAACAGCACTGTAAAAAGAAAGCATTTTCAAAGACTTAAGAATTCTGATTGGGGCAGAGCCAAGACAGAGGAGTAGAAACAGCGCATCCAAGCCACTCTGCCCCCAGATTTCCTCCAAACTATGTAAAAGGGGACTCTGAACAACTTCTGGAGCCCCAGCACCCACAGAACTACACAGAGAAGCTAACCTCTCACTGAGGACAGCCGAGCAGCCCTGCAGGAAGGAACAGTGCAGCGCTCTGGGAGACCAGCAGGATGCAGGGCACAGAGTGCGGGGAGCCGAGCACAGATCCGGTCCCCGTGAGTAACGGTTTTAGCCTCAGGGCAGAAGGGCCAGCAGCCAGCTGGAGGGACCCCAGAACACCAGCAGCTGTGTCGATTCCAGAATAATCAACATAGACATGCCTAGGACAAAGTGAGAGGTTAGTGCCCTATGGAATTTGGGACCAGTATTTGGGGAATGTGTCAGCTTCCTCCCCTGGGGGCTAGAAGCCACTGAGGAGACACACCATTTTGTAGTTTTCAGAGGCAGCTCCAGCTCCTGGACTGCGAACTGTAGAGAGATCCAGCAATCAGTCTTGGGGGGTAATCGCTCTTGCTTTAACCTCCCTGGATCTGGATTGTGATCTGGGGTGGAGGTCGTGGGTGGGTTTCCAGCTTGCCAGAAACAGAAGTTGCCCCCCACACACGTTCAGGACGAAAATTCCCCTATCTGGCTTCAAAGCCATAGTGTGGCAACAAGCACAAAAGTCAAGTCATTAAGTGGCAACATGCCAACGCAAAGGAAACAAATTAAACAGAAAAATGCAACCCTAGACTCCTACATTGGGGGCAAGGAGGGTCGAAGCATGGAGCGGGAAGAGGACTGTGAGGTCAGAAGTCCTGCTCCAAAAGCCCCAGGGGAAAATATGAGCTGGTTGCAGGCTATAGAGGACCTTAATAAGGTCTTTAAAAATCAAATAAGAGAAGTGGAGGAAAAATTGGAAAGAGAAATGAGAAGGATGCAGGAAAAGTATGAAATGAGGGTCAACAGCCTGACTGAGGAAAACAACACCTTAAAAAAATAGACTAACTCAAATGGCAAAGGAGGCCCAAAAGGGCAATGAGGAGAAGAATGCCTTAAAAAGTCGAATTTGCCAGATGGAAAAAGAATCTCAAAGTTCACTGAGGAGATTCATTCCTTCAGAGTTAGACTGGAGCAAATGGAAGCTAATGACTTTATGAGAAATCAAGATGCTGTTAAGCAGATCCAAACAAATGAAATATTAGAAGGCAATGTGAAATATCTCATGGGAAAAACCACTGACCTGGAAAATAGATCCAGGAGAGACAATTTAAAAATTATTGGACTACCTGAAAGCCATGATCAAAGAAAGAACCTAGAAATCACCCTTCAAGAAATTCTCAAGGAAAATTGCCCTGATGTTTTAGATCCAGAGGGCAAAATAGAGGTTGGAAGAATCCACCGATCACCTCCTGAAAAAGATCCCAAAAAGAAAACTCCCAGGAATATTATAGCCAGGTTCCAGGATCCCCAGATCAGGGAGAAAATACTGCAGGCAGCCAGGAAGAAACAATTTCAATATTGTGGAAACACAATCAGAATAGCCCAGGACCTGGCAGCTTCTACACTGAGGGATTGAAGGGCATGGGATGTGATATTCCAGAGGGCAAAGGAGATGGGAATGAACACAAGGGTCACCTACCCAGCAAAACTGAGTATTTTGTTTCAGGGGAAAATATGGTCATTCAGTGGAATAGAGGACTTTCAAGCACACTTGAGGAAAAAACCAGAATTGAATAGAAAATTTGACATCCAGACACAAGAAGCAGGAGATGCCTGGGAAGGTAATCAAGGAAAAGAAATCAAAAGGAACTTATCAAAGTTGAGCTATTTACATTCCTATATGGAAAAATAATAACTGTGACTGAGGAAATCTTTCTCACTATGAAAATAATGGAAGAAGGGTGTATGGTCATGTGAATACATATATGAATGTGTGTGTATATGGTTACAGTTATATATGGATAGAGGGCATAGGTTGAATTTGTTGGGAAGGGAGGATACTCAAGGGGTGAAGTTGTGAGGTGAGAGAGGAAAGTGGCAGGAGGAGATGGGGAGAGACGGGGTGGGGTAAACTATCTCATGTAGAGGAAGCAGGGGGAGGTGGTTGCAGGGGAGGGGAAAAATAGGAAGGCAAAAAGGCGAAACCACATTCTCATTGAATTTGGTTCAGGGAGAGAATGACATACATACTAGGTGGGACATCTCAACCTACAGCAGAATGGGGTGAAGAGGGAGGAGAGGATGGATGATGGATGGAAGGGCATCCTTGGGGGGAGGGGAGGTTGGAGGTACCCACTATGGAAGAGGGACAGGATCAAGTGGGGAATGGACCATGTGGGGGGTGGGATGAGGGGGAGGGAATTATAAGCAGCCTTGTACAATATATCTACTATGATAATGTTTTGCATAGCTAGACATGTACAACATATACTGAATTACTTATCTCCCCAGAGGGAATGGGTGACAAGGGAGGAAGGAAATGGATCTGAAATTCAAGGTCTCAAGATTAAATGTTTCAAATATATATAAATACTATTATTAATACTCTTTTGCTTGTAATTGAGAGATGAGATGTGCAGGCATTGGGACACAAAGATTCACCTTCCTCTAATGGAGAGGTCGAAGGGGGTATGGGAGAGGATAGGGGAGAGAGAAGATTGGAGGAAGCGATGTCTTGCGGGACTGCTGTTCTGGGAGGGTGGGTAGAGGAAAAACAAGGGGGGAAAATGATTGTAACTCGAAGTCTGGTGGAAATTAATGATGTAAAACAGAGGATAATAAAGCATTTGTTTAAATAAAAAAAATTTTTTTAAAAGAATTCTGATCAATGTAATGACCAACTGTGATTTCAGAGGAATGGTGATAAAGCATGCCACCTATCTCCTAATAGAGGGGCAATGATCTTAAGTTAGAGAATGAAAAATATCTTTTTGGGATATAGTCAATTCAAGAGTATGTTTTGCTTGATTATGAACATTTGGCACAACAATTTTGCTTTGGTTTTTTTTCCCCTGAAGAAGAATAAGAAAAACATAAAATTGATTTTTCTTCATTGAAAAAACTAATTTATTTTTTAAAGAAAAATTAACTGCACCTACTTACAAAAATATATATAAAAGATAGAGCTGTAAGGGACATCTGGAATTAAAAACCCATACCTTTATTTTATAGATGAAAATCTGAGTTCCAGGGAGATTAAATATCATCACCAAGGTTACACGTGTAAGTGATAGCAATAGCAAACTCTTATATCCAGCACAGGAGAGGAGACTGAATACTTTATTTTCAGTAGTAGTAGTAGCAGCAGTAGCAGCAGCAGCAGTAGTAATAGCCAACATTTGTTTAATATTTACTCTGTGCCAGGCACTGTGCTAAGCATTTTACAATTATTTTCTCATTTGCTTTTCACAATAACCCTAATAGGTAGATGCTATTATTATCTCACTTAATGGTTGAGGAAAAAGAGGCAAACAGAGGTTTTGACTTGCCCAGTGTCAACTGGTATCTGAAGCTAGATTAGAACTTGGGTCTTCCTGACTCTAGACTGGGTGCTGTATCCATTGCACCCACCTAGCTACACCAAGTATAGTATAAAATAATCATAACCTTTGTATACAGTCATGCTCAGTTTGGCTTTTCTCCTCCTTCCCCAACCTGAAGCTTTCGAATGGTTGTAAAAGCCTATGTGTACCGCTGACTTTTCTCTAACTGCTCATCTTATCTAAGGAAGGCAACACCGCTCTTTTGCGAACCAGAATCTGCTTTCCTTAACAGTTATCCAAAGTTTCTTTATTCTTAGAGGACTGAAGAAGTCATCCTCTGCTCACATCCTCTCTTCTTTTTTTTCTTTTTGTAGGGCAATTGGGGTTAAGTAACTTGCCCAAGGTCACACAGCTAGGTTTTTGTTTGTGTGTGTTAAGTGTCTGAGGCTGGATCCGAACTCAGGTCCTTCTGACTCCAAGACCAGCTCTCTACTCACTGTGCCACCTAGCCATCCCCAATATGCTCTCTTCTAATAATATGCATATCACTTCCCACAGTTGAAAGAAAGAATTGATGGAATATGGATAATTCAAAAAAGAAAAGACTATAGGCACACATAACATTGGTGGCTTTTCCATACACTTTGGAAAATGTGTATAAAATTTCCACTAAGCTTATCAGTTTTCATAAAGTCTCACTTCAAAGGTCTTACTCTTTTTCCCTTCAGAAGCCTTCAGCTCAGTATTCAAGCACTACTCCATTGCCAAAAAAAAACTAGAATGATGTCCTAAAAAGAGTATTCTCTAATCTACAGTAACATAAAAATGGCTGTTAGACCTTTACCTTCTCAGGTTTACTTGTTAATCCAAATGAATCTCTAATTAGTGTAATTTCACATCACTATAAAAAAAAGCATCATGTGGTATGTACCAGAATGGCTGGGCACAAACTAGATTAAAATGTAATTAGGAAATGTTTAACTAAATAAATATACAGCATAATAGATATTGTTAATTTTTGGTTTTCTGAGACAATATGTGTACCATACTGAGAGTCATAATGGAGTCCAAAAGACCTGGTTCAATCTCTGGTTCTAGCAACTAGCAACTGACTTGGGCAAGTCAGTTAACCTTTTGGTGTCTGAAGCAGCTCTTTACAACTATAGTGTAGTTGTTGACTATATGTCAACTATATGTTAGAGGAAGCAGATTCCACATGACAGAATATGTTAAATCTCTTATTGAAATCCAGGTACATTGTTTCTACAGAATTTCTCCTATATACCACCAAGTAATACTGATGTTAAAGTGAAAAGAATAAAAATGATGATGATAACGATGATGATGAGGAGGACAATGACGACGATGACGACGACGATGATGATGATATGAATGAAATCAGCATACCTGGATTTTAATACCAGACTCTCTTCCCTCTCTGGATCATCACAAAAGCATCCCTCTAATAATAATTCTAGAATTTTTCTAGGAATCAAAGTCAAGTTCACCAGTCTATAGTCTTACTAATACACCTTCTCCCTTTTTCTCTCAAAATCAAGAAAATATTTGCCTATTTCAAGTCATAAGAATTTTCTTCAAGATTTTCCAAATATCAAAATTTTGCCTGTTATTAAATATGCCAGATATACTATATTACATTTTTCTGATTACAACACTAAACTGCTCACAATGCTTCAAAGCCAGCTCAGGTACCATGAATTTTTAATGTCTTTAATTTAAAGATATTAAAGGAATATTACTCATCAAATTAGAAACTATGAATAGCAAGAAGATTCAAATGTGGCTTTCTGGTAAATCACAGGAATAACACTGGGTATTGTTGAGTGCTTCCCTAGTCAAATACATGTATTTTTTTTAGTACCAGCAAAATAGTAAGTGCCCATAGTCAGAGTCATAACTAGCAATTTTAGTTCCCAGAGCAAACAACACAAAATGTGCTTGAGAAAATCAGCATGTTTTATAATTTATGAGGCAGCTAGGCAGCTCAGTCAGTAATGCACTAGACCTGGAGTCAGGAAGCCTTGAGTTCAAATTCAGCCTCAAATATTTTCTGGCTGTGTGACCCTAGGCAAGTAATTTAAATTTTGCCTCTGTTTTCCCATCTGTAAAATGGAGATAATAACAGCACCTACATTCCAGGTCTGTTATGATGTTAAAAAGAGATATTTGTAAAGCATCTTTCATGAATAAAAAGTACTATACAAACGCAATAAATGTTATTTTGTTGTAATGTGGAAATAATATAAGAAGCAATTAAGATAAATTTAGTTAAACAATCAGGAAAGCTGCTCTAAATCACTATTAATTAGAGAAATGCAAATCAAAACAACTCTGAGATACCACATCTCTCCAGTCAGATTGGCTAAGATGACAAAACAAGAAAGTGACAAATGCTGGAGAGGATGTGGGCAAATTGGAACGCTAATACATTGCTGGTGGAGTTGTGAACTTATCCAACCATTCTGGAGAGCAATCTGGAATTATGCCCAAGGGATTATAAATAATTTCATACCCTTTGACCCAGCCATACCACTCCTAGGGTTATATCCCAAAGAGATCATAGTAGTGGGAGGAAGAACCATATGTACAAACATATTTTTAGCAGCCCTTTTTGTGGTTGCAAAGAATTGGAAACTAAAGGGGTGCCCATCAATTGGGGAATGGCTAAGCAAGTTGTGGTATATGAATGTAATGGAATATTATTGTGCTATAAGAAACGAGGAGGTGACGGATTTCATAATTACCTGGAGAGACTTATACAAACTGATGCTGAGCGAGAAGAGTAGAATCAGAAGAAATTTGTATACAATCACAGACATACCATATCTGTGATGACCAACTATGACAGACTGGACTCTTTTCAGCAATGCAGTGATATGAGTTAATCCCGAAAGACTCAAGAAAGTGAGAAATGTGCCATCCAGAGATATAACTAGAAAGAACTGAGCCTGAATCCTGATGGAAGCAAACTAAATGATCTTGTTCTTTTCATTGTTTGGTTTTATTTCTTCCTTACCATCTTTCATCCCACCTAGTACAATATGCCTTTGTAATTGGAATAATGTCTAATATGAATGCATCTGCAGACCCTATACTGTACTATATGATGTCATGAGGGGAGGGGGGAGGGAAGTAAAGGAAATTTGAAAATCAAGGAACTATGGAATTGAATCTTGTTAACTGAAACTAAACTAATAAATTAATTAAAAAAAAAATCAGGAAAGCACCAGACTCTACACTCTAGTTGGGAGAGAATACAACATTAAACTCATTGGAGTGAGACAGAGACACAGAAAGCCATGAGGTCATTGCTGGAGAGACCATCTTAAGAGGAAGTACTGCAGGAATAGACAGGCAGCCACTCAACTGGGGCTCAGCCCCTGAGATAGAGGAAGGACCTAATAGCTCCAAATCTTAATAAATTATTCTTATTAACTAAGTTATAAGTTGGTCCTATGCTATTAAAGAGGAACAAGGCTACCAATAAAGTTTTTTTTTTTTTTAATTTCAGTCTTCTAAAGTCATCATCTTAAACGTGTGTGCTCTCTTAAGTTTCTGTGATCTGGAACTAAACCTCAATTGCTCCCACCAGAGCATTGTCCATGGTGCTGAAGTAAGGGCCCATTCTCCACTGTAGAAAACGGCTTTCTTGACTAAGAATTACTGAATGTTAGGGCTAGAAGAAACTTCAAGTTCAATATCCTTACTTTATAGATAAACAGGGAAGGAAAAGCTGAGGAAAATTAAGTGATGTGTTGAAAGTCACACCAAAAGTTAGTGACAGACTCTGTGCTCTTAACGTTTTTTTGGTCATGGACTCTGGGCAAACTGTTGAAACTTAGAGATTCCTATTCAGAATAATGTTTTTAAGTTAAGTATATCGGATTATATTGGAAACCCATTTTATTGAAACACGGTTGTTAAAAGTGATGTGTTAAACATAGTTATATATATTTGCTTTTTGGAGGTTAAGTGATTTACCCACTGTCACACAGCTAGTTTTTTTGTGGTAAGTGTCAGAGGCTGGATTTGAACTCGGGTCCTCCTGACTCCAGGGTCAATGCTCTATTCACTGTGCCACCTAGCCACACCTGTTAAATATTTTTAAAAATAAATTCTTATTTATGAACCCCTGGACTAGACAAGTCTCTTGGTTTTCAGTCTACTACTCATTTTGGATTTGGAGTCAACAGACCTAGGTATGATTCTCAGTGGTTTTTTAGTTACCCGTATAGTCTTGGGTAAACATTTACCCTCTCTGGCCTTCAGTTGACTTATTTCTAAATTAATATTAAGGGGTTGGACTTCAGAATTATCACTAAGATTACATCCTGCTCTAAATCCTATGGTTCTATATTATTACTACAAAATCACACTACACACAATTCCTGCAATCTAGCCATTTCGATATAATTACCTTTTTGTTATATTATAGAAATACTGACTTTGAATTATCATTGTCTTCTCTTTAATGATTTATAATTCACTATTATAAAGCATAAAACGGGGTTAGGGAGTCACTACTTGTAACCCAGAGAATAATTGTTGAAATGGGAAAGTCAAATAGTTGTAACTTCCATTAAAAGTCCAAAGTCATAAAGAGAAATTAAGGAATTGCAAATAGTGTTTAGCTGAGTGTTTATTATTTAAAAGTCAAGTTCCTCACCCCTAATCTCTAGTTATATACAGTCATTTCAAATATACAAAGACCTATAAGAATATGAATCCTTCCCCAATTGCTAAATGGCCAAAGGATATGAAAAGGCAGTTATCCAATGAAGAAATCAAAACTATTTATATCATATGAAAAAAAAATCATCTCTAAATCATCATTGATTAGAGAAATACAGATTAAATAACCTTGAGATATCATTTTACACCTATCAAATTGGCTAAAATGATTGAAGAGGAAAGCAACAGATGTTGGAGAGGAATATGTAAAAATTGGGACACTAATTCACTGCGGATGGAATTGTGAACTGATTCAATTATTTTGGAGAGCAATCTATAAGTAGGTGCAAAACAGTTATTAAGCTGTCTATAGACCCTTTAACCCAGCAGTGCCATGATTCATTTTGTTATCCTAGGTGATTAGGGAAAAAGGAAAAACTATATGTTCTACGGGCAGCTAGGTGGCACAGTGAATAGAGCACCGGCCCTGCAGTCAAGAGGACCTGAGTTCAAATCCGGTCTCAGACACTTAACAAACACAAATATAAAAAAAAAAATCTAGCCATGTGACTTTGGGCAAGTTGCTTAACCCCAATTGCCCTCCAAAAAGCAAAAAAAAAAAAAGCAACTATATGTTCTAAAATATTTACAGCAGTTCTTTTTATGGTGGCAAAGAACTGTAAATTGTATTGATGCCCATCAACTGGGGAATAGCTGAACAAGTTGTGGTATATAATTGTGATGGAATACTACTGTGCTATGAGACCTGATGAACTCAATGACCTGAGAAAAACATGGTTATACTTGCATGAAATAATGAAGAGCAGAATGAGAAGAGCCAAAAAAAGAACATTGTATACAGTAAAAATATTGTTTTAAGAACAACTTTGAGTTACTAAGTCATTTTGACTATTATAAGTACCCAAATTAACTACAAAGGACATATTAAGGAAGATATTAGCTGCATCCTGAGAAAGAACTGATAAATAGAAGTATGTATAGAATGGTTTTACATATATACACATATATATGTAAATGGTCTGTGTGTGCTTGTGTGTGTGTGTGTGTATACATATGTATGTATATATATATATGGATATATAATTTATTTTTGTTTCTAATGGTAGTCATCTCTGGAGGAGAAGGAAAAAAGGGAAAATGTTCCATGATAACTTTATTATATATTTAAAAGGAATAGCAAGTTGTACATAATAGATTTGCAGTTTTTTGTACAATCATCTTTTTTTTTCTATTCTACTATACTATGGAAATGCCTGTCTTATTTCTTAAGTTCAGAACAAAATAAATTTTAAAAATTTTAAAACCATGTAGATCATGAGCATTGCTGTGAAAAAAAAGGGAGATTTGAACAAATGCTACCCCAGAATTCACTAGTTTGGCAATACCTTTTTGAACTTGGTTTTGGAGGTTTCTGGGAAGAGGAAGCCAGAAGAGAAGAAGATGTACATCTTATATGATATGGCAGAAGTACAATTCACAGGAGCAATCTTTATCTGATATTTATGTGCCAAAATTCTTTTCCCTTCCACCAGCTCTTTGGAATAATGGGAGAGCAGGATAATGGACCTTGAGAATTGATGAGATGGCTGTTGCCAGCCCTGACCTACTCTTGCTCAGTTAAAGGAAGAATATATGAAAGGAGAAATCTAACCCCCAACTTTAACTCATACGGTCAGTGTTCATTTATATTGTTAATCTTCCACACAGTTTTCCTCCCACCCCTTATGGGGTCATCTATGCCCTATGTGTGATTATAACAAAGAAAATCTAGTGGCTGCCAAAGCCTTTTCTAGTGTGATTAATGCTGGTGCAAGTAAAGATTTGGGAAGTGGTTTTGATACCTTTAGAGCAAAGGTTCTTAATGTTTTTGTGTCATAGACTCTTTTTCAGTCTGGTAAAACTTGTGGAAACTATCTCAGAATAATGTTTTGAATGCATAAGATTACACTTAAGATTACAAAGGAAATCAATATATTAAAATACTTATCAAAAATATTTTAACAGTTCCTTGAATTACAGGTTAAGAACTTCTTCAGAAAGATAGGAGACACATCCCCACTTTAGCATAGGCTAAATCCTTTGGATTTTTTAGAATGCAAGTAACAAATACTATGATCAGATTTCTTTCTAAAAAAAAGTACAAGTTTTGGGGGCAGCTAGGTGTCAGAGTGAATAGATCATCGACCCTGAAGTCAGGAGGACCTGAGCTCAAATCCAGACTCAGTCACTTGACACTTACTATCTGTGTGACCATGGGCAAGTCACTTAACCCTAATTGCCTTGCCTTCTCCCCTCAAAAAAAATACAAGTTTTCAATAAGCTAGAGAATCTATAAACAAAGATCCTAATTTTAATAAATATTGCTACATCAAATAAAGAGACCCTTTAGTCAGATGTAAGCAGAACCCATACAAGACCAATTTTCTATGAGGTATTCATACATGATAGAATTGTTACTTATGAGACACCAATCCTTTAACCTCCTTACATATTTGTTAACAGAAGTTGGTCTTATGATTCATAGATACAAACCAATTAAAAATATCTCCTGCGTTTATTGGGGAACATATCATATTCTTTATTATTAATTCAAATGTGATTAGATTAACCATTAAACTTCCCTCATATTAACCCCCCAAAAAAAGAACCTAGGGTTTTTTTACCTGTGTGTGGGCTTTAATCTATTTTTCTATTCAGATATGTGAGCCTCTATAGAAAAAAATAATCTCTCCCCTCATACTTTCATCATCAAAAATGCTTAGATTTACTTCAATATGTGTGTGTACATGCACATACATCTATGTGCAGGTATATACTGTCTTCTGTTACTATTCCTTTGTTCCACTATGAGATTTTCTTAACTACCTTAGTAGCTGTCACTATAGTCTTAAGCTCACTAATACCACAGGGAAATTTTAGTGAGTAAACAACCCAAGAAAAAAGACAGATTGCAAACTCCCCTAAAAGCTACCAGGTAGTAAGTAACATTAAAACCATAGATCCTATAACAAAACCACTTTGATATTTGAGGATCAAAATATTGAAATCTCTGCTACAATTCTTTAAGTGAGTTATGTAAGCACAAAATAATATCTATCTCGAGAATAACTGAAATGATTTGGGTTCTCCATTTATTTTTTTAACAAATGCTTTATTAATTTCTGGTTTACATCATTCATTTCCACCAGATTTTGAGTTACAATTTTTCCCCACTTTTTCCCCTACCCACCACCCCAGAATAGCAGTCCCACAAAATATCCCCTCATCCAATCTGCTCTCTCCAATATCTTCTCCCATACCCCCTTCGACTTTACCATTAGGGCGAGGTGAGTCTCTGTGCCCCAATGCCTGAACATCTTATCTCCCAATTACATGTAAAATGGTATTAATAATAGTATTTATATATATTTGAAACATTTAATTTTGAAACCTCGAATTTCTGATCCATTTCCTTCCTCCCTTGTCACCCACTCCCTCTGGGAAGATAAGCAATTCAGTATGTGTTGTACATGTAGAGCTATGCAAAACATTACCATAGTAGAAATATTGTAAAAGGCTGCTTATAATTCCCTCCCACCCATCCCACCCCCCCACCTGGTCCATTCCCTACTTTGATCCTGTCACTCTTTGATAGTGGGTACTTCCAACTTCCCCTTCCCCCAGAATGCCCTCCCCTCCATCATCCCCCCTCTCATCCCCCTTCCCCCTACTCTCCAGCAGGGTGAGATATCCCATTTAGAATGTATGTCATTCTCTCCCTGAGCCAGATTCAATGAGAATATGGTTTTGCCTTTTTGCCTTCCTGTTCTTCCCCTCCCCTGAAGCCACTTCCCCTTGCTTCTTCTACATGAGATAGTTTACCCTACCCTGTCTTTCCCCATCTCCTCTTGCCACTTTCCTCTCTCACCTCATAACTTCACCCCTTAAGTATCATCCCTTCCCACCAAATTCAACCTATGCCCTCTGTCCATGTTTGCACACATTCACATATGTATTCATATGACCATATACCCTTCTTCCATTATTTTCATACTGAGAAAGGTTTCATCAGTCACAGTTATTGTTTTCCATGTAGGAATGTAATTAGTTCAACTTTGATAAGTTCCTTTTGATTTCTTTTCCCTGATTACCTTCTCAGGCATCTCTTCCTTCTTGTGTCTGGATGTCAAATTTTCTATTCAATTCTGGTTTTTTTTCCTCAAGAATGCTTGAAAGTCCTCTATTCCACTGAATGACCATATTTCCCCCTGAAACAAGATGCTCAGTTTTGCTGGGTAGGTGACCCTTGGGTTCATTCCCAGCTCTTTTGCCCTCTGGAATATTGTATTCCATGCCCTTTGATCCCTCAGTGTAGAAGCTGCCAGGTCCTGGGCTATTCTGATTGTGTTTCCACAATATTGGCATTGTTTCTTCCTAGCTGCTTGTAATATTTTCTCCTTGATCTGGGAATTCTGGAATCTGGCTATAATATTCCTAGGAGTTTTCTTTTTAGGATCTTTTTCAGGAGGTGATCTGTGAATTCTTTCAACCTCTATTTTGCCCTCTGGGTCTAAAACATCAGGGCAGTTTTCCTTGAGAATTTCTTGAAGGGTGATTTCTATGTTCTTTCTTGGATCATGGCATTCAGGTAGTCCAATAATTTTTAAAGTGGTGTGGGGCAGAGCACCTTGGAAGTGCTGATTCTACTCCGCCATCTTGGCTCCACCTCCAGTTCTCCATTTAAAGTTCTGCCTCAGCATGTTGAAAAATCTACCCCTTAGAATTGAGCTGGTCAGTCAACAAGTATTTATTAATCACTTACTTAATCACTTAATTGCATGTGCCAGACATGATACCAAGCACTGGGGATTTAAAAAAAAGCTAAAACAGACCTTGAGAAGCTCACATTCCAATGGGTAGATTACATGGATATAAACTAGATATATACAAAGTAGATGGAAGGTAATCTTAGAGGGGAATGCACTAGCAGATGGGCGGACTTGGAAAGGCCTTTCACAGAAAAGAAGATTTGAGCTGATTCTTGAAAGAATTCAGGAGTTAAAAAATAGAAGCATGCATGCACTATTCTTAACCACTGTCAAGCTAAATTACTGAAAAAAAGAGCACAGCCAAAATTTTAGTTATGATTTTCACCAATAAAACGTTGAGCTCTCAAACAGCATTTAAAAATATAAGGCATGTCCACCTTTTGTGCTATCTTTATACCACTGAGTTTGCATGATTGCCAGTCATGAAACTTGACAAGGTCTGTAGAATTAAAAGTCAGTGTCCCTCAGAGTGTAACAGAGAAGCATATGGTAGGTTTAAACAGGCTTCATTACATTACAAATAGCCATGAAGAAGGACTAGATCATCAAGGATGTCATCAGCAATAATAATAATAATAATAATAATAACTAGGGATGGGTTTTTTGCTTTTTTTTTTTTTGGAGAGAAATTTGGGTTAAGTGACTTGCCCAAAGTCTCATAGCTAGTAAGTGTGTCAACTGTATGAGGCTGGATTTGAACTCAAGTTCTCCTGACTCCAGAGCCAGTGTTCTTTTCACTGCACCATCTAGCCTCCCCTATAACTAGTATTTATATAACACTTTAAGGTTTGCAAAGCATTCTGCATATGCTATCTCATATAATCCTCACAACAACACTGGGAGGTAGGTGCTATTATTTTCCCCATTTTGCATATGGGGTCATCTCTAGACGTCTTGACCTACGTCTTACCACTGGACTCAGATGACTGAGTGAGGCTGATATTTTGCACAGCCCTGCCTCACTTAAATCTAATTCACTTACAAGTCAAGACTTCACGCTACTGATGTCATTGGTCTTTTTCAAGAATGAAGGACAAACAACAACATCCCCATTTTGCAAATGAGGCAGACAGGAGTCAAGTAATTCTTGTGGAGTCACATATCTAAGTGTCTGAGGCAGTATTCAAACACCAAGTCTTCCAGATTCCAAGTCCAGCACCCCATCCCCTGAACCACCAAAAGAATATATGATCAAAAAGAAAATGCGATAATCACATGACAAGAACAAGGAATAATAGATGGGACAACCGAAGCTCAAGAATCCAGGAGTTTTATCAATGGTTAATGAATTTTGGGATCCCATAAACTCATGGACAACCTGTTCAGAAATGGATATTTTTTCTAGATAGATCAACAGATGCATCTAGATAACCCCCACCCACACTGATAATCTCTTTATTATTTTCTATATCTTACAAAAGTGTGCTACAGTGTTTTCTATATAGAGGGAATTAATAATAATTTATTGAACAGAATTCTATTCCCATTTTAATGCTTCCTTCAAGGCAACATATTCATTTAAGTATTGGAGGTACTGAAGGTAATTTTTTAGCTTTTCTCTCTCCCTGTCTTAGAGAGAGAGAGAAAGAGCTTTTTACAAAATTATCAATGTGACTTGGGTTTTTAGTTCCCACTCCACCCACATAGGAGCAATTAGGTAGAATCAGGTATTGCTCATACCTTATAAATGGGAAGCGGAGACATGAAGGGTGGGTGCTCAAGCACCACAGTTCATAAGGGGTACAAGCAGAAATAGGATAGAGGATGCCTTAATTTCAATGAAGAGTAGCAGTGACTCCCCTAAACGGCAATTTCTCAGAAGACAAATAGCACCTGGACCTTAGGGTAAAGGACAGAGCCTTGCTTGAAGAATGAATAAGGAACTAAAAAGAAAGTAAAAGCATATGCTGGATTCCAGAAAGAAAAGGTAACCATAGGGCTGAAGTTATAGCTGGATTGCTCTTAAAACACAGAATTACAGGGCTAAAAGAAGAAACACTAGAGAGAGATCATCTAGTAAAAGAATTTGTCATCTCAGAGCTGGAAGGGATCACAAAGGTTATTTTGCTATCATAATTCCTGAATACAATCCCCACTACAACAAAGCAGAATTCATGCAGCTCCTCACAAGTGAAAATTATTTCCACATTTCATATTCTACTTTCTATGTGGTAAAATGAATAGATCACTAGTCCTGGTGTCAGATATCAGGAAGATTTGAGTTCAAATCTAGCCTCAGGTACTAACTAACTCTGGAAACCTGGACAAGTCACTTAACCTCTGTTTGCCTCCATTTCTTTATCTAAAAAATGGAGATAAATAACAGCAACGACCTCCCAGAGTTGTGAGGATCAAATGGAATAATATTTGTAATATGCATAGCAAAATGTCTGGCACATAGTAGGCACTTAATAACTGGGTTTTTTTCCTTCCTTCCTCCTTTGGACTTGTATCTTCAGTGGCATATAGTAGGTGCTTAATAAATACTGGACTGACCAAACAAGAATTAAAGAGCATTATAAAATGCAAAATGGATAATTTGGATTACATTAAATTGAAAAGCTTCTGTACAAACAAAGCCAATGTAACCAAGATCAAGAGGGAGGTGGGAAATTGGGAAAGAATTTTTACAACCTATGTCTCTGATAAAGGATTCGTTTCTAAAATATACAGAGAAGTGAGTCAAATCTATAAGAATACAAGTCATTCCCCAATTGATAAATGGTCAAAGGATATGAACAGGCAGTTTTCAGAGAAAGAAATTAAAGATATCTATAAGCATATGAAGAAATGCTCCAAATCACTATTGATTAGAGAAATGCAAATCAAAACAACTCTGAGATACCATATCTCTCCAGTCAGATTGGCTAAGATGACAAAAAAAGAAAATGACAGATGCTGGAGAGGATGCGGGCAAATTGGAACACGAATGCACTGCTGGTGGAGTTGTGAACTGATCCAACCATTCTGGAGAGCAATGTGGAATTATGCCCAAAGGGCCATAAATAATTTCATACCCTTTGACCCAGCAATACCACTTTTAGGGTTATATCCCAAAGAGAACATAGAAGAGGGAGGAAGACCCAAATGTACAAAAATATTTATAGCAGCTCTTTTTGTGGTTGCAAAGAATTGGAAATTAAAGGGGTGCCCATCAATTGGGGAATGGCTAAACAAGTAGTGGTATATGCATGTAATGGAATACTATTGTGCTATAAGAAACAAGGAGGATACAGTTTTTATATTTACATGGAGAGGCTTATAAAAACTGATGCTGAGCGAGAAGAGTAGAATCAGAAGAAATCTGTATACAATCACAGACACATCATATGTGTGATGACCAACTATGACAGACTGGACTCTTTCAGCAATGCAGTGATATAAGTCAATCCCAAAAGACTCATGAAGGAGAGAAATGGGACATCCAGAGGTATAACTAGAAAGAACTGTGCTTGAATCCTGATGGAAGCAAACTAATTGACCTTTTTCTTTTCATTGTTTGGTTTTATTTCTTCTTTACCATTTTTCATCCCACCTAGTACAATAATTGGACTAATGTCTAATATGAATCTTGCAGATCCTATACTGGACTACATGCTGTCATGGGGGGTGGGGGAAGGGAGGTAAAGGAAATTTGAAAATCAAGGAACTATGGAATTGAATCTTGTTAATTGAAACTAAACTAATAAATTAAAAAAAAAACTGAAAAATATAAATAAATAAATACTGGACTGATTACGCAATCCCTTAAGGGGCATTCTTCTTTTAACTGCTTTAATTGTTAGGAAGTTTTTGTTTTTGTTTGTTTCATATTAAACTTGGATTTACAAAATTTTGGAGTTGAGGTCTTAGAAGGAAGTTGTAAAAGGAAATTGAATAAAATGTAAGGAAAGCTAGATGCTAAAATTATTAGACTAAAGCACCTGAATAGGTGAAAGATTTTCCCTAAGGAAAATGGAGTAAGCACTATCCTTTCAAAAATAAAAAATTAACTAGAAACCAAACTAGAAAAAAATACTTCACAGTAAGCTAAAAAAAATGAGAATTTTCTATTATTACCTTGCAGAATTCTGAAAAAATCAAATCACTTTCATCTATGATCCAGTTTTCCAAATTATAGTAAAGAAATTCCCCTCAATGTTCAAACCAGGGTAGTGTGATTCTGCTCTTCTTGCACAAAAGGGAAAATGGTAGTATCTTTAAACAATGTTCTCCAAATACCCAAATATCTATATGAAAAAGCCTGTATTAGGTGAGAAGGGAATTATATAAATTACCCAGGCTTCGTACTACTACTGCTAGTCCTTTCTGCTGTCCATATTTTGATGACTTTATTTCTTGTTTACATCCTCACAAAAATCAGTATTATCTATCAAATCATTTTAGAGATGAAGACACTGAGGGTTTCATTTCTGAGATGAAAAAACTGATAGGTTCAGTGACTTAGTGACAATCACATCATATGTGGAAAAGCTGATACTAAAACTGGTCAGAGAAAACTCTGAGATAGAGAGAGAGAGAGAGAGAGAGAGAGAGAGAGAGAGAGAGAGAGAGAGAGAGAGAGACTCTCATTTATGTTACACTTTTCTCACAATGACCCTGTGAAGTCAGTAATTCAGGTTTTATTAATTTTATTTAATAAATGAAAGTAGTTGAGACAGTGAAGTTAAGTGATTTGTTTGTAAACTTATCAATCCCCTGTGGCTGGAGGAGGACAGGATGATAGCAGTAGCAGGTATACCTATAGTAAAACATATAAATTAACCACTTTGGGTAATTAAGGGGTAGTCTGTTGAGAAAATATTTGGAAAATGGTGACCTAATTTTATCTTCATTCACAATGAATAGAAAGGGAGTATGACATAGAGGATAGAGAATTGGCCTTGAAATCAAGAAATCTATGGTTAAATCCCTAAGCAGTTCACCTAATTTCTCAGTACCCTAGCTTAGGGGTGTCGAAAACACTTCCCAATGTGATCAAGAACTAGATTAAAATATAAAATTGAGAAATATTCAACAAAATAAATAAAAATACAATAGAATATAGATGTTAATGTGTGGTTTTCTAAGTGAATATGGAGCAACCAGATGCCTTATTTATGGCTTAGAGACTTCTGTTTCTATTTGAGTTTGACACCACTGCTCTAAACAACTCTCCAAAACTCTTTAAGTCTCTTAAATTCTTAAAACTCTCCAAACTCTGAAGAGAAGGTGCCAACCTACATTAGTAAGGGAAGTTTCCTCCTTCAGGATGTCCTTATACCAAGGAAATCACAGGTCTGGTCCCTATTCCTAATCTTCAAATGAATAATTTAATACCAACTGTCAGCTACTATCTCCATCTTTAGCTACCTGGGCTTTCCAGTTGGTGGAAGCAAGATTTGAGGCTTGGCAATTTCTCAAGGCTATTTTGTAATTGAACAGAACTCAAAGGAGCCAAAGTAGGAGATATATACTTACATAATTTACCCTTACTAAACTCCAGGCTCATATAGTCTTTGTTTTCTTTTCAATGTGCAACCTATTTCATAGCTCAATAATGAGATTCCATTTCCTCTGGCAAAAAGTATTAGGTAACAATAGTAATAATAAACATGTATTAAAAATGCTTCCCTCACAATCACCACTCTATGAGGTATGTAGGGTAAGATAATATCTTAAAATCACAAAATATCGGGGGCAGAGTCAAGATGGCGGAGTAGAAACAGCTCCTCCAAGCCACTCTGCCCCCAGATTCCCCCCAAACTATGTAAAAGGGGACTCTGAACAACTTCTGGAGCCCCACCACCCACAGAACGACACAGAGAAGCTAACCTCCCGCTGAGGACAGCCCAGCAGCCCTGCAGGAAGGACCAGCGCAGTGGTCTGGGACCTGGCAGCGCACAGCAGCAGAGCACAGGAGCCGAGCCCAGGTCCACGTGAGCCTAGGCTTTAGCCCCAGGACGGCAGGGCCAGCAGCCAGCTGGAGAAACCCCAGAACACCAGGAGCTGTGGCGACTCCAGAATTATCAACATAGACATGCCTAGGACAAAGTAAGAGGTTAGTGTCCTATGGACTTTGGGTCCAGCATTTAGGGAATGCGTCGGCTCCCTCCCCTGGGGGCTAGAAGCAGCTGAGGAGACACGCCATTTTGTAGTTTTCAAAGGCAGCTCCAGCTCCCAGCCTGCAATTAATTGTAGGGAGATACAGCGATCAGTCTTGGGGGGTAATCACTCTTTTTTTAACCTCCCTGGATCTGGATTGTGATCTAGGGTGAAAGTTGTGGGTGGGTTTACAGCTTGCCAGAAACGGAAGTTGCCCCCCACACGTTCGGGACAAAAATTCCTCTATCTGGCCTTAAAGCCATAGTGTGGCAACAAGCCCAAAAGTCAAGTAATTAAGTGGCAACATGCCAAGGCAAAGGAAACAGAAAAATGCAACCCTAGACTCCTATTTTGGGGGCATAGAGCGGGAAAAGGACTGTGAGGTCAGAAGTCCTGCTCCAAAAGCCCCAGGGGAAAACATGAGCGGGTTGCAGGCCATAGAGGACCTTAAGAAGGACTTTAAAAATCAAATAAGAGAAGTGGAGGAAAAATTAGAAAGAGAAATGAGAAGGATGCAGGAAAAGTATGAAATGAGGGTCAACAGCCTGACTGAGGAAAACAACACCTTAAAAAATAGACTAACTCAAATGGCAAAGGAGGCCCAAAAGGGCAATGAGGAGAAGAATGCCTTAAAAAGTCGAATTTGCCAGATGGAAAAAGAATCTCAAAAGTTCACTGAGGAGATTCATTCCTTCAGAGTTAGACTGGAGCAAATGGAAGCTAATGACTTTATGAGAAATCAAGATGCTGTTAAGCAGATCCAAACAAATGAAAGATTAGAAGGCAATGTGAAATATCTCATGGGAAAAACCACTGACCTGGAGAATAGATCCAGGAGAGACAATTTAAAAATTATTGGACTACCTGAAAGCCATAATCAAGGAAAGAACCTAGAAATCACCCTTCAAGAAATTCTCAAGGAAAACTGCCCTGATGTTTTAGATCCAGAGGGCAAAATAGAGGTTGAAAGAATCCACAGATCACCTCCTGAAAAAGATCCCAAAAAGAAAACTCCCAGAAATATTATAGCCAGGTTCCAGAATCCCCAGATCAAGGAGAAAATACTACAAGCAGCCAGGAAGAAACAATTTCAATATTGTGGAAACACAATCAGAATAGCCCAGGACCTGGCAGCTTCTACACTGAGGGATCGAAGGGCATGGAATATGATATTCCAGAGGGCAAAAGAACTGGGAATGAACCCAAGGGTCACCTACCCAGCAAAACTGAGTATTTTGTTTCAGGGGAAAATATGGTCATTCAGTGGAATAGAGGACTTTCAAGCATTCTTGAGGAAAAAACCAGAGTTGAACAGAAAATTTGACATCCAGACGCAAGAAGTAAGAGATGCCTGAGAAGGTAATCAGGGAAAAGAAATCAAAAGGAACTTATCAAAGTTGAACTATTTACATTCCTATATGGAAAAGCAATATCTGTGACTGATGATATCTTTCCCACTATGAAAATAATGGAAGAAGGGGGTGTGGTCATACGAATACATATGTGAATGTGTGTGTATATGGTTACATTTATATATGGATAGAGGGCATAGGTTGATTTTGTTGGGAAGGGAGAGTACTCAAGGGATGAAATTATGAGGTGAGAGAGGAAAGTGGCAAGAGGAGATGGGGAGAGACATGGTAGGGTAAACTATCTCATGTAGGGGAAGTGGGTGCAAAGGAGGGGGAGAATAAGGAAGGCTAAAAAGGCAAAACCACATTCACATTGAATTTGGTTCAGGGAGAAAATGACATACATACTAAATGGGATATCTCAACCTGCAGCAGGATAGGGGGAAGGGGGATGAGAGGAGGGATGATGGATGGGAGGGCATCCTTGGGGTGAGGGGAGGTTGGAAGTACCCACTATAGAAGAGGGACAGGATCATGTAGGGAATGGACCAGGTGGGGGGTGGGATGAGTGGGAGGGAATTATAAGCAGCCTTGTACAATATATCTACTATGATAATGTTTTGCATAGCTAGACATGTACAACATATACTGAATTACTTATATCCCAAGAAGGAATGGGTGACAAGGGAGGAAGGAAATGGATCTGAAATTCAAGGTCATAACATTAAATGTTTCAAATATATATATAAATACTATTATTAATACTCTTTTGCCTATAATTGGGAGATAAGATGTGCAGGCATTGGGACACAAAGATTCATCTTCCTCTAATGGAAAAGTCGATGGGGGTATGGGAGAAGGTATGGGAGAGAGCAGATTGGAGGAAGCGATATCTTGTGGGACTGCTATTCTGGGAGGTTGGGTAGGGGAATAATGGGGGGAAAATGATTGTAACTCAAAATCTGGCGGAAATGAATGATGTAAAACAGAAGTTAATAAAGTATTTGTTTAAAAAATAAAATAAAATAAAATAAAAAAAAATAAAAACCAAGAAGGACTTTAAAAATCAAATAAGAGAAGTGGAGGAAAAATTGGAAAGAGAAATGAGAAGGATGCAGGAAAAGTATGAAATGAGGTCAACAGCCACTGAGGAAAACAACACCTTAAAAAATAGACTAACTCAAATGGCAAAGGAGGCCCAAAAGGGCAATGAGGAGAAGAATGCCTTAAAAAGACAAATTTGCCAGATGGAAAAAGAATCTCAAAAGTTCACTGAGGAGATTCATTCCTTCAGAGTTAGACTGGAGCAAATGGAAGCTAATGACTTTATGAGAAATCAAGATGCTGTTAAGCAGATCCAAACAAATGAAAGATTAGAAGGCAATGTGAAATATCTTATGGGAAAAACCACTGACCTGGAAAATAGATCCTGGAGAGACAATTTAAAAATTATTGGACTACCTGAAAGCCATGATCAAAGAAAGAACATAGAAATCACCCTTCAAGAAATTCTCAAGGAAAACTGCCCTGATGTTTTAGATCCAGAGGGCAAAATAGAGGTTGAAAGAATCCACTTATCATCTCCTGAAAAAGATCCCAAAAAGAAAACTCCCAGGAATATTATAGCCAGGTTCCAGAATCCCCAGATCAAGGAGAAAATACTACAAGCAGCCAGGAAGAAACAATTTCAATATTGCGGAAACACAATCAGAATAGCCCAGGACCTGGCAGCTTCTACACTGAGGGATCAAAGGGCATGGAATATGATATTCCAGAGGGCAAAAGAACTGGGAATGAACACAAGGGTCACCTACCCAGAAAAACTGAGTATTTTGTTTCAGGGGAAAATATGGTCATTCAGTGGAATAGAGGACTTTCAAGCATTCTTGAGGAAAAAACCAGAATTGAATAGAAAATTTGACATCCAGACACAAGAAGTAAGAGATGCCTGAGAAGATAATCAGGGAAAAGAAATCAAAAGGAACTTATCAAAGTTGAACTATTTACATTCCTATATGGAAAAGCAATAACTGTGACTGATGATATCTTTCTCACTATGAAAATAATGGAAGAAGGGGGTGTAGTCATATGAATACATATGTGAATGTGTGTGTATATGGTTACAGTTATATATGGATAGAGGGCATAGGTTGAATTTGTTGGGAAGGGAGAATACTCAAGGGATGAAAGTATGAGGTGAGAGAGGAAAGTGGCAAGAGGAGATGGGGAGAGACAGGGGAGGGTAAACTATCCCATGTAGAAGAAGCAAGGGGAAGTGGTTGCAAAGGAGGGGGAGAATAAGGAAGGTTAAAAAGGAAAAACCACATTCACATTGAATTTGGTTCAGGGAGAAAATGACATATATACTAAATGGGACATCTCAACCTGCAGCAGGATAGGGGGAAGGGGGATAAGAGGAGGGATGATGGATGGGAGGGCATCCTTGGGGTGAGGGGAGGTTGGATGTACCCACTATAGAAGAGGGACAGGATCAAGTAGGGAATGGACCAGGTGGGGGGTGGGATGAGTGGGAGGGAATTATAAGCAGCCTTGTACAATATATCTACTATGATAATGTTTTGCATAGCTAGACATGTACAACATATACCAAATTACTTATCTCCCCAGAGGGAATGGGTGACAAGGGAGGAAGGAAATGTATCTGAAATTCGAGGTCGTAACATTAAATGTTTCAAATATATATAAATGCTATTATTAATAATACTCTTTTGCTTGTAATAGGGAGATAAGATGTGCAGGCATTGGGACACAAAGACTCACCTTTCTCTAATGGAAAAGTCGATGGGGGTATGGGAGAAGGTATGGGAGAGAGTAGATTGAAGGAAGCGATATCTTGTGGGACTACTATTCTGGGAGGTTGGGTAGGGGAATAATGCGGGGGGGGAAATGATTGTAACTCCAAATCTGGCAGAAATGAATGATGTAAAACAGAAGTTAATAAAGCATTTGTTTAAAAAAAAATAAACTGGAGAAGGAAATGGCAAACTAAAAAAAAAAAAATCACAAAATATCAGAGTTGTAGGTATAATGAATTTCAGTCTTTTAAAGAGGAAACTCTTTTACAAATATGCCTGATTCCAAGCATAGTGGTGGTTATGGGGGTAAGGGCAATAGGTTTTACAGGAACTCTGATGAAGATCATTGACCAGAAACCCTCTGATTCAGTATGGAAGGAATTCACTAGGCTCAAGCAAACTTGAAGTCAGGATTGTAAAAGTTTATTGTTATGCTTTACAGCCTGCAAGAGTTCTTAGGGAACCTTCCAACTTAAAGAAGTCACAGGGATAGTTTTAAGAAGTCAAGACAATAAATCAGGTGTCAATTATGCTAACTAGGTGAGTAAGGGTGAGATTAGGGAGTAGTTAAGGAGTGGTCAGTGCTTAAAGGAACATGCACTTTTAATGTCAACTGTGCATGGGGAAACTGAGACAAGAAGGGTTAAATGACTTGCTGGTGTTACACAGCTAGAAAATGTCTGAGACCAGATTTAAACTCAGGTGTTTCTGACTCCAGACCTACCACTCTATCCACTGAGCCACCTAGCTGCCTCCCTCCACTGTTACCAATTTTATGTGATTTTATCTGTACATGTTGTTTCCTTCAAAGGAAAATGTAAACTTTTTGAAGGCAGGGACTGCTCTTGAGCACCTGGCATAGTGCTCTTCACACAATTAGTGCTTCATATGTGTTTTTTATTGATTGGTAAGAATGAAGTACAGAATTAAGTTCATAAAAATCTAGCTGTATTCTGCTCTGGTCAGAATGCATTCAACTGTGCTATTTCCCATAATTCACTGGGAAATAGACCAAGGTGGGGGGGGGGGCTACCTGGAGGTGTGGTTTTAGGCTTGAAACATCATTAAGTCAGCTAGCAGTCAGGGCTGACTGAGAAGTGCCAAGTCAGTGTCATGTTTGCCAAGATGGATATTGGGAACCAAGGCTAATAGAGACTCAGTATGTATATAATTGGCTAAGGAGTTAACCTATAGATAGTGCATTGAAGGATTCAGAGATGCAGCTGGCCACTATACTAGGGGGAGATAAAATTTGCCTAAGCCAAAATATTTATAGATGGTTTAGTGAAGGATTCATAGGTGTAGCTCATTATTGTTCCAAGCAGAGATAAGCAATTCATGAGTTGTTGCTGGGCAGAATGCTGGCAGGGGGAAGGGGCAGAGTTAATCCTTTGAGGCTGGGGAGGGGAAAATGTGATTTTACAGGCTGGTTTTACAAATTGATGTTACAAACTGATATTACAGACTGATGTTACAAACATAGATCCCAAGCACCCCATCAGTGGCATTGTATTGTTATATGATATTATGCTTTATCATATCATATTATATCATATTGCATTGCATTAGATCATATTTTATCATATTATATTTACACACATATTATATATGCTATTAGGAGAGTCTGGAGTTCTGAGCCAAAGTAAGGCTACAGTAATTCAAGTTTTCTCACTTAGCAGCAATATGGTAAGAAGGAAGGTGCCACTAGGCTGCCTATAGAGGGTCTAACCAGCTCAAGTTGAAAGTAAAAAGGGTTAAACCTTCATGATCAACAACAGAAGCATTAAGCCATTAGTGTCTACTGGATTTCTAGCCTGGAAAGGATAGGGAGACACAGGTTGAAAAAAAAATCCCTAATAAGAAACTACCCAGCCTCTACTTAAAGATGCCAGTGACATATAATTATCTTTCAAGATCTCACCCTGCTTTTATATAGTTCTTCAGATTTTCCTCCTATCAAATTGAAATCTGTCTCTTTACAACTTCCACATACACTTCATTCCTTAGTTCTCCCCTCTGCAACCAAACAATCAATAAGCATCTATTAAGTGCCTAATATGCATTAGACAAAACAATGATAATCCCTCTACTACATAATAACCTTTTCAAATACTACTTTAAGAAAGCTATTATATATATATATATATATATATATATATATATATATATATATATATATATCACTCCCTATATCCTCTTTCTCCAGGCTAGACACAAGAAGCACACAGTTCTTTTTATTAATACTTGCATATCATTGCTTCCTTTTCCTCACTGATATAGCCACATCCTTTGGGAAGGCCCCCAGTTTGTCTATATCCTAAAACATGATGCTCAAAATTAAATACAATTCTTCAAATGCATTCTGACCAGGGTAGAATACAGCTAGATTTTTATGTACTTAATTCTGTACTTCATTCTTACCAATCAATAAAAAACACATATGAAGCACTAATTGTGTGAAGAGCACTATGCCAGGTGCTCAAGAGCAGTCCCTGCCTTCAAAAAGTTTACATCTTCCTTTGAAGGAAACAACATGTACAGATAAAATCATATAAAATTGGTAACAGTGGAGGGAGGCAGCTAGGTGGCTCAGTGGATAGAGTGGTAGGTCTGAAGTCAGAAACACCTGAGTTTAAATCTGGCCTCAGACATTTACTAGCTGTGTAACACCAGCAAGTCATTTAACCCTTCTTGTCTCAGTTTCCCCATATGGAAAATGGCAAAACACTCCAATAACTCTGCCAAGAAAACACAAAAAAGGGGTCATAAAGAGTCAGAAACAACTGAAATGACTAACCAAACAAAAAAACAGTAGGGGAACAGGAGACATTAGCAACCAGAGGGACCAGGAGTTCACCCTAGAGTCAAGTGAAATCAGGAATTCTGAGAGATAGAGATGAGGAGAGAAGACATTCCAAATGTAGGGGATAGCCTATGCAAAAACATGGAGATAGAAGATGAAAAAGTCATGTGCAGTGAGGACAGCAAGATCAATTTGGCTGACTCCTAGAATGTGTAAAAGAAAACAATGTATGATAAGCCTAGAAAGGTGGTTTGGAGAGGGCTGTGAAGAACTTTAAATGTCTAGCAGAGGGGTCCAAATATAATCCTAAGAAAATAGGAAGACACTGGAACTCACTAAACAGGAGTGTGACATGGTAAGACCCCTGCTTTGTGTATCACTTTAGCTAGGACAGGCAGCAGATAGCAAATTGGCCTTGGAATCAGGAAAACTTGTATATAAGTCTGACTTCTTTCACATGCTGGCTGTGTGACTTACCCACTCAGTGCCCCAGACATCTCTAAAATAACTTTCAGATCAGCAACTGATCCTCTTGGTATAGCTCCTCCCAGAAGAGGTTCCTACAACAGCTGTATTCAAATTTAGGCCCTGAGGTTCCTTCAGGGGTCTGCAAGAGCAAAACTATTTTCACACTATTAACAAGACGTTATTTGCCTATTAAGATATTCCTTTGTCCAACTATGAATTTTTTGTGAGGCTGGACTTTCTTCATACACTTAAATAAAAATGACATCACAGCAGATTAAATGCAGAAACATTCAATTCTGAAATATTAGCACAGTGGCCAACACATAGTAGGTAGCTGTTTCTTTTTTTTTTTATTTTTTTTAGGGGAATTGGGGTTAAGTGACTTGCCCAAAGTCACACGGCTAATAAATGTGTCAAGTGTCTGAGGTCGGATTTGAACTCAGGTCCTCCTGACTCCAGGGCTGGTGCTCTATTCACTGCACCACCTAGCTGCCCCTAATAGCTGTTTCTTGATTAATAGATATAAGAATACAGCTCTCTTCAATTAAGCCAGTTATTAAAGAGATTTGCAAAAATATATAAAATAATGGAAATCTCACTGAAATTTTTTGTTTTGGAAAAACAGCTATTTTTCATAAAAATACTTATGTTAGCATATCGTGGATTTATTATTGTTTTCAAATAAATCAGTGAAATATTTTTGATTTATCAGTTTTTATTTCCAATACTTGTAAATATTTATGTATATGACATATTAAAAATAAATTATTTGAGGTCTTCAATAATTTTTAAGAGAATAAAGGGATCCTACAATCAGAAACTTTAAGAGTTACTACCCTAGAGTAATGAAACAAGAAGCTAGTTTTTTTTAATTGCATAAGGTTTTTTATCTGTCATGATACACTGACTCATATTTCACTTAGAAAAATGAGGAAATTGAGTCTCACTAATGTTAAATGATTTGACAGGATCACCCAACTTGTCAGTGTTAGAACCAGAATTCAAATTCAAATTTCCTGAGTTATAAGTCTAACATTCTTTGCCCTGCATTATATCCCATTATCCCACTGAAAAAAAATGAAGCCTATCCAAAATGCACACTAGTCTTGTTATATGTAAAAAGACACATCTGAATTTTATCAGATGCATATTCTATTTCCCTGAAAACTTCCTTCCCAGGGGCGGAGCCAAGATGGCTGAGTAGAAACAGCTCATCCAAGCCACTCTGCCCCCAGATTCCCCCCAAACTATGTAAAAGGGGACTCTGAACAACTTCTGGAGCCCCAGCACCCACAGAACGACACAGAGAAGCTGACCTCCCACTGAGGACAGCCCAGCAGCCCTGCAGGAAGGACCAGCGCAGCACCCTGGGAGCCAGCAGCACGCAGCATGCAGAGCGCAGGGAGCCGAGCCAAGCAGAGCCCAGATCCCCGTGATCCGAGGTTTTAGCCCCAGGGCGGCAGGGCCAGCAGCTGGCTGGAGAGACCCCAGAACACCAGCAGCCGTGGCAATTGCAGAATTATCAACATAGACATGCCTAGGACAAAATAAGAGGTTAGTGTCCTATGGACTTTGGGACCAGTATTTGGGGAATGCATCAGCTCCCTCCCCTGGGGGCTAGAAGCAGCTGAGGAGACACACCATTTTGTAGTTTTCAGAGGCAGCTCCAGCTCCTGGCCTGCAAACTGTAGGGAGATCCAGCAATCAGTCTTCGGGAGTAATCTCTCTTGCTTTACCCTCCCTGGATCTGGATTGTGATCTAGGGTGGAAGTCGTGCGTGGGTTTACCGATTGCCAGAAATGGAAGTTGCCCCCACACGTTCGGGACAAAAATTCCTCTATCTAGCCTTAAAGCCATAGTGTGGCAACAAGCCCAAAAGTCAAGTAATTAAGTGGCAACATGCCAAGGCAAAGGAAACAGAAAAATGCAACCCTAGACTCCTATTTTGGGGGCATAGAGTGGGAAAGGACTGTGAGGTCAGAAGTCCTGCTCCAAAAGCCCCAGGGGAAAACATGAGCGGGTTGCAGGCCATAGAGGACCTTAAGAAGGACTTTAAAAATCAAATAAGAGAAGTGGAGGAAAATTTGGGAAGAGAAATGAGAAGGATGCAGGAAAAGTATGAAATGGGGGTCAACAGCCTGACTGAGGAAAACAACACCTTAAAAAATAGACTAACTCAAATGGCAAAGGAGGCCCAAAAGGGCAATGAGGAGAAGAATGCCTTAAAAAGTCGAATCTGCCAGATGGAAAAAGAATCTCAAAAGTTCACTGAGGAGATTCATTCCTTCAAAGTTAGACTGGAGCAAATGGAAGCTAATGACTTTATGAGAAATCAAGATGCTGTTAAGCAGATCCAAACAAATGAAAGATTAGAAGGCAATGTGAAATATCTCATGGAAAAACCACTGACCTGGAAAATAGATCCAGGAGAGACAATTTAAAAATTATTGGACTACCTGAAAGCCATGATCAAAGAAAGAACCTAGAATTCACCCTTCAAGAAATTCTCAAGGAAAACTGCCCTGATGTTTTAGATCCAGAGGGCAAACTAGAGGTTGAAAGAATCCACTGATCACCTCCTGAAAAAGATCCCAAAAAGAAAACTCCCAGGAACATTATAGCCAGGTTCCAGAATCCCCAGATCAAGGAGAAAATACTATAAGCAGCCAGGAAGAAACAATTTCAATATTGTGGAAACACAATCAGAATAGCCCAGGACCTGGCAGCTTCTACACTGAGGGATCGAAGGGCATGGAATATGATATTCCAGAGGGCAAAAGACCTGGGAATGAACCCAAGGGTCACCTACCCAGCAAAACTGAGAATTTTGTTTCAGGGGAAAATATGGTCATTCAGTGGAATAGAGGACTTTCAAGCATTCTTGAGGAAAAAACCAGAATTGAATGGAAAATTTGACATCCAGACACAAGAAGGAAGAGATGCCTAAGAAGGTAATCAGGGAAAAGAAATCAAAAGGAACTTATCAAAATTGAACTATTTACATTCCTATATGGAAAAGCAATAAAGTGACTGATGATAAAAAAAACTTCCTTCCCATTTTGTTGCTTGTTATAGTTTAGTTGTTGTTCAGTCTTGTCTGATATTTATTGACCCCTTTTAGTGTTTTCTTGGCAAAGATACTGGAGATGCTTGCCATTCCCGCTTCTGGTTCATTTTACAGATGAGAAAACTGAGGCAAACAGTAAGGTTAAGTGGATTGCCCTGAGTCACATAGCTGGTAAGTGTCTGAATCCAGATTTGAACTCAGGTCTTCCTAATTCCATTCCCAGAATTCTATGCACTGCACTACCTAGTCTCCTTTCCTTCCCATGCTTCCCCCAAAATTTTTTTAGTAGTTGTTGCAAATTAGTTCAGCCATAAGATGAAATATTGAGTTTTGTGTGCTTGAAGTTGAATTCATTTTCTTGATTTACCTAGTTTTTTGTACTTACTATTTCACTACTATATTTTCTCTCCCTACCCTGAGTTATAAAATAGCATATTTATCTTAATTCCTAATGTAAGTTAAAATATATTCTATTCAAAACTTTATTTTTTAAAAAATTTTGTAGGGGGTGGGGGGTAAGCCATAGTACTGGAAGACATGTTTTAAGAAGGAAAGAGAAAAAGCTCAAATGCCATCAGTTTGTTTGCTCCCTCTAGCATGCAGACATTTACATACAAATTAAGGACAAATACTAGAATTTATCCTGAAGAAGAAGGCTGAAAGAAGAGGATAATTAAATTTCTGCACATGCAGAGAAGACACAAAACTAGAATGGCTGCTCTTTCTTTAACATTTCCCTATCAATACAATGAAGCCTCACATGCATAAAGTGAGTCAACACTTTAAGTTACAAATGCTCTGATTAGGAAGGCAAAAAAGAAATTCTCCATTGCCATGGAAACTTCAATGAAGGGCCTGTGATGAGTTGCTGAGCTTTAGACCATTATGAACAGATCTTCTGATTTGCAGGTGGTGTGCACTGTCTGAATTTCTAGCAGTTTCAATTTGTGTATTCGTGTTCTTGTTCTGTGTTACAAATCAGCCTTAATACACTTACCAAAATTACAATGTTCTCCTACAACACAGCTCAGGAAAACCACTGAGGCCATTTTTGTTATCTAGTGTCTCCTCAACACCAAATCACTTAGAGGTCTATTCAAATCTCACGTCATTGGAATTAAAAGTTTGTGTGATACAGTGGAAAGAATTCTGGATTTGCAATCAAAAAGAGCATGGGTTCTAATACCCACTTTGCTACTTACTATCTATGTAATGCTGACCAAGTTTTTTCAATCTCTGTGTGACTCAGTTTCCTCCTCTGTAATATGAGAGCATTGGATTGCATAATCTCTGAACTCCCTTTAAAGAGAAGCTAGGTGGTTCAGTGGATAGAGTGCTGGACCTGGGGTCAGTAAGATTCATTTCCCTGAGTTCAAATCTGGCTTCAGACATTTACTAACTGTGACACCGAGCAAGTCACTTAAATCTGTTTACCTCGGTTTCTCATCTGTAAAATGAACCCTCAGAAGGATATGACAAATCATTCCAATATCTTTGCCAAGAAAACCCCAGGTGGAGTTTTTTGAACATGTGAACAACAGTAAAGGTCTCTTCAAGCTCCAAATCTATAATCCTATTGATGAAGTCAGAGTTGGGAAAGCTGGTTCAGATTTTTTAAAGAATTCAATCAGACCTTCTGTTTAGCCAAAGGGAGCTTTATTAATGCAAAAGCATGCTGACCTGAGACTTAGCAAGGAGTTAAACAAAGGCAATTGATACAGGGCTAGGACCAGACCTCTATAGCCAGAAAGCTACACAGCCTATAGGATGGTGGTGTAAGTTTTAGGGTTTCTAAAGGGGGTTGGAGATTTAGATAAGTCTAACAAGATAAGGACCATAAGATGAGGACAATGAATGACAAAAGATAAGGGAGACAAGGGAATTTTTATGACACAGGATGGGAGGATACAAGGAATTTTGGGATAAGGGGAAGTTTTGTGGTATTTCAAGATAAGGGGAGACTTTAGGATGCCAGGGAATGAGCAAATCAACCCTTAGGGCACCTCTGCATTTTAGGGTGCCTTTAGAGGATAAACCAGGGAAAGGGTAACTCAATCTTTTTTTATATATATTTGAAACATTTAATGTTAAGACCTCAGATTTCAGATCCATTTCCTTCCTCCCTTGTCACCCATTCCCTCTGGGGAGATAAGTAATTCAGTATATGTTGTACATGTCGAGCTATGCAAAACATTATCATAGTAGATATATTGTGCAAGGCTGCTTATAATTCCCTCCCACTCATCCCACCCCCCACCTGGTCCATTCCCTACATGATCCTGTCCCTCTTCTATAGTGGGTACTTCCAACCTCCCCTCCCCCCAAGGATGCCCTCCCATCCATCATCCCTCCTCTCATCCCCCTTCCCCCTATTCTGCTGCAGGTTGAGATAGCCCATTTAGTATGTATGTCACTCTCTCCCTGAATCAAATTCAATGAGAATGTGGTTTTGCCTTTTTGCCCTCCCATTCTCACCCTCCCTTGAAACCACTTCCCCTTGCCTCTTCCACATGAGACAGTTTACGCTACCCTGTCTCTCCCCATCTCCTCTTGCCACTTTCCTCTCTCACCTCATAATTTCATCCCTTGAGTATTCTCCCTTCTCAACAAATTCAACCTATGCCCTCTATCGATATATAACTGTAACCATATACACACACATTCACATATGTATTCATATGACCACACCCCCTTCTTCCATTATTTTCATAGTGAGAAAGATATCATCAGTCACAATTATTGCTTTTCCATATAGGAATGTAAATAGTTCAACTCTAATAAGTTCCTTTTGATTTCTTTTCCCTGATTACCCTCTCAGGCATCTCTTCCTTCTTGTGTTTGGATGTCAAATTTTCCATTCAATTCTGGTTTTTTCCTCAAGAATGCTTGAAAGTCCTCTATTCCACTGAATGACCATATTTTCCCCTGAAACAAAATACTCAGTTTTGCTTGGTAGGTGACCCTTGTGTTCATTCCCAGTTCTTTTGCCCTCTGGAATATCATATTCCATGCCCTTCGATCCCTCAGTGTAGAAGCTGCCAGGTCCTGGGCTATTCTGATTGTGTTTCCACAATATTGAAATTGTTTCTTCCTGGCTGCTTGTAGTATTTCCTCCTTGATCTGGGGATTCTGGAACCTGGCTATGATATTCCTGGGAGTTTTCCTTTTGGGATCTTTTTCAGGAGGTGATTGGTGGATTCTTTCAACCTCTATTTTGCCCTCTGGATCTAAAACATCAGGGCAATTTTCTTTGAGAATTTCTTGAAGGGTGATTTCTAGGTTCTTTCTTTGATCATGGCTTTCAGGTAGTCCAATAATTTTCAAATTGTCTCTCCTGGATCTATTTTCCAGGTCAGTGGTTTTTCCCATGAGATATTTCACATTGCCTTCTAATCTTTCATTTGTTTGGATCTGCTTAACAAGCATCTTGATTTCTCATAAAGTCATTAGCTTCCATTTGCTCCAGTCTAACTCTGAAGGAATGAATCTCCTCAGTGAACTTTTGAGATTCTTTTTCCATCTGGCAAATTCTACTTTTTAAGGCATTCTTCTCCTCATTGCCCTTTTGGGCCTCCTTTGTCATTTGAGTTAGTCTATTTTTTAAGGTGTTGTTTTCCTCAGTCAGGCTGTTGACCCTCATTTCATACTTTTCCTGCATCCTTCTCATTTCTCTTTCAAATTTTTCCTCCACTTCTCTTATTTGATTTTTAAAGTCCTTCTTAAGGTCCTCTATGGCCTGCAACCTGCTCACGTTTTCCCCTGGGGCTTTTGGAGCAGGACTTCTGACCTCACAGTCCTTTTCCCGCTCTATGCCCCCAAAATAGGAGTCTAGGGTTGCATTTTTCTGTTTCCTTTGCCTTGGCATGTTGCAACTTAATTGTTTGACTTTGGGGCTTGTTGCCACACTATGGCTTTAAGGCCAGATAGAGGAATTTTTGTCCCGAACGTGTGGGGGGCAACTTCCGTTTCTGGCAAGCTGTAAACCCACCCAGGACTTCCACCCTAGATCACAATCCAGATCCTGGGAGGTTAAAGCAAGAGCGATTACCCCCCAAGACTGATCCTTGGATCTCCCTACAGTTTGCAGGCCGGGAGTTGGAGCTGCCTCTGAAAACTACAAAATGGCGTGTCTCCTCAGCTGCTTCTAGCCCCCAGGGGAGGGAGCTGACGCATTCCCTAAATACAGGTACCAAAGATCATAGGACACTAACTTCTTACTTTGTCCTAGGCATGTCTATGTTGATAATTCTGGAGTCGCCACAGCTCCTGGTGTTCTGGGGTTCCTCCAGCCGGCTGCTGGCCCTGCTGCCCTGGGGCTAAAACCTCGGCTCACACAGACCTGGGCTCGGTTCTGCTCCTGTGCTCTGCGCCCTACGCGCTACCAGGTCCCAGACCGCTTCACTGGTCCTTCCTTCAGGGCTGCTGGGCTGTCCTCAGTGGGAGGTCAGCTTCTCTGTGTCGTTCTGTGGGTGCTGGGGCTCCAGAAGTTGTTCAGAGTCCCCTTTTACATAGTTTGGGGGAAATCTGGGGGCAGAGTTGCTTGGATGAGCTGTTTCTACTCCACCATCTTGGCACCGCCCCCCGTAACTCAATCTTTAGGGCACCTTTGTATCTACATCACTATGAAAACCACTGTCTGTAATCAAATTGAACCAAAAGCAGATAAATGACTGTTTGCCATAGAAAGAGCTGGATAGACCAATTAGAATAACAGACTGGATATGTATCAGTTATTCCCTTATCTTGTGTTCCTTACCTCTGAAACCTAACTGGTACAATGTGAACTTCCATCCACTTAAATTTCTATACATTTGCATTTGCATTGTGTCTTACAAATCACATTGTAAACTCCTTCTGGGTACTGATTTGGTAGTATGCATACTTCCACAGTGCCTAGTACAATGTAGTCATACAATAAGCTCTTAGGAAGTATATTTATCAAATAAATGTAACTATGTCAACAAATATAATAGTCAGGAGGTTCACCTAACCTAGACATCAAGCTTAAAGTAGCCTTCTGGGGCGGCTAGGTGGCGCAGTGAATAGAGCGCTGGCCCTGGAATCAGAAGGACCTGAGTTCGGAGCCGGCCTCCAACACTTAATCCGCACAAACAAAAACCTAGCCGTGTAACCTTGGGCAAGTTACTTAACCCCAATTGCCCTAAAGGGGCGTCTAGGTGGAGCAGTGAGTAAGAGTGCCGGCCTCGGAGTTTGGATGACCCGAGATCAGATCCGGCCTCAGAAAATGAGCACCCACGAATAAATAATGACTAGCCGTGTAACCTTGAGCAAGTTACTTAACCCCAATTGCTTTAAAAAAAAAAAGTAGCCTTCTAAGTTCATAATTAAATGCTATTCCAATTTAAATATGGGATAAGAGCAACAACAGAACAATAATGGACACGATTTTTCCATGTTGAATACTCAGCTCTCAACAACATAAGAAAGCTGAATATTTAAAAAAATGCTATTAGAAAAGCATTTTTTTATTTTTTTAATATATCAAATTGCATATTGCTTTTGCGTGCCCCCTTTTATTTTGAACTACCTTGATATTTTTGTTCTTTTTAAGTTTGGGTCTTCCAAAGCAGGAAGCAAATCCACACTATCTGAACACCTGATAACCCCTACAACTACCTTTTTTACTGAACCTCTCCTCTTCTGAATTCTCCCAACAGTTGTTATCTTAATAATCTTACAATTAATCCTAGTATAGCATAAGAAATAGAAAAGGGCCCTGGAAGCAAAAAAAAAAAAAAAGAGGTTACAAATTCTGGCTCTGCTCTGCTTACTAGGCATATGATTTTTTGCAAGTCAGTTTGCTCCCAGCTTCAGTTTCTGCATCTATAAAATGGATATAACTATTTCTGCCTATTTATAAAACTGTAAGTTTCAAAATGCATGAAACTACTTTCTAAACTGTACAAAAGTAAGTTATTAAGATTATCTTTTCCAATTTTATCTCAACTCATTATTTAAGTATTTATTGTTACTTAACTTTTCTGGGATGTTCATACACAAATATACACACATATGTATTTCATATATTTATAGATTATAGTGTTCTTGAAGGCAAGAATTGCATCTTACATTTCTGTGCATGTTCTATGGAAGTTTTCCAAACTACCCAGGGAACTAGTATCTCAGCAAAGAGACGAAGTAATGACTAAAATTATTCAATATTTTTAGTAGAACTCCTGGCTTAATGAATTTTTTCAATAAAAATAAAGTCCAAATCCAAGAATTAAAAAAGCCACTATTATGGTAAATTCACTCTACCAGGGAGTGAATTCATCTCAGAGATCATTTACTAGAATAGATTAAATAAAGTCAGATTAGAGTTGGCATATGTTGACACTCAAAGTAGGGCCAATACACCAAAATCCCAGTTTGTATAGGTTCATGACACAGCTGAGTTTTGTTCTTTTACTATTTAATGCCTTTGAACATAAAACATGTAGACTCAAAGTTAGAAAAAAATATTTTGTGAAAGTTAAAATCTTTATATTACATTTCTCAATACCATTCATTTTGGTAAATATGATAAACTAAAATACAGAGAAACTACAACTTCTTTGAAAATTTAAAATGTGAGAATTGATATAATTTCAATATAATTTTCCATTTTCAATTCAACATAATTTTAACAATTAAATTTTATTATTAAATTTTGTTCCCTGTAATTTTTTTAAGTGTGAAATACCATTCCTCTGAGAGATAAACACAAAACTGATTTGGAGAGGAAAATCCACTGAAGCAGGTGAAATTAGTACAAGAAAGACAATTTATAAGCAGAAATATATACAAACAGAGTACAAAGCCCATATTCAAAACCTTTTACCCACTATATTTATCATTAGGATTCACAAGTACTGTTACTGGTGGAGAGGAAAGACCACCATGCTTGCTTCTTACAACTGCTTTAACAGAAAATTATGTAAAAGTTAAAAATTGAGACATCTTGTGAAATGACAAAAGAATTTCCCAGAAAAGATCCTTTTAGTAAGCAAAAACAAACTTTCCCCACCCCAAAAAATATCATGTCAAAATTATTGCTTGTACCATATAAGATAGCTGAAAGAATTGCTAAATATAAGAAGTTTTATTTAGTAGGGAAAATGTTGTTAACTACAGTTATTCATATGATCAAGGTGATGCTTGGTGAATAATATACAAAGCAGCTTGGAATGGTTTGGAGTATTGTCCATATTTCTGAAGACTTTTATGTGGTCAATTCATTGAAGAATTAAGGTCTTCTTATTTTGCACAGCACATGGACAGAGCAGTTTAAAATGTACGTTTGATTATACATCTATAATATGTTGTTGAAAGTGATGCAATTAGAGACTTAATATCTCACAGAGCTTTTGATGATAATGCCACATCAAAAGATGTTGTTCATAATAATTGATGCATTTTTCAAAAATTAAATTATATCATATGATAATTCTTTGGACCTAGACATAATAAAGTTTTATTAATATTAATACAAAACACAAATATAAAATGACCTCTCCTGAATTTATATACATTGAATACTTCACAATTACTCTAAAATTGAGAAATGTGAGTAACTAGATAGTTTTTTTAATATTAATGATTACAAGAGTAATCAACTCTCTAAAAATGCACTAAAAAGGAAGCCTTGTGCAAAATTACATGACAATATAGGTGCAGAGCATAGGACACTTCTGTATTCTATAAAAATGACTGGTACTCTTATGATTTGGAGAATGTTTTAGCAGAAAGAAGAAAGTATCATTTTTCTTAGTGATAATAAATCTGAAGAAAATTCATTATATAACAAAAGTTTTCTGCTGAAAGTTCTATATTTGTTAGACATTTTTGAAAAACTGAATATTTTAAATAAATCAGGCCTATCTTACTCTGATCTAGGAAGAGAAAGTAAACACATTTTTTAAAAAGTGAAAGCCAAGGACAATACATTTGCAAAATAATATTTCATATGTATTTCAGTATAAAAAGTTTCTACCCTACAAATTAAATAGAAGAAAATAAGGAACCGTTACTGGATCAATCTATAGAAACAACTATCATTTTATTTTAAAGGCCTATCCATTTAAGTGGATAAGGAACCTATTTGCCATGTATAAATATGATATATTTGGTCTTATTCCATCTGAGCACAAATAGATTTGTCTTATGATAATACTTTGAAACAAGTTTTTAAAAATTAAAATTTTACTATGGTTTGTCTACGGTTGCATAAAGAATTCTCCAATTTATTAAACAAAGCAATACAAACTTTTCCATTGTTTCAAAAATCTTATTTATGTGAAATGTGGGTTTTAACTGTACTATCATAAAAACCAAGCTTTAATCTAGATCACTGGTTAAAACAGAATTGTGATAAATCAAAACAATGTTTCCAGAAAATTTGCACAAAAAAGTCACATTATTGCTATTATTATTAATTGATTTCATCAATATATGTGTGTGTTATGCTAAGTATGTTTCAAATTCATTTCTGTATTGTTATAAAATTGAAATGAATTAATTTTATTTTACTAAAATTAAACCTAAGAAAAGTATTTGCATAGATTATTTTTTTTAAATGAGGGGGCACAGTACTATGTGTGAGAGAGTTAATATGTATATGTCTGTGTGGGAATCAGGTTCATTGCTAGAAGAAGTACAGAAACTATTAACTTCCATATATTACCTAACACAGTACTATACACAGATGTTCAATCATCATTTATTGATGTTTCGATCAATGTCATTTCACATCAGTTTCTTCATTTGCAAAATAAGAGGGTTGGACCAGACAATTTCTAAGAGTACTTTTTGCTTTATCATCTATTCTGTCTAAGACTCCATCTATTTTTAGACATTTATCTTCTCTGTATATAACTTATAGCTACTTAATTATTTACATATCCTCTCCTCTGTTAGAATGTATACTCTTTGAGAACAGTGATTGGCTTTTTGCTTTTCTTTGTATCTCCAGAGCCTACAACAGGCCTGCCATGTAAATATTTGCTAACTGCTTGCTGACTATCTTCCTAAGATTCTATAAAATTCTGACAGGCCAAATTCTTCCTTTCATATGTGGAAATATTTTCTCTCCACAGAAGGGGAGAATCTCCTCAGTTAAAAAATGGTCTACACCATAGGCAAAGAGTAAAGCTACATAGCTTCTAAAACAATGTAAACCAAGAAACATGGCAGAATTCACTAGGCACAGGCAAGTCAAAAAACATTTATTATGGACTTGCTATGTGCCTAATGCTATGGTTGGCATTGAGAATAAATGTAAAAATCACTACTTGCTTAGGATCTATCCCTTACATGCCTTTTTCCAGGGAGTAATCTGAGCATGAAAGAAGCAGGGCACAACCTCCATCTTCCCCTTATTGAAAATCTCCAGCAGACTATGCCCAAAGGGCTATAAAATGTGTATACCCTTTGATCCAGCAATACTACTTCTAGGGCTTTATCCCAATTGAGATAAGGACCCATATGTACAAAAATGTTTATAGCAGCTCTTTTTGTGGTGGCAAAGAATTGGAAACCATCAATTGGGGAATGGCTAAACAAGTTGTGGTATATGAATGTAATGGAATACTGTTGTGCTATAAGAAATGAGGAGCAGACAGATTTCATAATAACTTGGAGAGACTTATATAAACTGATGCTGAGTGAGAAGAGCAGAGCAAGGAGAACTTTGTACATAATTACAGACACATCATAAGTGTGATAACTAACTTTGATGGACTGGGCTCCTCTCAGCAATACAAGGTGAGAAGACAACTACAAAAGACTCATGATTGAAAGGGATATCCACAACCAGAAAAAAAGAACTAAAGTCTGCATATTGAAGCAAACTACTTGCTCTCTCTTTTGTGTTTTGTTTTGTCCCTTCTTTCTCATTGTTCACACCATTGGTGATAATCCTTCTTTACAACATGACTAATGTTCAACATGGAGGTATTTGTAGAACCTATATTAGATTACATGCCGCCATGGGAGGATGGGGTAGAAAAGGGAAGGGGAGAAAATTTGGAACTCAGGGTATTGTGGAACTGAATGTTGTAAACTAAAAGTAAATAAATAAATTTAATTTAAAAAAAGAAAGTTAGGCTTATTTCAGAAGCCAAAATTGATATATTTGAGAAATAACAAATATGTACTTTTACATATATTTTTGCAATCACATAGAACTTAGGAAAATTAATTTCTGTTATTCTATCTTTAATTTTTCTTTTCTAACATATGGACTGATGTTAATGCCTGGTTTGTGTTTTGCTAGCACTAGCATCTCATTCCTCATCCCTCCTTCTTCACCTTTCCCTCCTTTCCTCCTATTTCTACACTTCTGTTTTGCCTGTATATGTGTATTTTTTTCTCTTGAATAAAATTGATTATGATTCAGCATAATTAAGGGTTAATTTAATATAATTAAGGAATGAACCTAATATTCTGAGCAAAAAAAAAAATGGAACACTTGAATAATAGAGGCCATGTAATAGGAAGCACCACACAAACTGAAAGGGAGGATGAAAAACACTTGACCTTTATCCTTGGCAATCCTGACCTTTTCATACTTGCATGTGTTAGTACAAGAAGCATAAAATAGGTAGGCTTCTTTGCTACTTGCCTAACCATGATACATGGTATGAAGGAGTGTGCAGGTTCGCCCAGGCAACAACTTAGAGGCACAGGTGTAAGCCTAGGAGAGGTGAAACCCAGACTGCCTGAAGAGCTATATTCATAAGCAGCTGCCAAGGCATTCAGACCAAAAGAAATTTTTTTCTTAAACCATAAACCACTTTAAAAGACTTTAAACATCTTACAGCCATCAAAAGCCACAAAGCATAAAGGCCAGTCAGGTCTGGTACAGTCTTCAGTATCTAAAGATAGGTCAACTAAAAGTTGCATTTAATCCATTTATTTGTCATTTCCCAAGGACCTCAAAGTTTTTTTTTCTTTGTATTTTTGTATTCAATTTACAGAAAAGACAATTTTTATCTAATGGAGAAAAATATTGAGTCAGCCTCTAACTTAAGCATAGTCCACTAGCTAAGAGTCCAGAGATGCCTTGAGGCTTTTTATTACCCTTCTTTAATCTTGATTACTATGATGAGAATTATAATCATGGGGGCAATAAGATAAGAACAGCCTCTAGCTTCTTATATTTCTAATCAAGTTTTCTTTTTGAAATTCCTACCACTTCTCATAAATTTTTGAAGCTGTCTACTTCTGCCACTTGAAATTTTTCCTCTGAGTTTATTCTACTTAGTTCATTTCATGAAAAACAACTGTAGTATGAATCTGGAATTCAAAGTTTTAAAACCAAATTTTTTATACATATATATATATATATATATATATATATATATATATATATATATATATATATATATAATTAATCCTGTTTTACAAGTTATTGGGAAATAAAATATACATGCCCTACTAGAAAAGTCGAAGGGGATATGGGAGAAGATAGGGGAGAGAGCAGATTGGAGGAGGGGATATCCTGTGGGACCACGATTTGGGGGCAGTGGGTAGGGGAAATACGGGGAGAAATTTGTAACTCAAAATCTGGTGGAAATGAATGATGTAATCCAGAAGTTAATAAGGCATTTGAAAAAAAGAAAAGAAAACAACCATAGATCCATACTTTTCTGGAACCTCTTTCAAATGTGCCAACACTACAGCTGATGGCCTAATTTCTTTGCAGTCTGGCTTGTATTTCTAAAAATATATAATGGATACATCAACCCATACAATCATGATTCTACGAAGAAGAATTCAGAGAAATTCAAGTCCCTACAGCTCATGTAATCACAACTCAAAATAATAAATAATCTAATCTATAAATCATTTACCAGAACACCCCATTCCCAAACCATACTAAATTAATATATGTTACATGATTTGGTAAACAAATTACTGGACATAGTTAAGAAGCTACCAGTGCTATTAATTCTATTATTGTTTTGCTGTTTGTATCATTTTATAATATCTTCTAAAAACTCTATGAAGGAACTTTTTTCTTATATCTTAAAAAATGGCATCAGTCTAGAAACATCATTATCATTACTTAGGATCATTGCTTCCTGTGTGAATTTCTTTTCTGAATCTAAATAACATCCTAAAAATTTGAACACAGACTCCTATTTTGGGGGCATAGAGGGGGAAAAGGACTGTGAGGTCAGAAGTCCTGCTCCAAAAGCCCCAGGGGAAAACATGAGCGGGTTGCAGGCCATAGAGGACCTTAAGAAGGACTTTAAAAATCAAATAAGAGAAGTGGAGGAAAAATTGGAAAGAGAAATGAGAAGGATGCAGGAAAAAGTATGAAATGAGGGTCAACAGCCTGACTGAGGAAAACAACACCTTAAAAAATAGACTAATTCAAATGGCAAAGGAGGCCCAAAAGGGCAATGAGGAGAAGAATGCCTTAAAAAGTCAACTTTGCCAGATGGAAAAAGAATCTCAAAAGTTCACTGAGGAGCTTCAGTCCTTCAGAGTTAGATTGGAGCAAATGGAAGCTAATGACTTTATGAGAAATCAAGATGCTGTTAAGCAGATCCAAACAAACGAAAGATTAGAAGGCAATGTGAAATATCTCATGGAAAATAGATCCAGGAGAGACAATTTAAAAATTATTGGACTACTGAAAGCCATGATCAAAGAAAGAACCTAGAAATCACCCTTCAAGAAATTCTCAAGGAAAATTGCCCTGATGTTTTAGATCCAGAGGGCAAAATAGAGGTTGAAAGAATCCACCAATCACCTCCTGAAAAAGATCCCAAAAGGAAAACTCCCAGGAATATCATAGCCAGGTTCCAGAATCCCCAGATCAAGGAGGAAATACTACAAGCAGCCAGGAAGAAACAATTTCAATATTGTGGAAACACAATCAGAATAGCCCAGGACCTGGCAGCTTCTACACTGAGGGATCGAAGGGCATGGAATATGATATTCCAGAGTGCAAAAGAACTGGGAATGAACCCAAGGGTCACTTACCCAGCAAAACTGAGTATTTTGTTTCAGGGGAAAATATGGTCATTCAGTGGAATAGAGGACTTTCAAGCATTCTTGAGGAAAAAACCAGAATTGAATGGAAAATTTGACATCCAAACACAAGAAGGAAGAGATGCCTGAGAGGGTAATCAGGGAAAAGAAATCAAAAGGAACTTATCAGAGTTGAACTATTTACACTCCTATATGGAAAAGCAATAACCATGACTGATGATATCTTTCTCACTATGAAAATAATGGAAGAAGGGTGTGTGGTCATATGAATACATATGTGAATGTGTGTGTATATGGTTACAGTTATATATGGATAGAGGGCATAGGTTGAATTTGTTGGGAAGGGAGAATACTCAAGGGGTGAAATTATGAGGTGAGAGAGAAAAGTGGCAAGAGGAGATGGGGAGAGACAGGGTAGGGTAAACTATCTCATGTAGAAGAAGCAAGGGGAAGTGGTTGCAAGGGAGAAGGAGAATAGGAAGGCAAAAAAGGCAAAACCAGATTCTCATTGAATTTGGTTCAGGGAAAGAATGATATACATACTAAATGAGATATCTCAACCTGCAGCAGAATAGGGGGAAGGGGGATGAGAGGAGGGATGATGAATGGGAGGGTATCCTTGGGGGGAGGGGAGGTTGGAAGTACCCACTATAGAAGAGGGACAGGATCATGTAGGGAATGGACCAGGTGGGGGGTGGGATGAGTGGGAGGGAATTATAAGCAGCCCTGTACAATATATCTACTATGATAATGTTTTGCATAGCTAGACATGTACAACATATGCTGAATTACTTATCTTCCCCAGACGGAATGGGTGACAAGGGAGGAAGGAAATGGATCTGAAATTCGAGGTCGTAACATTAAATGTTTCAAATATATATAAATACTATTATTAATACTCTTTTGATTATAATTGGGAGACAAGATGTGCAGGCATTGGGACACAAAGATTCACCTTCCTCTAATGGAAAAGTCGAAGAGGGCATGGGAGAAGGTATGGGAGAGAGCAGATTGGAGGAAGCGATATCTTGTGGGACTGCTATTCTGGGAGGTTGGGTAGGGGAATAACGGGGGGAAAATGATTGTAACTCAAAATCTGGCGGAAATGAATGATGTAAAACAGAAGTTAATAAAGTATTAGTTTAAAAAAAATTTGAACACAAACAAAATATTATCCTAAACAATACTGGATTAGAAAATAGAGAGTAGAAGTGAGCCTGCCCTTAAAAGATTTTAATTGAATGATCCTTATAAACATCATAGAATTGTAGTTCTGGGCATGGCTAGGTGGTGCAGTGAATAGAGCACTGGCCCTGGAGTCAGGAGGACCTGAGTTCAAATCCAGCCTCAGACACTTAACACACACACACACATACACACACACACACACACACACACACACACACACACACACACACACAACTAGCCATGTGATCCTGGGCAAGTCACTTAACCCCAATTGCCCTAAAAAAAAAAAAAAAGAATTGTAGGTCTGAGGAAAAACTTCAGGAGCTCTTCTGGTCCAGTGCTCCAGAGGTCAGCCCAGGCCATGCCTCCAGTTGCCAGTTCCTACCTCCTGACCATTTGTGGTCTTACAGGCTTCACCTTCACCTGCCCCTGATTGCTATAAGGGGGGTTTTCATAGTCTCACAGGACAAAACCTCATTTGCCATAACTTTGGACCATAAGGAAGGTCTTTGAACAATCTAATCACCAACTTCCCTCAACAGAACTCTTAGCAGCCATTGATACTCTGCCTAGAGTCATTCCTCTATAGTTAGCATACTCCCATTCCATCATAGACTCCCTATTCCAGTGATTCTGAATGCACCAGTGTAATTATATAAACCCCATTCTCTCTCGACTGACCCCCTCAACTTTCCCACACCAATGTCCCTTTCCACATCCTTACTATTCATTCAGCTGTGGTGCATTTCTATAAGTAAAAGACTTGTTTTCACATTAAATGCCTACCTTTCTCAATTCTTTCATATCCTTCATACCTCACTAAGATTTAAGTCCTTTCTGTTGACACTGCATCCCTAACCACACTTTTTAGTACTGGTTTTACTACTGGTTTCATTTTCATTGCTCCCTTCCCTTTATCCACAAGAGGCAGAGGGGGAGGGAAAATCATAGTACTTGTATTCCATTGTCACTTCCAAACTTTACCACTATTACTCAGAAATCTCAACTTCATTAAAGTTTTTTCAATCCAAATTATTATCCTTACCTAATAAAGGTTTTAATCATTGCTATTTATCCGCCCTCGGGACATTCTCCTTCCTTCTTTGCTAAATTCAGTGACTGACTTTCTCTCCATCCCAACTCCCACCCCCAATAACAGTGGGTTTAAATATATAGATAGATATAGATATAAATATAAATAGATAGATAGTTCCCCAAATTCCATGGTTTTCCATTTCCTCAGATCCTAATTCCCATGACCTACTCCTGTACTTAATGTCAGGTATAGACAGAAATAACTATTGATCTTATTTGTTATTCAGTCATTTCAGTCATGTCCCACTCTGTGTCCCCATATGGGGTCCTCTGGGCAAAGATACTCGAGCAGTTTGCCATTTCTTTCTCCAGCAAATGAGAAAACTGAGGTAAATAGGGTTAAGTGACTTGTACAGGGTCACATAGCTGGTAGGTGTCTAAAGCCAGATTTGAACTCAGGAAAATGAGTCTTCCTTGACTCCAAGCAAGCACTCTATTCACTTTGCCACCTAGCTGCCTCAGATCTTGCTATCACCCATACATATTCCACTTTCTTGTTCAAAAAACCCTTAAAGTTCTTTATTTGATCCCATAATAACTTCACATTTCCCTCTCCCTTCTGATTTCTAATCCTTTTTCCTCCCCATGACCTCCAGTCACTCTACCCCTCAGTTCTTTTTCATGCCATCATCCCTGCACTGGCTATACTCTCCTCCATTCCCTATCTTGACCCTTTGGTGAACCACTTCCAATATGCATTTTCCCCTACACTTGAATTTTTGCCCTCTTATACTAGTTCCAATGATGCCTTGTCATGCCCAAGTCTCAGATTACTCCTACCATCCTTTGCCTTTGATCCATTTTATCCACTGCTGAATCATGCTAAAGAAAATCATGAAACTGCTAATTGAGTCCACTACAAATTTGTTACATAATTGCCACTGTACCTTCACTGCCACAAAGCAATCTTTTTACACCTTTCTAATGAATTTGCTAGCCCATTCAACACAGTGGCTACTCCAAAGCTTTCCATTCTTTCTCAAGCTTCCCACAGCATTTCCTACTTCCACCTTCTTTGCTGAGAACCCTGAGTAATACTTCACCAAAGAAAAAAAATTAATCCATTCTAAGAACTCACCTTCCTCCCCACTTCCCATCTTACAACACTCGGATGTCTTTTCCATATCTTCCTTCAATTCAGTCTCACCTGAAGAGGTACCCTTTCCTTTGCTAAGGCAAACCTGTCTATATGTGGCCTGCCATCCTCTCTTCTCCAGTAAATTGCCCTCACTGTTATCCTCACTAATTTTTAATTTCTCCCTAACTATAGATTATTTCTCTGCTGCCTATAAATATGTCCATGTCTCCTCATCCTTTAAAAAACTTCACTTGATCCCTGATAGCTATGATCCTAAAACTCTCCTCTCCTAAACTAAACCACTTGAGGAAGCCTTCTATAAGTGGTTCCTCCACTTCCATTTCTCACTTGATTTTAAACCCTCAGTAACATGGTTTCTGACTCCATATTTCAATTGAAGTTGCTCTTTCCAAAGTCCCTAATGACATCTTAGTTGAAAAATCAAATGACATTTTCTATTTTCATCCTTCTTGACCTCTGCAACATTTTATGTTGTCAATCATCCTCTTCCCCTGAATACTTTCTCTTCTCTGGGTTTTTATGATGCTCTTCTTTCTTGGTTCTTCTGTCTATCTGACTTTTTTCTTAGCTACTTTTACTGAATCTTCTTGTAGATTATGCATATTAACCATAAGTCTTTCAAGCCTCTTCCCTGAGCCTCCTTCCCTTCCTCTGTACTATGTATCTTGATGTTCTCATCAACTCCAGATTCCTAGCTCTCTACCTCTGAACTCCACTCTCACATCACCAACTGATATTTAAACAACTCATCAAACTGAATATGCTATATACATCTCAACCTCCAGATGTCCAAAATAGAGTTCATTATTTTCCCCTAAATCTTTCCCCACTTCTAAACTTCCCTATTACTTCTGTTACCATCACCCTTCAAATCATAAAGGCTCACAATCTTGACGTCACCCTCTCATCTCTTTATCCTCTCTCACCTTGTATACCCAATCTGATGCTAGATCTTGTCATTTCTACTTCACAACATCTCACACATATGGCCCCTTCTCTTCTATTCACACAACCACCATCTTGATGAAGATTATAATCACCTCACCCCTCAACTATTGCGATAGCTTTCTAATTTGTCTTCATTCCTTATCTCACTCCATTCCATTCCATTTTCCATTTAGCTACCAAAATAATCTTCCTAAAGTATAGGTCTGACCATGTCACTCCCCTACTCAATGAACTCTAGTGACTTCCTATTCCTCCCAGAACAAAATATAAAGTCTTTTTTTGGTATAAAAAGCCATTCACAACCTGGCCCTTTCCTACCTTTCCAGTCTTTTATACTTTACACTGCTCCAACAATTCTACAATTCAATCTCTTGCCTTTTTGCTAGGAAGCTAGACACTTCATCTCCCAACATTTTCACTGGCTATCTCCCATGCCTGAAACACTCTCCTGCCTCACCTCAATCTTCTGGCTTCCTTCAAGATTCAGATTTCATCCAACTTTCTGCAGGAAGCCTTTCCTGCCCCACCTACCTGAGATTACCTTCCACTTACATGTATCCTGTGCATAACATTTCTTACCATATTAGCCCACACACACACCTATTAGAATCTGATCTCCCTTAGTCTGAGGAATGCGTTTTTGCCTTTCTTTGTATCCCTGATGCCCAACATTAGTGCCAGATATGTATGTAGCAAGTGCTTAATAAATGTTTATTGACTGATCAATTCTAGTCAAATCACTTCTCAGTGTCCTAAACAATTCTCTAAGACTACAAACTGCAGATCACAGGGGCTGTTTACATTGGTAGCATGAATAATTTCTTATACCAGTAAAAGCAGAGGGCCAATACAAAACAATGTTACTACCTTTCATTTGTCTTTCATTTTTTAATATCTTTCAACTATTCCAAATATCCAATTCCTTTTTAGACTTCTAGTATTTACATAAGCATTTTCATAAGTATTTTCATATGTCAAGTTAGCACAGGAACTGAGGCATATTTTCATTTTCATAGGCATAATTTCTCTATAATGCACTTGATAATATATGCTTGTTACTAAGCTATGTCTGAATAAGAAGCATTCAGTTTCTACAGCTTAAAATGTATAATATTTTATTCATGTTGTTCAAATAAAATATTCTGAAGCTATGCTTAAATTCACCTTATATGTTAATTCCCTCTACTGTATTGTCTTTTTTCTACTCTTATACTTATTTCTTCTTTTATATTTTTAATAAGTTAAATATTTTTATCATTTTCTTCTAGAAAGCCATTAAATTCCTACTCAATCACTCAGGAGGTAGATTTTGCCCGTTTACATTTCATGTTTCTTTGAATTCACTCAATTTCCCAAAATTTTTTAGTTTTAAAATTACTCCCTTAATTTTTTGAAGATTTAGTGTCAGCAACCTGATATTAGTTGGCCAGAGAATAACTGACATTCATTTAACACTTTATATTAATTGTTTCATTTCTCCCTTTTCATCTCTATATCCTTGCTTCCCTGACTTCCTTCATGTCCCAGCTAAAATCCTACCTTCTACAAGAAACCTGTCTTAATCCCCCTAAAGTTAGTGCCTTCCTTTGGTAACTGTCTACACTATGTCCCGCACATAGTTCGTACATAGTTGTTTACATAAGGTCTCCTCATTAGACTGTAAGCTTCTTGAGAACAAGGACTGTCTTTTGTCTTTCTTTGTATTCCCAGGGTTCAGTACAGTATCTGGTCACTGTAGACACTTAATTAATTACTGACTGATACTATTAATAATCCTACCAAATAGGTAGTACATGTATTATTATCCACATTTTATGAAAGTGAGGTAGGATAAGACCAGGAAAAAAAGACTTGTGAAAGACCATATGACTAGAAATTAGCAGAACCAATACTTAATTCTAGCTCTTCTGATTCCAAGTGTACTTTCCATTTTACCATGGTTTTTGCATGCTCTCCACCTGTTTCTACAGTCCTCAGATTTCTACTAACCATGTTTTCTGTCTTTCTCCTGAACTCTTGTCCCACATCACCAAATGTACTCCCTCCTCTTTGAAGCCCTAATTCCTAAACCTTAACTCAAGTGCTATCTTCTATAAAAATTATTTTTGGATACCTTCAGTTACTAGTGGTATAGTTCAAACATTATTTCCTATGTTTTGTATTCAATTTTCTGCAGAATTGCAGTAACTCAAAAGAAACAAAAGATGCACAAATTTAGAGACATCTTCATTCCAAATGTTCATATGGACTACTTGTGCTCAACCTGTAGTAGAGCCTTCCAAGCTCACATTGGTCTGATCAGCCACAGACACACTCTACCTTACCCCTAATATACTGATTTTATTTTGGTCCTCTTTAGCAGAAAGGACAACAACCACCATTCAATTTTCTATGTATGCATGGTACACCTCCAATAAAATGTTTTTTAAGAATAAAGATTGTTGGGGCGGCTAGGTGGCGCAGTGAATAGAGCGCCAGCCCTGGAATCAGAAGGACCTGAGTTCGGAGCCGGCCTCCGACACTTAATCCACACAAACAAAAACCTAGCCGTGTAACCTTGGGCAAGTTACTTAACTCCAATTGCCCAAAAGGGGCGGCTAGGTGGCGCAGTGAGTAAGAGTGTCGGCCTCGCAGTTGGGATGACCCGAGATCAGATCCGGCCTCAGAAAATGAGCACCCACACATAAATAATGACTAGCCGTGTAACCTTGAGCAAGTTACTTAACCCCAATTGCTTTAAAAAAAAAAGAATAAAGATTGTTTCGTTTTTATCTTTCTTTAATATTTTTAAAAGTTTTATTATGTGTTTTGTCCTTACATTTATAGATTTTATGTGCATTGTGAAAAATCTCTACTAAAAAAGTAAAATAGTTAAGTAAAATTAATAATATAGTAACCTCATCTGAAAGTATATGCAACATTCCACATTTATAGTACCACCCTTTTAGAGCTTTTTTTTAATTTGCAGAAATATAATTTCTTCCTCTCACCCCAATGGGAAAAAAGGAGAAAAAATAAATTTCTCATAACAAATATGTATAATCAAGCAAAACAACTTCCATCATTGGCTGTATAAAAATATGTATACATATATATGTATATGTGCATATAAAATTATATATGTAAGTACGTATATTTTTTAACTTGTTCTTCAGCTTACATCTGCTAACTCTCCGTAATGGATAGCATGTTTTATCATCAGTTCTCTGGAATCAGAAATAATCATTGAAATGATCATAGTTTTTATAACTTTCAAAGTTGTTTGTTTTTACAATGTTATTATTGCATAAATTGTTTTACTAGATATGTTCATTTCAATCTTTAGTTTATAGAAGTCCTCAAAACAGTTTATTTTTTAATATTGAAGTTGTAGTATAAATAGTTTGTCTGGTATTTTCTTCTTTGAATTCCTAGCATTTGACAGAATTCCTAGAAATAGTAGGTACTGGGGGGGTAGAGCCAAGATGGTGGAGTAGAAACAGCACTTCCAAGATGCTCCCCCCACGCACCACTTCCAAACTATGTAAAAAGTGGACTTTGAAAAACTTCTGGAGTTCCAGCACCCACAGCACGACACAGAGAAGCTAACCTCCCGCTGAGGATAGCCCAGCAGCCCTGCAGGGAGCGACCAGCACAGCACAGCACAACACTCTGAGAGCCAAGCCCAGAACCATGTGAGATCTGGGATTAAAACCAAGAATCACATACCCAGCAAAACTGAGTATTTTGGGGATATGGGCATATGAATACATATGTGAAAGTGTGTATATATGTTTACAGGTATACATGGATAGAGTGCACAGGTTGAATTTGGTGGGAAGGGATGATACTTAAGGGGTGAAGTTATGAGGTGAGAGAGGAAAGTGGCAAGAGGAGATGGGGAGAGACAGGGTAGGGTAAACTATCTCATGTAGAAGAAGCAAGGGGAAGTAGTTGGAGGGGAGGGGAAGAGCAGGAAGGCAAAAAGGCAAAACCATATTCTCATTGAATTTGGCTCAGGGAGGGAATGACATACATACTAAATGGGATATCTCACCCTGCGGGAAAGTAGGGGGAAGGGGGATGAGTGGGGGGATGATGGAGAAGGCATTCTGGGGGAAGGGGAGGTTGGAAGTACCCACTTTCAAAGAGGGACATGATCAAAGTAGGGAATGGACCAGGTGGGGGGTGGGATGGGTGGGAGGGAAATATAAGCAGTCTTTTACAACATATCTACTATGGTAATGTTTTGCATAGCTATACATGTGCAACACATACTGAATTGCTTATCTTCCCAGACGGAGTGGGTGACAAGAGAGGAAGGGGATGGATCTGAAATTTGAGATTTTAAAATTAAATGTTTCAAATATATATATATATATATATATATATATATATATATATATATATAAATACTATTATTAATACTATTTTGCATGTAATTGGGAGATAAGATGTTCAGGCATTGGGTCACAGAGACCCACCTCACCCTAATAGTAAAGTCAAAGGGGGTATGGGAGAAGATATGGGAGAGAGCAGATTGGATGAGGGGTTATCTTGTGGGACTTCTATTCTGGGATGGTGGGTAGGGGAAAAAATGGGGAAAAAATTGTAACTCAAAATCTGGCAGAAATGAATGATGTAAACCAGAAATTAATAAAGCATTTGTTAAAAAAAATCTGGCTGAAATGAATGATGTAAACCAGAAGTTAATAAAGCATTTGTTAAAAACAATAAAATAAAAAAGAAATAGTAGGTACTTTATAAGCTCTTTTTGAACAAATCATGAGATTATTCATTCTCCATTGCACCATGGTCTCACACTGAGATGAGAAAATATAAGCCAATGACAACCGTGCCAAAGGAGGTATGCAAGATAAAGGCAGCTGTTCTATTTGTCTAATCAAAATGACTACTCCCAGTGATGTCACATCTTTGGCAAATCTTCATATAAATATTATATTTAGCACCTGCCATCAAATAGTTGGGTAATGTTAGGAAAATCACCTTCCCTCTCTGACCCTCAGGTTCTTTATCTGTTGGTTGAGGTTGCTGGGCTAGATTATCTCTAAGGTCCTCACATTGATTGAATTTGTGTTTCTTCTTACCACAAAGAACATTTGATATTTGTCATTAATTAGATGGTATTACAGAGTGCATTAATGTTGAATGTAACAATAGACCCAAAAATCAAATGCTTGTCCAAATAATTGGATTAGAACAAGGCTGAACTATTTTTTCCCTATTTAGTATATAATGTGAAAATCATCTCAGATTCTGACTAGCTACAGTGATTTACTAACTATAGTGTTTGTTCTAAATGTGAGTAGGCCTGTAAATTAATGCAGTTCAGCTAGTTGGAAAGGCAGATGGGCAAATCCCCTTCCGTGAACTCAAAATTGTAGCCAGGTTTGAAATCATGCATTGGTTTTGTTTAGGGAAACCCATATGTTTCTTCACTTATAAGGAAGACCTTTGTCTTCCTTCCTATGGTTCCTTAGTTTTGAGACATGGTTCAACTCATGTTAAGCTTAAAAATCAGAAAGCAAGTCTACTTAAATAAATCATATTTTCCCAGATTTTGGCCTACAGCCTTAAGACAAATGTTTACAGAGAATCTTTAAGGGTAGCTAGGTGTCACAACAGATAGTGCCAGGCCTGGAGTCAGGAAGATATGAGTTCAAAACTGGCGTCAGACACATACTAGCTGTGTGACCTTGGCCAAATCACTTAATCCTGTTTGCCTAAATTTCCTCATCTGTAAAATGAACTGGAGAAGGAAATGGCAAACCATTCTAATATCTTTGCCAACAAAACCTCAATGAGGTCACATAGGATTGCACATAAATAAAACAACTGAACAACAACAAAAACAAAGAGAATCTAGGAGATGTGAATTTGTCAGTGTGAGGTACTCCCTCAAAGGTGGCAGACAGCAACCCTAATCTAAGCTTTGGTAGAAAAATCTGTAAAAGTTACCTGAGATACCTAGTAGTTGAATGACTTGCCCAAGATCATAAAGTTATCAAGAGCCCAAGATAGAATTTGAACTCAGGTCTTCCTGACCCCAACCCCAACCCTCTATCCACTATACTAAATTGCCTCTAGGATTATAATACAAGGAAACTGTACCACATAAAATTGGTTTTGCTTGAGTATTCCTCAAGAAGCTTATCCTATTTTGTGAAGTCTTCATAGGGTTGCTTCTTTGCACAATGTAGAATCCTTCAGCACTGATTATTCAGAGGACCTTGAAAATCAATACTATGAAAGTCTATAATTTTCTCTTTCAAAATGTTCACTTTCAAGTGACATAAGACCTTCCAAAGACATAAGACCTTCCAAGACATAAGAGCTTCCAAACTTAGTAGGATAATCAATATCGCTGTCCCAGTTAAGGGGTTTTTTGGAGGGCAATTGGAGTTAAGTGACTTTTCCAAAGTCACATGGCTAGTAAATATGAAAAGTATCTCAGGCCAGATTTGAACTCAGGTCCTCCTGACTCCAGGGCCAGTGCCCTATTCACTGTTCAACCTAGCCACCCGAAGTTGTGGTCTTTTTATTCTTAGTCTAAACATCATCTGATCTCTTTGATAATTCTTCAAGCAAGGATCAGCATTTTCAGGCCAACTTCAATATGATAATCATATATCAAATCTGAGAATGAAGATATATTAATGATCCAAGATGCATCTGTTCCTATGCTAGAAGGTAAGGAGTTAGACTGTGACCATGTGAAATTTGAATAGCAAGCAATAATCAAAACTTGTGTCACAAAACAAAACCAAGTTGCATGATAAGAACGTTTGTCCAGTCTATTTTATGGGGGCCCTGGAATGTAGTGTTAGACTGATCTTGATGAACTCCATCATTTAAAAACATTTTGCCATGATTTCCAAGCAGGAAAATGATCACCCTTTAAAATGATTCTGCTTTCTGTACTCCCTGGATAAATGCTTCCTCACAGTCAAAAAATTTTCTAAGCACTATAGAAAGCCACCAATGTATAGGCAGAGATCAGTTAATGAGTCTAGGCAGAATGAATGCAGAACTATTCCAATCAATGAAGAAAAATAAATTTCACATTTGCTTTATGTCTAACCCCTTCAATAGGCTAACAGTCTTCTTGTTATTCTATTTAAGAAAACTCTTTTCTCTAGTCACCTCTGCCCATATATGTTGTCACCTTTTAGTATGTAAGTTCCTTGACGGCTGCCTCTTCTTAAATCTTGGAACCCACAGTCTACATAATAAGTGATTGACAATGATTCTTCATTCATTCAGTTTAAACAGATAAATCAGCAGAGCCTTAACTAGACTGGTAGAGCTGGGTCTTTGTCTCAAGGTTTTCAGGATATTTGATGAAATTTACGGGGTACTAGGTACTTGTATTTGGCAAGAATTTGCTTTCTAGACCTGTGATCAATATAGAGATTCCCGATAAATAAACTCTACCATGTAACTGTTTAACATTTATAACCCTGGAGAGTTACCAGGGGGCAATGAAGTGGTAAGTAACGTGCCCAAGGAAACAGCCAGGTTGTATCAAAGGCAAAGTTTGCATCCGAGTTTTCTTGACTACAGGACAGGCTCTCTATTCACTAGGGTACATGAAGGAATAATTAGTTAAAATAACAAGTTAACAAATACTACTTCCCCCATCCCTGCCCACCTTGTGAGCTCTTCCTTAAACCTTTCTCTATCCCTGATCAATAGCTTTCAGGATCCTGGGGTTCTTCCCCTACAGAGACCTGTGCTGTGATGGCCAAGGTCTTTCCCTGAGATAAAGCATACCCCTGCATACATGAACACACACACACACACACACACACACACACACACACACACACACAACTGAAATGATCTTGAAAAGATAATTGGAGGGTACCACTAAGGCTGCTCACCCTGAATGCCAGAAATTCTAGTTATAGCTCTATAAAGCAGTCATGCCATATTGAGGTGCATCTGTCAGTGGCAGGCAGGGGAAGGATATTATAGAGAAAGAGATGCCACCTCCCAGCTGCTGGCAACATTCTGGGTATTGGCAAATGAAGTTTCCTGACTTGTGAGCATTCTTCAAAAGGAAAAAAAAGTCACAGAAACCATCTGGGATGTGGGAAGAAGAGGCCACTTGGCAAAAATGACTCTGAAAACACCATGCAAACATAGAAACATACAGACACTACAATACAGGCATACACACACGCACACTCACTCAAATATACACGTAGGAATACAGAGATAAAATTGAGAGGCATAACTAGGAATTCTTGCCCTGAGTTAAGAAGAACAAACTGTCACCCAGATGACAGAATATTCCCAACTGAGGGAGAGGGAAAGAGGAGTGAGATGGCTCCATGGGTGTGCAGATGGGGTAGTGAAGGAAGATAGAGGGACACAGATACTAGGTCTCTGTTGAAAAAGCTAGGCCATGGAAATGAGGAGAAGGAAGGTAGAAGGAAAGGGAACAGAAGAGCCACTGAAGCCCAGTTGAAAGAGTACTGACTTTGGGAGTCAAAGTCAAGATGGCAGAGTATAAACAGGACTTCCCTGGGGTTCTGGCTCCTACCTTCTCTGATTCATGTAAAATATGGCTCTAGACAAACTTTGGAGCTACAGAACCCACAAAATGACACAGAAAAGCTAAACTCCTGTTGAGAACAGCCCAGCAGGACAGCAGCCAGCAGCCAGCAGCCAGCACAGTGCTCTGGGGGCTAATCCCAGCCCCTCCTGAGCTCAAAGTTCTAGCCTCAGGGTGCTCTGACCAGCCTCCAGCTTGAGGGACTTCAGATCACCAGCAGCTGTTGCAGTTTCCAGAATTATCAACCCATAGATGCCAAGGACAAAGTGAGAGGTGAGTGTAGTGTGGACTTTGGCATCTGGTAGTTTGGGAGTGTGATCTGGTCTTTGCCCCTGGGGAGAGAAGCCACTGAGGTGCCATGGCCATGCAGCCACTACCTTGTGGTTGCTTCAGAGCTCCTAGCCTGCAGATTGTAGGGGGACCAAGCAACCAGTCTGAGGGGTAATCACGCTTGCTTTAACCTGCTTGGATCTGGATCACTGTCTGTAGTGGAGGTCCTGGGGTACGAGAGCAGTCAGCCTGAGCATATGGAGGCTTCAGAGAGGGCACCCAACTAATACCTTCGGCAGCTGAGAAAACCCCAGCATTTGGGATAAAGCTCCCCTGTGTGGTAGCAGAAATTTACTGTGGCAAAAGGCTCAAAAGTAAAGTAATTGAGTGGCAATATGAGCAAGCAAAGGAAGCAAAGCAAATAGAGCAACCCAACTTTACACTCCTATTTTGGGAACAAAAAGGATCAAAGCATAGAACAGGAGGAAGACAGTGAAGCCAGAACTCTTGCACCAAAAGCTTTCAAGAAAAATATGAGCTGGTTGCAGGCCATAATGGAGGTTAAGAAGGAGTTTGAAAACCAAATAAGTGAAGTAGACAAAAAATTAGGAAGAGAAATTAGAACAATGTAAGAAAATTATGAAATGAGGGTAAACAATCTGATTGAAGAAAATAACACCTTTAAAAAATAGACTAACTCAGATGGCAAAAGAGGCTCAAAGGAAATGAGGAGAATGCCTTAAAAAGCTGAATTTTCCAGATAGAAAAAGAATCTCAAAAGCTCACTGAAGAGAATCATTCCTTCAAAATTAGAATGGAGCAAATGGAAGCTAGTGACTATATGAGAAATCAAGATACCATTAAACAGATCCAAACAAATGAAGAAATAGAAGGCAATGTGAAATATCACATTAGGAAAACCACTGACCTAGAAAATAGATCCAGGAGAAATAACTTAAAAATTATTGGACTACCTGAAAACCATGATCAAAAAAAGAACCTAGAAATCATCCTTCAAGAAATTCTCAAGGAAAATTGCCCTGATGTTTTAGAACCAGAGGGCAAACTAGAGGTTGAAAGAATCCACCTATCACCTCCTGAAAAAGTTCCCAAAAGAACAACTCCTAAGAATATTATAGCCGGGTTCTGGAATTCCCAGATCAAGGAGAAAATACTACAAGCAGCCAGGAAGAAACAATTTGAATATTGTGGAAACTCAATAAGGATAACACAGGATCTGGCAGCTTCTACACTGAGGGATCAAAGGGCTTAGAATATGATATTCCAGAGGTCAAAGGAACTGTTTCAGTGGAGAATATAGTCATTCAGTGGAATAGAGAACTTTCAAGCATTCTTGATGAAAATAACAGAGTTGAATACAAAATTTGACACTGAGACACAAGAAGCAAGAGAAGGTAAACAGGGAAAAGAAATCATAAGAAATTTATCAAAGTTGACCTATTTACATCCTTACATGGAAAAATGATAATTCTAACTTATGAAACTTGTCTCAGCATGAGAATAGAAATGTGTATATATAAATATATACATATACATACATACATATATATGTTTATATAGGAGGGTATATGGGCATATGAATGCATGTGAGTGTGTGTATATATGTCTACAGGTATACATAGGCAGAGGGCACAGTACCAATTGAATAGGAAGGGATGATACTTAAGAGGTGAAATTAAGAGATGAGAGAGGAATATAATGAGAGGAGATAGGGAGAGACAGAGTGGCGAAAACTATCTCATATAGAAGAGGCAAGGGAAAACTGTTACAATGGAGGGGAAGAACAGGAAGGCAAAAGGGAATGAGTCAACCTGATTCTCATTGAATTCGGCTTAGGGAGAGAATGACATACACACTAAATAGGGTATCTCATCCTACAGGAGAGTAGAGTGGAAAGGGAAGAGGGGGGGATAATGAAAGGGGAGGGCAAGGTGGGGGGAGAGAAGTTGGAACCACCCACTTTTGAAAAGGGACAGGATCAAAGTAGAGAATAGAACAAGTAAGGCTGGGATAGGATAGAGGGAAATATAGTCAGTCTTTCACAATATATCCACTATGGAAATGTTTTGCATAGTTACACTTGTACAACCTATATTGAATTGCTTATCTTCCCAGTGAGGGTGGGTGATGAGGGAGGAAGGGAAAGAATTTGGAATCCAAAGTTTTAAAATCAAATGTTTTAAACATATATATACATATGTTGTTATTATTATTATTTTACATGTAACTGGGAAATGAGATATACAGGCACTGAGGCATAGAGATCCACCATGCCCTACTGGAAAGTCAAAGGGGGAATGGGAGAAGATATGGGAAAGAGCAGATTGGGGGAGGGTATATTCACTGGGAATGCTGTTTGGAGTGGTGGGTAGGGAAAATTGGGGAGAAAATTTGTAACTCAAAATCTTGTGGAAATGAATTATGTAAACTAAATTTTTTTTTTAAAAAGAGAGAGAAAAATTACAAAGAAAACAATTAAAAGAAAAAAAAGAAAGAAAGAGTACTGATTTTGTAATCAAAGACCCTAGGTTTGAATCTTGGTTCTCTTAACTTTCTTTTTTTTTTAATTAAACAAATGCTTTATTAACTTCTGGTTTACATCATTCATTTCCACCAGATTATGAGTTACATTTTTCCCCCATTTTTTCCCTACCCACCACCCCAGAATAGCAGTCCAACTAGATATCCCCTCATCCAATCTGCTCTCTCCCATATCTTCTCCCATACCCCCTTCGACTTTGCCATTAGGGCAAGGTGAATCTCTGAGCCCCACACCTGGACATCTTATGAAACATTTAATTTTAAAACTTCGATTTTCAGATCCATTCCCTTTATCCCTTGTCACCCACTCCCTCTGAGAAGATAAGCAATTCAGTATGTGTTGTACATGTATATCTATGCAAAACATTACCATAGTAGATATATTGTAAAGGACTGCTTATATTTCCCTCCCATCTGTCTCACCTCCCACCTGGTCCATTCCCTACTTTGATCCTGTCTCTCTTTGATAGTGGGTACTTCTAACCTCCCCTCTCCCCAGAATGCCCTCCTCTCCATCATCCCCCCTCTCATCCCCCTTTCCCCTACTCAGGAGAGTGAGTGAGGGTAAGATATTCCATTTACTATGTATGTGATTCTCTCCTTGAGCCAACTTCAATGAGAATATGCTTTTGCCTTTTTGCCTTACTGTTCTTCCCCTCCCCTGCAACTACTTCCCCTTGCCTCTTCTACATGAGATAGTTTGCCCTACCCTGTCTCTCTCCATCTCCTCTTGCCACTTTCCTCTCTCACCTCTTGACTTCACCCCTTAAGAATCATCCCTTCCTTGGGGCAGCTAGGTGGCGCAGCGAGCAGAGAGCCAGCCCTGGAGCCAGAAGGACCCGAGCTCGGATCTGGCCCCAGACACCCAACACACAAACAAAAACCCAGCCACGCGAACCTGGGCAAGTCACCCAACCCCAATTACCCTCCAAAAAAAATAATAATAATAATAATCATCCTTTCCCATCAAATTCAACCTGTGCTCTCTATCCATGTATATCTGTGAACATATGCCATGTACCCTTCTTCAATTATTTTCATAATGAGAAAGGTTTCATCAAACACAGTTATTGTTTTTCCATGTAGGAATGTAAATAGTCCAACTTTGATAAGTTCCTTTTGATTTCTTTTCCTTGATTACCTTCTCAAGCATCTCTTGCTTCTTGTGTCTGAATGTCAAATTTTCTATTCAACTCTGGTTTTTTCCTCAAGAATGCTTGAAAGTCCTCTATTCCACTGAATGACCATATTTTCCCTGAAACAAGATACTCAGTTTTGCTGGGTAGGTGACCCTTGGGTTCAATCCCAGCTCTTTTGCCCTCTGGAATATCATATTCCATGCCCTTCGATCCCTCAGTGTAGAAGCTGCCAGGTCCTGGGCTATTCTGATTGTGTTTCCACAATATTGAAATTGTTTCTTCCTGGCTGCTTGTAGTATTTTCTCCTTGATCTGGGGATTCTGGAACCTGGCTATAATATTCCTGGGAGTTTTCTTTTGGGGATCTTTTTCAGGAGGTGATCTGTGGATTCTTTCAACCTCTATTTTGCCCTCTGGGTCTAAAACATCAGGACAATTTTCCTTGAGAATTTCTTGAAGGATGATTTCTAGGTTCTTTCTTTGATCATGGCTTTCAGGTAGTCCAATAATTTTTAAATTATCTCTCCTGGATCTATTTTCCAGGTCAGTGGTTTTTCCCATGAGATATTTCACATTGCCTTCTATTCTTTCATTTGTTTGGATCTGTTTAATAGTATCTTGATTTCTCATAAAGTCACTAGCTTCCATTTGCTCCAGTCTAACTCTGAAGGAATGAATCTCCTCAGTGAGCTTTTGAGATTCTTTTTCCATCTGGCAAATTCGACATTTTAAGGCATTCTTCTCCTCATTGCCTTTCTGAGCCTCTTTTGCCATTTGAGTTAGTCTATTTTTTTTTTCTTTTTGGAGGGCAATTGGGATTAAGTAACTTGCCCAAGGTCACACGGCTAGGTTTTTTTTTTGTTTGTTTGTTTGTGTGGGTCAAGTGTCTGAGGCCGGATCCGAACTCGGGTCCTTCTGACTCCAGGGCCAGCGCTCTACTCACTTCGCCACCTAGCCGCCCCGTTAGTCTATTTTTTAAGGTGTTATTTTCCTCAGTCAGGCTGTTGACTGTCATTTCATACTTTTCTTTGCATCTTTTTCATTTCTCCTCCCAAATTTTCCCCCACTTCTCTTATCTGCTTCTTAAGGTCCTCTATGGCCTGTAGCCAGCTTGTATTTTCATTTGGGGCTTTTGGTGCAGGAGTTCTGACCTCACAGTCCTCCTCCATGCTTTGAGCCTCTTTGCCCCTAAAATAGGAGTCCAATGTTGAACTTTTCTGTTTATTTTGTTTCATTTGCTTAGGCATATTGCCACTTAATTACTTGATTTTTGGGCTTGTTGCCACAGTAGGACTCTGCCACCAGACAGGGGAGCTTCAGCCCAAACGTGGGGTCTTCACAACTTCTGCCAGTTGGGTGGCCTCTGTAAAGCCTCCACCCACTCTGGCAAGTTGGATACCCACCCCAAACTTCCCCCCCAGACCACAATCCAGATCCAGGCAGTTTAAAGCAAAAGCGATTAACCCCCAAACTGATTGCTGGATCTTCCTACAGTTTGCAGACCAGGAGCTAGAGCCTCTACAGATGCTGCAAAATGGCTTCTGTGCAGCTGTTTCTTCAGCAGCTTTTTGCCCCCAGGGGAGGAAGCCACATGTTCCCCAAATACTGGTCCCAAAGTCTATATGGCACTAACCTCTCATTTTGTCCTAGGCATATCTGTGCTGATAATTCTGGAATCGCCACAATTGCTGGTGTTCTGGGGTTCCACCAGCTGGCTGAAGGCCCAGCCGCCCTGGGGCTAAAACCACGGACCTGGGCTCAGCTCTGTGGGCTGCGCTGTCAGTTCCCAGCTCGCTGGGCTGCCTGCTTTCAGAGTGCTGCGCTGGCCGCTCCCTGCAGGGCTGCTGGGCTGTCCTCAGCAGGAGGTTAGCTTCTCTGTGCCGTTCTGTGGGTGCTGTGTCTCCAGAAGTTGTTCGGAGCTCCCTTTCACATTGTTTGAAATTTGTGTGGGGCAGAGCACATTGGAAATGCTGTTTCTACTCCGCCATCTTGGCTCCGCCCCCCCCCCTTAACTTTCTATGTGACTCTAAGATAATAATGATCATGATGGTGATGAAGAATTATATATAAGCCTTTACAATTCCCAAAGCACTTTACAAATATCACACTCTATCTTCTTAACCACTCTGGTTTGTAGTGTCCACATCTATAAGATGAGGGAGTTGAAATAATTGGTCTCTAAACCCTTCCACTCTAAATCTATGACCTTATAATTCTAGTCCACCATTTGGTAGATTCCCATTCTAATAAATTTTTCTTATTAAGTAAGTCGGTGTTAAGTTTTGCCATTTTTACACTGTTGAAACATTGTGAGTGATGTCAGTGCCCTCTCAATTAAATCATGGCTCTGTCACTTACTACTTGTATGGTGAATCATATAGGTCACTTTATCTCTGGGGTCCTCGGTTTCCCCATAAGCAAAATGAGTGCATTATACTAAGAACTCTAATAGATGACTTCAAAGGTCTCTTCTAAGCTCTAAATCCCATGATCTTCTGGGAACTGTTAGTTGTAGTATGTAGATACTGCTGAAAAGACTTTTCCACCATGTGAAAACTTAAAAACTACTACCACTATCTGAGGAAGCTGATTGTATTTGGATTTACTCTTCAATTCATATTCACCCAAAACTTTAATTCCAATTCCAAAGAAGTCACTTCTTTTTTTTTTTTTAATTGTGGTCTTTTTCCTAGACTTCGTGGTTTGGTCCTATTATGGTCTGTTTTCCTAGACATTCAAAATCATGCCAGACCTACTCAGTCATAATGATCTAGATATTACACATTAAAAAAAATACTGCATAATTGTTCTAGACATCTAAAGAAAAAGAGTGTTCTAAAGTGACCATCTACAGTGGTCAGGATAGCAAGATTCAATTAATTGCTTTGAAGCTATTAGTAATGGTAGAAGAGTTGGAGCAAAATGAAATATTTAATCAATTGCTCATTTAGTCTAGTTAAGTAACTAGCCCAATGAACAGTCACTGAATTGACTAAAGGGACTGTTGTTTTAGCAATGTGTTTGGACTACTCAACTGTGCAGGCTTAGCCTTCCAGTGCCCAACACTACCTACATAAAGGGGAAAGGAGTAAACATTTATTGAGCACCTACTATATACAAATCATTTTGATAAGTGCTTTACAAATATTACCTCAGAAATATAACACCATAGTAGTGACTTTTAGCTAATGATGGCTTCAGGCAGAATGTCAAAGCTTTCACTTTGGTTTTCATTCTTTCTGCCTATCAGCTCTTTTTTCTTTGTACAGTAAACAAATATTTTGTTCTTCCCTATAAACCAAAATATTCTCACCACTAGCATATTCTTCAACCATGAAGAAGCTTATAGTAAAAATGAGCATCACTTCAGAAAAGTATAGGCCACATAAAATAAAGAAACTTCATCTGTAATAGAATATTTTTGAAAGGGTTCCAAGAAAATGTGGGGGGAATCAAAAGAAAGGCAGAAAGTTTGTATTAAAAATTACAGGCTTAATCCTCCACCCACATTCACTCCCAAGTACTAATATAAACTCACACTGATTCTCAAGTTAAGCCTTGCTCTGTCTGATGTAAGAAAAGAAACTGAAATTGCTGTTAGAAACTATTTATTACTGATCTAAAAATCCAATTGAACTTTTACACCTCCATGAATTTTAAAGCAAATATTAAAGTCAGAGAATTTGTCAGTAAAACTGGATTTGGAAAAACTTTAGGGTCTCTAACCAACACTATCCTTGCTGAAAAACAACAGCAGCAGGAGATAGCCCTGGAAGTGGGGTCAGAGAACATAAATTTGAATCTCTGCTCTGCTACCTACTGTGTGACCTTGGATACACTCAATACTAGAGGATTTTGTGAAATACAAAAGGTGGACTAGAAGTTCACTGTGATTCTTTCCAACTTCAAATCCTATAGTTCTATGATCCTAGTTCTTATGATTTCTATATTTAATGGGTGACCTATGCTTTTCCCCCTAAGTTGGGATATGATAGAATGTTGGGTCTCTTTCCTGCATACTTTATTTTGTAAGTATATCTGCGGCAAGTGGAAGTAGCTTTGAATTTCAAAGCCAGATCAAAGTAAGAACAGAATATTTATAACACTGACACTTTTCACAAATATCCAGACTCCCCAAATGTTACATTCCTTAGAACATCATTAATTCTTATGTCCTATAATATTTTCATTCTAGGCACAAGCTTCCCTGGCTACTTTAAAAGTTGAATCACTAAAGACAGGATGCCTCTTAGTCCAATGCTGTCAAACTCAAATAGAAATGGGGGCCACTAATCTGGACATATGGATCCCTTAAAGCTAAATATTGACTTAATTTTAAATATAAAAGCATCTGTTTTGTTGTATTTTTGTTTATTTTGTTAAATATTTCCCAATTGCATTTTAATCTTGTTTGGGTTGCATTCAGGAGTCTTGTGGACCATATGCAGGCTATGTATTTGACACCTCTGTCTTAGATAATGAGAAAGAATGAATGTCCCCAGTAGATAAGTGGTCAAAGGATATGAACAAGCAGTTTAAAAAAAAAAGAAATGTAAACCATTACTGAGTACATTAAAGAACCCTCCAAATCACTGTAATGATGTTTTGCATAGCTACACATGCACAACCTATATTAAACTGCTTATCTTCCCAGCAAGGGTGGGTGATGACAAAGGAAGGGAAAGAATCTGGAATTCAAAATTTTAAAATAAAATGTTTAACATTGATGATGATGATGATGATGATGATGATGAAATAAGATATATAGGCACTGGGGCATAGAGATCCATCTTGCCCCACTGGAAAGTCAGAGGGGGTATGGGGAAGGATATAGGAGAGCACAGATTGGGGGAGGGTATATATATTGGGATAGCTGTTTTGGGGTGGGGGGGAGAAAGACAGGGAAAAAAATTGTAGCTTAAAATTTTGTGGAAATGAATGATGTAAACTAAAAATAAACATTTAAGAAAACAATAGAAATGCAAATCAGAATTCTAAAGGTTTTACCTCACTCATCAGATTGGCAAAGATAACAGAAAATGAAAATGATCAATGTTGGATGGCCTTTGGAAAGGCTGCGATGATGCAAACAGTAATGTATATTAGCAGAACTGCAAATTGTCTATTCATTCTAGAAAACAGCTTGGAACAATACAAAAAAAAAAATCACTAAACTATATGCACCCATTATCCAGTAATACTACTATTGGGACTGTACCCCCAAGAAAGTCAAAGACAGAGTGAAAGATCTTATGTGTATGAAAATATTTATTGCAGCACTTTTCATGGCACCAAAAAAAAAAAATACAAGCAGCTCTGCATCCATTAGGAAATGTCTGGACAAATGATGAGTCAGGAATAAAATGGAGTATTTTGTGGCTAAAAGAAACAACAAACATGAAGAATAGCAGGAAACTTGGAAAGGCTCCTATGAACTCAGACAAAGAGAAATAAGCAAAGAGAAGAATTTATAGAATTACTATAATATTCTAAATGAAAGCAACATTGATGATATCATTTAGTCAACAAACTTTTATTAAGTACTTGCTATATGCCAGGCACTATAATAATCAATGCAATGACCAGTCTTAATTGACAATGAAACATACCTTTATCCAATAAAAGGGACATAAAATATAAATGTCAAATATGTCATACACTGTCAAACACCGCTGATGTGTTGATTTGTTTTGCTTAACTCTATTTCTGTTGGAATGGGAAAGGACTACATTATTTAGAAGTGGTAGTTATATAAAAACAATTAAATAAAGACATTTTTAAATGAGTTTTTAATGCTTTGTATTTAATTTCAATGTATCTAACATAAATATGCATTTTTTAAATTTCACTGAAAGATATTCACATCTTGGTAAATTGAGAGCTCAGTTTTCTGTCAAAGGGCCATATAAACACTAGAAGTTTTAACCATATATAATTGAGATTATTTTTAGGGAGCCAATATGGTAGAGCAGAATGCACATTGGCTTCAATGACTTGAAGACATAGAGGGTAATCTGTCAAATTTGTAAGTGATACAAAGCTTGGAAAGAAAGCTAACACACTTGGTATTAAAGTAATGATAGAAAGATTTCCCAGAAAATTCCACTTCTGCCACTTCTTAATAGTATAACACTGAGCAAGCCACTTAACTTCTGTAACCTTAGTTTCCTTATTTGCAAAAAGGAATAATAATAATATCTACACCACCTACCTCACGGGACTGTTGTAAGGAAACATTCTATACATTGTAAAACATGTAAATGCATGATTGTTTTTATTATTTGTTAGTCCACACCAGTCATAGATACAGTACCTATATTAATATCATACATTAGAAAGATTATTATAAATTGATCTAAGATGAATTGTCCACTGATTAAAAGATACTAAGGCCTAAAAGTTTTTTCAAAAAAAAAAAATAAAATGGGAGAGTGAGAATAATCGCCCTTCCCATTTTTATTGGATTTTCTTTTGCTTTGTCCTTTGAAATTAGAAAAGGAAATTAAAAGAAATTAAATAAAGAGAAAAGAGGGGGGAAAAGGAGATGAGGGGAGAGGAGAGGGGAAGAGAGGGGAGGGGAGGAGAGACAAAATTAAAGTTTATCATTCTCTAAAATTTAAGTTTATAGAAAAAATAAGCAGAAGCTCTCTCTTTGTAAAACAGTGGCTTATAGTTCCGCCATTCTTTCTTTTTTTTTCTTTTTGGAGTAGGGAAGACAGGACAATTGGGGTTAAGTGACTTGCCCAAGGTCACACGGCTAGTAAGTGTTAAGTGTTTCAGGCCGGATTTGAAATCAGGTCCTCCTGACCCCAGGGCCAGTGCTCTATTCACTGCGCCACCCAGCTAACCAAAATTCCACTATTCTTTAAGGTTTACAAAGTTCCCTCCTCACAACAATGTTATTAGATAGTGTGTGTGTGAAGACTATCATCCATTTTTACAGATGGGGAAATTAAAGTTCAGAAAAATTAAAAGCAGATGGGTTCACACAGCTAGTAAATGTTGGAATCAAAATTTGAACTCAAGTTTCTTCTGGCACCAGGTCCTCTGTTCCTTCCATTACCTCCACCCAATTGCAAGTGCTATCTTCACAGAAAAATAAGAAAAGAATGCAGATAAACTGGGACACTGACATGCAGTTGCAAAACTCTGTAAGCTAGAGTGATAATGGATTTTGAGAGTTTATTATGAAAGAAATAAGCTTGTAAACAGTGACCATTTCTTTGAGATAGGAGTTCAAGAAAACTAGTATTTGATAAGGATACTTTTTGTTCAACTTCAAAAACTCAATTAAGACTTTATGGTTAATTCCTTCATACATCACTGAATTTCATGTGCTTATCCAGAACTTTCATACAATATGGTCCACATAGACTACAATCTAAAGAAAGAAAAAGAAAGAACTAGGATATAAGAGACAGTGTGATGAGCACAAAAGAAATGTCTATATAACTATTAGCCAAATCTCCATCTACTTCTGTGCCAAGTACAGAAGAAAGTGAAAGAAATTAAGAAATTGAAAGAATGGTGACATTTTCCATTAATTCATACGACTGAATATCCATTGAATCCAAGAAGGAAAGGCAGAAACACATGTAATGACTGCCATACATTTCATCAAGTATCAAATTTTGCAACACTCTTAGTACTGTCCATTAGGCAGATATTTCATATCTTGATGAATACAGAATACTTTGAGGGTTTGATCCAAGAATACAATCTAGGATTCTGCCAAGCACATCCCATGTATATCACAACATGTAACATGTAACACAACCAGACTCATCTTGTTTCTCACTTACATGTTATTCCTCCATTTTATGCAGAATGCAAAGTGAAAAGGTGTCCTCAGGGAAGAAAAAACTCATACCAGATCAATAATAAACAAACCTTTGTAAATTTAGAAAACCTTATCTTAATTCATGCAATTCTTCAGTTCTCAAGAGTCTGTAAATATGATAAAATAAATCATCAGAAGGGGCAGACATTACTAATATTGGTAAAAAGAGAGACAGAGAGCACTAAGACAAAGTTATATGTGGCAAAATTATTATTTGATGAGCCTGAGGATGCTCCAAACCCAACATATGGAAAGCAATTTTACCATCCTAAACCTAGACTCCCTCCTCCCCAAAAGAAATACTTTTTCAATGTATTTTGTCATTATTTCCACCTTTCCATTAAGACATGTAAGTAACTCTTCCCTGGGATGTTGCAATAGACCCTTAACTGATGCCCTCTGCTTCTTTTCTCTCCCCACTACAATCCAACTTACACACTGTTGGTAAAGGAATATTTCTAAAACACTGAGAGTATCATTCCCCTGCTCAAATGCTTTCAATAACTCCTGATTACCTACAAAGTTCAAACTCCTTGGGTGTCAACCAAGGTCTTCCACAATCTAGCTGTTTTTAAAACCTTTTTCGCCATGATTCTCTTTAGGTACACTGAATTCTAGTCCATTTTTACTACTTGTCACTCCAAGAACAAGCCAAGCTCTTTCCCATCCCTTTGCTCATGATGCTCTTTCCTTCTACAATTCCGTCTCCCTCTTATTTACCAGTGCAGCTAGGTGGCTCATCTTCCTGAGTTCAAATCTGACCTCAGACACTTATTAGCTATGGGACCCTGGGCAAGTTACTTGGTCCTGTTTGCTCAGTTTCCTCATTTATACAATAAACTGGAGAAGGGAATGGAAAACCACTCCAGTATCTTTGTCAAGAAATACATGATCACAAACATGACTGAAATTACTAAATATCAACTTCTCTACTTATCTGAATCATATATGTACATCAACATCCAACTCAAAGTCACTCCCTTCATAAAGCATTCCCTTTAAATTTTCTCTAGTAGAAGTGATCTTTCTCTCCTCTGAGCTTCAAGAACTCCTTATATATGTCTGTACAGGCATTCTGTTTTGTATCATGCTGATTTCTATGAACTTTATGTCTTCTGTTAGATGTTGGCACCTCCCTTTTAAAGCATGCTGCTGTCAAGAAATGTCTGGCTTACCTTTATATACTCCACTGCGCTAGGGCACTGTGCCTTACCTATAGTCAACAGAACCAACTCCTCCACCCCACTCACCCCCAAAAAGTTAAGATTATGTGGCATAGTTCAAAGATAGATCCTTTAGTTAGCCTGAAGAAGGAAGGTGGAGAGAATTATATGCAAATATTCCTACATTAAGATATTTTGAAGTTCATTCCTTGTTGCCCTTAGTACTCAAAGAAGACCAAAATGACATCATGATATTGGGGTCAATGCACAGTGTGTCTGATGTGACAGATCAGACGAATAGGAGCTCAGAAGGCTCTACCACAGATTGAGCACAAAGAGTCCATTTGAATGTTGGGTGTCTTCAAATTTGTACACACATCTCACATTTCTTTTGAGCTACTGCAATCTGTTTTGGTCATAGAGCAAAGCACCTTCTTTGATATGGGCACATTGGGCTGGAAAATCCTATGCTAGTGTCTCCCATGTCTCACAATCAATACCAAAGTTCTTCAGAGAGACTTTGGGAGTGTCCTTGTGTCACTTGTTCTGAGCATCTTTGTATTGAACTCATTGTTGCATGCCTATGAAATCTGGACAGTCTACCAGTGTCATGCCAGAAAATTGAAACATTTCCATTTGAATTGAAGAACTGAAAAACTGAAGATCAACTTGCAAGATAAGGTAATGGACACTATGGTCCTTTCTCCAGCTGAACTACCAAACATTCAAACTCTGCTACAAAGAGCACAACTCTGATGGATTGGCCAAGCTGTAAAAATGCCAAAAATACATTTGCCTAAAAGACTATTTTACACAGAATTCACTAAAGGCAAGTACTTTGAAGGGTTGGCATGTGAAAGAGGAGTTAGATTTGTTCTACTTCAACAGACAAAAAAATTAATTCAACAGACAATTATTAATCATCTGCAAAGCCCTGTATTGGGTCCTAAGGAAACAAATCAGTACCATTAAGCCCTTCCAATCAAGGAACTTACAATCTAATGGAGGAAAACATCTTTAAATAAGAAGAAGAAGGGGCGGCTAGGTGGTGCAGTGAATAGAGCACTGGCCCTGGAGTCAGGAGGACCTGAGTTCAAATCCAGCCTCAGACACTTAACACACACACACAAAACACACAAAAACCCAGCCTAGCTGTGTGGCCTTGGGCAAGTCACTTAACCCCAACTGCCCTCTAAAAAGAAGAAAGAAGGAGAGAGAGAGAGAGAGAGAGAGAGAGAGAGAGAGAGAGAGGGAGGGAGGAAGAAATAGAGAGAGAGAGAGAAAGAGAGAGAGAGAGAGAGAGAAAGAAAGAAAGAAAGAAAGAAAGAAAGAAAGAAAGAAAGAAAGAAAGAAGGAAGGAAAGAAAGAAGCAAAGAAAGAAAGAAAGAAAGAAGGAAAGAAGGAAAGAGTCTGATTATTATATTTATTATTAATCTGTCTTCAGATACTTACTAGCTGCATAACCCTGCGCAAATCACTCTAGTATCTTTGCCAAGAAAACCCCAAATGGAGTGAGTCATGAATAGTTGGACATAACTGAAATAACTAAACAACAATTAATCCCACAAACATCTTTCTATCATTAGACCCCTTTATAAAACTGAGTTCCTCTCCTCTTGGAGCATGGAAAAATGCAATTGAGAAAAACTTTAGAAAGTAGGCATCATTTGCCAGTGAGGAACAGAATATTTCCTAGATTTCTTTTTTAAATGTCCAGGTAGGAAAACCTTTGCACAGAAAAACAAGACAAAGAAGTTGAAACTATCATTGAACAAGAGAACATTCCAAATTTGTAGCTGCTTCCCAGTCTCTTGAATTTGGTTCTTTCCTGAGCTTTTTTCCCTACATGAGAAGAATACTAGCTTTTTTCAACAACAAATTCATAGAATCTCTGATGGGAAATTACCTACTACTGCTTCTATCTAAAGCATGATTCCAAATACAACAACTTTATGAGATGGTAATGACAATGGTGACAACAGTGGTGATGATAGTGGTGGTGAGGAGGAGGAGGAGGTGAAATTAATTGTTCATTATCATGTTTAATGTTTTCTTTATGTTGACACAAAACTTTCCTCTGCATAACTGAAACACAATGGATTGAAGTTGTACTGTTCATTTATCCAGAGCCAAGTCTATCACCCTTTCTAATTCATCACCACGAGTAATCTTAATGAACTACCCTAATTATTATATCACTTCTCTACTTTAAATTTTTCAACGGCTCCTCACTGATTACTGAATAAGATATAAATCCTGATTCTGGCATTTACTACTATACACAATATGGGTCCAACATACTTTTGCATATTTATCTCATAGTATTCCCAATCACATATTTTAAGTTTAAGCTGAATCATACTACTCATACAGTTTATTCATCATGCCCTCACATAATTCTGTGCCTGGAACACACTTCTTCAATCACACTAAGCATTTCCATCTATTGATGTCCCCTTTTCAAGGTCAAAATCAGGAGTTACCTCTCCTGTGGGAACTTCCCTGATCTCTGACCCCACTAGGTAAAATAATCAAGTTATACACAATGGCTTCTGGACCTCCCCTTTGCATTTATCACATTGTCCCTTGTTTTGTAGTATGTAATTATGTCTTTTCCTTCATTATATTGAAGTTCTTTGATTGTAAGGGCTTAAATGATATCTTTGTGGCCCTAGGAACACAAAATTCAAAGGTATTGAATCTATTAATGCTTAATAAATGTTGAATTGAATTTTGTGTTTGTTGCAACAGAATATTTCCCATGAGATATTTCACATTGCCTTCTAATCTTTCGTTTGTTTGGATCTGCTTAACAGCATCTTGATTTCTCATAAAGTCACTAGCTTCCATTTGCTCCAGTCTAACTCTGAAGGAATGAATCTCCTCAGTGAACTTTTGAGATTCTTTTTCCATCTGGCAAATTCGACTTTTAAGGCATTCTTCTCCTCATTGCCCTTTTGGGCCTCCTTTGCCATTTGAGTTAGTCTATTTTTTAAGGTGTTGTTTTCCTCAGTCAGGCTGTTGACCCTCATTTCATACTTTTCCTGCATCCTTCTCATTTCTCTTTCTAATTTTCCTCCACTTCTCTTATTTGATTTTTAAAGTCCTTCTTAAGGTCCTCTATGGCCTGCAACCCACTCATGTTTTCCCCTGGGGCTTTTGGAGCAGGACTTCTGACCTCCCAGTCCTTTTCCCGCTCTATGCCTCCAAAATAGGAGTCTAGGGTTGCATTTTTCTGTTTCCTTTGCCTTGGCATGTTGCCACTTAATTGCTTGACTTTGGGGCTTGTTGCCACACTATGGCTTTAAGGCCAGATAGAGGAATTTTCGTCCCGAACGTGTGGGGGCAACTTCCGTTTCTGGCAATCTGTAAACCCATCCACAACTTCCACCCTAGATCACAATCCAGATCCAGGGAGGTTAAAGCAAGAGCGATTACCCCCCAAGACTGATCGCTGGATCTCCCCACGATTTGTAGGCTGGGAGCCGGAAATGCCTCTGAAAACTACAAAATGGCGTGTCTCCTCAGTGGCTTCTAGCCCCCAGGGAGGGAGCTGACGCATTCCCCAAATACAGGTCCCAAAGTCCATAGGACACTAACCTCTTACTTTGTCCTAGGCAAGTCTATGTTGATAATTCTGGAGTCTCCACAGTTCCTGGTGTTCTGGGGTTCCTCCAGCTGGCTGCTGGCCCTGCCGCCCTGGGGCTAAAACCTCGGCTCACGTGGACCTGGGCTCGGCTCGGTTCCTGTGCTCTGCGCCCTGCCGGCTCCCAGACCACTGCGCTGGTCCTTCCTGCAGGGTGCTGGGCTGTCCTCAGCGGGAGGTTAGCTTCTCTGTGTCGTTCTGTGGGTGCTGGGGCTCCAGAAGTTGTTCACAATCCTTTTTTACATAGTTTGTGGAGAATCTGGGGACAGAGAGGCTTGGAAGAGCTGTTTCTACTCCGCCATCTTGGCTCCGCCCCCCGCAACAGAATATTTCTAACTTCCCTTTCACAGGGTAACTCTTCAAAATACTTGAACATAATTCCATTTTGTTCTTTTCTCTCCCCAAATCTTCTCTTCTTCAGGCAAAATATTATTAATTCTTTCAACCAGCTTTCAACTACCCTCACCATTCTGAGTAAATCACCTCTTCTGGAAACATGTTTTAATTTCCTTCCTACAATATGGTATCCAGAACTAAGTACAAGACTCTAGATGTGATCCTTCCAGGACAGCATACTATGTGATCATCAACTCATTTTGTATGCTATGATTCTGTTAATGCAGCCCAACCTGACATTATATTCTGGCTGCCATATCCCACTCTAACTGGTGCTAATTAAACCTGTAGTTTAAAAAAAATAGGTGGTTTTTTTTTTCACATGACCTTTTGTTTCTCTATATCTTCCCCATCTTCCTCTTGGGCACTTTTTATATACCACATATACAATTTTTAATCATTTCTAATAAATTTCACTTTGTTAGATTTGCCCAATTACATCAAGATCACAGTTTGGATCCCCAAAGTATTGATTTTCCTTTCTAGCTCCATATCATATAGTGATTTGAAAATGATAGCATCAAAATCTTAATCAAATGCCAACGATAAAAATCAAGACCATGGGTTGGTTCCTGGATCACTTCAACAAAGACATCTTTCTAGCTTAGCATTGGTTTATTAATCTATTATGTGTGTGTATAAAATTAATCTAATACTTTAATTAAGTCATTCCTCCAATAATGAATCTGTTCAATTTTACCATGCTATGGCCTACATGCAAGGGTGTGATGATAAATATTTAACAACCAGGCTCTTTGAGGAAAAATTGTCTACACACAAACTTTTTAAGTTTAATTTCTATTATTAACCCTTCTTAAAGTCTAGACAATCAACAAAGAAATAAATCAAGTACTGATTTGTAGTGACTGCTGATTTCTGGGGTGTGGCCCTGACTAATGGAGGCCAGAGCAGACTTCAGGAGAGAGAATCACCAGCAGCTGTGATGGTTTCCAGACTTCTCAAATCATAAACACCAAAAACAAAGTAAAAGGTCAGTGTGGGAGTGTGTTGGAACAGGAGGTGAGGGAAGAGCACAGTCTGGCCCCTGCCCCAGGGCGAGAAGCAGCCAGAGGTGCAGCTGGCACCATCACATAGCTGCCTCAGGAACACCTGACCTACAGACTGTAGGGGTACCAGGTGACCATTCAGAGGGTGATCACTTTCACTTTGACCTGCTTGGATCTGGATCATGGTCTTGGGTGGTGGTTCTGCGGTATGTGGCCAGTGTGCCAGAGCTAGTAGGGGCTATAGAGAAGTCACCCAACTAATAGTTCCAGCAGCTGTGAAAAACCAAACAATTTGGTGCAAAGCTTTCTCCATTCTGGAAGCAGAGTTCTACTGTGACAAAGAGCTCAAAAGTCAAGTAAATTGCCTGGCAATATGAGCAGGCAGAGGAAGCACAAACAGACCATAGAAGCCTTTTTTGGGAACAAAAAGGATCAAGGCATGGAGCAGGAGGAAGACAGTGGAGTCAGAACTCCTACACCAAAAGCCTCCAAGAAAAATATGAATTGGTTACAGGCCATGAAGGAGCTCAAGAAGGATTTTGAACTAAAGTAAGAGGAGTGGAGGAAAAATTGGGAAGAGAAATGAGAATGATTCAAGAAAATCATGAAAAGTGAGTCAACAGCCTGCTAAAAGAGACTCCAAAATATACTGAAGAAAATAACACCTTAAAAAACAGACTAACTCAAATGGCAGTCCAAAAAGCCAATGAGGAGAAGAATGCCTTAAATAGCCAAATTGGCCAGATGGAAAAGGCATTTCAAAAACTCACTGAAGAGAATAATTCCTTCAAAATTAGATTTTAGCAAATGGAAGCTAATGACTTTATAAGAAACCAAGATACTATAAAACAGATCCAAACAAATGAAAGAATAGAAGGCAATGTGAAATATCTCATTGGAAAAGCCATTAACCTGGAATCCAGGAGAGATCATTTAAAAATTATTGGACTACCTGAAAGCCAGGATCAAAAAAAGATCCTTAGACACAATCTTTCAAGAAATTATCAAGCAAAATTGCCCTGATATTCTAGAACCAGAGGAGAAAATAGAAATTGAAAGAATTCATTGATCACCTCTTGAAAAAGGTCCGCAAAAGAAAACTCTTAGGAATATTATAGCCAAATTCCAGAGTTCCCAGGTCAAGGAGAAAATACTGCAAGCAGTCAGGAAGAAACAATTTGAATACTATGGAAACACAATCAGGGTAACACAAGACCTAACAGCTTCTACCGTAAGGGATGGAAGGGCTTGGAATATGGTATTCTTTAAGTCAAATGAGCTAGGATTAAAACCAAGAATCACCTACCCAGCAAAACTGAGTATAATGCTACAGGGGAAAATATGGTCATTCAATGAAATAGAGGATTTTCAAGCATTCTCGATGAAAAAACCAGAGCCAAACAGAAAATTTGACTTTCAAATACAAGAAGCAAGAGAAGCATGAGAAGGTAAACAGGAAAAAGAATCATAAGAAACTTATTAAAGTTGAACTACTTACATTCATACATGGAAAAACAATCATTGTACCTCATGAGACTTTTCTCAGTATGAGAATAGTTGAAGGGAATATGTGTGTGTGTGTGTGTGTGTGTGTGTGTGTGTGTGTGTGTGTATAGATAGATAGATAGATAGATAGATAGATAGATATAGATATATATACACATATATGCATGTATACATACATATATAGGAGGATGTATATGTGTTTAAATACATATGTAAGTGTTTGTGTATGTGTGTACATGTATATATAGACAGAGGGCACAGGATCAGTTGAATAGGAAGGGATGATACCTAAAAAATAAAATTAAGAGGTGAGAGAGTAATATAATGAGAGAAGGAGAAAAGGAGAGATAGAATAGGGCAAATTATCTCATATAAAAGAGGTACGAGGAAAGTGTTACAATGGAGAGGAAGAGTAGGTAGGTGAAAGGGAATGGGACAATCTTATTCTCATTGAATTTGGCTTAAGGATAGAATAACATACACACTCAATTGGGTATCTTACCCTTCAGGAAAATAAAGGGGTAGGGTATAAGAGTGGGGAGGGCAGATTGGTGGAAAGGGTAGTTAGAAGCAAACATTTTTGAAAAGGAATAGGGTCAAAGAAGAAAACAAAATAAGTGGGGGGCAGGATAGGATGGAGGGAAATATAGTTAGTCTTTCACAATATAACAACTATGGAAATTATTTGGGTAACTACACATATACAACCTATATTGAATTGATTATCTTTTGAGTGTGAGCAGGTGAGGAGAAAAGAAGGGGGAAAAACCTGGAACTCAGAGTTTTAAAAACAAATGTTTAAAAAAATTGTTTTTTACATGTAACTGGGAAATAAGATACATAGGCACCATCTTACCCTACTAGAATGTATGGGAGTGGCATGGGGGAGGATACAAGACAGAACAGACTGAGGGAAGGGGTATTCAGTAGGCTTGCTATCTTGGGGTGGGGGTAGGGAAAAGATGGGGAGAAAAAATTATCACTCAGAATCTTGTGGAAATGAACGTTGAAAGCTAAAAATAAATAAATAAACTTTTAAAAAAAGAAGCTACCCTTTCCCAAGTTTAGCAATGATGTCTTAATTGACAAATCTGATAGTCTTTCCTAAATTTTCATCCATCTGTGAGAAAAGGCTCTCTTCAGCATCTGACATTGATGATCATCCTCTCCTTCCAAATATTCTCCCCTTCTCTGGGCTTTTATGATATTTATTCTCACTTGGCTCTTCTCCTACATGTATGACTACTCCTTTAAAGTCTCCTTTGCTAGATCATCATCCTTATCCCAATTCCCAACTATAGTTGCCGAGGCTTTGTCCTAGGCCCTCTCATCTCCTCTATTTTCACATTCCCTCAGTCTATTCATGTGAACAAATGGATTTAATTATCATCCCTGTACAAATTCATCTATATATAAAAATTGCCTATTGGGTATTTCAAACTGGATATCCCATCAGTATCTCAAATTCAACACATCTAAAACCAGAACTCATTATCTTTCCCCCAAAATCCATCCATGTCTTCCAAAGTTCCCTATTTTTGTCTAGAGCATTTTTATCCTTCCAGCCACCCAGTTTCACAACCTCTACTTCAACCTTGATGCTTCACTCTCACCTACTCCATGCACATGTCCAATATGTTGCCAAATCTTGCCATTTCTTTCTCCACAGCATATTCCATATATACCTTTCTCTCCAATCATTGTAGTTCAGATCTCTATCGAGTCTGACCTGGTCTATTGCAAGAGCCTTCTCACTGACCTCTTGTCTCAATTCTTTCTCTACTACAATCCATTTCTCTGACAGAGCAATTTTTCTAAAGGGCAGATCTAAATATTTCAGTCTTGCACTTAGAAAAATCCAATGGCTCACTATCACCAGTAAGACCAAATGCAAATTCCCCTTTTTGACATTATAAGTCCATTGTAACCTAGCCCCATCATTTCTCAGGCTTTCTACACATGCACACACACACACACACACACACGTGCACACTATGGCCAAACTCATCATCTTATCATTTATCACACATGTATTCCATTTCCTGTCTATTTGCTTTTGTACTATCTCTCTTTCATACCTGGAAAAATTTGTCTGCAATGACTTGTTCTTAATAAGCCCAAGCTTCCTCGTGATAATTACAGTATTCTTTTCATATTTAAAATTTCTGGTCCTTTAGGAATTGTTATCATGAGATTTAAGTGCATTTGGGATATGATCTTCCTTATAAACAGATAATTCTCACTTTGCATAAATTCACATTATGTAAATTCAATTTTATTTTTAAAATTCTGAAATTCACATTCCAAAAAACACCTTTGTTAACTTTACTGTACAATATATGCTTTCTCTCCACTCCTGTCCCTTGGCTTGTTGCTCCACAACCTCCCACCCTCCACCAAATAAAAACCTAAAAAAAACCTCTGAGTGACAGCAGAAGAGTAGATGGGCAGGGAGACCACTGCCACTATCACTGCCACCACCAGATATGGGGCTTGAGTTGAGACCTCTGGCACTGAGAGAGGAGACCTTTGCCTTACTCTGCTCTACTCTGCATCTTTTCCCAACTCTCCAGTTCTTCCTCTCAACTAGGTCCCCACACGGCTGTCCCCAGAACCAGGACTCTTTTTTCTGCTCTCCCTTCTCTGTCCCAAGATTCCATGTGTCCTTAAACCATGTGCTGGACACCTCATTCCACAGTCTCTTCACACCTTCCTGCCTACCCCCTCCTCCCTTGTCAGGTGGCAAATTCACATACATAAAAATCACTTTACATAGAGGTCTGCGAAATGGTCTTATATAAAGCAAAAATTGTTTATGGTTACACTGATATAAACTTGATAATGGGAACAACAGAATAACAATAAAATTGGAAACTTCTTTATAGTCACACTATACCATACAATAGAAATTAAGTAAGAGTCTGCCTTGTATCCCTGTTCTAGGCATTGGAATGAGGACATTCCCAACATAGGGAATAGCCTAAACACAGATAGAAAGACAAAAGAGTACAAGTAGTCAAGGGACAGAGTTGTCCAGTTTGTCTAGAACATAAAATATATGAGAGACAGATTTGCTACTGTTTCGTCATTGCTGTCATGTCCAAATGCTCTGTGATCCCATTTGGAATTTTCTTGGCAAAGATACAGGAGTGGTTTGCCATTTCCTTCTCCAGCTCATTTTATAGATGGGGAAAATGAGACAAATAAGGATAAGTGAATTGTCCAAGATTATATAGCTAATAAGTAAGTTCAGATTTGAACTCATAAGGTCTTTCTGACTTCAGACCCAGCATTCTATCCACTGCACTACCTAGCTGCCCATGAAAGACAACAATAAATGATAAGACAAAGAAGAGAAAGAGGAGGGGGATTATTAGCCAGAGTGTTTTCCTTGAAGTCAGGAAGACCCGAGTTCAAATTAAGCCTTAAATACCTATTAGCTTTGCGATCCTGGGCAAATCACAATTTTTTAATCTGTAAAATGGGAATAAATAATAGTAGTTTCTTCACTGGATTGTTGTAAGGATCAAATATGATAATATATGTAAACTGCTTCACAAACTTCAAAGTGCTATATAAATGTTATTACTAAGGTTTAAGGGGGGCCTTGAATGACAGGCAGGTAAATCTAAAGACTTTTGCTCAATAGACAAGGAGCCTCTAAAAATTTTTGAGCAGGGCCGGGTAGGTGGCGCAGTGAGTAGAGCGTTGGCTCTGGAGTCAGAAGGACCTGAGTTCGCATCCGGCCTCAGACACTTAATGCACACAAAAATAAAAACCTAGCTGTGTGACCTTGGGCAAGTTACTTAACCCCAATTGCCCTCAAAAAAAAAAAATTTTTTTTTGAGCAGAGGAATTACAGAGCCAGATAAATATCCAGGAAACACTTATTTTGACATTGCTATGAAGCATAGATTAGAAATGGATAGAGAGTCAAGTTATAAGTACCAAAATGGAAGCTATTACAATAGTTCAGGCAGGTAGTAATGAACACCTACCCTAGGTTTATGGTAGTAGAAAAAGAGAAGGTTGGGGAGGGAAGACATACTCAACAGAAGTTACAGAGATGGACTAGGTAGAAGCTGGCAATTTATGGACTACTATTAGATTGACCTAATTGATATTAGAAGCAAAAGAGTAAAAGACAACCCAAAAGTTAACTAACTGTGATACACAGTGATACACAGACAGAAATAGTAAGTTATTACGAAAGGGAAAATTTAGAAGAAAAGATTATGAAATCAGTTTTTTTTGTAAATTAATGAGCTCAAGATGCTGGTGAGATATCCCAACCGAGATGAGTGTTAAGAGCTTCATACACCTTTTTAATAAATGTTAGCTACCATTATTTAGAAGGAAAGGACAGGACAGTCATGGATTTGAAAATCACCTGAACAGAGAAAGGGAGTATTTAGAATCATGGAAGTGAAGGGGAAGGCCAGGGGGAAAAGTACAGAAAGAGAAGAGAGCCAAATCATTATTTTCCTTTTCTTTTAATGTAAGACATTCTTTCTTTCTAACTCATTCTATTTCTGTCTATTTGGGAAAGATTAAGTTAAGCTTACAAAATTATTTGGAGGAAAAGTGATAGAACAAGCAAAATAAGTAAGAATAGTAGCTGTCTGTATTTCTTAAAACTTAGAGCTATGCAAACTCTGTAGATCATCTTTCAGAGTATTTACTAATAACTGTATTTCTGTATAGTAACTGTATTTCAGATAACAACAACTCAGATTTTTTTTTACTATTTCTAAACTGTAACAGAAAAACTCATTTGGGTTTTCCTGGGCAACTAGGCTGATTTGGAATGCCTCATTTCTGGGGAATGGAGATTGGGTTATTACAGAAAATGCTTCTGAGCTCATAATTGAGAAGCAAAACCCCAGAAGAGAAGGGGCAAAAAGAGGTGGTGCTATCCATTAATAGTGCTATAACATGGGTTAATTTGTTCAAACAAAGTTGTAGCAGGTATAAGGGCCAATGACATGCCATCCACTGATACCATTATAGCCACAGAAGCCACAGAAAGGCCAAGTACACTGACAGAAACAAAGAATGCCTTCCCACTTAGAGTGAATACCAGCTGGTGGGGACCCTATAAGACTTCCCTCCAGTCATCACATGCCACATTAGCCTAGTGCAGTAGTCTGAGTGAAAAGTCAAATTACTTCATCAAGTTTTCAAAGCCTGCTGTTCAATGTTTTTCTTTACGTTCCATTTAGCCAAAGATTGTTTTTAAAGTTCTATACTCCAATGTACTTGGAACACATTAATTCCATTAGAAGGTCTATTTCGGGAAATAGTGAGCATATTTCTTGGAAACAAATATATGTGGTTAAAAACCAGCCTTTAAAAAATGATATAAGATGCCAAATGGAAAACAAAGATGAATTTTAACTCCAATTATATCTCCTTCCCAACACATATCAAAGGTGTCATAAATGCTTCTCTACTGAGAGTCTGGTGTTTTGTGTTTTTGGTTTTTTAAACTGTAAAGCCTACATTGGCATGTCTCTATAAGTGGTCTCTCTGCCTCTTAATCATTGGCGACCACTAAATGAAGTGTATCTATTTTCTCTGTTACATTACTATTGGCAACCAGGTCCTCACTAAGTGCCCAGAATTGTTTCCATGGTAACAAAAAGCATTCAGCATCCCTCTTGTTTGGGGCCAATTTAGCTTAAAATCTTCTTTTGTGGAGTAAAAACATGGTGGATTAAGTAAAAATAAAATCAAGAAACAACATTCTGAAAAGAATTCAAGGTTAAAGAGAAAAGGCTTGCTCCACAAAGCTGTTTTGTTTTGTGGTTGTTGTTTTTTTTAAAATCATAGGAGCATAAATTGCTATTAAAATACTACCATTTACTACCATGTTTCTGAATGTCTCCCTTGAATAGAAAAGAACCAGACAGCCTTTGTGCTTTACCTTAAGATTAAGAAAGGTCAGAGCAAACATTGAAGGACAGTTGAGACATACTGCCTCTTCAAAACTCTTTTAAACATCAGATGAAATGCAAAGGCATTAAAGCGTTGTTCTAGTCACACACTGAAGTTGTTCACAATTGGAAGGAGTCATGAGGTGATTAAATGCTTCTGTTTGTTTGTAAGAGATGGAGGAGAAATGAGATTTTGTTCACTGAGAGTAAAACACTTGAATTTGAAGAATATGTTTATATCACATCAGGGAAATCAAGGAAGCTAGATGTTCTCCAGAGTCAATTTAAGCATGTTCCTCCATCTATAACATCCTAAGTGACTTAGTCCAGAGTCTCTGTTTCATCCCAAATCCTATATAGCACTCACAGCTCCCATTTTGTTAGAATAAGTGAAAAGCATAAAGTGAAAATGCCTTGTGAGTTCTATAAACTAGACCACCTTACCTCTTTTATTCTTGCTTTATTTAAACCAACCTTTCAGAAAGAATGAATTCTGTCCTCAATAAATTGATAATTTAGTTCTATTTGGCTTCAAAAGGCATAAATTGCATTTCCTCTCCCTGGCCCTTTACCCCATATACACACAAAAAAGAATATCTTCCTAATTTTATTCTCTCAAGTTAATTTCAAGAACAAAAGCACTCAAGACATTTCATGGCCTCTTGGAATCAATTAACAAAATGATGGAAGCTTCTCAACTAGTTTGAGGATGGGAACCATATTCTGTCTTTAGTACCTTCCCAGCATTCACCATTTGTTTCTCTTTTCCTTATCCATACATATCTGACATCTTTTGCCCTGTTCACTTTCCCAAACTTTTATTATTTGGGGCTTCAATAATAGAGTATTAATTAAGACAAAAGGGCAGATAGGTGGCACAACAGATAGAGTACTGGACTTGGAGTCTGGAAGACTCATCTTCCTAAATTCAAATCTGCCTCATATACTTACTAGTACCATGGTCAAGTCACTTAACCCTCTTTGCCTCAATCCCTCATCTGTAAAATGAGCTAGACAAGGAAATGGCAAACCACTCCAGTACTCTTGCCAAGAAAACCCCAGAAAGAATCATAAAAAGTTGAATATGAGGGGCAGCTAGGTGGCACAGTTAATAGAGCACTGGCCCTGGAGTCATGAGGACTTGAGTTCAAATTCAGCTTCAGACACAACACAAAAACTAGCTTGTGACCTTGGGCAAGTCACTTAACCCCAACTGCCCTCCAAAAAAAGCCAAAAAAAAAAAAGAGTTGAATATAACTGAAATGATTGAACAACACAAAAGAAATGAGTTCATTATGTTAGCTTCGCAAAAATGTTTTAACCACTAAGAAAGGAAAAAAGTTCTCATGAGGATTTTAGGAAACTCTTAGTATACCAAAACTTCCTTCAAAGAGAAACAGTGTTCAGGTGCCATGCATATACCCACAGGTAACATTTTATTCAGTCTCTATTGTCAGGGACTTTAGATGGATTGGAGGATGAAATGACTGGTACTGGGGTTTCAAGTGTAATCCAAAATTTTAATTTTCTTTCTTAAAGTTATTGAGTGGATTAGGATATTATTTACCTTACAGATTCTTTTACACCCTTTGCCCCCTTACCCCTTCTTGACTAAGATAATTTATTTAGTAGTGATGAGGTACAGGCTGTGGGAACCACCTTAAACTCTGATTGAATTTGATAAGGCTAGGCCCAAATATCTGTTACTAGCCTAGCCCTCCTTTGGCCAGCTAGCTCCCACCCTTGATCCTCCCAAACCCTCCATTGTCTCATCTCCAGGTAGCCTCCAGCTATCTCCCACCCTTAATCTCTCATCTCTGGAGTCTGACCTCATTTGACTCCTCCTGAAGACCCTCCCCAAATTCCTCCCCTAGACTACCCTTAGATTCTTCCCACAACCTTTCTGTATATAAGACCCCATTTTGGTTCTATGAGGTGAGAGAACGCCTGAGAATTATGTAGTGTAGACTCACTCTGGGTCAGATGATTCTGGCCAGCTTGTCTGATACAAGCATCACAGATACCAAGGCTCTTTAAGAGTTTACTCATTAAGTGAATCTTTAATAAACTTTGCTTTTCATTGGCTGAGTCAAATTCATTCAGCAGGATCAAGTGTTGTTGGTGTTTTGGGGTCTTGCGGACCCCTAAACTTTAAATCTCAACATCTTATAGTACCTTATACCTCAACAGTATGATGTTGAGGACTTAGTATTTTCCATAGAGAATCCATTTTGAATGGCCTCCTGTTCCTCCAGATCCTTTAAAAGTCCTACTTTCTTGAGCTTTGGAGCATGCCTTCTCTAGTCCAGATAGATTCCCTATTACACTATGAGAATATCTAGTCTATTTATCAATAAATATTGATAAAGTGTCTGCTCTGCCCAACCACTGTGCAAGGGGTTACTTATATATTTATGTTTTTTGACCATTTTATTAATCTAATAATTATATAAACTTATATGAAAAATTACAGTAGGTATGCACCAAATGATATATTTTAATAATTTTTAAAATGATGCTACATTTACCTGATCATGAGCATGATTATGTTAAGAAATATATAAAAATTCATATTAAAAACTTTTTTGTTAGAAACTTTATTGTTAGCCCAGATATAGTACAATGTCAACCTTTGAAGATTATCTCAAGAATCCTTTAGTTCAGAGTATTGTTCAATATGCAATATATATTTATTGAGTGCTTTTTCTGCATGAGGTACTGATTTAGACACCATAGAGAACACAAGAATACAGGACAAAGACCCTGCCCTCACCAAGTCTGTCAAACTCAGGTTTTATTCAGTCACAAAGAAGGACAGAATTATCGGGCTTTCACTAATTCAAGCTAGACTTTTAACATCATTTTAATTTAGATAAGGGAATATAGGGGAGCATTAGTAGAACAGTGTGAAAACTTTTCCTTATCATCAAAGATAGGATACCTGAATAAGTGCCCTTTGAAAAGGTAAATCTGACTGTCATTCTTGAAAAACGGGACACAAGGGAAAGAAAAGAAATAAGCATTTATGTGGCAACTGTGCCAGGAACTTTGTGAAGTCCTTTTTATAAATATTTTCTCATTGACTCACAAAGCAAAAGGGAAGACTTCTTTTTCCCTTTCATTCCTCTGTTTAAAGTTGCCCTGGTCAATATAATTTCACAATAACATCACTAATGCAGTATAACTTAATCCCATTGTAAAGTCATAAAACTCCACTGTTAGTTATTTTTCAGTCATGTCTGAATCTTTATGATCCCTTTTGGGGTTTTCTTGGCAGAGATACTTGAGTGTTTACCATTTCTTTCTCCAGTTCATTTTACATGTGAGGAAACAGACAAACAAGGTTAAATGACTTACCCAGCGTCACACAGCTAGTAAAGGTCTGAGGCAGGCTTTGAAATCAGGAAGATAAATCTTCCTGACTCCAGACCCAGTGCTCTATCTATTGTACCACCTAGTTGTTCTTTTATCTTGGGTCTTTTACTGTTGAAGCTCCAAATGGTGAAAGGTTGGGAAAGCAACAGGAGCCATGTAATGTCTTAGAAAGATTAATGGATTTAAAGTCAGGGTATTTGTCTCATATCCTGGCTCTACTTCTTGCTTCCTGTTTTAGTTATCTTGAGCAAATCACTTCACATGTCTAAGTAATGAGGTACTTGGGATCTATGTTTGTAACATCAGTCTATGTTTGTAACATCAGTCTGTAATATCAGTTTGTAACATCAGTTTGTAAAATCAGTTTGTAAAACCAGTCTGTAAAATCACATTTCTCCCTCCCCAGACTCAGAGCATTAACTCTGCCCCCTTCCCCCTGCCAGCACTCTGCCCAGCAACAACTCATAAATTGTTTATCTCTGCTTGGAACAATAACAAGCTACACCTATGAATCCTTCACTAAACCATCTATAAACATTTTATAGGCAAATGTTATCTCCCCTTAGTATAGTGGCCAGCTGCACCTATGAATCTTTCAATGCACTATCTATAGGTTAACTCCTTAGCCAATTATACACATACTGAGTCTCTGTTAGCCTTGGTTCCCAACATCCATCTTGTCAAACTTGACATCGATGGGTGGCAGACTAGCTACTTCTCAGTTAGCCCTGACTGCTAGCTGACTTAGTGACATTTCAGGCCTAAAACCACACCTTCAGGTAGCCCCCTTTTGGGCTATTTCCCAGTGAATTATGGACAATACGCCTGCACAGTTGACATTAAAAGTGCATATTCCTTTAAGCACTGACTACTCCTTAACTCCTCCCTAATCCCACCCTTACTCACCTAGTTAGCATAATTGACATCTGATTTACTGTCTTGACTCCTTAAAACTATACCTGTGACTTCTTTAAGTTTGCAGATTCCCTAAGAACTGTAAAGCATAACAATAAACTTTTACAATCCTGACTTCAAGATTGCTTGAGCCTAGTGAATTTCTTCCAGACTCAGGGACTCTAGTCATTGATTAGAGCCCCTATATAACCTATTGCCATCCCCCCATCATAAGCATTAGTATTCTTTTCTGTAAAATGAGGGGGTTGGATTGAACAATCCTTAAATTTTCTTCCATCTCTAAATCTATGGTCTTCTGCTACAATGAGGAAAGTTGTATAGTACAATAGATGGATAGTAGGCCTCAAATTCAGGAAGACCTTGGATCCAGGACCACCACTAATAGTGACTGTGTGACAGTTAAAGTTACTAGCCTCTAGAAAGCCTTTCAAAGTTTACAAAATCCTTCATCTCATTTGATCTTCACAACAACCTTGGAAGATAGATACCATTATTATTCCCATTTTACAGATTAGGAAACTAAGAAAGGTTAAGTGACTTGCCCAGGGTCATGCAACTGATAAGAGGTTGAAGTAGTATTTGAATTCAGGTCTTTCTGACTCTAAGTCCAATATTGATTTACATTATTTAAATCCTCCATTCCTTAGGCAACTCTCTAAGACTAAATTGTAGAATATTCTGACCAAGAGTTCTCTAAACACCAATGAAATAATAAGTTCAGACCAAAAAAAAAAAAAAGACCCAATATCATTTTTGTAGAACTAATTGCCTTCTGTGAAGATACTTCACCAAATAGTATATTTCTGCAGAGTTCATTAGTGTTGTTCTGCCACATCATATGTGATGAGGCTATGGGCTCTGGGAGCCTCCTTGAGCTCTCCTTGAGTCCTTGAGGTACAGGCTCTGGGAACCTCCCTTGGACTTTTGATTGTCTCATTTGATGAGGTATTTGCATGAGGCAATAAGCCTTACATTGTGCCTACTTACTAACTGCTAACCAATAGCCCAGCCCTCCATTGTTCATCTACTTCCCAGCTTTGAGCATATCAAAATATCAATACACCCTTGAACTGGCCTAGCCCAGCATTGTCTGTAGCCTCCCACCCTTAATCACTCATTGACTCCATTAACTCCTCCTGAAGACCCACCCCAAACTCCTCCTCTACACCACCCCTAGATTCATCCCACAACCTTCTGTTTATAAGACCCTATCTCACAAAATAGTGAGAGCACCATAGAATGACCTAGCACAGACTTACTCTGTGTCTAAGGCAAGCAAACTTTTAATAAATTTTACTTTTCTTTGGCTGAGAAGACTCGAGTCGAATTCATTTGGCAGGACCCAGGATGTTGGTATTTTGGGGTCTCCAGAGCAATCCTAACCCTCTTAGTGAGTAACCTCTTCAATATGCACCGAGGCAATTCTTGGGCCCCCAAAGAAAGAGATTCAATAGTGCCTAGGTGGGATTGTCATTAGTAGTGTTGGGAATTTGTATCACTACTTTAAAATCAGACTTTGTGCTTATACTCCAATTTTCCTGCTTAACTAGAATCTCCACCTTTCAATGAACCAATAAATCCATTACCACAGTTCTGAAAATCATAAAAGGACAGGAAATATTAAACTGTGTCAGACTCTGGTTTGCTTTCCTCAAAGTATAGCTTCAATGATTTTTTTTTTTTTAAGTATTGGGCAGCTAGTTAGCATAGTGAAAAGTCTTGCTCTTGGAGTGAGAAAGAGGCATTCAAATCTGGCCTCAGACACTAGCAAGTCTTGCTCAATTTACTTATCTGTAAAAGGGAGGGGGGATTTTAATAGCACCCACCTCCCATCATCTTTTTGAGGATAAAATGAGATAATGCAGGGTGTCCCAAAAATCTTGGTGCAGTTTAACCTGTTGGGACCCTTTGTATTTTGTAAAGCATTTTGAAAACTTTAAAGTGTTAAATCAATGGAAATTCTTGTTGTTATTAATGAGATAAATAAAGAGTAGATGGAATGTCATCTGAGAGAGAAAGCTAGGAGGGCTAGGCAAGGCCTCCTGAAGAAATTGGGGTTTGATATGAGTTTTAAAGGAAGCCAGAGAAACTATGTTAGGTGGGAGGCTGGGAAGTCTGCAGAGCATTCTAGGGATAGGGATCAGCTGGTGCATAGGCTGGGAGATGGGATGGGAGATAGAATGCCTTGTTCTGAGTATTCTCTGAAACTAACCAATTCAGATTAGTGTAGCTAGATTATAGAATACATGAAGGAAAGGAAAGTAGGCTCTATTTTTCCTGGTTGTTATGAAGATAAAATGTATTAATACATATGAAGCTCTTTGCATACCTTAAAGAATTACTCACTCGCTATCAATGACCATTTTTATCATCAAACATTGAGTGAACACCCACTTTGTGCTAGGTGATGAAACAGTGAAGGAGTATGCAGCTTTGTGGGCAATCTGTGTTGAATTTTTCACTCTTTTTTCTCTGATAAAAGGAAGGGGAACTGTTCCTGTCGCAATGATTTTCTAGTTACTGTCATCACACATCTCAGTGAAACACTGTGAGAAGTCTTCTTGGAATGTTGTCAACTAAAACTCCTGCGACAAGGATAGTTTTTGCACAGGATTTCACACTGAATAATATAGTAACATCTAGAGATTCTTAACACAGGGAAACAAATGAGAATGCTTTTTTTTTTTTTAATCACCATGATGTGTTCATGAGGTGCTCTTCAAACAGCTTACCAGAACCTCATATCCAACAGGTGCAGCGGAAAGTAAGTATGACTGAGGGAGAGAATTTGAAATTCAAAAATTTTTTAAATGAATGTTAAAAATTATTTTACATGTAATTGGAAAAAATTAAAATATTAAATGAAAAAAGAAAATAGGTATGATTTAAGTCCAAAGAATGTGGGTGCGTATCTTGACTCCACTGCTTATTGCCTGTGTGACTTTAGCCAAGTCATTTAATTCCTTTAATTAACCTCAATTTCTTGAGCTACAAAATAAGGAGGTTGGCTAGGAGGCAGTGACTAAGAGCTCCGGTAGTAGTGAGGACCTGGGACCAGTTTCTGCCTCAGATACTTAACACTCACACAAAAATAACTGGCAGTGTAACCTTGGGCAAGTTACTTAAAAAAAAAAAAAATAAGGAGGTTGGAAAAGATGATCTTAAGTCATTTTTTAAAAAATTAATTAAAAATTTTAAAAAATTTAAAAAATCAATAAACATTTATTAAGCCTCTATTATATGCCAGTGACTGTTCTCAGTACTGGGGATAAAAAAAGAAACAAAGGATGGTTCCTGCCCTTAGGGAGCTCACAATCTAGGTCCCTTATAGTTCTAAATCTAGCACTCCATGTTCCTTTATTACAAACTCATAGTTAACAAAGTGTTTTCCTACTTCACAAAACTCAGTCTGTACCTAAAACTTTTGCATTAGAATGGATACCTCACAAATACATTATCTCTTTAATCTCTGAATTTTTCAAGGTCATATAGGGCTTGAGGTTCTCAGCAAGAAACAATCACCTGGGATGCTTATAAGAGATGAATAGGATAACAACTAAAAATAAAATTAGGAGAATGGCCCTTTTGAGAGAATACAACAAAGATGGTGTGTTATGTTAGCTTACCTTGCTCTTCTCCATTAACGTTTTCTAAAGATCCAGGAGCTTGGTTCTCAAAACCATGTAGAAGATTCTGCTTCAGCTTTTCAAGATGGCAATCTTCCTCAAGAACAGGAGAAAGCCTAGGCAGATGCTTTGGGTTATCACAGATAGGACAGAGTTGGTGGGATGCCATGGAACTAGAATCCCCAAGAGGGCTTTCTTTCAGGTCCCAGAGATCAGTATTATAACTTCCCAAAGAGAATTGGTTAGTTTCAAGCAATACAGAGTCCGTGTCACCCTGGCTCTGATCACAGTCTTGTTTTTCTCCATCTTCCAAAACACTCTCCTGAAAATCACCATCATTCACCTCTGGGTCCAGCTCACCATTTAATTGAGGGTTCTGCTTACTTAAATTAAGCAAGGAAGCAGATAAAGTATCTCCAGCTTGCTGAACAGCTTCGTACATGTGTGACATCCAAGAAGAAAGAGTTTGGAAGAAGTTCGGGGCATCTTGAGAAGCCATGTTCAACACCATGACCTGATGATACAAACTCCAGAAGTTCAGTTTTGCTGGCATGCCGTGATTACGTGAGCTATAGAATAAGCATTATAAGAAATTAAATTTGATGTCTCTTGAAGATTATAAATATTTCACCACCCAGCTGAAATGGAAGGAAAAGAATATTTCTATCTAATTGATAAAACAACTAAGAACCCATCACCAGACATCCCCAAATTAATGCCAAATTATGCATTTTCAGGAAGAAGGGTAGATCACCATTGAAATCTTGAAATAGCTAGTTGAAAACCATTTCGTAAGAGTCTAAATGCAGATGATTTCAATGCCTATTCACCTCATCAGGCATGTGCAAAACTTGCATTAGCAATAATGGGACCTATTCATGTGGACCAAGAGGAGGAAATTTCCCCGTGGACTAGATTTGGTAGTGTGAAAAGGATAAATGAATCTTCATTAGAGGCAGTTCAGCATGACATTTTTAAACACAAAAAGGTTTGATGTTCCATATATGAAATTACAGATCACAGTTTAGAAGACTAATAATCATCTTTACTTCATGAGACAAAGATTTAGCCTTTCAAGAAAAATGTATAATTGGTAGGAAATGCCTTTAACAAACTTCAGAGTGGCATTTTAAAAATTCTATGTCTTTTAGAAAATAGTATGCATGAAGGAGGAATTCAAACCTCTGAAATAAACTTCTCTGTACTGTGACAAAGTCAAATACAACACTACAAACCAAAAGACCAGTTTACCCAAATGTATTCCAGTAACAGGTTTTAAAACCAAAAGAGATTTTACAGACCAACTAATCCAACCACCTCAATTTTCCACATAAAATAATTGGAATCCAGAGATGGAAAGTTACAGGCCACACTATCATAAATGACAGAAGCAAGATGTGAACCCAAGTATTATAGAGTACTGGACTTGGAAGATTCATCTTCACAAATTTAAATCCAGCCCCAGATGCTTATTAACTGTGTGACCCTGGAAAGTCATTTAACCCCGTTTGCCTCAGTTCCTCATCTATAAAATGAGCTTAAAAAAGAAATGACAGGCTTCTCCAGTATCTTTGCCAAGAAAGCCATAGGTCACAGTCAGACATGGCTGAACCAACTCAACCAAAAAGAGCAATTCTTACTCTAAAAATAATCCACTAAATATACATCTTATTATATTATTTCTTTGCTCAAAATTTTGCAGTGAGTAAAATACAAAATATTCTGGTATAAACTACAAAGGCATCAGTATAACATTTGATACCCTTCACAACATGGCTCTCCCCTACCTTATTTCATATTGCTCTCCTTCCCACTTTCTCTATTCCAGTGAAATTTATCTGCTAGCTATTTCTAATACATTTCATTGTATCTCTCTTTCATATGCTTGGATAGGTAGTCCTACATATCTAGAACGTATTCCCTACTTAACCCTTACCTTTAAATGATTCCCATTTAGTGGTTCAGAAATACCTTATGAGTTCTCAGTGATGGTTTAAGAGATTCATTCTAAAAATTCTTTAATGGTACCTTGAGTAATGAGTAACTGCAGATTTTTGTTAGTAAATTAAATTATCCTAGGAGTCAGCAACATTTTTCCTTGTTGTTCAAAGGTTTTCACAGAATAAATAAAGTTAGGAACCATTGCTTCAGTAAAATATAAGCTTCCTTAGGGTAAAGAATATTTTATTTTGGTTTCCATATGACTAGTTCCTTGCATATTGTTCACATTTAACAAATTTCGTTCAGCTGAATTATGTAACACACTGCCTGCCCCAATTAGGTTGCTCCCTTTCCCACTGTATTCTAATCTCCCCAAATTCTGCAACTTCCCAGGCTTTAAAAATACTCTTCCACATGGAGCCAAGATGGCAGAACAGGAGCAGTAACTTTTCTAAGCTCCTCTGTGAATCCTGTCACTAAACTTTAAAAAGTGAATCTGAACAGATTTTAGGTTGACAGAATCCACTGGGAGACAGAGCTTGGCAGAATCCAGCCCAGGAAAGTGACACCCCCCCCCCCCCGGTCTGAGAAGGGGGAGTGTGGAGCACATGGAGGCTGAACCAGCATGGACTAGAGAACAGACCAGCATGGACTAGAGAGCAGACTACAGCATAACAGAGAGAGAAGGAGCTCTAGCCAGCAGATTCACCCACCCCAAGGGAGATTTGCAGCCCTCTCATCAGCATGTCACCACAGGACTGGACAATCCATAGGAGCTGGGTAAGAGAAAGCACATGGCCCACAGCAGAGACAGCAGCTTTTCCTGACTCTATCAGCCCACATTCTGGAAGTTTAAAAATCACCTACCTGATTTTCCAGAAGCCAAGATGGCAAAGTAAACTCTAGCTGCTCCAGTTCCCCCTCCCTGACCTAAAAAACTCAGAGATACATGTCCCACCCAGAGTAAAATCCTGAAATAGCCTTAGCCTTAGGAGTCATTGAGAAAGTATGTAGCTGAGGCAGTAAGGAGTCTGAAGTGAAGGGCAGGAGGGGTACCAAAAAGCCCCACCTCCCCTGACCATTAAGAACTCCCAAAACCCAGGGTGGTAGAGCCAGCAAGTACTAACAACACAAGCCCAGGTGGACCTTAGCTCACCAAGGAACTCTGGATACACAAGCCCTGGCAGTCGCCAGCTGCTGAGCCTGCCTGAGCTGTAGGCCAGGGGCACAGAGGTAGAAACCTGAAATGGCCAGACCACAGGTTACTCTGTGAGTGCCAGGGTAACTCAGGTGAAACACTGAGAATTCTGGCCTTGGCCTCAGTCTAGACACCCAGAAGCTACAGCACAAAAAGTCAACAACCAGGCCCTTAGCTCCCAGCCTGAGAAATTAGGAAATAGGAAATCACAATGGGAAAGAAGGAAGCTGTGAAGGAGAAGGGAAAAACAAGAAAATAAATACATGCTTATTATAGCGAGCAAGAACAACAAAATACAGAGGACAACATGGATTCTATATTCACACCTGAGACCACAGAAGGAAATATGAACTGGTCTCAAGCCCAAAAAGCATTCTTGGAGGAGCTTAAGAAAGATTTTAAAAGCCAAATTAGAGAGGTAGAAGATAAATTTAAATTTACAGTGACCAAACTGGAAAAAAATCTCACTGAAGAAAACAAATCCTTAAAAAGTAAAATTTGTGAACTAACTGGAGAAAATACCTCCCTTAAAAAGGACCTTCAAAGACTAACCAAAGAAAATAATTCACTAAAAATTTGAATCAGCCAAATTGAAGCTCAGGACGTTATGATGCACCAAGAGTGAAGCAAGGAAAACATGAAGATTGAAAAATTAGAAGAAAGTGTAAAATATCTCACTAGAAAAACAATTGACCTGGAGAACACATCCAGGAGAGATAACATAAGGAGTATTAGTCTACCAGAAATCCATGGTGAAAAAAGCAGCCTGGACAACATCCTCCAAGAGATTGTCAAAGAAAACTATCCTGAAATCCTAGAATCAGAAAGTAAAATATTTGTCCAAAGAATTCATCAGACTCCTCCTGAAAGAGATCACAAATTGAAAAGACCAAGAAATATAGTAGCCAAATTGCAGAATTAAAAGGTTAAGGAGAAAATGCTGCAAGGAGCCAAAAAGAAACAATTCAAATATTGTGGAACTATACTAGAGTCAGGATTATAAAGGACCTAGCAGCTTCTACATTAAAAGATTGGAGGGAATTGGAATTTGATATTTCATAAGGCAAAAGATCTAGGACAACAACCAAGGATCAACTACCTGGCAAAACTAAGCATAATCTTTCAGGCAAGGAGATGGTCATTTAATGAAATAAGGGACTTCCAGACTTTCCTGATGAAAAAGCCAGAGTTCAATGGAAATTTGATCTCCAATTACAAGACTCAAGAAAGACATAAAAAGGTAAGCAAGGAAAACACACACTTACACATACACACATGTACACACACACTCATGCACACTGCACATAACTTGGAATGCAATAAGAGCAAACTGTTTATATCCCTATATGAGAAGTTGATACCTGTCAATACTAAAATGTATATGATTATCACGACCTTTAAAAGGGATATAGATAGTTAAAGGCTGTGGATATAAATGAACTAATCTGATGATAAAAAACCTTATTAAGGGGTTCAAAGGAACTGTAATGGAATAAAAGGAAAGGATGAGGCAGAAAAAGGTAAATTATGCCATACAAAGAAGCATAAAAACATATTATAGTAGAGGGGAAGGAAAGAGGGAGATGAATATCATTTGAACATTATTCTCATTGGTTCTGGTTCAAAGAGGGATCAACACAATCAGTTAAGTTTAAGATTCTAATGTGAAAAGACACAAAAACTCATTAAATAAAGGGAAAGGAGAGAGGGAGAGGAGCACTGTATGAAATTTACTTTCATTGGTTTACGGTCAGAGAGGGAATAACACTCCGATAAGTATAAAAATCCATTGTGCCCTATAGACAGTAGCAGGGGTAAGGGGAGGATAACAAAGGGGGGGGGGGTGTTTAGAAGGGAGGGAAATACTAAGGGGAAATGGTAGGTAAAAAATGGGGGCATCATAGGGAGGGAATACTGGGGGAGGCAGGGGTAAAAAGGAAAACCGTTAAGGAGGGCAAGAGAGAGGAAAGAAACAAAAACATAAACAGGAGAGGGAATAGGATGGAGGGAAAGAGACAGATAGTAATCATTACTGTGAATGTGAATGGGATGAAGTCTCCCATAAAAAGGAGGTGGATAGCAGAATGGATTAAAAACTATAATCCTACAATATGCTCTTTACAAGAAACACATCTGAAACGGAGGGATACACACAGGTTAAAGGTAAAAGGCTCGAGTAGAATATGTTATGCTTCAGTTAAAGTAAAAAGATCAGGGGTAGCAATCCTTATCTCAGATAAAGCAAAAGCAAAAATAGATCTAATTAAAAGAGATAAGGAAGGAAACTTTATCCTGTTAAAAGGCACCATTGAGAATGAAGCAATATCATTACTTAACATATATGCACCAAGTGGAATAGCATCCAAATTCCTAGAGGAGAAGTTAAGAGAATTAGAGGAAGAAATAGATAGCAAAACTATACTAGTGAGGGACCTTAATCTCCCCCTCTCTGAATTTGATAAATCTAACTTCAAAATAAACAAGAAAGGAGTTAAGGAGGTGAGTAGAATCTTAGAGAGACTAGATATGATAGATCTCTGGAGAAAACTGAATGGGGATAAAAAGGAATATACATTCTTCAAAGCTGTACATGGCATATACACAAAAATCGATCCTGTATTAGAGCATATAAACGTTACAATTCTGTGCAGAAAGGCAGAAATATTAAATGCATCATTCTCAGATCATGATGCAATAAAAATTATATTAATGAAGGGCCATAGAAGGATAGACTAAGAACTAATTAGAGACTAAATAACTTAATCCTAAAGAATGAGTGGGTCAAACAAGAAATTATAGAAATGATAAGTAACTTCATTCAAGAGAATGAAAATAATATAACAACATACCAAAAATTTTGGGATGCAGCAAAAGCAGTTCTTAGGGGAAGTTTTATATCTCTGAATGCATACATAAACAAAATAGAGAAAATGGAGGTCAATAAATTGGGCATGCAACTGAAAAAGCTAGAAAAAGAACAAATTGGAAATCCCCAAATAAATACTAAACTAGAAATAATGAAAACCAAAGGAGAGAATAATAAAATTGAATTTAATAAAACTATTGAATTAGTAAATAAAACTAAGAGCTGGTATATACAAGGAAAAATAACAATAAAATTGATAGACCTTTTGTCAATATGATAAAAAAAAAAAGAAGAAGAAGGGGCAGCTAGGTGGCGCAGTGAGTAGAGCGTTGGCCCTGGAGTCAGAAGGACCTGAGTTCGGATCTGGCCTCAGACACTTAACGCACACCCAAACAAAAAAACCTAGCCTTGTGACCTTGGGCAAGTTACTTAACCCCAATTGCCCTCCAAAAAAAAAAAAAGCAAAAAAAAGAAGAAAACCAAATTATAAGTATCAAAAAGGATAAGGGTGAATCTACATCCAGTGAACAGGAAATCAAAACAATAATTAGGAATTATTTTGCCAAATTGTATGCCCATAAATTTGACAATCTTGGTGAAATGGATGAATATTTACAAAATATAAGTTGCCCAGATTAACTGAAGAAGAAATAAATTATTTAAATAACCCCATCTCAGAAAAATAAATCAAATAACACATCAGTGAGCTCCCTAAGAAAAAATCTTCAGGGCCAGATGAATTTTCTAGCAAATTCTATCAAACATTTAAAGAAAAATTGATTCCAATACTCTACAAACTATTTGGGAAAATTAGTGAAAGAGTCCTACCAAATTCTTTTTATGACACAAATATGTTGCTGATACATAAATCAGGAAGCGATAACATGGAGAAAGAAAATTATAGACCAATTTCCATCATGAATATAGATGCAAAAATTTTAAATAAAATGTTAGCAAAAAGACTACAGCAGGTGGAGCCAAGATGGCAGAACGGAAGCAGTAACTTCTCTAAGCTCCTCCGTGAATCCCGTCACTAAACCTCAAAAAGTGAATCTGAACGAATTCTGGAGTGACAGAATCCACTTGGAGATGGAGTGCAGCAGAATTCACCCGAGCAAAGTGCCCAGTGGGTCCAGACAGGGGAAGCACAGAGCACAGGGGGTCTGCACAGCTCAGACTTGAGAGGAACAAGCAGACTACACCAGAGAGAGAAGAAGCCCCAGCCTGCTGACTTACCAAGGATGAATCACAGCCAGCTCTCATCGGGACAGGCGGAATCACTGGACCCAGGTAAAAGAGGGCTTAGGGCCCCCAGCAGAGACAGCAGCTTCTCCTCGGGCTATCAGCCCCAGACTGGAAGTTTAGAAATCTCCTGCCTGTATATCCAGGGGTTAGAATGGCAAAGTAAACTCTAGCTGCTCCCTCTGACTCCTCCTTCATGAAGTAGAAAACCCAAAGATAAGTCTCCCACCCAGAAAGAAATCTTAAGATAGTGGAAATAGTATCAGGCTTGGGAGTCATCAAGAAGGAGTGTGACAGAGGACACAAGGAATATCAAGAGAAGAGAGGGAGGGGTGCCAACAAGCCCCATCTCACATGACCAGCAAAAGCCTTCCTGATTTGTAGCCCAGGGGTATAGAGGCAGAAATCTAAAGTGGCCAGACTACCTCTCCTCCACAGACTACTCTGTGTGAATCAGCATACTTCACTGAGACTCCTGCCTTAGCCTCAAATTAGACATCCAGAGGCTACAGCATTCAAAGTCAATAACCAGGCCCTTAGCTCACAGCCTGAGAAATTAAGAAATAGGAAATCACAATGGGAAGGAAAGAAGCTGAGAAGGAGAAGGGGAAGGCAAGAAAATTGATGTGAGCTTATTATGTAGGTCAAGAACAACCAAATACAGAGGACAACTTGGACTCTTTACCAACACCTGAGACCACAGAAGGAAATATGAAATGGTCCAAAGACCAAATAGCATTCTTGGAGGAGCTTAAGAAATATTTTAAAGATCAAATAAGGGAGGCAGTGATCAACTTGTAAAAAAGTTTCACTGAAGAAAACTAATCCTTAAAAAGTAAAATTAGTGAAGTAATTGGAGAAAATACCTCCCTAAAAAAAGACCTTCAAAAACTAACCAAAGACTATAATTCGCTAAAAATTAGAATCAATCAAATTGAAACCCAAAACTCTATGACGCACCAAGAGTCAATCTAACAAAACATGACGATTGAAAAATTGGAAGAAAGTGTAAAATATCTCACTGGAAAAACAATGGACCTAGAGAACAGATCCAGGAAAAATAACTTAAGAATTATTGGTCTGACAGAAAGCCATGATGAAAAAAGCAGCCTAAACAGCATCCTCCAAGAAATTGTCAAAGAAAACTGTCCTGAAATCCTGGAATCAGAAGAATAAATAGTTATTGAAAGAATTCACAGGAATCCTCCTGAAAGAGATCCCAAATTGAAAACTCCAAGAAATATAGTAGCCAAATTCCAGAATTAGAAGATTAAGGAAAAAATGCTGCAAGCAGCCTAAAAGAAACAATTCAAATATTGTGGAACTACAATGAGGATCACACAGGACCTAGCAGCTTTTACATTAAAAGATCAGGGGCGGTGAGGGGGCAGAGCCAAGATGGCGAAGTAGAAACAACACGTCCAAGGCACTCTCCCCCCGGATCACCTCCAAACTATGTAAAAGGGGACTCTGAAAAACTTCTGGAGCCCCAGCACCCAAAGAACGATACAGAGAAGCTAACCTCCCACTGAGGACAGCCCAGCAGCCCTGCAGGAAGGACCAGCACAGCCCTCTGGGAGCCGGCAGTGCAGCACACAGCACATGGAGAGCCGAACCCAGGTCCACCTGAGCCATGGTTTTAACCCCAGGGCAGCCGGGCCAGCAGCCAGCTGGAGGAAGCCCAGAACACCAGCAGCTGTGGCGATTCCGGAATTATCAACACAGACATGCCTAGGACAAAGTGAGAGGTTAGTGCCCCATGGACTTTGGGACCAGTATTTGGTAAACTCGTCAGCTTCCTCCCCTGGGGGCTAGAAGCCGCTGAGGAGACATGCCATTTTGCAATTTTCAGTGGTGGCTCCAGCTCCTGGCTTGTGAACTGTAGGGAGATACAGCGATCAGTCTCGCGGGGGGGGGGGGGGGGTAATTGCTCTTGCTTTAACCCTCCATGGATCTGGATTGTGGTCTGGGGGGGGAGGTCGTGAGGAGGGTTTCCAGCTTGCCAGAAACAGAAGTTGTCCCCCCACACATTCGGAATGAAGCTGCCCTGTCTGGTGGCAGTGTTCTACTGTGGCAACAAGCCCAAAAGTCAAGTAATTAAGTGGCAACATGCCAAGGCAAAGGAAACAAAATAAACAGAAAATGCAGCATTAGGCTCCTATTTGGGGGGCAAAGAGGATCGAAGCATAGAACAGGAGGAGGTCTGTGAGGTCAGAAATCCTGCTCCAAAAGCCCCAAAGGAAAATATGAGCGGGTTACAGGCCATAGAGGACCTTAAGAAGGACTTTAAAAATCAAATGAGAGAAGTGGAGGAAAAAATTGGGAAGAGAAATGAGAAGGATGCAGGAAAAGTATGAAATGAGGGTCAACAGCCTGACTGAGGAAAACAACACTAAAAATAGACTAACTCAAATGGCAAAGGAGTCCCAAAAGGGCAATGAGGAGAAGAATGCCTTAAAAAGTCGAATTTGCCAGATGGAAAAAGAATCTCAAAAGTTCACTGAGGAGATTCATGCCTTCAGAGTTAGACTGGAGCAAATGGAAGCTAATGAGTTTATGAGAAATCAAGATGCTGTTAAGCAGATCCGAAAAAAAATGAAAGATTAGAAGGCAATGTGAAATATCTCACGGGAAAAACCACTGACCTGGAAAATAGATCCTGGAGAGACAATTTAAAAATTATTGGACTACCTGAAAGCCATGATCAAAGAAAGAACCTAGAAATCACCCTTCAAGAAATTCTCAAGAAAAATTGCCCTGATGTTTTAGATCCAGAGGGCAAAATAGAGGTTGAAAGAATCCACAGATCACCTCCTGAAAAAGATCCCAAAAAGGAAACTCCCAGGAATATTATAGCCAGGTTCCAGAATCCCCAGATCAAGGAGAAAATACTACAAGCAGCCAGGAAGAAACAATTTCAATATTGTGGAAACACAATCAGAATAGCACAGGACCTGGTAGCTTCTACACTGAGGGATCGAAGGGCATGGAATATGATATTCCAGAGGGCAAAAGAGCTGGGACTGAACCCAAGGGTCACCTACCCAGCAAAACTGAGTATTTTGTTTTAGGGGAAAATATGGTCATTCAGTGGAATAGAGGACTTTCAAGCATTCTTGAGGAAAAAACCAAAGTTGAATAGAAAATTTGACATCCAGACACAAGAAGCAAGAGATGCTTGAGAAGGTAATCAGGGAAAAGAAATCAAAAGGAACTTATCAAAGTTGTACTATTTACATTCCTACATAGAAAAACAATAGCTGTTACTGATGTAACCTCTCTCAGTATGAAAATAATGGGAAAAGGGTGTGTATGGTCATTTGAATACATATGTGAATGTGTGTATATATGTTTACAGTTATACATGGATAGAGGGTATAGGTTGAATTTTTTGGGAAGGGAGCATAATCAAGGGGTGAAATTTTGAGGTGAGAGAGGAAAGTGGCAAGAGGAGATGGGGAGAGACAGGGTAGGGTACACTATCTCATGTAGAAGAAGCAAGGGGAAGTGGCTGCAGGGGAGGGGAAGAATAGGAAGGCAAAAAGGCAAAACCACATTCTCATTGAATTTGGTTCTGGGAGAGAATGACATACATACTAAATGGGATATCTCAACCTGCAGCAGAATAGGGGGAAGGGGGATGAGAGGAGGGATGATGGATGGGAGGGCATCCTTGGGGGGAGGGGAGGTTGGAAGTACCCACTAGAAAAGAGGGACAGGATCAAGTAGGGAATGGACCAGGTGGGCGGGGGGGATGAGTGGGAGGGAATTATAAGCAGCCTTGTATAAACCCACATAAATCCTCGGCATTCCTGTATATCTCTAATGAAATTCAACAGCAAGATTTAGAAAGAGAAATCTCATTTAAAGTCACTGTAGACATTCTAAAATATTTGGGAATCTGCCTGCCAACACAAATCCATGACCTATATGATCACAACTACAAAGCACTTCTCACACAAATAAAATCAGATCTAACTAATTGGAAAAATATCAATTGCTCGTGGCTGGGTCGAGCTAATATAATAAAAATGACAATTTTACCCAAACTAAATTATATATTTAGTGCCATACCAATCAATTTACCAAAAAACTACTTTTTAGAGTTAGACAAAATAGTAACAAAATTTATTTGGAAAAACAAATGGTCTAGAATATCAAGGGAATTAATTAAAAGAAATGCTAGGAAAGGTGGAGTAGCTATACCAGATTTTAATCTGTATTGTAAAGCAGCAGTCATCAAAACTACTTAGCACTAGCTGAGGAATAGAGTAGTGGATCAATGGAACAGATTGGGTACACCTGACTCAGCACTCAATGACTATAGTAATCTACTGTTTGATAAACCCAAAGACCCCAGTTTTTGGTATAAGAACTCACTATTTGACAAAAACTACTGGGAAAACTGGAATATAGTATGGCAGAAACTGGGCATAGACCATTATCTAAACACCATATACTAAAATCAAGTCTAAATGGGTGCATGATCTAAGTATAAAGGCTGATACTGTAAGCAATCTGGGAAAGCAAGGAATAGTTTACCTGTCAGATTTGTGGAGAGGGAAAGACTTTAGGACCAAACAAGAATTAGAGAGCAATTGGCGCAGTGGAAAAATTGGAACACTAATGAATTGCTGGTGGAGTTTTAAACTGATTCAACCATTCTGGAGAGCAATCTAGAATTATTTCCAAAGGGCTATAAATAATCTCATACCCTTTGACCCAGCAATACCACTTCTAGGGTTGTATCCCAAAGAGATCATAGAAGTGGGAGGAGGACCCATATGTACAAAAAAATATTTATAGCAGCTCTTTTTGTGGTTCCAAAGGATTGGACATTGCTGGGATGCCCATCAATTAGGGAATGGCTGAACAAGTTGCGGTTTACAAATGTAATGGAACACTATTGTGTTATAAGAAATGAGGAGCAGATGGACTTCATGTTTACTTCATATTTACCTGGAGAGGATTATATGAACTGATGCTGAGTGAGAAGAGCAGAACCAGGAGAAATTTGTCTACAATTATAGACACAACATATGTTTGATGACCAGCTTTGATAGACTGGACTCTTCTCAGCAATGCAGGGTTATAAGTCAACTCCAAAGGACTCATGATGGAGAGAGATGTCTACATTCAGAGAAAAAAAACTAGAAAGTACAGAATTTGAATGCAGATTGAAGCAAATTACCTGCTCTCTTTCTTTTTCTTGTTTGGTTTTGTTTCCTCTTTCCCATTGTTTATTCCATCCATTATAATCCTTCTTTATAACCTGACTAATATCTAATGTGAAAGTATTTGCAGATCCTATACTTGATTGTATGCCCCCATGGCTGGGGGGAGGGGAGAGAGGGAGAAAATTTGAAACTCAAGGAATTGTGGAACTGAATCTTGTAAACTAAAAGCAAAGAAACAAATTAATAAAGACAAAAAAAAAGAAAAAATACTCTTCCACAAAGAGTTCTTAGAGCTAATCTACAATAGCTATAAGGCACATCCACTGAAAACTAGGGCAACAATAAAATTCTAGGAGAAATGATGATGATGATGATGATGATGATGATGATGATGATGATGATGACCTTACAACCACTTTCACATTCATGATTATCTCTCTGGAGCCTCACAGTTAACCCCTTATGATTTGTAGAGCAATTATTACTACCCCTATTTTATGAATGAGGGCATAGATACACAGAATTTAAGTAACTTGCCAAAGATAATGCTCACTAATGACTGAATTGAGAATAGGATAGAAGACTTCTCATCTCTCCCTCCTCACTTCTCACTCAGTTCTCCTTCCACAACTTACACAGACTACAACCTGTATAGACAGCTGACATGAATATATGATATTGACCCAAGAACCTTTTAATTTAAATTAAGGGACCTTTAAATCTCTTATTAGAGCAGCTAATTGGCACAGTGTGTAATACTGGGCAAGTCACTTAACCCTGTTTGTCCATTTCCTCATCTGTAAAACGAGCTGGAAAACAACATGGCAAATCACTTCAGTATCTTTGCCAAGAAAACCCCAAATGGGGTCACAACTAAACTGACTGAACACAACAACAAAATCTATCACTAAAAACCAAAGGTGATAGGACATCTAGACGTAGAATAGAACTCAGGGATCATCTAGTCTAACCTTCTTGTTTTTTACATTACTTATTTTTTTAATCCAAAACTTACTCCCAAGGGGTTTGCAAACCACTAAATAGGATTAGCCTTACTAGGCGGATACAACTCATACGCATACAAAGTGTATGCAAAGTGCTTTTAAGAGGGAAGATCAGGAAAGGTATTGTATGAGGTGGTATTTGAATTTTGGTCTTTGTATATTCTTTGGAAGGAGCTAGGGATTCTGCAAGGCAGAGGTGAAGAGACAATACACTCTAAACATAGACCACCAACACAAGGGAACTGAGGTGCACAGGGTTAAATGCCCTGCCCAAGGTCACATGGATAGTAAATATCAGGGTCAGGATTCAAATTCAGGGCCTGTGACTCCAAAGTTAGTAATTTTTCCACTGCACTACACTGTCTCCTTTCTTTGAACACTCAAATCATTTATCAATTTTTGGTGAATGTAGAATGGTGAGTGTATTAAAGATGTATCTGTTACCAGTGGTCTGTGTGGGTGGAAAATTTGAATTCGCACTAGTTTCATGGAAAAGATATTTGCTCCTTTCTTCTGTTGAAATCTTTTTCTTCTTTCCAGGCCCATTCAGGTGTCATTTCCTCCATAAAGCTTTTAGCTCTTCTATACCTCATCACTTGTACCATGCTTATCCATATAGATTGGGAAGAAATGAGTTCAAATCTGTCCTTAGACACTAACTGTGTGACCCTGGGGAAGTCACTTAACCCTGCTTGCTTCAGTTTCTGAATCTTTAAGATAAGCTGTAGAAGGAAATGGCAAACCACTCCAGTATCCTTGCCAAGAAAACCCCAAACAGGATCACAAAGAGTTGAACACAACTGAATGACTCAACAACAACCACATCTCCCTAACTTTGTTAAAGGTCCTGGGGCTGTATTATGTTATCTTTCTATAGCATTCATATTCCACCCACCCACCCACCCCGCAAAAAAAACAACTTCTGGTTGTCCTCAAGGGTGAGTGATCCTGATCACCCATTTGGCAGGGTTGGTTGAACCTCTAGAGTTTTGCCCTGACTATAATTTGGGGATATATATGGGAATTGGATGGATTTTAGGCTAGGAAAACCTAGGTATATTTACATTAGTCATCTTTAATTTATTACTACCATTGTGATTAAAATTTTATAGATCATTTTTAAGTGACCTTAAACAAAAATCAGTAGTTACAAGATTAAAGGGAATTTTCCCAAGCGTAATGGGGGACTAAACTATGAGACTTGACTGGATGATGCAGACCCACCTTCTACGCTAGAATGATAATCTGGTTGACAGCCATGAAGGGACAGAGTGAATGAATGAATGGCAGCCAACTGCTCTGAGAGCATGGAGGAAGAACCAGGAGCTTAGAAGTCAGTCAATAAGCATTTGAGCTCCTACCATGATCCAGGCATTAGGGATACAAAAAAAGGCAAAAGACTGTCCCTCGAAATCTAATAGGGAAGGCAATGTGCAAATAACTATGTACAAACAACTATGAACAGAATAAATAGGAAGTAATCAACAGACAAAAGGCAAAAGAAAGGGACTAGGAAAGGCTTCTTGTAGAAGATGGGATTTTAACTGGGAAATTAATGAAGCTAGGAAGCAGAGAAGAGGAGGGAGAGTATTCCAGGTATGAGGGACAACAGTGAAAATTCCCAGTGTTGGGAGATGCAGTGTCTTGTTTAAGAAACAGCAAGGAGGCCAGTGTAAGTGGATTAAAAATTATATGATAGGGAGTAAAGTATAAGAAGACTGGGAAGGCATAAGGGGATTAGGTTATTAATGGCTTTGAATGCCAAACAGAGGATTAAAATCTTGGAGGTAATAAGGAGCCACTGGAGCCTGGGGGTGGGAATGGAAAGGGTTCCATGGGGTCAGATCTGCACTTTAGCAAAAACTAATTTAACAGCTGAGTTGAGAATGAACTGGAGTGGAGAGAGACTTAAGATGGGAAAGCCAACTAACAGACTATTCAAATAACCCAGGGGTGAATTGATGAGAATCTGCCCAATGGGTGATGGCAGTGTCAGGAGAGAAGGAAGCATAGGGAAAAGATGTTACAAAGGTAAAATTGGAAGGACTTGGCAAAAGTTTGCATTTAGAGGGTGAGGGACAGTAAAGAGTAGTGGATAGCACCTAGGTTGTAGCACCCCAGAGTACCTGATGGTGCTAGGTGGAGTATATGCCTGACAAGGGTAAATGCTTGAACAATAGCAAGTATTCCAATAGCTGGTCCAGGTACTGGTTATGGCACCCACTTCCTGTCACATTTGTCTCCCAGCTTTTAGCACAGTGCCGGTTATATAGTAAGCACCCAATAATTAAACTGAATTTGTGAATATATAATAGAAGACGATGGAAATCTCTAAGAATTGAGGCTGCCAAATTTAGGAACTGTAGTAAAGCACCATGACACATTCTATTTCCCTCCCATCTTTCATAATATATCTCATCAAAGTAGAAGGTTATACCAACTACTTATACTTACTACCAACTCTCTTCTTAGGCCCCTTAGCAGTATGTATTCCAGCCTTCTTACTGCAAAGGAATAATTAGTTTCTTCTAACTATATCTAATGGCTTCCTTTAAGGCCTTATTTTTCTGCTAAATTTGATATTACTGAACAACCCTTTCTAGGAAGTCTTTCCTACCTTCCCCTTCTACAATATTATACCCTCTGCATCCTTCTGTCTCTCTAATTGTCTTCTTCATTGGCTCCTCTTTTATCCCCCATCAGTTATCTATAGGCTATAAGTCTTGGACCCTTCTTGCAATTTGCTGAGCTCATCTACTCCCATGCTTAAACTAATGGTTCTGTATAAATGACTCCCAAATCTTCATCTCCAACCTTGAATTCAATATCTATTTTCAGTCCTATATCACCAGTTGCCTATTGAAACATCTCTATTTTTATGTCTTAACCAAGCCAGAAACTTAGCAGGTGACAAACTTACATTCTCATTCGTCACCCCAAACAAGCAACACTTTCCTCTTCTTCCCAGTCCTCCAGGATCAAAATTTTTGAGTAATTTTCATACCTGTCTCCATTTTTTGGTTGTTATTTTAGTCTGAGCCTGTGATTTCATTATTGCATTGAGATTGCTGGTTTTAGAACTCTCTACTGGCATAGATCAGCAGCTCATCTATAACTTATAGTCTGAGAAAGTTACCTGGGAGCACTGAGAAATTAATGTTTTGCCCATGGTCACAGAGCTAATATGTATAAGGGATAGAATTTGAACGTTAGATCCGCCCGAGTGTCAAGTCAGCCTTTTGTCCAATATAACTTGTTGCTTCTTCTCTCTCCTTTCCTATTCCCAATTCCATCCATGACCAAGTCCAGATGGTTCTTCTTCTGTAAATACTCTCAAATCCAATTCTTCTTAAGTTTCTACAGCTACTAGTGTCATTGCACACCATCATCAACTCCTATAACAAGTCAAGACAATAAGTATTTATCGGGAGCCCACCTTGTGTGAGTCCTTTTGCTAAGCACTGGGGATATAAAGAAAATTGGGAAAAATCACTGTTCTCAAGAACTCAAAGTCTAATGCAGGAAAAAATATACAAATAACTATACATAAACAAGATATAGATAGGATAAATTGAAAATTATCAACAGAGAGAAGGCACTAGAAATAAGGAGGGTCAAGAAAGGTTTCCTTTAGAGGGTGGGATTTTAGCTGAGACTTGAAGGAAGCCAGGAGGTGGAGATAAAGATGGAGAGCATTCCAGGTATGGGGAACAGCCACTGAAAATACCCAGAGTCAAGAGATGGAGTGTCTTGTGTGTGGAACAACAAGGAGATCAGTGTTATAGGATCACAGTGTGTGTGGAGTGTAAGAAGGCTGGGAAGGTAGGAAATGATTGGTTTATGAAGGGCTTTGAAAGTTAAACAGAGGATTTTATATTTTATTCTAGAAATAATAGGGAGCCACTGGAGTTGATTAAAGGATCACATTGTGCTTTAGGAATGTCAGCGAGACAGCTAAGTGGAAGATGACCTCGATCAGGGAGAAACTTGAGGAAGGGCTATCAACCAGCAGGCTATTGCAATTGTCCAGATATGAGGTGATAAGGCCCTGTACCTTACGGTTTGTTGCAGTGCCAAAGAAGAAAGGGTGAAGTATATAAGATACCTTTAGAATCATTAGGACTTGACAACAGATTGGATGTGAGGGTGGACGATGAAGGGAAGTGAGAAGTTAAGGATGCTGCTCTATATTGCAAGTCTAAATGGCTAAGAGTATACATTTGATAGTAATAGGGACAAGCAATAGGGGGACATTTAATTTGAGATAGGTAGAGATTCAGGACAAGAAGTTTAAGACTGGGTAAACTGATAGAAGAACCACCTGCTTGTAATGTTAGTGGAATGGGAAGATCTTCCTTGCCCATTAATAGGCCTGTGTGACCTGCTTTGAACTCTGGCCCAGCTCACATCTGTGAGAGCCTGAGTCACATGAAGCCTGGTCACATGGAGCTCAGAGTGGGAGGAAACATTATGAAACATTATGACTATTTTCACAGCTTCACGGATGCAGCAGGGTAAGGAGGTGCCTCCATGGATATGCCAATGCAATTATGGTCCCAAGTGTTGAAGCAAGACAGGGTGGGAGCCATTCACAGCTCTAACAAAGAGGCAGAACTTCAAGGAGGAAGGCCATGTCAGATCACTTTACCACCATTTTTGGTAGAGTCTCCTGACTTATATATAGATTTCCTCTAGTTTGCAGCATCCTGCGCTCCTCTCAGGCCTTTTGATACAGCATTCACACAATGTCTGAATTTGAGAGGTGGAAGTGACCTCACCAGTTATGTAGCTCAAATCCCTACATTAAAGGAAACCCCATTATAACATATTTGACAGTGGACATCTATCTTCTGCTTGAAGACTTCTAAACAGAAGGAACTCAATAACTTCTCAAGGCAGCATTCCAAGTTTGGACAGCTCCAGATAGGAAGAAGTTCCTTCCCCATACCCCTTCCACATCAAGCTCAATTGTCCTCTGTGCAACTTTCACTCACTGCTCCTGGCTCTGCCCTCCAAGGCCAAACCGAACAAGACTAATCTCTTGTTCATGATAAACCTTCAAATACTTTCAAGATGACTCTCATGACCCTCTATTGTCCTCTCTTCTCCAAACCAAGTATTCCCAGTTTCTTCAACCAACTGTCACATAGCATTGACTCAAAGAATTTTTGTTATCCTACTTGCTCTCTTCTAGATAGTCTCCAGTTTGTCAACGTCCTTCCTAAATTGTAGTGCACAGAACTGGACAGAAAACTCCAGATGTGATTCATTGAGAGCACAGTCCAGTAGGACTATCATTCTTGAAGAACAGTTTCCTCACCCAGCTAGTCTGCTCTTTACTCCTCCACTTTATACCCTATCCCTCCTTCTAAAATAAAGGATTTCCTCTGAGGTTCCATGATTGATATAATCTCTGGGCTTCTCTCCCTACCCCTACCTTCTACAGGGGATCTGATAATATTCTCTACATCTATCTAAAAAGATGCTTTGGCAAATAATGGTCATTCTATGAGTCCCTCAATGGGAGGGCTCACTCAGAGACCTTGGAGATGTAGTAATAAATGAAAAAAAACTTTGAGGAACTACATTTTTATTTAAGGTACATTTACCACCTTGTGGAAAACTGCCTTTGTTTGCAACCAAAGTTGGGACACAAACTTCAGCATTTCTCTACCCATGTAAGCTTTCTGTCTGACACAGGGACCTGATATAGCTCAGAAGGTTCTGAGTAATTCACAATCTCATTCAAATGTAGAGAACTACTCACCCTTTAGTCCAGGTAATATGAGAATCAGTTTAAGGAAATGAGATTATTTAGTCTAGAGAAGAGAAGACTTATAGGGGACATGAAACCTCCAAAAATAAACCTTTCCATCACTATAGACTGTTACCGGCCTCAGGAGAAAAAGACATTCTGTGGAAGGTGATGACTAATAGGGGTATTATATCAGATCTGACCTGACCAATTAGGAGGTGTGCCAACTTCCTGAAGTTTTTATACACTGTTGTATGAACAACCTGCTGAGATTTATTAAACCTTACAACTTCTGCCCACTTCTGGTGATTCATGTGAGGTTAAATGATATGGCTTTTTTTTTCCTTAACCATGGATTCAAGTACAGAATGATGGGGACACAGACTAGAATAAAATTGTTTGCACAGATAATGAATGGATGAATGAATACAAAGTATTGTGCTAAGCACCAGGAATACAAATAGAAAAGCCCTGAAATTTACTATTGTGATAAAAGGTCTTTACATTGAAAAAGGAATACTTAAGTAATATCCAGATAAATCTTAAGATCTAGATGCCAGGAAAGATATCAGGCAGTACATAGGAAAAGAAATAATGTCTCTGATAAAGGCCTCATTTCTAAAATACATAGAGAACTGAACCAAATTTATAATACACAAAATTATATATTATATATGTATATATGAAATATAAATTTCCCAATTGATAAATCACAAAAGAATATGAACAGGCAGCATTCAGATAAAGAAATTAAAGTTATCTATAGTCATATGAAAAAATGCTCTAAATCACTATTGATTAGAGAAATGCAAATTAAAACAGCTTTGAGGTGCCACATCACACTTATCAAATTTCATAATATGACAGAAAAGTAAAATGATTAAATGTTCTAGAAGATGTGGGAAAATTGGAATATTGTTGGTGGAGTTTCAAACTAATCCAACCATTCTAGAGAGCAATTTGGAACTATGCCCAAAGGGCTATAAAACTGAATACTCTTTAATCCACTACTAAGTCTGTATCCCAAAGAGATCATAAAAAGTGGAAAGTATCCACACATGCCAAAAATATTTAAAGCAGTTGTTTTTGTGGTGGCAAAGAATTGGAAATTGAGGGGATGCCCATCAATTGGGGAATGACTGAACAAGTTGTGGTATATGAATGCAATGGAATACTATTGTTCCATAAGAAATGATGAGCAGGAGCAGCTAGGTGGCACAGAGAATAGATCAGTGGCCCTGGGGGGGTCAGGAGGACCTGAGCTCAAATCCTGCCTCAGCCACTTGACAGTAGCTGTGTGACCTTGGGCAAGTCACTTAACCCCATTTGCTTTGCCTTCCCCCCTCCAAAAAAAACAAACAACAAGAAATGGTGAGCAGGCAGATTTCAGAAAAACCTGGAAAGATTTATGTGAACTTATGCTGAGTGAAGTAAGCAGAACAAGGAGAATATTTTACACAGTAACAGCAGCATTGTGTGACGATCAATTTTGATAGACTTAGCTCTTCTCAGCAATGCAATTATCTAAGACAATCCAAAAGACTCATGATGTAAAATGCTATCCACATCCAGAGAAAGAACTATGGAGTCTGACTACAGATTGAAGCATACTATTTTCTCTCTTTTTTTGTTTCTTCTTTCTCATGGCTTTTCCTTTTTGTTCTGATTCTTCTTTCATGACATGACTAATATGGAAATATGTGCAACCTATATCAAATTGCATGCTGTCTTGGGGAAAGAAGAAGGGAGGGAGAAGGAAATATTTTAGAACTTAAAATCTTATAAGAGTAAATGTTGAAAAATAAAAATAAATTAAGTAGGGAAAAGGGTGGGGGGAAGAAACATTAGAGAAGGTGCCTGGTAATTCATAGAAAACAAAATTCAGAAAGGATGCATCCCAAACGTGCATATATAAATTCATGGGATGTGGGTAATTTTTAAAAAATGTGAAATTAATACTATGAGATAAATAAGACCTCATGGGTATCATTGCCATTTGATGGTATGGGACTATTAATTGGAAAATAGAACATATAGAAAAAGATTTCTCATTTAAAAGCAAATATATGGAACAGTAGAATAACAAACACATAATGTCCCCAATCCAATGATGAGCCCCCAAGGCCCTGTCCTGTGCCCACCTCAAATTTAATATGGCAAAACAAAACTCACATTCTCTAAAAATCTCTCAAAACGTAAAAGTTCATTAATGTCAAGGACTCCACTGTCCTCCAAATCACCCAGGTTTGAAAATGTGGTGTCATTCTTTGTACTCCCAGTCAGCCCACACATCAAATCTATTGCCAAACTTATCATTTCCACATTGACATTCCTCATTTAAGTCTCCTTCTCTCCCACTGTATAGCTACCATTCTAATTTAGATCTTCATCACCTCTGCTCAATGAGCTCCATAAGTTACTTATAATCTCCATGATCAAATATAAATTTCTATGATGAGCATTTAAATACCTTCATAACCTGGCTCCCTCCTACATTTTTAAATATTCTTATACTTGGCCTTTTTTCCCCACTGAACATAATATTAACTTTATTTATGGTATAAAGTATAGAACTCCATGCTTCTGTTCCCTATCTCAGGGTGTCTTGGGGTAGACTGTGGGAGATATGAAATCCTCAAGATAGGGAAACAGATTTGGAATCTGGGCTCTGTAGCTTTCTGTTTTTCTCCCTGGAGGCTACATAGACCATAAAGTCTACAATATGGTAGCTATAACTGTACTTGTCATAATAGGAAATTAGCTTGATGATATTGTTGTTAGGCTCAATCTTAGCATTAGCATCAAAGACAGAAGAATAAATGTTGTTGTACAAGTTATAGCCTGGTCTTCTTTGTAGTCCAAGATGCACTTCAAGGGCCCTTCTGATGTTTGTTTCACTACTTTCTTGATAACATCATATTTGGCAGGTAAATTCCACAATAAATATTTTAAAAGTAAGAACATGAAAGGTCATACCTGTGATCTATCTATTCACCTCATCCATAACAGCATCAATGGAAGCAGAGGTGACATTTTGGGTATCACATATCCATCATGCCACAAATTGCCAGGTAATTTTCTTCTAGGTAGCAGTAACAGTATGGACTGTGGTCATAAGTCCTGCCATGGTTTTCATGGATAACCTTGGCGAGTAAGTCCAAGAGGTTGGTAGTACAGGAGGCATTAAGACAATCTTAAAGGAATTATCACAGATCATGGTCCACTCCCATTATGAGTAAAAAGGCTTCAACAGAAGGGACAAAGATGATGACACAATTATCTCCACACTTGAAGTGAGACCCAGTCTTTCCCAAGGTAGTAAAGACACTATTCTTCTGGAAGACAGTAATGGCTTTTCCACTGATCACTAACTGATCATGTTGGAACATATGCAGTTGAGGTCAATGAAGAGGGGTCATCAATGGCTAAAAAATTCACTATATTTGAGGTGAATGCTCCTCTAGTCACCAGGTACTCAATACTAACAAATCCATTAACTGTGACCTTTACTATCTTATCTCAGGGATGTGACTACAATAGCACATACTAATACCAACAATGGTAGAAATGTTCCATGCACACTCCAAACACTCTACCAAAAAAAAGGTCTACATGAGCTACTCCTGCATATACACTTCTCTGTCACTGGTAGAGATATCCCGGGTATGTTAGAAGGGGAGAACAGGGGCAAGACCCCTCCTTCTGTACAATACATGGTCTATTTACTATTCCTTGAACACTACATTGTATTTCTGATCTCTGTGTTCTTTAACTGGCTTTCCTCTCTGCTTTAAATGCTCTGATTTCTCAGAGCACTTCTTAGTTTCCTGGCACAAACTTGATTTGTTCTTCTGAAAATTGCCTGTTCATAACCATTGATCATTTATCAATTATGAAATGGCTTTTAGTCCCATAAATTTGGCTCAGTTCCCTATATATTTGAAAAATAAAGCCTTTATCAGAGAAACTTGCTGTAAAAAAATTTTCCCAGTTTCCTGTTTTCTATTTAATTTTAGCTGCATTGGTTTGGTTTGCTTTTTGCAAAACTGTTTTAATTTCATGCAATCAAAACAATCTATTTTACTTCCCATGACTCTCTCTATCTCTTGTTTGGTCATAAACTCTTCCTTTATCCATAAATTTGAGAGGTAAATTTTTCATCCTATTCCCATTCACAGTTATGATTACTAACTGTGCATTTGATTCAATTCTATTTTCTGTTTCATTCTTTTTTTCTCTCTCTTTTTACCCAGTCCCATCTCAAAAGTCTGTTTTGCTTCTGATTTCTGCCTCCTTTAATCTGTTTTCCTTTTTATCACAATCAACACACACACACACACACACACACACACACACACACACACACCCTCACTGTTTTTCCCTTCATTGTAAAAGCTCTTGCTTGTGTGACTCTTATATGAGATTATTTTCATCATTTTTCCTCTCTTCCCCCTTCCCCAAAGCATCTCTTTTTCTCACCCATTCATTTTTTCTTTTGTTTTCTTTTTAAATTTATTTATTTATTTTTGGTTTACAACATTCAATTCCACAAGCTTTTGAGTTCCAAATTTTCTCCCCCTTCCCTGCCCTCCCCTCTCCCCAAGATGGCATGCAATCTGATATAGGTTCTACTTATACATTCACACTAAACATATTTTCACATTAGTCATGTTGCGGAGAAGAAATATGACCAACAGAATGAACCACGTGAACGAAGAAACAAAAGAGAGAGAGAGAGAGAGAGAGAGAGAGAGAGAGAGAGAGAGAGAGAGAGAGAGAGAGAGAGAGCGCAAATAATATACTTCAATCTGCATTCAGACTCCATAATTCTTTCTCTGGGTGTAGATAACATTTTCCATCATGAGCCTTTTGGAGTTGTCTTAGAACCTTGCAATGCTGAAAAGAGCCAAGTCTATTGAAGTGATCACACAATGTGGCTGTAACTGTGTACAATATTTTCCCAGTTCTGCTGCCCTCACTCAGCATCAGTTCATATAAGTCTTTCCAGGTTTTTCTGAAGTCCACCTGCTCTTCATTTCTTATAGCACAATTGTGTTCATATATCACAACTTGTTCAGTCATTCCCCGATTGATGGGCAACCTTTCATTTCCAGTTCTTTGCCACCACAAAAAGAGCTGCTATAAATATTTTTGTACATGTGGGTTCTTTTCCCATTTGTGTGATCTCTCTCAGATACAGCCCTAGAAAGCAGTGTTGCAGGGGGAAAGGGTATACACATTTTTATAGCTCTTTGGGCATAGTTCCAAATTGGTTGGATGAGTTCACAACTCCAACAATGCATTACTGTTCCAATTTTTCCACACCTTCTCTAGCATTTATCATTTTCCTGTTTTGTCATGTTTGCCACTCTGAAAGGTACCTAAAAATTGTTTTGATTTGCATTTCTCTAATCAAAAGTGATTTAGAACATTTTTTCGTATGACTATAGATAGCTTTAATTTCTTCCTCTGAAAACTGACTGTTCATATACTTTGACCATTTATCAGTTGGGGAAATCCTTGTACCTTTATAAATTTGATTCAGTTGTCTATATATTTTAGAAATTAGGCCTTTTTCAGAGACAAACTGTAAAATTCTTTCCCAGTTTTCTGCTTTCCTCCTAATCTTCGTTGCATTGACTTTACTTGTACAAAAACTTTTCAATTTAATGTAATCAAAAGTATATACTTTGAATTTCATAATGTTCTCTATCTCTTGTTTGGAAACACTGGAATTCTTCCAGTCTCCATAAATATGACAGGCAAACTATTCTTTGCTCTCCAGGTTTACTAATAGTATTAGTCTTTATATCTAAATTGTGTACCCATTTGTACTTTATTTTGGTATATGGTATAAGATATTGGTGTCTGCCCAGTGTTTGCCACACTATTTTCCAGTTTTCCCAGCAGTTTTTCTCAAATAATGAGTTCTTATCCCAGAAATTAGAGTCTTTGGGTTTATCAAACAGTAGCTTACTATAGTCATTGACTACTGTGTCTTGTATACCTAACCTGTTCCACTGATTCACCATTTTATTTCTCAGACAGCAACAAATAGTTTGATGATTGCTGCTTTATGATACAATTTAAGATCTGGTATGGCTAGGCCACCTTCCCTAGCATTTCTTTTCATTAATTCCCTTGATACCCTGAACCCTTTGTTCTTCCAGATGAATTTTGTTATTTTTTCCAGCTCTATAAAATAATTTTTGGTAGTTTGATAGATGTGACTTTATCTGTGTAAAAATTGTTTTGTAATTGTGTTCATATAGCTCCTGGGTTTGTTTCAGCAGGTAGATGCCCAAATATTTTATGTCTCAAGTAACTTTAAACACAATTTCTCTTTCTATCTCTTGCTATTGTACATTGTTAGTAATATATAGAAATATTGAGGATTTAAAGTAATTTTATATCCCTGCAATTTTGTTGTTATTTATTATTTCAAGTAGTTTTTTATTTGATTCTCTAGGACTCTCTAAGCATATCATCATATCATTTGCAAAAAATGATAGCTTTGTTGCTTCTTTGTCTATTCTAATTTCTTCAATTTCTTTTTCTTCTCTTATTGTTAAAGCTAACATTTCTAGTACCATATTAAATAACATTGGTGATAATGGACATCCTTGTTTCACCCCTGATCTTATTTGAAATGCTTCTAGCTTGTCCCCATTACATACAATATTTGTTAATGGTTTCTTGTAGATGATACTCATAATTTTAAGGAAGATTTCATTTATTCCTATGTTTTCAAGTATTTTAAAATAGAAATGGGTGTTGTATTTTGTCAAAAGCTTTCCCTGTATCTGTTGAGATAATCATGTGATTTCTGTTAGTTTTGTTGTTGATATGATCAATTATGCTGATAGTTTTCCTAAATTGAACCAGCCCTGCATTCCTGGAATAAATCCCACCTGGTCATAGTGTATTATTCTCATAATAAGTTGCTTTAATCTTTTTGCTGATATTTTATTTAAAATTTTGGTATCTATATTCATTAGGAAAATTGATCTATAATTTTCTTTCTCTATTTGGACTCATCCTGGTTTTAGTACAAGTATCATATTTGTATCATAAAAAGAATTTGGAGCATGGGGTCGGCTAGGTGGCGCAGTGAGTAGAGCGTCGGCCCTGAAGTCAGAAGGACCTGAGTTCATATCCAACCTCAGACACTTAACGCACAGACAAACAAAAACCTAGCTGTCTGACCTTGGGCAAGTTGTTTAATCCCAATTGCCCTCCAAAAAAGAAAAAAAAAAAGAATTCAGTAGGACTCCTTCATCTCCTATTTTCCCAAATAGTCTATGTAGAATTTGAATTAATTGTTGTTTAAATGTTTGATAGAATTCACTTGTAAATCCATCGGTCCCTGGAGATTTTTTCCTAGGGAATTAATTCATTGATGGCTTGTTCAATTTCTTTTTCTGAGATAGGGTTAAGTATTTTACTTCATCTTCTGTTAATCTAGGCAATTTATATTTATGCAAATATTCATTCATTTCACTAAGATTGTCAAATTTATGGGCCTACAGTTGGGCAAAATACTTCCTAATTATTGTTTTAATTTCCTCTTCATTGGTGGTGAATTCATTCTTTTCATTTTTGATACTGGTAATTTGGTTTTCTTTATTTTTTAATCAAATTAACCAAACATTTATCTATTTTACTGTGGTTTTTTTTTTCATAAAACCAGCTCTTAGTTTTATTTTTTAGTTCAACAGTTTACTTAATTTCAATTGAATTAATTTCTCTTTGGGTTTTCAGTATTTTTACTTTGGTATTTGATTGGAGATTTTAAATTTGTTCTTTTTCTAGCTCTTTTAATTGCATGCCCAATTCATCTTCTTTCTTTATTTTGTTCAAGTAAGCATTTAGAGATATAAAACTTCCCCTGAAAAGTGCTTTTGCTGCATCCTATAAGTTTTGGTATATTGTCTCATTATTGTCATTTCCTTGGATGAAGTTATTGGTCCTTTCTATGATTTGTTGTTTGACCAACTCATTCTTTAGGATTAGATTATTTAGTTTCCAGTTAATCTTTATTCTATCTTTCCATGGCCCTTTATTACATGTAACATTTATTGCATCATGATCTGAAAAGGATTCATTTAATATTTCTGTCTTTCTGCATTGGATTGTGAGGTTTTTATGCCCTAGTACATGGTCATTTTTTTTGTAGGTGTCATGAACCACCAAGAAAAGATATATTTATTTCTATCCCCATTCAATTTTTTCCAGAGGTCTGCCATACCTAACTTTTCTAAAATTCTATTCACCTCTTTAAATTCTTTCTTCTTTATTTTGTGGTTAGATTTAATCTAGTTCAGAGAGGGGAAGGTTGAGGTCCCTCACTGGTATAATTTTGCTATTAATTTCTTCCTGTAACTCCCTTAACTTCTCCTCTAAGAATCTGGATGCTATGCCACTTTGTGCATATATGTTTAGTAAGATTTTGTTTCATTATATATGGTGCCTTTTAGCAGGAATAGTTTTCTTTCTTACCTATTTTTTTTTTTAAGCAATTGGGGTTAAGTAATTTGCTCAAGGTTACACAGCCAGTCATTATTTATGTATGGGTGCTCATTTTCTGAGGCCAGATTCTATCCCGGGTCATCCCAACTCTGAGGCCAGCACTCTTACTCACTGCGCCACCTAGCCGCCCCTCTTATCTCTTCTAATTAGATCTACTTTTGCTTTTTCTTCATCTGAGATCAGGATTGCTACTCCTGTTGTGTTTTTTTTTTCTTCAGCTGAAGCATAATATATTCTACTCCAGTCTTTTCCCTTTACCCTGTGTGTATTCCTCTATTTCATATGTATTTCTCGTAAGCAACACATTGTATAATTATGATTTTTAATCCATTCCGCTGTCTGTTTTATGGGAGAGTTCATCCCATTCACTTTCAATTTTTATTGCTGTTTGTATCTTTGTCTCCATTCTATGTCACCCACCCATTTATGCTTTTCTTTCTCCTTTTTCCCTTTCCCTCCTCAATAGAGTTTTGCTTTTGACCATTGCCTCCCTCAATCTGACTTCCCTTCTATCCCCCCTCTCTTTCCTTTCCCTTTTCCTTTACTACTTCTTTCCCCCCCTTCTATCCCCTCCCCCCCTTTTTTCCCTTTCCCTTCCAACTGCCTATAGGGCAAGTTAGATTTCTACACCTGAGTATGTTATTCCCTCCTTGAGCCAAATGCAATAAGAGTAAAGTTCAAATACCCTCATCACCCTCCCTTCTTTCCCTCTACTATAATATGTCTTTGTGTCTCTTCATATGATGTAATTTACCCTTGTCTGCCTCCTTCCTTTCTTTTCTCCCATTACAATCTTTTTTCAGCACTTAATTAGGTTTTTTATCATCAAATCAAAATCAATTTAAACCCACCCCCTCTGTCCATGTATTTCCCTTCTATACAATATAATAAAGACACAGTTCTGAAGAGTTGTATCATCTTTCCATGTTGGGATGTAATCAGTTTGCTCTTATTGAAGGGTTTGGTTTTTTCCACCTTTCCTGTGTACCTTTTTATGCCCTTTTGAGTCTTGTATTTGAAGATCGAATTTTCCATTGAGTTCTGGTCTTTTCATCAGGAAAGTCTGGACGTCCCCTATTTCACTGAATGTCCATGTCCTCCATTGAAAGATTATGTTCAGTTTCACTGGGTTGTAAGCTCCTTTGCCTTATGGAATATCATATTCTAAACTATCCTGTCATTTAATCTAGAAGCTGCAAGGTCCTGCATAATCCTGACTGTGGTTCCACAATATTTGAAATATTTCTTTCTGGCTACTTGCAGTATTTTCTCCTTGATCTGATAATTCTGGAATTTGACTACAATATTACTTGGTGTTTTCAATTTGGGATCTCTTTCAGGAGGTGATGGGTGGATTCTTTCAATGAGTATTTTACCCTCTGGTTCTAGACCCCAGGGCAGTTTTCCTTTATGATTTCTTGAAAGATGCGGTCCAGGTTCTTTTTTTCATTGTGATTCTCAAGTAGACCAATAATTCTTAAATTATTTCTCCTGTATGTATTTTCCAGGTCAGTTGTTTTTCCAATTAGGTATTTTATGTTTTCTTCTATTTTTTCATTCTTTTAATTTTGTTTGACTGATTCTTGATGTCTCATAGATATCATGCCAGCTTACACTTGATCAATTCTAATTTTTAACAAATTATTTTCTTCAGTTAGCCTTTGTACCTCCTTTTTCATTTGTTCAATTCTACTTTTTAAGGATTTGTTTTCTTCAGTGTACTTTTTGGCAATTATATTTTTAAATTTTTCATCTACCTCTCTTATTTGACTTTTAAAATCATTCTTGAGATCTTCCAAGAAGGCCTTTTAGGCTTGAGACCAGTTCATATTTCCCTTTGAGGTTTTGGATGTTGGTATATTGATGATGTCCTGTCCTGAATTTGTGTTTTGATCTTTCCTGTCACCAAGATATTTCTCTTTGGTCATTGTTTTTTTTCTTCTTCTTGCTCATGTTGTTTGCCTTTTTTTCTAGCTTTTAAATTTGATCTTTGCTTCTGGGACCCAGGGGGCACTGTCCCAGACTTCTTGTGCTGGGGGCTAAGAGCCTAATTACTGGTTTTCTGTGCTGGAGCCTTAGGTGCTGGCAGTTGGATGTTGTAGCAGTCTGGTGGTTTACCTGGTGCTGAGCTGAAAGTGGTGTGTGCCTGGTGTTGGTGCTGGTTTGCTCCTCCACCTTGGGGCTCAGGATCTCCCACTGGGCAACTGAGGCGGGGCATGCTGTTGACTTGCTGGTACACAACACCAATACATCTTTCTGCTGGCTCCACTATTCTAGGATTTTTCCTGGGGCAATATTCTTTGGGTTTCTCAAGGTCAACAAGGGAGGACAAGAGCAATTTACTGCTTACTCCACCACCTTGGCTCCCAGAAATTTAAGTAGTTGACTTTCAAACTTTCTATCTGTGGGCTGATAGCCCCAGGAGCAACTGGTGCTGCTGCCACAGACCCTGTGCAGGACTATGTTTCTCTCTCACCCAGTTCTGATAGAGGCCCCATCTGTGCTGAGAGATCTGAGAATTGCCACTGCTGCCAGTGATTTGGTCCACTAGGGTGTGCTCCAGCTTTGCTATGGTCAAGTCTGCACTGATGAAGCCTGTGCACTAGATTGTGCTCTTTTCCTAGTCCATTGCAACAAATCCTTCCTGTCTACCTTCCAGGTTGTGTTGGGCTGGAAATCTGCCACACTCTATCTCTTTGTGGATTCTGTCATTCTAAAATTTGTTCAGATTCACTTGTTAGTATTTGAAGGAGTTTGTGGGAGATCTCAGGTGAGTCCCTGCTTTCACTCTGCCATCTTGGCTCCACCCCCACTCATTCATTTTTTTAGATCATTCCAACATAATCAAGTTCTTCTTGTGCCCTCTGTCTTCATAGTCTTTCTAACTGACCTAATAAAGTTCTTAGAAGTTACATGTATCATCTTTTCTTATTTGAATACAAATCAAAACCTTATTGATTTCCTATAATTTTTCTTTTTATGTTTACCTTTTTATGCTTCTCAAGTATTGTGTATGAAATTCAAATTTTCTATTTATCTCTGGTCTTTTTGACAGTATGCTTGAAAGTCCTCTATTTTATTATATATCAATTTTCTCCCCTAAAGGATTATATCCAGTTTTGTTGGATAGTTTATTCTTTTTTTAAGTATTAGTTCACTCATATTCTTTTTTTTTTTTTAATTTTAGACTCAAGGGCCAGTACATGAATATGGAATAGAGAAAAGAAAAAAAAACATTTCACAAACTTAAGTATTGGAACCTAAATACAAAGAAAGGGGGAAAAGCATATCATGTGCATAGCAGAACATAAGAGAGGATTCAAAATATGTAATAATAAATTTTCATTTCAAGAAAGCCTGTATGATAAATAATATACAAATTGTTGAAAATTGTCCATCTCTTTGCTTTTTTGTAAGTTTTTTTTATTCTCTGCTGCTCACTTTTTTTACTTTGTTCTTTTTTTCTCTCTCTCCACCCCCCCCAGGAGGTTACAATAAAGTTTAGATATGCTTTTCAATAACTATAGATATATACATACACATACACACATATATACATACATATATAGACATTTACTTTCCCAAACATATTCTGCTCCTGATCTTTGTTTTTATGCTTGTGCCTATCTCTTGTTTCCTATCCTTCCTGCCTCCTCTACTTTACTTCTACCCACTATCATGTCCTCCTATAACTTGCCTACCCCCCTCCAAGGATCCCTTCCCTATCCTCTGATTCCCATAAATCGAAACATGCTTCTATACCACCATTTTACCTATTCCCTCACCCTCCACTCTAAAGATCCCTCCCTTGTCCTCTCTCCACTCCCCATGCCCCTACCATTTTATTTCTTCTGACTCTAGAAGACTTTTATACTCCTCTAAATATATTGATGTGTGTGTGTGTGTGTGTGTACACCTCACTTGTATAAAATAACTGTTCTTTTTAACTATTCCCAAATGGTTTTACTTTTTAAATTCACATCATACTCAGGTTTAGACCAATCTTTATATGAGCTACCCAATTATTAATAAGACTCTTAGACATACATTTTACGTATATAAAAAGTAAATACTCTGTACTTATGGATCCCTTATTATCAGTCTTTGGTATGGGGTATTTTTTTATTATAATCCTAGTTCCTTTACTTTTTAGAATATAATACTCTAAGCACTTTGCTCCTTTAATATGGTAGTTGCTAAATCTTGTGTGATCCTAATTGTGCAAAGCAGGATTTAAATGGTTTCTTTCTGGATGCCTGGAATATTTTCTCTTTAACCTGGGAGCTCTTGAATATGACTATAATATTCCTAGGAGTTTTCATTTTGGGATCTCTTTCTGGAGATGATAGATGGATTCTTTCTGTTTCTGTTTTACCCTTTACTTATAGGATATAAGGACAATTTACTTTTTAATTTCTTAATGTATTATGTCTAAGCTGTTTCTTTGATCATGGCTTTTCAGCAGTCCAATCATTCTTAAATTATATCTTCTTGATCTATTTTTCAAGTCAGTTTTTTTTACTGAGATATTTCACATTTTCTTATTTTTCATTCTTTTAACTTTGTTTTATTGTTTCTTAATGTCTCATGGAAGCATAAGCTGGAACTTGCCCAATTCTAACCTTTAGGGAATAATTTTCTTAGTGAGCTTTTATATCTCTTTTTTCATTTTGCTAATTCTGTTTTTAAGCTATTATTCTCTTAAGTATGTTTGTGCCTTTTACCAAGATATTAATTGTCTTTTCATAATTTTCTTGCATACTCTCAGGTTTCTCCAATTTTTCCCCTACTATTCTTATTTGATTCTCTAAATTATTTTAGCTTTTTCAGGAATTCTTGTTGGGTTTGTGTCCAATTCACATTTTGTCTTTGAGCCTTTGCTTATCGCTGTCTTGACATCATCTTCTAAGTCTATGTCTTGATGTTCCCTATAATCTTAGTAACCTTTTATGGTAGGGTTCTTGTTGTTGTTGTTATTCACTCATTTTTCCAGCTTATTTGAACTTTGAACTTTTATGTTAAAGTTGAGTTTGTTTCCTAGGGTGGGCCCTGAAGGGGGATTGTCTAAAGCTTCAGACTTTTTCTCACTTCTGTTTTCATATCTAGTTCTAGGGGGTTGGAAGTTCTTAGTGATGGTGTCATAGTTGTGGTCATTGCCCTCTTGTGATGGGAAGTAATACTGTTCCTCAGGACCTCTAATCCCTTGTGAATAAAAGTCACATTGCTTCTCAGGGACCTTGCTCTCTTGCAAATGAAAGTGTTACTGCTCCTCAAGACCCCTGCTTTCTTACCTATCCCTTTTCCCTCCATCCTGTTTTGTACTGTCTAAGAATGTTGAAAATGCTATTACAGTTCATTGCTTTTTGGTTTGTTTGATCTGATTTGTTTTGTATTTAATGTAGGACTATGCTACAAGAATATAATAAACTGATTATTTAAAGGTCTAGGCATCCTGTAGTATGGTTGGCAACAGTGCCAATGAATCTAAATGTTTCATATCATGGTCCCTAGTTTACTAGCACTTTCTTCTTTCAGATTACTTTCCACAAACTTTAAACTTATTTTGCATCTGCTAATTATTTACATGTTGTTTCCATCACTAGAATGAAAATTCCTTAAGGACAAGGGCTAATTTTTGCCCTTTTTATATATCCAATATGTAATACAGTAGCATACAGTGTCTAAAAAAATTTAATAGCTAACTGACCAACTGACTGTGTGCAACTACATATATATTGCAGTAGAAATCCATGAAGCTCAAGATCAAAGTGTTTGAGTGAAGATAAAAGGAGACAGAAAAAGAAGTGATATTGTAAAGATTACCTTACCAGCAAAAATAGATGCTATATTTCTGATACAGAACACAAAACTCATGGGCAAGGAATAGCAGTAAATGGGGATTTCCATGATCCAGACATCTTTTGGAAGTCTCATTCCACTAAAATCAAAATATCTAATACATTCACTTCTCATAAGGTAGAGGAAGTAATGAGAAACTTTAATAGACTTAAACTAATTATGACCAAAAAGGAGAAACTATTTGATGAGGTAGAAGTGAAAAGAACCCTAGAAGACAGTGATGTTTTTACCTTAGAGCTCACAACAAGGCAAAAAAGGGAATTCTAGGCAGAGTCATATGTGTACCAAAGACTTTAGGAAGCAAATTTCAAAAATATCATAGAAAATATAAGAATGTTTCTATGGTAAAATATCCTAAAAGTAAGGAATATATAAGAGAATTCTGAGGCTTTCAAAAATAACACAATTTCAAACAATCCTAATGAGAGAGAAAAGAGAAAGCCATCAAGAGATACAGCTAAGGAAACTGATCAGTTTATAAAGGCAGCTTTCTGATAAATGCTAAATATAAAAGCACACATAGAAAATATGGAAAGAGTGGTATATAAACACAGAAAAATCCAATCATAAAAAAGCTTTGATTTACAAATATGAGCCACAGGATTCCATGACTGGATATGGCCTTGCCAGTATGTATTAATCTTGTTCCATGGACCTCAATACTTAGAATAGTTTGTGGAAGGTAACTTTTCCAATTTTAAAAAATAAATGAGGGAGTGGCTAGGTGTTACAGTGAATAGAGCACTGGCCCTGGAGTCAGGAGGACCTGAGTTCAAATCTGGCCTCAGACACTTGACACAAAAACTAGCCTTGTGACCTTGGGCAAGTCACTTAACCCCAATTGCCCTACCTTCCCCCCCCCCTCCAAAAATTTTTTTGAAAAAGGAGTTCTTGGGGTGGCTAGGTGGCACAGTGAATGGAGCACCGGCCCTGGAGTCAGGAGGACCTAGGTTCAGATCCAGCGTCAGACACTTAACACAAAAAAATAGTCATGTGACCTCAGGCAAGTCACTTAACCCCAATTGCCCTCCAAAAAAGCAATAAATAAATGAGGATGACATTTTTCTTTCTCCAGTCTTCTGACACCTTTCCCATTCTCTATAATTTCTCAAGATCATAGACAGCATAGTGATCTCATCTGCAAATTCTCTCAATATCCTCAAATGACACCATGGTATAGTGGGATAAGACAAACATTTACCCTGAAGTCACAGGACCCGAGCTAAAATCCCACCTTTGATGGTAACCTTAAGCAAATACCTTAATGTCTCAAGGCTTAAGTGTCCTTATCTATAAAATGGGGGAGGATGGTAGACCTTCCTCCAGCTCCCTGCTGCCATTTCTCTACCTGCAAAAGGGAATGGAATATAATTTAATCTCATAAAATTTTAATTTCTAAAGTAATCATCAATCTTTTGATAAAAGTATTAAGTTACTAAATGTGGATTGAAAGACTTAAGAGAAAAAACGGTAATCAAGACAAGAATAGTATTAATTCAAAACAATCTATACAAATATTCTTTCTGTTAACAGCAAATTTGTTATGTCATCAGAATCTTCCGCCACATTAGGGATTCTACAAAAAACTTTGTTAGATAATCACCACTCAGTGTCCATCTTTGGACTTTAAACAAGCAGATGAATCAATAATAGAACATAGCAGCCAAAAACACTAATGCAACCTTGGGCTGCATAAAGAGAGACATAATTTCCAGGAATGAGGAGGGGATCATTGCACCAGCCCCTCTTTTTATACAACCATATCAAGAATATTGTTTTTATCAGTTCTTGGTGCTATAGTTTTTAAATATTGATAAGATGAGCATTCACATAAGGGCATCCAGGATAGTGGAGGGACTCAAATTTATATTATTAGATGAGTAGCTGAAAAAAAGAGAAATGCTTAACTTTTAGAAAATAAAATTCAGAGTGATATGGTAACTGTGATAAATTATTCGAAAGGATGTCATGTGAGGAAGAGAGATTAGACTCTATCTATTTGGCTAAAAAGGGGAACACTAGGTATAATGGGTAGAAATTGAAAAGAGGCAATTTTAGTCTTTATATCAGGAAAAACTTCCTAACAGAGTTATCCAAAGGTAGAATGGTCTGCCTCAGGAGATTATGATTTCCTCTTCTTTGGAGATCCACAAGCACAGAATGTCTGACCAATTTAGCAATCAATAAGCAGTCATTAAGTATTTTCCAGGCATGGTACTAGATGCATAAAAAGAAAGAGACATAATAAGAAAGCAAACACCCTCAAGGAGCTTCTATTCTATCAGGCAAAACTATACATAAATATATATTACAAGGTTCCTAAAAGTCTTGTTACAATTATAATCTATTAAATTTTAGAACTGCTGTAAAACTTTTTTGGATTCTCAGTATATACAAAATAGTTTCAGAGGACCAAAGGTACTAACAGCTTAGGGCTTTGTAATATTAAGTATTGCTTCAGCTAAACTTTGAAGAAAACGAGGCATTCTGTCCAAGTATGGTGGGCAGCCTGTGCACACAAAAGCATAGAAAGAGAAAATGGAATGTCATATGTGAGAAAAAAGATATACAGTGGTTTGGCTGCACTAAAAAAATTTTTTGAGGGGGGGAAGGTAAGGCAACTGGGGTTAAGTGACTTGCCCAAGGTCACACAGCTAATGAGTGTATCAAGTGTCTGAGGTGAGATTGAACTCAGGTCCTCTAGACTCCCAGGTCAGTGCTCTATTCACTGTGCCACCTAGCTACCCCCCTAAAATCCCATCTTCTAAAGGAAAGCTTTCCCAACCCTTCTTGATTCCAATGCCTTACTTCTGTTAACTATTTGCCATTGTATACGTAAAACTTGTTTGTACATATCCATTGTCTCCTACACTAGATTATGGGCTCCTTGAGGACAGGAACTGTAGTTTGCTTCTTAAGAGGGTGCTTGGCACATAATAGGCACTTAATAAATGTTGGCTGATTGATTGTAGCATGCACAAAGGGAATAGTTTGCACTTAGTCTGAAAAGGTATGACAGTCAGATTTGGAAGTGTTTTAAATGGCAAACAGTCTGTATTTGCTCCAAATGGCACCACAGCTCCTTCTCAGACCTGTACTTTACTATCACTTTGGTATACACATGAAGGATGTATTAGAGAAGGGAAAGATAATACAATGAGACTAACTTGGAGATTATTGCACAATTCCAGGATATTAGGGATGACAGCTTGAAATCATGTGTCAGTCATATGAGTGGAGACAAAGGGACAAATGAGAAAGATGCTACAGAGGTAGAATCAATAACCCTTGGCAACTGACAAAACATGGATGAGAGTAAGGAGCTGAGGCTAAATCCAAATTTGTAAATATGGATGAATGGAGGGACCACATGCCCTTAAAAGAAACAGGAAAATGAGAAAAAAGGAGGAAGGGAAAGAGGGAGTTGTGTCTTGGACATGTGGAGTTTTGGGTACCAATAAAACATCTGATTAAAAACATCCAGTGGGAAAAAGAGGAGGAGCCAAGACGGCAGAAAGGAAGCAGTAACTTTGCTAAGCTCCTCCTTCACTAAACCTTAAAAAGTGAATCTGAACGAATTCCGGGATGACAAAATCCACTTGGAGATGGAGCATGGCAGAATCCAGGCCAGGAAATTGCCCACTGCATCCAGACAGGACGATCGCAGAGCAAGTGGGGTCTGCACAGATCAGACGTAAGAGCAGACAAGCAGACTACACCAGAGAGACGAGAAGCCCCAGCCTGCAGACTTACCAAGGATGAATCGCAGTCATCTCGCCTTCATCTCACGAGGGGACAGGAGGAATCATTGGAGCCAGGTAGGAGACAGCAGCTTCTCCTGCAGCAATTTGCCCCCAGCCTGTAAGTTTAGAAACTGCCTGCCTGTATAATACAGGGGCTAGAATGGCAAAGTAAATTCTAGTTGCTCTGATCCTTCCATCCCTCCTTCATGAAGTAGAAAACCCAAAGATAAGTCTCCCACCCAGATTGAAATCCCAAGTTAATGGAAATAACCTCAGGCTTGGGAGTCTCCAAGAAGGGGTGTAACTGAGACAGCCAGGAGTCTGAAGAGAAGAGAGGGAGGGGTCCCAACAAGCCCCACCTCACCTCACCAACAAAAAGCCTGCTTATAGCCCAGGGCTATAGAGGCAGAAATCTGAAGTGGTCAGATCAATTCACCTCCACAGACTACTCAGTGCACATCTACATTACTCTCTGACATCCCTGCCTTAGCCACAAACTAGACTCCCAGAGGCTACAGCATTCAAAGTCAATGACCAGCCCTTAGCTCATAGCCTGAGAAATTAAGAAATAGGAAATCACAATGGGAAGGAAGGAAGCTGAGAAGGAGAAGGGGAAGGCAAGGAAATCGATCCAAGCTTACTATGTGTGTCAAGAACAACTAAATAACCAAATACACAGGACAATTTGGACTCTCTACCCACACCAGAGACCACAGAAGGAAATATGAACTGGTCTCAAGCCCAAATAGCATTCTTGGAGGACCTTAAGAAAGATTTTAAAGACCAAATCAGGGAGGCAGTGACCAACTTAGAAAAAATTCTCAGTGAAGTAATTGGAGAAAATACCTCCATAAAAAGGAACTTCAGGGGCAGCTAGGTGGCGCAGTGAATAGAGTGCCAGCCCTGGAATCAGAAGGACCTGAGTTCAGAGCCGGCCTCCAACACTTAAACCATACAAACAAAAACCTAGCCGTGTAACCTTGGGCAAGTTACTTAACCCCAATTGCCCTAAAGGGGCGGCTAGGTGGCTCAGTGAGTAAGGGCGCCAGCCTCGGAGTTGGGATGACCCGAGATCAGATCCGGCCTCAGAAAATGAGCACCCACGCATAAATAATGACTAGCCGTGTAACCTTGAGCAAGTTACTTAACCCCAATTGCTTTAAAAAAAAAGGAACTTCAAAACTAACTGAAGACCATAATTCACTAAAAATTAGAATCAATCAAATTGAAACCCAAAACTCTATGATGCACCAAGAGTCAATCAAACACAACAAGACAATTGAAAAATTGGAAGAAAATGTAAAATATCTCACTGGAAAAACAACTGACCTAGAGAACAGATCCAGGAAAGATAATTTAAGAATTATTGGTCTACCAGAAAGCCTTGATGAAAAAAGCATCCTAGACAACATCCTCCAAAAGATTGTCAAAGAAAACTGTCCTGAGGTCCCGGAATCAGAAGATAAAATAGTTATCGAAAGAATTCACCAGACTCCTCCTGAAAGAGATCCCAAATTGAAAACTCCAAGAAATATAGTAGCCAAATTCCAGAATTACAAGATTAAGGAAAAAACTCTGCAAGCAGCCAAAAAAAAAAAAAACCCAATTCAAATATCGAGGAACTACAGTTAGGATCACACAGGACCTGGCAGCTTCTACATTAAAAGAGTAGAGGGACTGGAATTTGATATTTCTTAGGGCAAAAGAGCTAGGACAACAACCAAGGATCAACAACCTGGCAAAACTGAGCATAATCTTTCAGGCAAGGAGACGGTCATTTAATGAAATAAGGGACTTCCAGACTTTCCTGATGAAAAAGCCAGAGCTCAATGGAAAATATGATCTCCAATTACAAGAATCAAGAAAGACATAAAAAGGTAAACAAAGAAAACACTGACTCACACATACATACGTGCACACACCCATACTCATACACACATGCTCATTAGTTGGGATGCAACAAGAGCAAAATGTTCACATCCCTATATGAGGAGCTAATAACTCTTAATATTGAAATTGTTATGATTATCATGACCTTCAAAAGGGTTATACTTAGATAGAGGGTGTGGATATGAATGCACTAAACTGAAGAATTAAAAAAAAAAATACTATTAAGGGGATCAAAGGGACTGCAATGGAAAAAAAAGAAAGGATGAGATAGGAAAAGGTAAAATATGCCATGCAAAGAGGCATTAAAACACACTATAGGAGATGGGAAAGAAAGAGGGAGAGGAACATCATTTAAACACTATTCTCACTGGTTCTGGTTCAAAGAGGGATCAACTCAATCAGTGAAGTTTAAGATTTTAATGTGAATAGAGGAAATGGAGGGGGGAAAGGAGCACTGTTTGAAATTTACTCTCATTGGTTTGGAGTCAAACAGGGAGTAACTTACTCTGAGAAGTATAAAAACTTATTGTGTCCTATAGGTATTGGAAGGGTAAGTGGAGGATGGTTGAAAAGGAGAAGACTAAAGGGGGGATTAGAGGGAAGGGAAATAGTAGTAAGGGGAGAGGTTAGGTTAAGAAGGGGGGTCACTGGGTGGAAACACTGAGGGAGGGGGCCGGCAAAAGGGAAAACTTCAAGGGGGGAAGGGAAAAGGAAGAAACAAAAACATAAACAGGGGAGGGAATAGGATGGAGGGGAAGAGACAGATAGTCATCATTACTGTGAATGTTAATGGCATGAACTCTCCCATAAAACAGAGGCAGATAGCAGAATGGATTAAAAACCATAATCATACAATATACTGTCTCCAAGAAACACATTTGAAACAAAGGGAGACCCACAGGGTAAAGGTAAAACCTTGGAGTAGAATTTATTATTATTAAGCGATACTTATCTCAGATAAAACAAAAGCAAAAACAGATCTAATTAAAAGAGATAAAGAATGAAACTATATCCTGCTAAAAGGCACCATCAAGAATGAAGCAATATCATTACTTAATATATATGCACCAAGTGGTACAGCATCCAAATTCCTAGAGGAGAAGTTAAAGGAATTAGAGGAAGAAATAGATAGCAAAACTATACTAGAGGAGGACCTTAATCTCTCCCTTTCTGAACTTTATAAATCTAACCTCAAAATAAACAAGGAGGTGAATAGAATTTTAGAGAGACTAGATATGATGGATCTCCGGAGAAAACTGAATGGGGATAAAAAGGAATTTACTTTGTTCTCAGCAGTGCATGGTACATACTCAAAAATAGACCATGTACTAGGGCATAAAAACCTCACAATTCAGTGCAGAAAGGCAGAAATATTAAATGCATCATTCTCAGATTATGATGAAATAAAAATTATATGCAACAAAGGGCCATGAAAAGATAGACTAAAAACTAATTGGAAATTAAACAATTTAATCTTTTTTTTTTTTTTTTTTTTTTTTGCTTTTTGGAGGGCAATTGGGATTAAGTAATTTGCCCAAGGTCACACAGCTAGGTTTTTGTTTGTGTGTGCATTAAGTGTCTGAGGCCTGATCTGAACTCAGGTCCTTCTGACTACAGGGCTGATGCTCTACTCACTGTGCCACCTACCCGCCCCAAACAATTTAATCTTAAGAATGGGTGGGTCAAACAAGAAATTATAGAAACAATCAATGATTTCATTCAAGAGAATGATAATAATGAGACAACATACAAAAATTTGTGGGATGCATTAAAAGCAGCTCTTAGGGAAGCTTTATATCCCTGAGTGCACACTTGATTAAAGCAGAGAGAAGGGAAGTCAATGAATTGGACAAACAATTGAAAAAGCTAGCAAAAGAACATATTGAAAACCCCCAATTTAGTACTAAATTAGAAATATTGAAAACCAAAGGAGAGATTAATAAAATTGAAATTAAGGAAACTATTGAATTAATAAATAAAATTAAGAGCTGGTTTTATGAAAAAAACAATAAAATTGATAGACCCTTAGTCAAAATGATTTAAAAAAAGAAAGAAGAAAACCAAATTATGAGTATCAAAAATGAAAAGTGTTAATCTACCTCCAATGAAGAGGAAATCAAAACAATAATTAGGAATTATGTTTCCCAATTGTATGTACATTAATATGACAATCTTATTGAAATGGATGAATATTTACAAAATTACAACTTGCCCAGATTAACTGAAGAGGAACTGAATTACCTAAATAACCCCATCTCAGAAAAAGAAATCAAACAAGCCATCAATGAACTAGGAAAAAATCTCCAGGGCCAGATGGGTTTACTAGTGAATTCTATCAAACATTTAAAGAACAATTGATTCCAATACTCTACAAACTATTTGGGAAAATGAGTGAAGAAGGAGTCCTACCAAATTCTTTTTATGACACAAATATGGTACTGATTCCTAAATCAGGAAGAGATAAAACAGAGAAAGAAAATTATAGACCAATTTCCCTCATGAATTCAGATGCAAAAATTTTAATTTTTTTTTTAAAGCAATTGGGGTTAAGTAACTTGCTCAAGGTTACACGGCTAGTCATTTGATTTATGCGTGGGTGCTCATTTTCTGAGGCCGGATCTGATCTCGGGTCATCCAAACTCCGAGGCCGGTGCTCTTACTCACTGCGCCACCTAGACGCCCCTTTAGGGCAATTGGGGTTAAGTAACTTGCCCAAGGTTACACGGCTAGGTTTTTGTTTGTGCGGATTAGGTGTCGGAGGCCGGCTCCGAACTCAGGTCCTTCTGATTCCAGGGCCGGCGCTCTATTCACTGCGCCACCTAGCCGCCCCGATGCAAAAATTTTAAATCAAATATTAGCCAAAAGACTCCAACAACTTTTCACAAAAATAATACACTTTGATCAGGTAGGATTTATTCCAGGAATGCAAGGATGGTTTAATATTAGGAAAACCATCAGTATAATTGAGCATATCAATAATAAAACTAACAAAAACCACATGATTATCGCAATAGATGCAGAAAATGCTTTTGACAAAGTACAACATCCATTCCTATTAAAACACTAGAAAGTATAGGAATAAATAGAGCCTTCCTTAAAATAGTAGATAGCATCTATTTAAAACCATCAGCAAGTATTATATGCAATGGGGATAAACTAGAAGCATTTCCAGTAAGATCAGGAGTGAAACAAGGGTGTCCACTATCACCCCTCTTATTCAATCTGGTACTAGAAACATTAGCAGTAGCAATTAGAGAAGAAAAAGAAATCAAAGGAATGAAATTAGGCAAAGAAGTGACCAAGCTATCACTCTTTGCAGAAGTTATGATGATATACTTAGAGAATCCTAGAGAATCAAGTAAAAAACTACTTGAGACAATAAGTAAATTTGGCAAAGTTGCAGGATATAAAATAAACCCACATAAATCCTTGGCATTCCTGTATATCTCTAATGAAACTCAACAGCAAGAGATAGAAAGAGAAATCCCATTTAAAGTCACTGTAGACATTTTAAAATATTTGGGAATCTACATGCCAAAACAAATCCAGAACCTATATGATCACAACTACAAAAGACTTCTCACACAAATAAAATCAGATCTAACTAATTGGAAAAATATCAATTGCTCGTGGCTTGGTCGAGCTAATATAATAAAAATGGCAATTTTACCCAAACTAAATTACATATTTAGTGCCATACCAATCAATTTACCAAAAAACTACTTTTTCAAGTTAGACAAAATAATAACAAAATTTACTTGGAAAAACAAACGGTCTAGAATATCAAGGGAATTAATGAAAAGAAATGCTAGGGAAGGTGGACTAGCTATGCCAGATCTTAATCTGTATTATACAGCAGCAGTCATCTGCTTCCTACTGGCAGAGGAGTAGAGTAGTGCATCAATGGAACAGATTGGGCACAGGAGACCCAGCAGTTAATGAATATAGTAATCTATTGTTTGATAAACCCAAAGACCCCAGTTTTGGGGATAAGAATGCACTATTTGACAAAAACTGCTGGGAAAACTGGAATACAGTCTGGCAGAAACTGGGCATAGATCATTATCTAGCACCATATACCAAAATCAAGTCTAAATGGGTGCATGATCTAGGTATAAAGGATGATACTGTAAGCAATCTGGGAAAGCAAGGAATAGTTTACCTGTCAGATTTGTGGAGAGGGAAAGACTTTAGGACCAAACAAGAATTAGAGATCACTTTAAGATGCAAAATGGATAATTTTGATTACATTAAATTGAAAAGCTTCTGTACAAACAAAGCCAATGTAACCAAGATCAAGAGGGAGGTGGGAAATTGGGAAAGAATTTTTACAACCTATGTCTCTGACAAAGGACTCATTTCTAAAATATACAGAGAATTGAGTCAAATCTATATGAATACAAGTCATTCCCCAATTGATAAATGGTCAAAGGATATGAACAGGCAGTTTTCAGAGAAAGAAATTAGAGATATCTATAAGCATATGAAGAAATGCTCTAAATCACTATTGATTAGAGAAATGCAAATCAAAAAAGCTCTGAGATACCACATCTCTCCAGTCAGATTGGCTAAGATGGCAAAACAGGATAATGACAAATGCTGGAGAGGATGTGGGCAAATTGGAACACTAATGCAATCCTGGTGGAGTTGTGAACTGATCCAACCATTCTGGAGAGCAATCTGGAATTATGCCCAAAGGGCTATAAATAATTTCATACCCTTTGACCCAGCAATACCACTTCTAGGGTTATATCCCAAAGAGAACATAGAAGAGGGAGGAAGACCCAAATGTACAAAAATATTTAAAGCAGCTCTTTTCATGGTTGCAAAGAATTGGAAATTAAAGGGGTGCCCATCAATTGGGGAATGGCTAAACAAGCTGTGGTATATGAATGTAATGGAATATTATTGTGCTATAAGAAACGAGGAGGAGACAGATTTCATATTTACCTGGAGAGGCTTATACAAACTGATGCTGAGCGAGAAGAGTAGAATCAGAAGAAATTTGTATACAATCACAGACACATCATATGTCTGATGACCAACTATGACAGACTGGACTCTTCTCAGCAATGCAGTGATATAAGTCAATCCCAAAAGACTCATGAAGGAGAGAAATGGGACATCCAGAGGTATAACTAGAAAGAACTGTGCTTGAATCCTGATGGAAGCAAACTAATTGACCTTTTTCTTTTCATTGTTTGGTTTTATTTCTTCTTTACCATTTTTCATCCCACCTAGTACAATAGGCCTTTGTAATTGGACTAATGTCTAATATGAATGTATTTGCAGATCCTATACTGGTCTATATGCTGTTGTGGGGGGTGGGAGGAGGGAGGTAAAGGTAATTTGAAAATCAAGGAACTATGGAATTGAATCTTGTTAACTGAAACTAAACTAATAAATTAATTTTAAAAAAAAGTCCAGTGGGAATTCTGACACAGAATTTCTTGAATATTTTGTAGTGAGGTTTTGATTTTAGTTTTGGGCTGGCATCAGGCTGAAGTCAGTTCCAACTCTGAAATTCTTTGATTCTGATACTGGGAAGGCAAGACAGAAACATTTCCAGTAACAGGAATAAGCAGTACCATGTTCACGGGAATTCAATGAACATGTTATCACAAGTAAAGAAATAACTAAGAGAAAATAATATGCTATGAAATCATTAGTGGAAGTTGAGGAAAGAACTATGAATTTCTAAGGCAATCAAAGACTTGAGGTATATATTAAAGAGAAAAAATATATTACAAACTTATCTAATAATATTTTTCTCTACTCAGACTAGTACTCACCTACCCCCACCTCTACTGGGGAAAAAAAGAATCACATTTATATATCACTTTCAGTTTTACAAAACACAATCCTCAAAACAGCTAGTAGGTGGGTAGGTCCCTATGAGAAGTTCTTAAGTAACTCCACTAAAATTGAATTGTTTACCAAAAATTTTTTTTCAAAAAATGTGAACAAGATCTTTTAAATCAAGTGAAGTCTGTAGCACTGAAGTAGCTCTTTTTTCAGTGCCACAATATGCTGGTGGTACTCACCATTAGTTAGTATAGCTGAAAAATCCGTGGGCTTTTCAGGAAGTCTGGCTCCCATTCCTGACTCTGCTGTTAACCAGCTAGGTGAATTTGGGCCTGCCTGAGCTCTGCTTCCTCATCTTTAAAATGAAAGAGTTGAACTGGATCACTGGTATTAAATTCAAATAGAAACAGATTCCAGTAGAAGTCATATTCATGTAGAAAATCACAAATTAACATTATCTATGTTGTATTATATTTTTGTTTTGTTTTTATTAAATAGTTCCCAATTAACTTTTAATCAGCTCTGACTGTCATAGGCCCAGAAGGTACAAATCTGACACTTCTATACTATATGGCCTCTCAGATCCATTCTAGTATGCATATTGTGTAATTCTTTGGCATTCAAACTGAACAACTCCAAACTGTTCTCTGAATGTGGTTATACTGGTCTAAGAGTCCAATGAATTGTTTGCCTAATTGACGTCACAAGAGATTCATTGCATTAGAATGATGCTAGGTTTTAAATATACCTTAGACTCACTCAATCACTAAAATATTTATTGTCTTTATTTGCTTTAAATATGCTTTCCGTTCAATCAATCAATAACACTTTTATTGAGTGCAGGGCCCAGAGATTCAAATATCTCCTTCTAAAGCCAGAGAATTCTATAACTTACTTTAAAAAAAAAAAAAGCTGTACTATTTTCTAAAAAAGTATTTAACTTTACTAGGCTTCAGTAAAAATTCCTCAAAAGGTCATTTTTTGTACCTTTTCCTACAAAGTGCTTTGCATTTTCCAGGTACACATATAATAAACTTTTAAATTAAGAACTACAAAATAAGATCTTCCTAAGGTTCATTTAATTTTTTTAAAAAGTGATCTAGATGTCAAGGTGCCTTTAATTTTTTTTTAAAGACAACTTTGACAAAATCATAATTAGATTTAAATTTTTGTCCTTCTTCCTAAAAGGTAATGAGATCACTCAGGATTCCTGACAACATCTGTGTGTGGTCCCTGGAGACTATGCTTCAGAACCATGGGTGTATACCAGCTGGACTACAGGAAAGGTGATTTTGAATTCTAGCTAATAGCATCCACTGTGTAAGCTAGTCTAATTAGGAGATAATGGAATGAGGCTGAACAAGGGAAAATGGAAGCTCAATTACTAGGAAACACTCCCTTACTGTGAGCTATTCAACCAGATTGTTAATTTGCATCCCAAGGGCAGTGATAGAAACCACAGAGTTTGGATCATTTGAAATTGGACCTGGTGCAATAGTAAAGAAAAAATTATGGGAATATGCTGTCATCATTTATCTGGAGGTAGGCCAGGCAATAATAATGGCTGGGTTTATTGTGTTTTTAAATCTTTTTACTTATCACAGCACTGAAGGAGATACAAATATGAACAAGGGACAGTCTGTGATCCTGGGAAAAGAAGTTGATCCACATAGACAGAGCAGACACAAAGACAGAGAAACTAGAAAGTGAATTACCTATTTGAGAAATGGGGCTAAAGGGAAGGGAGGAAGAAAGGAAGGAAAGAAAGGAGGAAGGAAGAAAGGAAGGAAGGGAGGAGGAAAGGAAGAAAAGAAGGAAGGAAAGAAGGAAGGAAGAAAGGAAAGAGGGAAGGAAGGAAGGAAGGAGGGAGGGAGAAAGGGAGGGAAGGAAGGGAAGAGAAGATGGACCTTTTCAGCTCTGTAATTCAATTCCTAAGGATTTCTATTTCATAAAATCCCCTTAGTCATTCAACATATATTATTATGTAGCCTATCAAAATGTATGCTACCTTTGAAAATACTGCTACTCCAATTTTTTCCAGTGTCTGAAAAGGCATTCCACATAATCTGTTCAAATTCATGAAGTTTTTGACAGGAAAGAAGTCCAACAACTAACAAAAACATATTGTGTCCAGTGAAACCACTATCTATGAGATCGGGTAAAACATGAATCTTTTAAAGATCCTTTTATTCCCATTTTAAAAATATTTCATTATAAAAAGCAAAATAAGATAGAAAACACACTGACCTTGGTCCTAATGCATATCCTCAGATGTTTTATTCATCTTGCCCCCTGACTCTTTATAAAAACATGTCACATTTAAAAAAAAAAAACATGTCACATTTTGCATTAAAACTCTTCAGTCTGAAATGATAACATTCATTTTACGTTTTTTGCTGACATTTTCTTCTCATTCATTCACTTCAAGTTAAGCAGTTAGTAAGTATTTCAATAGCATAATGCCTATAGCTAAAGCTTCCATCCTCTACATTAGTGGTTATCAAAATGCAGGCCATGACTTTAACAGTGATCTGTGATGATTTTCCAAGTGCTCCTTAGGTTAATCTCTTATAGTATTAATAAGATATTAATAAAAGTGTTTCCCACTTTAATTATTAATTTATTTATGCTAGGACTAATGATTACAAAATCTTAGGTAAGAAGCTGAAGACCTTAAGGGCACAGGCAATGTCTTTTGCTTGTTTGTTTTTTAACATTATCATTTAAAGTTTTGAGTTAGAAATTCTTTCCCTCTCCCTCCCTAAGACCATAAGCAATCCGATATAGGTTATATGTGTGTATGTATGTATATGTGTGTATGTATGTAGGTATACATATATATTTATTGCTTTTTTTGTCAAACTAGCCATTATGATAGGCATGAGTTTGTTTAAATTTGTATTTCTCTGATCAATAGTGATTTAGAGCATTTTTATGTGACTATACATGGCTTTGATTTCTTTGTCTGAAAACTTCCTGTTCATATCTCTTGACCACTTATCAATTGGAGGGTGACTTGTGTTTTTATAAATTTGACTCAGTTCTCTACATATTTGAAAAATGAGGCCTTTATCAGAGATACTTGCTGCAAACATTTTTCCCAGCTTTCTGCTTTCCTTATAGTTTTGGTTGCATTGGTTTTGTTTGTGCAAAAACTTTTTAATTTTATATAATCAAAATGTTCTATTTTATATTTTGTAATGCTCTCTATTTCTTGTTTGATCCTAAATTATTCCATTATCCATAAATCTGACAGATAAACTGTTCCATACTCTCTTAATTTGCTTAGGGTATCACTCTTTAAGTATACCCATTCTTATCTTATATTCATATATGGTGTGAGATGTTGGTCTATACCTAGTTTCTGCCATACTGTTTTCCAGTTTTCCCCTGCACTTTTTGTCAGATCATGAATTTTTGTTCCAAATCCTCGGATCTTTGGTTTTGTCACATACTAAGTTACTATGGTCATTTACAATTACAATGTACCTAATCTATTCCACTGATTCACCATTCTATTTCTTAACCAAATTGTTTTGGTAATTACTACTCTATAATACAGTTTGAGATTTGAAATGGCTGGACCACCTTCTTTTGCATTTTGTCATTTATTTCCTTGGTATCCTTGAGCTTTTTAAAATTAATTTTGTTATTATTTTTCCAGTTCCACAAAATAATTTTTGACAATTTGGTATCATGCTGAATAAATAGATTAAAGAATATGATTTTTATATATTGGCTTCATGAGCAAGTAATATTTTTCCATTTTTTTATATCTGACTTTACATGTGTGTAAAGGGTCTTATAGTTGTGTTCATATAGTTCCTGGGCTTGTCTTGGCAGGTAGACTCCCAAATATCATTAGATATCAATACATCTCTTCAATCATTTCTTTTTCAATAATAACCACTTACATCATTTTTTTCAGAGCACTGAGTATCTTTCCTCTTTCAGTTATCTTGAAGATTGACCTTTCAGCGCCCTCAAAACTCTGTCACCTCTTCCATATATACTTTGTCTGATCCAGCCGTCCTTCCTATCTGTTTTCTTTAATGTCATTACCACTTCTTCAGGCAACACATTAGGGATTGCTAAAAGTCAAAATTTTTAGGTTCTACTCTCATTAATAGAAAAGGTTTGAGAAATTAGCATGGAGTTTTTTCTGAATTTCTCATTTGCTAGTTGGCCTCCTTCCAGTTTTATCTTCAAGTATTCAGAATAATATGGTTTCACTGATTCTCATCCTATGAAGAACAATGGCTCCTTAGCTAATCCTATAAAAATAGTGATATTTCTATCATAATATAAAATTGTACGTGTTGTATTTAGTCACGTATGTTTACTATGCAAAAATATAAAACATATTTAATCTAGTGATTCCCTCTTTCACTTGCTCTTGTTCCCTTTTTCTTTCAATTCTCCTTTAGTTCTACCTCTAAAAGCTAAAAAATAAAGGCTTTGTTGGGGAATAACAATGACTACCGCATCCTTTTGTTAGCACAACCCAGTCATACTGTCATAATGTAGTCAATTAAATCCTGTCCTCTAACATCAAAATTCTAAAATCCTTTGCCATAAGTGTTATAGTAACAATTCCAGTATTTGTATAATTAAAGTGGCTAGTAAAACAAAGTAGGTGCCCATAGATTGGAGGGAGAATTGCTAAATAAATTGTGACACATTAATGTGAGGGATAATTACTTTTCCAAAAGACAAGACAAATACAAAATTTCAGAGAAACATGGAAAAACATATGCACTAATGTTAAGTAAGGTAAGCAGAAACTAGAAAATAATATACATGACTACAACTAAATAAATAGGGACAAAAAAGAAAATTCCATATAAATATGATGACAATGCTTGACCCTTTTAGGTCTAAGAAACTGGAAAACGTGCTGAAAATGTGGATATTGAATGGTGAATGTGCTATCAGATTCATCCAAAGTATTGGCTGGGTTTGCTGAATTGTATTCCTTTTTTAATCTTTAGTACAAGGAAAAGTTCACATCAGAGAGGAAGAGGAGAGCCATATTCAGCCATATAAAATGTAGGTTAAACAAAATAAAGCAACAAATGGAGGGAGAGGTCTGCATGCCAGTTGAGATGTCTAGCTAGCTCCCCACTTAGAGATGCAGTACAACCCAAAAGAAACTTTTCTGTCACTTTTAGCCTCTGTCTAGAAGGCTCAAAGGAACGCTTAGCCAAAAGTATACTCAAAACTAACACCAGTTGCATCTTCTACCGCCAGGTCAAGTCCTTAGAGAGAAAAAAATGGTGTATCATGCTATCCTTCCAATATTGAATAAGAACCACCAAGGGTAACATGAATAAACATACTTATTTGGGGGCATAAGGGTGAAGAGGTGTTAGGGAAGACTAGAGAGATACAGGCTTGAAAAGCAGTACTTTCTGAGGGGGGGTGGGTTTCCTACTAGAAAATGGACCCCATTCAAGGGACAACTTCAAAAGTTAAGCACAAACAAGAGGTGCTAGACTTTACTTAACATTTAGAGCAATAACAAAATTTGTATTTTAATTTGTTTCTAGATAATTCAAAAAGAAACATACTAAAGGGGATATTTAATTCTCTGCTGGTAGATTTTCCTGCCTTGAACTATGTAGGTGTGCATTTTTATAGTAGAATGACAAGTATAAATTAACACATGATAGTCATCACTGTCTGAAAAAGAGGGAGAGAGAGAGAGAGAGAAGCAGATAGCAATTTAGATTGTATAAACCTGACATTAATTGTTCCTAGCTATTAGGAACTGTTTCAAAAAATCAAAAGCATAAAAACGGTAAAAAAAAAAAAAAAAGAAAAGAAAGGAAGGAAGAAAAAGAAAAAAGGATTAAAATGCTTTTGGAATTCCTTCAACTCATACATTTAAAATAATACCTGCAACCTTGTCATTAAATGTCAATCAAATAACTTGGAATAGAGTCAAATTGCAATTATTATAAGAGCTATTCTGAATAAAATATTGGCTTCCTATGTGAGTTTTAGAAGAATATTGTATATCTTAACAAAAAGTTATATGAGCACAGACATGCCCCCTTTGTACTTTATAACCTGTTGGGTTAATAAAACAATGAAATTTTTCAATCTATTACGCAAATGATTAATTTAAAACCTTACTCCAATAGCTAGTTAAGTATAATACACTCATAGACTCATACACCCAGCTCAATGAAAAAATGTTGTTCTGTCCCCTACAATTCTAACTAATCCAGCAGAACTAAAACCATTCTTCCTTCCCAGTCTTTAGTTTCAAGTTGACAGCTAGCACATTTTTTGACTTACCAAGTATCTCTTTATAGTGTGACAAATAATATAATTTTGTTCAGCCCTTAAAAAGAAAACAGCAAATATGCAATACCCTCTGACAACTGTAGAATTTTACTCCCACTTAAGACATGCTCCAGACAGGGCCTTCTTTGAATAGAGATTCCTCTGGAGGATGGAACAACAGAGAATATATGTTGTTAATGTTTCAATTAGCATTTCAACCTAGGCAGATAAAATTGTAGGCCAAGAAGTCAGAAGCGTTTCTTCAAATATCAGTGGTATATGTATTGCCTTTCTCAAGTGCACATATGCATTTTGTGAAATGTAGTCACCTGAAAAAGGATGAGAATTTGGAGCCATTCCAAATATCATGTCCATGCTGTGTGGGACCATGTTGTAAGTAAGAGTAGTCATTAAGTCAGTCAAGTAGCAAGTGTTCATTGCATGAAGTCAAGTCAGCAAGCATTTTAAACCCCTTAATGTGCTAGGCATCATGCTAAGCACTGGTAATACAAAGAAAGGCAAAAGTAAGGCTTCTCCTCATGGAGTTTATAATTTCATGTCATACCAAGGGTCTTCAGAAACGAAACTCCAGTTATCAGGATTCCCAACACATATCCTTAAAATTATATATGATAGTGGTTAATATTAGAGAGTAATTCCATGTTGTTTCCCCAAAATCAGGTGTTTACCAATATAAAGATATTTTGTATGTATTTCAGTTACAACTCTTCATATCTTATCAGATTAAATTCTGGGCTTCCCCACCATGCCCCAGAAACCTCTTCTTCCTGGAAGATCAATGCAACCCTAGAATTTACACCTTTAAATTACCCTCCACTCCCACTCTTCTCCCTCTAATTAGATGATTGCTGCCAGAACCTCCATTTAAAGAGGTCTCACCTCCTTTTCAGCTTCCTTTTATCTGTTGTCTTTCTCTCTTTCCCAATTAGAATATAATTTTATTGAGAGCAGAGATGTCTCTTTGCACTTAGAGAGTATTTGTATTCCCCTTGCCTAGCACAGTGCCTGGTATATTGTCATTTATTCAGTCATGTCCAACTCTTCGTGACCCAATGAACTGATGGGGTGCTTGGGATATATATTTGTAACATTAGTCTATGTTTGTAACATCAGTTTGTAATATCAGTTTGTAACATCAGTTTGTAAAGGGGATCTATGTCTGTGAAATCAATTTGTAAAATCAGTCTGTAAAATCACATTTCCCCCTCCCTAGCCTCAGAGATTAACTCTGCCCCTTCCCCCTGCCAGCACTCTGCCCAGCTGCTTGGAACAATAACAAGCTACCTATGAATCTTTCACTAAACCATCTAGAAACCGTTTAGCTTAGCCAAATGTTATCTCCCCTAGTAGAGTGGCCAGCTGCATCCATGAATCCTTCAATGCCCTATCTATAGGTTAACTCCTTAGCCAATTATACCCATACTGAGTCTCCATTAGCCTTGGTTCCCAACATCCATCTTTTCAAACTTGATACTGATGGGTGGCAGATTGGGCACTTCTCAGTCAACCCTGACAGCTAGCTGACCTAGTGACATTTCAGGCCTAAAACCACACCTCCAGGTAGCCCTGCCTTGGGCTATTTCCCAGTGAGTTATGGGCAATACGCCTGCACAGTTGATATTAAAAGTGCATGTTCCTTTAAGCACTGACCACTCCTTAACTCCTCCCTAATCCCACCCTTACTCACCTAGTTAGCATAATTGACACCTGATTTACTACTATGACTCCTTAAAACTAAACCTGTGATTTCTGTAAGTTTACAGGTTCCCTAAGAACCCCTGCCTGCTGTAAAGCATAACAATAAACTTTTACAATCTAGACTCCAAGTTTGCTTGAGCCTACTGAATTCCTTCCAGACACGGGGACTCTGGTCATTGATCTTGATTGGAGCCTCTCTGGAACCTTTTACCCTTCCCCCCATCAGAACCACAGTATGCCAGGTCCTTCTGTTCATCACTATCTCTCAAAGTCTGTGGAAGTCCATTTTCATTGTTTTGATGATACTATCCATTTCACTCTCTGTCATCCTTTTTTCACTTTTCCCTTCAATCTTTTCCAACAATCAGGGTTTTTCTAAGGAGTCCTGTCTTCTCATTATGTGGCCAAAATATTTAAGCTTCAGCTTCAGGAGAATTTAATAAATGCCTGCTGAGTGACTGAAATACAATTTGAATTTTAAGAGAAATATTATCAACCTTAATTGAAAGATATGCAATTTCTCTTTTATTTTCCATGCATGTTCAGTAGGTTCATGAATTTAAGTGTTAACATTTCTATAGCAATTCATATTTGCAGAGGACTTTGGACTCATTGCTATTAATATATGTCTCACAGAGGAAACAAAAAAAAATTGTATGATGAATCTGTTTTTTTTTTTTTTTTAAAGCAATTGGGGTTAAGTAACTTGCTCAAGGTTACACGGCTAGTCATTATTTATGCGTGGGTGCTCATTTTCTGAGGCCGGATCTGATCTCGGGTCATCCCAATTCCGAGGCTGGCACTCTTACTCCCTGCGCCACCTAGCCGCCCCTTTAGGGCAATTGGGGTTAAGTAACTTGCCCAAGGTTACACGGCTAGGTTTTTGTTTGTGCGGATTAAGTGTCGGAGGCCGGCTCCGAACTCAGGTCCTTCTGATTCCAGGGCCGGCGCTCTATTCACTGCGCCACCTAGCCACCCCAATGAATCTGTTTCTAGGATAACTCACCATACAGTCTAATGTAAAGAACAGAGATGATAACGTTGTTCATATTCAAACTACAAATGAGTAGAAATCATAACTCTCTTGGTGTAGTAGTAGCTGCCACTGGTTGGCATTTTCTTTTATCAGCTTCAGTAAGAACCTTCTTTCATATGTAGTTTGCTTTTGATCAGTTTCTGGGAATATAGTGCTGATGTTAGCTAACATTCTTGGCCAATGACCATAACCCACTTTCCAGAGTATACTTAGGCAATTTTCTTTTTTTAAAAACGGAAGGAGACTTTTAAAAAGAGTAATTATCTTCCAATCAAGAAAAGTAAAAACATAAAAAGTTTAGCTTAGGATACGATATCAAGCACTTCTTTCACTACTTTTTTTCCCCTTTTTCCTTTTTCTCCCCCTCTCCCTCATCCCCATACCCCATCACACCAACAATGAATGAGGATGTAGGCACATCCATAATTAAGGACAGAGATTGGGACCATAACTATGATTTCACTGATGTAGGAAACTTTCACCTACCCATGCTGGTCAGCAATTCCTTTACAACTTAAAAGTCTTAGAGAATTGTCTAAGCACTGAAAGTTTAAGTGACTTAGCTAGGATCATTTGATCATTATGTGTCAGGCCATGCTTGTCTTCCTGGCTTAAAGTCTAGTTCTATATCCTCTACCCCAAGTTGATTCTCATTGAGTTAATACCCTAAAAACCAAATAAGATCATAGGAAGTTGTATCTAAAATTGTACAAGCATTCTGATCAACTTACCCAAAGTAGTGACTTTTGAAAACTGGACTTCTTCTTGACCTTCTTCCCAGAATCTGGCTTACTTCCCCACTGGACAATGATCTCTTTCCCCAAACCCTTGTTCTGGGATATATCCAGAACAACCTATGAAGAGTTTTCATTGGTCCCAAATTCTGGTATAGGATCACTATAAGACAATAGTCTTATTTACTCATAAATCGAGTTACTGTAATATATGGTTAGATTAAATAAGTAAACAAAGTTTTGTAGAATAGACTGATATTCTCATTGCAATTCTGAACTTTACACACAGTCATAGAAGGCCTGAATAACAGGTGCTTTCCAACTAGCATAGTTATACCAATCCATCAACTTGTAAGGTAAGTCTTTGTCTCCCCATTGGGCTCTAGTTTATGTCCCACTGGGTAAAGAAGAGGAGGAGGGAAAAAGATATCAAGGAGAAAATCCATCCAAAAAGACAATATCTAGACTTTTGTACAAAATACTTTTTGTAAAAGTTTAGAAGGGAAAAAATAAAAACCTAAAATTTTCTAGATTTAGATTTCCCAAAACATAACTAAAACCTCAAATGGCTGAAGTGACAAACCTTTGAAATGCCATGTAATGGAACTATTCCAAATTGACCTCATTGAAACAATCATTCAATAAATCAATAACCATTTATTAATTGTCTACTAAGTGTCAAGCACTGTGCTAAGTACTGGTATACAAAAAGAAGCAAAAAATTAGACATATAGTCTAATGGAAACATTCAGCTCATTCCATTGCCATCTGAGCACACCATGCCCAAGAGATAATTTTTATCAAGAGAAGCAGTACTGTACAAGGAAATGTAGATTGGTATCAAAATCAGGAGACCTAAGTTCAAATCTTGGCTCCAGCCTTAGGTCCTGTCTGACCCAAGTGCAGTCATTTAACCTCTAATATCTTAATATAGACTTGGTTTGTTTCAGAATACCAGAGTCCCAGAACAAGGGAACATGGAACTCACAAGACAATAAAGCAAGCCAATTTTATTGGGGAGAGATATTCAAGAAATAGAGAGATGGTTAGGGAGGGTTGACACATAGGAGTCCGATAGAGGCCTGTGTGAAGTTAGGCACCCTATTTGGGTGCCCCATTCCCAAACCAGTAAAGTCTAGTGGGGGTTTTTAGGGTTCTTATGTGTGTTTAACAGGATCATGCACTGGAAGAAGGAAGCTAGGGAGGAGTCTGGACCTGGGGGCATTGGTGCAGATTTAGGCTAATGGGAAGAGGAAAGCCTCCTAGGGAATAGATGGCTAGCTGGTATTCCTACTTCCCTAACTATGAGAAAAGGGGCTTTGGGCTGTTATTACTGCTGGTGTGACTCTGACATGAGGCCTCAAGGGTTTTTGAAATGCTTTGCTTAGCAGCAGGGTCAGGGGGATATTGGGAGTTTTACATCTTTAGTACTAGTTTCTTCATCTATTAAATAATGAGGGTCATCGACCAAATGACTACAAAGGTTTCTTCCGTTTCTAAAACTATGAACCTATGATAATAGGTTCCTGGAAGTCAGAAAACTCAGGTTCATCTGGGTGAACAGAAATATATTGCTAAATATAGACTCACCAAAAACACTTGATCATGAAAAAATGTCAAGTTATATCTTTATATTTGTTAACTATTTGTGAGGGATAATTTGCAGTGAAGTTTCCCCATTCTGAAAAATCAAATCTAGAGTGGCTTCACCATCCACTAGGCTTAAGTTTAGAGGTCACCTGACCTTGCAGGAATCTGGGACTTAGAGCAATGGAGACCCTCCCCAGTGCCACCTCAGCACAAGATGTGCCAAATAAGGACAGAAGTGCTTTGGATCACATTGGGTGATCTATGGTTTCCTTGTTCTGGTACTTGAGGTAGAGTGCCATGTTTATATTGTACACCTAACTTCCAGCTAATAGAAGAAAGGGATCAGGAGAGGGGTGGGGAAGAATTCTGCATTAGGGCTTTATAACTTCACCATTTCCTTTTGTAAATTGCTTCTCCTCCCTGACCATTTGTCAGGAGGGTGGCCCTTTCTCGAGATCGTAAATAAAACATTCTTTTCTGCTTCCTACCTTGATGAACCTCTGAGTATTATTTGGGTAAGGATTTCTGTTGCACACAGTTTTGGGGTGCACACATAATCAAATGATCTCAAATTTTTGTAGCACCTAAGATGGACTAGGGAGACCAAAGTAATTTTCACACATTGATACCAATTAGGGCACTGGAGGAGAAGAGAACATTTTAAGTGGAATTGCTCCTTTTCCCCCAAACTTTGACCATAATGCCACCTACCAAGGAATCTGCCACTTCTAGCATTAAGTATATAAGGGAGAGAAAAATGAATGGAAAAGAAAGAAAAGGGGGTGGGAAGAAAAGAAAGGCTAAGGAAGAGGGGTGAAAAAAAGAAAAGTATATGATAATTTTGTTGTATATTTAAACGGAATATATAGAGTGTGTGTGTATATATATATATATATAGAGAGAGAGAGAGAGAGAGAGAGAGAACATATAGTAGATTTGCAGTTTCATGTACAATCTTTTTTATCATACTATGTTATGAAAATGCTTGTTTTACTACATAAATTAAAAATAAAATATTTTTTTAAAAAAAGAAAGGACAGAAAAAAGGAAGGTCAGATGAGAGAAGGATGAAGGGTCACTGATGAGTGAGAAACTCATGTTTTCCTTTAAAAAACACTATCAGAAGGGGCAGCTAGATGGCACAGTGAGTAAGAGAGCCAGCCCCAGAGTTGGGAGGACCCAGGATAGGTTCTGGCCTCAGAAAATAAGCACTCACACATAAATAATGACTGGCCATGTAACCTTGAGCAAGTTACTTAGCCCCAATTGCTTAAAAAAAAAAAAAAACACTAGCAGAATTGTTATAAGCATCTTATTTTGACCCCAGACTTTTTTTTAAGCACTGTATTTGGAGTAAGAAGACCTGAGCTAAAATTCCAGTCCTGCTAATCCACCACCTTTGTGACCATGGCCAAATCATTTTAATATTCTAGGCCCTAGTTTTCTCATCTGCAAAATAAAGGAGTTGGACTAGATGGCCCCCAACTTCCCCTCCAGCTCTCAGTGTCTGAATTGATCTCATGATCTCTAGTCGTACTTAATACTTAAAGTATATTCTTTCCTCATGTATCACCTATCCAAATCTTCTTTTTTAATCCAGCAAACATTAAGAATCTACTTCTCTGTGCAAAGAATAAATGAAATGGCTCTTTTCCTATAGCAAATTGCATTATACTGGGGGGATACAGGTACCTGTACATGCAAATATAAAGCACAGGAAAAGTTCAGCCTCTGGTGAGGCCACCCCCCACAACTTTCCAGGTGCCCCCAAAGAATGCCTGCCCAGTGCTCTGCAGGGTCCCTAAATCCTACAGTGGCTTATGAGCCACCACTGGTGTATATGCCTTTAATAGTCAACTAGAGGAGATAACAAGTTCAGAATCAAGGCATTTAATTTTAAAAAGTAGCAATAAAATATTTCTCCAATAAACCTAGGATTTGCTGTCCTACATATGCATATATCAGTGGGAAGAATGGAAACAGGTAGGGAAAACCCATGGAGGAGTACATGTACAAGGAACACATGTGGTGAGGGCACATGTGTGTACAGGCAAACCATGCCTCTCATGTTATAGGGCTATTGATCACTGTTCTCCTTCTGCCAGGGTAGCTCTCTTGCTCCCTAGTGGTCACTACCAGTCCAGACATGCAATCTCCACCAGATGCCGCTCAGCTGTACATTGCTCAAATGATGCTGCTGTGCTGGAATCAGCCTAACTGGGGTGCATGGGGTGTTCAGGGAAGACTGCCACCTCTTGTGTGAGGGCCTGCTGAGCCCTTTTTAGGGCTACTCATCCAACTTTGGTGTCCATCCTCACCCAATTCTCCCTGTGGCTCCAAGAAACATGTGCAGTAGCCACACCCCAGCAAAACCATCTTGGCAGACGAACTAAACCAATCCGAAGATAAACAACAAGCCTCAAACCTATCAGTGAGTTAGGGGATGTCTGTCATCCAACCATGCAAAGACTTCTTCCAGTGGAATGGGTAAAAGAGAAGGATTTTTCCAATGGCCATGAAGGCAGCTAAAGGAGGTGCTGTTTAACTCTGAAAGTTTGGTCAGACACTGAAGACACCAAGGTCTTCCACTGCATCCCAGAACACAACCAGTTGTCCTGATTCTTCTCTTTGCCATTGGACTTCAATGATACTGGAAGAAAAAGTGAGGCTAACATTTCATGCAACTCTGTCTCATTTAAATCCAGTTCTGGAGCAAATCAAGACATCAGCTATAATGTCATTGCTCCTCTTCAAAATGAAGTACTGACAACAACTGCTTCTAACATGTGACTCAGTTAAAATCCTTGACTATCTCTGCCTTTAGGAATCATGGGCACCAATATGCTCATTTAGCTTAAAATCCATAAACTTTTTCCAGTTATGACTTTTGTTATTGTTTTTTGGGTCTGGGGGTTTTTTGTTTTATTTTTTTAAAGTAACATAAACCCTTGCCTGGGACCAACAAAAAAGCCTTCCTTTGGATTCTCTTTTATTTTCCCCTTCAGAGTCTTAGTCTATAAAGATCCTCATCTCTCCAAATAGAGATTCTCAACCCCACGGGCAACAAGCTTTTCAAAACAAAGAGCAGGAGTCCTCTCAGAGGTCTCAACTTCTTTGTTATGGAGTTTAGGATTCCATTGGCAGTTTTGCCCTAGCTCATGGTGAGTATTCCATATATATCATAATTCAGATCTCTGAATCTTGGTTGCAAGTCACATAATGGTTACTTGCCCAATAATTGTCAAGTGGCTCTGAGATTCATGTTTCCCAGTTTCCAAACTTTTCTATTTTTCAAATCTTCCTTTTCTTTCAGAATAAATAAGTGAAGGAAGGACACAACAAAAAGGTAAGCTCTAAGGACTCTTTTCCCTGGTTAGCTGTCGGTGAATAATTTATTAATAAATGAGATAGAACAAAGTTGAGTGTAAAATGGACAATTTCAATTATATTAATTTAAAAGTTTTTGTACAAATAAGACAAATGTAGCCAAGATCAGAAGGAAAGCATAAAATGGGGGGGGGGGGGATTTTATAGACAGTTTCTCAGATAAATATCACATATCCTAAATATATGAAGAACTTTGTCAAATCTTTAAGAATACCAGCCATTCCCCCAACTGATCAATGGCCAGAGGATATGAATAGGCAGCTTCCAATAAAGAAATCATAACAACTTATAGTCATATGAAAAAAGATTCTCTAAATCATTATTGATTAAAGAAATGCAAATATTTAAACAACCTTGAGATACCATTTTATACCTATCAGATTAGCTAAAATGATTGAAAGGGAAGGGAGCAAATATTGAAAGGGATGTGGAAAAAATTGGGACACTAATTCATTGTTGGTGAAATTGTTAAATGATTCCATCATTTGGAGAGCAGTCTGAATTCCTGATTCTTCCATAGAACCAACTCAACACCTGAAGGCATAGGCAACTGTAAATATACCAGCATAGTTCTTAATTGTGAAATATAACAGACTTTCCATATAGAAGACAGAAGCAAGACATTTATTCAGACAACAGAAAACCAAATCCCAACACCAGGAAACCAAATCCATCATAGAAACATAGAAGTTAATACACCATGACACAGCAGAAAGTCATACCATCATTTAGCCTTCCCACAAACCAACACACAAGCCTAGCTGTCTCCCCGGGTGTGTCCTCTCTCTCCCACCTTCTAGCTGCTCTGACTCCCAGATTCCTGTGGGCTGTGCTTCACCCTTCAGCAAACTCCTCTCACCACAGGTTCCATGTGATTATATTAGGCCTATTAAGGGGCAGAGAAGATCTTCGAATTCCCATTACCATAACAACACCTCAGATGGTTTTTAAAGGATATTTTTACAAATGTTATTTCACAGGTAGAATGCCTTATTAACTGGGGGGCTCAAAAAAAAAAAAAAACAGTCTCTTAGAGGCTCAGTTCATGAGTTGCTTCCTCCATGAAACCTCATTCATGAAGCCTTCCCCAATTCCCTTAGATGAAAAATGATAGAATTATAGATTTAGAGGTGGAAAGGATCCTTAAGGCCATAAAGTCCAACCCTTTCATTTTTCAGATGAGGAAGATGAGGCATAGAGAGGTTAGGTGACTTGTCTAGTATCTTGAACTAGTATCTGAAGTAGGACTTGAACCCCAAGTCTTTCTGACTCCAAATCCAGCAGCTTATCCGCTATACAATGTTACCTCTTAAAATTCTCCCAGAAACTTCTAGATCTCTCCTTTGTTGTTATCACACTTGACTTTGTATCATATCTACCTGAGTTCATGCCATATTTTCCACATTTCCTAGAAGGCAGAGATTATGTCAATTTTCACTTTCATAAACTCTTCAGCCACATCTCACACATAAGAGATGTTTAATATACTTTTTTCAAGTATGCAAAAAGATTAATTAGCATGAACTGAAGGCCTGGGCTAGGTGGGTGAACTACTCCCAACATACTTTTGTTAAACTGAATTTATTTGTTGATTTATCAGGTATGAATAGCTTGCAAGAAGACATGTACTACTGGCCGGAATCACCTTTTCTGGTCTTAAGGAAAAACAAAAGAATGAGAACAAACATGTGCAGGCTGTTGTATTTCAAATTATTTCACTGACAAGTTACTGTTTTGCAAAAATTCACTGCAAACCAAAAGCACACAAAAGAAAGACCAGGAAAAAAAGAAAAAAGTAAAATATACTCAAAATCATCCATAATATGTAAAATTTGTATGCTCCCATAGAACTTTAAAGTCAGAAATGAACTCAAATTGCATACAAAATTGCATACAATTCTGGGAATATGAGTAAAATTTTGAATACATTTAGTTAGACAACTAGTTAGACAACTAGTTAGACAACTAAATGTATTCAAAATTTTACTCATATTCCCAGAATCATCCAAATAGAACCTGTAATTATTTGGCTACTTACAATCTTGAATGATATAAAAAGTGGAAACTTTTCCCTAAATACCTGCTTTATTATGCAAAGCAACGGCAAACATAACATTAACAAGGTTAATAACAGCAGTGGGATAAAAAAAGAAAATAATTTACCTAGGAACTACACAATCTCTACTTCCACTAGAACTCTGAAGCCCTTAGTCAATTTGATTCTGTACCTCAGTTTCCCCATCTGTGAAATGGAAATGAGACTGTCTACCCACTACTTTCCTCTTGTTGAGAATAAATGGACATTCTGTCAGAGCTATAACTAGACCAGGTCACTGAAATGTAAAAGGTGCTACTAGCACTCAAACTTTTTCACCAGCTTAGAACCTAGTTCTAATAACTAGGTTATTGATGAATATTCTATTTATTTAAAGAATATTTATTTATTTAAATAAATATTCTATTTATTTAAAGAATAACTAGTTGGAATTCTAGGCTACCATATGGCAAGATTCCCCCTCCTCTACCCATTCAATTGCATCCTAGGTGAGCTCCTTTATAGTCCATCCCTGCTCTACTCCCACCCAATCCCCACCACATGCCAAGGAGCCTCCTAAGGACCAGAGATGGAACGAGAAGGACTGGTGTCCCAGGGTTTCTCCATTTCCCCTCTCAACTGAATTTGGTTTAGATGGTATATGAGGGCTAATTTCATGCTATTTGTCCCAGATGTGTTCTGTGAAGCCCCACACCCCTCTCCAACAACTTTGTGTTCTGATTAAGGCTTCCCTTCATATCACGAAGGACGAAGTTTGTTAAATCTCTCTGAGTCTCTCATCTAGTCTAGTTCATCTAGACTTTCAACTCAAAGAAAGTCCTAACAGCTAATTTCAACCTCTATTTTTACCAAGTCTAATAAAACTGCCACATTTTACATGTGAAGAAACTGGGCCCAACATCACAGACCAAGTTGGTGGTAGAACAGGAACCAAAAGCCAGATATTATTACAGTTCCCGTTCTGGTACCTCAAAAGCTTTTGTGGAACTGTACATCAGGGACACTTCTGTTTTAATGAGGATGTGAATTGAAAAGAAATGATGTGGGAAGTCATAAGGGGTGTTTTGGTAAATGTGTAACAACCAGGCTTGAGGGAGAGAGAGTAATGTATGCACACACTTTCTTAAATCTAGGCAACCAAAAAACCAATAAATGACACCCTGATTTGTAGTGATTTCCCATTTCTGAGGTGTAATGCTCCCACTGACAAGGTAATACTGGGTCTCCAAAGTTAGTTGGAGCTGACTCCAGCATGCCCCTGAAAGTGTACACTCATTCTTTTGGTAGCTCCTGAAGTTTCGACAAATGAGAACGCCTTTCCATCTCTCCAATCCTTCCCTGTGTCTCCCCAGTAAGACACTTAATAGACAAACATTTATTAAGCTCTTACTATGTGTCAGGCATTGTGCTAAGCACTAGCCTTCTTCTCTCCCCTTCAACCTTATCACTAGAAGAATATCATAGGAGGGTGGAAGGCATTCATGACAGGGCTGTGGAAAATAACTCCAACTCTTTCTTCCCCCTTTCATCCTCAAGCCTCAGGTCCTATAGAATATTCATCAAACAAACCAAGTTTGTATTTTGTTTTGCAACAAAAACTAATAAAAATGCTTTGCTCTTCAGAACCTCAAAAGTAGAGGGATGGTCAGGTTGATTTTTTAAATTGTTTTTATTTGGACTTGGTTAGAAATTAGAAGAAAAGCTATAGAAAATAAATAGTAATTGTAACCTTAAGTATCATAGAATTGGTTTTGAAGTTGTTATATTTTTCTGATAAATCAGAATCGAAGGTTATATAATGTCTCTGAGGTAGAAAAAAAAATCACATTTTTTCCCAAAGATATACAGATCTAACCTCTTAAAAGCAGAAATGTCTATGCAGACCTTTGCTTTTTTTAGCCTCTAAAAGTAGAGATTTCATTTATTAAAAGATGAATCTAGCAAAAGTTCCCTTGCAAAACAGAATTATGGAAATCAGGCTTATCAGGCTGACCCCACCCAAGATTTAGAATGTGGACTTAGAACCATACTCATGGAACCTTAGCATTGGAAATAGAGCTGATGGATGTGGGGAAAACCATTCCCCAAAAGTCTAGCTTATGCTGTGGGAGGAGAGGATGCTTCATCCCTTCCCCACTCATCTCTTGATTTCTAACGCAAGCAATCCTGCTCCCCTACCTGCACCTGGAACCACCTTCTCCTCTCCCCACCCCCTATATACTTTTCAGGGGTACAGGCCATTCAAGATAGAAATAATGAGGAAATGCACACTCACACACACACACAAACACACACATGCGTAACTGCCTGGATATAACACTTGACTACTCCATCCTAGACATGGTTTGGTTTGGGAGAGCCTTAGAATTTATCTAGTCTGACCCTCATAGATGTTCAAAAGATGTCAACCAGTCAGGAGTTTCTGGTCCAATTTCTTACTTTGTTTAATGCCTACCATAACTCATTATTTTTAAGTATAATTTATAATTGTCTTTAAAATACTCAGACAAAATGTCATTTAAGACCAAGAGCCCAAAAGGAAAATATTTTAAATAGCACTAACCTTAGTTTTTGATGCCCATTTAGGTTTGAAAAAGAGAAAATATTACCAACTTTAACCTCCAAATTTCACTAATGAAGACAATATATTCTTCTAGGCTGATGTTCTTAGTAGCTCATTACTGTGAATGGTATTTTGCTAATGTTCCACAGATGTAGTTAAAATTGTATCAGTATTTCTAGCATAAACACTTATTTCAAGGGCTTATTACTTGGTTGTACAAAATGTGTTTTGAAATGAATATCGCTACCACAATGCCTCCATTTAGAGAGAAATTTTCTCCCCCCCACCCCCCGCAATAAAAAGCACCCACTTGATAATTCACATTTTGAACATGTCCTAAATGCATATTTGCAGTGATAGAGAGTGACAGCTCTAAAGACTGAGAATGAGCACCCACACACCACCAGGGAGCTATTGTACTAAAAGAAGCATATAATGTCAAGGAAATAAACATGGGGAAAATACGCTGAAATGACACTAAGATTTGGACCCAAAGCCTTGAAAAGCAAGCTCGACAGCTCTGGATTCATCCATTATGTGTAGTATGCAGTAGTTGGGTCAAAGAATACAAACATTTGGTAGCAAAATCTCACCCAACTGCAGGAGATGGTAGCAATGTATAACGAAGAGTGGGGGGAAAAAGCTGGGGATCGGGAGACCTAGGTTCTATTCCTGTTTCTGCTTTGTGACTTTAACAAGACACCTCCACTCTGTGTTCCATTGTTCTCCTCTGAAAAGTGAGTAATTTTACAGATTTGCATATTCTGGAAGGCTTCTCAGCGCTAAAATTCTATGATTCTATCCAAGATGCATTTAAACCTTCTTTCTTGTGTCAGTATCTCAGCATGCTAATAACGACAGTGGTGTCAAGGGGAAAATGCTAACTTTGGAGACAAGACCTGGGTTTGAGTTCTGGCTCTAGCTTGTATGACTTTGGACAAGTCATTTAACCTCTCCCTGGACTTCATTCTCCTTCTATGCAAAATGAGTGAGTTAGACAAGATAATCTCTAATGTGCTTGCCAGCTCTGAGGCCTATGAAAATGGTAAGTCGTTTGGAAGAATTTCCAAAACATTTTCTTTTCTCAATCCATTAGGAAAACACCTCCATTCTGGAGCTTTCTTCTTGCCCTGTGCCCCAACCTCCAAGTTCCCTCTCTCTTTTGGTGATTTTAACACACCCATATTGACTGACTGAGAAAGAACATGACATAGGAAGTAGAGAGTCTGAGGGAGGAATAACTTGGCATCAAATCCTGCCTTTGACACAAACTGGCTGTGTGGCCCTGGGTCAGCCCCCTCACTCCTCTGCACTGCAAGCGACACTGTAAAACTATACATTTCAGAGCAGGTATCCATCTATGTTGGCAAGAGGAGTTTCCTCACAGGGAATTCTCTATACCAATGAAATAACAGGTCTTGTAAAAAGAACAAGAACAACACCAGATGACTATTTTAAAGAATCCACAGAAAACTATTAAGGTGGTCTTTTGTTTGTTCCATTCAGCAAAGAAGCAATTTTGCCTGCATAGAACTTTTCTCACCATCACACATAACCCTACCAACCCACCCCCCGAAAAACCTCTTTTTTAACTCTTTAGCTGTCTAAAACATAGTGAGTCCTATGGTTCTTCTGTGTTTATGGTTCTTCAGGTTCATCCAGAGTATATTTACACAAGGGTTATGGGGAGTGCCTATGCTGTTCCATGGTGAGGTATAGCAGAAGCCACTGAGATGTAATAAGCTAGTGGCTACATACAGTTTTCTGTCTAGCAACTAGCCCTACTATAGGATCTGGTCTTCACCTCCCAGATGGATCATTTTGTGAAGTCAAACTAGGCCATCTTTTGCCTCAATTCTTACCTAGCCTTTAATCACTGAATAGGTGTGCCTCAGACAAACTGAGCCCTGAAAAAGACCTTAGCTTAAAAAGGCCAGGGTCTCCCACTAAATACAAGGCCATCACCAATGGTCCTGACCTATTTCTTGCCCAGGACTTTGAGACTAGAGTGGGGCTGATGACTTTGCTCAGCCCTGCCTCACTTAAGTCCAATTCACTTGCAAGTCAAAACATCACCCTCCTGATGTCATTCATCTTCTTTGAGAATGAAGGATGAATAACCCAAGGGCCATATACATAGAAGACATCAGAAGTCACAGCTGAACCCAAGTTCTCCAATTTCAGAGTCAGCACTTCTATCACTATACCATCTCCCTAGAGTTTCCCTATGCTATTTTTGAAACAAAATTAAAAGTTCATTTTATTGGATGACTATGGCAACTACTCTACCAGCCCAATTTTCAGCTCTGGTCAAGGTTGTGTGGGACATGCAGGAAAGGGGATTTTCTCTACAAATTGAGTGAGGCTATATCTCACCCCTCCCCAATGTCCCTTTTTTTCTCCCAATAAGCACAAGAGATGCTGGCTGATCTGAAAAAATATTAATAAGCCACATTGTTTGGCAATCCTAAAGATGTCTCTGTAAAAGGCAGGTCAATCTATATTGAAAACACAATTATTCACAAAGCTCTAGAATGAGACAATAGAATGATGGTGTAAAGTGCTTTTAAGGCCATTGTAATTCCAGAGGTATTTGGTTAGCCTGAAATCGAAAATGTGTAGAGAGAGGTTCTTGAAGGTGGCTAGGGACAATAACAAACCCTCTTTGAAAAGGTAGGAGCATCTTCTCAGTAAGACATATTGAGATCATGAATATGTGTCCTGAAAAAAATTAGAAAGCATAAGATGTCAGGAGAATCAGCAGGTCCTTGTCATTCAAAAACCTATCATTTCTCACTCAAGAAGAGTCCACATATACAATGACTTTTCTTTTGCCTTTGTTACCCCAAAGCAATCACATCTCTAAAGTGAAAATGGGGAGTGGTGTCACTTTCTACCAGTTCTTCAGTCTCTAAAGAGATCATTGTCCCAAAAATAAGATGTATGTGTGTGTGTGTATATACACATATATATGTTTGTATACATATGTATGTGTATTTACATATATATGTATACACACAGAGAGAGTCAAAAAAGTATACTTCCCCTCTTGGCACAAGGGAGGAACTAGGGGTGTGCAACATTTCAGATGTTGTCAGGAAGGACTGATGTGTGTGTGTGTGTGTTAGGTTTTGCTAATTTTTTTCCTCTTCCTTTTCTGAATGTTTGTGGATCATTGGAAAGTGTCAGCCTTGGGTATAAAGAGCTGTGGATTTGGAGTCTGATAAAACCTGAATTTGAAACTTGCCTCACATACTTATTAGCTGGGTGACCCTGGGCAAGTCATTTAACTTTTACAATCCTTAGTTTCCACCTCTGTAAAAGCAGTGGGTTAGAATCAATGACCTTAGAGGTCCCTTCTAATTTGAAATCTATGATTCTTATTTGGCAATGAGGATGATATTAAAATCAAAAGATAACAAGACTTGTTTTAAAAGTCTCTATTCTTAATAACAGAGATATAATCTTTGGCGATAATTGGAAGAAAGGGAATATGGAAGCTTAAAAAACTATATATGATTCCTTAACTAAATATATGCTAGAAACATATGTTTATTCCCTCCATGTTTCAAACCACATGAAATTCAGGAGAATTACTAAGTCATAATGCTTACCCAATGCCTCATGAATTCCAGACTTGCCCCCGGAGCGTTTTCTCTTTCCTCGATATTCCAAACACGGGAGACCACCTATCTTTTCAAAACACAGTTTCTTGTTGATGAAGAGGAAAAGAATTGCCAGTAGAACAATAAAGACACCAACAGCCGATAAGAAACCGATGGCTTCTGGAGTAACTATCAAAAGAGCAGAAAGAATATATATATAGATATATATATATATATATATATATATATATATATATATATGTCATTGAGACATACAATAGAGAAAAGCAATATTTTTCTCTAAAGAGTGATCATGGGTATATGGTATTAATGGTCTCCAAAATTTCTTGATTGAACACCTTTGCCAACAATTTTTTTTTTTAACTGTACCCTCTTAGTAGTAGTAAAATAGTCATTGATATTTGGTAGACTAAAAGGTATAAAATTCAGGAAATGGAAACTATGAATCAGAGTCTAGAGCAAGGTATATTTTTTATCTTTATTTTATTTTTAATTAATGAACTAAAACAAGCATTTCCATAACATAATAGAGTTTTTTTTAAGGTGATGGTGTATTAAACTGTAAATCTACTATATAAAACTTACTATTCCTTTGAAATATATAACAAAATTATCATGCAAATTTTTGCTGATTTGACTCTACTACTGTGATCTCTCCTAGGATAGTCCTTTAAAAACAAGGTAGAAACTAATTAAGCCTTGGTATTCATTGAAATTTCAGTAAATATTGTGCAATTCATTGCAGATGTAAAGACAAAAGCAAAAATAGTGCCTACCCTCAAGGAGCATATATTCTATTGTGGAGGTAGGGGGAAGGAAACACGTACACAGATAAGTAAATACAAAATAAGCACAAAATTAATATAAAGTAATGACTTGAGATCCAGAGAAGGCTTATACTTGAGATGGAATACTAACAAATGTTACAATCTGTAAAAAAAGCCTTCTGTATGGAGATGACAGTAAGAAACTAAGTATCTTTTTTTTTATTTGCAAGTTTTTTCAAGATTGAGGAAGAGAACTGAGTATGATGAAGTAGAGAGCAAAACATTATCTTTCTGCCTACCAAACACCCTATTGTTTTTTAAAAGTTATATTCTGTGAGTTGTCTCTGTTATAGACGATAAATTCTTCCTATTTCAACTGTAATAGCTATTAAAATCAAGGGCTGAAATCAATTGAATTTAGAACCAACCCTTCAAAAATCAGCACAGCGCAAAGTGTTTAATCAAAATTTTCAAAAATAATGGCAATTCAACTGACTCAGAACAGCAACATATACCATGCCTACAAGGTAGATGCAAAGAACAACAAAACTATTGTATTTACAATTATAGCTCAAAACTATTATATTTATCCAATTCAATTCAAAGTTTTTACTAGGCAGTTTTGAGTAAATAAATATGTGCAGCACTGCTACAGCTCTTTCATATCTGCAAACAAACTATCAAAAGGCAACTTTTATATGGGCAATTTAACCAATTAAGAATTTTTTTTTAATAAAAGGCATGTTCTGGACTGAATATTTTTTTTTTAACAAAGCTGTCATATAAATTTAATCATCGTTATTCTCTAAGCTCCATCCTAAGTAAAAAGGATTTTGGCAAGTCTGGTTTCAACATGAAAATTATTAATGGTCTCCAGATAAATCTCCAATCTTGTACTTTCTATCTAAGAAAATGGAATTTTATTTTTAACTACTAATAGTTTAGAATTTTGAATGATAAAACATCATTCCCCATTGAAGGCAGGCTATTAATATGTCTTCACTTGGTACAGAATTAAGTACCATATATGGAGACTTTCAAAGCTCAAATGAAACCCACCCTTCCCTCTTTTTTTTGGCTTCCTAACTCCTTTCATCCCACTTCCAAATTTTGGTAGAAAATCAGATTTTCCAATATAATAGGGGCAATAAAGCTACAGGTATATGAATGCACATTAATGAATGTAGAAATTTAAACATTTACATTGTAAGCCCACCAAAATAAATCAGTACGTACGAGGTAAGGGAAAAGAAGGTATCACTGAAATTTTATGTTTGTTTTTTTTAATAATGATAAGAAGATGCAGGGGGCTTGTAATCAGCAAGGAAAAAAGGAATACCCACACCAAAGTATTAGATTACTATCATAAGTTCTTGCAGTTCCGAACTTTAGCTAAGGCATCCACCAATGGAACCTTTCCAGAGATACCTCAAATAAGGCAGGTTGAACTACCAAGAAAGAGCATGGTTTCTATCAGATGAGATCAGATTATGGAGGATGCTCTTATACTGATGGGCACACTTTGATTTATATACAGAACCTTTTATGCTTCATACAAACAATTCATCAATAAAAGTGGAGAACTAGCTTTGGTGTAAGGCATATCTGGGTTCAAATCCACCCTCTCACACTTCTGAGGTATATGACCTTAGGCAAGTCACTTAACCCCTCTCAGCTCCAATTTCCTCATATATAAAATGGAAAAATAATATATGTAGCACCTATGCCCAGGGGTTGTGAGGATCAAATGAGATATGAAGTACTTTGCAAATTTTAGAGCTTTACAGAAATGTCAGTTATTATCTAGTAGAATATAAGCTCCTTGAGGGCAGAAAGCTTTCACTTTTTCTTTTGCATGGCCAATTCTCTAACCTCTAAATAAGCATAGGATAATATGAATGGCCCAGAAGTAGGCGGCAATTTCCTACCTATAAATTATTGTCCATAAATTGTATATAACCTCTGTGGTATACACAATAATCTGCTTAAATGTGTGGCTTTTTTTCTTTTGCAGAATTTAAAACTCAACTCTTGCCATATTTCACAGTAATCTCCACTTCCTAATTTACATCTTACAAGCTTAAATAGTAAATTCACAAGGAAGGCCCATAGCAGAACCCATCTCACTATATTTTCATGGACTTGTCCAGTTTGTTGCCAGGTAAATGTGCTTTTATTCTTCATATTCTTTTATTCTTCATTCTTCACTTTATTTAGACTTCTGCTTACTTGGTCTAAACAAGAAGCCATTTTGCTTTGACCATTCCAAGCCAGCATCCACATACATTGTGAGGAAATCATGGTTGAGGGACTGAAAAGGAACACAAGGGCTCAAAAAAACACAAGTCAGGGTTTTTATTACTCACAGGCAAACAGACATGCAACTCCCCAGAACTACAAGTCTTATGGGCAGTGCAGGGAGTGACATGGATATGGTGCCAATTGGGAACCCAGATCTCTGCTTTCATATCTGATTGTTGTTTCTGGCCATACTGACAGGGAGCAATTGGAAGGAAGTCCTGATGAGCAGTTAATCAATGGGTAATCTGGACTGTGACTTTCCCTTACTGACCACAAGGGCATCATGATTAAGTAGGTTTGCTAACCTTGCATGTATGGATTAGCTGAAGTTTGCTAAAGTGATTTTGATCAGAAGAGTTTTGCATTCCTGGTCTAAGTGTATCTGACTCAACCAGTATCTGGGTATATAGAAACTTCCCGATACACAAACAGGTCAATCAGTGGTCAAACCTAGAGTCACTTTTGTCAGCTAAGGCCTAGCAGTAGGCCAATCCTCACACATATATAAACCAAAGCAAGCTATTCTTCCTTTGTAGTTCATTGATGCAGTATCTCTGTGCCTCTGGGTCCAAATGGAATTAAAAACCATGGCATAAAAGCTCTTAAAATCATTTTAGATCCTGTGCACAGAAGTGCTTCAGTGAGGGAAAAGCATTATGTATATCATCTGCTACTGATGACAAGGGCACATATGTCAAGAAATTCAAGTACCATCTGCAAAGTAACTCCTCTAATTATTCCAGTAATTACTAAATTAGAAATCTGACGGCTGTGAAGTTCAGTCACACAGTTCGTGTTACAAAATACTTTGCTAAGGACACACTTTCATAAAAGTGAGACTTTAGCTCTCTGACATGCCATTGGATAGCCCTGTCTGTTAATTTTCAAATAATGTCCCAGAGAAACTGGGAGATTACAGTAAAATGGATGATATTGCATGTCATGTAACATTGTAGGTCAGATTCAACAGTCATTGAATATTTTAGAAGGTTAACTGTCCACTTTCTTTCACCTGACTTTATAAAAAGAACTGGAATTATGGCAAGAAAGGAAAATGGAAAGGAGTTTTAAAAGTTGGAAGTGGCAAAAGAACTTATAAACTAGCATCTTCTTTTTGTTATTCAACCATTTTCAGTAATGTCTGACTCTTAATAACCTTCTTTAGGTTTATTTCACAAAGATATTGGAGTAGTTTACCATTTTTTTCCAGTTCATTCTATATATGAGGAAACTGAGGCAAGCAGGGTTAAGTGACTTGCCCAGGGTTACATAACTAATAAGTGTCTGAGGCCAGATTTGAACTCAGAAAGATAAGTCTTCCTGACTTCAGGCTCTGCACTCTACCCACTGAGCTACTGGATGCATTCACTTCATTAATTCCCCACCAAAAAAAAAAGGTACTGGGAATGAGAAACTCCAAGAGTTTCTATACCAAGACACCCCTCCAAAGACTAAATATTACTTTACTGATATGAATAAAACAATATATTCAAATTTTCTGACAAGCAATTAAACTCCTTACATAATTACATTGGACCCTGAGAAACTCAGTCCTTGACTTCAAACTAAATGGGTTTTTTTTTTCTTCTTTCTTATCAGTGCTTCAGAGAAGAGAACTTGGGTGTCCTTAGGAAAGTATTTACTAGTAGAATTATCCTATAATAAAAATAATGTATGAAGTGCCTTTCTCACAAAAAGATCATGTGAGGAAAGTAGCATATATCCCATTTTACAGATAAGTAAACTAAGCTCTTAGAAATTAAATGATGTGATTTCACATATATAACCTATATCAAATTGCTACTGTCTCAAGGGAGGGGGCAGAGTAGGGAAGGAAGGAGAAAATTTGGGCTCAAAAAAATTTTTAAGTGAATGTTTAAAATTGTCTTTACATGTAATAGGAAAAAATAAAATTCTATTTTTTAAAAAAGGGAATTAAGGATTTTCCCTTCTACATCAGAGGTGTCAAATAGGAAGCCAGAATTAAATTAAAATGTAATTAGAAGATATTTAACAAAATAAATATAAAATACTGTAGGATATAGATAATGCTAATATGTGGTTTTCTAAGTCAATATGTGACTTGCAAGGATCCCCATGTTCATTTAGTGGCCCATTTCTATTTGAATTTGACACAGCTGCTGGTGCATCACACCACTCCTCAGACACACAATTCAGGGGTAATACAGTGCAGAAGCCATGATATGATTTGTTATAAATGAACATTTACAAATATTTTAAACTAACAAAATCATTACAAAGTTTCTAGGGCTCTGCATGTGAGAAGTTTGCTTGTGAGAAGTTATTACAAAATATTAAGGGAATGAATAACTTTGATTTTTCTCATTCTCACCAAGCATTTTATGAGACAACTTTTCATAGGTTTAGAGAGTTAGAGATTAAAAAGACCTTTGAGGCCATTGTCTATTTTACAGATGAGGAAACTATGGCAGAAAGAGGTTAAGTGACTTGCCCAGGGTCCTGCAACTAGTAAGTGCCAGGACCATGATGTGAATTCAGGTCTTCCTGACTTCTGGATTCCATCTACTGTGGCAGCTGGGCCATGCCAGGCAGTGGGAAAGTTGCTGAAGATACCAACATAAAAATGAAACTGTAGCTGAACAGAAATATAATAAAATCCATATGGAAAAAGAAATAAACCTTAGTATTGAGGAGCACTAAAAGAGTAATAAAGGTAGCCTTGCTCTTTTGGACCTTGAAACATATTAAGGAGTGTTTGTCAAAACTCTCCAGTAATGAGCAGAAATTAGAAATATGAATTAGTAGAATAGAATAGAGAACCCAGAGGTCAAACCAACTAAACCCAAAGGATTAATGTCGGAAAAACCTAGAAAAAATAAAAACTAGGAAAGAATACATAAGAACTACTAATATCTATGATATTGTCAAAAGGAAAATTCTTTGTTTGGACTTTTACCCTGATTAACAAGGCAAAACTCAAGACTAAGAGAATTAAAAGGATTTCCCCATAAGTACATCAAGGTAGCAACACACTGGTGGGCTGAAAGCTGAAGATCTGGAATGGCTTCAAGGTGGACCCAGCTTTTATTGGCAATTATCTTAATGAGATAAAGACAATTCAGGTAGGTCAACTTCAGCAAAAGAGGTTCAACCTTTGCATCTCAATTCCTCTCCCAGGAAGCAAGTGAGTGGCAATTTGCAGGTATGTGACAAAGAACGGGAAATGCAAAAAGCTAGACTAAAGTGGCCTTCTCCAAACTCCCTCAATACTGATGGACAACCAGGAACAATGGGTCACTGAGCCAATATAACTTTCAATAATTTGGAAATGAAATAAACAAATTATTAGCTTCACCATTTTTCTCAGCAGTGCTTATTTGTTGCCCCAGAGGTAATACAAAACCAACCACTTAAAATTAAGTTATTTGAGACTTAGGTGCAACTTAGCACAACCCATAATCAAAGTACTAGCAACCAATCATTTCACAGTGCTTTAAAGAACAATCTTTTTGTGTCATCCTTTGGGTGTTATCTTTGATGTGTTGATAAATATATGTTTAAAAGTTGTTGATTGCTTATGAAAATGAATAGGATGGATTATCTTCTTCAGCTGTATTAAAATGTAAATTTTCATGGAATATAGCAGGATATAGTAGAAACATCAACTTTGAGTCAGGAGAGATCTGGGCTCAGACCCAGCTCTGTAATTACCAATGGGACCTGGGGCAAATCACCTAAATTCTCTGAACCTCTCTTTTCTCATCTGTAAAATGATGATAATGCTATATATAGCACAGGATTATTATGAGGATCAAAGGAGTTAAGGTACATAAAATCTTTGCAGTCTTAAGATGTCATATCCCATAGTGGATATCGTTGGATATTCACATGCTTTATACAGCCACAGAAATGTCACTAGAGGCAAGTTAGTGCTTAGCAGAGTAGGATTGTAAGTACTTTTAAAATAATAGTGAAAGGAAAATATTCATCATCTTCCTTTTACATGCTTATAAGAGCATTCTTATAAGAGTCCTGACTGAATACTTCAACTCTTTCCAATAATATTGGCCATTTCATGGCCGTACCTCATTTCATGTACTAAAAAAAAAAAGTTAGGAGCAACAATCAGCAATAATTTTGTTGGTTACTAAAGGTCAATTTAACATTTTTAGAATTGGGGGGGTATGTTTTTAATGATATGAATATACCTTTTAATTTAACCCAACACAGTTGAATTGAATTGAATTATGGAGATTTGTGGGATTTTTATGGGCTAGAGTGCAAAAAGAATCCCCTTTATTTGATTATTGCTATATTATAATGGGAACACCTTGAAATTAGAAACATATGCACAAGCAAAAACATGTTATATTTCATCACTGGATAGAGTGAATGACATGTGTAAAGCTAAGTATGAGCAGCTTTCCAGAAGAATGCTACTATGAACAGCTCTTAAGGTTCTGATTACATAGTATAGTGAACACGCTATTTATTCAATAACAAACCAGAACAAAATATTCACAGTAACTCGAGGTACAGCATTCACAATGTTACAAGATAGTCAAAATACAGCATTCACAACAACTTATCACTAAGATGGCTACATAGTTTTCACCACAGTGGTCACAAAGTTTTGAAAAAAGAACAATCATTTAGCAACATAAGCATTCAATCATCTCAATCATTCAATCATCTTTAAGAGGTTTGCCTTCTTAAAGGACACAAAGTACAATATCAAAGTTCTCCACTCATGGGGCATACCAAGTTTCAAATCAGTCAATTATTCACACATCAATCACTATTCAATCATCAGAAAATACACAAGCCCTCCACCCCTAGGTCACTAGTAAATTACAGTTTCTCAGTCAGTACACAGTGTCCAAGTAAAGTCTTCTTTCAGCTTGACTTGGGGTGGTCTCTCAGATTCCCTGGATCCCATTCCATGGTCTCTGGTCCTACCTGACTTCAACAAACTGTCACCTGGGTTCAAAGGCAGACAGTTCCCAGGTCCTTGTCTAGCTCTCCAAACTAGAACACTTCCTGTTCCATGCTGAAGCTCACAACGTCCAGTTCACCTTAAATCTTTCACAGTCTTTGTTCCCAGGGCTTAACAAAGCCACAAACAGGTTCACACAAAGTACCAGAATCACAGTCATGCTTCCTCAGTCTGCGGCAGCTCCAGCCTGCCCTTGGACTCAGCAGCTCCTCAGCAGAAGCTCCAGCTGGTTCCCAGAATTAAAATCATTCTCTCCAGCCTGGAGGGGCCTTTCATCTTCAGCCTCCCCTGTGGCAGCAGCTTCTGCCTCCATGAAGCTTGCTCCACAAGATCTGTCTGACCCAGAAGGGACTTCTCCTTACACACACACACACACACACACACACACACACACACACACACACACACACACACATACACACACACACACATCATTAGCTCCTTCCTGTTTCATCCAACCCTTTCCTGTTATATCAGCAACAGGGGTTCACACCTTCTGTTTCTTTAACAGATGCTTGATTAATCACTAAGTTGTAAGTACCTCTCAGCTTAGCAATATAAAAGGAGCTTCAAATTTCACCCCAAATTTTGTAATGATCACAGAATTCACTAAGAAATTGAAATCTCAAGTTAAAAGAATATTTTTAATAGATGAAAATCTCAGGATGTGTAAAAACAACTGTCTTCTAACAGATAAAAGCTCAGATGAGCAAGACTTACATGAAAATTATACTTTCCCACTCTTTGGATAAACACCTCTGCATTCAGTGAGTAAATTAAAATGTGATTTCTTTTACTTCCAAGATCTTAATTTCTCAATCCCATAAACAACACCTACACCCTGAGAATGAACACTTCAACAAAAATTATTATAGAGGCAGCTGGTGGCTCAGTGGATAGAGTGGTGGTCCTGGAGTTAGGAAAACAGTTCAAATCTGGCCCCAGCTACTTGCTAGTTGTGTGACCCTGGACAAGTCACTTAACCTTTGTTTCCTTAGTTTTCCCAACTGTAAAATTCAGATAATAATAGCCTCTACCTTGCAGGGCTGTTGTGGGAATAAGATGAGATTAATATTTGGGAGGAAAGTGAAAGACAGTGCAGGGCCTGCAAGAGTAAGCATTACATAAATTCTATATATAATGCTTCATCTTTATTTTTCACTTATCTGATACACCAATAGTACCTAAACCATTTTGCTGAAATAAAAAGATAAATGCTTTTTGTCAAAACCTAAAAACAAGGGAGAAATATTTGAGAACTTTAAAGATCCTTCCTTAATTTTTTTTTTCAAATATTGGCCTAAGAAACTTCATTCTCAGGGTTTTTTTTTTAAGTGTAATTGAGGTACCTCAAAATAGGAACTTATAATTCAAGGTCTTCCTAATTTCCAAGTTTGCTGTCACCATGATAACTGCAACATAAAATTATTTCTTGTGTTTCTAAAACTGTTTAGCCCATGGAGAAATTAATTATTCACTGCACCTGGGGTATGGTTTGTTGTGAATTTCAAAAGTAAGTTGACATTTTGGCTGATAACAAGTACATAGAGTCCTGGCAAAGAGATAAACTCCCTAGCACCATCATCCTTTTTTTGAAACTCAGACAACCTACGATCATTCAGATTGACTGAGCAAAATTATCCTTTTACCTGAATAAAATCAGTACCTTTTGCATGCCCTCATGCCTTAACCTGAATGGTGAGCTTCTTGAGGGTTAATATCTAAATAAAAACTTGCTCCAAGCATAGATTTTTTTAAATAAATTTCTAATTGAATCCTAGACTTTGGTAATAGGAATGTTTACTGGTACTTTTTAATTACAAAAAAAAAAAAAACCCTTCACATAAATTGTCTGTTTTACTGTCAGTGCTAATTACATTTCATTATATATTTGGAGTAAGCTATTATTTTCCTGCTGGTTCCCATGGCATTCTTCATTGTCAGCTGTTAATTGTCTAGCGTTCACACAGGATTGTGAACCAAGTAGGTTGCTGTGTGGGCAGAAGTTCTAGGCAAAGCAGTATGGCTATGGAAGTTTGCATTGTTGTTATTGTGGCATATTAGAAAGTTTCCACCTACTTACAGTACCCACATAATTTGTTGCACATCATTGATATCAACAGTGTTGCTATGCAGTAAGGCATGGGAGGCCACCTGTAATGTGCCTTCTACTTGACAATTAGCATCATCCATCGAAAGTCCATCCACTTCTGGCCGTGTGATGTATGGAAGAGTACTGGATTTGGAGTAAAAAGGCCTGGGCTCAAATCCTGACTTGGCCACTTACTATCTTTCTAAGTCTAACTTTACTTCTCTGGGTCTTAATATCCTTAATTTATAAAATTAGGGAGATTAACTAAAAGAGTTCTTAATTCCCTTTTCATCTTCTAAAATCTATGCTTAACAGATTTAATGGAGAGGTCCCAAAATGAGGGAAGGGGATTTTGTTGGGAAGTCACTGATATGTCAAAACAAAATTTATCAATTTTTTAAACACTCACCAAAAGAAAGGAATGAGCCACATAAATTGACCTTAAAATGCAACAGTAAAAAAAGAAAGTCCTTACTGAAGGCTTACTTTATCTTTAAGGTCTAGGCACAAAGAAGTCCCTGATTAGAGTTGTTCATTCCCCATATACTGTCACCATTTAAGCTATGAAAGCCAAGGGCAGTGTAGAGAGTTAATATTTTTTGAAAAGTCAAGTGTCAAGAAGCCTTCAAAGTGAATTTGGAGTTATTGTCTTGCTAAAATTACTCCCCACTGGTTTTTAGAACTCTGGGCCTAGTGCTAATTACATTTTCATCTTCTCTCCCTAACTTTAGCAAGTATTATGTGAGCGATCAATGAAATGCAAAAGGCAATATTTCCCACATTTCTGAGAAGAGTAAGTTGTGAAAGCTACTTACTTCTGAAAACATACAGGGACTGTGAGAAACAGGTACCTGAAGCTCAGAGGGCCAGAACAATCAGGTACCAAACAGGTGGCTCTTTCATTTGTGTGTCCAGCATGTGTGCCAGAATAGCTTTAGAAATAAAATCTTATGTTTTCACAGGATTGCTTCTCCTTCCAGATATTCTCAAAAGCAACTCTGGCCTGCTTGAAAGCAAGACAAAAAATATCACTGCCTCTGAAAAACTAAAAATAAGTATCATATAGAGACAATAGCTAATATTATAATAGTTGACCTTTATGTAGCACTTCCTTACTGTGTACCAGGCACTGTGCTAAGCATTTTACAAAACTTATCTCATTTGATCTTCACAACAACCTTGGGAAATAGGTGATATTATTGTCCTTATTTTACATTTGAGGAAACTGAGGCAAACAGAAGTTGTGACTTGCCCAAGATCACACAGCTAATAAGTGTCTAAGGCTGGATTTGAACACAGATTTTGATGTGCATAGGTAGAGGGGGTTCCCACACAAATGAGATTTCATACTAATACATATCTTGAAATGTGTTGTAGAGACACTGTTTGACTAAGCCCACTGGGGCTAGAGTCTTATGCAATTCCTGGTTCTATACCCAGCCACTAAACTTTGTGCTGGGTTCAAAGTATGACTTCTAAATAAGGGGATTAGACTCTCTGTTCTTACACTCTTTGGCTTGCTTACAAGTCCCTATCTTGGCATCCCAGAGATGGTGCTAATTACAGTAGACTTTGGAGTTCCTCAAAGTGAGAAGTGAGACAGTACTCAAGGTACACTGTGAATGATGTATGAGACAACTAGTTTATTACTACACAGAAAAAAATGTTCAACACAGAAGAATTATACACATATAAATAAAATTAACAGGACATAGTAATTTAACTTAACATTATAGTTACCATCAGTTGAGAAGCTAGTATTTAAGTCTTATAAGAACCTAAAACAATTTGAAAGGTCATTCATTAGCCATTTTAAATGTTATCTCATTTTAGCATTGTTCTATCACTACTGGGCCTAGCTGCTTGGTATCACAACCATGCTTGGTCCAACCCTCTGGTCAGTGGCCATTCTGTGCATGTGCTTCCTCTAGTGTCCTCCATCCCTCACAGGTGTCCCATAATACCGTCTGGGGAACCACAGCTGAAAAACCACTAGATGCCTCTTCTTTTTCACAAATGTAGTGCCCCACCCTATAGCTGCTCACATGGGGCAGTCAGAAAGCCAACTGACCACTCACAGTCCGACATATTCTATCCAAATACTGAGTCCTTTCAATACGTGGCCCAAGCTCTCACAATGTCAAATGGAAGTAAGCAGAGAATGTCAGCACATGCATTGTGCCCAGCAAGAAAAGCAAATTTGAGCACATCTGTAAAGTTCTCAAGGACCTTACATTCTACTGAGCAGAGATAATATGAGTACAGATAAATATGTTATGTGGTTGGGACAAAGGACAGATCAAAGAGGTCTAAGTATATTTGAGGAATGAGAGAATACTAATAACCGAAGTCACTAGGTTAAACCTAAAAGAAAGATAAGGGTCCTAGAATATAGAAATGAAGAAGAAATGCATCCCAGGCATTTTCTGGGAGAGGCAAATGCATATGAGTAAATTATTCCCAAATAACAATGTAGGATAAATAATTTCTTTTAGGGATTATGTGAATAACTAATCTCATCCAAGTTGCAACTAGTACTTCAGTTAGAGTAACAGTGTCTAGTTGGGGGGAGAGGGAATTGGGGGGAAGGAGTCTGAGGTCCTCTGTCCAGCAACTAAAAGAGAATAAATTGGTGTGAAAGTTTTTACAATTGTTCATTTAAAAGAGAAATAAACTGTTGCCTGGAAGAAATTCTGCTTTGTTGTCTGTCCCTTTAGAATTTCCTTTGACCCCAAGTCATTAGGAAAGAGAACAAGGTAGTGCTAGGATCCTTCTGCTGAAAATGAGATTATCCCTAGAATATTCTAAACCCTTAGCAACAAAGGTGAAGATTAAGAGAAGAGGTAATACTGGCTGCGCTTTTCTGGCTCTCTCACTGGAATTTCCCAGATCAAGAAGCTAGCAGTACAGGTGGAGTAGCAAATAGACCAGCAAACAATAGGAGAAAAGAAGACAGGCCATGATCTACAAAAAACACAAAAACTAATGAAATCTGTTTGTGATGGAATCGATGAGAAAGAGAATACAAACCGTTCCTTCCTCCCATTCTTTTTGAGTTTACTGTGTGCTCCCTTCGGAATTGTTCCTCATCACCAAGCAGAGAATTCTGAACACGACCAGCACAAATGCCTAATTAATGTGCATTGAATGAGTAAAGGAATGAACGAGGTCCACTGAACTATAAAGCTTGAAGAGGCCTCAGAGTTCACCTTTGTCATAACACAATGCCACAAACATAGTAGGAACTTAATGGTTGCTGGCTTGATGGGAATGATGGGATGATAGAGAGAAAGGAGCTTTGTCCTACCATCACTCCAAATAAATAAGTAGTCTCCAAAAACAGTAAACTCAGCAAAGACAAGAAAAAGAATACTGAAAGAAACTTCGAGTGGACAATTCTTAAAGAAAAAAATAACTAAACACCAACTTACCTATTCATAGTTCTTGCTTTTTTTCAGCCTTAACCTCCCTCACTTAATCTTGCTGCAGTCTATAGCAGTGCTGGCTGGACATTATCCAGCATCCATCGAAACAGTCGCAGTTTTAGAAACAACTTTTGTTGCTTTTGGTGCTTCTTTATTCAACTTCCTTACATTTCCTACAACCCACCCCGTACTGGAGCTTCGGAAGCTAGGTGGTACAATGTATACAGTACTGGGCTTGGAATGAAGAAGACTTATTTTCATGAGTTCAAATCTGGCCTCAGATACTCACTAGTATCTGAGTAGTATCACTAGTATTACTAGTGTCATACTAGTTGTGTGACCCTAGACAAGTCACTTATCCCTGTTTGCTTTAGTTTCCTGAGCTGTAAAATGAGCTGGAGAAGGAAATGGCCAACCATACCAATATCTTTGCTGTGAAAACTGCAAAATGAGGTCACAAAGAGTCAGGCAAAACTGAACAACAACAACCTCTATACCAGTCTGGGAGGACTCTGGATATTCTCAGAAGTTGCTTTTTTTTTCAGGTGCCAACTATTCAAATCCATCACTTGGTAATGTAACCTGGGTTTCAAATGTGGCATTTTGTATGACACTACTTAGACTTGATTCTGGATTGGTAGAGAAAATGTATTTGGTAGAGAAAAAAGCATACTATCCGTATGCTTTCATGAGAGGCAAATGATGTGATAGCTTTGAAGAAAGGGGGATTCTTCATTCTTGTTTCAAAAGAGAGACATTTATGGTTCCAGACTCTTTTTATAGAGAGACCCATGAAAAGAAAAAAGACTTTGGGAAATTGTAGAAATGTACAGGATCTCATACCCCAATGTGTCCCTGATTTTCAGGTTGCTCTTTTAATTTAAAAAAAAAGCTATTATTGGGGCATCTAGGTGGTGCAGTGAATAGAGCACTGGAGTCAAGAGGACTGAGTTCAAATCTGAACTCAGACACTTAACACTTACTAGCCATGTGACCTTGGGCAAGTCATTGAACCCCAATTGCCCTGCCCTACCCTCTCCAAAAAGCAAAAAAAAAAAAAACCCAAAAAACCTATTATTTATTTATTTTAAATGATATTTATTTTACATTTTGAAATCCAAATTATCTCCTTCCAGCCCCTCCTCCACCCACTGAGAAGGCAAGCTATATGGTATAAATTATACAAGTGAAATTATGTAAAATATATTTCCATATTAGTAATGCCGTGAGAAAAAAAGCAAGATAGATAAAGTTAAATTTTTCATCTCAGTTTCTGAGTTCATCAGTTCTCTCTCCAAAGATTGGTAATATTTTTCATCATGAGTCCTTTGTAGTTGTCTTGGATCTTGAACAGAGTAGTTGTCTTTCACAGCTGATCATTATTATAATATTGCTGTAACTGTGTACAATGTTGTCCTGGTTTTCTTAACTTTGTTTTGCATCAGTTCATGTAAGTCTTCCCAGGTTTTTCTGAAACTATCTTGTTCCAGCATTTCTTAAAGCACCATGGTATTCCATCACATCATATACCCCAACTTGTTCATCCATTACCCAATTGACGAGTATCCCCTCAATTTCCAATTCTTTGCCACCACAGAAAGAGCTCTCATAAATATGCTTTTATATATGCATCTTTTTCCTTTTTCTTTAGTCTCTTTGAGATATAGACCTAATAGTGGTATTTCTGAATCAAAGGGTATATACTGTTTTATAGCCCTTTGGGCATAGTTGAAAACTGTTCTCCAGAATGACTGGATCAGTTCACAATTCTACCAACAGTGCATTAGTGTCCCAATTTTTCCACATCTTCTCCAACATTTTTCATTTTCCTTTTCTGTCATGTTAGCCAATATGATAGTTAGGCGGTAGTATCTCAGAATTGTTTTAATTTGCATTTCTCTAATGGTGGTTTAGAACATTTTATATGACTATAGATAGCTTAGATTTCTTCTGAAAACTGCCTGTTCATATCCTTTGACCATTTATTAGTTGGGGAATGGCTCTAATTTCTTATAAATTTGGCTCTGTTCCCTATATATTGAGAGATAAGGCTTTTATCAGAGAAACTGACTGTAAATTTTTTTCCCCAGTTTCTTGCTTTCCTTCAAATTTTGGCTACAGTGGTTTGTTTGTATAAAAAACTTTTCATTTCATATAATAAAAGTTATCTATTTTATTTCTCTTGTTTGGCCATAAACTCTTCCTTTATTTATAGATCTAACAAGTAAAATTTTCCATGCTCCCCTAAATTGCTTATTTTTGTCTAAATTGCTTCTTTATGTCTAAATCATGTTTGACATTGTAGAATATACCTTACAAGTACACCTTATAAGAATACAGCGTGAGATGTTAGTCTATGCCTGTTTTCTGCCCAACTGCTTCCTAATTTTCAGAGCAATTTTTGTTAAATAGTGAATTCTTGCCCCAAAAGCTTGGATCTTTGAGTTTATCCCAACTGACTTTCAAGATACTAGGAATTTTCCTTTGCATGATAGTAGGACCCCTCAGAGAATAGAATGACTAACCTCATGGATGCTTCTACTACATCCCTCCAGGCAGGAATCAAAGCCTCCCTTGGAGAAGTTTAGGCAAAATTATATAGTTCTCTATATCACTACCTTCCCACAATGCATGAGGAAATGAATAGCCTACATGGGCACTACATGCTTTAAATAGTGTCCCAGGGCACCTGCTCCCAGATAACATTGAGGCCAGCCTTAATGAGGAGAAGAAAAAATGACTAGCTGTGGAAAAGTATGAAACCCATGGAACAAGATTTTTGCAGGGGGGATAAGGTCAGAAGTTCAGCACTGCTAACAATAGCATAAGAGGAAACAGAAAACCAGCAGAAAGACTGAAAGAAAGATGGAAAAGAAACCAATTGCAAAGATTTCTTAGAGCATTCCTCAAAACAATATCTTTTGATACATTCCACTAAGTTACAGGGTTTAAGTCAAGACATTTTTTTTTAATCAGTCTAGGGGAGGATGGTAGAGTCCAAAGAGTAGGAGTTGTAAGGGTAGAGAATAGATTCAACTACAATCACTCCTTGTTGATCATCTGAAGCTGTATTCGAAGCTGTATCCAAGTGGTCACTTCAACCCTTTCAGGGTCACTGATCTTATCCAACCCTTTCTCTATGAGAAGAGAAAATAGGAATAAAGGGCAGTAGGCAGAGAACATCACCTCTGAGTCTACAAAAAGGAAAGAATCGATGGTAAGAAGCACATTTAAAATAACAACAATAGGGCGGCTAGGTGGTGCAGTGAGTAAGAGCGCCTGCCTCGGAGTTGGGATGAACCAAGATCAAATCCGGCCTCAGAAAATGAGCACCCACACATAAATAATGACTAGCCGTGTAACCTTGAGCAAGTTACTAAAATAACAACAATATAGAAAAATCATCAAAATGATGGAAAAGACCAATAAGAGCTAAGAGGAGACATGAACAAATATACTAAGAAAAGAGCCATCTCAATGGACAAATACTTTGTAACAACAGAAAATGAATCAAACTCGAGGCACTTTGAAATGACAATGGAGAAATTTTAAAGAACCATTTTAAAAAGTTCACAATAGCAATCAAGAAATTAAACTGGGGGTGGCTTGGAGGCAGTGAATAGAGCACTGGCCCTGGAGTCAGGAGGACCTGAGTTCAAATCCGGCCTCAGACACTTAACACTTACTAGCTGTGTGACCTTGGGCAAATCACTTAACCCCAATTGCTCTGCCTTCCTTCCTGCAAAAAGCAAAAAAGAAAAAAGAAATTAAATTGAAATATCAAAAAAAGAGAAATTAGAGCACTTAATGAAGAAATCAATAAATCTTTAAAAGAAAAAAGGTGGGAGAACATAGAACAAGAAATAGAGAAACTATCCATAAAAATGGAGCAGCTAGGTGGTGAGGTGGATAGAGTGCTGGGTCTGGAGTCAGGAGAACTCATCTTCCTGAGTTCAAATCTGACCTCAAACATTTACTAGTTATGTGAGCCTAGGCAAGTCACTTTACCCTGTTTAGTTCAGTTTCTACATCTATAAAATGAGCTAAAGAAAGAAATGCAAACCACTCTAGTATCTCTCCCAAGAAAAACCCAAATGGCATCACAAAGAGTCACATGACTAAAAACAACTGAACAATAATTCCATAAAAATAGATTCTGTGAAAAAGAAAACAAATTAAAAATATAGAGGCAGAAGGAAAAATAATAGAATGAAAATTTTAAAAAAAGATTGAAGGAATAGAAGTGAATCCTAAAAAAAAATACTAAACTTGAAGAAAAGATGCAAAAGGATAACCAAAGAATTATAAGCCTATGAAAAAACATTATGTAAAAGAAAAACTAACTGCCACACTTCAAGAAACCTTGGGAAAATATTGCCCAGAAATATTGGAAGAAGGCTACAAAATATAGATTGAAAGAATCCAATGAATACCAATAGGAAGATATCTCAAGTTTAACTGATCAAGAAACATCATAGCCAAGCTTTAGAACTTCAATATTTTAAAAATGCAGGCAGTGAAGTAAAACACTTTCACATGCTGGAAAAACCAATCTGAATAGCATAGAATTATTATGTGTGTACAAGAAATATAAGGACAAATTGGAATAGGTTTTCTGAAGAATAAAAAAAAAAGACTGATTGGCACTCAAAAATAACATGTCATGCAAAGCTGAGCTAAGCCAAAGCTTCAAAGAAAATAACTGGACATTTGGCACAATAAAAAATAATTATTATTTCTTCAAAAGAATTCAGAAGGAGAGGGAATTCTGAAACATATATATTTGCAAGTGAATTGCAATAAACATTAAAAGAGTGCTTAATGCATTTGTGACAAAAATATTCTTAAAGATAAAAATGAAAAGCATTGTACAAAATTCCTTTAATTTGACACATATAGCCTTACTGTTCAAACCAAGAAGTAACAAAGTAAAGAAAGAGAATTAAAAATTAACCACATGGATAAATATTGATGAAAAAAATGTAATCCGGGCTGGGATACTATAGCAATGTATCCAGAAAATAAATGACAACAACCAAGTTGAATTCATACCAGACATACAAAAGATAATTCAAGATTGGGGAAACAATTGGCATAATTAATTTCATAAACAATTAAAAAGATTTTTTAAAACTCCAGGATTATTTTAGTAGATGCAGAAAAACCCTTTGACAATATGCAATACTCATAAATGTTAAAAATCTAACAAACTGTAGCAGCAAGCACCCCAATATCCCCAGGGTGACTGCCAACACAGGTTCTTAGATCTGCTTTTCAAAAGGAAAGCAACTCAAAATGGGTTAACAAGCTTACTTTAATCAAACAAACATACATTACCTAGTTCAGGGGAAAAAGGTCAGCACCCCGAACTTCAGAGTTACAGAACTTACAGATCAAACAGACAGGCTTCCAAACTGTCCAACCATTATATCAATACCAAATCACAGTTACCAGAGAGGGAAGCATCAACATCTGGGTTTTCAAAGCCGGGGGGCTCTCAACAACGGCTTCCCAGAGTCTCATCTGGTCAAATCACACAACACTTCTCAAAGGGAGCCCCAAAGCAAAGCCTCTCCTCAGGGTTTATATAGCCTTCTCCTAGCTCAAAGATTGTAACAACCTCCTTGACCCACTGCCCAATCACAAAAGTATCAAGGTTGGGCTTCCCTGAAAAACAAGCCTCCCACCACAGGCTCCAGGTGCACTTAAGCTAGGGGCAGGGAAGATCTTTAAATCTGCATTTCCATTACACAAACATAGGCAGGCAAGGACGGGTCCTTTATTAATATGACTAAAAGTATATATTTAATACCAAGAGCTAGCTACTTGCAATGTAAATACACAATAGATTTTCCCAGTACAAATAAAGGTAAACAAGGTTGTCTCTTCTCCTCCTTTTATTTGACATAGAGCAAACAAATACTAGCTGCAGCAGGGGCAAGAAAAAAAAAGACTAAAGGTACAAACATCAGCAAAGAGGAAACAAAACTATCCCTATTTGCATTTGGCAAAGTAGTGCAATTAAAAAATGCCAGAGAATATGTGAAGAAAAAAACTGATTTGATTAATAGCTTCAGTAAGGTGGCAGGGTATCAAATAAATACACACATACACACAATCATTAGCACTTATAATCAGCACCAACAAAAACCAGGTAGAAATTATAATAAGAAAACACTAAAAATAATTACAAAATACATAAAATATCTAGAAGTTAACCTACTAATGACACATGAGTTTTATAAAAATCAACTATACAACAACTACATAATATCTAAAGAGATAAAAATATAAAACATTCACTGTTCCATGCCAATGTAATAAAAATTGCAATACTACCTTAATTAATTTACAAATTTGATGCTATAACAATCAAATTACCTAGGGGATATTTTCTGGAACTAAACAAAACTATAACAGATTTAATTTAGAAGAACACAGAGTCTAGAATCCTGAGGGAAATAGTGAAGGGGAAATACAAGTGGAAGAGGCATAGCATTACCAAAATTCACACAATACTATAAAACAGAATTCATCAAAATAATTTCTTACTGGTTAAAAAACAACAATAAAGAACAGTAAATGAGTGAAACAGAGTAAATTAGTAAAAAAAAATTGTAGCAATCAAAAACATTGGCCCAGAGTTTCATAAATCCAATAAAATAAATTCCTGAGGAAAAGACCTTTTTATTTTTGACAAGAAGTGCTGGGAAAACTGGAAAGCAGTTTGGCAAAATCTAGATTTAAACCAATATCTTACACCACATACCACAAGTTTATGGACATGTGACCAAAATTTCATATCATAAGAAAAATAATGTGAAGAGAAAGAGATCATATTTCTTTTTCTACAACTATGTCTAGGAAAGAGAGGGGTTCAAATCTTGGTTCTGGCACTTGTTTTATGACCACAGAGAGAGGGGATGCTACATTGCTACATTTGTCTATGATTATATTTAAGTCTTTCAATATTTTCAGAGTCCCTTTGGGGAAATTCTTCATCTGGGACTCTCTTGGATAATCTAGTTTTTTAGGGACTCAGGAGAGGGATGGATATTATACTATAATGCTGTGCAAAGTTGAATAAAGTAAAACTGCACATCTGTAACTTATTATTTGCATATAGTTTGTAACTAGGGAATACTTTACATCATAGGAATAATTGTGTACTTGAACAGATTCCTTCACTCTTTTTTTTTTTTTGCTTTTTGGAGGGCAATTGGGGTTAAGTAACTTGCCCAAGGTCACACGGCTAGGTTTTTTGTTTGTGTGCGTGTGCGTGCATGTGTGTGTGCGTGTGTGTGTGTGTGTGTATATGTGTGTGTGTGTGTATGTGTGTGTGTGTGTGTGTGTGAAGTGTCTGAGGCCGGATCCGAACTCAGGTCCTTCTGACTCCAGGGCCAGGGCTCTACTCACTTCGCCACCTAGCCACCCCTCCTTCACTCTTAATAGTTAGTAAAGGGTATACTCAGAAAAGCAAAGAACTTGGGAAAGGTTGTGAATCCTAAGGGCACTGGTCTTTAGCAGAAATTCCCATTCTTTTTTTGGTCTCCCAGATGGTGACAGTGGAAATCTACCCAAAAGAAATGACATCTTATTAGATCATTTCAGTTTTGTCCCAAAGAATAAAAACAGAAATCTGGGGCATTCAGAAATCTGAAGGGGCAGAAGATATTGACCTCTTTCTTCCCTCTAACATGTCTTCCTATCTGCTTCTCTCTCCCTCCCACTTCTTACTTGTTATAGTTATTATATTAAATGAATCATGAATGAATTAAATTTTTATGTTCCCTGTTAGTTTTTAACATATGATGGGAAAGTTTTATATTCTTACCTTTCAGAAAAATCTCCTACAATCAATTGTAACTTGAGTTTTTAAGGGGCAGCATGCTACAATGGAGAGATCACTGGCTTTGGATTCAGAAGAGTTGGGTTCAGATCCCACTTCTGTATCTTACTGCTTGTTTGACCACAGGCCAGTTATTTAACTTCTCTGGTCCTCAATTTTCTGATCTGTAAAAGTAAATAGCTCTCCATCTTTTTCAGCCCTAAATATCTGATCTATGACCACCCATGGCATAGGTTTAGGGGTTACTTCCTACTGAGAATCAAGTGCCAATATCCATCCTTCCAACATAGGAGCATAGGAATACAGGAAACTGGTATTAGAAGCCAGTGAAGGCAAAGGTATACAGAGAAGTAGGATAGTCTAAAAAGCAAATATGAGAATAAATGGTTAAAGAAAATGAGAAGGTAAGAAATGTTGTTGTTATTGCTGTTGTTGTTCATCCTTCATTTTCAAAGAGGACCAATGGCATAAAGAGATTAAAATAGGGTAATAGCCATCACACAAGGAGAGTATCCAGGTTTCCAACTCTAATGTTTGTGTACTTACAAACCTCAGTATTCAGCCCTGAAATTAAAAACCTACATCTGGTTACTAAGTAGATCCAGTGTGACTAAATTCATGTCTGGTTTCTCTAACCCTAATAAGGGAAGAAAGAATAAAAGTAGATCTGGACCTCTTTAGTTCCCTTTTTAATTCAATCTTCTCTGCCCCTTACCCCAACATACTAAAACTCAAACAGGTTGTACAAAGTCCACACCAAGTTTCTGTGTGTATTATATGACAACTTGTGTGAGAGGAGAATAACATGGAACATAGAATCTCATCTAGTCCAGACTCTAAAGAAGTGTAAGTCCCCTCTCCAATATGTATGACAAGTAATTATGCAGCCTCTTACTCTCATTCCTTTATAGGTTCCACTCCTGACTCTCTGGACTTCTTTTTCCACTATGACTCAGCAGCTTTATCATCCAGGAAGATCATATGTATCCTTTGGCCCCTTTCTCTGATCAATCAGTTCCTCCCAGTATTTCTTTTTAAGGAAAGTGCCCAGATCATACTTGTTTACTCCTTCATTGCTTTCTGGGCTCCACTCCTTACATTCTGGACCACTTTCTCTACCTTTCTTCCCCTCTGGGGAAGCTTTCCCTTCTGTTTTCTTCCTCCATTATAATATAAACTCCTTGAGGACAGGGACTATTTTTCTTTGTGCTTATATTTGTATCCCAGTGTTTATCATATTGCTTGGCACATAGTAAGTGCTTAATAAATGTTTGTTGACTTGGCTTGAAGACATTTAGTGATTAAGAATTCATTCATGGGGGCGGCTAGGTGGCGCAGTGAATAGAGCGCTGGCCCTGGAATCAGAAGGACCTGAGTTCGGAGCCGGCCTCCGACACTTAATCCGCACAAACAAAAAAAAAACCTAGCTGTGTGACCTTGGGCAAGTTACTTAACCCCAATTGCCCTAAAAGGGGCGGCTAGGTGGCGCAGTGAGTAAGAGCGCCGGCCTCGGAGTTGGGATGACCCGAGATCAGATCCGGCCTCAGAAAATGAGCACCCACGCATAAATAATGACTAGCCGTGTAACCTTGAGCAAGTTACTTAACCCCAATTGCTTAAAAAAAAAAAAAAAAAAAAGAATTCATTCATGAGACTTTTTGCCAACTCTTGTTATTAGAATTTTTTTTATATTGTACCAAAGTCTTCCTATAGCTTTGAACTACCATCCCCAGTTCTACTTTGCATGGCCAAGTAGACATAGTCTAGTTCCTTTCCCATATATGGATACTGTCATGCTAAAAGAACCAATAAGATATTTAGTTGCTAACCATAAGGGAAAATGTGATTTTACCAAATTACAAACTAATTTCGTGGATTATACCATGAATGCTTTTCCTAAAACACATGTATGACCACACTGTTCCCTTTCAATAAACTCTAATTACCCTGAGCATCACATATAAACACCTCTGTTTGCGTTAAAGCTCTTCATAATTTAACCCCTTCCTACCTTTAAAATCTTCTTACACCTCTCTCCCCTCCACAAACTCAATGGTCTGGCTATACTAGCCTACTAACTATTCCTCACATATAGGCCTCTATTTCCTATCCCCATGTCTTTGTACTGGTTGTCTCCAATGCCTGGAATACAATCATCAATCTTTTATAATTCCCAATTTCCTTTAAAATTCAATTTAAGCACCACTTTCTCCATGAAGCTTTCCTGATCCTCCCAGCTGCAAGTGTCCTCTCTCTCAAAATTATGTTGAATTGATTTTTATATGTTTTGTATACATTTATTTATGTAAACTTGTTCTCTGTTAGAATGCAAGATAGGACTGATTCACTTTTGTCTTTATAATCGCCCATGTTTAACACAATTCTAGGCACATTGAGTGAATGATTGACTGATAATGTCTCCTGATATCTAGATGGAAAAAGAAGTTACAAAAGAAAAAGAGTTAACAGCTCTCTCTTCTTAAAAGCCTATTTGAAATCCTTCTGTGACTCTCCAATGCCTAAAGAATAACTTCGCAACCTTTAGCCTGCCATTGAGGACTTCCATGTTCTTTAAAAGGTTTAACATACCTCTCAGCTCCTAAAATTCTAGGGATCATCCTACTCAGTCTGAGTGGAAATTACGTTTATTCATCCCTGCTATGTAATCTAATTATAAGTATCTTAATTCTCCCTAGAATTTAGGGAGTCCCTGAAAGCCCTGCTAACACTTTGTTAGACATGTGGGAGAAACAGCTATAAAAGGGCTCTGTGTGGTTAGCCACAAACAGTGGGTTTGATAACTCCCTCTTCTATATAAAGAGCAGGCAGGGAGCACCATACATGTCAAATATCACATATGCTGACAAACATCATTGCTGTGTTAATTGGATTTTCTTGACTGTTTTGCCTTTTTACAAGGAAGTATTCTATGAGAGAATGTGAAAGGTCCTATCAGTAGATGATTGTAATGTGATTAACAAAAGGCATCAAAAAGCTCTTTTTAATTCAGTTTGCTTTCATCACAGACAGATTTTAATTAGGGAAATTATGAAAATTTTGCTTTAACCCTTCTGGAGGGTTGATCTTGTACACAACAACAATAACAAAAACAACAACAACAAAAACAATTCAACAAATCATTTTGGAAAACTCTTTCAAAACCATGAGAGTGAAATCAATTTTGAACATATTTAAGCTTTGATGGTCCTGAAAATGGAATTCCAGAGAGTTTCTCACATCCTGGGTTGTCACAGCTCCAAACTAGAGAGCCATCAACTTGACCTATACATGTTCTCATGAAACAAATCTTTTTGCAGACTAATAACTGTAGTCCTCTGTTGAAAAAGGCTTTGGCGATATTTCAAGATCAGTTTTTCAGTCTCATCACTGAAAACAACTTGTTGAGATAAAAAAGAAAAACACAGATGTTCAAGAGCACCATATGATTGGAAGAAATCCAAATGCTGCTATTTTAAGAACACCTGGAAACATTTCATTTAAACAGAAATGGAATATGCCAGTGCTAGCCACCCAGAGCATGATAAAATGAGTCCAATTTTGATACACCAGCATATGTCATCCCTCTGGGGCAGGGCAAAAAAAAAAGTTTCTTTTCAACTAGTCCAAGTACTAGCTAAAACAGAAAAAAAAGAAAAAAAAACATTCCAACAGGTCCTGTTGTGAGCGCCAGATAAAAGCAAGAAAAACAGAAGGCATAAGGAAGGTGGAAAGAAGAGTAATAAGAAAGGAAAGTAATGGTGACTAGAAAAGTAAAGAGAAAAGAAAAGAGGAAGAAATAGGAGGAAGAGTTACACCGAAACAGGGTTCAATTTTGCAATCAGATGGGACTTCCTCCATATCTTAATTCTTCACAGTTCAATGTTTTAAATCTATCAATCCAATTCAATCCAACAAGTATTTATTATACACCATATCCTTTGTCACTCTTTAAAAAAAAAAGACTTGAGTGCAAAATTGTCTTAAATTCATACTATGTTCAACATAGAACATAAAATGACATTTGGCATGTAGGATATCCCAGTGTAAAATTCTTCACTTATACCAAATCACAAAAAACAAAACTTTTTTGTATTCCTTAGGAAATAATGGAAGAAAGAAATGATCCTGCACTGATTACCATGGGAACACTAAAACAGCCTCTAAAGATATCTCTGAAGACAGCACACATCGCCACTTTGACTTTCAATCATGCCTCTCCAAAGAAATAAACTGTAAATTATCTGAATTAATTTTGTGGCCCCTTTTCCATTCAAACAGATGGGTTTTGGATAAGTTTTGAGGCGAATTATGATTCATATGTAGTCTTATTTCAGATCACAGGAGCTTTCACTAAGAAAGATTTACAACATTGAATTATTCCTATGCAAATTAAATTCCAGTCCATGGAATGCTGTCAAGCAAAAGTGTAGTTATAGAATTAAAAATATTTTCAAGACCAAAGAGCAGTACTTTCTTCATCAGCTATTCAATACTACTTTGTGTTGATCTTTACAATAAATTTTATGATTTTACAAAATGCTGTACAATAAAGTTTCTTTGCACTCCCCTTGGCTAACTATAAGATGGGAACCAAATAGATATAACTCTAGCCAGGTACTCAAACTTCTGAGATGAGTAGAGTGGCCAGTCTTGGTACCAATTTCCTGCTTTCTCTCCTGGCGGGAATTAAAGTCTCCCTTGAAAAAAGGTGGGTGGAGGAAACTGGAGATATTTATTCATACTCCCTATGAGCCACATCTCAACCAACACTTATGGACACACCTACATGGTCAACAAAACATACATATCCACACACACACACACACACACACACACACACATACACACACACACACACACACACACACACATCCCCTGCACATGATTGATTCTCTAATCATCGTGCTGGTCACCACTGTTTCTGCCCACTTTCATTAAGGGAGGATTCCCATTAATATTTTCTCCATCCCAGGTCTTAATGGATCCAAATACAACTATAATCAAGGACAGTTATAATATTCTGTACAGCTATACTGTATTATGAAGTTTGGGCTTCAGGCTGCTGTCATTTGGACACTTAACAACCCAGCACTTCCACCCAGAGAGTGAGAAAAAAAGGTTTTTATACAATCTTTCTCAGTGTATCTTTATGAACATTATCTCCTCTCCCCATAGGATTTTTTATAACCTACATGCCACAGCAATATCTACATATTGTAAGTAACCTAGGTTTCAAGCTAGGGCATTTGTATGCTATTGATTAGGCATGACTCCTGATTTAATGGAGAAAAATATTGACATGATGTTGTGTGAGTGCATGAGGATAAGAGTTGGTCAGAGAGCTTTGGAAAAGGGAGACATTCTTCTTTTCTTCTTCAAGAGAGGAGATGTATGATCCCAAATTCTGTGATTAACTCCAGGAAGCAGAGGGGAGGGGAAAGACTTTGAAAATAGCAAACATTTAATCGAAGCCAGTGCCTCAATATATAAATTTGATTTCAAGCTTGCTTCCCTAAAAACTGTGGAGAGCTTTCATTTATGTGAGACTGGTCTGTCTCTGAGTTGGGGTGACATATCTTACACCTAGTGGTATAAGTTGGGGTGACATATCTTATACCCAGTGGGAGAGCACTGTGTGCAATATCTAGTATATTTTAATTCACAGAATTTCTCCAATTTCTATTTGCCATCATCTTGGATAAATGGGTTTTCTCATTATTCACAATATGTGATGGTCTTTTATATAACTAGCTTTTGGTTGGAAGGAACCATACCAATGGGCATAGACATGGAATAGCTTTCCCATTTAAGGAACAGTGACCAGTGAAGCCAGTAACTTTTCTTTCCTCTTGAACCTAAAAATCATCATGCCCCTAGACCAGCAACTTTTAGGGAGACAAACAGGTATAATTCTAGTCAGGCACCACACTCTGTCAGAGGAGAAGACGATGTATCTTATGACCCTTCTCTAATTCCTCTAAAGGCAAGAACCACAGTCTTTCTTGGAGAAAGATGGGCAAAATTCCAGAGATACCTATGAATACCCCCTCTTGAGCCACCTGTCTACACATTTAAACATCCCATGTGGCTATACACACCCTATTTATGCAAACAGTGTCTATCCCAGACTATCTACAGCAGGTAACTTTCTCTGTTTTAGATTGCTATCTGGTCCTAGGCCAGACCAATGGCAAGTTTGGAGAGAGACCACTGAATTCCTCCCCTCCCACCCACCCCGCCCCCGTCTGAAAGATCTAATTACAGGGATTGGGATTGGAGCTTTCTTTCTTTTCTTTTTTAAAAAAAATTACATATTTGTTTTTAGTCTTCAACATTCACTTTCATAAGATTTTGAGTTCTAATTTTTTCTCCATCCTCCAGACAGCATGCAATCTAATATAGGATATACAGGTACAATCATATTAAACATATTTCCACATTAGTAATGTTGTAAAGAAGAATTAGAACCAATGGGAGGAACCACAAGAAATTTAAAAAAGAGAAAATAATATGCTTCGATCTACATTCAGACTCCATAGTTCTTTCTCTGGATGTGGATAGCATTTTCCATCATAAGTCTTTTAGAAATGACTTAGATCATTGCATTGCTGAGAAGAGCTAATCTATCAAAGCTGGTCATTGCACAATTTTGCTGTTACTATGTAAAATGTTCTCCTGGCTCTGCTCACTTCACTCAGCATCAGTTCATGTAAGTTTTCCCAGGTTTTTCTGAAATCCACCTATTCATCATTTCTTAAGTGTTGCATTACATTCATATACCACAACTTGTTCAGACATTCCCCAGTTGTTGGACAATCCCTCAATTTCTAATTTTGCCACCACAAAAAGAACTGCTATAAGTATTTTTTGCACATGTGGGCCAATAACCAACTTTTCAGAATAACCTGACCAGTAGAAAGCAGAGGAACAGATCAAGAAGAATGGAGTACTATAGATTGTCAGATATTGTGGTATATGAGAGGAGTAAGTCAAGGCCAACTAGACTGACCTTTCCTCCCAAAATTGCCCTGGCCTTCCTCTTTAAATGCCAAGGTCCCAAACTGGGAACTTGAACACACTGACACACCTTCCTTTTTCCTGTTATTCTTTTCCTAAGACACACACACACACACACACACACACACACACACACACACACACATACGATGCTTTGGAGAAACTGGATAATTGAGAGTTAATTTCAACCTTGACCAGTTGTGCAGAACAGCATGTTTGGTGGGTGGGCAACTGTTACAAAAGCTCAAGGACATCATCTATGAAGGAGTTTAGGGAACATTCCCTCCACTATTCTCCAAGCATATAGAAAACAGAATACGAGCTGGGTGTGGGTTGTACTACTAGCATAGTATCTCAAGAGGCACCTGGGATACTTAGCCAGTATGTATCCAGATTCCACCAAGTGCATCACATATGAATACATACTTCAGTAACAGAAAAAAGAAAATGTATAATCACTTGTTGAGAAAATGGCTGTATTGTTGTTTTTATTTTCCTAGCACCTTATTCAAAAAATAAGATTTTCTATTGATTTTTTTTATTTTAGAAAAATATAGATATTTTTGCAAACTATGTTATGTCGATATATTTTTAAACTGTATTTTATTTTTAACTTATATTTTAACTAATTAAACATTTTCATAATATACTATAATTTAAAAATATGGCACATGAAACTCAAAATCTATCATATACAACTTGCCATTCATTTACACATGTAATAAATTTATATACATATCATTTATATATAATAAATTTCTTTTTTCCTTTTTTTCTTTCCTTCCCCACCCACTCTAGAGATGGCTACCATTAGACACAAATAGATAGATAGATGATAGATAGATAGATAGATAGATAGATAGATAGATAGATAGATGTAAAATTATTTTATATATACTTCTATTTATCAGTTCAAAGAATAAGATTTTACTCAAGAAACACTTGCTTGGGATTGGGAGGATGGGGAAGTGGACCTTATCATTCTATGTGTACATAAATTGTGTTGAGAAAGAGAGAGAAAGATGAAAAATTTAGAATTGGTATTTCTAGATTTCAGTGATCTTTCAGGGGGGGTTTTTTGGGGGGGCGGAGTTGTTGTTTGGGTTTTTGATCCACTGACTTGTGTCTCATGCATCAAACTTGGGACCACAAAAGATCTCTCCAAAGAAAAGAAATTTTCTAAACGTGGCCAAGAGGGACCATGATGCCATCACTTTTTCCGATCTCTAACAAAGTACAACAAGATGTTACTGGACAGCAGACCACTTCAAAACAATCCAAAAGCTGCTCCACAAATCGACAAAGGAACATGGTTAGTAGGCACTCTCATGAAAGCCGTGTTGCCACAGCAACCAGTCTGACCTCCCCTAACCTGTAAAGTGAAAATGTGCCATTAAGACAGAGATAGGAGCTGGATCTGTGATTTTGTAGGTTTAAGAAGTGACCAGGTGAAGAAATTTCCTTTACCATTACAGGTCAGTACCTTCTCTGCAAATAACAAGAGATTGGAATAACTATGGTTGCTGGGTTTTTTTTTTTTTGTTATTTATATTTTCCTCTGTGCCATTCTCAGTGGATCCAAATATAGCTATAGTGAATAACACTTAGAAGGCTCTCTGTAAATAAACTATGCTAAGACATCTGGGCTTTCACCTGTTGCTATTTTGATATTTAGCAGCCCAATGCCCTCACCCTCAGTTTGGGGTACAAGTTTTTATAAAGCCATTCTCAGTCAGTATTTATGGGAATCATCCCCTCTACCCACAAGGTTTTTTTAACCTACACAGCATGATAATGTCCAAAATGTATATGACTTGGGGGAACATAACAAAAATATCCATGGTTTACTAACATAAAAAACTGGAGAATGTGATCTGAAAAGGTATTTTTCGACTGCCATATACCTCAATAGCCTCTCCATAACACTAACAACCATGTTTGGTAAAGACATAGCTCTCTCTTTTACACCTTACTTGATATTGGTACTTAAAGATGGTTGAAATAACTTATTTCTGTGATTGAATGTATCAAGAAATCTTATGTGATTTAAACATACCCTGGGTAAAGGTCAAATGGAACATGAATGGATCCTCTATTATCTCCTTATTGCAGTCAATCAACTTTGAAATCAGAATTGTGTCAGAAAAAATCTATGATATATGATCACTATGCACATAGTTTAAACTTCAAACTATTAATAGTAATTTCTCAATAATTCACACCATAATAATACCTTCTGATTGTATATTCATGTATGTATGTATGTGTATACTCGTGCGTGTGTGTGTGTGTGTGTGTGTGTGTGTGTGTGTGTGTGTGTGTATTATGTGTATGGAATGAGGGTTAGAGTCAGAATTAGAGGACCTGGATTCAAATTATAGTTCAGACACTTACTTCCTCTGAGCAAGGTTGCAATTTGCATTTTCCCTTAACTTCAATTTTCTCTTATGAAGAGGGATTTAGAAAAACTTACGACACAGGACTGTTTTGAGGAAAGAAACACCATAAAGTTCTAAATAAATGTAAGGTTGTTGTTTTTTTTGTTTAAACTGAACCTGTTATTTCCTTGGCACATAGAATTCCCTGAAAGGAAAACTGAATTGCCCCCCCCAAAAAAAAAGAAAAAGAAAAGGAAGCATACAACAAATAAAAAGGAAGTAAAAGAAAGAATTAGAATTAGAAAATATTTTGTGCAATTTTTATATATGATATTATTATAATAACATATTAATAACTTAAATGAAATTAATTGATACTTAACAAAATGAGTAATTGAACAAGGCATAAGAGAACTTCAAAAGGAAAAAAAATACTATATATATTTACACGTTAATTCTCCCAGACATTCAAAGAAAAAACAATTCTAAAATAGATAATTTTTTGCAAAAATGGGAGAAAAATTCTACCAGACTTCTTCCATGAGACAAATATGGTCCTAATACCCAAGCCAGGGAGAGGTAAGTCAGATAAAGAAAACTATAGGAGGGAAGATTCTGGGAAGATAGTGGAATAGGTCAGAAAATTCCAAGCTCTAAAGATTTTCCCCCACAAAAGACTTTAAATAGCACCTTAGTGCGAACAAAGTGTGGCTGGAGATAAATAAGAAAAGGGGCATAACTGGGGTTCTCCTGGGACAATTTGAGAAGATCAGAAGAAAAAATCCCAGGACAAAGTTTGGTCCCCGTAAAGAGTAAATACCTACAGACTAGGTTCCATTTTAACAGCAAGTGGCAAGCCTCTTAAACAACAAGCAGCAAGCTCTGGGGTTAATTGGTTGGAGAGGGTGCCTCAACCCCAGCCACCAGAACTTTTACCCCTGGGATAGTGAGAGGAGTTGGGGGTCTGAGTCTGAGAAGATCAAGGGAACCTCTGCTGACAAGGAACACCAAACTCAGCTGTGCTATGAAGAGCATCAGGGGGCAAGAAGGAACCAGCACACACCTGGTGAGTGCAGAAGCAGTGGGGGAAAAGCCCCTGGCTATGGGCATTCACAGGAGGTTAGAGTTTTGACTTTGACTTCAGGCTTGAGGAAAAAACTGAAGATCTTAGACAAATGGCACTATTTCCCATACCCCAAGGCTAGAAGTGATTATAAATAATTAATCTATTACCACCAAAAAAAAATGCACAGGTAAAGGAGAAAGAATCCAACCACCAAAAATTATTATGAGAATAGAGATGACCAGGGTTCATCTTCAGAGGAGGATATTGAAGTAAAGAAACCCCCAAAGAGCAATGTCAAATTGACACCTGACCAAAAGGAATTTATATAAGATCTTTAAAAAGACTTCAAAAATCAAACAACAGAGATAGAGGAAAAAGTAAAAAAGAAAATGAGAATAATAAAAAAAAAAACCCAAGGGTATGAAAGGAAAGTTAACAATTAGAAAAGGAGATCCAGAATCTTAAGGAAGAAAATAACACCTTGAAAATTAGAATTGGACAAAGTGAAGCCAGTGGAATTATAAGAGATCAAGAAATGATTAAGCAAAATATGAATAATGAAAAAATAGAAGAGAAAGTAAAGCATTTTATAAGAAAAAACAATGGATTTGGAGAATAGATCAAGAAGAGAAAATATAAAAATAATTGGACTAACAAAATGATGATCAAAAAAAAAGAACCTTGACACAATAATACAAGAAATAATCAAAGAAAACTGTCCTGAAGCATTAGAACAAGTGGGAAAAGTAGAAATAGGAAAAAATCCATCAATCACCACTTAAAAGAGATCCTATGAGGAAAACTCATAGGAATATCACAGTCAAATTCCAAAACCTCCAGCTCAAGGAAAAATACTAAAAGTATCAAGATTAAAGCAATTTAAATATGATGGTGCCACAATTAGAATTGCATAAGACCCAGCAGCAGACACATTAAAAGACCACAGGTCTTGGAACATAACATATAGAAAAACAAAAAAACTGGGGCTCTGGACAAAAATATCATACCCTGCAAAGTTAAATATTATTGTGAATGAAAAAAATGGACATTTGATAAACTCTCAGACTTTCAAGACTTCGTAAAAAAAAAAATCCTGAACTTAATAGAAGATTCAACATATAAGAACCAAGAGAAATATAAGGCACATAACAAAGACTGATTATAAGGGTTTCACAAGAATAGACTTAACTTTTTATATACATAAAATGTAAAATGGATGTCTAAGATTCTTATCAATTACTGGGTAATTTATAAGAAAGATTGTGGTAAACCTGAGAATGATATGAATTTTAAAAGTAAAACCATGTAGGAACAGCTTAAAAGAGCAATTATTTGAGGTGCAAAAGGAAGAATTGATACAGAGGAATTAGATGGGGGAGGAGGGCTGGTAGTTCTGGTAAAGGTAAAGGAGAATGGGCTTTCATCAGGAATGGGCTTAAGAGGAAATAATGCATATATATTTAGAAAAGAGTATAAAAGTCTTCTAAATTTAGAAGAAATAAAATTGTAGGGACATAGGGAGGGGGAAGAGAACAAAGGAGGATCTTTAGAGAGGAGGTTGAGAAAATAGGAGTATAGAAGGGTGTTTAAACTTATGGGAATTCGAGGATAGGGAAGGAATCCTTGGAGCATGGTAGGCAAATTATAGGAGGGCAAGGTAGTGGGTAGAAATAAAGTAGAGGAGGCAGGAAGGATAGGAAACAAAAGATATAATCATACATAAAAAACAAAGATCAGGAGTAGAATAGGATTGGGGAAGTATATGTTTATATATGTATATGTGTATGCATATATCTGTAGCTATAGAAAAACATCTAAACTTTATTGTAGTCTTCTGAGGGGAAGCTGAGGAGAGGGAAAAAAAGAACAAAATAAAAAAGTACACAGAAGAGAACAAAAGAAAACTTACATGGAAGCAAAGATGAACAATTCTCAACACAATGAGTATTATTTATCATACAGACTTTTCTGAAATGAAAATCTATTGCTACATATTTTGAATCCTCTTTTATGTTCTGCAATTATATACAACATGCCTTTTTTCTTTCTAACTTTGTATTTAACTTCCAATATTTAAGCTTATGATATGTTTTCATTTCTTTTCTCTATTCTCTCTTTGAGTTCTGGCATTGGAGTCTAAAATAAGATTTTGAAAAAAGAACTATAGACTACTATATTTAGTGAACATTGGTGCAAAAATATTGAATATTGATATTAGTAAAGAGACTACAGCAAATTATAATTATGATCAGGTGTTATTTATACAACTAATGCAGAATTGGTTCAATATTAGGGAAATGATATCTATAACATATCATATCTTAAAAAACAATAAAAATCATATAGATACAGAAAAATCTTATAGATTTTGAAGTAACATAAAACCCATTTCTCTTTTACAAAACAGACTAGAAAATAGAAACATATGAACTGTTTCTTAATATTATAGTATTTATCTAAAACTAAGAAGAATAAGCATTATTTGTAATGGAGAAACAATAGAGTTCTTTACAATAAGATCAAGGATAGGAAAGAGAAGATGATTATCATCACTATTTAGTGTGATTCTAGATAAAACAAGAAAAATAAATGTGAAAAAATAAGAATAGGAAAAGAAGAAAATTCTCTCTTTTTGCAAAAGACATGGTGCTTTACTCAGAGAATCCTGAGATTCAACTAAATATAAATACAAACAATAATTTCAGTAAAGTAGCTGGGTAGAAAATATATCCACATTAATCATGAACCTTTCTGTGAGTCAGCAATAAAACCAAGAAGAAATTGGAAGAAAAAAGTATTCAAAATTACTGCAGCATATAAAAAGGGTGGAAACCACAAACTAAGACACAAAGGAATTCTATGAGCACTACTTCAAAATGTATTTCTTTAGAGAAATATTTAAATAATTAGAAGAATATTAATTGCTCATAATTGGGTCACAATAATACAATATATGTGACAATACTACCTAAATTAATTCATACATTGGGTGCCATACCAATCAAATTGCCAAAGAGTTACTTTTCTGAACAAGATAAAATGATAAAATAGTTCCCAAAAGAACTAAAGGTCAAGAGTTTCAAAGGAAATAATGAAAAAAGGATAAGAAGGTGGGTCTAGCAGTACCCAATCTCAAACTATACTACAAAGCAAAAATTAACAAAATAGTGTGGTACTAATTAAAAAATGAAAAATTTGATAAATAAAAGAGATGAAGTATGAAACATGCAGAAGCAATCAAACAGTAACATAGTGTTGGATAAATCCCAAGGTTGGATAAACTATTGAGGTTGGTAAAAACAGATAGTGATGCAAGGATACTATTTGACAAAGACTTCTGAGAAAACAGGAAAATAGTCTGGAAGAAATTGGATTTAGATCAAACATCTTCTACCATATGCCACAATAAACTCAAAATGAATATATTACTTAGGTATAAAAGATCATATGATAAACAAATTATAGTAGAAGGGAAGGAGATATTTTTTCACAGACATCATTCAACTGAAATGGTGCTCTATTAATTGTCAATTCTAATGGCTTTATCCTCTTTGACCTCTCTTTGGCATTTGACACTGCATTTGATCACATTCTTCTCCAGGATTCTCCTCTGTAGCTTTTCATGGTTTTTCCCTCTTCTGGTTCTCTTCCTATCTTTCTGACTGCTACTTCTTAGTTTCCCATGCCAATCTTTCATCCACATTGTATACACTAACTGTGAGTGTATCCCACAAGTTCTGTCCGGAACTCCCTCATCTGAACTCCCAACACCTCATGATCTCACTGATTTCCATAAATTCAATTATCATCTCTATGCAGATGATTCCTATCTCTGCTGAACTACTACATTCATACATCTCCAACTTCCTATTAGATATCAAACTTGATGTCATAGATAGATAGAAAGATAGACAGATAGACAAATAGAAAATAGATGTGACATCACACACATAGGACACACACAGTACCATATCCAAAATAATTTATGCAGTGGATAGTATCAGACTTCTCTTGCAAAGAGGAACACAGTATCCTTTCATCCTCCCAGCTAGATTTTATCAGTTTGAACATATGACCCAAGGCATCCTAGGAACAATAGTCACTTTCCAATAAGTGGTAGAGAAAGTAGTTAAAAGTATGAATTATCTTTGTCTTTGGAAATTAACATTGTCTTTGGAAAGACACTGGAAGAACAAGACAAAAGATTGATAGAAATGTTGGCCTAACTCAAGAAGGCTTATGGGAGGGGTGGCTGGGTGGCCCAATGAAGAGAGCACCGGCCCTGGAGTCAGGAGGATGTGAGTTCAAATCTGACCTAATACTTACTAGCTATGTGATCTGGGGCAAGTAACTTAACCCCAATTGCCCTACCTTCCCCTCCAAAAAGCAAAAGAAAAAAAGCCTTATGGGAAGCTGTCAATTAAAAAGTGACAGTCTTGCAGAGCTTCTATAAAATATGTGAATCTCAGAAAGGCATTATTGCTGATCTAGGGAAGAAAGATGTACCCCTGACTTGGCCATATGCAAAGAACCTTCAAAATCTAAGAACTTTCCTGTGATTTGATGGCTATTATTGCAAATTTAAGAACTATTCTAGAAACACAAATTTTTGAACCATTAAATTACTTCAGTCATGCATATGTGATTGAAGGAACCCGCAAGCAGAAGGGCAAGAAAAGCTAAGTTGCTCTAAAACCTACAAAGTCTTGAAAATTGATAGACAAATATTAACAAGCTTTAAAAGTCATAGTTAACACACATGCTTCAGGATGGACCTGTGAAGATCCAAGCAAGTCTTTCATCCTGCCAGCCTGAAAGGCTGAGGGCTAATCTGTACCAAGAAAGTAACAGTCATTAGAAATCAAGTGCATTCATCAGCTGACTTAGTAAAGCAAGACTCACTAGTTCATAAACAAACTGGATTCTGAAATGGGCTGTCACAGGAAAGTTCAAAGATTATATACAATACAGGGCAATTTTTCATTTACAGGCTTTTAACAATCTGCTGACAAATTTCGATGAATGCCAAGTTAAATGCTACTGCCAGAGAAGAGTAGCAGCAATATCTAACTATGAATTCAGTATATGTTAATAGTCAGTGAATAGTAATCTGAATATGGATGCTCTGTACAAAGGGCTAAATGACACCAAAGCTATGGTGGTACATAAGGGAAGAGCGAAGGCTATATAGAACATCCAGGGAACTAGAAAGTCTAGACTAGCTAACATCCTAAGACTTTCACCAAATAGCATTCAAGCAACATGCATGAATTTTATTTTATTCAATCAATATTCATTGCCTCAGATGTTTGTAGATGATCAGTGATCAGAGCAGAGGTCCAGTGGAGAACTTTGAAATAAAACAAGCCAAGGAACAAAGAAATGATGTTAAAGGGCTTAGTTTCCATTCACTTTACTATTCAGACAATGGCAGAAGTTGGAGCTAACCCATACCTCATTTCAGGGATGCCCATTAATTAGGGAATGGCTAAACAAGTTTTGCTATATGATTATGATGAAATACAACTGTGCTATAAGAAATGATGAGCTCAATGATTTTAGAAAAACACGGAAAGACTTTCATGAAATAATGAAAAGCAAAATGAGCAGAATCAAAAGAACATTGTATACAGTAACAGCAATGTTGTTTTTTCATTTATTTGTTTTTTGCTTTTTGGAGGGCAGTTGGAGTTAAGTGATTTGCCCAAAGTTACATGGCTAGTAAGTGTGTCAAGTGTCTGAGGCTGGGTTTGAACTCAGGTCATCCTGACTCCAGGGTCAGTGCTCTATTCACTCTGCCACCTAGCCACCCCATCAATATTGTTTTAAGAATGACTTTGAGCAAATAAGTTATTTTATCTGTTATAAATACCCAAATTAACTATAAAGGACTTATGGAGAAAGACAGTATCTGCATCTGATAAATAAAAGTATATACAGAATAATTTTACATACATGTGCTCATTTGTGTCTAATGATAGCCATGTTTAGGAAGGTGGGAGAAAAAAATAAAGAAATTTATATGATAATTTTGTTGTATTTTTGAAAGGAATAGCAAGTTGTGTATAATAGATTTGCAGTTTCATTTACAATCCTCCTTTTATTAAACTATGTTATGGAAATGCTTGTATTATTCCATAAATTGAAAATAAAATAAAATAAATGAATCATAGTAAATACATAATAAAAGCTTGTTGATTGGGGATGGGGGGAGCAAGATATATTTAACCCATGAACCAACTAACTGATGATTTCATAGGTAAAACTGGAGTAGTGGTCACACATTTTAGCCAATCATAGTTTTCAAAACCATTTTCTTTCTAATATACTTCCTCTCTGTCTGTGACACAGCTAATGTTTTGAACTTTTTTCAATGCTATCCCCAAGAATATCCATTTTGACATCTAATAAAATCCTAAAACATGGCCTAAATATACCAAACACACTAAAAATTCCATATAGATATTGATATATATATGTTATAGGTGCACATCTGTAGAATATATACTTATACATACATTAAATATACAAAATTTGTGGTGTTTACAGAATTTTTAAGCTATCAAAGGAAACAGAGCCTACCTAATAGGAAAACTAGTCCAAGAAACTTTCACAACAGTCTCCCTGTATTCAGCTGAATACAGTCAAACATATATGAAATTACCTTGCAAAAATAAATCCCACAAATGTTCTCCAAATGGCTAGGTAATCCATGAAAATGGTCATCTTTTCCTTAGTAATGGCTCCTTTTTCTCTAACTCTTGGTCAAATTCTTACTTTTCACAGCCATAGAATGAACACTAACTGGAGCTGAGTTGAATGACAGTCATAACCTAAACTTAGTAATTAGATTTTCTAGAAGGAAGTGGGAGGGGGAGGAGACAGGGAGAGGAAATAGGTGAAATATTCCCAAGTATGAGAATCACCAAAGGAATGTTTACAAAAGAGGAGGAAGAAAAAACACCCTACCTTATTCACCATGGAAGCAATTAGAACTTTCTGCCTTAACAATGCCCTTTTCTTTTCTTTTTTCTCTTTTTTTGGCAAAAACATAATCACCTGTATTATTAGATCTAATTTTGTGAGTACAATTAATTTGCCGATAAATTTGCTATGAAAGTTACAATTTATTATTCATTTCATTTCAAATTGTAAGTAATTATTCTCTTTAAGCCAAAGATGTAATTTGCTGCCCTGTCTAAATGCTGATTCTGGCTATAAATATTTGGGGTCGATTAGAAAAATGCTTTGTTTCTCCTGTTGGGAGTTGACAGACCCTACAATAAAAAGTAAGTGCAGGATCACAGCTGACACTCTAATGAAGACAAAATGCCTAATCTCATGTGAATATCCTAGCAGAGAATAAAAAATACATTATTTTCTGGGCATTAGTCACTCATTATTTCATTGAATAGTTTTACAGAGCCTCTGGCTGAGTTTGAGCCAAACTTCCAGAATTTAAAAGCTAGAAGGACATGCAAGTTAAATCACTTTGCTTTTACTTCTGGAATTGTGAAGGTAGATACCATGGTCATACAGGCTAAAATTGAGAGGCTGCAGGTGTGTGGGCTGAAAGAGCTTTACTGACAAATAACAGAATTTTAATATGTCTTAGACACAAGAATAACCACAAAATTTCACCTGAAGAATTGTTACAAAATATCTAATTAGTGTGTTTTCCTTTATCTTTGTATTCTGTATTTTTGTAAACAAAAAAAATTTGCATCTTACTGTCTATAAAGTTTCTAAATACTATCCCAAGGACATCAGTTGCAGATAGCCCTATCCCAATCTGTCTTTATGGATTTTTCCAACTATTGTTAATTGATTTGGTTGACTGTACTGCTGGGATATTCCCTGCTCTGAATGGGCTGAAAGGGATTAATGTTTGTTGAATTAATCAAGTCCAAACTTCTTATTTTGCAGATGAGGAAATTGAGTCACAGAGAAGTCAAATGATTTATTCCAGTTAGAATTGTTCTGACTTTCCTCAAAATTTCCTAGAACATTTTGTCTGGATCTCTCCTTTTTCCTCATCCTACCCTATATTATATCTAAGGTTGTAAGCTCCTTGAGGGAGGAGATGATAACAATTTTTACCCAGGTACACAAGAAGAGATCTTTTCATCTTGACTCGAAGCTGACTCTCAGCTTCCATGGCTCCTCTTCCATGGTCCCAGCTCCTTCCTGAATCTATACAACTGTCACGTGGGTTCAAAGGCAGGCAACTCCCAATTCCTTGTCCAGATCCTTGCCCAGTTCTTCATCCAGTTCCTTGTCTAGTTTCTGTTTCCTATTGAAGCTCACAGTGTCCAATCCACCTCAAGTCCTTCATAGTTCCTGTTTCTGGAAAGACAAAGCTGAACAGAGCCCCAGTAATATTCATGCATATTGCTGGCACCATCATCAATTCAGTATCTGCCTGTGAAATCAACTCAGACCCGCCAACAAGGTCCAAGAGGTCAACACAAATCATCAGTAAAGTTCTAGGACCTCTGAAACCCTCCTCCAGGACTTGTGTAAACAGACAAACAGAAAATCCTCTTTCGGGGCTTCCAGTAAGGTCCCAGGGCTTCTGTACAAAGTATCACAAACAAACATCAACACAGACAGAGCAGACAGAGTGCTGGGATACCACAAGTTTTCTCCTTCTTGACTCTGCCACCACAAGAGTTCTCTTCTCAGTTCTCAGTTCTGCTCAGTTCTCAGTTCTTCTCTCTTCTCAGTTCTGCCACCACAAGTTCTGTTCTCCATTCTGTTCTCAATTCATAGCATTTCTCAGAAGTTCTCCGGATCCTAGCAGTTCTCTCTCTCAGCAGTTCTGGCTCTCTAGCTTGGGCTCTTCTTTATATAAGATATTAGCTCCTCTCTGTTCTGCCCCTTCCTATTACATCAGCGACTTCCTCCCACTGTGGGACTCACAAGTTCTGGGTCTTAATACTTGATACAATGATACATAAACTAAACAAGATGCTAAATACATGTTTGATTGCCAGTACAAGGGGCAGGGAAGATCTTCAAATCCCCATTATCCATAGATAATGCAAGATTTATGCAAATATACAACAAGGTTATTTTCCCCTGCTAGCTTGAACATGACCCTATTTGGCGTTGTCTTGGTAAAGGTACCAAAGTAGCTTGCAATTTCTTTCTCCAGCTCATTTCATGGATGAGGAAACTGAGGCAAATAGGGTTAAGTGATTTGCCCAGGGTCACAAACCTACTAAGTATGTGAGGCCATATTTGAACTCAGAAAGATGAGTTTTTCTGACTCAAGGCCCAGCACTCCTACACGGAAAATAGAACATGGAGATTACTCCTATACTGCACTACCTACATATAGAATGGGACAATGAACTAGATTGTCCTAAGATCTTAGAATAATACATAGAAACCCTATCTCCCTCACCCCTGCCCAGATCAAGGTCCATCCCCAGCATTTGAATAATAATGAAAAAGAGGAGACCATAATAATCACATTAAAGATGCAAAATATGATGGTTGTTGGTGTGCTGAATTGCTGTTCTTGTCCCTAATAACACTTCTATTTTAGTAGAGAACCAAAATGAAAGTTTTCTAACCTCATTCTTTAATCACACACACACACACACACACACACACACACAAACACACACACACAAACACACACACACCAAGCACACACATGACTTAGAAATCTCTGTGGTCTCAATATTTAAATACTCCTAATAATTAAATATTTAAAGGGAAAATTAACAGTTGCTAACATAAGTTTTGAGTATGGGAGGTGACAAGGAGTAGAGTGTCTTTTGGGGAAAGGAGAGAATAGCTCAAATTTTAGATTTTAAACCTAGAAATAATAAGGTATCGTAGAATGACAATTGTATCAGGAGTTAGAATACCTCATTTCCAATTCCAGTTCTTATACTTGCTAGTTGTGTGACTTTAGCTAAGTCACAACCTTTCTGAGTCTTAGTTTCCTCATCTAAAAATAAGGATTTGGGTATGGGGCTTTGGCTTCAGCTCCTCAAAAGGAAATATTGTGTGTGTGTTATATATGTGTGCATACATGTATATGTATATATGAATCCTAACTCAGTATCCTGAGGGGAAAATCTTTAAGGCTTATGTTTTAAATCATGTCTAGATTTTTCTCAAAGAAAGAAATGTGTATTATACTCAATGTATAATATGAATCAGCTATGGGGCAGGTATTTTATTCATTACAACAAAAGAGATACTAAACACTCTCAAGTAGGCATTGAAAGGAAAGCTTAAAATAGAGTTCAGTAATTTAACTAATAACTACTAAATACCACTTTCCTGGGCAATTGAGATTTAAATGCATTCAAATATAAAGTAGTTTTCTAGGAGTGTTGAAATAGTATTGTTACATTTCACCTCAGTTCTTCACTATCCTCTTAATGTCCATGTTTTCTGGTCAACCAGACCAAGACTGGGGGTTCTTCCCCTGTTGGGGATTATCTTCTCCAATATGAAAACTCTCCCTGCTTGCAATAAACTCCAACCAAAGACTCAGGACCTCGAGACCTCTCAAATTCAAAAGGTCACCTCCAAATCTAAACAAGTTCATTTCAATTACCTGCGGTCAAAAAAATTTCTGACCACCTATGGTCAATGAAGGAATACAAAATAGAAGATGAGATGCAGTCTGAAAATCACCAAGACATGAACTTCCATGCAGTCAGGGAAGGAGAAAGGATGATTTTTCCTTACCCTCTCTCTTCACAAGAAGTCTGGAGAAGAGGAGCTAACTTGCCTCACAGGAGAGTGAAAGGGAAATAGGGCAAAGTCACTCTTTTTTATAAAGGTATAATGAGTCATCAATGCTATCTGCCTAGTGGCCAATAATATGATTAGTATTTGCCATTTCTAGTGCTCCTAAATTCTGCCACCAGGCCAACCGGAACTATTCAGGAGCTTCATCCTCCCTAAAGCATCCAAGCAATGAAATAACACATGTAGTTAGCTAAAATTGGCAGGGAAACTCTGAATACACCCTGCATCCCCAAGTTACATATATGTAATATAATATATGTAGAAAGTATGAAATCAATGGTATGAATAGGTCATACCAGTAACTCAAACATGTAGCTGAGCAGTACCCAAACATTTGCATTCCTGTGAACTCATGCAGATCCTGAGCTTAGAGCTACAGCCTGGAGCAAATAACCAAACTAGATCACAGATCCAAAAGAGAACATAATTTCCTGAGCTATTATATTACTGACTCCAATTTCTACATCAACAAATAATTGGTAATTAAAGTTGCTGAATTTCTTCTGTATTCTGAAGCTATACATACATATGTATTTGTATATGTATATATACATACATATATACACACATATATATATAGTCCTACATGACCAAATTCTACATTTGATTGATGTATCTAATTCTTAACTCTAATTAAGATATATGAATTATGACAGTAGAATATAATAAAAACTGATTATATTATTTTTGAACTTAAAAAATAAAACTTATTAACTTGACAGTTTAATTTAAAAGCAAAGACAAAAGAACACATTGAGTAAATTACTGTATAAGACAAATATAAGCATCCCAAAGTAGTCTTATGAAGGATACAGGCAGTTGCTCATTCACAGCTAGTCTTGCTCTAGTGGGACAGGTATTTTTTAAATGTTTTTCAAAGTGCTATTAATGATGTATTAAATTTGAAAGTCTTTAAAGTGATACTGTGCTTTTTAGAAACTTTTTAAAAAATATTCAGAGCACCAGAAAATTAATATGTGACAAAGTTAAAATTCATTTCCATTTCTCATGCAAAGGCTCTTAGCTGAATTAAGCCCTAGTAACTGAGTGCAAATGTTTAGAAGTTATAAATAAGGTTTTCCTCCGTATCCCATTGTGGTGCCTAGTGGGATACAATTGCAGAATGCAGTGGGAAAAATTGTTTACCCCAACAGAACAAGCTGAAACACAGGAAGGGATTGTCATCTAGTGGTAAAAATAGGGAAGTTAAGACATGAGAGATTTATGTTCCTGAAATGTATTGTCACCTGAAGCTGTGTAGTGAACAAATCACAGAATTTCAATATATTCTGGTTTGTGTTTAGAGTGGATTATTTCAACCCCTCTGCACCTCAGTAGAAGTCTTTGTGAAATATTGGAGCAAAAAATAATAATCACCCAGTGGCCAGCCTTCTAAAAAGTATATTCTCTGATTTCAGCTAAACTATGTTGGTCCTTGGACAACACACATGCAAGGCATTTGTTATCAGGTCTTTTTAACTTGGAGGGACCTGTCAAATTGCACTCCACTGACACAGACTTTGAAAATCCAGGGTCTTCTCCAAGTCACTTTAATAAGACTTTAGTGAAGAAAGGTAAATATATTAATAAATCAGTGAAATTTGATGTTTACATATCTTATTGATCACATTTTAAGGACATTTGTGAAGCAATAAAATGATATAAAAGTTCCAGTTTTGTTAGAGGTGGGTTTTTTTTGGGGGGGAGGGATGAAACTGAAAGAAATTATCATCTCTTCTAATTAAGCCATAAAGACTCCTTTGAGGTAGATTTCTGAAACTATTAGAATGAAGAACAGTAAGAAACTGGTGAATTGAGAAGAAAACATGGCCTCTATTTAAAAAAAATGTTTGGAAGTAGCTATGGTAAGAGAGGAAATTAACAGATTGACCAGAAAGGAATGGAAGGGTCATGAGGTCATATACGTATTCAAAGCTAGAAGGGATCTGAGAGATCCTTCAGCCCAATATTGTCATTTTATAACTGAGAAAGCTGAGTCTAAGAGAGATTGATTTGCTCAACTTCATACACTCCATTTTAACAGTTTTAAGAATTTGAATTCAGATCCTTTGACTCCAAATCCAGTAATGTTTTCATGGACTATGTATGCCATGCTACTTGAAGGGATTGATTGTGATGTGGGAGATGATAGGTAAGTGGAATATACCTGAGATACTTTTGTTAAGGGTTCTAAAGTAAAAGGATAATGGTATTAAACCTAATTTTAAAAGGCAATAGAAACTCTTAATAAGAGAAAGAATATTGAGGAGGAGAGTTACCAAGAATGTCTTCAGGCAAAGAAGACAAATTAAAGTAAGGGAACTCTAAACTGCACCGTAAAAAATTAATCAGTAAATAAATAATTGGTATTTTCTGAGCATTTATTTAAGTACCTAAATAAATGCTAGTTGTTTTAAGGAATACAAGAAAAATCTTAAGATGGGTTTTGGGACTCAGTACTTTTTAAAGTACTTTTTGGAAGAGATAAACTCCAGTAAGCTAGCTTAGGTCCCCATTGAATGGAATTCTCTCAAGACACTGAAAACATTGGTAATGAATAATAATAACAGATATTTATGTAGTGCTTAACATGTGTGAACTCAGAACTATACAAAACCCTATAATGTATTTATTCAAATACTAAAGCATTCTCTACTCTCATCAATTCCTTTAACAATGGAGTTCCCTCTAACAATGTAGATCTAAACCCATCCATATCTATGGATCCTGCATCTCCTGTCTACATCCTGCCAATAAGTTCACAACAGGAAATCCACCTTGGACATACTATAGGCTTTATTCACTTTCTCCTGACATTTTAGGGATACCATTGGAGCACTATGGCTATTTGCATCTCATCCCTAGACCTCAACTCATAGTCAGTTCATCTTCTCCTATTATCATAAAATTTACTTAGCAATGTCTTCCCAGTTGGCACCATTTCTGAAGAGACCATTGTAAGCTATCTTGAAGAAATGCCTGGGGACTGGGGTAAGCTTTCCCCTGAGTCTAGAAACTATGCCACAGTGATTTCTCACAATCCTGAAATCAATAAAACATATATATATCAATTATTCTTATTATCTATTCACTGCTCTTTGCCCTTAGCCTTGAGTCTCTGTGTCTAAACTGAGTCCAGCTCAACCTTCAGGTCCTGAGTATTGCTTCTGATCAATATAAACATGGTAGCTAGTTCCCTGCCGCCTGTTCCCAACTCTGCATGGAACACTGGTGTGATGATCCCCATGCCCTAGTATTATACTTTGAAAGTGTCCAGACAACAGAAGAAACAATGAGCTAGTAGATATGATGACTAAAATCTAATTTTTCTTCTACTGCTTTCATAATGCTCCACAACAGAATAAATAGAATTTGAGAGCTAAGGGGGTCATAAAACTTATGAACCTCCTACTCCATCAAAGCACTTTGTCTTAAACTCATACCTTGCCTCATACTTATGTGCCTTTGTGTCAAATCCAGGACCAACCATTAGAATGTACATTTATTGAGGGCAGAAGTGATAGAGTTTCTTATTACCTCTCAGGCTTATTGTGAAGGTGAAATGAGATAATCAGTATAAAGTACTTAGCACAGTGCCTGGCACACAGTAAGTGTTATATCAAAGTTATGTTTGATTTCTGCATTCCCAGCACAATACCTTATAAGTAGCAGCTCTTTAATGTTTGCTAAATGGAATTTATAGATTTCAGACTAAAAATGCCTCAATTTGTGGACTTTGAATGACTCCTTATAATATAAATGATGTATATTTGGAGATTCACATATTTTGCATGAGGAATGCTTGCATTTCTTTGATCCTCAGAAACACACAGGTAAAAAGTAAGGTAACAGAAATACAGAATGACTGAGGCAGAGCCAAGATGGCAGAGTAGAAACAGCATTTCCAAGGTGCTCTCCCACCAGACCTCTTCCAAACCATGTAAAAGGGGACTCTGAACAACTTCAGGAGCCCCAGCACCCACAGAATGACACAGAGAAGCTGACCGCTCACTGAGGACACCCCAGCAGCCCTGCAGGGAGGGCCAGCGCAGCTCTCTGGGAGCCGACAGCCCAGGGGGAGAGCCGAGCCCAGGTCCACATGAGCCTCAGTTTTAGCCCTAGGGCAGCTGGGCCAGCAGCCGGCTGGAGGGACCCCAGAACACCAGCAGCTGTGGTGATTCCAGAATTATCAACACAGACATGCCCAGGACAAAGTAAGAGGTTAGTGCCCTATGGACTTTGGGACCAGTATTTGGGGAATGCCTCGGCTTCCTACCCTGGGGGCTAGAAGCCGCTGAGGAGACACTCACCATTTTGCAGCTTCAATGGCAGCATCAGCTCCAGGCCTGCGAACTGTAGGGAGATCCAGCGATCAGTCTTGGAGATCAATCACTCTTGCTTTAACCTGCTTGGATCTGGATTGTGACCTGGTGGGGGGGAGGTCTGGGGTGGGCATCCAACTTGCCAGAACTGGAAGTTGTGAAGACCCCAACATTTGGGATGGAAGCTCCCCTGTCTGGTGGCAGAGTCCTACTGTAGCAACAAGCCCAAAAGTCAAGTAATAAAATGGCAACATGCCTAGGCAAAGGAAACAAAATAAACAAAAAAATGCAACATTAGACTCCTATTTGGGGGGCAAAGAGGATCGAAGCAGGGAACAGGAGGAGGACTGTGAGGTAATAAATCCTTCTCCAAAAGCCCCAAAGGAAAATATGAGTGGGTTACAGGCCACAGAGGACCTTAAGAAGCAGATAAGAGAAGTGGAGGAGAAATTGGGAAGAGAGATAAGAAGGATGCAGGAAAAGTATGAAATGAGAGTCAACAGCCTGACTGAGGAAAATAACACCCTAAAAAATCGACTAACTCAAATGGCAAAGGAGGCCCAAAAGGGCAATGAAGAGAGAAATGCCTTAAAAAGCCAAATTTGCCAGATGGAAAAAGAATCTCAAAAGTTCATTGAGGACATTCACTCCTTCAGAGTTAGACTGGAGCAAATGGAAGCTAATGACTTTATGAGAAATCAAGATGCTGTTAAGCAGATCCAAACAAATGAAAGAATAGAAGGCAATGTGAAATATCTCATGGGAAAAACCACTGACCTGGAAAATAGATCCAGGAGAGACAATTTATAAATTATTGGACTACCTGAAAGCCATGATCAAAGAAAAAACCTAGAAATCACCCTTCAAAAAATTCTCAAGGAAAATTGCCCTGATGTTTTAGATCCAGAGGGCAAAATAGAGGTTGAAAGAATCCACAGATCACCTCCTGAAAAAGATCGCCAAAAGAAAACTCCCAGGAATATTATAGCCAGGTTCCAGAATCCCCAGATCAAGGAGAAAATACTACAAGCAGCCAGGAAGAAACAAATTCAATATTGTGGAAACACAATCAGAATAGCCCAGGACCTGGCAGCTTCTACACTGAGGGATCGAAGGGCATGGAATATGATATTCCAGAGGGCAAAAGAGCTGGGACTGAATCCAAGGGTCACCTACCCAGCAAAACTGAGTATTTTGTTTCAGGGGAAAATATGGTCATTCAGTGGAATAGAGGACTTTCAAGCATTCTTGAGGAAAAAACCAGAATTGAATAGAAAATTTGACATCCAGACACAAGAAGCAAGAGATGCCTGAGAAGGTAATCAGGGAAAAGAAATCAAAAGGAACTTATCAAAGTTGACCTATTTACATTCCTACATGGAAAAACAATAACTGTGACTGATGAAACCCCTCTCAGTATGAAAATAATGGAAGAAGGGTGTATGGTCATTTGAATACATATGTGAATGGGTGTATATATGTTTACAGTTATACATGGATAGAGGGCATAGGTTGAATTTGTTGGGAAGGGATGATACTTAAGGGGTGAAATTATGAGGTGAGAGAGGAAAGTGGCAAGAGGAGACAGGGAGAGACAGGGTAGGGTAAACTATCTCATGTAGAAGAAGCAAGGGGAAGTGGCTGCAGGGGAGGGGAAGAATAGGAAGGCAAAAAGGCAAAACCACATTCTCATTGAATTTGGTTCAGGGAGAGAATGATATACATACTAAATGGGATATCTCAACCTGCAGCAGAATAGGGGGAAGGGGGATGAGAGGAGGGATGATGGATGGGAGGGCATCCTTGGGGGGAGGGGAGGTTGGAAGTACCCACTATTGAAGAGGGACAGGATCAAAGTAGGGAATGGACCAGGTGGGTGGGATGGGTGGGAGGGAATTATAAGCAGCCTTTTACAATATATCTACTATGGTAATGTTTTGCATAGCTGTACATGTACAACACATACTGAATTGCTTATCTTTCCAGAGGGAATGGGTGACAAGGGAGGAAGGCAATGGATCTGAAATTCGAGGTTTTAAAATTAAATGTCTCAAATATATATAAATAATATTAATACTATTTTACATGTAATTGGGAGATAAGATGTTAAGGCATTGGGGCACAGAGACTCACCTCGCCCTAATGGTAAAGTCGAAGGGGGTATGGGAGAAGATATGGGAGAGAGCAGACTGGATGAGGGGATATCTTGTGAGACTGCTATTCTGGGGTGATGGGTAGGGGGAAAATGGGGAAAAAATTGTAACTCAAAATCTGGTGGAAATGAATGATGCAAACCAGAAATTAATAAAGCATTTGTTAAAAAAAAAAAAAGAAGAAGAAAAATGAAAAAAAAAGAAATACAGAATGACTGGGATAGAGATAGGATAGGATAGAGACTGAGGTAGTGGTGGGGAGCGAATATATAATTGGATGAAGTGATTCATACAGCTACCCCTGCTGAAGGTGAGTAAGAGATGTTTAGGTCAGATGTGCCCCTAAAAGTTACAGAATGATAAAATCCAAGAATTAAAATAGGCTGTAGAGGCCACCCAATCTGACTCACCTATGAACAAGAGCACCCTCCCTCAAAAGAGCCCCAACAAGGGTCCACAAAGCCTCTTCTCACAGACCTCATGTAGAAAAGTAAAGAGCGTGGACTCTCACAAACTACACTGGTGGAGGAATGATTGAACAAATTGCGTGTCTTGTCCAAAATGGCATTGTAGAACCCTTAATCAACCTTTTATCTGCAAAATACAGCAAAATTGTCCTGGTTATTCTGGGAACAATTTCAAATAATTCTCTGGCTGCTGAAAAACTTAATGAAACTGAAAAACTGTGTGTCCTTATTTGAAGGTTGTATAGGACTAGATAGAATTGAAGTTCTCCAGTCCCAAGGCTTCCTCAAGCTTAATTGAAAAGTAATTCTTTGAAGAGGAAGAAGATCAAAATGTCAGGCCAGAATCTACCTCTGATGGGCAGACCTTCTAGATCTCAAGATTACACACATGGCACCTTTAATATTTAGATTTTATAGTCCAATTCATTGTGTATTCCCTGTTTTTGCCTTACTTTTGTCTTCATGTCTCTCCACTAAGATCATTTTTATGTGACTTTTAATATACCCTAAAGCATAATTGAACAATTTGAACTGTAGATTTGCTATTATAAAACCTTCAAGAGAGTTCTTGTTTTTATGTGGAGTTTTGTGTCTTGCAGTGTACTGTAAATAAAAATTTAATTCCACTCTTTTCACTTAAAAAAAAAGTAGTAGAACTTTCATTGCTAATTTCAGAGAGCAGAGCAAAGATTGAATTTTTTGTGCTTAATTGAAGAACTTGAAATTTAGTAGGTATGAATAATCTTATTTGATTTAGTCAATTGGTCTAACTCATCAGAATCCTTGATTGGTTCTCTGTCATTCACTGTGTTCCCCATCCTTTTAAGCTTCACAATTTCTATAAGTATGATAAGAACATTTCATTAATAAAAAGGCTTACAAACACAGGACCAAGAATATATCTTTGAAGTACCTCGCCAGAGACTTCCCTTCATGTTGACTTCTCTTTGAGTCCAATATTCAATCATTTACACATCCACTTTCACCTGAGAATTTCTCTCGGTCTTGTCCACAAAGGCAGCATAAAATGACTTTGTCATGTTAATTCACATTTAAAACCTCCCACTTATCCAAAAGTATACTGGGAGGTCAAAAAGCTTCACTCAAAAGTGAAGAATTTAGATCCCCTCTAGAATAGGGCCAAATGAGATAATGAAGAAGCTCCCTGGAGTATTTCAGACAAAAAAATGGTCTACTTTATTATAAAATTAGTAATTTTTGTTTCTTGGAAATGTACTTCATTACTATAGTAATAGTAGTAGTAGTAATAATAATACCTAATATTTATGTAGCACTTATTTTAGTTCAGGTACTGTGTTATATGATTTATAATTGTTATCTCAGCTGGTTCTCACAACAACCCTGGGAGGTAGGTACTTTTGTTATTCCCATTTTAAAGATGAGGAAACTCAGGTAAACAGAGGTTAAATGACTTGCCCAGAGTCACATAGCTAGCAAGTGTCTGGAACCATATTTGAACTCAGATCTTCCTGACTCCAGGCCTGGCACCATGCCACCTAGTAGCCCATACTAATAAAATATAGCAATGAAAAAATCAATTTTGAAAATCTTAAAATACTTATCTTAGAAAATGAAAAAATAATATCATGATTCATAATAGTTAAATAAACAATAATAAATGAAGTGCAAAACTGTACTATTTCAAATGTGTAAATATCATATTGCTTCAGTAGAAAGGAGGAAGAAGAAGACATTTTATAACAAAATCAAGTAAAGAAGAATATGTTTCTAAACACATTATACTTGGTTTTAGATCTGAGATCAAAACCGGCAAGGTATCAGCGCCAACTGAAGCTCATGCCTGAGTAATGAAGGCTTAGAAAGCTAATGATATATCGTAGACAATAAAAGGGGGGAATTCAATATCATGCAGTTATAAAGGGTTTTTTATTTGTTTTTTTGGAAGGGGAGGGCAGGGTAATTAGGGTTAAGTGACTTGCTCAAGGTCACATGGCTAGTAAGTGTTAAGTGTCTGAGGCCGGATTTGAACTCATGTCCTCCTGACTTCAGGGTTGGTGCTCTATTCACTGCATCACCTGGTCGGCCCAATTGCAAAGTTTTTGCATGCACAAAATCAATGCAGTTAGAATTAAAAAGCAAATAATCAATAGGGAAAAATTCTCTCCAGCAAATTTCTCAGATGAAGGCCTGATATCCTTGATATATAGGAAATGGATACTAATATGTAAGAAAAAGAGCCATTTCCCAATAGATGAGAGCTTAAAAGATAGAATAAGCAACCTTTAAATGAATAAATGAAAACCATCACATAACTACATGAAATGCTCCAAATAAAAATCAATGAGGAAAACAAAAATTACAAGTCTAAGGATGCACCCCACAGCTATCAATTTGGCAAAGATGAAAATAACCATTTTGGGAAGGACTGTAGGAAGACAGATACATTACTACACTGTTAGTAAAATTATGAATTGTTACAATTCAATAAAATAATTTGAATTGGACTGGGAAGCCATTGCACTGAACTCTAACCCAGAAACACTATTAACAAGAATATACCAAAGAAATCAAAGCAGAGGGAAGAAATATAGTGCATGGGAGTGCCCCAAATGAGGAATGGCTGAACTAATTTTGATGTGTGAATGCTGTAAAATATCACTATACAATAAAAATTTGTGAACATGATGGATTCAGAGAAACATGGGAAGATCTGTATGAATAGATGCAGAATGAAATGAGCATAGTCAGGAGGACAACTTACATGTTGACCACAATAATATAAAGGTAAGTAATTTTGAGAGTCTATAGAACTCTGATCAATGTGGTGACCAACTGTTTATTTCAGAAGATAGATGATGGGATATGCCATTCCATCATGGCAGAGAACTGATTGACTAAAGGTGCAGAATGAGACATGCATTTTCAGTCATTGTCAATATTTGTTATTAGGGGAACCTTCTTTCAGGGGGTGGGGAAGAACTGAGTTAGTGGATAGTGACAGAATTGCAAAAAAAAAAAGAAGAGAAAAATCATCCATGAAATCTTTTAAATGCACAGAAAAAAAGGGGGACACAATTAAATAGAGTAATTTTGCTGCTACCATGCACAATTTTATATACACTGCTTTAAAACAAAACAAATTCAGTTTTGTTCTTTGTATGCTGAAATGTTCATGTTTGTTGATAAATGTTAATTTCAGAACAACAATTTTTTTTTTTACCAAAAAGGAAATAGCTCCCAGAAATCATTGAGCATACAACCATCTTTTTTGCTCTGATGCACAATCTACAAACTCTTCCTCCCAAATCCTGTTGTATCTCCTTTATCTGACATGTGTTATTATTCTGACCCCTCTAAAGACTGTTATCTGTTCTCACCCTTTGACTGATTTGACTAAATCCCAGCAAAAGACCATGACTTGGATTCAGTGGATACTCCCTACTCAGTACCTCTCACTTACACGTACTTGTCCATTGTCACTGTGAAAAAACTTGGACAGACAGCAAGTCAGGCCCAGAACACTAGCTGTCAAGCCTATCCCCAGACACTGACCAAGTAAATATCCAACTTTTCACAAATTCACTAATATCCATCATATGTTTGCCAGTAAATGGATGTACACAAACTAGAAAAAAAAAAAACAGCACTAATTACTTCCCAAAACTCCCAGGAGACCCAAAGTCACTCTGTATTGGGTCAGAACTCTTCCCAGAGTCACTGTAATTTACAACTCTCCTGGGGCCCTGGGATCCACATATGCATTCTGAGTACTGGACCAGAACCAAGACAGTTTTCAGAAGTGAGAGGAGATAATGTACAGGAAGAATAGTTTATTTGTCTTGCTGCCTTCTATTCAACATTGCCCTTGTGTCACTGGGGCAGCCAAAATTACCCAGACTCCTCAGAGCATTCTCTGCATCAATCCCATCTACTCCCACCTGCAAATAAATGATTAGAGTAAAAGGATTTTTTTAAATGCGGTGCATTATTCAACAGCCTTTGAGAGTTTGGCAAGCTCAGAGGCCAGAGACCTTGTTTTAAGTCAATAATTTAAAAGCTCCCTGGATACTGGAGCAGTTCAAATTGAGTCATCTGTAACTTCACCCAACAAATGAGTCACCTGGTGCTCATGCCATCACCCTGGAATGATGTTGTAACATTGAGGTAGCTAGTCCCTGACAGCAAGGCCAAAAAAAGAAACAAGTGCATGATTCTATCCAAAATAAAATCCCTCAAGCCTTACAGAAGCTCATATATATTTGCCTTTTTCTACAATCTGTAACTATCTTATTTAAAACACGCACACACTATCAGCTGTATAGTACACACTTAATAAATGCTTTATTCATTCATTCACTCAAAGCCTTTGGAAACAAAAATAAAGGTCCCCTAATACAAAACCCTGAAAGCTTGGTGTATTGTCATTTACTCAGATGGAGTCAGTTGTTCAAATATTTGTTGAGTGCCTGCTATTGCCAAGGTAATATGCCTTAACTAATTCGTTACTAGTAGTTATTATTGACAATATGATATCAGAACAAGACCTTCCTGTTTTCTGTGTATATAGTATCTTTCCTCCCGTTGCACAATTAAAAGTATACAGCATTAATGACCCTGGGCTTAAATTGGGCCTATGCACCTTTTAAAAGTTCCTACTCAGACTTTTCGTCCTCTAATAGCGTTGCTAAAGTGTTGAAATACTCCTTTTGTGGCTCTTAACTATCACTTTCCCTTTTTAAAAAAATCTGCACAATATTCTTCACATAAGCCTCTGCTCTTTTATTTTAAAGATCAAACATCCTTTCACCTGAGCTGCAAAGAGTACCCAGTTTCCCTGGTAACATAATTTTCTTCTAGTTCAGTGGCAATCAGAGCTCATTTTCATAGGTTCACTGTACCCAATAGCCAATCCTAGATCAGAAAGCTCCAGTATCCTTTCAAAGCACTATAAAAAGTCTGTTGCTAAGGCGTTTGGTTAAATGAATCTCTTAAATATTGATTTTAATGCTTCCTTTCTATTTTTTAAAGCTCCACTGGGTTTAGTCTTAGGACATAGCTGTTTTGAGCTTTCAGTTCCATGCCTTTGCCTTTTTCATTTCAATGATGCAAATTCGTTGGCATCTTTGATCAGTTTCTAAATGAAAACAACAATGATGCCACTAAATGAAGATCATAGGGGACAGTCATATTTGTCCAGTTATAATTATAATGAAACATAATAGTATAGAGAAAGGCCTGATTCCACAAGTTAAACAAATTCTGATTTCTAAGTCAATTAAACCCTCAAAAGCACATATGTGTCTAGGGGTTAAACTTCAGTTAAATATTAAAAGGTTTGCTCCCTAATCCTGATAGAAGAATGCCATAATCCCAGTTTTATTTTTTCCGTGCTACTAAATATTATCTCTCACACTCTCTACATCCTAGCCAAATTGGCCTAGTCTCTTTTCCCCGATAGACAATATTTATATCCTGTCCCATGCTTTCACTCACAGTCTCCCATGTCTGAAATGCTATCCTTCCTAATAGCCTTCTCTAAGAACCTCCATCTCCATTCAAGCTTCAATTCAAGCACCTCCTGTAAAATAGACCTTTCTTGATTCTCCCAGTTCACAGAGCTTTTCTCCCATTATTTTGTATTTATTTTCTAAACATTTTTCATTTACTAATCTGTATAAGCTATTGCCCATAGAATCAATTATGTGGCACTACAGTGTGGCACTACTGGACCTGGAGTGTGGAAGACCTGAGTTCAAATCTAGCCTCAGACACTTAGAAGCAAGCTGTGTGACTCTAGGCAGTTACTTTATTGTTGTTGCTGTTCAGTCATGTCTGACTCTTAGTGATTCCATTTCATGTTTTTTTGTCAGAAATACTGGAGACGTTAGTTATTGCCTTCTCTAACTCATTTTACAGATGAGGAAGCTGAGGCAAACAAGGTTAAGTGACTTGCCCAGGGTCACACAGTTAGTAAGTGTCTGAAGCTAGATTTGAACTTATGAAGATTAATCTTCCTGACTCCAGACCCAGCTCTCTACTTTGAAGGTAACTGAACTTAGGGCTGCCATCAGGACAACTTTTTCACATTCTGATGAGCTCTTTCCCACAGAAAACTATATAATCTACATGTACACACACAAAAAATCATGGTACCACCCTATACTTTAGACTAAACTCCCTTTCCTCACAAAAATTCTGTGAGGTGAGTATTATTATCTCCATTTAACAGTTGGAAAAACAAAGATTTATAGAATTTAAGTGACTGACCTACAGGCATGTTAACCAGAAGGTGAAAACACACTTTGGTGGCTTCTGGACCAGTACTGGGCCTTAGAGCAATTTATTGCCTTTACTCTCCAAGTTGAATGGCAAATACTCTTCTTTCTCCAAGGACCATACTACATCAAAAAAATCTCCTCTTCCTAGGACCCCAAACTCTTGAGGTTCCAAATGAACTTGTAGTTATCTATGAGGAAATTGCCAAAGCTAAGTTTCCCAAGAAATCCAAGAAAATGATACTGCATGAGGAATTCAAAATTACCTCTACCCTAGGTGACACAGTGAAGGCCCTGGATTCAGCAGGATTCATATTCCTTAGTTCAATTCCAGCCTCAGATGCTTCCTTAGATCAAAATCAGTCTCTCATTCCTTATACAAACTCATGTTGATCTCCACTTCAACTGCTCCTGGGTTCTACACATGGAGGTGAGGGACACATTCCCCTATCCCCTCTCCCATATTAAGGTCCTCTCTACTACCTTCTTGTCTATCTTATAAAAGTAAAAGTGGGTGAGGAGGTCCTCAGAGACAGAGACAGAGAGAATAGAAAGAAACAGAGAAAAACAGAGACATGGAGAGAGTTAACCTGTCTGTTAGCTCAATTTTACAGACTATGAAAAGAGACAATTCTACTAACAAGAGTCCATCCTCCTAAGAATTATGCTAAATTTAACAAACACCAAAAAAAAATTTCCATGTACAAAGTAGAAAATAAAAGAGGATTATATGTGAAACTGTGAATTTCTTTGATGTGCATCTTGGTGGGTTTTTTGAGTATATAATAAATTCAGCATGTTAATCTCAGAGTTGTCCCTTTTGGGTTTTCTTTTACTCTATTCTGTGCATTTTTTAAATGTTTCAATGACCCTCTTTTCTTTCCTTTATTATTTTTTTTGCTTTTCAACAATGCTATTGCTAACTCTCTTTCAAAGTTTCCCTTCACAAATTAAGAGAAATAATCCTTATAAGAAATAAGCAGAGTCAAGCAAAGCAAAATTCAAAAATTTGCTATGTCCAAAAGTTATATCTTATTCTACATCTTGAGTCCATCTTCCTATGTCAGGAATTAGGCAGTATGTGTCATCATCAAACTTCTAGAATTGTGGTCAGTTATGTCATTGATCAGTTCTTAAGTCTTTCAAAGTTATTTTTTTTCTTTACAAAATTGTTCTCCTGGTTCTACTCACTTTACTTGTATCTGGTTATACAAATCTTCCCATATTTCTCTGAAAATGTCCCTTTTGTCATTTTCATAGAGCAAAAATAACCCACTAAATTTATATACTACAATTTGTTCAGCCATTTCCCGATTAATTGGCATCCCTTTTGTTTCTAGTTTTTTACAAATAAAAAAACTGCAATGTATACACAGTATGTCCCAAAAGTCTTCATATGATTTTAAGTTTTCATAGTGTCAGAAGTGTAAAATGATATAAATTTACAAAAAGCAATACTTGAAAGGTTAATTATTGGCACAGCTAGGTGGTGCAATGAATAGAGCTCTGGCCCTAGAGTCGAGGGGACCTGAGTTCAAGTCTGGCCTCAGCCACTTAACACTTATTAGCCAAGAGACGTTGGGCAAGTCACTTAACCCCAATAGCCCTGCCTTCTTGGGCAAGTTACTTAACCCCAATAGCCCTGCCTTCCCCTCTGCAAAAAGCAAAAAAAGAAAGATTAATTATTTTAAATATCAATATTTTTCATTAATATTCAATATAACTACCATCTTGTGTAATATATCACTCTGGTCAGTTTTCAAACTTTGTAGAAGCTTCTATCAACTGCTGCTCAGTGACTGAAAGGATTGCATGTGTAATTCTAGCTTTAAGAACATGCAAAAAAACTTATTTTTGAGGCATAAAGGGCATACAGGGCATACAGTTTTGATGTGATTCCAGGAGGAAAAATCTAAGGGAGAAAGACAAGGTTCTGAGATAACCAACTAAGAAAGCCTCCTCTACCAATACATTGATCTGAAAAAGAGTTATCCAGAAACTGTATCATATGCAACACATAATGATAGGATGCCCTATTTTGGTAAAAATTAAAATGAAAAATAAACTATTCAGGACTTACAAAACTAAAAAAAGCATAAATTAAACTTAAATAATTAAACTTTGAAACAATGTTATTTCTGTTTGTAGCATTTGCACCTCTGATGTTAGTAAAACTTAAAACTTCCCTGAGACATTTGAGATATTCTATAGATTACATGAATATATGTGTGTGCATTTTTTTCCTTTTCATTGATCTCTTTGGAACATATTAGCCAAAAATTTTGGAGTTCTCTGTCCCTTTGTATTAAGAAACCAGTGAGGGAGTAGAAACAGCTCATCCAAGCCACTCTGCCCCCAGATTCCCCCCAAACTATGTAAAAGGGGACTCTGAACAATTTCTGGAGCCCCAGCACCCACAGAACGACACAGAGAAGCTAACCTCCCACTGAGGACAGCACAGCAGCCCTGCAGGAAGGACCAGTGCAGTGGTCTGGGAGCCGGCAGCTCGCAGTGCGCAGAGCGCAGGGAGCGGAGCCAAGCGGAGCCCAGGTCCCTGTGAGCAGAGGTTTTAGCCCCAGGGCAGCAGGGCCAGCAGCCGGCTGGAGGAACCCCAGAACACCAGCAGCCGTGGCAACTCCAGAATTATCAACATAGACATGCCTAGGACAAAGTAAGAGGTTAGCGTCCTATGGACTTTGGGACTAGTATTTGGGGAATGCGTCGGCTCCCTGCCCTGGGGGCTAGAAGCCGCTGAGGAGACACACCATTTTGTAGTTTTCAGAGGCAGCTCCAGTTCCCGGCCTGCGAATTGTAGGGAGATCCAGCGATCAGTCTTGGGGGGTAATCGCTCTTGCTTTAACCTCCCTGGATCTGGATTGTGATCTAGGGTGGAAGTCCTGGGTGGGTTTACAGCTTGCCAGAAACGGAAGTTGCCCCCCACACGTTTGGGATGAAAATTCCTCTATCTGGCCTTAAAGCCATAGTGTGGCAACAAGCCCAAAAGTCAAGTAATTAAGTGGCAACATGCCAAGGCAAAGGAAACAGAAAAATGCAACCCTAGACTCCTATTTTGGGGGCATAGAGTGGGAGGACTGTGAGGTCAGAAGTCCTGCTCCAAAAGCCCCAGGGGAAAACATGAGCAGGTTGCAGGCCATAGAGGACCTTAAGAAGTACTTTAAAAATCAAATAAGAGAAGTGGAGGAAAAATTGGAAAGATAAATGAGAAGGATGCAGGAAAAGTATGAAATGAAGGTCAACAGCCTGACTGAGGAAAACAACACCTTAAAAAATAGACTAACTCAAATGGCAAAGGAGGCCCAAAAGGGCAATGAGGAGAAGAATGCCTTAAAAAGTCGAATTTGCCAGATGGAAAAAGAATCCCAAAAGTTCACTGAGGAGATTCATTCCTTCAGAGTTAGACTGGAGCAAATGGAAGCTAATGACTTTATGAGAAATCAAGATGCTATTAAGCAGATCCAAACAAACGAAAGATTAGAAGGCAATGTGAAATATCTCATGGGAAAAACCACTGACCTGGAAAATAGATCCAGGAGAGACAATTTATAAATTATTGACTACCCAAAAGCCATGATCAAAGAAAGAACCTAGAAATCACCCTTCAAGAAATTCTCAAGGAAAATTGCCCTGATGTTTTAGATCCAGAGGGCAAAATAGAGGTTGAAAGAATCCACAGATCACCTCCTGAAAAAGATCCCAAAAAGAAAATGCCCAGGAATATTATAGCCAGGTTCCAGAATTCCCAGATCAAGGAGAAAATACTACAAGCAGCCAGGAAGAAACAATTTCAATATTGTGGAAACACAATCAGAATAGCACAGGACCTGGCAGCTTCAACACTGAGGGATCGAAGGGCATGGAATATTATATTCCAGAGGGCAAAAGAACTGAGAATGAACCCAAGGGTCACCTTCCCAGCAAAACTGAGTATTTTGTTTCAGGGGAAAATGTGGTCATTCAGTGGAATAGAGGACTTTCAAGCATTCTTGAGGAAAAAACCAGAATTGAATAGAAAATTTGACATCCAGACACAAGAAGGAAGAGATTCCTGAGAAGATAATCAGGGAAAAGAAATCAAAAGGAACTTATCAAAGTTGAACTATTTCCATTCCTGTATGGAAAATCAATAACCGTGACTGATGATATCTTTCTCACTATGAAAATAATGGAAGAAGGGTGTGTGGTCATATGAATACATATGTGAATGTGTGTGTATATGGTTACAGTTATATGGATAGAGGGCATAGGTTGAATTTGTTGGGAAGGGAGAACACTCAAGGGATGAAATTATGAGGTGAGAGAGGAAAGTGGCAAGAGGAGATGGGGAGAGACAGGGTAGGGTAAACTATCCCATGTAGAAGAAGCAAGGGGAAGTGGTTGCAAGGGAGGGGGAGAATAGGAAGGCTAAAAAAGGCAAAACCACATTCACATTGAATTTGGTTCAGGGAGAGAATGACATACATGCTAAATGGGATATCTCAACCTGCAGCAGGATAGGGGAAGGGGGATGAGAGGAGGGATGATGGATGGGAGGGCATCCTTGGGGTGAGGGGAGGTTGGAAGTACCCACTATAGAAGAGGGACAGGATCATGCAGGGAATGGACCAGGTGGGGGGTGGGATGTGTGGGAGGGAATTATAAGCAGCCTTGTACAATATATCTACTATGATAATGTTTTGCATAGCTAGACATGTACAACATATACTGAATTACTTGTCTCCCCAGAGGGAATGGGTGACAAGGGAGGAAGGAAATGGATCTGAAATTCGAGGTCTTAACATTAAATGTTTCAAATATATATAAATACTATTATTAATACTCTTTTGCTTGTAATAGGGAGATAAGATGTGCAGGCATTGGGACACAAAGATTCTCCTTCCTCTAATGGAAAAGTCGATGGGGGTATGGGAGAAGGTATGAGAGAGAGCAGATTGGAGGAAGCGATATCTTGTGGGACTACTATTCTGGGAGGTTGGGTAGGGGAATAATGGGGGGGAAATGATTGTAACTCAAAATCTGGCAGAAATGAATGATGTAAAACAGAAGTTAATAAAGCATTTGTTTAAAAATAAAATAAAATACCAAAAAAAAAAAGAAACCAGTGAACATAAACTCCACCAAGAGGTACCTCCCAGATGCCACCAAATAATCTAATCTGGTTGATTGGGGAATGTGTCAAATTGGTCAAGGACTCCCCTGCTTAACCCACTTTACTTTTGTGTCCATTTTGTTTTCCCTCAGTTGTATAGAAAGTGCTTGAGGGCAGGGTCTTTTCCCTTTTTGTCCTTCTGCACCCAGTAGTTAATATAGTGGCTGGTAAACAAACTCTTTAGGTGCTTGATGCTTATTGAATTGAATGAAGTATCTGATACTACCAGCCTGGTCCCATTCTCTCTTTCTCTGGTACATGAAAGACTTAGGTACCTGTGAAATTATGTCTTCAAGAAGATGAATGTTTATGAAGGAGCACATAAGTACCACTACTCTATAGTCACACTCACCAGGCTTAGACAAGCTTAAATGATAAGGTAAGAATGATAGCTCCTAGTGTTGTGAAGAGGGCCCGGGACTTGGAGATAGGAAGACATAGGTTCAGATTCTGACTTGGTTAGTTAATATCTGTGCAACCCTAAACAAATTACTCAATCTTTTAGCTTCTCAGTGTCCTTATCTGCAAAATAAGCAGGTTGGCCTCTAATATCCTTTCCCAGCTCTAAATCTATGATTCTATGCTGCCATGACCTTAATTGATTTAATTAGCATTGTCCAAGTAGCCCAGGGGGTGAGAGTTGGGGGGGGAGTGAGCAAGGCCAGGACAAGGGGACATTTTGTGCTTAACTCAATGGAAAAATCCATTCATGTCAGCCAATATGAGGCACTTGGCTCCTGGCTTCAGCCAAAATTACAAAGTAATGAAGTTTGTCTTCATTTCATCCTCTCAATTCCTGATCCTTCTGCCAATACCAAGTCAAGTCTCTTCCCCTATTTTCCACGACAGGTGTCCATAGTCACCAGCTGCTTCTGATCAAAATAGCTTTAAAATGTCACCTCTACCAGTGATACTATTTGCATTTTAACAAAGGTAAACATCTACAGAGGAAGGGAAGAAGTATTTATTAAGCACCTACTATGTGTCAGACATTTGTAAGCACATTACAAATATTGCCTAATTATCCTCACAACAACCCTGGGAGGCAGGTACTATTATGATCTTCATTTTATAGTTGAGGAAACTGAAGCAACCTTCCTCCCTTCCTCTTTTCTTCCCTACCTCCCTCTCTTTTCTTCCTTCCCTCTTTCCTCCCTTTTAACAGAAACAGAGAAAGACATAAATGAGATCCAGATGCAAGTCCAATCTCCAAGAAAAACTCCCAGCAACAATAGGGAAGTTATAAGGGAGGAACCTCACTTGTGAGTGCATTGTGGCAGCTGCTCTCATGGCAAGTAGAGGTTCTGAGTCCTTTCTGGCTAACTGAACCACCTGTTCACTAACATCTTCACTCAGGCAGCTGTAATCTATCTTCATCAGTTGTTGCTATGCATCGTTCTGCAACTGCCACCTGCCACTGATGCTGTCACTACCTGTGAGTCCAGAGCATCAAGCCAAACTCTTGCATGGTTAATAAATCTCTTCTAGAAGGCTCCAGAATAGTACAAGACTATGCAACTAGAACAACATCATCTGCAAACAAGAGAATGTAGAGGACCTTACCAACCACAGAGAAACACTTCAATTTGGACTCTACATCAGATCTCTTCTAGACCTTATAAATCTAGACCTTCTAGGTCTAGGTGAGAATATTTCCCTGTTTTATGCCTCATCTTATAATCAAAGGATTATTGAATTGAGTTATTGATTTTTGTTATAATAATTTTAATCGATCTTTTTCATTTTTCTTTTATTGTCCTCCTTCCTTTTTTGTCCTTAAATGTCCTTTGGAAAACTCTGGTTGGTTGATTCTCCTGCCAAACTTTTCTTTAAACTGGTTTTAGCCTTCACTGTTTTATGAGATGGCATTGCTCATAATCATCCATCATCCGTTGTGAGATTTTACAAAAGAATTTATATTCCAAACTAGTGTTGCCTTTGGATGCCATCTCTCTCCATTTGCTAATTAAGTCATATGTTTGCTGAATATGCTATTTTATGAGAGTTCTTTGGTCTCTTTATAGCAACAGATTTATAACAGTTAAACTTCTATTTAAATGTAATTGAATCAATGTCATTATATCTGAAAGCCATTTCCCATTATTTATCACTGATTACTTTTCCCAATAATTCAGGACTGAATTGTTTCAATTGCATCCCATATCAGGAAATATTATTTATGTATGAACATACAACAGCCATAGATTACCAATTTTTGGATAAATTAAAATATGATTAAAACTAAGAATAAACTGAACATAATTTACTACTACAAAATGGATATTTATATCTTTATATATATATATATAAAGTAAGATAAAAGTAGATAGGCAGCATGATATTGTGACTAAAGGACTAACTTTGAAGTGAGGCAGAACTGAATTCAAGGTCTTTCTCTAACATATATATACATACATATATATATATATATATATATATATATATATATATATATATATATATGTATATGTTTGTTTGTTTATGACTATGGGCAAGTCACTTCATTTCCTAGTACCCCAGGAAAATCTCTAAGACTATAAGTTACAGTTGTGTTGCTAATCTGAATTGGTGGGAAGAATTTCTAAACTAGGAATTCTCATGAAAATGAAATCACAGGTCTAAATATACATATACACACACATATATATACTAAAAAGAATATCTATATAAAACATGCAGATATCTATATGAAATATATATATATATATATTTTGTGTGTTACATGTGTATACATGTACATATTCTTGAGGGACATCAGGAACCTTTATAAACTTCACATTTTAGCTAGCTTTGTAGTACAAGTTGGATAATCACACCATTAACTCATTTCTTCCAACTCTGATATACTCACATGTAAAACATATATAAGCACATGCAATTCTTTCAAAGTATATATAGTAGAACCTATACTATAAATAGATGATTGATTGATAGATAAATTACATATATATATATACATATATATATATATATATGAGTTTAAACTTAATGATATTGTACTTGCCCTTTCAGATTTTAAAAGACAATACAGAAGGACAATTATCAAACTGGCACTGAATTTAAGACATAAGAGGAAATGACTATTGAAACAGCACAGAGATACTAAAAATATATTCAAACTATAATAATATATATGTATGATAAGCCAGAAGCCACAAAATGGAAAAAGGAATAATTTAATAAATATCATTAATATAATTGGATATGTTAGAAGTAGAATTATCTTGAATCTACACTTCATACTATACACTCCAATATATTCCAGATGGGTCAAAATGTGAAACTTCTAAAACCTTTTTAAAACTATAAAAAAAAAAATGGAGTGATATATTTAGCCTATCTTTTGGAGGAAATATCTATCTCTGACTATTAAAAAAGTGGAGTATTCATCAGAGACAAATGGTGAAATTATAACATAATCATGTAATTTTTAAAACTGTATAATAAAATATAATAAATATTAAAATTAAATAACAGAATAAAATGCAGCAAGCACAATTAATAAAAATTTACTTATAAAATGTAGACTTGATACAAACACTATAAATCCAAACCTATAGTCCACTTGATAAATGACCAATGAACAGATAGTTCACATACAAAGAAACATATATCATCTTGTAAAAAATGGGAATTTTCGGGGGGCGGAGCCAAGATGGCGGAAAGGAAGCAGTAACCTCGCTGAGCTCCTCTGTCACTAAGTCCAAAAGGGTAAATCTGAGCAGATTCCGGAGTGACGAAGCCCAGTGGAAGACAGAGTGTGGCAGAATCCAGCACAGGAGGTTGCCCAGAGTGCCCGCACAGGTCGCGCACAGAGCGTGTGGGGTCTGCACAGCTCAGACCTAAGAGCAGGCAAGCAGACTACACCAGAGAGAGAAAAAGCCCCAGCCTGCAGACTTACCAAGGACAAATCGCAGTCATCTCGCAGAGGGAACGGATCATTGGAGCCAGGTAGGAGAGTCGGGCCCCCAGTGGAGAGAGTGGCTTCTCAGGCTGCATTCAGCCCCCAGCCTGGAAATTTAGAAACTGCCTGCCTGTATGATACAGGGGCTGGAATGGCAAAGTAAATTCTAGCTGCTCCCTCCCATCCCTCCTTCATGAAGCAGAAAACCCAAAGATAAGTCTCCCACCCAGACTGAAATCCCAAGTTAATGGAAATAGCCTCAGGCTTGAGAATCTCCAAGAAAGGGTGTAACTGAGACAGCCAGGAATCTGAAGAGAAGAGAGGGAGGGAACCCAACTAGCCCCACCTCACCTCACCAACAAAAGCCTACTTATAGCCCAGGGGTATAGAGGCAGAAATCTGAAGTGGTCAGACTCAACCCCACCTACACATCTACATTCCTCACTGACTTCCCTGACTTAGCCATAAACTAGCCACCCAGAGGTATTCAAAGTCAAGGATCAGGCCCCAAACTCATAGCCTGAGACACTAAGAAACAGGAAGTCACAATGGGAAGGAAGGAAGCTGAAAAGGAGAAGGGGAAGGCAAGAAAGTCTATTCGAGCATACTATGCAGGGCAAGAACAACAAAACACACAGGACAATATAGACTCTCTGACCACACCAGAGACCACAGAAGGAAACATGATCTGGTCTCAAGCCCAAATAGCATTCCTGGAGGAGCTTAAGAAAAATTTAAAGACCAAATCAGGGAGGCAATGACCAACTTGGAAAAAGAAAATACCTCCCTAAAAAAGGAACTTCAAAAAATTACTGAAGACCATAATTCACTAAAAATTAGATACAACCAAACTGAAACTCAGAACTCTATGATGCAGCAGGAGTCAATCGAAAAAAACAAGATGATCGAAAAATTGCAAGAAAATGTAAAATATCTCACTGGAAAAATAACTGACCTAGAGAACAGATCCAGGAGAGACAACCTAAGAATTATTGGTCTACCAGAAAGCCATGATGAGAAAAGCAGTCTAGACAACATCCTCCAAGAGATTGTCAAAGAAAACTGTCCTGAGGTCCTGGAATCAGAAGATAAAATAGCTATTGATAGAATTCACCGGACTCCTCCTGAAAGAGATCCCAAACTGAAAACTCCAAGAAATATAGTAGCCAAATTCCAGAATTATAAGATTAAAGAAAAAATTCTACAAGCAGCCAAAAAGAAACAATTCAAATATCGAGGAACTACAGTTAGGATCACACAGGACCTAGCAGCTTCTACATTAAAAGAGCGGAGGGACTGGAATTTGATATTTCGTAGGGCAAGAGAGCTAGGACTACAACCAAGGATTAACTACCCGGCAAAACTGAGCATAATCTTTCAGGCAAGGAGATGGACGTTTAATGAAGTAAGGGACTTCCAGACTTTCCTAATGAAAAAGCCAGAGCTCAATGGAAAATTTGATCTCCAATTACAAGACTCCAGAAGAACATAAAAAGGTAAACAAGGGTAACATAGACTCACACATGCAGAAGTGCACATACCCACACCCACAAACACAAGCTCATTACCTGGGATGCAACAAGAGCAAAATGTTCACATCCCTATATGTGGAGCTGATAACTGTCAATATTTGAAATCTCTATGATTATCATGACCTGCAAAAGGGTTATACTTAGAGGGTGTGGGTATGAATGCACTAACATGGAGTCTAAAAAAAAAAGACTATTAAGGGGATCAATGGTACTGTAATGGGAAAAAGGAAAGGATGAGCTAGGAAAAGGTAAAATATGCCATCTGAAGAGGCATCAAAACACACTATAGAAGAAGGGAAAGTAAGAGGGAGAGGAACATCATTTAAACACTATTCTCACTGGTTCTGGTTCAAAGAAGGATCAAATTAATCAGTGAAGTTTAAGAATCTAATGTGAATAGACACATAAATTCATTAAATAGAGGAATTGGAGGGAGGGAGAGGAGCATTGTTTGAAATTTACTCTCATTGGTTTGGAATCAAACCGGGAGTAATTTACTCTGATAAGTATAAAAATTTGTTGTGTCCTATAGATAGTGGGAGGGTAAGGGGGGGGTGAAAAGGAGGAGACTAAAGGGAGGGATTATAAGGGAGGGAAATAGTAGTAAGGGGAGAGGGTAGGTTAAGAAGGGGGGTCACTGGGTGGGAACACTGAGGGAGGGGGTGGTCAAAAGGGAAAACTTCAAGGAGGGGAAGGGAGAAGGAAGAAACAAAAACATAAACAGGGGAGGGAATAGGATGGAAGGGAAGAGACAGATAGTCATCATTACTGTGAATGTGAATGGGATGAACTCTCCCATAAAACAGAGGCGGATAGCAGAATGGATTAAAAACCATAATCCTACAATATGCTGTCTTCAAGAAACACATTTGAAACAAAGGGATACCCACAGGGTAAAGGTAAAAGGTTGGAGTAAAATTTATTATGCCTCAGCTAAAGTAAAAAAAAGCAGGGGTAGCAATACTTATCTCAGATAAAGCAAAAGCAAAAATAGATCTAATTAAAAGAGATAAGGAAGGAAACTATATCCTACTAAAAGGCACCATTGAGAATGAAGCAATATCACTACTTAATATATATGCACCAAGTGGTATAGCATCCAAATTCCTAGAGGAGAAGTTAAAGGAATTAGAGGAAGAAATAGATAGCAAAACTATACTAGTGGGGGACCTTAATCTCCCCCTCTCTGAACTCGATAAATCTAACCTCAAAATAAACAAGAAAGAAGTTAAGGAGGTGAATAGAATCTTAGAGAGACTAGATATGATGGATCTCTGGAGAAAACTGAATGGGGATAAAAAGGAATTTACTTTCTTCTCAGCAGTGCATGGTACATACTCAAAAATAGACCATGTACTAGGGCATAAAAACCTCACAATCCAGTGCAGAAAGGCAGAAATAGTAAGCGCATCATTCTCAGATCATGATGCAATAAAAATTATATGCAATAAAGGGCCATGGAAAGATAGACTAAAAACTAATTGGAAACTAAACAATTTAATCCTAAAAAATTGGTGGGTCAAAGAAGAAATTATAGAAACAATCAATAATTTCATTCAAGAGAATGATAATAATGAAACAACATACCCAAATTTGTGGGATGCACTAAAGGCAGTTCTCAGGGGAAGTTTTATATCCCTGAGTGCATACTTAATTAAAGCAGAGAGAAGGGAGGTCAGTGAATTGGACATGCAATTGAAAAAGCTAGAAAAAGAACAAATTGAAAATCCCCAATTTAGTACTAAATTAGAAATATTGAAAACCAAAGGTGAGATTAATAAAATTGAAATTAAGAAAACCATTGAATTAATAAATAAAACCAAGAGCTGGTTTTATGAAAAAATCAACAAAATTGATAGACCCTTAGTCAATATGATAAAAAAAAATAAAGAAGAAAACCAAATTATGAGTATCAAAAATAAAAAGGGTGAATCTACCTCCAATGAAGAGGAAATCAAAAAAATAATGAGGAATTATTTTTCCCAATTGTATGCACATAAATATGACAATCTTAGTGAAATGGATGAATATTTACAAAATCACAAATTGCCCAGATTAACTGAAGAGGAAGTGAATTACCTAAATAACCCCATCTCAGAAAAAGAAATCAAACAAGCCATCAATGAACTCCCTAGGAAAAAATCTCCAGGGCCAGATGGGTTCACTAGTGAATTCTATCAAACATTTAAAGAACAATTGATTCCAATACTCTACAAACTATTTGGGAAAATTAGTGAAGAAGGAGTCCTACCAAACTCTTTCTATGACACAAATATGGTACTGATTCCTAAATCAGGAAGAGATAAAACAGAGAAAGAAAATTATAGACCAATCTCCCTCATGAATTTAGACGCAAAAATTCTAAATAAAATATTAGCCAAAAGACTCCAACAACTTATCACAAAAATAATACACCCTGATCAGGTAGGATTCATTCCAGGAATGCAAGGATGGTTTAATATTAGGAAAACCATCAATATAATTGAGCATATCAACAACAAAACTAGCAAAAACCACATGATCATCTCAATAGATGCAGAAAAGGCTTTTGACAAAGTACAACATCCATTCCTATTAAAAACACTAGAAAGTATAGGAATAAATGGAGCCTTCCTTAAAATAGTTGCTAGCATCTATCTAAAACCATCAGCAAGTATTATATGCAATGGGGATAAACTAGAAGCCTTTCCAATAAGATCAGGAGTGAAACAAGGGTGTCCACTATCACCCCTCTTATTCAATCTGGTACTTGAAACGTTAGCAGTAGCAATTAGAGAAGAAAAAGAAATCAAAGGAATCAAATTAGGCAAAGAAGTGACCAAGCTGTCACTCTTTGCAGATGATATGATGATATACTTAGAGAATCCTAGAGAATCAAATAAAAAATTACTTGAGACAATAAATAAATTTGGCAAAGTTGCAGGATATAAAATAAACCCACATAAATCCTCAGCATTCCTGTACATCTCTAATAAAACTCAACAGCAAGAGATAGAAAGAGAAATCCCATTTAAAGTCACTGTAGACATTATAAAATATTTGGGAATCTACTTGCCAAAACAAACCCAGAATCTATATGATCACAACTACAAAACACTTCTCACACAAATAAAAGCAGATCTAAATAGTTGGAAAAATATCAATTGCTCGTGGCTGGGTCGAGCTAATATAATAAAAATGACAATTTTACCCAAACTAAATTATATATTTAGTGCTTCCAATCAATTTACCAAAAAACTACTTTGTAGAGTTAGACAAAATAATAACAAAATTTATTTGGAAAAACAAACGGTCTAGAATATCAAGGGAATTAATGAAAAGAAATGCTAGGGAAGGTGGACTAGCTATGCCAGATCTTAATCTGTATTATACAGCAGCAGTCATCAAAACTGCTTGGTACTGGCAGAGGTGTAGAGTAGTGGATCAATGGAATAGATTAGGTGCAGGAGACCCAGCAGTTAATGAATATAGCAATCTATTGTTCGATAAACCCAAAGACCCCAGTTTTTGGGATAAGAATGCACTATTTGACAAAAACTGCTGGGAAAACTGGAATACAGTATGGCAGAAACTGGGCATAGATCACTATCTAACACCATATACCAAAATAAAGTCTAAATGGGTGCATGATCTAGGTGTAAAGGATGATACTATAAGCAATTTGGGAAAGCAAGGAATAGTTTACCTGACAGATCTGTGGAGAGGGGAAGATTTTAGGACCAAACAAGAATTAGAGAGCATTATAAAATGCAAAATGGATAATTTTGATTACATTAAATTGAAAAGCTTCTGCACAAACAAAGCCAATGTAACCAAGATCAAGAGGGAGGTGGGAAATTGGGAAAGAATTTTTACAACCTGTGTCTCTGATAAAGGACTCATTTCTAAAATTTATAGAGAATTGAGCCAAATCTATATGAATACAAGTCATTCCCCAATTGAGAAATGGTCAAAGGATATGAATAGGAAGTTTTCAGAGAAAGAAATTAAAGATATCTATAAGCATATGAAGAAATGCTCTAAATCACTATTAATTAGAGAAATGCAAATCAAAACAACTCTGAGATACCACATCTCTCCAGTCAGATTGGCTAAGATGACAAAACAAGAAAATGACAAATGCTGGAGAGGTTGTGGGCAAATTGGAACGCTAATACATTGCTGGTGGAATTGTGAACTTATCCAACCATTCTGGAGAGCAATCTGGAATTATGCCCAAAGAATTATAAATAATTTCATACCCTTTGACCCAGCCATACCACTCCTAGGGTTATATCCCAAAGAGATCATAGTAGTGGGAGGAAGAACCATATGTACAAAAATATTTTTAGCAGCCCTTTTTGTGGTTGCAAAGAATTGGAAACTAAAGGAGTGCCCATCAATTGGGGAATGGCTAAACAAGTTGTGGTATATGAATGTAATGGAATTTTATTGTGCTATAAGAAACGAGGAGGTGACGGACTTCATAATTACCTGGAGAGACTTATACAAACTGATGCTGAGCGAGAAGAGTAGAATCAGAAGAAATTTGTATACAATCACAGACATACCATATCTGTGACGACCAACTATGACAGACTGGAATCTTTTCAGCAATGCAGTGATATAAGTTAATCCCGAATGACTCAAGAAAGTGAGAAATGTGCCATCCAGAGATATAACTAGAAAGAACTGAGCCTGAATCCTGATGGAAGCAAACTAAATGATCTTGTTCTTCTCATTGTTTGGTTGTACTTCTTCCTTACCATCTTTCATCCCACCTAGTACAATATGCCTTTGTAATTGGAATAATGTTTAATATGAATGCATTTGCAGACCCTATACTGTACTATATGATGTCATGAGGGGAGGGGGGAAGGAAGTAAAGGAAATTTGAAAATCAAGGAACTATGGAATTGAATCTTGTCAACTGAAACTAAACCAATAAATTAATTTTAAAAAAAATGGGAATTTTCATTGAATTGTTTATATTTGTTATAGTACTCTTTATATTTTTTTCATTTTTCTTCCATTGTTCTCCTTCCCTTTTTTGTCCTTAATTGTCCTTTGGAAGACTCTGGTTGGTTGGTTCTATTTCTTAAAGAGATACAAATTAAATATACTTTTAAGGTACATTTAAGTTCCTATTAAACTAACAAAATTAAACTTAAAAGATAAAGGTCAAAGTTGATGAGGCAATGGGGAAACAGTACTATATTGCGTGTGACATTATAAATTGATTCAGTCTTCCTGGGGAGCAACATGGCAATATAGCACAAGAGCTATAAAAAAAAATTTACCCAGTAATTCCATTTCAAGGGGGAAAATTACAAGAAAATAACTTTTAAAAATAGTGAGTTCAGGTGTGGCTAGGTGGCGAAGTGAGTAAGAACACTAGCCTGGAGTCGGGAGAAATTGGGATCAGTTCTAGCCTCAGAAAATGAGCACACACACATAAATAATGACTGGCCGGTTAAACTTGAGCAAGTTCCTTAACCCCAATTGCTTTTTAAAAATAAATAAATAAATAAAGATTAAATTTTTTTAAAAATTAGTGAGTTGAACAAAGATGTCCACAGGATCATTATTTATAAAAGCAACAAATTGGAAACAACTCCCCACAATAGAGGAATGGGATAGTATCAAAATGTAACACTACACAAATGTGAAAAATCCAGTCCTTGGGAATGTTTGCATAAACTACAACAGACACCAAAAAATGCATATGTTTGTTAACTAATATTGAAAGAAAATCAGATTGTTATGTAACACTATCTTCAATAAAACTATCCTGCAGAGATTATAGAGGCTATGACCAGATTTTTAAAAGGCAATAGAATCTAAGAGATTTAAAGTTTAACTTCATTCTGGAGAATGTTGTTAACTGTGACAGGGGCAGAGGGAGAGACAGAGACAGAGACAGAATATAATGGCAAGAAATTTAGGATTTTTTGCTGTTTTTCTGGATTGAGTTATAGCTAATCAAGTATCTTTGAGCCTGGCTTTTGGTGGTATAAAAAGTCTTTGATTGAAAACAGTATACATTGTATTGCCCTAAATAGGCCTAAGAGAGTTTGAAGATCTCCCCTGCCCCTTAATAGTCCAAATGTAATCACATGGGAGCCCATGGTGGGAGGGGCTTGCAAAAAGAGTGAAACAGGAAGGAGCAGATAAGAACACAAGCAAAGCTGGGAGCAGGCAGAATTGAGAGAGAGAATGTTTGTGATGTTGGCACTCTGTCTATTGATCAGTGTTACTTTCTCAGACAGAAGCCCTGTCTGTTGTTCTGTATTGGTTTCTCAGACAGAAAGTGAATTGAAATGATAGTGCTGGTAATGTGTGTAAATATAGAAACAGAAACTGTGAAGAGCTTGGAGTGGAGTAGTCCCCATGAGCTGAGATATGCAACAGGAGCAGAAAGCTACCAACGTGTGAATCCAGGTAAGAGTTGGGAGTGGTCAGACCTTGAATAAGGACCCCTAGGGTTTGGAAATCAGCCTGGAGTCAAAATGAAAGAGGACTTTACTTTGGATACTCTGTATTGACTGATGAGATTTGTAACTCAATGTGACCTAGGGGTGGATGGTGTTTGTACTTTCTGCTACCTCTTAAGGATGATTGGCTTAAGGATGATTAGAAGCCAGTCTCTAGTCAAGATGAAAGTGGACTTTACTTGGATTTTGACTTGGTATTGACTGAGGTGATTGTGACTTACTGTGACCTAGGGGTGGATGGTTGTTTGTATTTTCTGCTACCCCTTAAAGATGACTATAAGATGTGGCAAACTTAGTTGCTATGTTATGTTGTTGTGAAAGTTATCCTTCAGTTTCTTGAATGTTATGATTTAGTTTATTGCTGAATGAATAAATAAAAGAGTTCATTATACTATGCAATTAGACCCTTATTCACAGCTGCAGTCCTCAGGAGAGCTACTTGTGATTGGCTTTACATAGAGACAGACAGAGAGAGAGTGAGAAAGAAAAAGACAGTGAGAGGAGAAGGGGAAAGAAGAAAGAGGGGGGAAGGAGGGAGGGAGCACATTTGTTGAGTTTTACTATGTGCCAATCACTGTGTTTGGTGCTACATGTAGAAGCAAGCAAGACAATCCCTACCTCCGTGGAGCTTACATTCCAATGGAGAAAGACAACACAAAAAGAGGAGCTGAAAAGCAAAAACAAGAAGTGTGAGGGAACAAGGCAGTTATTAAGAAGAGGATAAAAAGTCCAGAGAGTCCAGTCATGACTACAGTATATAGCATGGCCAGAGTACCTCTAAAATAGTGGTCTAGGGCAGTTAATGCCCATTCAAGAGAGCTGTTCATAAGGATGAGGTTTCTCCAGGATAGCAAGGTAAAGAGGAGGAGGAGGAGGAGGAGGAGGAGGGAGAAGAGACAAAGAAACCCAGAGAATCAAGTCATGAATTAAGAAAAAAGACTAAGAGAATTTTTTTCTTATAAAAAAAGATGAGAATTCTTGAAAACATATTTTAATTGGTATCTTCAAAGAACTAAACACTATTTCCAGAATTAAAAAGAAAGCAGTTGTAGTATTGGTTAAAAGTGAATTCTAGCTGAGTCTTCTCACAGTTGATATATTATATGTAATTATTTATGTTTGCTTTATTTTTGTCATAATATTAAAAAATAGTATATCTAATAACTTTGATGTTTATTTAAGCCTAGGAGATTATGGATATGATATGGAGAAAGGCCCATAGACTTAGTGATGAAAGGGTCCTTAGCTGTCCCCTGGTCCATGTTAATCATGTTAAATTTGAGAAAACTGAGACCCAAAGAGGTCAAGTGACTTACCTAAAGTCATACAGGTACTAAATAACAAAGCTAGAATGTAAATAGATATCCTATGACTCCAAATCCAGTATTTTTAGTTTAATACAAATTGTTCAAAATAAAACAAATTCATACTTCAATAAATCAAACATTTCATCAATGTAAACTCTTCAGTGATGTAATTATAACCCCCATGGCTATATATGCTTTAATAAATGATTTCCTTATTTCAGATAGCAAAAAAAAAATTATTTCTTCATAATCAATCACTTGGTAGCTAACCTCCTACTAATGATCTTCTCCAAATTCTTCTAGGGTGTTTCCCAAAAGACAGATACACACAAAACTTTCTGCTATGGTAGGACCTACCAGAACTTTCACTCTGCTGGCATAAACTTTTAAGAAGCCAGTCTCATTACTATGTCATACTGAGGCATCAGAAGAGGACTTTAGTGGAAGAATAAGATAAATATATTCTAAGAACAAATATCTAATTCTCAGTAAATGATTTTCTTCTTCCTGCTTTTCCATAAAAGTTTATATCAGCTTTTAATCATACCACAGAAACTGAGAACACATTTTAAGTTGCTCTCCCTTTATGATTCTTTAGTACTTTGTTGGACTTCTGGTGTCATCAATGTCAGTACTCCTTTTATTAGTAGAGATCACAACCCATCCTTGTCTTCTCTGCATGACTTTTGTCCATGTATTCCCACATATCCTCCACAAAGAGTCTCCTGAATATTCTGGGCACATTATTCTACATCTCTTGATAGTTCCTAGATACTTCTGGAACATATGACCTCTCCATTGGTTATCCTTCATTCTACCTATATTCCAACAGAATAACATCAGCAATTAATCACTTGAATATATCAACATTATAAGACAAATAGGACACTTTTCTATAGCTTATAGAATCTGAACAAGTTGTTTTGCAATTCAAATACATATTGAACTGTTTCATTACACTTATCATATCAAATGAACTTTCCCTTCCATTTACTTTCAGAAGGGAGAGAACAATGGGAAGACAGTAACAAAATTTATGGACGATATTCATCCATCACCAGGCAACTGAAATCACCTCTGCTGCTTTGCTGGAGACATTATGTGGAAGCCAGTTTTGCCTTTCACAGAATCCCGAAACAGAATCTTTTTAATAGAGTGTGTGAAGTGTGTCCTTATAATAAAGGCAATAACCTGAACTGGATTTCATACCTTTTTATTGCAATCACTTTATGAAGCCAATTTTTAGGTTTCTAGATTCAAACAAAGGATGTGTTCTCCCCACTGAACTAGGATCTCCCTTTTGTGATTTAGTGATTCTTCTTTCACTTAGCAGTAATTCACTGTTAAAATAAAAGATGAAAGAAATCACTCAGATGGGTTCATCCATCTTTCAGCTTCCAGAAGGATTGCTCCCTAGTGCTTGGTTCAAATTAGCCCTGAATCCTGGACTAACAAGGCCTTCAGCACTGCCTGAGGAAGACCATTGCAAAGTCAAATCTTCCTTTCCACAAGATTTTCAGCACTTTCAATTCTGTTTTTGCTTCCTCTCAATATACCTAGCTCTTTACCTGAAACCATGCCAAAGAAATGCTTTTCTCACACATGAAACTGTCCTTTCAATATATTTAGTCATTTCTAGTCAATTCAACAGATATTTATTTAAACATCTACCCTGTACACACTGTTGGAGAGAGATACAAAGTCCCTGTCTTCAAGGGGATTGTGTATTGGTAAAGTAAATGCTATAAGATGGTCTATCTATCTATAATATATTATATACACACATATCTATGTGTATGTGTGTTTGTATAAAATGCTAGATTACATAACTTATCATGTCCTGATTGGTTGGGGAAAACTGTTGGTTATTCTTTATTGTGTGTGCCAAGTATTTTTTCCTATTGTGAACCTGTTTTCTAAACAGCTGTGCCCTATGTAAAAAGTGGGGCATGAGTCACCGATAGGTCACTCAACAATGGAAACGCCAACAGGTAAATGAAACAAACAGAAGGACTTGGAATAGCAGCTATCTATAGTTTGTTGGCCCCCAGAGTGTGCCTATTACCTCTACTCTATTAATGGGCTAGGAGTCAAAAACATTTGGGACATAGGAATTCAGTGAGTTAAGAAGACATTAGAGGCATGAATTGAAGAGGTTCAGCTTAGTGGGCAACCTAACTGCTGAGAGTACTGTAGAGAAACCAAGCTCAAGGGAGAGAATGGTGGAAGCCTTGACCATGAGGTCCTTAGACCACATAGCTCCCAGAGAAGAGAGTATTCAGATGATAATCCAGGGCAATAGGGCTTAGAAATCAAATTCATCAGAGAAAGTCTAATAATCCTATGCAGCCAATGGATTAAAATCATACAAACCAACCAGAATATGGAAAGTAGGTAAAAGGAAAGTTTCCAACTGCATACCCATTAAAATCTCCAAGAGGTATAAAGATTTGACTATCCAAGGTTTGAATACTTAGCACTGTACAGTGGTGCAATGTAGAAGTGAAATATTTGGAGGCCAAGTAGAGATGGGTCTTTCTTATTTAGGGACCTAAGAAGAAATTACAGGGCATCAGTGAATCTAGTGTAGGGTAAAGGAAGAGACTAAGTTTCTTAGAGGCTACAAGTTTGAAAGATGACCTACAGAGTAGGAGGTAAGGGAGAAAGTTATAGAAGGCCCGCCTATAGACATAGAGTTCCCAAATCCAGTATTGAGTTGAGTGACAGATTCTAGAACAACTAGAATACCTGCAGCTTGACCAAACCAACTTGAAATGGAGACCTAAACTAACCGGTTGAAATAAAATAGAATTCTTATTACACTAAAATTGGTACTTCCTTTGCCATAATTTGCACACATAACAGAACTCTAGTCTATAATATCATAGATTTAGAGCTGAATTTAGGAGGACCATTGAGGGTAACCCTTTCATCTTACAGATAAGAAAACTGAAGACCACAGCCAAGGAAAGCTCCACAAGAGACAGAGGTTTTAGCCCCAGTATGGGCTTGACCAACCACCAGCTGGAGGGACTTCAGATCACCAGAAGCTGTGGAAGTTTCCAGAATTATCAACACATATATGCTAAGGACACAGTGAAAGGTGAGGGCAGTGTGGAATTTGGGATCCAGTAGTTGGGAGTGCAGTCAGCCTTTATCCCCAGGGCGAGAAGCCACTGAGGCACCACAGCCATGGCCCCACATGGCAGCTTCAGCTCTGTCCTGAAGAGTGTAGGGGGACCCAGCTACAAGTCTGAGGGGTAATCACTCTTGCTTTAACCTGCTTGGACCTGGATTTCAGTCTCGGGTGGAGGACCTGGGGTGTATAACCAGCTTGCCAGAGCATGTGGAGGCTTCAGAGAGGGCACCCAACTAATACCTTCAGCAGCTGAGAAAACCCCAGCATTTGGGACAAAGCTCCCATGTCTGGTGACTGAGTCCTACTGTTGATAAAAGCCCAGGGGCCAAGTGATTGAATGGAGACATGAGCAGGCAAGGAAGCAAAATAAACAGAGCAACCCAACTTTACACTCCTATTTTGGGGACAAAAAAGATCAAAGCATGGAACAGGCAGAAGATAGTGAAGTCAGTACTCCTGCAGCAAAAGCTTCCAAGAAAAATACAATCTGGTTACAGGCCATAGAGGACCTTAAGAAGCAAATAAGAAAAGTGGAAGAGGGTGGCTAGGTGGCACAGTGAGTAGAGCATCGGCCTTGGAGTCAGAAGGACCTGAGTTCAGATTCGGCCTCAGACACTTAACACACACAAACAAAAACTTAGCCATGTGACCTTGGGCAAGTTACTTAACCCCAATTGCCCTCCAAAAGGCAAAAAAAAAGTAGAAGAAAAATTGGGAAGAGAAATGAGAACGATGCAAGAAAATTACAAAATGAGAGTCAACAGCCTAACTGAGGAAAATAACACCTTAAAAAACAGACTAACTCAAATGGCAAAAGATACTCAAAAAGGCAATGAGAAGAATGCCTTAAAAAGCCAAATTTGCCAGATAGAAAAAGAATCTCAAAAGCTCACTGAGAAATATTATTCCTTCAGAATTAGATTGGAGCAAATGGAAGCTAGTGACTTTATGAGAAATCAAGATGCTATTAAAGAGATCCAAACAAATGAAAGAATAGAAGGCAATGTGAAATATCTCATGGGAAAAACCACTGACCTGGAAAATAGACCCAGGAGAGATAATTTAAAAATTATTGGACTACCTGAAAGCCATGATCAAAGAAACAACCTAGAAATCATCCTTCAAGAAATTCTCAAGGAAAAGTGCCCTGATGTTTTAGAACCAGAGTGCAAAATAGAGGTTGAAAGAATCCACCTATGACTTCCTGGAAAAGATCCCAAAAAGAAAACTCCTAGGAATATTTTAGCCAGGATCTGGAATTCCCAGATCAAGGAGAGAGAATATTACAAGCAGCCAGGAAGAAACAATTTGAATGTTGTGGAAACACAAACAGGATAACACAGGATCTGGCAGCTTCTACACTGAGGGATTGAAGGGCTTGGAATATGATATTCTAGAGGTCAAAGGAGCTGGGATTAAAACCAAGAATCACCTACCCAGCAAAACTGAGTATCATGTTTCAGGGGAAAATATGGTCATTCAATGGAATAGAGGACTTTCAAGCATTCTTGATGAAAAAACCAGAGTTGAATAGAAAATTTGACATTCAGATACAAGAAACAAGAGAAGCCTGAGAAGGTAAACAGGGAAAAGAAATCATAAGGAACTTATCAAAGTTGAACTATTTACATTCCTATATGGAAAAATTATAATTGTAACTAATGAAACTTTTCTCAGTATGAAAATAGTTGAAGGGAATAGAAATATATTATATATATATATATATACATATATATATTTGTATGTATATATATAATATATGTCTATATAGGAGGGTAGGGTGTATGAACACATATGTGAATGTCCATATATATGTTTAGAGGTATACATAGATAGAGGGCACAGGACCAATTTAATATGAAGGGATGATACTTAAAAGGTAAAATTAAGAGGTGAGAGAGGAATATAATGAGAGGAGATGGGGAGAGACAGAATGGGGTAAACTATCTCATATAGAAGAGGCAAGGGAAAACTGTTACAATGGAGGGGAAGAACATGAAGGCAAAAGGGAATGGGTCAACCTTATTCTCATTGAATTTGGCTCAGTGAGGGAATGACATACACTAAACAGGGTATCTCACCCTACAGGAGAGTAGGGGGGAAGGGTATGAGAGGGTGGATGATGGAAGGGAGGGCAGGCTGGGAGGGAGGGAAGTTGAAAGCAAACACTTTTGAAAAGGGACAGGATCAAAGTAGAGAATAGAATAAGTGGGAGGTGCGATAGGAGGGAGGGAAATATAGTCAGTCTTTTACAATATATCTACTATGGTAATGTTTTGCATAGCTACACATGTATAACATATACTGAATTGATTATCTTCCCAGTAAGGGTGGGTGACAAGGGAGGAAGGGAATGAATCTGATATTCAAAGTTTTAAAATCAAATGTTTAAAAACATATATATATATATATATATATATATATATACATATATTACACATATATATACATATGTATGTATGTATGTATGTATGTGTATATATGTATATATATATGCTATTTAATACTATTTTACATGTAATTGGGAAATAAGACGTACAGGCACTGGGGCATAGAGACCCACCATGCCCTACTAGGAAAGTCGAAGGAGGTCTGGGAGAAGATATGGGAGGGAGCAGATTGGAAGAGGGGATATCCTGTGGGACCACTACTGTGGGGCGGTGGATAGGGGAAAAATGGGGAGAGAATTTGTAACTCAAAATCTGGCAGAAATGAATGATGTAAACTAGAATTTAATAAAGCATTTGGGAAAAAATAATTAAATCAAATAACATAAAAAAGAAAACTGAGGCCCAGGAAGATAAAGTGATTTTTCTAAGGTCACACATATAGAAGGATACATGCACATGAATAATTATAATACAGGGTAAATGATTTAAGAAGGAAGAGAGCACTAACAACTAAGACCAAATCTGCCTCCTCGAAGTAGAACCTCTTGCTTCTCTTGCTTGTTTCCTGAATGTGAAGCAGTGGTTTATAGACATTTGTGCCCAAGAACTACCAACTTTTTTTCTTGGATTTTGTTGCCTCTAAAATTCTGGAAAGTTTTATAGGAAAGGTACAAACAAAATACTATGATGTTTCAGAAGAGGAAAACATTACATTTGACCAAGGTCAGAGAAAAGAATAATAATAATAGTGTTCCTCCTTCACTGTGACTGCTCCTTCCCCCATCCTTTTTCTGCTTGGAACATTTTTCATTTGATTTTTCAAGACACCTGGCAAGGATATTCTTTGCCGTTCTTTATTACATGAACTTCATCCCTGGCCAGGAAACTGTCATCCCCACATTTTAAGTTGTAGTCTAGAAATGCAAATCTCATTCTCCATCACTACCTTCTCAGCTTCTTAGTCAGCTATTCATTTTCCATCCTTTACCTTTAAAGGACAACAGTGAAAATATGAAAATCATTCTAATCCACAAAGCTTAGTTATTGATTGAATAGGGAGATTAAGGGGGAGACAAGGGAGAAAGAGAGGAGAGAAATTGTGTGAGTGACAATAAAGAAGGATGATTCCCAGATTGTAAACCTGAATGCCTGAGAGAATGAAAATGCCCTCAACAGAAATAGAGGAAATTTAAAGGAGGAAGAATCTGTTTATGGGTAAAAGAAGACAATGAATTCTGGTTGGGATATGCAATGTTGTTTTTTCAAGGGTTTTCAAACCTAACAGTGGATCAGATAGGCAAAAAAAAAAAGTCAGGGGAGTTGGAGAAGGGGATAAAGAGAGAGGAACTAAGAACAGGACCTGGTGAACCAGGATAAATTCATACCTCTGTAAACTTTGCAACTTCTGTAATTTCTTTGAAGTATCACTAAATTCCTTTAAGGCACCAAAAAGATTATGTGCAAAGGATAACAGCAAAGAAGAACGCAAAAGCCTAGATCAGATACTTTGCCAACTTGGGAAAGGCAGTTAGTGGGAAACCAAAATTAAGAAAAGGTAAGTAGTAACAGTATCTACAGTGTGCCAGGCACTGTGCTAAGTGCTGGAACAGCCAGAAATGAAACAGGAGAACCAAGAAGTTAAATCCTGGGGTTTGTGATGAGAAGATAAGTCAGGTCACAGGGAGAAGTAGGAGTGGGTTGTTATAAAAGGTAGAGTGTGATAAGTATATAGGAAAGGTACAAACAAAATATCATGAAATCTCAGAGGAGGAAAAGAATACTTTTGGCCAAGGTCAGAGAAAGGAAGGTAGGCCTTGAAGAATAGGGAGAATTCCAGCAGGCAGGTTTGTGAAGGAAGGATTTTCTGGGCATTGAATATGACCTAAAGAAAGAGACAGGGGAAGGAAAGGGAAAGATGAGTTCAGAAAATGGTGATTAGTCAGGTTTAGCTGGAACACTGAGATTGTGGAGGTAAGATAAAACTAGAAAGACAGTTCAGGGCCATGAAAATGAATATGAGCTTTTTTCTATAGGCATTGGAAAGCCATCAAAGGTTTTTTGAAAAGTAGAGTGGTGTAATCAGAGCTATGCATTCAAAAGATTAATCTGGTCACAGCCAGTGAGATGAATTAGGAGGGGAAGAGAATAGAAGTAGGGAGAATGGTAAGAGTCTATTGTAATAGTCCAGGCAAAAGATAATGAAAGCTTAAACTAGAGAGGCAGCAGTACGAATGGAAATGTGTGGATAAATATAATAAATGCTGTTGAAGTAGAATTAACTGGACCTAGCAGCTGAGGAAAGTGAAAGGGGTAGAGAAATGAAAAAATTACTCTGAATTTGCACCTGGGAAACTAGTAATACTATTAACAGAAGAAAAGCAGTCAGAAATTGGAGACAGGGCTTTGCTGACGCCATCTCATACCATCATTCAAGAATCAATTCTTAAATTTTTAGTGTGAGCATTTATACCCCAGAATTAGGTAAATGCTATAAATCAGGACTTGATTTATTGCTTTGTTGATTGTTTAGACTTTAAGAAATGATGGAGAAAATTTAATAATGCAGATTAAACTTTAAAATTTGCTTTGTGGGTTTCTTTTTTGTTTGCTTTATTTTGTTTTGTTTTGTTTTTTGGAGAGCCCATTTGTTAATATTCACCAATACACCCTGTTTTGAGGAAAAGGTTTTAGAGAATGATAAATTCTATTTAGGACATATTGAGCTTTTTATATCAGTGGGATGTCCAGAAAGAGAAATTCAATAGGATTTGGTCAAGTTTGTGATTCAAGAGAGCCATACCTGCAGTTGTTATAATTGAAGCAATAGATGAGATCACTAAGTCAAGTCAACAAGCACTTACCATGTACCCGGCTACACTGTAGTTAAGTGCTGAGTATACAAAGGAATAACAGAGTCTGTGCCCTCAAGGAGCTCACATTCTAAAGATGGAGACAACAAACAAAATATATAAAGGATTGATTGGAGATGTTATTGTTGTTTGTCCTTAGTTCTTGAAGAGAACCAATGACATTAGGAGGGTGATGTCTTGATTTGCAAGTGAACTGGATTTAAGTGAGGCAGAGTCATCAGCCCCACTCTCTCCTCCAGAGTCACAGGAGTCCAGTGGCAAGACACAGGTCAGAATGACTGGCAATGGCCAGAACTGATTGGAGATAATCTCAGAGGGAAGGTAGTTGAGCCTTAAGGGAAATGGGAAAAGGCTTCTTGCAGGGGATGGAATTGTAGCTGAGATCTGAAAGAAGCTAGAGAAGTCAGGAGACAGAGATAAAGAGGGAGAGAATTCCAGGCATAGGGAACAGCCAGTGAAAATGTACAGTCAGAAAAAGAGTCTATTTCATGAAAGAGCAAGGAAAACAATGGAAGGGAATAAGTAATAAGTGGAGAGGTGTAATAAGTGAAGAGGAGATGTGGAGTACGTGGAGGGGAGTAAAGCATAACACGATTGCAAAGAGAGGAAAAAGTTAAGTAATGAAGGGCTTTAAAAGAGTATTTTATATTTGATCCTGGAAGTAACAGGGTGAGTAGAAGCCATGGATTGAAATTTGGGGGATGCTTTCTTCAAAGGATGGAAGAAGAAAAAGACAGAAAAATAGTTAAAGAGCTGGAAAGAAAGAAATAAAAATACTTTATTATGGAAGCTAATGGGAAACTCACCAGGGTTCTGGTCACCACTTTGGGAGAGGAGAAAAGCAGCCCTTCCTTTCATCAGTGCAATTCACTGCGTTATAAAATTCAGAACCAGTGCAAGGCAGAGTTTGTCTTCAGTATCCCAGCTTCCTTTTCAAAATACCTTCTACCCTCTTCTCACTGTCCAAAGCTGGTGTTAAGAAGCAATACAGCATAATGAATGAAGAGTGGGCTGTTATAAAGGATTTCATGCAAGTCCTTTTTTTATTTTATTTTTAGTTTATGGAATAAAACAAGCATTTCCATAACAGTATAAAAAAAGATGATTGCTCATGAAACTGCAAATTATATACAACTTGCTATTTCTTTTAAATGTATAATAAAATTATCATGAAATTTCTTTGCTTTTTTTATTCCCTCCCTCATCCCCACCCTAGAGATGGCTATCATTAGACACAAATATGTGTGTGTTTGTGTGTATGTGTGTGTATGTGTAAAATCATTCTATACATACTTGCATTTATCAGTTCTTTCTCTACCCTTATGACCCTGGATAAATCATTTAATGTTTCACTGCCCCAAGCAATTCTCTAGGACCATACATTACAGATGGGCTATCGTTCCCAAATAATTTTGGTGTCTTTCCAAAGCAATCTTTGGCATATTCGCAACCAAATATGAATGAGTTTAATTCCTAAAGTTCTCTCCAGTCAGGTAGGGATAGGGACTGAATCTATGATTTCACTAGATAAAGGGAACATCTGGGGGAGGAAATTCCCTCTACTAAAGCAGGTCACCACCTTCTTTGTAACTTATAGTCCCAGAGAGTTGCTCAAAGTCACATACACACTTCCTCTGGTTAAGTATCACTACATAAACCATAAATTCAACCTACAAAAGGAAGATTTCCACATCATTCAAGCAATCCACATGATTTGGGTACAAAATAAATCCCTTCCACATGGCAACTTTTCCCATCATGGGTCAGCATAAGATATTAAATGGGAATTTTGGTGGAGTTTTTCAAAAGCTACAGACAACACAGAAAAATTTTGAAAACTCAGAAATGCATAAAATATATGTATACTATAACATAATATTCACATATTTTATCTTTTAATACCAAAATAATTCAGACTTCTCCCATACAAAGGGAGAGCCAAAAATCTTTACATGGATTTTCCAGCTTACAGGGGTGCTGTGTTCCTAACCTCTGTGATGTGGAAAGGATAACTGTATAGCAAAGACATGGCTATTCAGGGCAGAGAAATGGAAAGTCAGTACAAGGCTGAAAAATATGAGGGTAAAGAATACGAAAAAGAAGAAAACAGGTGCTAGACAATCTTTTCCTAATATGTATGTATGGCTAGAGGTTCTAAGTAGTTAACTTGTTCTTTCCTCTGTCTTCCTTGCCTACTTCCTCCCTCCCCAATTTTCTTGTAAACACTATATCTCTTCAGTGGCTTCTTGACTCGGTTGGTGAATCAGCTGCCTGATTGAGGGAGAGAGCTCACAATAAAACAAGCACATTTTTCTGGGCATGCTGGTTGTTACTTATTTATCTACAGATGGCTTCATAAAAGCTATTCTTTCCCTTTCTGAAAAAACTCAAGCGGTAGCTCGATAGTCATTTAACATGCAAATCAGGTTATGCAGGTGGCATGCAATATAAGTAGAGGAAGAACAAGGAAATAGGGGGAAGGATGGAATGGGCACAGATACCAAGCTTTGGCTAAGAGGACAAGTTTTGTTCCCTGCCTTCCTCAACCTGTAATGACTCTTCTGAGCTAAGCAACCCTACCCTGAGGCTCTCTGGACTTTCAGGAGAAATAGGTTTTAGTTCTAAGCTTCAGTTTCCTCATTTTGAAAATGATCATAGTTTTAGAGCTGGAAATAGCTCCTTAAGGCCATCTAACCTGACCTCCTCACTTTACAGATAAGGAAACTGAGGGACCCAAGTAGTAAGAATTCTTACAGGTAGTAAGAATTCCTAGTAGTAGTAAGAACTAGGAATTGAACTCAGGTTCAGTCATTCCAAGTTTAGCACTTCCAAGTTCAGGGTTTTTTTGACTTTGTGATATTTAAGATCTTCCCTGTCCATTGATAGGCCTCATGTCCTGGAACCTATTAATGGAAGCTTGCTTAGGGGAGGCTTATTGGTAAGGAAGGCTTTCACACTTTTTGCTAATTTCTAATTAGGAACTGAGTCATGAGGGTTATGATGCCTTCTGGCTCTGAGAAGTGCATATACTCTGAGTTGGCATTTTGCTTTGGGGGCTCACTTTTGAGAAGGATCTTGTGATTCCCTGGTCGAGGTTCCGAGTGGTCACATGTTCAGAGCTCCCCAACTGCTCAGATGCTCAGGGATGTATGTAAAGTGTATAACAATATTGCTTTGATTCAGACAGTCAGAGCCCTGTCTGTTGGGCTTTATCTCTCTGCTTGTATTTTTTCTATATTTTCTCTGTTTTTATTTTCTCTGAAGTCCTTGAACTAGTGAAAATAATTTTTAAAATTGTTGACCCCTTAAACAGCTCTATTTCCTAGTGAAGCAGATCTAAGAACCTGTGCTAGCAGCCGTCCTGGGGATGCCAGTGTGGTTGCTGCTACCCTGTACCACACTGCTATCCAATAGTTGTAGGAAGGCAATGAGGTGTAATTGAAAGAGTAGCCAGTCAGAAGACGTGGGTTCAAATTATGCCTATGATGCTTACCACCTTGTGACCCTGGGCAAGTCACTCAACCTCCATAAGCCTCAGTTTCCTCATTTGTAAAATGAAAGGAATGGACTCGGCCTCTGAGGGCCCTTCCAGCTCTAGATTTAAGTAACAGGTAACACGTCTCCATAATTACAAAGTGCTTTAGGTACAATATTTCATTCAAGCTTCTCAACTGTGATGTAGGTAATGCTAAAACAATCCTCCCCTAAACAAGCTTCTCTTGATGGGCTCCAAGTGAGGCCCATTAAGGGGCAGGGAAGATCTTCAGATTCCCTTACCATTACAGAGGGGAGGGGAAGGAAAAGGAAGGGACAGAAAAGAGAGAATGAGAGAAGAGAAGGAAAAAGAAGGAAAAGAGGGTTATATTCTACCATAGGGGAAAATATTTACATATATATACATATACATAAATAGAAAAGAAATACAAATTTTTAGAGCTACAGAGCACTAACAACTTAGGAGAACCAGGAAATACCTCTGTAGAAGGTGGCAATCAAGCTTTGTCTTGTAGAAAGTAAAAGGTTCTGTGTCAGGGGTCCCATTTAAAGGAGAATAATATGAAATGAGGGTAGAAATAAAGTTGGTAGCATTTATACATATTTCTTTAAGATTTGCAAAGCACTTTACAAGTATTATTTCATTTGATCCTTACAACAACTTTGAGAGGTGATTACTTTTATTATCCCCCATTTTATAGTTGAGTAAACAGAAGCAGACAGGGTAAGTGACTTGCCTAGTGTCACACAGCTAGTGTCTGTGGCTAGATTTGAATTCTTCCCAACTCCAGGTCCAATGTTCTATCCGATATACCACCTAGCTTCCTGAAAGGCAGATTCTAAAGGCCCAGTCTAACATGTTTGGATTTAATTTGTTAGGCAATGATGAGGCATTAACAATTTTTAATCAAGATCAGGGGATCAACACTGTACATCAGAAAGATAACCCTGGCAGTGGTATGTAGGCTAGCCAGGAGGAGAAAAGACTGGAGGTAAATCACATGCAGATAAGGCACTGGAATCTCTCAACGATAAAAATTTCATAACTTTCCTTCTATCTTATTTTGCAGTCTGGCAAGACCACATCACTTAATAATGAGATCCACCCTTATTCTCTGAAACTAAAGCCTGTGATATTTGAGCATTTAAAGGGTTGTTTGCCATTCAGCTGTATGGAAAGGTTTTCGGTAGCCATGAGTCCACAAATTAGATATGCTTTCAGACCAAGCACAAACTGAATTTCCCTTTCTGGAGGAAAACAAATGCACATCAAACCTGGCAAATACCGGCCCCTGGATAAGCATGCCACCTAGTGGTACACAAAGTCTTCCTCAGAATTCTCTCAAGCCTTCTGAAATGAACTGTTTCTGGCCATCAGTTCAATTATTCTTTCATACAGCCAATGAATTTCAATAAATATGCCATCTGTTCACCTTCTGTGTGGGAGTTCAATCATCTTGGCAGAAGCAATATTATTCTACAGCAATTACCTACATCTTTATCACCTTTCACTGTGCTTCATTATCATCTGGATAACACGAGGGATTTTACTGTTTTCTGTAAGCAAGACAGGCCCTTTGGTTTCCAAGGATAGGATCAGATTGAACTTAGACGAGAAAAAAATCTACACTGACAAACGAATGGAAAAATCTCAACAAAAATATAATTTTATGTTAACAATTGATTCTCTCTATGCCATGAAGTCAAACTTAAAGAGAATTAAGCTGAAGCAATAAAATCTTGTTCACTAGAATTCAATTTGATTTAATTTAACAAACATTTACTAAAAATTTGATTGCAGAGAGCATTGTGATAAATCCTGGGGTAAATACAAAGGTAAAATAAGACCATATCTCCACCTTCAAGGGACTTGCATTCCAAAAGGAGAATATTATACTCAGTCCAACAAATAGAATACTAATTAAGGAAATATAATCAATATATTCATCGCAATGATAATTTATATACATTAATATAGTTTCATAAACATAATTTATGAGAGCAAAGTTCTATTTTAGGATGAAAAGATGAGTACACCAAAAATTTAAGCATCAGAGGAAGTTAAATGGAGGAGGTTTTAATTTGGATTTTAAAGGATGGGTAGGAATTAAACAAGAAGGGGAAAGAAAGGAAGGTAATTGAGGCTCAAGGAAACAAGTGACTAAAGGTATGAAGGTAGGGCACAGGATGAATGCACTAGACATATTTGGCAAAGATTAATTCCATTTGACTAGAGTGTAGCATACTTGGAGGGGAATAGAATAAGATGGATCTAGGAAGGGAAGATGACCACATCAAGGATGGAGACAAAGTCTCCAGGACACCACAAGTCTACGGGTGAAGAAGATATCCAGGGAGAAGACAAAGACCATCATTGCTTTACTATCACTATTAACTAGTAATTCATGATGACTGGGTGCTATGGTCCATTCTTTCTTCACAACTGGCATCCAAGAAGCCTGATTCTGTGAGGTCAGGGGAACACGGGGGAAGGATGCTGAAAAGGGGTTTAAATCTAACCCTCCTCCTGAAATAAAGCAAAAGTACCATGACAAAACATTAGATCTGGATGGGACATTAGGGATGATCCAGTCCAAGAAATCCATGTTTGCTTTTCTTTTTATGTTTCTCCTTCCTTTTTTTCCATGACTGTCCTTTTCCAGCAGCTCCCTCCTCCAAAAGAGCCCTCCTTTGTAGCAAATGAGTGAAGACAAATAAAATAAATGGACACATTGGCCATGACTGCAAATGTATGACTTATTCTGCAACTTTAGTTCATCACTTCTCTGCCATCATGGGCAGCAGGCTTCATCATCAGTTATCTGAAGGCATCATTGATGTTTTTCATTGGTTGCAATGATCAGAGTCTTGAAGTGTTGATTTTTCTTTTACATTATTGGAGTTATCATGATGGTTAAGAAATCTTTAGTGTTACAAACCCTGGAATTAAGACTAGGAATATAGGCAAGTAAAGTGAGGTTAGGGGAAGTGGGATAAAAGAATGGGAGGGAGATCAAGAGATCACAATGTGACAAAAAAATGTGACAAAAAGGTCACAAATGGAGAGGGGGAACAAATTTAATGTGATTAAGGAATAATAGTTGTGAAATGTGTAGATATACCTAGAAGGTATGGTCAGCTGCCTTCCTGCCCCTAACCTTTCCTGCAAAATTTTCTGACTTTTAGCTTAGATCTGCTCTCCTCAGTCTAATAATAAGCACAAATGCCTAATGTTCCTCCAGTGTCAAGTCCTCAAACACCATGCCTAGACCTACAAAGACTAACACCTCAAGCAAAGGCCTGCTGTAACCTCAGTTAGGGCTTCAAAAAACAAAACAAATGCCAAAAGAACCAGTCTCAGATTCCAAGTCTGATCCAATGCTCAATGAGTGCCTTTTATGTGGAACAAATTATAATTGTGTATCATCCTTCAATATCTTAGAATATAGCTAAAGACTTGGTGCCAATCTTCGAGTTTAGTGTAGTTCAGGGAGACCCAGAACTCTGACTAAACTCTCTGCTGTGACTACCCCCAAGTTCTCTAATGTTTGGAGGGAAAAGATCATAACAAAACTACTCTCTATCATCACAGGACCCTGGGAGATAGAGCTCCCAATAGGCTGGTACTAAGGCCCCTGACTAACAAATTCAAAACTCATACTTGCCTATTTGATTCAAGTTCATAGCTGTGGTAGTTAAAACTTCTTTCTCTTATTACCTCATCCCACACTTTCATCTCCACCTAACTCAATTTAGTTCAACTCAATTCAGTATACATTTATTATACAATGCACTGTACTTTGCTACTCAATTGGGACCTCACCAGAATTCAATTTTTTTACACTTCCTTGACTGATTATATGCCACCAGGCCCTCAAGGGTCAAAGGTCCTTTCTGTCAGTAGATGTTTTCACTTCTATATATTTTTTTTTGCTTTTTGGAGGGCAATTAGGGTTAAGTGACTTGCCTAAGGTCACAGCTAGTTTTTGTGGTAAGTGTCTGAGGTCTGATTTGAACTCAGGTCCTCCTGACTCCAGGGCTGGTACTCTAATCACTGCACCACTTAGACACCCCAATATTTTCACTTTTTGTTTGAATGAAAATATTCAAGCCATCTACTGTGAACTAACCTATCTCTTCTATCCTATAAATCAAAACATTTTTACCTGTTCACATTTTCTTTAAATCTCCCCACCCCAAGATCTATCCAGAGATGTAAGGAAGAGGGGACTTTACTCCTTTCCAGGGCCAACCCACTTAGTGCCCTTGATCCAGAGGTGTGCTGATAAATGTTTAACAACCAGGCTCTCTTCCTCCCCCACCAAAAACAAAACAAAAACACCTTTTAACTTTAATCGGCATTATTAAAAAATTTCCTCCATCACTTTCTTAAGTCTATGCTATCAAGAAAATGATAAATCAGACCTTGATTTGTAGTGCTTTCTTATTTCTGAGGTAAAAAGGCTCACACTAAAAATGTAACAAATGATTCAAACTAGCTACAATATAGGTTGCCTTAATCCTGTCTCCTCTCCAAGAGATTACTTCATCAATCATTTTCTCTATTTTGGTGTAAAATAGGCCATTGTGTCTGCTGTCTCTTGTATTAGATTACTAACTGTTTACCCATATTTCCTTGCGATTTCCAGCTACTATAATTTGGAAAGAACAAAAAAAAACCTATTCAACAGGTTTCTATTTCGCATAACAAAGCATAACCGATCAGGGATTACCTTTAAGTCTAAACATTCTATACAATATCCAAATATAACAATAGCTGTTTTTATCCAAATACTTTATTAACTTCTGGTTTACATCATACATTTCTGCCAGATTTTGAGTTACAAATTTTCTCCCCATTTTTCCCCTACCCATGACCCCACAGTAGTGTTCCCACAGGATATCCCCTCCTCCAATCTCCTCTCTCCCATATCTTCTCCCATACCCCCTTTGTCTTTTCCAGTAGGGCATGGTGGACCTCTATGACCCAATGCCTGTATATCTTATATCCCAATTAAATGTAAAATAGTATATATATTAAACATTTGATTTTAAAACTTTGAATATCAGATTCATTCCCTTCCTCCCTTGTCACCCACCCTTACTGGGAAGATAATCAATTCAGTATATGTTATACATGTGTAGCTATGCAAAACATTTCCGTAGTGAATATATTGTAAAAGACTGACTATATTTCCCTCTCTCCTATCCCACCTCCCACTTGTTCTATTCTCTGCTTTGATCCTGTCCCTTTTCAAAAGTGGATGCTTCCAACTTCCCTCCCCCCCTCAGCCTGACCTCCCTTCCATCATCCCCCCTCTCATCCCCTTCCCCCCTACTCTCCTGTAGGGTGAGATACCCTATTTAGTGTGTATGTCATTCCCTCCCTGAGACAAATTCAATGAGAATAAGGTTAACCCATTCCCTTTTGTTTTCCTGTTCTTCCCCTCCATTGTAACAGTTTTCCCTTGCCTTTTCTATATGAGATAGTTTACCCCATTCTGTCTCTCCCCATCTCCTCTCATTATATTCCTCTCTCACTTCTTAATTTCACCTTTTAAGTATCATCCCTTCTATTAAATTGGTCCTGTGCCCTCTATCTATGTATACCTGTAAAACATATATACACACATTCACATATGTATAAACACCCATATACCCTCATATATATATTCCCTTCAACTATTTTCATACTGAGAAAAGTTTCATTAGTTATCATTTTTCCATATAGGAATGTAAATAGTTCAACTTTGATAAGTTCCTTATGATTTCTCTTCCCTGTTTACCTTCTCATGCTTCTCTTGCTTCTTGTATCTGAATGTTAAATTTTCTATTCAACTCTGTTTTTTTCCTCAAGAATGCTTGAAAGTTCTCTCTTCCACTGAATGACCATATTTTCCCCTGAAACATGATACTCAGTTTTGCTGGGTAAGTGATTCTTGGTTTTAATCCCAGCTCCTTTGACCTCCAGAATATCATATTCCAAGGCTTCAATCCCTCAGTGTAGAAGCTGCCAGATCCTGTGTTATCCTGTTTGTGTTTCCACAATATTCAAATTGTTTCTTCCTGGCTGCTTGTAATATTCTCTCCTTGATCTGGGAATTCCAGACCTGGCTATAATATTCCTAGGAGTTTTCTTTTTAGGATCTTTTTTGGGAGGTGATCATTGGATTCTTTCAACCTCTATTTTGCCCTCTGGTTCTAAAATATCAGCACAATTTTCCTTGAGATTTTTAATTAAAACAATTTTTAAATTATCTCTCCTGGATCTATTTTCCAGGTCAGTGGTTTTTCCCATGAGATTTTTCACATTGCCTTCTATTCTTTCATTTGTTTGGATCTGTTTAACAGCATCTTGATTTCTCATAAAGTCACTAGCTTCCTTTTGCTCCAATCTAATTCTGAAGGAATAATTCTCTTCAGTGAGCTTTTGAGATTCTTTTTTCCATTTGGCAAATTTGGCTTTTTAAGGCATTCTTCTCATTGCCTTTTTGAGCCTCTTTTGCCATTTGAGTTAGTCTATTTTTTAAGGTATTTTCCTCAGTCACGCTGTTGACTCTCATTTCATAATTTTCTTGCATCATTCTCATTTCTCTTCCCAATTTTTCTTCCACTTGGTGTAATAGATAGAGCACTGGACTTGGAGTCAGGAAAACCTGAATTCAAAACCTGCTTCAGATACTTATTAGCCATAAGACCCTAGGCAAGTCATGGAATCTGTCTGCTTCAATTTTCTCATCTATAAAATTGGAAATGAGGGCAGCTAGGTGGAACAGTGGAAAGAATGCTGGGCCTGTAGTCAGGAAGACTCATCTTCTTGAGTTACATTCTAGCCTCAGACACTTACTAACTGAGCAAGTCGTTTAACCCTGTTTGCCTCAGTTTCCTCATTTGTAAAATGAACTGAAGAAGAAAATTGCAAACCATTTTAGTATTTTTGCTAAGAAAACCCCAAATAGGGACATGACTAAAATAACAACTGAACAACAACAAAAAATAGAGATAGTAATAGCACTTATGTCTTAGGGATGTTGTGAGAATCAAACGAGATATAAATGTATAGCACTTTACAAACTTTAAATGATTTAGCTGCCTCTATTCTTGAGGGGAGAGAGGTTTACCCCAAGAAGGCAGATCAGGCTTTTCTCACTGGCCTGCTATGCCCTTTCCCAGAGTTCTAGGGAAAATTTCTTTAAAGAAAGCTTAGATATGGCTTAGACAGCAGTGGATAGAGGGCTGGGCCTGAAATCAGGAAGATTTCTATTTCTGAGTTCAAATCTGGCTTCAGACACTTACTAGCTGTGTGACCCTGGGCAAGTCACTTAGCTCTGTTTATCTCAGTTTCCTCATCTATAAAAATGAGCTAGAGAAGGAAATGACAAACCACTTCAGTGTCTTGGTCAAGAAAACTCTAAATGGAGTTACAAATTGTTGAACGCAGCTGAAAAACAACTAAACCACAACAAAAGATATGGCTTGTGTCCAGGGACTTCCCTAAAAGGAACTATTAGAAACCCTTCTTGAGCAAACATTCAATGTATAAAATAGATTGCAGATATAGGATAGCTCTTTATTTTCACCACTGGAAAAAAAAATTAAGTTCTTTTGGTAATAAAGCTAATTTTTTCTAGAGATTTTAGATTGCTCCCATCTTCCACTCTGAGGATCTTCTCCTGCCAGTTTGATTTTCTTTCCTTTTTTTTATTAAAGGAGCAATCCCTTGACTCACTTCTTAAAGAGGCCTGTTTGCTGAATGGGCATTGCCTCATTCAGATTGATAACCTGAAAAGACCTTGGTTAAAAGAATCAGGATCTCCCACTTCATCTTGGACCATCTCCAGTTGTCCTGATGACTATCTGGCCACTGGATCTAGATGGCTCTGGAGGAGAAAGTGAGGCTGGTGACCTTGCTCAGCCTTCCATTATTCATACCAAAGTCAACTGAAAGTTATGTCATCATCTCCCTGATGTCATGGTTCCCTTTGAGAATGAAGGACAAACACACAAAAGAGTTGTGACACAAAGAAAGACAAAAGGCAGCCCCTATTGTCAAAGGAGATCACAATCTAATGGGGGAGACAACACAGTCTTTTTAGCTTGATGTAAGTTCCCAGAACTTGGTTGGAATAACCTTTGAGAACTCAAGGACATTTCTCTTCTCATTTTTTTTTTGCTTTTTAGTGGGCAATTGGGGTTAAGTAACTTGACCAAGGTCACACAGCTAGGTTTTTTGTTTGTGTGTGTTAAGTGCCAGATCCAAACTCAGGTCCTTCTGACTCCAGGGCTGGTGCTCTACTCACTGTGCCACCTAGCCGCCCTCAAGGACATTTCTCTATGATATTAGGAGATGTCAAATTATTATTTCAGTGGAGGGTTACTGATTACCTATTCACTCTTTCCACCCTGTAAAACTGGAGTCAGAGAGACAGGGAAGTGCAAGACAGGTAAAGACATGGCTCCCATCACTTTAAAAATCGAATATAATACCCCCAAAAGTACACCAAAAAAAGGTCATGAACCGCAATGATTAGGTACAAAAAAATGGCACAAATAATAATTGGTAGAAAGATTCAGAAGAAAGCCACACATGTTGAAGCAACGAGAGAAGACTTTAAGGAATGAGCTGGTATTTCAACCTTACCTGAAAGACCAGGTAGGATTAGAGAGTGGAAGATGGGAGCAATCTAAAATCTCTAGAAAAAATTAGCTTTATTACCAAAAGAACTTAATAACCCTTTTTACAATTGTTGCTCATACCTCTTGGGAATATTTCTTTACCACTTGATTGACTCCCCCAGCTGTGCTCCAGAAGTGGTAAGCCATACCACCCAGGACTTATCTGATAAGCAGAGCTTGCACCTGACTGCAATTTCTGGCAAAGACAGAGAAGGTAAGGATTAAGGGAGTAAAGGCCTACTAGAATTGAAATGGGAGTTACCCATATTGTCTAGGTAAGCTCCCATAAGTTATCCAAATTCTTTTTCTTTGTCCCAAGAGCCAGGCATAGCACAGTACACTATGCTATTCCCTTTGTCCATTCCTGAAATTCTGAGGAAAACTAACATATACCTCTCTAAATACCCCATGTCCATGGCATTCAAACATACCGACAGAATAGTCAATGATTAAAGTAACAGGTACCTATACATTCTGCAAAACATTTTGAAAGACCAAAATATCACTGGCAAGACACAAGGACAGAATTATATGATGCCAATTGATGAAATTAAATATATGCCTTCTACAAAAAGGAGAATCTGAAATATTCCATGTATTTCTTTGAATCTGTCGCCAGAATCTTTTTCTTCATTAATTTCTATGGTACCGCCATTGTCCATGATTTTAGCTCTGCTCAATTCTGACTTGCAATTTTCCTTCCTCTCCAATTTCAGCATTTTATCCCCATTGCTAAACTGATGTATCATCTGTCTCCATTGTAACCAATGTAGCCACCTCATCTTTGACTTTCAGATTAAATACTTAAAATTCCATTAAAGTTCCCTAGCTTCTGCCTTTTCAGTCCCAAGACTCATATCCAGAGTCACAGTAATAATTGCTAAACCATGTTAACTCAATGTAAAAGTGAAACCCATTGTTCTTGATCACCAGGGACAAAGTAAGACCCAATTTCAATAGAAGTTGTGAAGGATAATCAGTTAATGTGCTTGAAATCTAAGTCAATGGTTAGATCTGCAAGGATGACTGAAAGTGAAAATGTCTCTGCCACTTTGAGAGAAAACAAATTGGTTGCTTCAAACACATAAGGTTTTCTTCTGAATCTCTCTACCAGTTATTATTTGTGCCACTGCGTTTTTTTTTGTACCTAATTATTGAGATTGGGCAGGGAGACAAAGGCAAGGATGTACTGCTATGCTCATAAGAAAATCAGGGAGTAGAGCAACCTTTTTTTCCCTCTACCCAAAATGTGAAGTGATATTTAAATGATAGAAGGAAAGTGACTTAATTAAGAGAGAAGCAAGTAGTTTCACACACTGGGAGAAAACATCACCTCCTCCTCTATTAACCAATCCATTTCAAATCACTGTCAGAAAATCTCAGCACTCCAGGGCTTCTATAGGTTCGTTTTTCCTAACTGTTTTATGTCAATTAAGGTGATGGGAGAAAAAGACATTTTGGCAAAAGGCCTTTTTTCAAAAAAATACATTTAGGGGAAAAATCAGCATATCAAAATGAATGACACTAATTCATTCACCAGCCACCACTTATCCCATACTGTATTATTTACCCGGTGTGATAAAATTAGGGAAATTGTTCCATGTGATTATAGGAGCTCATTTCTTTCCTGATGTTATGTGGATATAGTAGAGGTGATAGGGGACCTCCCATGTAGCTGCATCACCAGCAACCACTGGTTGATGCTTTTCTATGTTCCTATGACCTTGAGCTCTGCCAAAGGGGAAAGGAACCAGCATCCATTCTGCAGACTATAAAGAGTGAGGAGAAATGGCTTCTGGCCTCTTTCAATAGTGTTGTTAAGGATTCTGCCAGCTCTACCTTGGATTTCCAATGATGGGAAAGGAGATTTCTCTCCCCTCCCCCACCAGAATCAATGGTGACTATAAGTCCATGACAGTAAGAAAGTATGCTTAGGGGCAACTAGGTGGTACAGTGGCTTGAGCACTAGCCCTGGAGTCGAGAGAACTGGAGATCAAATCAGGCCTCAGGCACTTGTCACTTACTAGTTGTGTAATCCTGGGCAGGTCGCTTAACCCCAATCACCTTTAAAAAAAGAGAGAAGAAAACATGCACTTGCCCAAGTGACCCTGAAAGTAGACCCCAAGTCCCTGGTTACTTCTTCTGTTTCATGTTCTTTTCCCTTAGTCCCAATAACTGATCTTCTTTATCTATCTTTAATAACTGGATGGTGGCCCTGACCAATGGCTATTTCCAGACTAATTGGTCACCCCCTTGATTCAAAAGGTTTGAAACCGGTTGTCCAACAGATGTTTTTTTTTTTTCAACAACTTCTTATGGAGAAAGGTATCACTACCAAGACGATTTTTCAGACTGAAGTTTAAAAACTGAGAAGTCTTACCTATCTGGTCAGAAGGTCTGGAGCTGTGAGTGGCTACGCAGTAGAGACATGATATCATCATTAAATGTCTATATAGAAAGTTGTCTTTATCTCCAGGGAGAGTATAATAGGAGTGATGAATTAACGTTTCAAGTTTTAAGTATTTATCAATGAGCACTTATGAGCCTTTTGAGTTTTAAGTGTTTTTTTTTTCCAGTGGTGAAAATAAGCAGCTATCCTATATCTGCAATCTATTTCATACATTGAATGTTTGCTCAAGAAGGGTTTCTAATAGTCCCTTTTAGGGAAGTCCCTGGACACAAGCCATATCTTTTGTTGTGGTTTAGTTGTTTTTCAGCTGCGTTCAACAATTTGTAACTCCATTTAGAGTTTTCTTGACCAAGACACTGAAGTGGTTTGTCATTTCCTTCTCTAGCTCATTTTTATAGATGAGGAAACTGAGATAAACAGAGCTAAGTGACTTGCCCAGGGTCACACAGCTAGTAAGTGTCTGAAGCCAGATTTGAACTCAGAAATAGAAATCTTCCTGATTTCAGGCCCAGCCCTCTATCCACTGCTGTCTAAGCCATATCTAAGCTTTCTTTAAAGAAATTTTCCCTAGAACTCTGGGAAAGGGCATAGCAGGCCAGTGAGAAAAGCCTGATCTGCCTTCTTGGGGTAAACCTCTCTCCCCTCAAGAATAGAGACAGCTAAATCATTTAAAGTTTGTAAAGTGCTATACATTTATATCTCGTTTGATTCTCACAACATCCCTAAGACATAAGTGCTATTACTATCTCTATTTTTTGTTGTTGTTCAGTTGTTATTTTAGTCATGTCCCTATTTGGGGTTTTCTTAGCAAAAATACTAAAATGGTTTGCAATTTTCTTCTTCAGTTCATTTTACAAATGAGGAAACTGAGGCAAACAGGGTTAAACGACTTGCTCAGTTAGTAAGTGTCTGAGGCTAGAATGTAACTCAAGAAGATGAGTCTTCCTGACTACAGGCCCAGCATTCTTTCCACTGTTCCACCTAGCTGCCCTCATTTCCAATTTTATAGATGAGAAAATTGAAGCAGACAGATTCCATGACTTGCCTAGGGTCTTATGGCTAATAAGTATCTGAAGCAGGTTTTGAATTCAGGTTTTCCTGACTCCAAGTCCAATGCTCTATCTGTTACACCAAGTGGATTAAATCCAGATCTGCTTGAGGCCAGAGTCAGAGCTCTTACTGTGGAAGGGAGCTTTCATGAATTACATGCTTAATTGGAACCAAACACATCTGTAATGGCCTTGATCTCCCACATAAAGATGAACTCCAAGTCAATGCAAAATTTGGGATCTGGTAAAAAGGAAAGTGTGAATTATGGTTCATTTCATCCAAAAAATATGTAGAAAGAGATTACTCATATCTACATGAATTTGTTTTAAATTATTGTAATATAAAACCGCTTTGCTGGGAATGTGGTCCCAAAAATTAAGAAGGAAGGGAAACAATGAGGCACCGTTGTACCAAATTATACATCCATAAAGAAGATCAGTTAAGTATGATAGCAAGCATGTTAGATTTGGAGTCAAAGGATCTGAGTTCAAATTCCAACTCTGGTATGTACAGCCTAAAGAAAGTGATTTCTAAGGCTCCTTGTGGCTATAAATCTATGATCCCATAGAAATAGCCTGGAATTGGTGATTGAAAAACAGAAAATATTGGTGAAGAGTAATATGCTTAGGGTATTTGGGTGAATTTTTAATAACTGGCTATAGAACACACTCCATCACTTTGACTAGAAAATCAACAACAACAAAAATAAATCAAGCACTTATTTGCAGTAGTTGGGAATTTTCCATGTTATAAATAAATTTTGCAATCATCTCCCATTTCCAGAGAGCTCCAGTGCAGTCTTGATTATGGTTAACCCAGGAGGAGATGCAAAATTTAGAAAGGTCCTTGCACTCAGGGAGATTACAGTCTATTAGGACAATAAGAAACCTGTCCAGATAGCTTTTGTACAAAATATTATGAATTTTGAAGAAAAAAATTTATTACTGATCATGATTTGGGGAAACAAAGGGGGTTCCACAGAAATGGTGGTACTTGAATGGTAGGAATTCAAGAGAGAAGGAAATGTCAAACAACCCTAATATCTTTCCCAAGAAAATCCCAGATAGGGTCACAAAGAGTTGGACATGACTAAAACAACTGAATGAAAACAACAAAAGGAATTCAATGACAAAATGAAAGACTTTCTAGATATAAGGAAATAGGGGTGATAGCTATGTGTGAATTTGGAGAGTAGAAAGCAGTCAGTTTTGCCTGGAGCAAGTGGTGGATGAAAGATGAAATGACTAAGGAAACAAAGGTTCAAACTTCTGAGCTTCTCAGTTTGTTAAGTAATGTATGCCAATTTATCTAATAAACTGGGACCAGAACCTTTCCTCGCTTAAAGCTGCACCCTGAATACTGGGGGAGACAGATTTTAATACATTAAAACTAATTAATTAAAAGAATATAATTAACCAGGATACAAAATTTTCTCCAATTTCTAATTGGAGAAAAGATTAGGGACTTTCCAACTTGGGAGGAGGAAAGCAAAAAGGTGTGAAATCAGAAAAAGAAGTGTCCCACTCCCCACCCCACCCCCAAGTGGCTGTGAACAATCAAACGAACATGGAAACAATGACTGATTGATCAGTACAGGAACAGTGTTCAGATAAGACATATGGGTTGTTTGGGATATATAATTGTGAGAAAACTCCTTGCATCAATATTAGGATCTGGATGCATTTCTAGACAGCACAGCCTAGGTCCTTAGTTTGGTCTCTAAGCAGTAAGTAGAGGTGGTCTAGCTTCATAGCCACCCCGGGCTAGGCTCAATCAATACAATAAGGTTTTTTCCCAGTTCTCATACTTAAATAAAGTTTTCTCACAAGATAGAAGTTGTACTAAACCCATAATTGAATAGAAAAGGAAATGAGTTAGCTACAGAATTGATTCAGTGTGGATTGAGTCAGATGGAGTCAGTGTGGTTCATTCAATTTCCCCCACCATACTTGATGCTCCAATACCCTCAGTTTCCTCAATTTCCCCCATTTAATTCATGCGGGAGTAGGCAGCCCACTCCCCCATGGATCACTTATCTCTAAACCAAATCTACAAGGTTTTTTTCACATAGGTTATAGACCAAACTACTTAGTGGGCTTACAAGAGACTAATTTGAGAGGGGAGATTTACATGCCACCACAGTAAATGAGAAAACTTAAACATAAACACCATGAAACAAAGGGTAAATTATACAATAATGATCATCATAACTAACATCAAGTCCCCTTGCATTGTATTAGCTCACTCCCAACGTCCACTTAATTTTGTCTTCAATCCCAGGTGTCTCATGTTGTCATCTGGTCCCTGGAAATCTTCTCTTGGAAATTCTGGAATGGGTCTCATTCTTGGGGCAACCCTGAAGGAGGCTCTCCTTCTCTGATTCCAAATCACTTTCAAAGGTTCCTAGATAATGCTACTAGGGACAAAATTTAATACAGTTTAATATAATCTCTTAAATTTGGTTTTCTAAACTTGAAAGTTCAGAGAATTTCAGTTGTGCTTGCTTTTTCTGTCTTTATCTAAATCCTGTGCCTGATGTCAGAATAAAAGATATTCATGAAAGTCTAACTGTAAAATTAATTCTTCTGTCTTTTAAAAGTATCAGATACTGGGGCGGCTAGGTGGCGCAGTGAGTAGAGCGCCGGCCCTGGAGTCAGAAGGACCTGAGTTCAAATGTGGCCTCAAACACTTAACACTTACTAGCCATCTGACCTTGGGCAAGTCACTTAACCCCAATTGCCTTTCCAAAAAGCAAAAAAAAAGAAAAAAGAAAAGAAAAGAAAATATAGTAAAAAGTATATAGAATATATTAGGGTATATAGAGTATAATACTAGAGTATATAGAGTATAATAATATAATAGGGTATATAGAATATAGCATAGAATATATAAGAAATCAGTCTATTCTTACTGCTTTCTCAAAATTTACTATGCCACTTAATTAGAAAACTTTTACATTGCATTTTTGTCTTATTACTTTGTTGAATTCCCCTTTTAGGTGGATATCATCCCTATATTATAATTTGACCACAAATACAGATTAAAATTTTAAGATTTTTCAAAATTGTGTCCTATAGTAACTATCCTATAGTAATATAATTGTGTCCTATAGTAACATAAAAATGTTCCAGTATCAATCTATTAACTAATAGATTTTAAAATGTGCTTACAAAACTTTTACTGCTCATCTGCCCTGATTATGAAGTTTTGCTATGAAAATAGGAACATAGTTATTATAGTGTCAAGACTCATCCCCTCAAGTGGACAAACTGACTTGAAACAAATATCATAACACAGGGAAAACTCCCTATGTTCTGTTTGATTCCATGAATAAGTCATATCTGACAATTTGACAATTTGTCACAGGATATCAAATGCCAGGTTCAGAATTAACCAGGTGAAAAAATTTCCTGTTCAGAAAGGAAATAGCACAATGGGAAAACTGAGTCAAGCATATCCTACCTTAGGTCATCCTCTCAACTTTTCCCATGACCAGACAGCCACCTATGACAGTTCTCAGACTGCAGCATATGTCATTTTCTACTACTGGCTTCATGACAATTCAGACAACCATCCCTGTAATCAAAACTCAAAACAACAGTAAATTATAGTCCCAAGACTCAAATAGGAAAATTTGACTATCCATAACTTAGGGCTTGAATATTATTAATTTCTCATGTTTCCCTAACAGTTACATTTAATTTATCCTTTATTTGTAAATTATAGCTAACCACATTCTTGGGTTTCAGACATACAGCAAATAGCTAATAGTTGACTCATATTAATTTATTGACTTTATATCTTTAAACCACTTTGTGTCTTTCCATACTTTTTTTATAAATGATAGCCAAAAATGTTCAAGTGAAAACTCACTCTTTATTATAGTAAACTATTATTATTATTATTATCTGTTTTTAAAACAAAATATACCCCATAAATATTTAACAGTTTTCAAATCTCTATTATCATATTCTTCAAAGTTCAACTCATAATCTAACAGCATTCATATTTTAAAAGGTTATTTTTCAACAGCATTTATGACACAAAGATTTTCCAAATATCACAATATAAGAAAATTTATAAACACAATAATAGTAAAAGCAATATCATGTATTTTAAAAACGAACCGAACTTATGACCTCAATTCAGTCAACTACATTTCCAAATTATCCTACATAGAAAATCATTCATCTCATTACCTTTGGTATTTTAAACAAATCACATCTAAAATCTGCTTTAGAGTTAACAAGTATAGAACAATTACATCCAACTAAAGAAATAATAACAATAGTCAACATTTATGTAGTACTTACCATATGCTATGAAAGAAGGGACATAGTTAAGTAGTGTCAAGGCTTATATGCCATATATGAATATATTACCATATACCACTGTGTTAAACATTTCACAATCATAATATCATTTTGTTCCTCACAACAACCCTGGGAGGTGGGCACCATTAATATTTTCCTCTTTACAGATCAGGAAACTGAGAATATAGGGAAGAGCATAACATTAGATGAGGCTGGAAATGTAGGGCAATATCAGATTGTGGAGGGTCTTGCAGACAAAGGAGACCATAGGGAGCCTGTGATGACTTTTGAGCAGAGGAATGAAATGACCGGGTCTGTGCATAAGGAAAATCATTCTAGCAGCAACACTAAGGATGGATTAGAAGCTGAAAGTTTGGATAGCACAAAGCGTAATGGATAAATAAGGATTCCATACAATACCAATATTTGTGGTAGCCAATTGAGAAAAACCTAGAATTCAAATGCTTTGTTCTTCATTTTTAAAGTCCCTAAACCAAGATTTCATTTCTTAATTTTCTCCAACTGCAAAAATTTTCTCTTTTTGCCTAGTCCCATGTGGCTATTTACTGAACATAGATCTGCACCTGTGTGCAATTATCCTTCCCTTCCATCCACAGACAATATTTACAAGTAGAACTAATTCTCAATGTTTTCCATAAAAGTCAAAGGAAAACTTAAAACCATTTCCCTATACTAACCAGATTCATAAACTAGATTCGGCCTTATGCATTATTAAGTTGATAAGCTTAGGGATAATGTCAGAAAGTACACTTAAAAAGAAAGGGGAAACAAGGTGCATCATAATAGCATAAAGAAATGGAAATCATCAAGCTACAATCTATCCTGGAAGAAAACACTCCATTACAGTTATGGCCTCACATCAAGAAAAGTTAAGCTCCATTGTCTATAGTCCTCTGGCATTTAGTGAGTCCCCAGTGAGCTTGAAATATTTCAATGCCGTGTTCTGAGTACTCTGATAGCATGTTTTATTGATTTTTTGGTGCAAAGGGTGGGAAGAGCTATTTCTCATCAATTACACAAGGAAAAGATGGGAAATATGTAGCTAGACAGTAAGATCGTATAAAAAAGACCTCGACATTTTACTGAACTGCAAGCTCAGTTGGAATCAACATGATGACATGGTAGTCCAAAGAGCTAATATGATCATGAACTGCATTAACAGAAGCATCATGTCTAGTATAAGTGAAATTAAAATCCCACTGTAGTTTGGTTAGACCTCATGGAGTAAATGCATTCACTTCTCAACACAACACTTTACAAAGAATATTGACAAGCTGGAACCTGTCCAAAGACAGGCAACAAGGATGTGGAGATGACTCAAAACCACGCCATATGAAAATTATTTGAAGGAACCTAGAAGTTTTAGCCAAAGGAGCATCATAGAAACACAGAATCTTAGAGCTAGAATAAGGCATATGTTATCATAGAATCATATATGCTCCCTGAAGAGCCATCGAGGCTAAAGCCTCCTATGTACAGATAAGAAAAATGAGGTCCAGGAAAATTAAACATATCAGAGACAGAGTTTAAACCTACAACCTCTAACTCCAGAGGAAAGGCTTTTCCTACTGTACCATGATGCCTCCCCAAAAAAGAATCCCTTCGGCAATATCTCTGATCCTGTTTCTATCCAGTCCTATTTGTTAGGAAGGTTTTCTCTCTTACAATGTGCTTCTTTCTATTTCTGTCCATTGCTTCTAGGTCTGCATTTGGGGACCAATAGAAACAAGTCTAATATATGTTCCACATCATGTGCCCCACTACAGCCTTCTCTTCTTCAGGATAAATATCCCCTTGTACAGCATGGCCTCTAACCCTCGAACCATCCTGGTGACCCTCCTCTGAGCATGTTCCAGTTTATCAATGTCCCTCCTAAAATGTGGTGCCCAGAACTCAACCATGGCACAGTGGTCAGAATACAGAGTTATGAGCCAGAGTACCGAGTTCAAGTACCAGTTCAGCTATCAGTGTCAAAATGACGCTGATCATGTGTGCACTGGGTACGGGTCCCAGGTGACTCTTGAAATGCTACAACAGCAGCCTACATCATGTTGTGCCTTACCTTCTGTAACTCACAGGAAGGTCAAATGTCACCTTATAATCAATTACCTGATGAGGAAGTATTAGATATCACTTGCTGGTCAGGAAACTGTCCTCAAGCCAGCCTCCAAGTGGTTCCATTAAGATCTCTCTGATATATTCATATAAGCTTCAATCTAGGACAATAGACGTGATAGCCACCCTACCTCTATTGTCCAGTTTTAAATGACTAAGCAATAAGGAAACCCTTACTAGCCAGGTTCTGGATTCTAGCCTACAATTTTTTACCCCTCCCCCAAGAAATGCTCAGGATTACAAAAAAAAAAAAGAAGAATCTATAGCCCTGGAGACAGCATCCCCACACCTGAAGATCCACTTAGCTCAGCCCCAACCTTGCATATTTATGTTCTTCGAGTCAGCAACTTTCTGGGCCTATGGTCATTTAACAGAAGAAAATGGAAAAGAAACAGAACAAGTGCTTCCACATGAAGCCTCTATGCAACATTTTAGAGCATCCTTCCACATTGTAGATTGTGAAAAGTAGATAAGGGTAACCAGTGTTGTATCCCAGGGCTACTCCAAGTACTAGACTGGAACAGTGAAAGCTAGGGATGAATCAGGGAGAATGCTAGGATTTAGATCAATATCCTGGCCTTCCCACAAGCACTGAAGTTCCCAGAAGTTGTTCAGGCCCTCCACTCATCCGGAATCTCCATTCCTCATGCTGATCTCACACTGGTTTCTTTGCCCCTTGGTCTTAGGTCTCAAACATCCCACTGCAAAATAAGTATTTGTTTGTTTTAATTAAATGCTAATTTAAATTATCGTTCTTTTTTATTCACATTTATAGTTAACATTTATAAAGCACTAACTATTTACAAAGCATGAGTATGAATAGAATGCAGTGGTTAGAAAACCAGCTGTGGAGTCAGGAAGACACACACACACACACACACACACATATATATATGTATATCTACACATACACACACATATATTTTTACATATGTGTCTGTGTAGATAGATAGAAAGATAAATAGACTGTATGACCCTGGATAAGTTATTATTTAATTTCCCAGCTCTTCAGACAACTCTCTAATACCATAAGTTGCAGAACATTTGCACATCTGAATTGGTAAAGTGTATTTCTTCATTGGGAATTCTCTGCAACAATGATTTTTGGTCTCTAGAACAAAAAGAAAAGAAGGTAGAAAGTCAGGAAGGGAGAGAGGGAAGGAGGGAAGGAAGGAAGGGAGAGAAAGGAATGGAGGAAGGAAGCAAAGAAGAGAGGAGGTAAGAAGGAAGAAAGGAAAGGAGAAAGGAAGTAAGAAAGATGGAGGGAAAGAGGCAGGGAAAAGGAAGAAGGGAGAAATAGAGAGAGAATGAAAGAAGAAAGGAAGGGAAAGAGGGAGGAAGGAAAGAAGAAGGGAGGGAGGGAAGAAAGGGAAGAAGAAAGGGAAGGAGGAGGGAAAGAAGGAAGGAGGGAGATAAGAAAGGAGTGAGGGGGGGGAAGAAGAAGGGAAGGAAGGAGGAAAGGAAGAAATAAAGGAAGGGAGGGAGGAAAATGTGCAAGGCACTCTTCTAGTTAACAAAAGATATAATGATTAAAAAGAGGAGGGGGAAGATGGCTGCCCTGTATTCTACTAGGGGGATAGAACACAACACAGATGATTCAAACTGATATTTCTGTTTTCAGTGACTTATCTCAATAAAAGTAAGCAAGAGGCAACCACTTTTGGTTAATAAATGGTGATGTGACAGGCCATAGAAAAGCTCAACTCTTCCATGGAAATCTCAACAAAAATCTAACAAGGGTCACAGACCATTGATAAAGAAATATTTTTTAAAAGTCATTCCACTCATCCCAAAACTTCACCAAAAGACAGTGAAACTGGAGAGATTAATCCAGGGAAACCAGCTTTCCACTCGAGCAAATAAGGAAGCAAGAGAGATAGGGCAAAACATCAAGTTAGAAAAACCAACTCCAAGAGAAGTCAAAAAGAAGGGAAGGAGCTCAAACTCCCATAAATGAACTCAAAACTAACAAAGGCTTTGAACAAAGCATCACCAATAACAATAATAGGGAATCTGAATCTAAAATCTGGCAGTGGTCAATCTGAACTGAAGCAGGGGAGAGGACCACTACTGTTCAGAGAGACAGGACCCATCTAGGCACACACTGGAGCACTGGAAGCTACAAAAAGAGACAAGGCCAACTCAGTGACTATATGTCATTGCCAGGAAGGCCAGAGACCAGTATGATCTCCAATATCTCACTGGGGTACATCAGGGGCACACAGGGGATAGAGCCAACTCCAGACTGGGATCATGCAGAGGAGAGAGAAACCACAGCAGACAAATAAAAATTTTGTTATGTATGTTATAGTAGGGATTCATTTTGTGTATGGATTGGACCAAACAATCACTGAGCTCCCTTTCAGCACTCACATTCTGTGATTCTGTATTCGGTATAGCTGTAAGAAAGATTGACAAGAGGGTAGCTAGGTCACACAGTGAATAGAGCACTAGCCCTGGAGTCAGGAGTACCTGAGTTCAAATCTGACTTCAGACACTTGACACACTTACAAGCTGTGTGACTTTGGGCAAGTCACTTAACCCCAACTGACCTCAAAAAAAAAAAAAAAAAAAAGAAAGAAAGAAAGAAAAAAAGATTGACAAGGACATGGCACCAAGGTGTAATCTCAATTGAAGAAATATGTGGAATAATGGCTGAGCTATCATCAAACATCTTGATTTACATCTTGCTACTGGATTCCAATGATTCTGAAGGAGAGAGAGTGGCTAATGACTTCACAGCTCTGCCTCACTTAAATCCAATTCACTTGCAAGTCAAGATATCACTCTCCTGATTTCATCAGTGCTCTTCAAGAATAAAGAACAAACAACAACAATAAGGAAGAATAAGAAATTATCCAACATTGGTACCCCATCCAGGAACACAGAGACCTACTTCAAAATACTGCTGCCCCTAGAAAACACAACATAGATGACCAATAGAGAATGACTCCAATTAACAGGCAGTCTAGAAAGTGGTCTAGAAAGGTCAACCCATATAGAAGCTGTGACCCTAACAAAATCATGAAGGACAACCACTTGTTAGCCTTTGCGGGAATTTCTAGGGAACAACTTGAGGACTGCTGGGTAGATTCTAATAAAGAAAATCTTCCATGAATCCAAGGTGAAAGGAAAGCATGTTTCAAAAGCTTCTCAGGATACAATGAAGTTGTGTTTGGATGACCAGTGGGTGAACTTTTAAAAGCAAATGACTGGGTTTCTATACCCTGTACAAAGTTCTGTTCCCATGCCATAGACATCCTCTTTCCCTTACCATCACCATCACATGCCTGGGCTGAAACAATCTTTCTTGTTTCCACTTTACTCTTTGACTATCTCCTAATAAGTTGGATGAAGAGAACTTTAAATCATGATGTCCCCCCTCTCCATTTTTCTTTCTCAAATTATACTAGTTATTTTCTGACTCTAATTCCTATCCTTTCTAGATACAAGAAAAATTATCTAGAATGCCATCTGTCATCCTGAAATAGTCAATCTGGGAGCTATTTTTACCAGGCAATTATCAAACAAATTGAGCCACTGGAAAGTCACAGCTGTTACTCTGTGTTACCTCAATACAAACATGATAGAGTGTGTGCACTGATTTGGGGTTGTTTTTTTGCTTTTTGACTGATGCAGACAAAGGCCATGATAATTTTGCAACCACCATCAGTACACAAGTCAAATGTGTGTGCTATAACTGAGTCATCAGGGCACATGAAAAAAGTTCTTATAATCTTGATTGTGTAGTAACTGTTTGGTCAAATAGAGTTCATAAGGTAAATTCAGAAAATTAAAGATTTCTAGAATTTTACCCCATGCAAATCTTTGGATAAGAATGTGACAAATAATTATTGATATTTATTTATTTACTGAAGAAATGTAAGCCATCTCTTAGCTATAAAGCAAATTGCTGTAAAAATAAATGTAAAATGGGTCGGCTAGGGGGCACAGTGAATAGAGCACTAGCCCTGGAGTCAGGAGGACCTGAGTTCAAATCCGACCTCAGACACAACACAAAAACTAGCCATGTGACCTTGGGCAAGTCACTTAACCCCAACTGCCCTCCAAAAAGCAAATAAATGAATGAATGAATGAATGAAGAAAGAAAGAAGAAGGGGTGGCTAGGTGTCGAAGTGAGTAAGAGCGCCGGCCTCAGAGTTGGGATGACTCGGGATCAAAACCGGCCTCAGAAAATGAGCACCCACACGTAAATAATGACTAGCCGTGTAACCTTGAGCAAGTTACTTAACCCCGATTGCTTTAAAAAAAAAAAAAAGAAAGGGGGCGGCTAGGTGGCGCAGTGAATAGAGCGCCGGCCCCGGAATCAGAAGGACCTGAGTTCAGAGCCGGCCTCCAACACTTAACCCACACAAACAAAAACCTAGCCGTGTGACCTTGGTCAAGTTACTTAACCCCAATTGCCCTAAAGGGGCGGCTAGGTGGCGCAGTGAGTAAGAGTGCCGGCCTCGGAGTTTGGATGACCCGAGATCAGATCCGGCCTCAGAAAATGAGCCCCCACGCATAAATAATGACTAGCCGTGTAACCTTGAGCAAGTTACTTAACCCCAATTGCTTAAAAAAAAAAAAAAGGAAAGAAAGAAAGAAGGAAAGAAATGTAAAAATTAAAAATGAATCTCATTTGCCCACTTTCATTCAGTTCGAAACTAGTCTTCTGCCAAACCCTACTAAAAACCTTTATAAAATAGTTCCAACAAAAGGAGACCCACTGGAGAAGGAATGATAAATTTTGTTGCTGTTGTTGTTATTGGTCAGTCATGTCCAACTCTTCATGATTTCGTTTGGGGTTTTCTTGACAAAGATGCTAGAGTAGTCTGTCATTTCCTTCTCCAGTTCATTTTACAGATGAGAAAACTGAGGCAAACAGGGCTAAGTGATTAAGTGACTTGCCTAGGGTCGCACAGCTAGTAAGTATCTGAGGTTGGATTTGAACTCAGGAAGAGAGTCTTCCTGACTCCAGGCCCAGTGCTCTATCCACTGGACCAGAAAATGTTCTAAGCAATGTCTAAAGCCACAGCTGTAGTGCTTTTGCAACTCTTTAATAATCACTGTGTCTCTACTCTACCACATCCTCCCTTTCCCAGATCTAGAGTCTTTTTGTCTGAAGTTACCTGATTCAACTTTTGTAGTCAAATGCATGATGATGTACAAGAAGGTAAAGATCTGGGATAGAATATGCAAGGTGACGTGCCCACTCTCACCGGCACCCTTTGATACCTCCTAGAAAACCCAAAGGTGTATGCACCTATTAAAATAATAATGCTTGCATCACACTCACATGGAGAGCTTCAGACATCTGAGAACTCTGGTATTGTTCAGCACCCAACAACCTCCCAAGCTGAATGAAAACAAACAAAATAACAATAATAGCCAGCATTCAGAGAGTACTCTAAGGTCTGCAAATAATATCTCACTTTATCCTTGCAATAATTCTGGGTGGGGGTGAGAGGGGAGATGCTATTATTATTTTCATTTTACAAATGAGGAAATTGAAGGGGATGATGGTTAAGTGACTCGGCAAGCAGCATACAGCTTTGTGTCTAAGGTAGGATTTAAACTCCAGGATTATTTACTCCAAGTCCAGTGTTTTATCCATTGCACTACCTTTTTGCTCCAACTATATTTGAAATAGTTGGCCAAATCTCTCTATACAGTTTTTATTAATGACTATGCTGGTACCTTTTACCAGGAGGTAACCATAGCTTCCCTTCCTGGATTACTGTCTTGTCATGGCAGAGAAGCTTGCTTAGCTCAATGAAACTCGAACTATGCCATGCAGGGCAGACAGGACATTGTGGAGAGTTCTGACAAAAGGTGACCCACTGGAGAAGGAAATGACAAACCAAGAAAACCCCATGGACAAGAAAGTGGAGGACAGAAGGGCCTGACATTGACTTTCAGGATCATGAAGAGTTGGACACAACTGAATGACTGAACAACAACAACCTATATCTTGCAAATTATGTACTCAATAAAAGTCAAGTTCAAGGCATCAAATTTTATAAAAACAAATTAGTGGCCAAGTATGCCAATTTAGAGCCTGAAATTCTGTATTGCCAGCATTCTTAAAGAAAAGCTCACACATGTTGCTGCTGTTGCTATTGTTTTAAAGTGAATTCTGCAGTGGCCTAGGTAAAATGATTTTACGTTTTTTTTTTTTCCATTTATATAGAATGTCCCCAAAGTCTCAGTCATAAGACTTTTGGGAGATCCTGTATTAGCCCAAATCTCTAACTAGACTAACCAAAAGTTTTTTTTTTAAGTATTTTGCCTTTTACAACAAGAATCTGAAAAAAAAAAAAAGGAATTTGTTCCCCTTTTCCAAATATGAAGATAAGGTAGTTACACTTCTAAATTGAATTTATGCACCAAATATAGAGTAATTAAAGCTGGATCCACAAGACGACAGAAATCCCCAACACTCATGAAATAACCTTCAAACACCTTAGATCCTCAGAGGTCCCACTCAGTCCCCTGCTCCATTGAGCCACACCATGTGCCAGGTACCACAAGCATCAACAAATGCTTAGGTTGATGATTCAAGATCTAGCTATAGGTATCTCTGACCACTCCTCTAATAGCAATGTAGACTACATGTCCCTTTGTAATATAGACACATCAGTGTGTGCTGTCTAAATGAATAGATATAGCCTGTGGTAATACGGATAGATATCTCTGGGATATGGCCACCTCTGTGGAGTGAAGAGCCAGGGGACCTGTATATACTAGGAATACTTGCAGGCAAAGTGTTCTTTTCTCTAATCTATGAGAGGTGTCTCAGATCAATTGTAAGTTACACAAAAGACCATCTCAAATGCCTAATATCTAATAAACCCATTTACCTAAGCGAAATATTGAACAGAAACTGGATAAGTTATAGATATTAGAATATATCAGAAAATACACAATAGTGTATGAGCTTATGAGTGTAAAACTATCTCTAACCAAGAGAAAGACCTTGATTTCACCCAAGGGAAAATTCTCCCTCTGAAGTTTCTATGGAAGCAAGCAAATCAGGGATGTGATTAAAGAGATGCCTTCTTCTATTTATTTGTAGCTTCAAAAGTTATTCTTTCTCTCTTCCCTGGAGTCTCTGGAACTACATGTGTGTGTGTCTCTCTCAAGAATCTCTTACACCAATTCTACCCTCAAGTAAAAAATGCAGCATTGTCTCAGAATGTTCTCTGTCAATTAGGAGTCATATCTCCCTCGATAAGCAGCATGCAGCACAGAATGGCCCCTCCTCTGACTCTCTGGAGTAGGAGTCAGGATTACTTCAGTGGCTCCAGCCTGAGCCACCCCTTAGACCAAATAGTTCAAAAGACATTGAGTTTGCCCAATAACAGGGGAAGTTACTGGAGAAGGGGAAGAGAATGAAAGATGAAAGAAGCACTGAGTGCAACAGAACTAGCTATAGGAGAAAAGAGAATTAACACGTCAGGTAAAAGAGACTGGAAATCCATTAACAAGTATTATATATACTATGAAAGGAAATGTTATTTTCTAACAATTAAAATTACCCAATGCAAAAGTGAAATCTCTAGAGTCCCCATATATCATGGAACAAAAATAAGAAGATTCGTAATCTTTCAAAAGAGAAATAAAAAGCTTTAGCAGAAGAAATTAAGACTGAAATTAGAGCTCTCAGAAGTCCGAGCCTTCAAAGCATAATTTTAAAATACAAGTATATTTTAATTGAACACACAATAGAGAATTTCTCTAAAGAAAGAATCTCTAAAACAGAGAATAATATCTTCATAGCATAAAAATACTGCAATGGAAGAGAATCTGGCAGAATCAAAAGCCAACAATTTTAAAAGAATACATGAATTCTGTACAAATCAAAGTAAATGACCTTGAGAATAAAGTATGCAGAGGTAGCTTAATGATTATAGATCTTCTTAAAAGACATAACAAATGGTGGAGGGGATGACAAATACTGTGCTGTACAGTGGTTCTCATTTAATGGCCCATGAACCCCTTGCAGATTCATGATGATGACCCAAGGTGTTCATGTTAAAAATACTTTAGTGGCATCTTAAACATTAAGTAATTTCCCAATTATTTATACTTATATTTGTGTGTATTATATATGTGTGTTACATATATATTGTCTGTGACAACAAGCATTTATATATCTGAAGTATTATAAGATTGTTTCTGTAGCAATTCAAAACTAACATAATCATGTGCACAATGATTTTGCTGTTTGTGCAACAATCATATCAAACTAATTGCTTCTGGCTAAACATTCTTATAGTTTCTCAACAAATCATCAAATTGTTTCCAAACTGTCAAAAGTATTTGGCATTTGAGTGCAACCTGCTTCCCAGTGGATGGTCAGGTGCATGAATAGAGCCTCATTTTCTGAACACTGCACCAGAATAGCTCCCCCACTCCTCTCTGTTACCCTATAATCATACCTCATGAGTTGTGTAATCATATGATCAAGACGTAATGAACACTTGCATTCTTGCAGTGCAAGTCAGGATGTTCTAAAATAATGATCACTGGGCATGTACATCTTAAAACATCACAGTCAATAACATTCTACAGGAAAACTTCCTATCATACAAGACCTTTGATATTAGGAATATCACTTTAACTGCTATAGTTATGAAACATGAATTGGAATGGGAAGAGGATTGAAGGAAATCAGAATAGTAAAGAGCCTCCAATTCATGCCATATTGGGTTCATTTGAATGAAATTGGGGTTTTTAGACTGGAGAAGAGAAGACTTGGGGACAGGAGTGTCCTCAGAAAATCAGTTTGTTAAATTTTCAGTATTAAATGGTAATTATTATAAATCAGGGTTTGACTTTATTGTTCTGGGGATTGTCAGAGGCTTTTAAAAATGTTAATAATGCAAAGTAAGCTTAAAAGTGCATGTTTGTTTATGTGTGTATTTCTGGAGAACTTGGTTGTTAAATATTTACTTACATACCCCTATATTGTTCTATAAACAATGCTTGAACACAGTCAGCAGCAATGTAATAGAAGGCTCAAGGAATGAGCATATAAGGCCTGCTGACTACAGGCTAATAAAATAATAATAAACTAGCACTTGTATGGTGTTTTAAGGTTTCCGGAGTGCTTTATACCCACTATTTTTTTAAGCTTCACAATAACCCTGCTTAGGAAAGATATGAGAACTGTGTTCAAGTCTTCGAAGGGGTGTAACATGAAATAGCTCCTGGCTATGCTTTGGCCCAGAGTGTAGAACTATAAGTCATAGATAGAAGTGGCAAAAAGGAGAATTAGGGGGCAATGTACTAAAAATGTTGCTAACAATTAGAACTATTCAAAACGATAACGGGTTGCCTCAAGCTCCCGGCTCCTGTAGCCACCTCGCTCGGGTGGGGCCGGGGGTGGCTCTGGGCTTGCGTCCCTCGGGGAGCAGGCTACCTGCGGCGGTTCCAAGTGGGCCCGGCTCAACTCGGGCAGCACCTGTGCCGGGACCCGAAATCCTTCCTCTACCGCCTGCGCCAGGCAGATCCGGACTTGGATTCAGACAAGGATAAAACATTTAATAGACAGAGATCCTACCTATTTTGGTCCAGTCCTGAACTATTTGAGACATAGAAAACAGGTCATTAATAAGGACCGCGCAGAGGGAGAGGTGCTGGAGGAAGCTGAATTTTATAGCATCGCTCCACTAATAGAACTTGTAAAGGACGAAATTAGAGAAGAGACAGCAAAACATCCCAGGTGTCAGTCAAGCATGTCCACAGAGTGCTTCAGTGTCGAGAGGAAGAGCTCACCCAAAAGCTTTCGACCATGTCTGATGGCTGGAAGTTTGAGCAGCTGGTCAGCACTGGGTCATCTCGTAACTATGGAAATGAAGACCAAGCTGAATTTCTTTGTGCTGTCTCCAAGGGGTTGCATAATACCTCTTATGGCACAACTAGGGAACCCAGCGAAAAGGCAAAGAAAAGCAAGAGAGGGGTTCCAGGATTGAAGACCACTGTACTGAGAACTGAAGAATTTTCACTTTTTTTTCCTCTCAAAATACAATGAATTACCATGTTGAAGAGGCTTGGCTGTAAGAAGAAACCTGCTTTAGACAATTTTCCCTTGAGATCTGGGTTTGAATTTGAATCTTTTTGGGGGGGGCCGTTGAGGTAATGTGAGACTGAATTGACTGTCTGAGACGGTGTGAAGAAATCACTCCTTGGCAGAATGTACAAAGTGTGTGTTCAGCCTGATGCTGGCGCATGGCAGGACTGGGCCTGCCTGGAACAAGTGTGCACCCTGAATTCTTCCCCATGTCTTGTCTATGCAGGACTGAGGCAGAAATATCCTATAATGATTTGTATGAAGTAATTTTTTTTTTTTTTTTGCTTTTTGGAAGGCAATTGGGGTTAAGTGACTGGCTCAAGGTCACACAGCTAGTTTTTGTGTTAAGTGTCTGAGGCCAGATTTTAACTCAGGACCTCCTGACTCCAGGGCTGGTGCTCTATTCACTGTGCCACCTAGCCCCACCTTTAAAGTAATTTTTTAACCTTTCTTTTGTTTTTTCTTTGGTATTAATCATCAAAGATAGTTTAAAGGACAATGTACTTGGTGCTACATATTACAACCCTTAAATGCAGATGATTGGGGCCTTCACTGTTAGGAAATGCTTGGCAGCCCCATTTGACTGTCTTACACTGTTTGGTCACCCCATCCAAGCTTTAGGAGATCAAATGATATCAGAATGTGATATGTTCAAAACCAGACAATGAGAGGCTGGCCATCCAGTCTGATTGCATGCATTTAGTTGGGAGTTTACCTTTCCCTTCAAAGTGAAGCTCCTAAGAAGAGAAGATTCTTTTTGTTGCTACTTCCTGAAGACCTCTTATCTTAGTAACTAATTCTTCTAATGAAAATTAAGCTTCCATCCTAGCTAAATAGTGGATTAGAAAAAAACAGAATTTCTTGATAAGTACTTTCCAGTTAAGAAAACTTTGTATTCTCTGCCTCTCCTCCCTTTAAAAAAAATAGCTCATGTTCCTGTTTTTATTTTCTAGAAATGCCTAAAAGTATTGAGAATTTTTTGGATTAGATTAGATTTTGGATTAGATTTGGATTAGATCTAATGAGAGGTACAAGTTTTGCCTAAAATTATATAGACTGGTTGGTGATAATTGCTGACCTCTGTCAATGCATCTGTTGTCCTAATGATCTCCACTGGGATTGGGGAGGTGTTTTGCACAGATTTTCACCTGATTTCTTGAATTTAAAATCTGATTGAATTGAAAAATTCAGGATGTTTACAATGCATCATGTGTCTCTTTCTTCCTCTTTCATTTTCTTTGTAAAACTATGCAGTTCTCTCTAGAATCACAGGGATGTTTGAGACCTCATACAAAACTGGGACATGAGATTGGAGCTGTTAGTGTTCTTTAAAAAAAAATCTGTTAGCATGCCTTTTAAACAGATTTAACTCAAGTAGTAGTACGAAACTAGTTCTCTAAAGAACTGTTAGGTAAGGTAGAGATGTGAGTATCTAGGAGGAGCAAACTCTTTGCTCCTGATTGACAACTGTTTCAAAGGGAAGATATAAGAAAAGTGACCCGCAGGATTGCTGACAATTCATTCTAAAGGGGATATTTATACTTTTATACTTTTTTAGAAATCCATATTTTATTAGCTTAAAGTTCAATGCCTAAGTTTCCCCCTGAAAATAGCAAATAATAATGTATATTTACAGATAAGTATAACAGCTGTTGGTGTCTTAAACTGCATCTAAAAGTCTGTGCTGCCAATGTCCCTGGGTAAGCATCTGGGGCTAGAGATTGACTTACATTGAGCTCTAGCTGTGGTCTAAGGAGTCCTCTGCCCCTCTCAAGGCATTGGTTTTGCTCTTATGAGCCATGCAGAGTAAGCTCAGCATTCTCTTTCTTGGCTTGGTTTCATTTGCTTTAGGGAGCAAGAGTCATGGTTCCCAGGAGTAAGAATCGCTTAGTGCCTGCTTGCCTCTTGTCATCCACATTCCAATCACTGCACAAGAAGGGTATTAGAATTCCTTTCTTTTGGAGTGGAGGCAAGATGGCGGAGTAGAAACAGCTCATCCAAGCCACTCTGCCCCCAGATTCCCCCCAAACTATGTAAAAGGGGACTCTGAACAACTTCTGGAGCCCCAGCACCCACAGAACAACACAGAGAAGCTAAACTCCCACTGAGGACAGCCCAGCAGCCCTGCAGGAAGGACCAGTGCAGTGGTCTGGGAGCTAGCAGCCCGCAATGCACAGGGAGCCAAGCCGAGCCGAGTGGAGCCCAAGTCCCCATGAGCCGAGGTTTTAGCCCCAGAGCAGCAGGGCCAGAAGCCGGCTGGAGAGACCCCACTACACCAGCAGCTGTGGCAACTCCAGAATTATCAACATAGACATGCCTAGGACAAAGTAAGAGGTTAGTGTCCTATGGACTTTGGGACCAGTATTTGGGGAATGCGTCAGCTCCCTCCCCTGAGGGCTAGAAGCTACTGAGGAGACACGCCATTTTGTAGTTTTCAGAGGCAGCTCCAGCTCCTGGCCTGTGATCAGTCTTGGGAGGTAATCGCTCTTGCTTTAACCTCCCTGGATCTGGATTGTGATCTAGGGTGGAAGTTGTGGGTGGGTTTACAGCTTGCCAGAAATGGAAGTTGCCCCCCCACACGTTCGGGATGAAAATTCCTCTATCTGGCCTTAAAGCCATAGTGTGGTAACAAGCCCAAAAGTCAAGTAATTAAGTGGCAACATGCCAAGGCAAAGGAAACAGAAAAATGCAACCCTAGACTCCTATTTTGGGGGCATAGAGCGGGAAAAGGACTGTGAGGTCAGAAGTCCTGCTCCAAAAGCCCCAGGGGAAAACATGAGCGGGTTGCAGGCCATAGAGGACCTTAAGAAGGACTTTAAAAATCAAATAAGAGAAGTGGAGGAAAAATTGGAAAGAGAAATGAGAAGGATGCAGGAAAAGTATGAAATGAGGGTCAACAGCCTGACTGGGGAAAACAACACCTTAAAAAATAGACTAACTCAAATGGCAAAGGAGGCCCAAAAGGGCAATGAGGAGAAGAATGCCTTAAAAAGTCGAATTTGCCAGATGGAAAAAGAATCTCAAAAGTTCACTGAGGAGATTCATTCCTTCAGAGTTAGACTGGAGCAAATGGAAGCTAATGACTTTATGAGAAACCAAGATGCTGTTAAGCAGATCCAAACAAATGAAAGATTAGAAGGCAATGTGAAATATCTCATGGAAAAACCACTGACCTGGAAAATAGATCCAGGAGAGACAATTTAAAAATTATTGGACTACCTGAAAGCCATGATCAAGGAAAGAACCTAGAAATCACCCTTCAAGAAATTCTCAAGGAAAATTGCCCTGATGTTTTAGATCCAGAGGGCAAAATAGAGGTTGAAAGAATCCACCGATCACCTCCTGAAAAAGATCCCAAAAAGAAAACTCCCAGGAATATTATAGCCAGGTTCCAGAATCCCCAGATCAAGGAGAAAATACTACAAGCAGCCAGGAAGAAACAATTTCAATATTGTGGAAACCCAATCAGAATAGCACAGGACCTGGCAGCTTCTACACTGAGGGATTGAAGGGCATGGAATATGATATTCCAGAGGGCAAAAGAGCTGGGAATGAACCCAAGGGTCACCTACCCAGCAAAACTGAGTATTTTGTTTCAGGGGAAAATATGGTCATTCAGTGGAATAGAGGACTTTCAAGCATTCTTGAGGAAAAAACCAGAATTGAATAGAAAATTTGACATCCAGACACAAGAAGCAAGAGATGCCTAAGAAGGTAATCAGGGAAAAGAAATCAAAAGGAACTTATCAAAGTTGAACTATTTACATTCCTATATGGAAAAGCAATAACTGTGACTGATGATATCTTTCTCACTATGAAAATAATGGAAGAAGGGGGTGTGGTCATATGAATACATATGTGAATGTGTGTGTATATGGTTACAGTTATATATGGATAGAGGGTATAGGTTGTATTTGTTGGGAAGGGAGAATACTCAAGGGATGAAATTATGAGGTGAGAGAGGAAAGTGGCAAGAGGAGATGGGGAGAGACAGGGTAGGGTAAACTATCCCATGTAGAAGAAGCAAGGGGAAGTGGTTGCAAGGGAGGGGGAGCATAGGAAGGCAAAAAAGGCAAAACCACATTCTCATTGAATTTGGTTCAGGGAGAGAATGACATACATACTAAATGGGATATCTCAACCTGCAGCAGAATAGGGGGAAGGGGGATGAGAGGAGGGATGATGGATGGGAGGGCATCCTTGGGGGGAGGGGAGGTTGGAAGTACCTACTATAGAAGAGGGACAGGATCATGTAGGGAATGGACCAGGTGGGGGGTGGGATGAGTGGGAGGGAATTATAAGCAGCCTTGTACAATATATCTGCTATGATAATGTTTTGCATAGCTAGACATGTACAACATATACTGAATTACTTATCTCCCAGAGGGAATGGGTGACAAGGGAGGAAGGAACTGGATCTGAAATTCGAGGTCTCAACATTAAATGTTTCAAATATATATAAATACTATTATTAATACTATTTTGCTTATAATTGGGAGATAAGATGTGCAGGCATTGGGACACAAAGATTCATCTTCCTCTAATGGAAAAGTCGATGGGGGCATGGGAGAAGGTATGGGAGAGAGCAGATTGGAGGAAGCAATATCTTGTGGGACTGCTATTCTGGGAGGTTGGGTAGGGGAATAACAGGGGGAAAATGATTGTAACTCAAAATCTGGTGGAAATGAATGATGTAAAACAGAAGTTAATAAAGCATTTGTTTTAAAAAAAAAAAAAGAATTCCTTTCTTTTGACCAAGCAACTGTAGTGTGACTTTTCAGAGCTGGTTATAGCTAGCATACCTGAAAGAGAAAGAGAGAGCACTATAAAGAAAGTATGTAGATTTCTTGGAAGGAGAATTTGCTAAGTAGTGCAGAATTGAAGAATTTCCTTTATGGAGTGACTTTATACTGGAATACTTTGCCATTGTTCATTTGCTTCTCCCGATGGCAACGCCTGCTTTTTTGCCTCCATTATTCCCCTGTTTGGGGATGAGGGGGAAGGAGCACCATTTAAAAATGAAATTTTACTGATACCTCATAAAATTATTATTGTCATGTCTAATGTTATGTGTGATGAGTATAAGTGATGATTTCTCAAGTTTCATGGGGAATTTCTAGACAACTCATTTGAAAGGGTTTTTTTTCGAGAAAAAATAAAAACCACCTAATTTCCCTTACTAAATAGCGAAGCATTCTCATGGCCCATGACGTAAGAGCTTAGGCTAGGGTTACTTCTCCGATAGAACTACCAAGGCCCTCCTGTAATGGCTATTTTTTTCCTTGTATTTCATAAATCTTGTATCTGAGAGTAGGTACAGATGGATGCCTCCAGGAGAGGCCTGCCATGTACAACTGCCTCATCATTCTAAAGACTGTTAAAGATTTTCACACCTGCCACGATCTCAAAGTCAGAAGAGTATTATGCTATAGAAATACTGGTGTCTGGTCTGCAATGATCAATCCTCTCTGCTGTGGGTGAAAGCAGTTTACTATGTTTCCTTCCACCCAAACTCTTCTCTGAGAATATACAGTCTCGTTAAATGTCTTCTATATAAACTAACAGAAAAGCTACTTCAGGAAATTGTGTACTATCAGTGGAAAGATTTTTTTACTAAAATTCCATGGAAAACCAATTAGCCTATAGCTTTCTTCCCAGTATCAGGGTACAGATGTGACCTCCAAGGGTCTAGGATGTTTTTCATAGAGTTGTTGGTCCAATCTTATTGCTCTTTTAATTTTCTAATGCCCACGAAAATCTCAGTTGATCCTTATTAGCTGTCCAGTCCAGTAGTCCAAGGGTCAAACTTTTCTTTCAGAGTTCAAACCATAGAGCTGCTGCTGCTGCTGCTGCTGCTGCTGCAACTGGAGAAAGATGGAAATTTGAGATGTGATCCTGGTATCACCCTATTGCTCTCTAGTGAATTCTTTCTTCTCTGGCCCTAATTACACAGCAGCTGAAGTCCAAGCAGGTGAGAGGGACTGGAACAGAAAGCTGAGCATTTCCAGAGAGGAAGATGTCAGTCTCTATCATAACTCAGGCATGATACTTTGGCCATTGTTTCAGGCTGTTCCCCATTTTCCAGAAACCCCTTAGAAAAGCAAAAGGGTGAATCCTGTGAACATGCTTTGAAAGAGGGACTCCCTTGTGAGTTCAAAGAGCACTCAGAAAAAGTTGTCATCACTGTGTTCCCACGTAGGGTTTACTTGCTGGCTGATTGCAGTCTCTAGTGATTCTCTTCCTCAAAGGCAATGGCCTATTGGGTCTGACTGCCCTGGCAACAACTTTGGCCTTTCTGCCTGACTGGGACTAAAAAGGGCTAATTCTGCACCATTGTGGAGTTTTTTAGTTGTTTCATTTTTGTCGTTATCTGTCCTAAGGAACTCCCACTTTTTCTGTGGTGGATAATGTTAAGAGCTAACATTTTCCAGGTCTGTCTTTGGGGATTGTGTGTCTGTCGGTCTACAATTAGAAATGGTGCTCAAACTTACTTTGAAAGAGTAGCTGCTGCCTTTAAAAAAAAAAAAAGACAAAACCCAATAACTGGATCAGATGCACATGCCCTTGGGGAAGACTAGGTCCCCATAAGGTCTGATTTATTGATGCCACTGTCCTTGGGTCATTGGGGGGAATTTCTTTGCCTTCTTCCCTCTCTGTCCCTCTTTTTTCCTCTTCCTTGCCTTCCATTTCTGAATATCTGTCTGTCACTGCAACTTGTTTGAATTTTAGGTGATTAGGTGAGAAGATTGGAATGATGCCTTTCCCCTAAACACTCCCACACCCCTATCCCTTCTGATTGACTGTACCAATCCTGGAACCTCCAGCTTGGCTTTGAGGTCTGAGCTGCATCTTCTCTGGACTTAGTACTTTGGCACTGTTGCTACTAGAGCTGCCACTGTGAGGTGACTGGTCTGAAACGATAACCAATTTCAAGGCACCTCCCCATGGAGACCTGAATTGTAATTGGGATAGGGGCCGGGCACTTTTTTTCCTTTACTTGGTACTCTTTCTCTGTTTTGGAGATCTTACCAAGATGCTTGTGAGCAAATACGACCCTGGCTAGCAGAGCAGTGGTTCCCCAAGGATGTGGACCGTTTCCTTGGTTCAGGCCATGGGGAGGCTGGAAAGGGACATATGTTTCTGACTACTCTTTTCTTTCCTTTCCCAAAGGCTACTGAACTGCTGCTGCTGCTCCTAGACAAGACCACTCAGTTAAGGCTTGTCTTCATTTGGGATGGACTTGAGTGCCAGGGGCCTGGATTCAAAGACTCTTCCCATGAGTCTCCTAGTCCTCATCAAGTGCTCTCATTTTCTCATTGGTTTGCCAGCAAGAAACTTATCCCTTTGGCTCATTTTCAGTGCCTACCATCTTCCTGAGGTTATGTCTGTGATGCTTTATTTTCCAGCTAGCAAATTAGCAATAAGTCTTCGTTTCACTCTCTTTAAAGTGTTCTTAGTGCAGCAGAGCTTGGAGCCAAGAATGGGCTCTGGCTCCTGGGCTTTAAAGTTGCATCAAGGTTAACTTAGCAGCAGCAAAGTGCACATGGAAAGTTGTATCTAAGCAGCCCACCCAAAGGAGTCTGGGAGGGAACCTTACCTGGGGCTTCCTCCTTCGTCCAAAGAGGGAAGGGGCTGCCCATTGTTTCCAAAACAAATATAACAAATGTGTGGGTGTTTTTTAACCTCCTTTTCATAACACTAAGCTTATTGTTAATTGTAAATTGCATGAAAAAAACCTGTTTTCCCTTTAAAAAAAAAAGTAGGTTCCCCTTCACTAGAGAGTTTCAAAAAAAGGACTAGTAACCATTTGACAGGTAGATTATAGAAAGGATTCTTGTTCAGGTGTGGTTGGACTAGATGACTTTTGTCCTTTCCAACTCTGACATTCCCTGATTCATGTTTCTCCATAGTTTTAAAAAATTATGAACAGATGAGCCATCACATTCACATCCATTCTTTTAGCACCTTGGATACTAATTCACCTGGTGTGTTAGTCAAGTAAAACTATGCAGGTACTCTTTTATCAATGCTTTATTTGGGGTTTTAATTTCCTATCAATCATTTTTGTTCAGTCTTCTCAGTTGGAGTATTTTGTTTTGATTAGAAGAAAAACCAGAAACAAAATATGAACTGGATAAATCTCCTCTGTTTTTTGTTGGTTATCTTCATCCCAGCCACCCTTAGTAGTGATCCTGTCCTTCTTTGGTTATCTTATCTCCAAAGGGCCCTTAAAAAAAAAAAAACAAACTTTTTTGTTGTTCTTAGCAATCTCACTTTTTTTCTGAGCTTTAGTGTTAACTCCCAGAATTCTTCTCACAGGAGTATCACTCTTTAGTATTTGTACTCAAATTATATGCCCTTACTTCTTTATTTCCATGTCTCTTTTAAAATAAAAAGCCATCACCACATCACACCTATCAGTTTGGCTAACACAAAAAACAGGAAAATAATCAATATTGGAGAAGATATGGGAAAATTGAAACTCTAATGCATTGTTGGTGGAGTTGTGAACTGATCCAACCATTCTGGAGAGCAATTCGGAACTATGCTAAAAGGGCTATAAAACTGTGCATATCCTTTGGCCCAGTAATATCATTTCTAGGTCTGTATTCTAAAGAGATGGTAAAAATGGAAAAAGGACCCACATGTACAAAAATATTTATAGCAACTCTTTTTGTGATGGTCAAAAATTAGAAATTACAGGGATGTCCATCAATTGGGGAATGGTTGAACAAGTTGTGGTATAGGAATGTAATGGAACATTATTTTTCCACAAGAAATGGTGAGCAGGTGGATTTCAGAAAAACCTGGAAAGACTTACATGAACTGATGCTGAGTGAAGTAAGCAGACAGGAGAACACTGCACACAGTAACAGCAACATTGTGTGATGATTAACTTTGGTAGGCTTAACTCTTCTTAGCAATGGAAGGATCCAAGACAAGTCCAAAAGCCTCATGATGGAAAATCGTTATTTACATCCAGAAAAAGAACTATGGAATCTCAATGCTAATCAAAGCAAAACAAATGCTCTCCTTTTGTTGTTTGTTTATTTCTTCTTTCTGTTGGTTCCTCCCATGGGTTCAAATTCCCCTTTATAACATGACTATTGTGAAAATATGTTCAATATGAATGTATATGTAGAGCCTATATTAAACTGCATACCATCTTGAGGAATGGAGAGGGAAAGGAAGGGGAGAAATTTTAGAACTCAAAATCTTATGGAAAAGAATGTTGAAAACTAAAAATAAATAAATAACATATATATATATATATATATATATATATATATATATATATATATATATATATATCGAAACCCATCAGTGAGTGAAAAGTCTTTGGACACTCCCAGTTTGTCCACCTAGGAATTGCTTATCACCAGAATTTCCCTCTCAAGAGTTTCACATCACATTTAAGTAGCTACATACACCAAATGTTAAAGTCAAAGGTTTTTACTTAGCATACTTTGAATCAAATGTGTATGTACAGACGTGCTGACAAATATTTAACATCTGGCTCTCCAAAAATAAAAATATACCTATGACAGTTTAATCTGCATTATTAACATTTTCTCCATCACTTTCTTAAGTCTAGACAATAAACAAAGCAATTGCCCTGATTTGCAGCATTTACTGATTTCTAAGGTGCAAATGTTCACATTGAAAATTTAACAATTGGCTTTCAGAAAACTAGTACAAGTTAACTCCAGTATATCCTGGTTAGGCTATTCCAATTTCCCACTAATACATTGTTAACTCTAACATGGAGTCATTATTTCCTCCCAATGTTTCCATCATTTCTACCTCATCACACATTTCTTCCTTTTTTCTAAGAGTCATCCTAGACTAGCTTCTACATGTCAAACTCTTTGCCAAGTCTGAGAGGTAGGATAGATGTCCCTTGTCAAGAGTCATTTTGAAATCAAGGGTGTCTTTCCCTGATAACAACAGAAAGCTTCTTCAGACCCCAACAGCCCATTTGTTGTTGCAGCCAGAGCTGAGCAAAAGATCGAGTTATTCTGTCCCCTTATCACAAACAGCTTGAAGGCAATCAGCATCAGCTGTGATTGCAATAGTGCAAGGGATGGTTAAGGCAGATTCTTAACAGTAAGTCTGATGGAGGAAGTACCTAAGTGTGAAGAATTATAGTATATTTTTATATTAGGTGTGCAACAAAGTCCATAGAACAGATGCTCATGTGGAATTTAAAACCTAAGACAAGAAACATCATTATTGGCAAGCACTTAGAGAAAATGTGTAAACTTTTAATGAATGCATGAATTAGATATTTACAGTTTATAATGAAAGCTGTCCTGTGCAGAGTCCAAACAAAACAAGAATCCCTGAGTGAGGGCAAGGTTCTTCCATTTGAGATAACATTGCACTAACTGAATCAAACCCAAGAACACAACAAATCATTAATCAATTTCACGGCAATGAGAAATTATAAAAAACAAAAATATATATTGTCCAGTCTATCACATCCAAATGGCAAACATCTCTTGGAGTTAGTTCTTCAATATGGATATCATAGACAGGCACTACAGATGGATAGTGAATGAGGAGGAAGGAGAGATCAGACTGAATCAAGTTGGAGTAACTACATAGGACTTTCAGTGATCACAAACTGCCTGCTGCCACAAAAGTCCATAGTTTGAAAGCCAGTATTCTACTGGTGATGCAGGGTGATTGTGAATCATGAAATTCTCCAAATTTTGATTAACAAAATTATAAGTAACTCAAAGGGAAATGGAAAAATGCATAGTGGGCTCAGTATGTTACCCTTGATGATTATTTGTATGTGTAACAAATGGTGATGTGGAGTAGTATAGCACCAATGCAATATTCACAGCTCCCACATCACCATAAATATACCTGCATAGTGCTTGATTATAAAGTATAATTGACTCTCCATTCAGAAGACAGAAGCAAAACATTTATTCAGATAGCAGAAAACCAAATCCCAGCACCAGGAAACTGAATCCATCATAGCGACATAGAAGTTAATACACTACAACATAGCAGAGAGCCACACCATCCTTTAGCCTTCCCACAAATCAACATAAGACCAATATTTACTCACAAGCCTATCTGTCTCCCTCAGAAGTGTCCTCTCCTCCCAACCCTCCAGCTTGCTCTGACTCCCAGCTTCCTGTGGGCTCTGCTCCACCCTTCAGCAAACCCCTCCCACCAAAGGCTCCATGTGACTACATTCAGTCTATTAGGGGACAGAATATATTTTCAAAGCAGGTAAGGTCTTCAAATTCCTTTAGGCTTAATAAGGGGCAGGAAAGATCTTCAAATTCCCATTCCCATTCCCATTACAGGTAGTCATGTATTTCAAGGACCTTTCAAATTCAGAGTGAACTAAATCAGTGACACTGAACATAAAATATGGCTGAAAAGAAAAAACAATGCCAAGAAGTGGCAGATCCTTACTTCAAAACATCCTAATTAAGCTTTATGCAGAGACCCTTGAAGGGATGTGGCAGCTACTTATTCCTCTGCAGTGAGGAGTAGGCTGCTTAAAGGTTAAATTTAATTTAATTTAATTAAAAAGACCAGTAAGAAAAGTTAGTAATAGTCACTATGAAGAAAAATGTTGACCAAGAGCAAACCAAAATAAAGACATGCACTGAAGACAAGAAAAAAGTAATTTTTGTTGATTATAATAACCACATTCATAGAGTTCCTACTATGTGCCAGGCACCATGGGAAGTGCTTTACAAGTATTATTTCATTTGATTTTCTTTTTCTTTTCTTTTCTTTTCTTTTCTTTTCTTTTTTTTTTTTGCTTTTTGGAGGGCAATTGGGGTTAAGTAACTTGCCCAAGGTCACATGGCTAGGTTGTTTTCTTTGTGTGTGTTAAGTGTCTGAGGCCAGATCTGAACTCAGGTCCTTCTGACTCCAGGGCTGGTGCTCTACTCACTGTGCCACCTAGCCACCCCATTTCATTTGATTTTCACATCTCTGTGAGGTAGGTACTATTATTGTTGTTGTTGTTGTTGTTGTTGTTGTTGTTGTTGTTATTGTTGTTGTTGTTGTTGTTATCCCCATTATATAGTTGAAAACCCTGTGGTAAACAGATAAAGAGATTCACCTAAGGTCACACAGCTAATAAATATCTGAAGCTGGATGAACTCAAGTCTTCCTGACTCTGGGCCTAGCACTCAATCCGCTATACCCAATCCATTATATATAAGTTGATGAAACTTACTTTTTTATTCAAAGCTATACCAAGAAGAAATCTAGGTGAGTCTAAGATATGGTCATCTTTATCAGACTGGAAAGCATACACCCAAAAAAATATCCTGGGAACTCTGAAGTCTTGTCTTAATCAAGGAAATAATGAACTCTGATAAATATATCAATATAACAGCCTCTCTGGGCTTACTCCTACAAACATGCTGGTGCTGTCAAATTGAGTCCTCAAAAAGTAGGTGTTACTACTCACAGGAGTCAAGGTGAGACCCTGTGGTTGTCTGTCTTACAACAACTCATGAGCGTCACCCCTTGCCCTCATATTTCCCCTTAATAATTTTTCTCAAGCAAAAATGTATCTATTCACTGAGTCCCACCATTATTGATAAAAAGGTCTTGAATTATGACATTTTCTAGTGGAAAAAAATACAGTCACAGAAGCAATTAGGTGGTACAGTGAATAGAGCACTGGTCCTGGAGTCAAGAGGACCTGAATTCAAATCCAGCCTCAGACACTTAACACTTACTAGCCATGTGACCTTGGGCAAGTCACTTAATCCCTATTGCCCTACCTTCCCCCCTCCAAAAAAGCAAAAAAAAAACAAAAAACAAAACAAAACCTCACAGTCATAGTACTATAAAGTTAAGAATATTCCTCTCATTTCTGGTGGAGAAAAATAGTCAGGCCATGCATTCTACTGTTTATAATACTGTTCTCTACTCTTTTAATTATTTCACACTCTTCTATTAATGTTTCAGCTCTCTAATATAACCATGAAATGCAGAATCTATTTGCAAACTAATCAAAACAAGACATAAATGAGGTTTATAACAGCAACTGACATTTATGTAGCACCTAATATATACAATGTGCCTTATAATCTCATTTAAAATAATATAAGCAAATAAAAATGTTAATTAAAGACAAAATATTGGGAGGACTATATTTATTTTTAACATGGAATAGGTTGAATAAAGGCATTTCAAAGACCATTAGAAAATTGTCACTGAAAATTTTGAATATTAGATATTGGGATACTTAAATAGACTTGTGATTTCGTCAGTTTCACTGTCTCCAACTTTTCAGATCATCTGAAACCCATCCAGGCTGCCTATTTTATGCAACCCTTGTCCATGTCCTACCATCAATTTCCCATAGTTGTCCTCCCAAAGAGCTAGAGACCTTCCTTGATTTCTCCTAACACTGTGAGGATACCAGTAGAGTATTTGCCCAAGCTATTCTACTTAATCATTTTTCAACCCAGACACGTGATCATCATTCATTTTCCTGATGACATCTTTTATTCCTATTTCTTTTAAAAATTCTTCACTAGGGGCAGCTAGGTGGCGCAGTGAGTAGAGCCCTGGCCCTGGAGTCAGAAGGACCTGAGTTCAGATCCGACCTCAGACACTTATCGCACACACAAACAAAAAGGCCATGTGACCTTGGGCAAGTTACTTAACCCCAATTGCCCTCCAAAAAGCAAAAATAAAATAAAATAAAAATTCTTCACTACTTATATGTTGCAACATGATCACAACTATTATATTGGGGGGGTGAGATGGAGTCAGCTGTGTTGTTGTTTGTCCTTTGTTTCTGAAAAGGACAAATGACACTATAGAGTGATGTTGTAATTCATGTGTGAACTGGATTTAAGTAAGGCAGAAATGCACAAAGTCATCAGCTTCACTCTCTCTTCCAGAGTCATTTAAGGCCAGCGGTAAGACAAAAGTCAAGACAAATTGGCAATGACCCAGGATGCAGTAGATAATCGTGGTGTCTACAGTGTCTGACCAAGCTACTGAAATGTTTTACATGGGAGTGGCCACTGGGCACACTAATGTTTGTTGGAGCCACAGGTGAGCATTGAGGTACAGGTAGACACCAAAGGTAGATGGGCAGCCCTGAAAAGGGCTCAACAAGCCCTCATACCAGAGGTGCTAGTCTTTCTCGAACACCCCATGCATCCCAATTGTTAGATTTTTATTGTCAGTATTGAAACCTCTGAAATCAGCAAAGACTACAAATCAAGCCTTGATTTATTGTTTTGTTCATTGTATACACTTGAGAAAATGATGGAGAAAATGTTAAATGCATATTAAACTTAAATTTCTGTTGTGTTTATTTATATTTTTGTTTTTCTTGGAGACCCAATTATTTATTAATCATTTACCAAAAAACCACCCACCTATCCATTTCCTTCCTGTTTGATATTCATTTTTAATTCTTTACCAACTATGTTTCATATCTCATATAATATTGGCAGAATGTTAATATTAAAAAGGTGGGCCTTTGTTGTGCAAGAAATGTTGCAGATTAGTAAAGTTCGGGGAATTTCCTGAAAGCAGCCTAGCCTTCTTTCCTATTTAATCCTGGAATAAACTTCTTATCCATCTGTACTGTCCGCCCCACATATGCATACTGAAGAACATGCTCTATTATTTATCTATTCAGGCACATGTCATAATTGAACAATAGATTTATAAGATAGCTAAAGGAAAAGGATATTCTCCATCCACTTAAGTCTTTCCTGTTTGGAACAGGAAGCACTTTTGACCAGTTATAGATCTATTCCAGGAGGTTCTGCAATGTCCCATGGCTGTCAAAGAAGGCCAATGGATATATTGTCACTGGCAAAGAAGGGCACTTAATATAATGTCACTGGCAAAGAAGGGGAACTACAGTACCTTACCCTCCACAGTGAATCTCTCTTCAATTTGCCGTATACCTAGACTGGCTCTCCCCCAGACATAGATTCTTCTCCCTCCTCATTTCTATCTTCTGGTTTCCCTGGCTTCCTTCAAGTTCCAGGTGAAGTTTCCACCTTCAAAAGGAAGTTCTTTGCCAATCCCTCTTAATCTTAGTGCTTTCCTTTGGTGGATTACTTCCTATTTGTGTTCTACTTGGCAATGGTCACATGGCCAGAAATGGACACTGAGTTCAGGTCTTTGGTGTGATTTTCCCACATTGCTATGCTGCTCCCCATATGACTGTTTCAACACTTTGCTTCTCTTCCCTTTCCACCAGTTCTCCCACACCTTCCCCAGCCCCCAACTTAGAAATGATAGCCTAGTCTCCTAATTTGCTGAGAATATAATGAACATGAAATTTCTCAACTCTGCCTCTCTATGAGTCATAACAAAAAAACACCTCTCCTAATTCCAAGGACAGTGCTCTGACATGTTCCTTGCGGCCATATGTTAGATGCAGTGCTGCAGAGCAAAAACAAAACCAAAGTCACTTGGAGACAGTCACGTCACCCCCAGGGTCATTTTCCTACCTGCTCTTTCTCCAGGCTAAATAGCAATGTAGCAGGTATGCCCTGGAATATTTTTTAATTACAGAAATTACCAAAAAGTACAAAAAATAAAAACCTCTCTGTTTTTCTCTGTCCCTGCCTCTGTTTCGCTATCTCCATCTGTCTGTCTCTGTCTATAGGCCATCTGCAACTGATAACAACTTCTTTTCCTCTCTCTTTGTAATGCTATAATCTGGCTTCTAACATAATCATCCAATCAAAATCATTCTCTCGAAATTACCAATTATCCCTCAAATGCCAAATCTAATGGCCTTTTCCCAACCTTCATACTTCTTGAAGTTGCTGAAGCCTTTGCTACAACAGATCACTCTCTTTTTTTTTTTTTAAAGCAATTGGGGTTAAGTAACTTGCTCAAGGTTACATGGCTAGTCATTATTTATGCGTGGGTGCTCATTTTCTGAGGCCGGATTTGATCTCGGGTCATCCAAACTCCGAGGCCGGCGCTCTTACTCACTGTGCCACCTAGCCGCCCCTTTAGGGCAATTGGGGTTAAGTAACTTGCCCAAGGACACATGGCTAGGTTTTTGTTTGTGTGGATTAAGTGTCTGAGGCCGGCTCCGAACTCAGGTCCTTCTGACTCCAGGGTCAGCGCTCTATTCACTGTGCCACCTAGCCGCCCCACTCTCTTTTTCTTAATACTTTCTTTTCTCTAGATTTCCATGATTCTACTCTATCCTGGTTTTCCACCTATGAACTTTACACTACTTTCCAGTCTCCTTCAGTGCAATTTTGTCTAGGTTGTGCCCAGTAAACATGGGGTGTCACTAAAGGCTCTCTCCTGGGTCCTCTTCTTCTCATATGTTATTTCAGTCATTTATCTCATCAGCTACCATATATTCAATTATGCTAATGATTTTCAAATCTAATTTTCGATCCCTACCCTCTCTCTTAACCTTCAGGCTGGCAACTGCCTCTCAAACTGGATGTATCATAGAAATCTTATAATCAGGGGCAGAGCCAAGATGGTGGAGTAGAAACGTGCTCATCCAAGCCACTCTGCCCCCAGATTCCCCCCAAACTATGTAAAAGGGGACTCTGAACAACTTCTGGAGCCCCAGCACCCACAGAACGACACAGAGAAGCTAACCTCCCACTGAGGACAGCCCAGCAGCCCTGCAGGAAGGACCAGCACAGCACTCTGGGAGCCGGCAGCACACAGTGCATACAGCGCGAGCCCAGGTTCATGTGAGCCTGGGTTTTAGCCCCAGGGTGGCAGGGCCAGAAGCCGGCCAGAGAGACCCCAGAACACCAGCAGCTGTGGCAACTCCAGAATTATCAACATAGACATGCCTAGGACATAGTAAGAGGTTAGTGTCCTATGGACTTAGGGATCAGTATTTGGGGAATGCGTCGCCTCCCTCCCCTGGGGGCTAGAAGCCTCTGAGGAGACAAGCAATTTTGTAGTTTTCAGAGGCAGCTCCAGCTCCTGGCCTGCGAACTGTAGGAAAATCCAGCAATCAGTCTTGGGGGGTAATCACTCTTGCTTTAACCTCCCTGGATCTGGATTGTGATCTAGGGTGGAAGTCGTGGGTGTGTTTACAGCTTGCCAGAAATGGAAGTTGCCCCCCACACGTTCGGGACGAAAATTCCTCTATCTGGCCTTAAAGCCATAGTGTGGCAACAAGCCCAAAAGTCAAGCAATTAAGTGGCAACATGTCAAGGCAAAGGAAACAGAAAAATGCAACCCTAGACTCCTATTTTGGGGGCATAGAGCGGGAAAAGGACTGTGAGGTCAGAAGTCCTGCTCCAAAAGCCCCAGGGGAAAACATGAGCAGGTTGCAGGCCATAGAGGACCTTAAGAAGGACTTTAAAAATCAAATAAGAGAAGTGGAGGAAAATTGGAAAGAGAAATGAAAAGGATGCAGGAAAAGTATGAAATGAGGGTCAACAGCCTGACTGAGGAAAACAACACCTTAAAAAATAGACTAACTCAAATGGCAAAGGAGGTCCAAAAGGGCAATGAGGAGAAGAATGCCTTAAAAAGTCGAATTTGCCAGATGGAAAAAGAATCTCAAAAGTTCACTGAGGAGATTCATTCCTTCAGAGTTAGACTGGAGCAAATGGAAGCTAATGACTTTATGAGAAATCAAGATGCTGTTAAGCAGATCCAAAGAAATGAAAGATTAGAAGGCAATGTGAAATATCTCATGGGAAAAACCACTGACCTGGAAAATAGATCCAGGAGAGACAATTTAAAAATTCTTGGACTACCTGAAAGCCATGATCAAAGAAAGAACCTAGAAATCACCCTTCAAGAAATTCTCAAGGAAAATTGCCCTGATGTTTTAGATCCAGAGGGCAAAATAGAGGTTGAAAGAATCCACCAATCACCTCCTGAAGAAGATCCCAAAAAGAAAACTCCCAGGAATATTATAGCCAGGCTCCAGAATGCCCAGATCAAGGAGAAAATACTACAAGCAGCCAGGAAGAAACAATTTCAATATTGTGGAAACACAATCAGAATAGCCCAGGACCTGGCAGCTTCTACACTGAGGGATCGAAGGGCATGGAATATGATATTCCAGAGGGCAAAAGAACTGGGAATGAACCCAAGGGTCACCTACCCAGCAAAACTGAGTATTTTGTTTCAGGGGAAAATATGGTCATCCAGTGGAATAGAGGACTTTCAAGCATTCTTGAGGAAAAAACCAGAATTGAATAGAAAATTTGACATCCAGACACAAGAAGGAAGAGATGCCTGAGAAGGTAATCAGGGAAAAGAAATCAAAAGGAACTTATCAAAGTTGAACTATTTACATTCCTATATGGAAAAGCAATAACTGGGACTGATGATATCTTTCTCACTATGAAAATAATGGAAGAAGGGGGTGTGGTCATATGAATACATATGTGAATGTGTGTGTATATGGTTACAGTTATATATGGATAGAGGGCATAGGTTGAATTTGTTGGGAAGGGAGAATACTCAAGGGATGAAATTATGAGGTGAGAGAGGAAAGTGGCAAGAGGAGATGGGGAGAGACAGGGTAGGGTAAACTATCTCATGTAGAAGAAGCAAGGGGAAGTGGTTGCAAGGGAGGGGGAGAATAGGAAGGCAAAAAAAGCAAAACCACATTCTCATTGAATTTGGTTCAGGGAGAGAATGACATACATACTAAATGGGATATCTCAACCTGCAGCAGAATAGGGGGAAGGGGGATGAGAGGAGGGATGATGGATGGGAGGGCATCCTTGGGGGGAGGGGAGGTTGGAAGTACCCACTATAGAAGAGGGACAGGATCATGTAGGGAATGGACCAGGTGGGGGGTGGGATGAGTGGGAGGGAATTATAAGCAGCCTTGTACAATATATCTACTATGATAATGTTTTGCATAGCTAGACATGTACAACAGATACTGAATTACTTATCTCCCCAGAGGGAATGGGTGACAAAGGAGGAAGGAACTGGATCTGAAATTCGAGGTCTTAACATTAAATGTTTCAAATATATATAAATACTATATTAATACTCTTTTTGCTTGTAATTGGGAGATAAGATGTGCAGGCTTTGGGACACAAAGACTCACCTTCCTCTAATGGAAAAGTCGAAGGGGGTATGGGAGAAGGTATGGGAGAGAGCAGATTGGAGGAAGTGATATCTTGTGGGACTGCTATTCTGGGAGGTTGGGTAGGGGAATAACAGGGGGAAAATGATTGTAACCCAAAATCTGGTGGAAATGAATGATGTAAAACAGAAGTTAATAAAGCATTTGTTTAAAAAAAAAAAGAAATCTTATAATCAACGTGTCAAAAACTGAGTTTATCATCTTTCCAACAAAACTTTAACACCCCCTATTACTGAGAAGGGTGCCACCATACTCCAAGTCACTGAGGCTCACAACCTAATTGTCATTCACAATTCCTTATTCTGTATCTAATCCATTGTCAAGTCCTATTGATTTTGCCTTTAAAACATCTTTTACGTGTATCCCCTTCTCTACTCTGACACTGCCACCATTCTGGTAGAGGCCCTTACAACCTCACACCTGAGCTATTGCAAGAGTCTATTTCTTGGTCATCTTGCCTCAAGTCTTTCCCCATTCCAATCTATCCTCCACTCAGCTGTCATATGGATCTTCCTAAAGTTCAGATCTGACCATGGCACCCAATTATCACTAAACATCAGTGGTTCCCTATTACCTTGAGATTCAAATGTAAAATCTATTTATCACTCAAACCCCTTTATAAGCTGATCCCCTTCTATTTTTCTAGTCTTCTTACATCTTGCTCACCCCCACATACTCTTCAATCCAGTGACATGACCTCCTTGCTAATCCTCACACTAAGAAATTCCATCTCCTAACTCTGGGCATTTTCCCCCATGCCCAGAACTCTCTACCCTCTTCTCTGCCTCCTTTCCTCCCTGGCTTCCTTCAATTCACAGATAAAATCTCACCTTCAAACAGAAGCATTTCCTGATCTCACTTAATGTCAGTGTCTTCCCTCTGTTGATTATCTATGATTTATCTGGTGTATATCTTTTTTGAATGCAGTTGTTTCTATCCAGATTCCTCCATTAGAGTATGAGCTCCTTCAAAGCAGGGACTGGGTTTTTTTTTGCCTTTCTTTGTATTCCCAGGGCTTAGCACAATGCCTGGTACAGAATAGGAGTTTAATAAATTATTTAATAAATTTTAATTTTAATAAATTTTTATAATTTTAATAAATTTTAATAAAATTTTTAAATTAAATTTATTTAATAAATAATTTAATAAATTATTGTTGACTTGATAAGGCCTTTCAATCCTCTCATTCTCAACTCATCACACAAATAGAATTATGATACTGTATTATTAGTGGTCATAAAATATATTAGTACAATCAAATTCATAGTCCATCACCCATCAGATTAGAAAGGTTGATGAAAGAAAGAGAGAGAGAGAATGAGAGAGAAAGAGAGAGGAAAGAAGGAAGGAAGGAGTAAGGGAAAGAGGGAAGAAAAGAAAGGGGGGGGTCTCACTTTGAGAAGTGTTGTGTGATTTGACCAGATGAGACTCTGGGCAGCTGTTGAGAGACCCCCTACCCACCCCTCCCGGCTTTGAAAACCCAGATGTTGATGCTTCCCTCTCTGGTAACTGTGATTTGGTTTTGATAATGGTTGGAGAGTTTGGAAGCCTGTCTGTTTGATTTGTCTATATACTCTGAAGTTCAGGGTGCTAACCTTTTTCCCCTGAACTAGGTAATATATGTTTGTTTGATTAAAGTAAGCTTGTTAACCCATTTTGAGTTACTTTCCTTTACAAAAGCAGATCTAAGAACCTGTGTTGGCAGTCACCCTGGGGATGTTGGGTTGCTTGCTGCTACAAAATGGCGATGAGGATGGGATCTGCTGAGTAAAAGGAAAGTATGGGGGCTGGGATAATTGTTTGTTTCCCAGTTGTGGTAGCTGTGACTCTGTGGAGCCCTGGAGCAGGGGAGAAGAACAGCCTGCATGCTGACTAAACTGAGCTGTGAGCAGGAATGGTGAGCTGCCTGCATGGAGACCTGTGGAGAAGCCAGGAGCTGCTGCTGCCTTCTGCTGGAGGAGAAGGAACCCAGGAGTTTGGAATTCAGCCACTGGACAAGATAAGGACTGTGTGGCAAAGCAGGGGCACTGAATGTGTTTCCTTGCTGCATCCCACAGTTTGGGACCCAGGGGGAGGATGGACTTGTAACTATGGTGGGTGGGGTAAAATGCCACGGACCCTCAAGAACCCTATGTTAGTTTTGTTGACCAGCCCCCTCTCTGGACTTGGAAGCAGGGGCTTGAGCAGTGTTATGGGAAGGACACCTCCCCTCCTCCCAAGAGAACTTTATTTGGACTCTTGTTTTGAATTGATGTGATAATGCTTTGTATTTTGTGTTTAACGCCTGGTGGCCACTTTGGTAACTTTAGATGTACCTTGAAAATATGACTTAAGAGATGGTTAGTGCTGAAATGTAAATTGTCTATGCTATGGGCATACATAGTAAGACTTTATGGAATAAGTGACTGATTATACTTTGAATACTTTGAGATATTGTTACTGATAAGAGACTAATTGAGTTAATCAAGACTTTGCCCCATGAGTGGAAGACTTTGACCTTGTACTTTGAAACTACTGATAAGTGACTGAGATAATCAAGACTTTGCCCCATGAGTGGAAGACTTTGACCATGTATTTTGAAATTACTGATGTGACTGATTGAGTTAACTTAAGAGTGACTATTTTTTTTTATTTTACTGATAAGTGACTGAGTTAACATTTGCCCCATGAGTGGAAGACTTGGACTATTATAGTTTGAGATTATATTGTGATTTTCTTATGTACCTGGAAAATGTGACCTAAGAGATGTTTTAGTGCTAATTCAAATGTAAGTCGTGTATGCTATGGGCATGAAAGATCTTGGGGCCGAATGTAATGGAAATGCAGATTTGAAGATCTTCCCTGCCCCTAGGCCCTTTGATTGGCTTAAGAGACTTTGATTGGCTTTAAGAGACTCTGAAAACCTTCCTTGATTTGAAAATATATTCTGCCTCCTAATGGGTTGAATGTGATCACATGGAGCCTGTGGTAGGAGGCTTGGTTTTCAGGAATGACCATACCTTGATGCTGTGTGATTGGGCAGTAGGTAAAGAGGGTGGTTACATTCTCTGAGCCAGGAGAAGGCTATATAAACCCTGATGGGAGGCTTTGCTTTGGGGCTCACTTTGAGAAGTGTTGTGTGATTTGACCAGATGAGACTCTGGGCAGCCTTTGAGAGCCCTCCCCCACTCTGGCTTTGAAAACCCAGATGTTGATGCTTCCCTCTCTGGTAACTGTGATTTAGTATTGATATAATGGCTGGACAGTTTGGAAGCCTGTCTGTTTGATCTGTCTGTATACTCTGAAGTTCGGGGTGCTGACCTTTTTCCCCTAACTAGGTAATATATGTTTGTTTGATTAAAGTAAGCTTGTTAACCCAAAAAAAGAAAGAAAAGAAAGGAGGGAGGGAAGGAGGAATAAAGGAAGAAAATGAAAAAAGCTGGAGGGGCTATGGAAAAACAGGTACATTACTAAATTTTTGATGGAACTGTGAACTTCTCCATCCAATCTGGAAAGCACTTTGGAACTCTTCCCCAAAAAGCTATTAAATGGTGTGCATCTTCCCTTTGACCAAGCACTAGGTCACCTAATAAATCTATATCCCAAAGAGATCAAAGAAAGTGGAAAAGGATCAATATACAATATATATTAATATTTATGTATATTTAAATTTATATCAGATGATTTCATGGTGTCAAAATATTGGAAACTGAGGGGATGCTCATCAATCAGAATATAGATGAACAAGTTATGGCATATGAAGGTGATAGAAAACTATCGTGCTGTAAGAAATGATGAAGGGGATGATTTCAGAAAAATCTGGGAAGACTTGTATCAACTAATGCAAAGTTAAATTAGCAGAACCGGGAGAAAAGATTGTACAATATCAACAATACTATAAAGACAAACATCTTTGAAAGACTTAAGAACTCTGATAAACACAATGGAACCAACCACATTTCCTAAGGATTCATGATGAAAAATGTTATCTACTTTCAGACAGAGAGATAATGGACTCAGAGTGCAAATTGAAGGATTTAGGTAGAGGGGGGAACATGACCAAATTAGGAATTTGTTTTGCTTGTCTATACGTATTTGTAACAGGTTTTGTTTTTCTTGCTTTCTTAATGGGTGAGAGAAAGGAAGGTGGGAGGTGGGAGAGAGAGAATTTGAAACTAAACAAATAAAATCGAATTTTTAAAAAGAGTCCCTAAATCTGTGATTATTAAAAAATTATCCTCACATATATATAGAAAAAAGTCTTAGTGTTCCTCTTGTTCATGGATTTGTCATTTTAAAGTCTCTGTTTTATGACATGGTTGCACTAACTTATATCTGATTCTCTGATCAGCACACACTCTGTATCAGTATTGTCAGTATTGTCAGTATTTAATCACTATGTGAACCACAATGAAATTTCTATCCAATCCTGCCTCCTATGCCAATATTTTATAGGCCAAGTCTAACATTGGCCAGTCCAGTAATTCAGGTTCAATAGTAAAACAAAGTGAGATATGTGTTGAACATCTGACAGTTAGCAAAAGAAAGTCTATTTACCTATAATATGAGCATGATACTCAGCAAACATAAAGGACTGGTTCAGGTATATATTCTTTACCCTACACTATACCCCATCTCCATATAATATTGCATCTTGTCATTAGGGTTTAAGAAATAGCAGTGGGACATCTGCCAAGTTTAAAGGACACTAACTTTTCATAGATTGGTGTCTTTTATGCCCACAGGCAAACAGAAAACTGAGTCTTTTAATCTCCTAGACAAATTAAGTATTGGGGAAATATTTCTTGCCTTTTACAGAAAAAAACTCTAGGAAAGCATGGGTCCACCAAATTATCTCTGAGAGAACCTTTAACCTCACTGAAGATTCAAATGTTCATTGATTACTGTCATCCTGAGGGACATCTCCCTGTTCCTAGAGATCTAGGGGTTAAATGCTGTTCTAGGCTGCCCTCACTGAAGAAGTTGTGTCACTTTGTGCCAGTTTTAGACAGTCTTGACAACTAGGTGGCACAGTGAGTAGAGCGCTGGCCCTGGAGTCAGAAGGACCTGAGTTCGGATCCGGCCTCAGACACTTAACATACACACAAACAAAAACCTAGCCGTGTGACCTTGGGCAAGTTACTTAACCCCAATTGCCCTCAAAAAAAAAAAAAGATCAAATCAAAGACTATCTCCAAGGGCTGTCTCACCTTTATATATCCAACCCTTTGACATTTGCCATTTTTTTGGTTTCATTTGTGGGAGCTCTAGAGGGTCCCAGACTAGCTTAGTGGTAACATTTTCCTAGAATGATAGAGATGGTTCCTGAAAGATTTGAATCAATGATTCATAAAGCACATAGAAAGCTGAAACCTGTTTAGGAAATGATGATTTAGTGTCCTGTTTTTATCTCCACAAAATGAAATTATAAGAAGGTAGTCGAAAGGATACTAGATTTACAGTCACAGGACCTAGGTACAAATTCTGACTCTGCTGTCTATATACTACCGATGAAACCTTGGTCAAGTGACAGCCTCTCTGGTCCTTCTCATCTGGAGGAGTTAACTCTAGATGACCTCTAAGTCTCCTTCCAACTCTAAAATCTATGATATTTGTGAGTTCCCTGAAGAGCAAGACAAGACACTGAAATCTGACCCCCTTGTTGATTTTCTACTTTCATTTTAAATGTTTTTAAAAATCAATTTCTTGATAACCATTCCTATTGGAAACAATCTTTCCTTTGGAACAACTTCCCCATTCATTGCTTTTTCATAGGTATTTATAGCATTGTCCTCTCTCTCACTTTTAAAGCTTTCACAACCCAGACCCAACCTCACTCTCCAGCTTTATTACACAGTATTTCCCTTTATATCCTCATCAATCTAACCCAATAGGCCTTCTTGTTATTCCTCATTTGCCATCTCTGAATCTTCTCACTGGCTGTCCCTGGTACCTATAATTTGGAATCCCTGGTGTCCTTTATGACTAAGCTCAAGTTTAATAACAAGAAGCCTTTCCTAATCTCTCCAGCTAATGGCACCTTCCCCTCAAAAAATTATCTTGTATCTCTTTTTAAAATTTATTTTATTTTTCATTCATGGGATAAAACATGCATTTTTTTTTCTAGATCTTGCTTTGTACAGTTCTTCCCATACTTTTGTTCTCAGATTCCCATAATATTCTTCTACCTAATCTCTGGACCTATTGCCTCTATGGACTCTCATCCCAAAAGAGTCTATTCACGTGAACAACATCTTTTTCCTCAGGTTTGTTTATTCACTCCAGACCTAGCATCTGCTTATTTCTTTCCTTTCCTCCATTAAATATCTTGGACCCAGATGTCTCTGGAACAGAGTGAGGTTGGTGACTTTGCACAGCCCTGCCTCACTTAAATTCAATTCATTTGCAAGACATCACCTTCCTGATGTCATTAATCCTCTTTGAGAATTAAGGACAAACAACAATTTGTGAATAGTAGTGGCTGCCTCACTAGGGACCCAAATGGCCAGTTCCAGTTGGGAAAGCTCCTTTCCTTCCTTCCTTCCTCTCTCCCTCCCTCTCATTCTCCCCATGTTGAAGTTTGGGGTTTAGAAGTGCTTGGAAGCCCAAAATACTGACATGCCGGGTCCTGCCTGAATGAATTTGACCTTTCTTCTCTCAGCCAAAGAAAAGCAAAGTGCATTAAAGATTCACCATATTGGGTAGACTTTTAAGGAGATTAAGCATTTGTGATGCTTGGTATTGACAAGAGGGCCAAATTGAATCTGAGCTAGCTTGAATCTGAGCCACTTAATGGAGACAAGATGGATCTTATATAAAGAGAGACTGTGGGAAGGATCTAGAGGAGGGGTTTAGAGAGGGATTTAAGGAGGAGTCTAAGGAGTGTGTGTACCCCAAGAACTGTGTGCAACAGAAATCTTTACCCAAATAATACTCAGAGGCTTCTCAAGGTAGGAAGCAGAAAAGAATGGTTTAATATGATCTCGAGAAAGGACCACCCTCCTGACAAATGGTCAGGGAGGAGAAACAATTTACAAAAGGAAATGTCGAAGTTATAAAGCCCTAACACAGAATTCTCCCCTCCCCCGCCCCAACGCTTTTCTTCCATTGGCTGGAAGTTAGGTGTACAATCTAAGCAAGGCAATCTACCTCAAGTACCAAGAACATTAAACCCAATGTACATTTGAGAAAGCACTTCTGTCCTTATTTGGCATATCTTGTGCTGAGGTGGCCTGGGGAGGGTCTCCATTGCTCTAAGTCCCAGATTCCTGCAAGGTCAGGTGACTTCTAAACTTAGGCCTAGTGGATGCTGAAGCCACTCTAGATTTGATTTTTCAGAAAGGGAAAAGTTCACTGCAAATTATCCCTCACAGGAGGATATTGTTGGGACTTGAGGTCAGACTCCAAGAACCAAGACAATGGGATTTTGATGGGATCAAGGATGGGAAACAGTTGAAGTCAATGAGGAGGTAACAGGCTAAGTTTAAGGATAGCAGATTTGGTCATAGATGTTTTGATAGGATCAAGGGTGGGAGGTTGTTGAAGTCTACCTGGAGATAATAGACAGAAGAGGGCTAGATTAGGTTAAGGGTGTAGCAGCAAACACCCCAATATCCCTAGGGTGACTGCCAACACAGGTTCTTAGATCTGCTTTTCAAAAGGAAAGCAACTCAAAATCAGTTAACAAGCTTACTTTAATCAAACATACATTACCTAGTTCAGGGGAAAAAGGTCAGCACCCCAAACTTCAGAGTTACAGAACTTACAGATCAAACAGACAGGCTTCCAAACTGTCCAACCATTATTCAATACCAAATCACAGTTACCAGAGAGGGAAGCATCAACATCTGGGTTTTCAAAGCCGGGGGCTCTCAACAACGGCTTCCCAGAGTCTCATCTGGTCAAATCACACAACACTTCTCAAAGTGAGCCCCAAAGCAAAGCCTCTCCTCAGGGTTTATATAGCCTTCTCCTGGCTCAGAGAATGTAACAACCTTCTGGACCCACTGCCCAATCAAAGTATCAAGGTGTGGGCTTTCCTGAAAAACAAGCCTCCCACCACAGGCTCCAGGTGCACTTAAGCTAGGGGCAGGGAAGATCTTTAAATTTGCATTTCCATTACATTCGGCCCCAAGATCTTTCATGCCCATAGCATATACAATTTACATTTGAATTAGCACTAAACATCTCTTAGGTCACATTTTCCAGATACATAAGAAAATCACAATATAATCTCAAAATACAATAGTCCAAGTCTTCCACTCATGGGGCAAATGTTAACTCAGTCCACTTATCAGTAAAATCAAAAAATAGTCACTCTTAAGTTAACTCAATCAGTTACATAAGTTTTCAAAGTACAAGTCTTCCACATGGGGCAAAGTCTTGATTAACTCAATTAGTCTCTTATCTGTAACAATATCTCAAAGTACAATCAGTAGCTTATTCAGTAAAGTCTTACTAAGTATGCCCATAGCATAGACAATTTACATTTCAATTAGCCACTAACCATTTCTTAAGTCATATTATCAAAGTACATCTAAAGTTACCAAAGTGGCCACTGGGTCTTAAAGTACATTGCATTTTCACATCAATTCACAAAATATTATCACATAAAGTTCTCTTGGGAGGAGGGGGGTGTCCTTCCCACAACACTGCTCCAGCCCCTGCTTCCAAGTCCAGAGAGGGAGCTGGGCAACAAAACCAAAGTGGGGTCCTTGGGGTCCATGGCACTTCACCCCACCCACCAGTCACAAGTCCATCCTCCCCCTGGGTCCCAAACTGTGGGATGCAACAAGGAAACACATTCCGTGCCCCTGCTTTGCCACACAGTCCTTATCTTGTCCTGTGGCTGAACTCCAAACTCCTGGGTTCCTTCTCCTCCAGCAGAAGGCAGCGGCTCCAGGTTTCTCCACAGATCTCCATGCAGGCAGCTCACCACGCCTGCTCTCAGCTCAGTGAAGTCAGCATGCAGGTCTTTCTCTCCTGCTCCATGGCTCCACAGAATCACAGCTACCACAACTGGGAAACAAACAATTATCCCAGCCCCCATACTTTCCTTTTACTTAGCAGATCCCATCCTCGTCGCCATTTTGTAGCGGCAAGCACCCCAATATCCCTAGGGTGACTGCCAACACAGGTTCTTAGATCTGCTTTTCAAAAGGAAAGCAACTCAAAATGGGTTAACAAGCTTACTTTAATCAAACATACATTACCTAGTTCAGGGGAAAAAGGTCAGCACCCCAAACTTCAGAGTTACAGAACTTACAGATCAAACAGACAGGCTTCCAAACTGTCCCAACATTATATCAATACCAAATCACAGTTACCAGAGAGGGAAGCATCAACATCTGGGTTTTCAAAGCCGGGGGGCTCTCAACAACGGCTTCCCAGAGTCTCATCTGGTCAAATCACACAACACTTCTCAAAGTGAGCCCCAAAGCAAAGCCTCTCCTCAGGTCTTATATAGCCTTCTCTTGGCTCAGAGAATGTAACAACCTCCTTGACCCACTGCCCAATCACAAAGTATCAAGGTGTGGGCTTTCCTGAAAAACAAGCCTCCCACCCCAGGCTCAAGGTGCACTTAAGCTAGGGGCAGGGAAGATCTTTAAATCTGCATTTCCATTACAAAGGGTAACAAAGATTCAGTCATGGTAATAATGGAAGACATGGCCTCAGGAGAACTCTAGATCCAGTGGGAAGACTGAAGGAGTTCAAATGGTTCCCAGAACCTATACCCCATCACCCATGAGGAATCATATACTTACATGTGGGCAGTCTGCCCAAAGGAATACAAATTTCTTGAAATAGATCCAATTTATTGAAATAAAACCAGGTTTTGATAATGCCCATTGGAATTCAAATTGAATGACTTGACTATGCCTTAAACCCAAATCACTCTGGCTCTCACTGATTGGCCAGTAAGTCCTAGCCCAAGCAACTATTGGTCTTTGGGTTTTGATAGCTCAGAGTGAGTGCAAATAGCAATTGTTTCTGTTCTGGCCAGGATCATTGGGGGTCTTCCCCTCCCAAATCTATTTTTTTTCCTTTTTTGAAAGGGCAAACAAGTCCATCTTTTGCTTCATTTCTTACCCAACCTTTAATCACTGAATTTGCCTCAGAACAAACTGAGACCTGAGAAAGACCTTAGCTTTAAAAAGGCCAGGGTCTCCCACTGCTGCATCTGGGGCCATTCCCAGTCATCCTGATCTATATCTTGCCACTGGACCCAGATGGTTCTAGGGGAGAGAGTAAGGCTGATGACATTGCACAGCCCAGCCTCATTTAAATCCGATTCACTTGCAAATCAAGACATTACCTTTCTGATGTCATTGTTGTTCTTCAAGAAGGAAGGACAAATACCTATAACAGAGAGTCTTTCGAAGTCTCTAGAGAATGTATTCCAGTAGAAAGTAAACTCCTTGAGGACAAAGAATGTTTTGTTTTGTCATCTTTTACCCAATCTTGAAAGTTTGGTACAGTTCCTTGCATACAATAGGCATTTAATAAAAGCTACTTCTTTGGACTGGTAGAATGATTTCCTCGTGTAGTGGATAGAATGTTAACCTTTTAGTCTGAAAGATCTGAATTTGTATCCTACTTAGACATTTGTCATCTGTGGAACCTTAGGCAAATAACTTAACCTCTCTATGCTTCAGTTTCCTCACCAGAAAAGTGAGAGTTGAACTTGATAGCCTTGAAATTCCTTTCTAGCTCCAAATCTGTAGTCCTATTATATTTCTGCAGTATGACTAGTGCTTATAAGAAAGAGAGAGAGACATTTACATTCCAAACATTCACATGGACTACTTGTGTATGACCTGTGGTAGAGACTTCTGAATTCATATTGGTCTGATCAGTGATGATCAGACAGACTGTACCTGGACCCCAACATATCGATGTCATTTTGGTCTTCTTCAAGAACAAAGGACAACAACCAACCAATATACATATACATACACACACGTGTGTATATATATATATATATACTCACATATATGTGTATCTTATATATGTGGAAATAAAGAGGTTAAAGAATGTCTTTGATGTCACAATGTTAATACTAAATAAGATTTTCTGAGTACTAGGAAACTAATCCTTTTGTTTAGACAATACTGGCACTTTCCCAAATTCTCTCTTCCCATCAGGAAGGATTAGCACATGAAAATACATGCCAAGATGCGATGTGAGATGACAGAAAGTCATCCTATAGGTTACAGAGAAATTACCCTTTCAAGTTTTCATTTAGTTAAATCATTCTGTCTCCCTGAAGGTGACCTGCCCCGCTCTTTCCTTCCTCATGGGAGTTTCCAGCAATTTCTTGAGAAGTCTTCAGTAATTTGCATGGGTCTGGGTCTTGGGTCTTGCCCAAGTTCCAACAGAGAAACGTGGGTAATAGAAAGGCAGAAGGAAAGGGAACAGAAACACCTTTCTAGCTCACCCAGCAAGAAGTACAAAGCTCAGGAATCAATCAGTCAGCCAAAAAGCAATTGTTAAGCTTCTACCACATACCAGGCATTATACTATGCACTGGGACTACAAAAAGAGGCAAAAGACAGTCCCTGCTCTCAAGGAACTCTAAGGGGGAGACAACATGCAAACAGATATATAGATATATATATATAAACAAGCTATCTCAAGATAAAAAGAACACAATCAGTAGAGGGAAGGTACTAGAATTAAGAGGAGTTAGGGAAGGCTTCCCATAGAAAATGGGATTTTAGTTGGGAGTTGAAGGAAGCCAGTAGGCAGAGAGAAAGAGGAAGAACACTCCAGACAGGGAGAATAGCCAGAGAAAACGCCCAGAGCTGTGAGATGGAATGTCTTCGTCATTAAACAAAAGCAACAGGCCAGTGTCACTAGATGTAAAAGTATAAGTAAGGTATAGAAGACTAGAAACGTGAAGGGATGAGGTGTGGTATAGAATATGTAGGTATTTGAAAACTAAACAGGGAACTTTGCATTTAATCCTAGAGGCAATAGGAAGCTACTGGAGTTTATTGAGTATGGGAGTGATGTGGTTGCACCTTCCTTTAAGAAAATTACTGTATGTGGCGGCTAAGAGGCACAGTGAATAGAGCACTGGCCCTGGACTCAGGAGGACCTGGGTTTGAATCCAGTCTCAGACACTTAACACAAAAAACTAACCGTGTGACCCTGGGCAAGTCACTTAACCCCAATTGCCCTCCAAAAAGAAAAAGAAAACTACTGTAGTAGCTGAGTGGAGGATGAACTGGAGTGGGGAGAAACTACTGAGAAGGCTATTGCAATAGTCCAAGCATGAGATAATGTGTCAGGGTCAATGGAAAGAAGGGAGCATATTGTAGAGATGTTGCAAAGGTGAAATCCAGGGGCGGCTAGGTGGTGCAGCGAGTAAGAGTGCAGGCCCCGGAGTCAGGAGGACCAGGGATCCTTCCGGCCTCAGATCTTTAACACCCACACAAAAATAATTGGCTCTGTAACCTTGAGCAAGTTACTTAACCCCAATTGCTTAGGAAAAAAAAAGGTGAAATCCAATGGCAATAGATTAGATAGAGGGGTGGGAGTGGAGATAGAGTGAGAATTCAAGGATGACACCTTGTAAAGCCAAGCATGAATCTGACAAAGTAACATCAAAACAGACCCAGTATGGGCACCACAGTCATGCTTCCTCAGTCTTCAGCATGGCCCTTGGAAGTCCTCAGGGGCTCCAGCTGGCCCTCAGAAATCCTCAGCACCATAAGCTCCATTCTCAAAAACAAAATCACTTTATCCAGCCTCCACGTGGCTTGCTACAAGAAATTCTGTCTCAGTTCTCAATTCTCAGTTCAGGCTTCAGTCCAGCAGCAGCTGCCCTACATCCATGATACTTACCCCAGGAAATTCTAACTGTCCAGCTTGTGCTCTTCTTTAAATATGGTATAGCTCCTCCCTGTTCAGCCCCTTCCTGTTATATCAGCAACAGGGGATCATACCTTCTGTTTCTTTAACAGAGGCGTAATTTGAAGCTAGATGCTAAATACCTCTTAGCTTGGCAATACAAAGGGATCTTGAAATTTCATTACTATTATACTAGAATTGCTGAGAGAGAGAACTGCCAGCTGAAGCCACCCAGACTGCCGAGGGCCAGTTGGGGCTATCCAGGGCTTTTGAGAATTGCCACCCAGGGCTGCTGAGAACTGAGGAGGCATGACTGTGGTTCGGGTATTTTGTCTGTCTGCTTTGATGTTACTTTGTCAGAGTCATTTGTTGATAGAGGCCTCAGACCTTGTTGGGCCTAGATTGATTTCACAGGCAAGAAGGTGAATTGAAGAGGATGCCAGCAGTGTGTATGAATGTTATGGTGTCTTTGTTAAGCTTTGTCTTCCCAGGAACAGAAACTGTACTCCAGGGGTAGAGTACTTTGGCTTTTGTACTTTGTGATTGAACTGAGAACTTAAGACTTTGTGATTGACCAAATGAATGTACAACCCAGGGGTGGAGTACTTTTGTGATGAGCTGAGAACTTACTAAATGATTGAGTTACCCTGCATTTTGATTTTCTCTTTTCTGTGAATGTTTTGCCTTAATTTGTTACTGAATATATGGAGAGTTACTATGCTTGCAATCAGAACCTGAAAGTTGCTTTTGCTTGGTGTTACACACCTAGGTTGTGAACCATTATAGGAAAGTCTGGAAGAGGATTGAGAGTAGCTTTAAGGTGAAAAAATGAGTTTGGTTTTGGATATAATTTGGTTTAGGATGTCTACTAGACATATTATTTACAAGAAACATGTATAAAATATAGATTCAAAATTAAAATGAGAGGCTGGAACAAAATGTATTTTGCTATTGGCAACTTTTAAAAAGCAGGGATAGCAATCAGGCAACAACAAAATAACAATTAATAATAATAGGATGTATAGAAAGATCTAAGATTTACAAAGTCCTTTAAAATATCTATTCAAACAGAGGAAGACAGGGGTTAAGTGATTTGCCCAGGATCACATATCTAGTAAAAAGAATTCACACTGATAAAAAGAAGTAAGGAAACTACATTGTGATTCTAGGTGCCATAAATAATAAATAATATCAATAGTTTATATTGATATAGCCACTGGGGAAAAAAAAACAAAAATAATAAGAACAAGAAGACCATTGCTTAATATGGTAATTACACAAAACCAAGAATTAGTATTATCTCTAATAGAAGACAACAGAGCCTAGAGACTTTAAATCTAAGATGTGTTTAAATTATTTTATGTTTTTAACTACAAGCTACAATAAAGACTCGTTGTTTCATATGTAATTCCATTTTTCTATCCTTTTATGTGAAAATTTTCATATCTAGTGGTATTTGTCGAGTTTAAAATTTTTAAATTAAGATAAACAGACAAAAGTGACTTTGAAAATAAACATTCAAAAAATAAGCTATTACAGAAATGTTACAAAAGGAAGAGAAAGGAAAAAGATTTATTAAAAGCAAAAAATTATTAGTACTTGTTCCTAGGGAACACAGGGAGTTCAAATACTTCAAGAAACATTACTTTACAATAGAGATAATTGTCATTCTTTCCATTTACTTACTGATCCCTTTTCTTCTACCTTTTCCTTCATTTTTTTATCTCAATAAAAATGTCAGAAACTGTCAAATATCTCAAGTGAAAAGATAATTCTTGCAAGTGATAAAGAAATTCTCTACATATTCAATTTCTACCCTTGAATTTGGTCTTAAATAACATAGTGTAGAATATCTAAATATAATCTTGCCAATTTTGTATTTTCTTTGCTAGCATAAGATGACATCAAAATGTTTTAGGTATATATAGCAGAAGGTTAGCGAGGGAACTCCATCAATTCAATCCCCCAATACATTTGATGAAATTACTGGTCATGGACATTTGTCAGAAAGGGATATTTCTTGTGATACTGGACATGCATCCTGGGTTGGTACTTTAGAAGGATACAGATACTAATTGGGGTTGCATGAAAATGACTGATATATGAGAGAGAAAGAACTATCCCAGTCCCCTGGGTCTATTAAAAAAAAATAGAGATGACTCCACCTTTTCTCTTTCTTTCAACTTTTTGTATTTGAGAACCTGTCCAATATTTTCTCTTCCTTAGAATTCTCTCCCCTTCCCCACTCTGTGGCAATGGTGGATACAAGCACATATCATTAATAAGAAAATATGATTCCTGAGAGGATCCTGAGTCACACTTTGTGACTGTGTTCCTCATTAAGCACAAGACAATGAGCAGTGATTCTGATAAAATAACGCTAACAAATAGAAGAATTCAGAATTCTGGAAAAAGCATCCATTCTTAAAGGAGAAAAGTACCAACTCTAGGAGGATTCTACAGTGGAAGGACTAAAGAAATCCCAAGCATACAAAAGGGAAAGAATGCTGAACTTGGAGTGAGGTAGACCTATATTCAAATCCCTCCAATGATACTGCCTATGTGACCCTGGGCAAATCAAATGCTAGTTGACTGACAAACTCTCCCATCATCAGTCCTCATCTCTAAAATGGGGGGGGGGGGGGTTTGGACTTTATGACCTCTAAGATATTTTGTAACTATAAATCTATGCTCCTACAATCCTCTGAACAACAAATAGAACCTCAGTGAAAGTAATGGCTTGGACATAATAACTACAAAAGTGGCTAGAAAAAATGACAAGTAGGCTTTTCAAAAAATTATAAAAATGTCATTGGTCTTCTTTGAGAATCAACAACAACAATAACAAATGAAATTAGAGTTCAGGAGGAAAATTTTGGGGAAAAGTATAAATAATTAAAGTATAATTAAAGAAGAAAGTGGAAAACCATACCCAAGTAACAAATTGCCTAAAATTAATCAAATACCCCAGAGGAAAAGTATGGATTTTTGATAGAATTGGGGACTTTCAAACATTCTTGCTGTAGATCAAAACTGAGTAAATGGTAAACACAGGAGGCAAGAGAAATCTAGGAAAGTAATGCATTTGGGGGAATGGAAGGGATTAAACTACGAAGTATATACATTCTAATAAAGGGAGAAGAGCAAGTGTCCCTTCAAGATTCTAATGCCTTCAAAAGTCACAAAGAGACTTAAATAAGACAAATGTAGGGAACAGGTGTGATTTTGCTCTTTTCGTTGGTTTTAAGAAAGGAAAGAAAAGCAAGGGGAAAATACTAGAAGAAAAAAGGAGGAAGAAACAAGAGGAATTTACTTTTCTCACAATTGAGGTTCACGAAAAGAAGATAATATAAATGTGGAGGACAAGTTGATCACCTTACTCTTGTTTGAACTGAATAAATTAGGGGAACAGAGAGAGACAGAGAGAATTTGATGTAGAAATACATTAAATTCAACAGAAAAACAAGAAAATATGAGAGGACAGTGAAAGGGAACGATATTACAAGTAGAGTAGCCAAGGAATGAACAGTTACAACAAAATCAAACTTTAATTTCAGAGGGTTGATTATAAAGGGGATCTAAAAAGAGATAAAGAATCAGAGATTGAGATCTGGATGAAGGAAGAAAGGAAGGACAAAAGAGGAAATATAGAACAGTTCAAATATAGATTACTAGTCTTTGGAGATTTCTTCTCTTTCTCTACTTTCTTCTTTGCAAAGAGGGGGGTGAGAGGGAGAAAAGAAAAAAGTATAAGAAGTATGATGGAAGGAAATACACAATTAATCTTAACCATAAATTGAGGTGGGATAAACTCATCCATAAAAAGAAAAAGTGTAACCGACTGAATTATAAAACAGCATCCAACAATATGTTGTTTACAAAAAACATGCTTGAAATATAAAGATTCTCAGAGTTAAATTGAGGGAAGTAGTTTGTTATGCTTTAAGAATTCTTTATACTTGTTTTTTTCTTGGGCAGATAATAAAGTTGCACTCTTTGGAATGATTATAGAACCCACTTAGGAGGCTTTAGGAAATCGGCAGATCATTATCTGAAAATGAGAACTGTAGGACTTCACCATTATAGGGAATCCCTCTCATATTTGGATTCTGCATATGCTCTATGATAATGGTTTGAGTATCCCTGATGTATGTTTTGATTAAAACTGACAATCAGAGGGTCATTTAAAAAGTTACATGCCTTATGACATTTTGAAAGTTTTCTAAATTAAAAAAATTTTTTTTAAGTTAAGGCAAGGCAAGGCAATGAACATTTATTAAATGCTTATTATGGACCAAACACTCTGCTAAGCACTGGAGATAAAAATACAAGCAAAAAGATGATCCTTGCACTAAAGGAGCAAACATTGTAATGAGAAAACACAACACATAAGAGGGAGCTAAAAAGGGAAAGAAAGCAGATGAATCCATTTGGGATCAGAGTGTTAAAGTCTAGAAAATCAGAAGCTCAAAATCTGACTGGTGGTCTCTTCTCAAAATAGAGGTACCGAGAAGAACTCACCATTTCAATTTGCATCAATTTATACAGATCTTTCCAGGTTTCACTGAAATCATTCTACTCATCATTTCTTATCGCATAAATAATATTCCATTAAATTCACATTCCATAATTTGATCAGCCATTCTCTAATTCAAGGGTCAGCAAACTACAATCTTCAGGTCAAATCTGGCCTGCCACCTGTTTTGTTTTGTTTTGGGGGGAGGGTCGCATTTTTGGAGGCAATTGGGGTTATTTGCCCAAGGTTACACAGCTAGTCCTGCCACATGCTTTTGTACAGCCTATAAACTAAGAATGATTTTTACTTTTCTTAAAGTTTAATTGTATTTTAAAATGTGAAAATCATTATTATTTCTCAGGCCCTACAAAAGGGGAAGTGAACTAGATTTTACCCTCCAACCATGATCTTCTGATACCTGTCCTAACTGATAGGTACCTCCTTAGTGTGTTATTCTTTGCCACCATGAAAAGAGCTACTATAATGATCTAAGGCAATTCCGAAAGACTCATGATGGAAAATGCTATCCATATCCAGAGAAAGAACTATGGAGTCTGAATGCAAATCGAAGCACACTATTTTTTTCTCTTTCTTTTGTTGAAAATTTTTCTTTCTCATGGTTTTTCTCTTTTGTTCTGATTCTTCTTTCACAACATGGTTAATGTGGAAATACGTTTAATGTGATCATACATGTATAGTCTATATCAGATTGCATGTTATCTTCTGGACAGTGGGGTGGAGGAAAGGGAAATTTTTAGAACTCAAAATCTAATAAAAGAGAATGTTGAAAACTAAAAATAAATAAATGAAATCTTTTTTTAAAAGGAGATGTTACAAACGTTTTTATATCTATAGGCCCTTTTTTCCTTACCGTACATGTTTTACATCTTTCCAAGAGTCATTTATGATTTTGACATATTCTCAGGAGCCAGTTTGCAGGAGAGCCTTTAAGATGGCATCTTGATCTACCTAAATCAATTCTTTTTTATAGCCAACAAATAATAATCACCATGGGATCTTGCATTCTCTACCTGCCTTTGTCAACTGCATTCTTTTAAAGCTGTAGTCTTCTATATAATACTGTTTTCCAATCCCTGTCTATATAAAATTTTGCAGAGGGATAAAACATCAAGCATCCCAAAGGAAATAATTTAAAAGGGAAAAGGGAAAGAGGAAAAAGTTCTCCATCTCAAATTGTTACAAAGCAGTAATCTTCAGAACCATTCAATACTATTTAAGAAATAAAAGAGTAGGGGCAGCCAGGTGGTGCAGTGAATAGAGCACCAGTCCTAAACTTACGAGATCCTGAGTTCAAATCCAGCTTCAGACACTTAACACTTACTAGCCATGTGACCTTAACCCCAAGTCAACTTAACCCCAATTGCCCTGATGTCCCCCCTCCAAAAAGAAAAAAAAAAGAAATAAAAGAGTTAATCAATAGAAAATTTTGATCAAATAACATTGAAAAGTTTCTATACAAATAAAATTAATCCAGTTAAAAAGAGAAGATAAACATTTTAATATCTTTATAGTAACGTTCTCTAATAAAAGTGTGGTTTTCAGAAGCACAGGGGATTGATTTAAAACATAAGAACCAGAGCCATTCTCCAAGAGAGAAATGAAGGATATGGAAAGTCACTTCTCAAATGGAGAAACGCAAGCTATCAACAACCATGTGGAAGAAATGCTGCAGATCATCAATAACAGAGACAGCTAGGAGATGGCCCAGTGTGTAAGAACTGGAGCCAAGAAGATAAGTTCAAATTCAACAAGTTGTCTCAATTTCCTCATCTGTAAAATGGGGATAATAAAAGCACCTGCCTCCTAGGGTTGGTGTGAGAACAAAATTAGATTTAGGAATACAAAAAAGGTAGAAAAAAAATAGTATATGTGAATTATTTAAAATAAACAGAAGACAGAAAGAAGTTCAGAAGCAGATATGGACATGCAGGGCAGGGTTTTAGCTGCTATGTGAAATTTTAGTTATGTAAAGAAAAAAACCAACCCATAAACTGTACCTAGTGGGGAGATATCCATACATAACAGAAGTTTATAGTTTCATGCACAGTCCTATTTTTTTGTTTTTATTTGTATATTAAAATATTCACATTTGTTGATGTTTATCAAGTTTGTAATAAAAGTGAAATTTTTAATTAAAATGGAATATCTTAAGGAAGTCTAGAGAGCACCTGGATTCTCCTTTAGGATGACTTGTTCCAACAGCTGACCATTCCCAGAGTTCTCTAAGCCTATTCCTAGAAACTACAGTTCTCATCTATGCTTAGTTTCCCAGTTTAACACCACTGGACAATAATACTCAGGTGTTCATGTCACTGAGGAGTCGCCATGACCTCCAAAGGCCTTCCTTGAGTCTCCAAATGGGTAGGAACCGACCTTTAACCAACCTTTTAAATATAAGTAAGCTGGGTCTCTTGGTCCCTATTTATGTAAATTGCATATTAAAACTAATATGGATTGGTATTTTATCTGCTAATGAAGTATAAGCACCTTAAGAGCAAGGAACTACATCTATTTCATCTAAGACAGCTGCTTACCCAAGTTAGCCCTGGTGTTCTGCACATAATGGGTCCTTAATAAATGTTTCTTGTATGCTTTTAACTTAGTTGGGCTTTTATAAATTTGATTATATTTTCAAAAGCGCTGAAAACAACCAACAATGCTAAGTGCCCACAATGTCTTTGCCAGCACAGTGACCTTGCCCTCCTCCATTCAGTGGTTTCGGCGTTGTTTCTACTCACCACGTGTAATTCACTATTAATCATTTCCTAGCCAACAAGATCCTGGCTTTAGGGGAAATTTTTAGGGTTTGGGTAGGGTCAAGGCAAGGCTCAAAAGTGTCACTTTTATTAAATACCTTATTATTTGTTTTATTAAAAGAGAGACAAGGAACCCAAACAGGAACTCTCTGTGGCTAAGACAAACCTCAAACCAAAAAACACCTGGGGAGTCTAAGTGAGACGTGGGAAGATAGGAGGGCCTCCTGGGGATCTGCCACTCAGAGGAACGGTAGCTTCTCAGCCTAACCAACCAGAGCATCTGCCCAACGCCATACAGCGACTTCCCCTCGGAAAGCAGCAAACGCAATTTCCAAGCACCATTCCGCCCACAGTCCTACACTCAGACACAACTGGGCCAGCGCAGCCTCGCCTGGACATGCGGTGCCAAGCACTGGTTGCCAGGGAGGTAGCCCATCTCTCGCTGGCTTCCCAAACTCCCGGGGGCAGAGAAGCAGAGGGGGGAAGGGACCCGTGGAGGGATTTTTATGACTAACTGGGCAGACCGTTGCACAGGTATCTCAACGACGCCCGCCTACCCAAATTAGCCGCCATCCCCACTCTGCATTGTCGGGAGACTTACTGTCAGTAGCCATGGCTTGCCGGCAAAGGGCTTTGCGTAGCGCTGGGTTTTCACGGCGGCTGCCTGTCCGAGCACTAGCTCTCCTTCCCTGGCCCTCGGCCGCTGCCAAGCGCCAGGCAGGGCTCTCTCCTAGCCCTGCTCTGCACTCCCCTTCTTGGCTTCTAAGCGTGGCCGCTGCAGCCGCGATTCCCCTGGCTCGCAGCTGCCGGAGGAAGCGCCAGGGGTCACAGCGGAGTTGACCCAAGGAAAGTGCCGCCAGACACCTCACTCGGCCAGCCCAGGGAGGAATCTCTCTCTCCAGGTTCGCATCCTCTCTCCTCCTTTCATCCTCTTCGTCCGCTCCTCCCGCCCCCAAACAATGCAACTGGGAAATCTTGGGGGTTTTTCAGGCCCCAGAATTTCTGAGGATGCCTTCCCAGTGTTGTGCTTGTTTATAGCTTTCTAAAGCCCTCACAATCCTACTGAGAAAAAAAGTGGCGTCCCTTATGCTTGTGCCTACCCGATAAATAAGGGCATGTGGAATTGTAGCTTGTCATTATATTACATTAGTCAGAGTTCTTCAGTCTTTCAAGGTTGTGTCTCTTTACAACATGGCGGTTAATTGTTCACAGGGTTCTGCTCATTTTAGTCTGCATCAGTTCATGTGTCTTCCCAGATTTCTCCTTCTTTTCATTATTTCTTAAAACACAATATTATTTTTTACGTTTTATATGCCGTAATTTGTTCAGCCATTCCTTGATTCATGTCCATCCCCTAAGTTTCCAGGTCTTTGCTGCTACGAAAGCACTGCTATTCATATTTTTGTACAGATGAGAATTTTTTCCTCTTTATTTGATCTTTTTGAGGTATAGGCCTAATGGTAGTATCACTGGGTCAAAGGATATGTAGTTTGTTGTTGTTCCATCATGTCCAATTCTTTGTAAACCCATCTGGGATTTTCTTGGCAAAGATACTGGAGTAGTTTGCCGTTTCCTTCTCCAGTTTATTTTACAGATGAGGAACTGAGGTATGCAGGGTTAAGTGACTTGTTCCCAGGGTCAAACAGCTAGTAGTAAGTGTCTGGGGATGGACTTGAACTCAGAAAGATTAATCTTCCTTACTTCCGATCTGGCACTCTATCTGTTGTGCCACCTGGTTTAGTTAAACTCTTTTATTATAAATCTGTTTTATGAAACTTTAAACATCCTTTGGGTCCTTAAGTTTCCTTGACAAGTTAAACTCAGTAATCTAATAAAGATTGAACCAGAGCTCATCTTAATGGGAAAAGTATCTCATTACACATCGTACTCCTAGTAATATATTCTAGGATTATACTTGCTGTTTTAACCAAATTCATAATATTAACAATTAAGAAATTCTAGGCTAATCAAGTAATGACATATTAAAACACATAATCTAGGCATTATGAACATCAGATGAGCAAGACTTTTATCTACAAAAGTCTAAATCTTTATTCTTTATCTAAATGCTAGGTATAGGAGGACAATATGATGACAATGAAAATTTGCCAAAAAAGCAATGATGAAAATATACCCACTTAAATACCATCTTTTTGTTATATTGAACATTTATTAAAGAGCCAATAAAATCCTTTCTTCCTTTCTTCAAACTAGACTATACTCGGGGAATTGAGAGATCCATGGATAAATCATAAGTAACCTGCACCTTTAAGTCACCAATGTTAAAAAAAAAATTCAGTGTATTTCTAGTGAAGCACATTTCAAGGTTTCATTTTCTAAAACATTCCACTCTTCCAATTCAAGTATATAAAATACCAAGCAGGAGAGAGGTATTTTAGTATACACATAAAAAGATACTGAGGAGGAGTACTCTGGTTCCTTAGGTTAGGCAATAGGTATAAGCCTTGAATTTTTAAAAACATGACTATAGTGTTATACACACACTGTGGATTCACATCAGCAGTCTCCTTGGTTTTCTTAACACGTAAGTGATATAAAGCTTGTACCTAACAAAATAAGTAGAGTTATTTTGAAATCAGTATTTCTGTTTTTGTATTTTCAAAAGACTTAGAGTCATAGAGACTCAGTTTGCTATCCAAGGCCAAACTAGCTTAAGCATATAGAGGTCATTCACAAGCAGGTTGACCATTACATGATGAATTCCTTGGCCGTAGCAACACATGATACAAAGAAAAATGAAAAATGGCCCCCGAGTACTATATGGCCTACTTCTAATTCCACAGTGATAATGGCTAAATAGTGGAAAAGGCAATTTTCAGACCTTCCATAAACATCATCTTATTATGGATACTCTAAATATGAGATTATTATCCAATAACCAACAAATGGATACATTATTTGAACTGAATCATGTCAATATTTACATTTTGTTATTTTGATGGATCTGTGATCCCATAAATGTGGGTACCTTTTTCAACGATTCTCACATCCTACACATCTCTTGTTCATGACCTTCCAGTAATCCTCCACATGCACTACACCAGACATGATGGAGGCCTTCTAAATCTTTTGACAATGAATGGATTTCAGGGGAGATTGTGGACTGTCCCTCATTCTTGTCACATAACCAGCCCACATCTTTTTACAGTTCTTTATCTCTTAACAATGTTTACAATGCTTTTTTTGTTCAATTCTCCACTAGCAGCAATGTGCAGCTTTCTCCCACCCACTATGCACCTCTCTTATTCTTTGGATAACACTCAATTTTAAGTCTTTGGAAATTGTTGAGTTTCATGCCACACAGATATCCAGCACCACTAAGAAAATATTAGTGTAAAAAAAAAAAAGATGAACCTTCAATGCAGAAATGTGTTTTGCTTGTCTATACATGGTTGTAACAGGGTATTTTTTTTTTAATTCTCGTCTTTTAGGCAGGGAGGATTGTTTGGGGTGGGGGGGAAGAAGGCAGAGTTTTACTGACTGAAAAAATAGCTATATAATTTTTAACTGATGGGTCTTTATTTCAGGGGAGAAGCTTGAGGTCATAAAAAAATCACTGTGCAATTTCCCAAAGGCAAGCTAGCCTATTCTTCTATTCTAACTATGGACCCAATTCACTATATACGTATAAGATATGTATACTGATAGACTAAATTTAGGGGCTGTCTATTCAGATCCACATTGTAATCTAGACAATAGAAACCCTTCATTAACTTAGTTTTTTGCATGAATAATTAAACCAAACTTTTTGAATAGCTGTGGAGACTCTTCCATATTCTGCACGTTTTACAATCACCATATCATCTATACACCATGGCATCCATAATACTTTACCACCTATTAGACACTATGCTAGACAGCCTCCATGACACTGGAAAACACCTTTGGCAAAAATACATCTCTCTGGACACAGGATCAATTGAATAGGAAGGGATGATAACTAAAAAAAATAAATTAAGAGGTGAGAGAGGAATATAATGGGGGAGGGGGAAAGGGAGAGATAGAATAGGGTAAATTATCTCATATAAAAGTCAAGAGAAAACTGTTACAATGGAAGGGAAGAGCAGGAAGGTGAAAGGGAATGGGTCAACCTTACTCTCATTGAATTTGGCTCAGTGAGGGAATAACATACACACTCCATTTCGTATCTCACCCTACAGGAAAGTAGGGGGGAAGGGGATAAGAGGGAAGATGATAGAAGGGAGGGCAGATTCAGGGAGAGGGTAGTTAGAAGCAAACACTTTTGAAAAGAGACAGGGTCAAAGGAGAAAATAGAATAAGTGGGGGGGGGGGGCACGATAGGATAGAGGGAAATACATTTAGTCTTTCACAATATAACTACTATGGAAATGGTTTGTGTAACTACACATGTACAACCTATATTGAATTGCTTGTCTTCCCAGTGGGGGTGGGTAAAAAAGGAAGAAGGGAAAGAATTTGGAAATCAAAGTTTTAAAAACAAATGTTCAAAAAAAATTGATGTTTTTTTTTTTTTTTACATGCAACTGGGAAATAAGATATACAGACACTGGGGTATAGAAATCCATCTTGCCCTACTAGAAAATAAAGGGGGATGGGGGAAGATATAAGAGAGAGCAGATTGGGGGAAAGGGTATTCAGTAGGCTGGCTATCTTGGGGTGGGGGAAAGACGGGAGAGAAAAATTTGTAACTCAAAATCTTGTGGAAATGAATGTTGAAAATAAATATTAATTTTTTTTAAAAATTACTTCACTCTGATTTGTATTTTGCTTCACATTAATAACAAGGTGGTCACTAAAACGGTTTTGACAAAGCTTGACTCCCACATGTTATTATGGGGTGTCATTATGTGGTTCAAAAAGGCAGAATAAAAGATGGTCGAGTAGTAGCAATGATTTACCTGAGTTCTCCCAAATTCCTCTCCAAATAACTTTAAAATAACACCTAAAATAAAATTCTGCAGCAGAAGAACCAACAATAGGTCGGAACAGAACAATTTTCTGGTTCAAGACAACTTAAGAGGTCAGCAGAAAAGGTCTATCTCACCAGGGCAGTGTTCAGTGTGTAAGGGTGCCTGGCTGCCAGCAACAGGCCTTGGAGGTAGCTGCATCAATGGTAACAGCAGTTTCAGGAGCTCTCAGCCCACAGATTAAGTAAGGGAGTCAGACAACTGGTCAGAAGGAGATTACTTTTGCTGGCACTAAGTGCAGGACCCTGTTGCATTGTCCACACATAGTTGTAAGTGACAGTTTCAGGGCAGAGAATAATGCTTGCAATTACTCACAAGGGATCAGGGAACCTGCTCTCAGATCCAAAGCAGAAAGGAGCACTAGCACTTGCAGCCACAAGAGAGCAAGGGCCAGATGTGACTTTCAAATACATTTTCAGGACTATATGGAGCAAAAACACTTGTAACCTCCGGGGAGCAGGGATCCTGATCACAGCTCTGGAGCAGAGAAGAGTGCTTGTGGTTGTTTGCAGACCAGAGAATAAGCCAGGAGAACAATGATCTCCTTAGATCATACCTCCTTTGAAAAACCAAAAACTTATAGACTCCCAGGACTAGCTCTGAAAACAGTAACACAAAAAACCTGAAGCCTAAGAGGAATATAACCTTCCCCCCTCCACCCCAAACCAAGGAGAAGAGCCCAACTTTAACAAGTCAATAAAAAGGCTGGAAAAATGAGCAAAAACAGAAAAGAACTTGACTTTAAAAAGTTACTATGGTAAAAGAGAAGATCAAGGCACAAACTCAGAAGAAAACAAATTCAAAACAGCTTCATGCAAAACCTCACAGAAAACTGTGAACTGGACACAAGCCCAAAAAGAATTCCTGGAAGAGCTAAAAAAAGATTTTAAAATCATTTAAGAGAGGTAGAGGAAAAAATTGGGAATAGAAATGAGAGAAAAGCATGAAAAGAGAATCAACAGCTTGGTAAAGGAGGCACAAAAAAAAAAATACTAAAGACAATAACATCTTTAAAAATACAATTGACCAAATGCTAAAGAGGCACAAATTCACTGAAGAGGAGAATTCCTTAAAAAAAAAATACAATTGGCCAAATGGAAAAAGAGGTAGAAAAGCTCACTGAAGAAAATAATTCCTTAAAAATTAGAATTTGTCAAATGAGAGCTAATGACACCATGAGATAGCAAAGAACCAATAAAACAAAAATTAAATGAATGAAAAAATAGAAGAAAATGTGAACTATCTCATTGGAAAAACAACTGATATGGAAAATAGATTGAGGAGAGATAATTTAAGAATTATTGGACTAACTGAAAGTCACAATTTAAAAAAAAAAAGAGCCTAGACATGATATTTCAAGAAATTATTAAGGAAAACTACCCTGATATTCTAGCACCAGAGAATAAAATAGAAACTGAAAGAATCTACTGACCACATCCTGAGAGATTCCGAAAATGAAAACTTCCAGGAATATTATAGCCAAATTCCAGAGCTTCCAAGACAAGAAAAAAAATATTCAAGCAGTCAGAGGGAAACAATTCAAATAGCATGAAGACACAGTCAGGATCACACAAGATTTAGCAGCATCTACATTAAAGGTTTAGAGAGTGTGTAATATAATATTCTAGAAGGCAAAGGAGTTAGGATCACAACCAAGAAAATCCTAACCAGCAAAACTGAGTATAATCCTTCAGGGGGGAAAATGTGTATTTGGTGTAACAGAGGATTCTCAAGTATTCCTGATGAAAAAGCCAGAGATGAAATGTGACTTTCAAATACAAGACTCAAGAAAAGAATAAAAAAAGGTAAACATGAAAAAGATATTGTAAAGAATTCAAAAAGGTTAAACTGTTTGCATTCCTATATGGAAAGATGATACTTGTAATTCCTAAGAACTTTATCATTATTAGGGGATGGGTGTGAGTTGCTATAGTGGGATGATTAAAAAAAAAAACAACATAAAATTAAGGGGTGAGAAAGAGGTATGCACTGGGAGGAGAGAGAGATAGAATGAAGAAAATTATCTCATACAAAAAGATGTTGAAAAGAAGAGTTTTTACAGTGGAGGAAAAGATGTGAGGTGGCAGGTAACACACGAACCTTACTTTCATAGGAATTGGCTCAAATGAGAAATAACATGCACACTCAATTGGGTATAGAAATCTATAGATTAAAAAGGGAAAGAGAATAAGAAAGGGAACTGATAGAATGAAAGATAGATAAGGGAGGCAGTGATCAAAATCAAGATGGGCTTTTGAGGAGGGACAGAGTAAAAAGAGAAAGAAGGAGAAACAAGGGAGAAAATAGGATAGAGGGAAATGCACAATTAATAATCATAACTGTGAATGTGAATAGGATGAGCTCATCCATAAAATGGAAACAGATATCAAAATGGATTAAAAATCAGAGTCCTCCAATATGTTGTTTACAAGAAACACACTAGAAACAGGGAGACACATACAGACTAAATGTAAAGAACTAAAGCAGAATCTTATGCTTCAGCTGATGCTAAAAAAAAAAAAAAAAAGCAGGGGTAGCAATTGTGATCTCAGACAAAGCAAAAGTAAAAATAGACCCTAATTTAAAAAGATAAGCAGGGAAGTTCATTTTGCTACAAAGGAACCATAGACAGTGAAGTATTAATATTAAGCATATATGTACCAAATAGCATGACATCTAAATTATTTTTTTGTGTGTCTTTTTGGAGGGGGAAAGGCAGGACAATTGGGGTTAACTGACTTGCCCAACATCACACAGCTAGTAAGTGTTAAGTATCTGAGGTCAGGTTTGAACTCAGGTCCTCCTGACTCTAAGACCGGTACTCTATTCACTGAGCTACCTAACTGCCCCATCATCCAAATTCTTAAAAGAAAACTTAAATAAGTTACAGGAGGAAATGGACAATAAAACTATACTAGTAGAAGACCTCAACTTTGCCCTCTCAGAACTAGATCAATCTAACCAATAAATGAACATGAAAGAAGTTAGAGATGAATAGAGACAGCTGGACAGCTTGCTGTAAGTGTTCTAGGGCAGTCGCTGATTCTAGGCCCCAGTCAAAAGAGGCAGATTTGTGGGTAAATGGGGCCCACAAGCATAGTCAAAAGGGGACTGTGAGTTCTCCAGAAGCCCAAAAAACAGTAAGTCTCTAAGGATTCTCTTTTGGAATGTCAGTGTCAGTAGCTGATTCCTGATTTGGAATGAAAGTGTGTAAAGTTAATGGAATAGGAAGATCTTCCCTACCCATTAATAGGCCTATGTGACCTGCTTTGAACTCTGGCCCTGCCCACAGGTGTGATACAATCTGAGTCACATGGAGCCCAGCATGGGAGTAGTTTGCCCAGTGGAGCAGAGTGAGTCTGAAACAGAACAGGAGAAGCAGAACAGAGAGCAGGGGGAGAAACTTGCCAAGGAGAATTTGTTTGTGTGGAGGCCTAACAGAAAGAATGCTTAAGATGTCAGCCCTCCCTGGATTAGTGTTAGTTTGTTAGATTACCTTGTTAAATCTTACTTCCTAGTATCCTAATAGTGATGTTCCAAATAAATATTTTGATTTTGCCTTCGAGGAAGAGAGGATTTTGCAAATCTACCCTGGAAATATGTATGCATATTCATAGCAGCTGGTATGGGGATTGCATTGGCATTACAGTGTCAGTAGCTAGTTGCTGTGTCTAGAATCATCAGGGTTCTTTGCATTGACTGTATTGTCAAGCACTTTACTGAGTGGGTTGAATTCTAAATTTTCTTGGTGTTCATTTCCCATATGTTGTTCCCATATAAGTCACCATGTGATCCAAGAAATCAACTACTGTGGCCTTATCTAATCCAGTCAACTTTATGTCACCAATTTAGTGGCATTCTCCAATGACCACTGGAAGGGAAGTTTCTTTCAGTTCTGTCCCCCAAACTGTGGCAGTATAAAAGTAGCCCTGGGGAAAGATGGTGAAGGCACAATGGATTCCTTCTGAGATTAAAACAAACTGCTCCTAACTAGATTCAGCCACAGGATTGGGAGTGAGGGGAAGATACAGGGCTGATAACACCCTATCTGTCACTCATCCTTGGTCTAGGCTACCTGGTATACCACATTGACAAGGTCAAGAACAGATGGAGTGATGGATATGACATTTTTGTTCAGTTTCTTGTAGCCTCCTCTAAGAGGCCAGGTGCTCTCTGACTGCATAACTAGCCACACCAAGTTGTGGTTAAGGGAATTGCTAGAATGAAATACTGTGGCTCCCTATTTCCATCACTAAAGAGGAAATATCTTTCACTTCTTTAGGGACCCAGTGATTTCTGTTATTAATTACACAGGATGGTTCAGGTAACTCCAAGGATTTCCATTTCATCCTACCCACAATGACTAATATAATTTGCTGAAAGGACCCACATATATACTGATGTCTAAGAATTCGTAATATCCATTCCTACAATATATCCCCTCTGATAAGCTAAAACAATTATGACACACAGGTGATTTCCCACCTTCTTCCACCTGAGAAGGGAATATCCCTCCCTCAGTGGTCTGCAGACAAGTCACCTATGGAAACTGAAGTGTCTCTATGTATTCATTTGGAGTCCCCTGGTATGATAGTAATCTAGTGTCCAGCAGCTTTTGGATATTTAGCATCGACCCATCCAGGTCACCACAACTCAGGCATGTGGTCTTCTTACCTGAGGTCCTGAGTCTCAAGGAAACACTGGTCTTGGCCCTAAGCAGACTCTGAATATTCAAAGTCCTCCTTGCTAAAGTTTTGAGTTTCAAACTTTCTTTTTTATTAATTAATTTATTTTTAGTTTTCAACATTTCACTTCCATAAGATTTTGAGTTCTAAATTTTCTCCCCCTCCCTCCACTTCACCCTCACCAAGATAGTATGTAATCCTGATATAGGCTCTGCATATACATTCATAATAACATATTTTTTACATTACTCATGAAAGAAGAATTAAAACCCATGGGAGGGAACCACGAGAAAGAACAAAAAAAAGAGAGAGAGCAAATAGTATGCCTTGATCTGCATTCAGATTCCATAGTTCTTTTTCTGGATATGGATAGTATTTTCTATCATGTGTCTTTTGTAATTGTCTTAGTCAGCAAGTACTTGCATTGCTAAGAAGGGTTAAGTCTATCAAAGTCAGTCATTGCACACTGTGGCTATTACTGTGTACAATGTTCTCCTGGTTCTTCTCACTTCACTCAGCATCAGTTCATGCAAGTCTTTCCAGGTTTCTCTGGTCTGCCTGCTCCTCATTTATCATGGAACAATAGTATTCCATTACATTCATATACCACAACTTGTTCAGCCATTCCCCAATTGATGGGCATCCCCTCAATTTACAATTCTTGGCCATCACAAAAAGAGCTGCTATAAATATTTTTTTACTTGTCCCATTTTTATGATTTCTTTGGGATACAGACCTAGAAGTGGTATTGCTGGATCAAAGGGCATACAGTTTTATAGCCCTTTGGGCATAGTTGAACTGTCTTTAGGACTTTTGAATTCAAGAGTCTGATTTTCTCATATATTAATAGTCAATTACTGAATTAGGACTAAGGTTTGTTTTTTTTTCTTTCCTCTTTCGAAATCAACCCCTGAAGGTGATAAGTTTTGAAGGGCAGGGCTGAATGATGAAAGATGAAATACTGGTTGAGTCACAAAAGGTAAAGAAATTCCAGTCTAGGGGAAGTGGTGTATTCTAGTCCATCTGGTTTCAGTCAGATCTGAAGATTAGTGTAGATTACCCTAGACAGGGGGTGGTCTGGGCAAAGATAAGTCTGAACAAGGCTAAGTGACCAGTCAGGACCCCCAGTCCCTCATTAGAATAAGCCCACCTCTCCTTATAATATTCATTCTCTCATTAATTATTAGCCAATCAGAGTGAACTGCCACCTGCCTGGGACATCCACTTTTCCAAGGGTATATCAGTATTGAGAAGCCTCTGTGAGGGGTCTTTTGGTTTAGAAGAAAGAGCCAAATAACTCTTTTATTATCTGCTAGCCATAATTAATAATATGATTGTTAATTACCCAGAAACTGTCTCTCTAACTTTTTATTTGTCACAAACCCTAGGCTATACTTGGACCTGAGAAGGGAATATCCACCCCGTCAGTGATCCTGTCACCTGTGGAAATTTGAGTCTTTATGTATTCCTTTGGAGTCCCCTGGTATGATAGTAATCTGGTGTCCAGCAGCCTTGGAAGGAGCTGACAATCCCTTAGTGCACTTGTCCCAGGTTTTACAATAGTTTCACTAGCACCCTCGTAAATTACTAATCAATTGCTTATCAATCTTATGTTTCAGAAGCAACATATAAAGTTCCTTATGGGAGAGAGCCATCACCCTGGCAGGTTTAGTGGATGCAGGGTCTCCTTTCCACCACCCTCAGAATATATACTCACACAAACAGCTATATTTGGCTGGATGGCCTCTGCTGTAACAATCTCCAGCTCAGATTTCATCAGATGATTTGCCTATATCTGTTTGTTTGGTAAGGAAGACCCATAGCTAAAGCTTGCCAACACTCTAGTGGGGCTCCACTAAGAAGGCAAAATCTTAAACTGACTGGTCATCAAGTGTGGCAGGGTGAGGAGAGGCTGCACAAAAACATCCTATCAAGCCCATCCCCTTCATGAACTTCATCCCCCCCTCCCTTGAAGATTTCCACTGGAAAGCCAAGTTCAATAGAAATAATTTTTATGGAGCCAAATATGAGTAATTCCCCATTTCAGCACCTGAAAAGGGACAAAAGTTGACCCCTATCTGGAACCACTTGCTAATTGATTTATCTTGGCTTTGTAGCAGTAAGTTCTCAGAGACCATAACACTATGAAAGTCCCCCTGCAGAAAGGGTCTCTGCATTTGATCAGTTAAATCATTCACTCAGAAACTATTGCTCCAGTGACTCATCAGGTTGCTTCCCAACCCTTCCTATTCCATGGTCCGTTTCCTCCAGCACTCATTGAGTTATTGTTCTGCATCAGAAGCCTACTCATTCCATTGAAAGGATTCTCCCCATATGACCAAAAGAATCCTAGCAATCATGACTCACTGGGAAGTGTTTTGAAAGTGTTTTCCCATCCTTTGGATGTGCAGTGCCTTTCCCTCAACTTAGCCATGACTTGAGCCACTGGGCAATCTTGTCCCAAATACCAACTCCACAAAATCAGTAATAAGCATAATGCTAGTGCCCTGTTTGTTGTTCATTTCAGTCCTGTCTGACTCGCCATTTCCTTCTCTGGCTCAATTTACAAATGAGGAAACTAAGGCAAACAGGGTAATGTGACTTTCACAGGGTCACACAGTATCTGAGGTCGAATTTAAACTCAAGCCTTCCTGACTCCAAGGCCAGCACTTATCCACTGTGCCACCGAGCTGCCACTAGCATCCTGTTGGTTCAGGCTCAATTTGGGTTTGAAATAAGTCATTGAACAGTTAAAGGAGGTTTACTTTGCCCCAACACAGCAAGAATATGAACAAGGATAGTGACACTTAAGCTTCAGCTTTGGTTGATGTGGCCTCCCTTGCCCCCTTATGGAAAAAAATCTGATCAATAAGTCAGAATACTCAAGTAGTCAGGTGATACTCAAGTGGTAATCTCCAAGTCCGAGAGGTTCAGATTCCACATGAATAGGACTGTTTACATACTTCATTGATCAGAAAGCTGTATCAAGGGAAATAGGAGTCAATCCTCTGAGGAAGGTTTATCTCCTTGTAATTCCTGGGGAAGGTAGGAGGTAGGAAAGAATGAACCAAACCAATACTGTGAAGGCAGGGGGTGGGGGGTGGGGGTGGGCAGAGACCTGACCCATGATGTGGGGGAAAACACTGATAGATATTAGTCCTATTACATACACATAGTTTGGATTTCTTCCCTTGGGAATTGCTGGTGTCTTTCAATCATTTGTCAGTTAGAAATGGCTTATACTTACGTTGTAATCAGTTCCTTATATATCTTGGAAATAAAACCTTTATCAAATAAACTTGCTACAAAGATCTTCATCCCCCAAGTTATTTTCCTTCTATTTATGGCCACATCAACCATGTTTGTACAAAAATGTTCTAATTTTGCGTAATCAAAACTGTCCAATTAATCTTTCATAATCATTACCCCTTCTTTGGTCATAAATTCTTCCCACATCTATAGATCTGAAAAATTAATTTCTTTCAAGCTCCTGATTTATTTACAACATGGTCTTTTATATCATGTATCCATTTGGCTGTATCTCAAAAATTTTGCTATGTCATCATTTATCTTTAAAGTAATTATCTATAATTTATATGATTCTTGGCCCAATAAATCTTAAGAATATTTTATTTAGGGCAGTTAGGTGGCACAGTGAATAAAGCACTGGCCCTGGAGTCAGGAGGACCGGAGTTGAAAATCTGGCCTCAGACACTTAACACAAAACTAGATGTGTGACCTTGGGCAAATCACTTAGCCCCAATTGCCCTACCTTCTCTCCAAAAAGCAAAAAGAAAAAAAAATTATATATATATATATATATATTTTATTTAGGTTCTAGTTGATTTTTAACCCTTTAACAATCCTTTATTGAATTTTTACTGCATTGTAATCAGTAAAAAGTATCTAATATTGCAATTTTTCTGCATTTGGTTGTGGTTTTTATCCCTTTTATTATATGGTCAATTTTTGTAGAAGTGTCATGCACAGTTGAGAAATATATACCCTTCTCTCTAATCTGAGGCAGCTGGATGACACAGTATTATATGGCTGCTTGTATTTTTTTTTGTTTGACCAGGAAACTGGATTTCTGTTTAGTTTTCCTGGGTTTTCAATTTGGAGATTCTTTCAATAGGTGATTAGTTTTTTAAACTCCTGTTTTACTTCTAGGAATTTTAAATAATCTTTTGACCAAGATTCTTTAGGGTTTTGATTATAGGTGTTTTGGAGTCATTCTCCTATTCTAGATTTGTATTTTGGGTAACCTTACCATAATAACTCTAAGTTTTTTGTTTATCCATTCTTCTATACTTTCCATATTAGGACTTTGGACAGGGATAGTGGGCACTGAGCATTTCTGCTGGCACCATCATGGCCTTCTATGATCCTGGCTTGTCTTACCTATTATTCAAATGACAGAGCTGTGGTCCTGACATTCACCCAGTGTTTAGGTCCCAGATTTCATCTCCTAGGTTAGAGTTAACAGCCATGGCCCTTTTCTTCTGAAAAGGTCTGGATACAAGATCCCCTTCTCCTGGTTAAGATAACAGGTAGCATCACAGCCCCAGCGTCTGGGAGTTGAGCGTTACATTCTCACACTAACACTCCAACTCCCAAGTAGAAGTTTAGAGGCCATGCCTGGAGGTCCCTTCTCCCTGGTTAGAAGAGATAGAACTCTGTGCCCAGAGATTGAGTCCTGAACCTCAAATCCACCCTCCGGGGATCAGGAATAGCTGCAATAGTACCCAAGGTCCTTTTCTTCATCCAGGAGCTGAGTCCAAGATACCCATTATCCTGTTTCTATATCCAGGGTCTGGTTTCATGATCCTGACCTGCCCTTGTTCCACATTTCCTGCCCTTATCACTTGCTTGTGGGTTGAATTTTTGATCTTGTGCTGATGAACCACTGTAGTTTCTCCTTAGATTTCAGATTACTACTCAATCTCAGTCAATCAACAAGCATTTATTAAAGGCTTATATTACTATGTGCCAGGCACCATGCAAAGCACTGAAAATGTGAATACAAGCAAAAAGCCCTCAAGGGGGTTACATTCTAACTGGGGAAGACAAAACATGAAAGCAACTTGAAAGGGAGGGGAAAGGACTGGCTGCCCCCGTGGATTTTTTTCATAGAATTTTTAAAATTTCTTTAGAGCACTGGCCCTGGAGTCAGGAGGACCTGAATTCAACTCTGGCCTCAGACACTTAACACTTACTAGCCATGTGACCTTGGAAGGTCACTTAAACCCAATTGCCCTGCCTTTCCCCCTCCAAAAAAAAAAAAGCAAAAATAAATTTCTGATCCTATGGCAATATATATAGTACGTGTGGCAATGATTTTCAAAGTGGTCTTCTCATACAAGATGGCTCAATATTCTATGTGGTAAATCCCTTGTTGCTTAGGACACACAATAAAAAACAACTGCAGCCACTCCTTTACTTGCTTCAAGAAGACTGGAGTCATCCTGCCATTTTACTTCAACCTCCTTTTGTCTTCTGATTTTATTTATAATGAAGATGTCAAGACTGCTATGATTCAATTCCACTAGTATCATTATCCAATTGATGGTCAATGGATAACAATTCCATATTTAAGAAACCAACAGCCAAGTTCATTTTTATGATAGACTGTCCAAAAATGCTGGGATTCTTAGCACTCTGGCACTTTGTCCAGCACTGCCACCATCACAACAGCTACGGAGAAGGACCCCAAAGTACTAAGGGTCATTTTAATTTTTTATTCGTTTCATGGACTGCCAAGGCCAAAGAACCCACAACACCAAGTGGCCAGACTATTGGTGAGAAGCTTCTCCATATTTAGTTTAGCTTTTTTTAAAAGTTTATTTTTCTCTGCAAATAAACTGTTGTCAGTAACATAAAAGAAGTCTTCCCAGCATGATCCATGCCACAATTGTTTTTGTTTAATAAACAGCAGTACTTAAGATGTTAAATTTTAAAATTTTATTTGGAAGGTTTAATAACTCCCTAGAAGTAATATATATTAAAATATGTTTATACTCAATATTAGTCAATATATTATTTAACTGGTCTAGATATTTAAAGTTCATTAAGACAAAAGAAGGCTTTAAAGTAACTGACACAACATACAAAGTTAGATTCATTATAAAATAGCAATTGAGCTATATTCTTTTTTTTTTTTAAAGCAATTGGGGTTAAGTAACTTGCTCAAGGTTACACGGCTAGTCATTATTTATGCGTGGGTGCTCATTTTCTGAGGCCGGATCTGATCTCGGGTCATCCCAACTCCAAGGCTGGCACTCTTACTCACTGCGCCACCTAGCCGCCCCTTTAGGGCAATTGGGGTTAAGTAACTTGCCCAAGGTTACACGGCTAGGTTTTTTTGTTTGTGTGGATTAAGTGTCGGAGGCCGGCTCCGAACTCAGGTCCTTCTGATTCCAGGGTCGGCGCTCTATTCACTGCGCCACCTAGCCGCCCCAATTGAGCTATATTCTTGACAGTAGGAACTAGCGACAGGAATTTCATGTAAAAATAAAACAAAGCATTTTAATTCAATATTTATTAAGAACTTGCTACACTCATACTTTCAACATCTAATATGCACTTATAATATGCAAAGCATTGTGATAAGCACTGACATTATCTTACTGAATTTATAGTCTAGAAGTAACAAAGAAAAATAAATTTATTGCACTTACCCATATAAGACATAGGATGGCTCCATTCAAGTCATAAATTAATCCATGACTAGATACAATGTAATGTACATCTCAGTTAGACTAAAGGTTAATTTAAAATAAGAATATGTAATAATTAACATAGCCACAACTGTGTTAAGGCAGTTCTGAGTTCAGACAAATACCAGTGGAAACCAATTTCCACAACAGATTGCTGTGATAGTCCATAAGGAACATGGAATAGTTGACTTTAACATCCGCTGTCTTCATCTTCATGACAAAGATTTTAACTGTCCAGAAATTCAAATTTCATAAAACTCTATAGTCCAGGTTCTTTGTTCAGCATCTTCTTTTCCTCTTAGGTGCTAAACACTCTATAAAGGCATAAGAAAATTTAGAAGCTCAGTAGGTTTAAACAGATGGCACCAGAAAACAAACAATGCTTCCTTATATTGTGGCAGTACTATATTATCTATGGTTTCTTTTTTTTTTTTAGGACCCCAAAATATAAAGATTATTTATTCTGATAAATGACAGCTGGTTCCTTGGGTACTTTTACTTCTTCATACTACAAACTACATAGTTTAAATACAGGTTTTTAATTGTAATACTGAAAACATTAAAGAATAGAAATATTAAGTACAAAACATTAAGTACAGAAATAAATTTTCTAACCTTAACTATATTGTTTTAAGACTCTAAGAAATTACAACTTTAATCTGCAAATGAAATTTTCCTTCAGAATGACTCTAGAGAATGACTCAATATTTATGTTGAAATTTAGTCTTCCAAAAACATATTTAGGTGAAAGGCTACTGTAGAGTTATATCAGAAAAGTTTTTACATTAAAATGGAAAATTGTGAAACACAAGAGTAAAGAAATATGTAAATATTAGGGATCTTCAGTGGTTTTATATATGTCCTGCCTAACCAAACAGACCAAAATAAATAAATAAAGTATAAAGTATAAAATAAATAAATAAATATATTATTACTTATTTACTATATGCCAGGCACTGGGTTGAAATACCTTATACACTTACTAGCTATGTGACAATGGGCAAATTACTTAACCTCTATTGACTTCAGTTTCCTCTGTAAAATGGAGGGTTGACCAAAGGTTCTCAAAGGTCTCTTCTAGCTCTAATCCATGATCCTATGTTGGTTTAATATTATAAAAACTATAAATATAACAGACCATATTGATAACAAAAACAGTAAGAAACACATCAAGCAACTGATGCAAAAAATAGCTTTTGGCAAAATACAATATCCTTTTACATTAAAAATGTTAAAAAGAATAGGAATAAATGGAATATTCCTTAACATGCTAAACTACCTACTAAACTAAGTAGCTAGCATTATCTATGACAGAGAAACACCAGGGAACTTTCCAATAAATCAGTCCACTGTCATCACTATTATTTGGTATAGCTCTAGAAATACCAGCTTCTTTAGCAAAAAGACAAGAAAAATAAAGGGAATAAGCATAGACAAAAAGTAAATAAAATTACTACTCTTTGCTGACATGATTTTTTACTCAGAAGAACCTAAAATCCAACTAACAATTACTTGAAAATTCATAAGTTTAGCAAAGCAGGGGGAGATAAAATAAACCCACAAAAACCAACAGCCTTTCTGTATTACCAACAAACCTCAGCAGGAAGAGACAGAAAAAGAAATTTCTTTTAAAATTAGCACAAAATGGAGAATACTCCTAGCAAGATACAGAAAGGATTGTATGAGTACAACTACAAAACATTATAAGAAAGATAAACCCAAATAATGGGAAAAATATTAACCACTCATGGTTAGACCATGCCAATATAATAAAAATGCCAATAATACCTGAACTAATTTACAGATTCAATGACATCCCAATCAACCTATCCAAGGGTTATATTATATAACTAGAAAAAATAACAAAATTCATCTGGAGACACAAATATAATCCAAAGGGGAAAAATACCAGAAAAAATCAAGAAAGAAGAAGAGCACACATGTGCATAAAATATTTTTAATAGTATTCTTTGTCGAAGCAAAGTTCTGGAAGCTAAGTGGATACCATCATAAACTGGAAAATGATGAACCAATCATGGTATGTGAATTTAAATAGAATTGCACCATAAAGAAATAAGATGAAAGGGACAAATTCAGAGAAACCTAGGATATGAATTGATAGAGAGGGAAGGAAGCAGAATCAGGAGCACCATTTATGCAATGACTATAACAGGGCAGCAAGGTGGCGTCGTGATAGAGTGCTGGGCCTGGGGTCTTTCCCTGTGTTCAAACTTGGCCTCAGACTCTTACTAGCTTTGTGACCCCAAGCAAGTCACTTAGCCTTGTTTGCCTCAGTTTCCTCAACTGTAAAATGAGCTGGAAGAAGAAATGGCAAACCATTCCACTATTTTTCCCAAGAAAACCCCAAATGACAAATCGTGGGGAGATCCAGCGATCAGTCTTGGGGGGTAATCACTCTTGCTTTAACCTCCCTGGATCTGGATTGTGATCTAGGGTGGAAGTTGTGGGTGGGTTTACAGCTTGCCAGAAACGGAAGTTGCCCCCCCACACGTTTGGGACGAAAATTCCTCTATCTGGCCTTAAAGCCATAGTGTGGCAACAAGCCCAAAAGTCAAGCAATTAAGTGGCAACATGCCAAGGCAAAGGAAACAGAAAAATGCAACCCTAGACTCCTATTTTGGGGGCATAGAGCAAAAAGGACTGTGAGGTCAGAAGTCCTGCTCCAAAAGCCCCAGGGGAAAACATGAGCGGGTTGCAGGCCATAGAGGACCTTAAGAAGGACTTTAAAAATCAAATAAGAGAAGTGGAGGAAAAATTAGAAAGAGAAATGAGAAGGATGCAGGAAAAGTATGAAATGAGGGTCAACAGCCTGACTGAGGAAAACAACACCTTAAAAAATAGACTAACTCAAATGGCAAAGGAGGCCCAAAAGGGCAATGAGGAGAAGAATGCCTTAAAAAGTCGAATTTGCCAGATGGAAAAAGAATCTCAAAAGTTCACTGAGGAGATTCATTCCTTCAGAGTTAGACTGGAGCAAATGGAAGCTAATGACTTTATGAGAAATCAAGATGCTGTTAAGCAGATCCAAACAAATGAAAGATTAGAAGGCAATGTGAAATATCTCATGGGAAAAACCACTGACCTGGAAAATAGATCCAGGAGAGACAATTTAAAAATTATTGGACTACCTGAAAGCCATGATCAAGGAAAGAACCTAGAAATCACCCTTCAAGAAATTCTCAAGGAAAACTGCCCTGCTGTTTTAGATCCAGAGGGCAAAATAGAGGTTGAAAGAATCCACCGATCACCTCCTGAAAAAGATCCCAAAAAGAAAACTCCCAGGAATATTATAGCCAGGTTCCAGAATCCCCAGATCAAGGAGAAAATACTACAAGCAGCCAGGAAGAAACAATTTCAATATTGTGGAAACACAATCAGAATAGCCCAGGACCTGGCAGCTTCTACACTGAGGGATCGAAGGGCATGGAATATGATATTCCAGAGGGCAAAAGAACTGGGAATGAACCCAAGGGTCACCTACCCAGCAAAACTGAGTATTTTGTTTCAGGGGAAAATATGGTCATTCAGTGGAATAGAGGACTTTCAAGCATTCTTGAGGAAAAAACCAGAGTTGAATAGAAAATTTGACATCCAGACACAAGAAGGAAGAGATGCCTGAGAAGGTAATCAGGAAAAGAAATCAAAAGGAACTTATCAAAGTTGAACTATTTACATTCCTATATGGAAAAGCAATAACTGGGACTGATGATATCTTTCTCACTATGAAAATAATGGAAGAAGGGTGTGTGGTCATATGAATACATATGTGAATGTGTGTGTATATGGTTACAGTTATATGGATAGAGGGCATAGGTTGAATTTGTTGGGAAGGGAGAATACTCAAGGGATGAAATTATGAGGTGAGAGAGGAAAGTGGCAAGAGGAGATAGGGAGAGACAGGGTAGGGTAAACTATCCCATGTAGATGAAGCAAGGGGAAGTGGTTGCAAAGGAGGGGGAGAATAAGGAAGGCTAAAAAGGCAAAACCACATTCACATTGAATTTTGTTCAGGGAGAAAATGACATACATACTAAATGGGATATCTCAACCTGCAGCAGGATAGGGGGAAGGGGGATGAGAGGAGGGAATCATTGGGGTGAGGGGAGGTTGGAAGTACCCACTATAGAAGAGGGACAGGATTATGTAGGGAATGGACCAGGTGGGGGGTGGGATGAGTGGGAGGGAATTATAAGCAGCCTTATACAATATATCTACTATGATAATGTTTTGCATAGCTAGACATGTACAACATATACTGATTTACTTTTCTCCCAAGAAGGAATGGGTGACAAGGGAGGAAGGAAATGGATCTGAAATTCGAGGTCTTAACATTAAATGTTTCAAATATATATAAATACTATTATTAATACTCTTTCGCTTGTAATAGGGAGATAAGATGTGCAGGCATTGGGACACAAAGATTCACCTTCCCCTAATGGAAAAGTCGATGGAGGTATGGGAGAAGGTATGGGAGAGAGCAGATTGGAGGAAGTGATATCTTGTGGGACTACTATTCTGGGAGGTTGGATAGGGGAATAATGGGGGGAAAATGATTGTAACTCAAAATCTGGCGGAAATGAATGATGTAAAACAGAAGTTAATAAAGCATTTGTTTAAAAAAAAAAACCCAAATGGAGTCAAGAAGAGTCAGAACACAACTGAACAATAGCAACAACATACAGCAAGGGAAAACAACTATGAAAGACTCAGGGGGGTGGCTAGGTGGCGCAGTGAGTAGAGCGTCGGCCCTGGAGTCAGAAGGACCTGAGTTTGGATCCGGCCTCAGACACTTAACGCACACACAAACAAAAAACCTAGCCGTGTGACCTTGGGCAAGTTACTTAACCCCAATTGCCCTCCAAAAAGGGAAGGAAGGATGGAAGGATGGAAGGAAGGATGGAAAGAAAGAAAGAAAAAGAGAAAGAAAGAAAGAAAGAAAGAAAGAAAGAAAGAAAGAAAGAAAGAAAGAAAGAAAGAAAGAAAGAAAGAAAATTAGAAAGAAACACACAAACAAAAAACCTAGCCGTGTGACCTTGGGCAAGTTACTTAACCCCAATTGCCCTCCAAAAAGAGAGAGAGAGAGAGAGAGAGAGAGAGAGAGAGAGAGAGAGAGAGAGAGAGAGGAAGAAAGAGAGAAAGGAAGAAAGAGAGAAAGAAAGAGAAAGAAAGAAAGAGAGAAAGAAAGAAAGAGAGAAAGAAAGAAGGAAAGAAAGAAGGAAAGAAAGAAAGAAAGAAAGAAAGAAAGAAAGAAAGAAAGAAAGAAAGAAAGAAAGAAAGAAAGAAAGAAAGAAAGAAAGAAAGGAAGGAAGGAAGGAGGGAAGGAAGGAAGAAAGGAAGGAAGGAAGGAAGAAAGAAAAGACAGACAGACTGACTCAGGAAAGTAAATCAATGTAATGACCAGTTATAATAAATCATGCTTGCCACTTTTTGACAGAGGTAATACCCTAGAGGTTAGACTAAACTCCGCATTTTCAGATCCAGTCAATGTGTGAATCTGCTTTGCTATATAAAGGATCTTTTTTTTGGAAGGAGGGAAGGGTGAAACAGTGATGCCAAGCAAAAGAAAAGACAAAATTTTAAAAACAGAAGAAAGCAGAACAGTGTTCAAAAGGGGATACAACCAAGTAGGGTAGTTTTGGTACTACCATGTTTAATTTTATACCATGACCTGTGTAGAGATTTAGTTCTATATACAATCATCTTTTCTATACTTCTTTGTGTAAGAAAATGCTCATGTTTATTGGCATTTGTCAAGTTCATAATGTTAAAAGGTTTCTTTTGAGCCCCTGCCTCTGGGCACCCCTATCATACTACTGCTACCAAAATTTCCAATCCCCTGTAGAATCCCTACAAATTAGAAATCCACTCCCACCACCACAAGAGCTGCTGCTGCCGCCTTTCTGAAATCTCTTGTCATCAAAGTCGTCAATTCCAACTCAAGGAGCAAAGAGACGCTAAATTCCAAATCAAACAGATTCCAAACTGCTGGTATCAGTGTCCCCTACAGGAGTCTCTACAGTCCCCACCACCAAGAGAATTGCTGCTGAAAAACCGACAGAGTTCCCAATCAAGGTGGGTTAAATTAGGAAGTGCTTATACTTTAGACCAGAGTTGCTATAATATCCCATCCCAGGGACATCCCTAGTTCCCTATAACTACATGTATCATAAAAGTGGGAAACAAGAAAGTTAACTCTGCTAGGTTCAGGGAGAGAATAGAGTAAGGAAGGAGTTCTTCCTTATACTTTCAGAGAAAAGAGAGATCTGTCCCTGGTGGTCATAGTTGTAACCCCCTAACACAGTAACAATGGTATAGACTATGATTGGGTTTAGGGTTGAGCTATATTATAAATTAAGTTTTCATAAGGTACTATAGAAACCTAACCAACATTAATAACACTCTATAAAGAAATGATAAGCCACATGATGTACTTTTACATATGATTTTATAACAATTCTATGAAACAAGTAGTACAAATATTATCATCCACATTTTATAGTGGGGGAAGCAGGATCAGAGAGGCTCAGTGACTTCACAACATATCAGGTCTAGCTTTCTGCTTCCCTTTTCTTTTCTATCTACTGCCTACCAAAAACAACATTCCAAATGACAACAGACTAGGAAACTAACCTCTGAGACACATGAAACATCTGGAAACTGTTGGTACATAACAGAAAGATAGGACTCATCATTAATTTAGAAGCCACCCTCCAAATAAATCACTTGACTACCTTAGAATCAGGAGAATAGCTGAACAAAGAAGAATAATGATTCTAGATTAAGAAAAATAAATCCTAAGACCAAAATTTCCTATTCAACAGGTTCATGGCCTTAAATCCTATGGACAGCTGGAAGCAGTGGAAAGAAAATATGGGTTCAAATGCTAATTCAATGAGTTACTCTGTATGTAAAAATGAATTAGTCAAAGCCTCCGTTTCCTCACCTGTTAAATAAGGTTAGACTAGATGACCTCGAAGATCCCTTTCAACTCTAAATCTACAAACAATGAGCTATAAGATGGTTTCTGAGGTCCAGCTGAGCTCTAAATCTATTATCCTATAATTTCTTTTGTCAAAAAAATATAACATGTAAGTACACTTTCTTCCCGCCAAGTTAGAGAAATTGTGCAATATATCCTGGGGGAAGAGTCAGGGGAAGGCAGGTGAAAGAAAAGAGAAATCAATAAAAAAGATAATTAAAACTAAAAGTTTTAATGTGTAAAGAGATAACTTCAATTAGCTGGAAACCTCACAAGTCCAAAACAACTTATTCCTCAACCATGCTGGACAAAGGAAGTTTAATTGAATAAGAAGTGTGAAGAGAAAAAAGATTTATAAAAATTGTGTAGATTTCTTTTTAATTTCATGAGACAAGTTTTTTGGCTATAATGGCACAAGCATACATGTGCTTTTAACCAAGCCTTTAATGGCTGCTAGCTCATTAATATTTTGATTCAATGTAACAGGTTTTTAAAAAAATAAATCCTGTTTCACTTTGCTATTGTTCAGTCATTCAGTCATGTCCAATTCTTTGTGACCCAATGGACCATAGTACACCAAAGTCTTCTATCCTCCACTCTCTCTTGAAGTCTGTCCAAGTTCGTGTTTGTTCTTTCCATGACAATATCCTTCTCATCCTTGGCCATGCCTTCAATCTTTCCCAACATCAGGGTCTTTTCCAATGAGTCTCATCTTCTCATGGAGCTTTTTTAAGCTTCAGCATTTGACTTCAGTGAACAGCCCAAATAAATTTCTTTAAGTATTGACTGATTTGATCTCCTTGGCTGTCCAAGGGACTCCCAAACATCTCCTCCAGCACCCTAATTCAAAGTGTCAAATCTGTAGTGCTCAGCCTTCCTTATAGTCCAATTCTCACAACCATACGCTGCTACTAGAAAAATTTGACTATACAGACCTTGGTCAGCAGGGTAATGTATCTGTGCTTCTTAGTATATTGTCCAGATCTTCCATAGAGCAAGTGTCTTTTAATTTCATGGCCCCAACTGCTGTCTGCAGTGATTTTTTGAATCCAAGAACATAAAATCTGACACAGCTTCTCATTTCCTTTTGGCCAGGACCTTAGCTCTTTTGACATTAAGCTTCGTGCTAGCTTTTACACTCTCCTCAAAAGGCTTAATTCCTCTTCACTGTCTGATGTAAGACTGGCATCATCTGCATATCTGAGACTGTTCATATTTCTCTCAGTGATCTTAATTCCCCCTTGTGCTTCATTCAGCCTGACATTTTACATAATGCACTCTGCATAGAAGTTAAATAAATAAGATTACAGTATACAGCCTTGCATTCTCCTCTCCTAATCTTAAGCTTCAGCTCCAGGTCTGCAGTTTGTAGGGGGATTAAGCGACCAGTCTGAGGAGCAATCGCTCTTGCTTTAACCTGCTTGGATCTGGATTGTGCTCTGGGGGGAGGTCTGGGGTGGGTAGCCAAGTTGCCAGAGTGGGTGGAGGCTTTACAGAGGCCACCCAACCTCCAGAAGTTGTGAAGACCCCACATTTGGGACGGAAGCTCCCCTGTCTGGTGGCAGAGTCCTACTGTGCCAACAAGCCCCAAAATCAAGTAATTAAGTGGCAACATGCCTAGGCAAAGGAAGCAAAATAAACAAAAAAATGCAACATTAGACTCCTATTTTGGGGGCAAAGAGGATCGAAGCATGGAACAGGAGGTCTGTGAGGTCAGAACTCCTGCACCAAAAGCCCCAAATGAAAATATGAGCAGGTTACAGGCCAGAGAGGGCCTTAAGAAGGACTTTAAAAACCAAATAAGAGAAGTGGAGGAGAAATTGGGAAGAGAAATGACAAGGATGGGGGAAAAGTATGAAATAAGAGTCAACAGCCTGACTGAGGAAAATAACACCTTAAAAAATAGACTAACTCAAATGGCAAAGGGGGCTCAAAAGGGCAATGAGGAAAAACCACTGACCTGGAAAATACATCCAGGAGAGATAATTTAAAAATTATTGGACTACCTGAAAGTCATGATCAAAGAAAGAACCTAGAAATCACCCTTCAAGAAATTCTCAAGGAAAACTGTCCTGATGTTTTAGAACCAGAAGGCAAAATAAGAGGTTGAAAGAATCCACTGATCACCTCCTGAAAAACACCCTAAAAAGAAAATTCCTAGGAATATTATAGCCAGGTTCTGGAATTCCCAGACCAAGCAGAGAATATTACAAGCAGCCAATAAGAAACAATTTGAATATTGTGGAAACATAATAAGGACAACACAGGATCTGGCAGCTTCTACACTGAGGAATCAAAGGGCTTGGAATATGATATTCTGGAGGTCAAAGGAGCTGGGATTAAAACCAAGAATCACCTACCCAGCAAAACTGAGTATCATGTTTCAGGGGAAAATATGGTCATTCAGTGGAACAGAGGACTTTCAAGCATTCTTGATGGAAAAAAACAGAACTGAATAGAAAATTTGACATTCAAACACAAGAAGCAAGAAAAGGATGAGAAGGTAAACGGGGAAAAGAAATCATAAGGAACTTATCAAAGTTGAACTATTTACATCCCTACATGGAAAAACAATAATTGCAACTTGTGAAACTTTTCTCAGTATGAGAATAGTTGAAGGGAATATATGTGTGTGTATATGTGTATATATATATATATATATATATATATAATGTATACATACAAACACATTTCTATTCTAGGAGGTTATATGGGTAGATGAATACATATGTGAGTGAGTGTGTGTGTGTGTGTGTACACAGGTATACGTAGAGGGCACAGGACCAATTTAATATGAAGGGATAATACTTAAAAGGTGATATAAAGAGACAAGAGAGGAATATAATGAAAGGAGATGGGGAGAGACAGATTGGGGTAAACTATCTCATATAGAAGAGGCAAGGGAAAATGGCTCCAATGGAGGGGAAGAATAGGAGGGCAAAAGGGAATGGGTCAACCTTATTCTCATTGAATTTTGCTCAGGGAGGGAATGACATTCACACTAAATAGGGTATCTCACCCTACAGGAAAGTAGAGGGGAAGGGGATGAGAGGGGGGATGATGGAAGGGAGGTCAGGCTAGCGGGGAGGGAAGTTGGAAGCACCCACTTTTGAAAAGGGACATGATCAAAGTAGAAAATAGAACAAGTGGGAGGTGAAATAGGAGGGAGGGAAATAGTCTTTTGCAATATATCCACCATGGAAATGTTTTGCATAGCGACACATGTACAACCTATACTGAATTGCTTATCTTCGCAGTAAGGGTGGGTGACAATGGAGGAAGGGAATGAATCTGGAATTCAAAGTTTTAAAATCAAATGTTCAAAATAATATATATACATATATATTATTATTATTTTACATGAAACTGGGAAATAAGACATACAGACACTGGGGCATAGAGATCCACTGTGCCCTACTGAAAGTTGGAGGGGGTATGGGAGACAATATGGGAGAGAGTAGATTGAAGGAGGGGAAATTTTAGGGTGGCAGGTAGGGGAAAACTGGGGAGAAAATTTGTAACTCAAAATTGTGCAGAAATGCATGATGTAAACTAGAAGTTAATAAAGCATTTGATTAAAAAAAATAATAAATGTTTTTCTGGAACTCCCTTTTCTCCATAATCCAACAAAGGTTAGCAATTTGTTCTCTAGGTCTTCTGGCTCTTCAAAAACCACTCTGCTTTTCTGCTAATTCTTGGTTCAAATATTGCTGAGGCCTAACTTAACAGAATCTTGAGTATAACCTTCCTGACATGTGAAATTAGTGCAATTGTTTGGCAATATGAACATTCCTTGGCAATTCCCCTCTTTAGGATTGGGATGTAAACTGATTTTTTTTCCAATCCAGTGGCCACTGCTGAGTTTTCTAAATTTGTTGACATACTGACTACAGCACTTTAACAGTCTCACCTTTTTTTGTTTTGTTTTGTTTTGGTTTGCTTTTCGGAGGGGGAATGGCAGGGCAGTTGGAGTTAAGTGACTTGCCCAAGGTCACAAGGCTAGTTTTTATGTTAAGTATCTGAGGCTGGATTTGAACTCCGGTCCTCCTGACTCCAGCGCTCTATTCACTGCACCACTTAACCGCCCCTACAGTCTCATCTTTCAGGATTTAAATAGTTTTGCTAGAATTCCATCACCTCTTCTAGCCTTACTGTTAGCAAAACCCATTTGATTCTATTCTCCAGTATACATGGACCTAGATCAGTAACCATGTTGGTGACTCTAAGGTCTTTCTTATTGTTCTTTGATGTATTCTTGCCACCTCTTCTACTTCTGTTAAGTTCCTACCATTTTTGTCTTTTATCCTGCTCATTTTTGCATAGAACACTTCTTTGATATTTGTAGTTTTCTGGAAGGGATCTGTCTCCCATTCTATTTCTTTGGACTGCTCATTCAAGAAAACTTTCTTATCTTCTTTACTATTCTCTGGAATTCTTCATTCAGTTGGTACAGCTTTCCCTTTTGCTTTCCTTCTTTCCTCAATTATTTGTGAAGTCTCATCCAACAGCTATTTTACTTCTTGCTCTTCTTTGCACAGTTTTTGTTGTCACCACCTACACAATACTGCAAATCTCTGTTCTTAGTTCTTCAGGCACTCCACCTAGTAGACACAATCTCTTAAGGCACCTCCACTGCGAATTCATAAGGGATGTTTTTTAGATCAATGACTATCCCCTTTAAAATACACTACTTGACTTCTTTACCTCCACTATTTAAACAGTACAAATTAGAAGATGGAGAGATGAAGAGACATGAGGAACTACTTTATAATTCACCAGCCCGGTACGAGTATCTTGAAGAACACAAATACATGTGCATTATCTATCTTTCTATCCACCTTGAACACTATTGCCAACAAAATACCAAACAAGAAATAGTCTAGCGCTAAAATCACTAATATTCTGCTATACATCCCTTCTATCCGTGACATTTTAATGAAATGAAGTTTTTAAAATTAATTTAAACTCATCTAGTTGAATTTCATACTGATATTTAGTTAAAAACAACAACAACACTTCATGTGGCCATTCCCTTTTCTATTCAAATAACCTGAAAAACATTTAAACCTAAAAACCCAATAATAAAATAATCCTTGATATTTGCAAAAAATGTTTTTGGAGATTCCCATGAATAAGGTTTGAGGCAGGATAGATTCCTATGAATTAAGGAAATCTATAAATACTGCATTAGATCATATTAAAGACTTGCTTCAATGATTTTGGTATATTCACTGTACTATAATCCCAGATTCTTTTAAGTGGCAAGATATATGGAATGGATTAACAGTGTAATTAACTGAAAGTATTACAAAAGTGAGGAAAAGTATCTGCATAATGCTCAGGGAAAGAGGTCCTATCAGTACCTGAAACCTCTAAATTCAAGTTTCTGGAATTTTTTGACACTCCAATTTTACCCAATTCACTAAAAATCTCATTTTCTTCTTTCTTTTTGGTAATAACTGGCATACTCAGACTCCCTCTTTTTGCCACCTAGAAAGAAACATTTGGAAAATAGTATTTACATATCTGTGTGTATGTATGCATAGATGATCTGACCAGGGCAGTAGGACTCTAATCTCCCTAGTTCTGTATATAATACCTATCTTAAGGAAGTATAAGATTGTATTGGCTTTTTTTTTTTCTGGCTGTTACATCCTAATGTTGATGCATATTAAATTTGCAGTTCACTAAAATCCTCATGTCATTTTCAAACCAACCTTATTCTCATTGAATTTTGCTTAGGGAGGGAATGACATACACTAAACAGGGTATCTCGCACTACAGGAGAGTAGGGGGAAAAAGAATGAGACGGGGGATGATGGAGGGGAGGGCAGGTTGGAGGGGAGGGAAGTTGGAAGCACACACTTTTGAAAAGGGACAGGGTCAAAGTAGAGAACAGAACAAGTCAGAGGTGGGATAGGATGGAGGGTAATATAGCCAATCTTTTACAATATATGCACTATGGAAATGTTTTATGTAGCTACACATGTACAACCTATACTGAATTGCTTATCTTCCCGGTAAGGGTGGGTGATGAGTGAGGAAGGGAAAGAATGTGGAACCCAAAGTTTTAAAATCAAATGTTTAAAAAAAAATTATATATATAGTTTTTTGTTTTATTTTTTTTTACATGCAACTGGGAAATAAGATATACAGGCACTGGGGTATAAAGATCCATCTTGCCCTACTGGAAAGGCAGATCAGGGATAGAGGAGGATATAGGAGAGAGCAGATTGGGGGAGGGAGTATACAGTGGAATCGCTGTTTTGGGGTGGTGGGTAGGGGAAAGATGGGGAGAAAATTTGTAACTCAAAAATCTTGTGGAAATGAATGATGTAAACTAAAAATAAACATAAAATTTAATTTAAAAAAGAGTGGCCCTTCCCTCTGGAGCTAACTTTCCCTATAGAACCTTAGGCCATGGGATCCTATTTATGTTTTCCCTGAACTTTTTAAAATATAATTTACCCAAATTTAATACTATACCCTCTTTCTTTTCCTTCACTGTCAAAAATGCTAACATGGAATGCTCATTCATAGGATCACAGAAGATGGTCCTTTTCAAGAAAATATTAACTTCTGTTTCTGAGCTGAACTCAGCTGAATTCAGTTCAAATAAATCAAGTTTTCATCAACACTATATCATACCTCTATGCCAGGTTCTAATCTATATCATTGAAGTGAGCTATTGACATAGTTTGTGGCATACTCTCATGCTTTTTTCTCCCTGTCTCCAATAATCCTGACCCAAAATGTTCTTCACAACTTCCCACTGATTCTGAGATTTCCTCCATACACCTTTAATATATAGTGTTACACTATTCCCATCCTGCCCTCCCCAGTTCCCATTCAACTATCCTTTTCTTTTTAAATATGACCTTTCCAGAGTCATAGTTCAATCACAAATTCCGTGCTACCAAATCTCAAGGATATATGTCAGAGAGAGAATATTTTAGCTGGAGAGAAAAAAATCTTTCCAAAAAGAATGTCTATAGTGGAATATAAGATCTGAGAACCTGAAGTCCCATCCTACCTCTTATACTTACTGCCTGTCTGTGGCACTGAGAAAGTCAATCCACATCTCTGAGTCTCAGTTTGCTCAACTATAAAATGAAGGAGTTTCTGCTCAATAATCTCTAAAAGCCCTGACAGCTTTTGCTCTATGAAAAGCGAAATATTTAGAATAAAAATACAATTACAGTAACAGTAACTTCTCTGAACCAAATACATATATTTTCAAGGATACATGTAATATAAGGTATGTATGCTCTTTGCACAATGTCTCAGGAGTCTTCTAGGCCCAATTCGACCCATTTTTTTTTTGGCGGGCAATGGGGTTAAGTAACTTGCCCAAGGTCACACAGCTAGGTTTTTTTTGTGTGTGTGCTTTAAGTGTCTGAAGTCAGATCTGAACTCAGGTCCTTCTGACTCCAGGGCCGACACTCTACTCACTGTGCCACCTAGCCGCCCCTCGACCTATTTTCTTTAATCTTCACATCAAGGGAAAGAACTGTTTTGATAAAGATAATTGGACTGAAGACACTTCTAATGAAATAGAAAAAAAACCACTAAAATAAAAAAATGTGGCAACCATCAAGAAACCATCATTTAATGTTTCTCAAATTCTATGAAAGACATTATTATACAAAGATATTTAAACCATGATGACCTCATATTCTTACATGTTTAACACATAAAACCTTCTTAATCATCACTGTCAAAGTAATATAGCATAAATATATGCTAAAATTTTATTACCAAATAATGCAGGCATGGTTCTAATCAATAATTATTCAAGATTTTGAACTCACTTGTCATAATGTGATACATCTGAAAGAAAGATGTTAACAGAAAAAAAAGGAAATGAAGGAAGGAAAAAAGGTTAACAGAAAGGAAAAAAATTAAGAAGTCTTAAGTAGCATGACTACTACCAATTTCTAACAAATTTAGGTTAAATTATGTTGGCTAGCAAATGGACATTTCAGAATATTTTTTTTTACAACTATGAAATAAGCATTTAAAAACTACTTAAGAAACAAAGTTTTATTTAAGTATATTTAGGTTAATAAAATTGTTAACATTAAATGCAATTATTTCAAAAGAAAAAAAAGGAACAAATTTTAAGAAGCTCTAAGATACACTAACACTTTTACTAAACCAAACAAAACCAAGTGTTAGAACATAAACAGAAAAGTCCTCTGAGGAGCCAAAATAGAGGTCACAAAATCCAGGTACTAAAGCTAATTTTCTCTACTGACAGGAAAGCCACTCAGGCTCATCCTGGGAGTATCTTACACATAATTCTCATGGACTTGGTTACCAGGTTTTCAGAGTTATCATATAATTAAAAGCACTTGGCAATAAGGAAGGGAAATCACAGAATTTGAGAACTGGAAGGGACCACCTCAGAGTTCCTCTAAACCTAAAGAATCATCTATACCACTCCTCTATTTAAAAAATAAATAAATGTCCATTTAGTCTCCACCTGAAAAAGTAAAACTTACTACCTCATGAGGCAGACAATTCCACTTTTAGAGATCGCGATCTATTTTTAAGGGAAGATTTTCTTTTTTGTTGAGCTATCACTGTGCCTCTCAATTTCCTAGCTACTAGCTCTAATTTCTAAGGCAAAACAAGTTTACTCATACTTCTTCCACAGGACAGTCCTTCAAACATTCTTCAAATATTAAAAGATGCTATTGTTATGCCCTAAGTCTTTTCTTCTGTACCTGATCCTGGAGTCATGTTTTCAAGCTCTCTTGCCATCTTAGTGGCACTATAGGCAGAAACACTAATATTATAATAATAAAATAAGAAGTGACTGGGAAAAGACAAAAAATCTGAAAAAAAAAAGTAGACACAAACTCAAAAAGAATAGTCACCTAAAGTAATTTAACATAAACACAAACATATCCAAATGGTTCCAAAAGAACATTGTATTTATATGTAGTAAAATTTATGACAGTAATGGGGATTATTATACTTGTGTATATGATTATCACTCTTACAAAAACAGATGAAACCTAAAGCATGTAGTTTAGATCTATGATTTTAATATTTTGACTTAATTTTCAGGACCTGCTCCTTCAGAGTTTGCTTGTTTAAAACAAACTTTCCTCAGGAGCCAAGCACCCAAAGCAGTAAAAGCATCATGATGAACAGAAAAGCAGGTAAGGAGAGTTCTAGCTCACAAAGTGAGTATTTCATAGTTTTGTTCCAGTACTGACTGGTAGCAGCCAAGGGGACACAAAGGCTAAAACTATAGACTCTGTGTACACAGTTCTTGTCCTAGTTCTGTCAGTCAAAACTATGTAGATGTGAGCAAAGGGTTTAACTTGCTTGGTCTTGTTTCTGTGTCTGCCAAATAGATTAGGTCACCAGCAAGATGTTATTCAATTCTAAAATTCTATTATTCTAAAATTTAATTTCCTGGTGTTAAACTTCTAAGTTTCCTAAATAAAATGAAGGAGAATCTGCTCTGTAACAAAGATATATATCACTGTCTCTTACTTCTATAAAGACCTTATTAAGTTACCTTTAATTTGAGATGATGTTTCCTCTTCTGATTCCAGTTTTCCTTTATTTCTTTTGTTAGAAGGTGTCTGGACTAGCTTTTTAACAAATTCTGGCTCAAGTGGTTCAAGTTTAACTTGACGATGTCTTCTTGACCTGGACACCTTGGAGAATTAAAGTTACCAAGTTATAAGGAATCCTGGTTTTAACAGGTATGCAGAATAGAAACATATTCAATAGGAAGATCAAGTAAAAAAAAAAATAGGTTTAAAGCACATTCTATCAGAAAAATTTTATAAGAAAAAATATTTTTAAAATTCCAATAATTTTATAACTCATGTCCTCTGTATTACTACACATCTATCACATACCACACTATAACATTATCCTTATCCAAATAAGTTATGCTTTTTTTACCCAATACAACCCACTCATCCCCTCTATTCTAATCAGACTAATTTCTTACTCTCTCCCACAAAGGCTATGCTCATTCTGGCCTTTATGCCTTTTACTCAAGCTATTACTGTCATTTAGAATATCCTCCCCCTCCACCAAACCAAATCCTACCCAACTCCTCCACAAAACTTGCCCTGATTACTCCCCCAGAAATCTTTCCTTTCTCTGAATTCGTAAAGCACTATAAGCTTACACTAAACCATGTAGCATGACAGACATCAATAATATCATAAATGTAAAACCAACAGAACACATAAGTGTAACCTTAGTTTCTTTTAAGACTAGCTCTTTTAGTTTCTCACACCCACAAATAATGCCTAACTGGCAGCAGAAATATTTAATAAACTCTATCTGGCCTCGTTAAAAAATGAGGTGTTGCCATTAAGAAAACATGGCAGTTAATGTAAAGTCATAGATTTAGAGTTGGACTTTGAAGATCATGTAACCCAACCCCACCCCAACATGTATATGAAGAAACAGAACCACAGAGGATAATTCATTTGCCTTAAGTCATACAAGTAGTATGGGAATCTGAACCCAATTCCTCCCCAACTCCAGTTGTTTCCCCTCAAGCACATTAATACAGAGTTTATCTTCTAATGAATTATAAATTATTTTTTTAAAAATAGCATGCAATAAAACATACTATACTAAAACTATATCCAAACAAAATTTAATTATTCTTTGATGATTCAGAAGACATTTCATTAAAGTGCCTTGATCCCAAGGTACTTTATCTCAATGTAATGAATAATCACATGACAAAAGAGATATTTACTGTTTAGTTCTGGTTAATAAAATTTTTAAAAAATTAACCAGTTTTATTGATGATGTACGAATACAGATTGAAGCATCCTATTTTTTTCTTATTTTTCTTGAATTTTTTTGTCTGTTTTCTTTTAAAACACAACTATTATGGATATGTTTTACACAACCACACATGTATAACCTATACTGAATTGCTTGCCTTTTCAGTGAGGATGTGGAGAAGGAGGAAGGGAGAGAATCTGGAACTCAAAGTTTTAAAAACAAATGTCAAAAATTGTTTTTACATGTAACTGGGGAAAAATAAAACACTAAATGAAACATTAAAAAAAATTAACCAGTTTTTGTGCTTAAGAGAAGTAGAGAAGTAGACTACTACCTAAGATCAGAGGACCTGTAATCATATTCCAGGTCTGCTATTTACTCCTAAGTAATCTCAGGCAAGTTCCTTAATATCTCTGGGTCTCAATTTCATCACCTCTAAAGTGAAATACTTACTCTAGAAGATTCCAAAGTCCAGTCTAGGTCTAAATCTATCATACTATCATTATAAAAATTACAACATTGGTGAGATTTTGGCCACAGCTTTGTGAAAATGAAAAATAACTGATAAGTAATAAATAGGTGTTTTTTTAAGCTCTAAAGTTCAAACTCCATTACAAGGGATTCCATGAGATTCTCAAAACTGGGCCAGACAATGTTATATGATCAAAAAATTAGAACACCAGGTGAAGCTGAAAAATCTTTATCAAAGAAAGTTTATTTCTGTGATACTGGAAATAACTGCATATGATCCACAGAGGATTCTAAGATAGTTTATAATTATACGTTTATAGGATTTTAAATGATCTACTAGCCAGAAAACCAACATTCAGCCTGTGGACCAACCAGAGGGAAAAAAATTTTAACTAAAAAGCCTATAAAAAAGCAGACTACTAGGGAGCCTAACCACCTGCCTGTCACTACTACTATATAACTGACTACCATAGAGATCTATCAAACCTAGAATAACTGGTAATTATTTTAAATTGAATGCAAAAAATCATATAACTACATAACTACATGGTCTACACGCACAAATTTCTCACCATATGAATATATCCATTTATTGGATACAATTACTGAAATTAGAATAAAAACCCCTAGATTTCAAAGAAAATTATTAAATAAAATGACTTAAAAGTTTAGCAATGTACCCTTTATGAACTCAAATCAAAAAAGACTAATAGCACTTAAATTTATAGCTAAAATGTTTAAAATCCCTTAATAAAAAACAAAAATATGACCAAAATATCCTTAAAAATGTTTGCTACCTTATAAAAAAACTAATTTACCTGAGTGACAATTGAATAGGCCTTGGATTTTATTTTGGCTAATGCTCCTGCTCTTTCAGAACCCTGCAAACAAACAAAAACAAGAATTGGGACAGAAAAATAAACAGTAACACCATCAGAAGAAATTATTATTATATGCATAGGCAAGATCAATTAATAAAGTTATTAAATAAATTCCACCAAGACGTTAAGACCAATATCCTTAATTTGTACAAATTACTATCATTCTTCACAAGTGACTTCTACTTTAAAAGTTACCTTAAAAACATAAAAACACTTACAGATTATACTGACATAGTGAGCATATATGAATCACTCATACCTTGCCTTTTTCACTACCACAGTTAACAGAAACTACCCTCTCTCACTGAAATTCACCAGCATCTCCAAGACAGCAGGCTAGCAGGATACATTCCATCCCTCAACCTTATCCATGTTTCACTAGAACCTTGTACGCTGCCCTTAGGTCAGATGGGTTTTAATAGGTGAGTCTTCACTTTATCTTGCCTGGAAAGCGGCCTTCATGTCACTTCTCCATTCCAGGACTCCTATGTGCACCCTGATCCATATTTAGTTTTTGTGTGTTGTCTTCCCCCTTAGAACATAAACTCCTTGAGAACACACACTGTGTTTCCTACTGCTTCTATCTGTATTTCCAGAGCTTTGCACAGTGCCTGTGAATACTTAATAAATACTTGTTCATTTGACTAATTTCACTGAGACTGGGCTTCCCCTCAACATCTTTTCCAGTCCTGGCTGCTGTGTGAGAATCTGCTATGTGCAAGCTCTCCCTCTATCATTACTCAGTAACCTCTACTCCTTTAAGGTTCATTAACCCATATCTACAACCCAACCAAAATTCTGATGGCTGTTTTCTACAGCCCTCCAGAACATTCCATATCTTTCCTCAGTAAGTTCGGTACCTGGTTTACAGTCTTCCTGTCCTCTCCCACACCTATCCTAATGCTAAGGGACTTCAACATACATAGTGATATTCTCTCAAACACCTAAACTTCCCAGTTTCCCAACTTGTTCATTTCCCATGACCTGCTCTAACCCCCATGACCTCCATTCTCTCTAATCATCAGGTTTTTGCTAGGTTATTGCTCCTGCTCTGACTGTACTCTGTTCCCTTCCCTGCCTTTAGCCCTTGGTAATCTCAATTCTACTCTATAAAATCTACTCTTGGATCCTTTACCCTATCATTGACTGATTGAGCCTTAAGTAATCCTAAATATGGATTACTTCTACTACCTGCCTCCTAATTAATATTTATTAATTAATTAATAATAATAATTAATATCCTATTAATGTACTAATGGATGGATTAGAAGGAAATCAGGAAACCTTGCCACATGGATCCACAACAAATTTATGTTATCTGATCTCAAATGGGCCCTCACCGTAGTAAGGCAATCATTCTTCCTAATCAACTCTCCAAATCAGTTGTTTCAAACTTAAACTTCTCTTGGTATGATCTTCCCCTCAGCTGAGGCCCTTGCCTCATCCTTTCATCAAAAATACTGAAGTCATTCACCATGAGCTCCCCCCTTCTCCGTTCTTCCACATCTCACATCATTCAGACATCTTCCTCTATCTCCTCCTTCACATTTGAAAAGATGGCCCTTCTCTTTACCAAGGCCAGCCCTTTACATGCGCCCGTAATCCCATCACCTCTCAGAGTCAAAAAGATTGTCCCCACCATCACTCCCACTCTCACTCTTATTTTTCAATCTCTCTACTCACTGGTTCCTTTCCTGCTGCCTACAAACATGTCTAAGTCTCCCCCATCCTTAAAAACTCTCCCCTGATCCAAGCATTCCCAATTAGCTATTTTCCTGTTAACTTTCCTCCCCTTCTAAAGGTTATCATCCTTAAGAAAGCCGTCTACACTCGGTGCCTCCACTTATTTTCTTCTCGCTCTTTTCTAAACCCTCTACAGTCTGGTTTCTGACCTCACCTATCCAAAGTCATTGATGATATTTTTATTGTCAAAATCTAATAACCTTTTCTCAATCCTCATTCCGTTCAACATCTCTGCAACATTCAATACTTTATCCTACTGCATAATCTCCTTTCATAACACCGCTCTCTCTCCTTGTCTGACTTCTCAGTCTCCTTTGCTTCATTCATGCTCAGTAATGCTGGGTGTTTCCCAAGGGTTTGTCTTGGGCCCTCTTCTCTTCTCTCTCTATACTATCTTAGTAAGTAACATCATCAACTCCCAAGAGTTCAATTATACGATGCACATGATTCCCAAATCTCTTTCTAGCCCACATTACAGTTCTGGATCACCAACTTGCCTCATGGACATATCAAAACCGATGTCTCATAGGCATCTCAAACTCAACTTGTCCAAAACTGAAATCATTATCTTTTCCCACAAACTCTCTGGTATTCCCAACTTCCCTACAGTAATAATCAAGACATCACTATCCTCCCAATCATCCAGGCTCACCAACTTGGTATCATCTCCCCATTCCTTCTCTTGCACACCCTCCATATCAAATTGTCATTTCTGGCTTTCCTATCCTAATATTTCTTAACTATGTCTCCTCTACAATACTAACACAACCACCATCCTAGTATAGACCCTAAGTACTTTTCCAATTGGTCTCCCTGCCTTAATTTGCACCCCACTCCACTCTATCTTCTACTCACTTTTCCAAGGTGATTTTTCTAGAGTACAGGTCTGACCACATCACCCTTCTACTCAGACTCCAGCAGCATCCTATTAAAGTCCTCTGGCACTTAAAAGTCTTCATAACCTGGCTCCACCCTACTTTTCTAATCTTCTCGTACTTTATTCTGCTCTGTATGACCAAGCCACACTAGTTTCTTTACAGCTTCTCAAGCATGACACTCCAATCTCCTATCTGTGCCTTTGCACTGGCTGTGCCATATGCCTGGAATGCCATCTCTCCTCACCTCTATTTCTTAGTTTCTGGGGATTCCTTTAAGACTCAGTTTAAATCCCACTTTCTGTAGGAGGTCTCTCCCAAATTTCAGCACCTTCCCCTCCCTTATTATCTATCTACTTTATTTATCTTATATGAACAGAGTTAATGCTATGAACTCCTTGAGGATAGGAACTGCTTTTGTACCTTAGTATCCTGAGCATATATAATGGGAATGTAACTTTTTAAGCTCTTCCCTGACCCTGGGCTTAAGTGCACTTGGAGCCTGTGGTGGAAGGCTTGTTTTTCAGAAGATACTTTGTGATTGGGCAGTGGGGTCAAGAGTGTTGTTACATTCTCTGAGCCTGGAGAAGGCTATATAATCCTGTTGTGAGACATTGTTTTGGGGCTCACTTTGAGAAGTGTTGTGTGATTTGACTAGATGAGACTCTGGGCAGCCATTGAGAGCCCCCCGGCTTTGAAAACCCAGATGTTGATGCTTCTCTCTCAGGTACCTGTGATTTGGTATTGATGTAATAGTTGGACAGTTGGAGGCCTGTCTGCTTGAAATGTTTCTGTCTGCATACTCTGAAGTTCAGGGTGCTGACCTTTTCCCGATGAACTATGAAACGTTCGATTGATTAAAGCAAGATTGTTAACTCATTTTGAGTTGCTTTCCTTCAGAAAAGCAGATTTAAGAACCTGTGCTGGCAGCCACCCTGGGGATGCTAGGGTGCTTCCTGCTACAGCATGATACATAAAAAATCCTTAATAAATGCTTTGAGTTGGTAACTGTTGACTCCAAGTCTCATAATTTGAATGCTTTCCATGTCCCAGATTTAAGAAAAAAAGCTGTGGGAAGAAGAGTAAAAGGGGTATACACAGGTGCTGCCCTATCAACCCTCTCCCTTACCCATTCCAATGAACTGTTAGCATTCCCACTCCCTATATTAAGTTACAAGCCATCAGGAAAAGAGCAAAGAAACCAGATACTTCATCACAAAACTGTTAGGAACCCTGAATTAGGATTTCCAATGTAATTATTCCAACACTGACTAAAGGTCACCTTCTTTAACATATAATACTACAATGACTTGAAAGTGAACCTATTTGCTCCACAATAAAAAATTTTAAAGAGTATTTTCCTTACTTCCAATTCTTGTGAACTTCCTTCTTTTTCTCTTTGGTCATCTTCATTTTTAACTTTCACAAGTACCTTCTGTGACAACAAAGAATAACATTTCATAATTCAAAGTAACTCAGAACAAAGACAATTAACTTTAGAATAAGAAACAACCATTTATAATAAAAAAATATTTTTTAAGTTATCACATTTTTCTACAGATCTCCACAACCTGAAATTAGTTCACAGTTAAGCTTCACTCAGCTATCACACTGAGTGATTTCTAACTTACAGTAACATGAAGTATTATTTGAAAGAAACTAGAACTTAATCCTATAAAAGAATTAAGAGTCTAATACCCTTTTTCCTTCTGGTTTCCTCAAGTGCCAGTTCATTTTTCATAACTTTTAGCAAAAATGCCTTGTTCATATATGGATGAATACTAACTATATGCCTAATTGATCATCTAATCTGATTTAGCAGAATTGTATTAAAAACAAAACATTTGAAAATCCTAGTTATTTAGTTATTTAAATTAAAGGAGTGACTTAAAATTGTTAGTGTGACTATTACAAGTGCTTCAGCCAGCAATGAACAAAAAGAACACTGCTCTGGAGTAAGCCCCTGAGCTACACTCTGATGATGCTCTTGACCTATGTGACCCTGGGCAAGTCTTTTTCTGGGTCTATTCTCTCATCTATAAAATATGGATTTGGGGTTAGATGGTCTCTCTAGCTCTAAATCCTATGATCCTTTCTACCATTAGCCTTGCTTGCCATCCCTAATTAGCCACCAATCTATACCCTGAGCCCAAAACTAAAATGTCTTAGAAAGATAACATATTAAAAATATGCCAGTATTTCAGATAAAACAAGAGGAAGTCAGCCAGCAGTAAGTCTCCATCAAGGTTAGAAAGGAGAACCGGACTAAGTAAAAAGTGAAAATGGAAGACCCCCTAAACATAGAAAAGCCATTTAGTTTTCAACACAAATATCAAATACTTGATATTTGGTAACTGAAATATATACTGCATATAAAATTAAGCTTTATTTTTTATTTTTTAGAAAATTCAACTTTTCAAAACAAACATTACCAGAGAAGAGACAGCACCTAAAGGTACCTATCAAAATAGCTTCAGCAATTCTTGAATTAAGCTGAACAACAAGTAGGAAATATGGACTAAGAATCTCAAAAATACAATTTCTAGAAATTTAAGAATGGCATAATGCCAACGAACGCAACTTCTAGTGTAAAGCTTTGGGAAGTAGTTTGCTCCTAGAGAAGATAATTTATTATTATGGGTTTCATTTCAAAACATTCATCAAGCACCTACTGTATGCAATGTACTTTGCTAAGTGTTGGAGACACAAAGCCAAAAACTAAGAAAAATATAATAAATGGAAGGTGGGAGGAAGAATTCAGGGAAGACTTCATGGAAATAGAGAAAGTGAAATCTGAAATATGTTTTTAAGAAGAGAAAAGGACTTCCTGAGGTAGATATGACAGCGTGTATTCTAGGCACACAGGGCAGTAAGAATGTATAGGAGCAAGAGATGAGTGTCAAATTCATATAACAATCAATAAACAATGCAATTTTTGAGGGGGGAAGAGTACATTAAAAGTACATTAAGTATATTATGGAATAGGGCTAGAAGGGTAGATGTGAGGCCAGGCTGAGGAATTTTTCTCTTATCCTAAAGAAAATGGGTAACCACTAACAGTTTAGGAGTGTGTGTCTACTGTGGCAGTAGGGAGGTGGGCAAGACCCCATGACCTAGGACTATTATTATTTCAGCACTGTGTGAAGGATGGAATGAAGAACAGATAGCCTAAATGCATGGAGACTAATTAGGAGGATATTATAGTAGTCTACGACAGGAGTGGTATAGGATATAAAGTAGGGTTTCAGAGGAGAATATTGCAGAGATGTTACAAAGGAAGAATCAATAAGCCTTCGTACCTGATTAGAAGGGAGAAGGAGTTAAGGAAAGGGAATCTGAGTTAATATGTAAAGTTGTATTAATAACTAAGGTGAATTTAAACACAGCTTCAAAAACTTTTACTTAATAAACATCAACAAAAATGTTGCCAAGTTCATAATGCAGAAGTTATGAGTACTACATATTCAGACACATTAATAAGTGGATATAATATTAGTTACTGGTAGCCAATATTTATGCAAAATTAAGACTCATTTTGGTTACTACCTTCCTTCATACTTTTAGTTGAGCTATTAAAGTGGCAACCACATACCTTTTTGTCTTCATGCCATTGTTTATGTTCTAAAACCAGGTTCTTGATGTTAACTAAAAATTCATCTTTTATCAAGCTGAGGGCTTTGTCAGGCTGGGATTTATCAGCTGAAATTATCTGTTTCATTTCCTGGTAATGATCATGGATATTCATAATTTCCTGGAAACAAAAGATAAATGCCAATATATTTTTTAGAATATGGGAGTGATATTTCTATTTTCTACAAAATAAAAAAAATTTCAAGCAGTAAAATTCTATCTCTTAAATCTCTCTGGATACACCAGGATAAAAAAACAAAATGTAAACATGGGGTTTTGAGAATGATAAAGCTGCAAAAAAACAAAAAAAGATGGAAGTCAGAAAGAAAAGCTGGGCCAAACCAAGTGCATATAAGTAAAGTCATGACGAAGGTAACACAATCTTGTACTGTAACAACAGTGAGAAAGCAGTAACATCTCATACTGCACAAAGAAACCAATAAGAGGATATCCATCGGAGATCCTGAGCTTCTAGGAGTAGTATTAAGAGGTGACACATAACAGAAAGAGCAAAGAAAAGAATCTCTTGTGACCTAGGGCAGTCTTCTTAAACTGGGGGGTCTTGGAGAATCTGGCAACAGTGAAAGGTTTCTGACTGCAACGACCGAAACTTAATTCAAAATCAAACCTGGAATGTATCCGAGGTGCTTCTGGAAGCACTTGCTCGTGCTGCACTGAGCAACTCCACTGCAGAACTGGGGTCAAGAGTGGAAAACGTTTAAGCATGAGGGCAAATGGCCCCCTGAGGGTTATCTTCTGGAAGTGCTCCATCCCCCAGCGTTTTGGAATGACTTCACTTCGCAGGTGTCAAGTTTCAGTTCAGTTCGTCTCACTCATCAGATGTTTACTGTTCCATATACTTGACCAGAACGCTGCCTCCATATGCCACTAATCCATCCCCAGATCCCCACATTTTAAGTAACAAGCCAGAGACTGATCCACAAACCCCTAGAGGGATGCCATGCTAAGTCATCAACAAAATCCTAGAGCGCTGGGCCCCCCATGAACAATTCACATGAGCAGAAAACTCCCACTTCCTATGGCACAGATCTGCCAGCTACTGAGATAACATTTCCCTCCTATTTCTTCTCATATTCTTGGTCAACATTACGATTAGAAATGGGATTAAGATTAGACACAAAAGGCATGGAATTAGACACAGATTCCCATTCATCATAGACCTAGGCCTCCATACATCATATCTTGACCCCTACTCTATTATAGACAATCTTCTCTTTCCAGCTTCTCGTTTTCACAGACGTGTGTTTGTATGTGTACGTGTGCATGGACATGCCCATGTATTTATATATGTAAATGTATTTATAGGTGCATATATATGAAATATGTGTGTGAATGTGTATGTGTATGTGTGTGTGTGTGTGTGTGAGATCCTTAGCCAACCTCTCTAGTATGAACTGGCTCCATCTTTCATGGACCCTAATACAATAAGCACAGAGGAAGAGTCAACCTTCTGCTCGTTCGCTGCCTCCACTTTCAGCCTTTCTCGCTCTATCCCCAACACCTAATAAAATTCTCTGATAATCATCCAGAGAATAAAAATAAAATTACCTCTAATGTGTCAGCAGTAATAAGCTTCATTACCCGGTCATTTGGTTCCTTAAATTCCTCTGTAACTTCAGTTCGGGGAAGATTTTTCTTCATTCTGTATGAAAGCTATATAAAATGGTAATAATTTAATGCAGTTGGCTGTTTAGAAAAACAGGTGCATGTTTACAGTACTGATATAAGGACAGCAATAAAAATACTATACTGAAAATAAAAATAAATTTAAAATAGTCCTACATACGGTAGATTTATTATTCAATAAATCCTAAGTCTTTCAGGCTTCACATTATGCCATGAGATACCTTTTAGCAACACAGAATATTGTCAAATTTAGAAATACTAAAAATGTTTCATTAAAGCCTTACTAGAAACCCAACATACTATCAAAATGTAATTACTTTGATCAACAAACCTCTTTTGAAGTAAAACAAAAATGAATATATAGTTTAATCACTTTCAAATAGTCATATTTGGCTATTCTGCTCAATTAATATTGCCTTAAAAAGACCTTAACTTTATGTCATTCTTAACAACTTATTCTATGATTTCTACTACACAACTATGCTGAAAGATTCAGGGTAAAAGCACATGCATCATCAGGATTGTACCTTGGTATATCTGTTTTCACATGCAGTCCCTAAAAACAGACTACAAATATATGTATATCTTCATTTTTTAAAAACAAAATTATGTTTTAATCAGAAAGCTTTTCAAGTCATACTTTCAAGGTTATCCAATGATATTGGTAACAATATTTTGTTTCTTTTTTTAAAATATTCTAGGAATATAGTGATAGTAGGCAACAGAGATATCTTCTTATTTTGAAAAAATAAATTAACTTCTTAATCCATACAACAAAATTTAATGGAACATTAACATTAAAGATACTTATTGCTCTTCAACAATCCTTTACTCTACCCCACTAATTCCCCATCTTATTCTCTATGGCAATTATCCCAAACTTTCTTTCCCCACTACCCTAACAGAAGATGCACCAGTCCTACATTACTAAGAAAACTGAAGTTACCCAACGTGAACTTCCTCAGTTCCCTTCCTTCATTACTCAAACTTTCCTAGCTTCCCTCAGGTCACATAAGAGTTATCCCTACACCTCACTTAAGTTAAATCATTCCATATGTCCTTCCCTGGCAGCTTCCTCCTACCCACTCTAAAACCCTGTGCTAGCAGTCAACTCCTCTAAAGCATCTTCAATCATTCCTTCAAAACTGCCTCCTTCCCACCTGCTACAAACATGATTACTCCAAGTTTAGAAAACTTATCTTGGGGGTGGCTAGGTGGCACAGTGAATAGAGCACCGGCCCTGGAGTCAGAAGGACTGGAGTTCAATTCCAGCCTCAGATACTTAACACAAAAACTAGCCATGTGACCTTGGGCAAGTCACTTAACCCCAACTGCACTCAAAAAAAAAAAAAAAAGAAAAGAAAACTTACCTTGGCCATTCTAACATATCTAACTACCATTCCATCTATCTCTTCCTTTTCACTATTACTTTTCACTTCTTGAAAAAGCCATGAAAACTTCATTAGTGCCTTCTTGCCTCATTAGTAGAAACCGACATTCAAAGCCCTTTACAATCCAGTAACATTATTACCTTTCTAGGTTTATTTTCTATTACGCCCCCCCTCTTTTCACCTGTTGTATTCCTATTCATCTTTCAAATGCCACATTCTCTAAGAAGCCTTCCCTGATATCTCTCCCATCTCCACTTTAGACCCGAGACTTCAAACAACACTTTGTTTTGTAACTCTAATACATTTTTGCGTTCAGTAAGATGGCTGAATAAATTGTCATTCCCTATAGAAACTCAAAACAAGATATCCACCAAAGCAAAAGAACAACAAAAAGAGAGAAAGAAACTCTCATCAAGGAAAAGACCCTACCAAAAAATAGCAAAGAAACTAAACAAATGAACAAACAACAATAATCGTGATAAAATGAAGAAACACTCTAAGGTTAAAAAAAAAAAAATAGAAAAAAATTCTCCGAACTGATGCTGAGTGAGTAGAGTAGAGCCAGGAGAAATTTGTACACAACTATGTGCGATGACCAACTTTGGTAGCCTGGACACCTTCTCAGCAATCCAGGGTTATAAGTGAACCCCATAAGACTCATGATGGAGAGAGATGTCTACGTCCAGAGAAAGAACAGATTTTGAAGCCTGCTCCTTTTCTATTTCTTGTTTGGTTTTGTTTCCTCTTTCCCATTGTTCATTCCATCTGATAACATCCTTCTTTATAACCTAATGTCTAATGTGAAAGTATCTGCAGATATTGTACTTGATTGTATGCCACTGGGGGGGAGGGAGAGAAAATGTGAAATTCAAAGAATTATGGAAATGAATCTTGTAAACTAAAAGTAAACAAATTAATAAAGACCATGAAATTTAAAAAAAGAAAAGAAGGGGCGGCTAGGTGGCACAGTGAATAGAGCGCTGGCCCTGGAATCAGAAGGACCTGAGTTGGAATCAGAAGGACCTGAGTTCGGAGCCGGCCTCTGACACTTAATCCACACAAACAAAAACCTAGCCGTGTAACCTTGGGCAAGTTACTTAACCCCAATTGCCCTAAAGGGGCGACTAGGTGGAGCAGTGAGTAAGAGTGCAGGCCTCGGAGTTTGGATGACCCGAGATCAGATCCGGCCTCAGAAAATGAGCACCCACGAATAAATAATGACTAGCCGTGTAACCTTGAGCAAGTTACTTAACCCCAATTGCTTTAAAAAAAAAAAAAAAAAAGAAAAGAAAAGGAATCTCCAGAAGAAAGGAACTCTTTCCAGTAACTCTTAATGGTAAATGAGAAAGGAACAACTAACTGCAAAAAACCTCAAGATGACTGATAAGCTAATAAAAGAATTAAAAGGAGAAAAAAAAGGAATAAAAATCATCTCTCTTAAAGATAACAAAAAAGAATCTGTTTTATAAGTGATGGTGGATAATTCTAATGCATTTATGTAACACTATATACTATAGTTATCTGTATCACTGTCTTAAGCCCCTACTAGTCCAGGGGCTTAAGGTAGCACACTATATGCAACACTGGACCTGGAATAAGGAAGGCTGAAGTTCAAATTTAGCTTTAGGCACTTGTTAGATGTGTGACTTTAGGCAAGTCACTAAACCTGTCTGCCTCAGTTTCCCCAACTTTAACATGGAAATAATAACAGCAACGTTGTTGTGAGGATAAAATGAGATATTTGCAAAGCACTTAGCACAGTACCTGGAACATAGTAGGCAGTATATAAATGCTTATTCTCTTCTCCCTTCCCCTTCTCTACTAGATTTTAAGATCTACAAGAACAAGGACTATGTATTTATCTGAACTTTTTATCACGCTTCCTGGTTAGGACATAGCAAAGGGTTAATAAATGTTTTTGAACTGAATTATACTATGGTAACATACAGGTTTAGGCATTGCTGTAAAATGGAAGGCTTTGTCTAGTCTCAGCTTTCTAAGAATATAAGAAGCATCATAATGTTGTGCATTTGTCAGATCTTGCTGGAATTTCATAACTTCATCCCAATCCTTAAGGCACACTCTAATCTAAAAGCAAGAAAAGAGAAATATTATTAAATATATAGTTCAATATATATTATATGCCTACAATTAAAACACTGGCTTTTCTAACCAAAACATTCTACTATTAATATATTTTGTAAACTGTTATCTGTTTCAGACTACTCCATGAGAACATAAAATATTACCTTTTGCTTTGGTTCACAGAGCTGTGTATTATACAGTCCATACATAAGATACAAAGCACCAACTCTAATTTGAAAGGTGTATGGAGGTAAAAAATATTTCCAAGCCAGAGCCAAAGCTTCCTTTGTAAACTTGTTTTTTTCCATATGTCTCGTTCTGCCACTAGAAAATAAGAAAGCATATTATAGCTGAAAAAAATTGGAGAGCTATCTTTTTATAACAGAGGAAGAAAAAGAATAGGTTTCTAGTGAGGACAATGAGAACAAATGACAGACCAAAAGAACATTAAGGAAACAAAGCTAAGGATTACGAAGTCCTTCGTAAAAGACTAAAGACGCTAAGGGGAAATGTGGTATTTTCATCACTGCTGTTAATCAAAGATGGAGCCTTCAGAAGAGAAAGGCAGAGATCAAGGAAGAGTCTAAGAAATCTGGATTTCTGGAACACAGATTAAAATACATAAATAAGGGTTCTTGGCTAGTTGGATACAGTATACATAGCAATGTTTAGTAGAAAATGTATTTGCCAGGAGTCTTAAAAGATAATCAAAAGAGTTTAAACTAAAAATGGGGTGGGAGAGAGGAGAAAATTTTCAGGTCAAAGACCGTAAAGTAGTTACAATCTAGGATGAAAAATTATAGAGAAGTCTAATATTCACATGAAACAGACAAACAAAAAAAAGCTATTGTCCCAAATTTCTTTATCCACCTAAAACAACAACGGATTAGATGCTAATACAGGACAAATTTTACTTCATGTTTATTGCTGAGACTTAATGGAGTTAAACTTTTTAGACACTCAACTGAGCTCCCTTTATTCAATCCGATTCCAGCACTGAAAGGGGGCTTTGGGAGTCCTTAGAGCTGAGCTCCAATTCTGACTCTTCCATCTACTAGAAAGTGGGTTCAAATCCTATCTCGGTCATGAGCTCCCGGTATGATCTTAGGCTCGCCCAGGTCCGCTCCCAGGCTCTGCCTTCCAGAACGTGTAAGGAGGTGAATAAGGAAACCCGGGGCTGGAGGGGGGCATGTGGATAGAAGGGGTAGAGAGGGAGGAGAGAAGGAGGGGGAGGGGGAAGATGGAAAAAAGAAAAGGAGCAGCTGGGGGTGGGGGGGCACGAGGGATGAGAAGGAGACTGAGGGACGGGACGGAAGAGAAAGGCCAGGGGATTGGAAGACTGGAGAGGGGGACGGCTGAAGAAGAAACTCACTAAAAGATGGTATGAAACTTCACGTCCCTCCACAATGCGGTGAAATCCTCGAATCGGACACTGTCAGTCTCCTGGAAACGAGTGAGAAGCGTCTCGAAGTCCGAGTGCAGGCCCCCGGGAGTCCCCATGCGGCCGCCACAGCTCTACAGATACCTTATCGCCCGGCGCCCGACGCTAACAGGTCGCAGTCTCCGAGGAAACGCAAATCCGGCCACTGCAAGGCGCTCTAGGATCACGCCACGACGCGAGCGCGCTCGTCATACGTCGCACGTCGTACGTATCACCCCGGCGTACTACCTCGTACAACTTAGGCTGGCCCCGAAGATCCCGGAAGAAGTCCTAGTAGAGGTTAAGGTTACAGTGCATGTGTGGGCTTCCGCTTCCTTTTCCCTCCTCGTGACCCTTACTTTCTTAAAGGGCCCGTTAAGCATGTAGGAGGAAGAGGCAGGGAAGGGCAGGGCAGGGGAGGGCTGGCCAGGGCAGGGCAGGGCCGAGCAGAGGAGGGAAGGGGAAGGCAGGGAAGGGAAGGGCAGGCCAGGGCAGGGGAGGGCAGAGGAAGGAGAGATCTTTGGACCTGCTCAGTGCGGGAATTTGATTTGCTTGACTACACATTTGTTCCTGGGTTTTGTTTTAATTCTGTCTTTTTCACCACCACCCCCCAAAGGAAGTGGGAGGGAGGCAAAATAAAAGTTTTACAATTGAAAAAACATTTTTAAAACTTCTAAGATCATAATGGAAAGCCATAAAAATTCCCTAACCACCAAGAATCAAATGAGATTGCACATGTAAAAGACTTCAAAAACTTTAAAGCGCTATTAAATGCTAACCATTAATTATCATTAACTCTTAATAATTTACATTTCCAATAGCACCCTACAGTTTACAAAGCACTTTCCTCACAATAACACTGAGGTAATTAGTGCAAGGAACGATGATAATATCAATAATGACAGGAAAGGCTTTAAAACTTGCCTGGCAGGGGGTCACTAGGTGGCACAGTGAATGGTCCTGGAGTCAGGAGGACCTCCAATTCAAATCCGACCTCAGACACTTAACACTTCCTAGCCATATGACCTTGGGCAAGTCACTTAACCCCAATTACCCTGCCCTCCTAAAAGCAAAAAAACAAACAAACAAACAAACAAAAAACTTGCCTGATGTTTGCCTGCGTTATGAGCTAAACGGGTATTATCCTCATTTAACAGATGAGGAAATTGAGGCTTGGGAACATTAAGGGACTGGCCCAGTGTCACATAGCTAATGTCAGAGGTAGTATTTGAAATCATGATTTGCTGACTCAGCCCAGCTTTCTGTCCACTATGTATTTCCATTTCACAAATGAGAAAAATGAGACCCAAAGAGATTCAGTAATTTGCCAAAGACTAAAAATTTCAGACTCAAAAAATGGATATGAACTGTGCTTTTCTGATTCAAATGCACTTTCCACTAAGAACCTTTTGGTCATTTTTCCTATATCTCCTTAAAGTGGCCACATACTGGCAAGGTCTTTCCTCCAAATCTACACTTAGGTAACACTTAGATTATGAGGACCTAATCCTGGAGCCTGCTCAGATTTGTCATTCCTGGTGGATTATACTGAAAATGCAAAATAGTCTCTGCTGCCAATCCAACTTGCAGAATTTAGTTTTCTACCATGATGATTTAGGATTAATTATATACGAAAAGTCTTTTTGTTGGTAAAGATCTAGAAGACTGATGACTCAGTAGAAATTGAACCATAAATGAGTGTACTTGTAGAAGTTTCAAGTAGACAATAACTTGTTCTCTTCACTACCTTTGAGAGAGGAAGATTGCTTTGAGTTGCTGGGTTGGGGAAAACTACCCGCTTCTCCCTACCTAACTGACAACACTTTAGTTACTTTTGTGTTTATCCTTTTCTGGTATTAGGCAATCAAGTATTCTGAGGGGGTGAAGGGGGGACTGGGGAGCGTACCAGTTGACTGATGAGACTGGAAGACCCATCAAAGCTCTCAAAAAAGGTCTAAGCAGCAATTGGAGCCTATAACAGCCAAGTCAGTCAATAAACCTAGTCAGTCAATAAATAATTTATTAAGCATCTTTTATATGCCAGATAATGCTATGCTCTGGGGACACAAAAAGAAAAACCAGTCCTCTGCCTTCAAGAAACTCTGTCTAATGGGGGAAGGACATCATCCCACAGTAATATCCTCCCACAGCAGTTGATCAGTCTATTTGACCCAGCCCAACAATGGATTTACCCCATCAATTAGTAATGATGATGATGATGGATGATTGTTAGTATTTATATATGCTAATATTTATATAGCAATAATGATTGCTAATATTTATATAGCACCTATATGTTCCAGACACTATGTGCTACAATTATTGTCTCCTATGAAGCTCACAAAAACCCTGGGAAATAGGTACTATTATTAACCCCATTTTACCAATGAGGAAACTGAGGCAAACAAGTTATGGGGAAGAATCTGTTCCCTCAAGTTTGTAAAAGAATAGTCTAAAGGAATGAGCTTTATTCTATCAACTTTTTTTTTTTTTTGCAGGGGGGAAGGCAAGGCAATTGGGGTTAAGTGATTTGACCAATGTCACACAGCTAGTAAAGTGTTAAGTGTTTGAGATCAAATTTGAACTCAGGTCCTCCAATGCCGGTGGTCTATTCACTGCACCTCCTGTCGGCCCCTTACTTCCCTCAAGTTCTACAATGCTTACACTGTCTCATACTGTTTAGCATGCCTCTCATCACAAGACAAGGTATAAGTAAATATTTCCTATTGTTGTTATCTAATTGTTTCATGAATGTTAATCTTGTCTTCTCAAAAAGGCTCCTCCTCATTACATGGCTAGCAAACTAGAACAAGTTACAATCCAAAACTCTCCAATACACTTCAATTACACACTATGATGTCTCTCCAGAAGCAGGCTCTCCAGACCTTTCCCCACTGAGGTTCAAATCATCTGAATATGCTACTCACCAGCCCCCACATCTGACACCAAAAATGAAGACAAAACAATTCTTCCTCTCAAAGAGGTGACATTCCACTGGGGAAGACAGGAAATTTACACAAGTGTATAAATCATACAAATTATTTCAGGAAGACAGCTCCAACAACTGGAGAATCAGGGAAGTCTCACACATGAGGTGGCATTTTAGCATACTTGGAAGGAAGCTAGGAATTCTACAAGATGGGCAAAAGGACAGACCAAATTTCAAATGGGGTGCAACTTGTGATGAGGCACAGAGCAGGAGATGGGATATCTATACAACCCTATCTATCTATTTATCTATCTATCTATCTATCTATCTATCTATCTATCTATCTATCTATAGCACAGCTACCCTTTGAATAAGGAATACTTGTACAATTCTGTTTAATTTGTTTATTAACTCATTTATATTGTTCTAATGAGTATAATAAAATCAACTTGAGATTTTAACATGAGGAAGTAAAAATGTTCTCATAGTCAGTGGGTGACTGTAATATCTGGGATTTAACACTGGAATACAGGAACAGAAAAATTTGTTCAAAAGAAATATATCTAAAAAAATGATGGAGAGGGTAGACTCATGATGCCAAGGTTTTTTTTTTCTTTTAATTTTTGTGATTCAGTTATCCTAAGTATCATCATTGGATATCAAGAATCCCATCCAAAGACCTGAGATTTGGGGGCAAGAACACCATTTGACATAAATTGCTGAGAAAACTGGTGAGCAGTTTGGCAGAAACTAGGCATAGACCAATATCTCACATCATATACCAAAATAAGGTTAAAATGGATTTCTGAGTTAGCTATAAAGAGTGATGTCATAAGCAAATTAAGGGAGCATAGAAAAGTTTACCTGTCAGATCTATGAAAAAGGGAAGAGTGTATGACTAGACAAGAGATAGAGAGGGTCATGAGAAGTATAATGGATAATTTTGATTACATGAAATTTAAAAGTTTTGCACAAAGCATTGCAAGTCCATCTTGCAAGCAACTCCCAAAATACTAATTTCTCTGTTTGACATCACACCCTTCTAGAATTTACTCCAGAATACCTCCAAATATAAGCTCAATTCTAAGTCTATTCTGATGTTGGCCAAAAGGCCCCCAGCATCCATATAGATGTGAGGATGGTCCTTGTAACAGGAAAAGGGCCCAACTATGATGTGTGTGAATAAATCTCTGAAATGAATCAAAAAGGAAGCAATCAATCAATTAATAAAAGTTTATTTAACACCTACCACTTTGCCAAACATCGTGCTAAACAATGAGGCTACAAAAATAAACAAAAGGCAGCCCCTGCCTTCAAGGAGCTTACAGTCTAAATGTGAAAGACATGTCAAAAAAATACAGAAACAAGCTCTACAAGATACATAGGAAATAACAATTAACAGAGGGAAGGCACTGGAATTAAGGAGGGTTGGGAAACTTTGTCAGAGGTGGGATTTTACTTGGCACTCGGTGGAAGCACCCCGATAGAAGGAGGAACAGGGTGCCACGCTTTAGCAGTCAGTTTACTGAGTGAGCGGCAAGTGTGGCTGAAGCACGGCAAGCTGTAAGCTCTGCTTGGACAGGACTGGCCTGATGCCAGGCGGAGGAGCCTGTGCTGCCGCTTCCGTCCGCGGGCCTGAGCAGGGGAGGCAGAGGAGGCTGCGCCCCGAACCCCGAACCCCGAACCCCGGGGGCGAGATCTCACTTCCGAAACGCAGATCGCGTTTTTGCGGTGATGCCTTCTGGTTGAAACTGTGCCCTCGGCCAGCGCATCGCCTTAAGCAGCTGAAGCCCGACTTACTGATTTCCGAACTATGGAAGCAGAAAAGAAACCAGAGACCGGAGCCCCGAGAACACAACCTCCACCTTCTTCATCATCCAATCAGAACAGGCCTGCACCTTTAAAACCAAACTACACGCTACAATTCACATTAGTAGGGCACACGAAAGCTGTTTCTTCGGTAAAATTTAGCCCTAATGGTGAATGGCTAGCAAGTTCTTCTGCTGATAAGCTCATTAAAATTTGGGGAGCATATGACGGAAAATGTGAGAAAACAATATCTGGGCACACACTGGAAATCTCAGATGTTGCCTGGTCTTCAGATTCCAGCCTTCTTGTGTCTGCCTCGGATGATAAAACTCTGAAAATCTGGGATGTGAGCTCCGAAAAATGTCTACAAACCCTGAAGGGACATAGCAATTACGTCTTTTGCTGCAGCTTTAACCCCCTCTCCAACCTCGTCGTTTCCGGGTCTTTTGATGAAAGCATAAAGATATGGGATGTGAAAACAGGGCAGTGTCTCAAGACTTTACCTGCTCATTCTGACCCAGTGACAGCCGTGCATTTCAATAGTGACGGATCTCTGATTGTGTCAAGTAGTTATGATGGTCTCTGCCGCATCTGGGATACTGCGTCAGGTCAATGTTTAAAAACTCTTATCGGCGATGATAATCCTCTTGTATCTTTTGTGAAATTCTCTCCGAATGGTAAATACATTCTTACTGCAACTCTGGATAACATCCTTAAACTGTGGGACTACAGCAAGGGAAAGTGCCTAAAGACATACACTGGCCACAAGAATGAGAAGTATTGCATTTTTGCTAACTTTTTAGTCACTGGTGGAAAGTGGATTGTGTCTGGGTCAGAAGACAACCTTGTTTACATTTGGAACCTTCAGACAAAAGAAATTGTGCAAAAGTTACAAGGTCATACAGATGTTGTGATCTCCACTGCTTGTCATCCTACAGAAAACATCATTGCATCAGCTGCATTAGAAAATGATAAAACAATTAAACTTTGGAAGAGTGACTGTTAAACCCTTTTCAATATTACCTTACAGACTTTACAGGAAGTAAATCCTATTGGGCAAAGAACTTAAATATTTGAGAATGTGATTTCTCGGCCCAAAGGAAAATCTCTTTTATCCTTCCTAGGCCTGGATTAGGTAAGAAATGGCAGTATCTGCTTGATTTGATAAATAGAGGAAACAAGCATTTATTAAGTATTTACTTTAAAATATGCTAGGTGCTTTACAAATATCTCATTTGTGCCTCACAACAACCTTGGAAGGTGCTGTTATTATATCCGTTCAAGAGTTGAAGAAACTTGGGCAGACAAGCTAAGTGACACAGCTAGTAAGTGTCTGAGGCAGGATTTTAGCTCACATCTTCCTGACTCCAGGCCCAGTGCTCTATCCACTGTGACATCTAGCTAGGGTAAAATTTTGCTTATATTACTAGACCTCAAAAAGCTCTGGTGATAGTTCTTGCCAACTATCATGATGCTGTAAAAGGAAAAATTTTGATCTATTTTGTGTATGTCAATAAAAAATTGAATTTTTAATTTTTAATACAGAAAGATTTCATCTTGGACTTCCTTAACTAAAGTTTCTGTATCTTTTTTAAAGGTGAAATCTATACATTACATATACATTTCTAATTCTGTGACTAAAAAAATTTGTTTTTGTCTTTCTATCTCCAAGTTTCACTGACTTTGTATTGAAGTATCTTTTTACTTTCTATATAGTTGATTACTTCTTGTTTTATATGTATATATACGTATAAAATAATAGAACATGTCATGTTTCAAGTTGTCTACTTTTTCCCCTCTGACCACTAGTTAATTCCTTCTTATAGTGATTTTAAACAAATTTTGATGTCTTTCAGAGGAAAAAAAAACCTCAGAACACTGTAATGTTTTTCAATGTAAACACAATTTTGTATTGTGAAAGTTCATAGTATAAAACTTTTAAGTCTATCACTATACACTTCAGTCTCGTTATTTTTACTCAAGGGTTTAGAGTTAAACTATAAAATTTAAAACATTAAAAATTTCTGTTAAAAAAAAAAAAACTATGTGTAGTCAGAGAAACCACCCAAACAGAAGCAGCTGTCACAAAGAAAGGAACCTGGATTCTAGGTGTGAGGATCTGTGGGTCATGTGGTTAATCCTCAATTACAGACCCCAACGTGGGAATCTTATATTCTTTCTCTCTTTGCGTTCGTTCTTTCTTGGAAGTTTTAAACCTTTGAGCACAGGAAAGTCCATTTACCTTTCTTTAGTTTTAAACAGTTACCTTGTATTTATTATAAATAACCAGTGTAAATAGCTTGTAAATACAGTTGGGAGGAGACAAGCCAGGAGGAAACAGACCCAAAGAAGAGGTAAAGATCAATCTAACACAAAGGTATTTTTGTTAGAAGCAGTGTCTAGGGCCTCAAAGTTAACAAAAGAATAGAGTTACAGATTTTTTGATACTGTTTTACAGAATAGTAAAGGGATATTTACTTTGGGAAACCCATCTACACCAGAGTGTAGAGAACAGGGCAATGAGCAAAAAAATAGTTGAATGACCTTCACCATGCCACTATGGTTAAAGAGCCACCTAAGGTAAAAAAAAATGCAATCATCATGTACAGGATAAGTTTTATTTCAGAAGACACAGAAACTTCAGAAGATACAAAGGACTCAAAGGAGCCTGTAAGCAAACAACAATCAAACAAATCAATAAACATTTATTAAGTCATGTGCCAGGTAAAAGCAGACAGTTCTGGACTGGATTCAGGCTAGTCCCTCAGACATTTACGTTTGATAAGTCATTCAAAGGTGCAGTGGGCTACTCAGTGTCCAGCACTAAGTATGACCGGAGACATGAGTAAGAAATGACCAGGCCATGTGGGTAGTTCCAGGAATAACCATGAACTCCATTCATTGATTCTTAGGACAAGGTTTTTATAGAGCAATATGACAAAGGAAGGGGACTCAAGTTTTCTTATCCTTACCTTAGTCTGTTATATCCTGGAAGTAGCATAGATAGATAATTTGATAAGGATTTGTTCTCTAGGTGCCAGAGAGTCTTAGGACAAGTCAGTTAACTCCTTTTATATGCAGTCACATTACAAAGGATGTTCTGGAGAGCTGGCTTCAAGGCCTAAGCCAAAGCAGTGATCATTGAGGGCATTTGCATAGGAGTCAACCATCTAAAAATAACTAAAGTCTTGGGGAAGAGCCTATTGGTCTCAGAACTCAAACAACATCCTTTTAAGTATAATCTATAACAAAGAACTCTGAAGGAGCTCTTTGATGTTAAAGTCCACTATCATTGGGTAATTCTCTGAGTCCTGGATAAGGCCTCTTTGGCTCCCAACACAAAGGTTAACAAAAGGAGATATATACTTAACCCACAGTAAGTAAAGGATATTTAGCAAGGGAAAGGGAGGACATAAGGAGTTGATTCAGCTTCTTTCACTGAGTATCACCAATCTTGGTTGGCCAACCAAGCACCAACCATGCCTAGTGTTCCTCCTGTTTTACACTCTGACAACCAGGATATAGTATCAACAGCCTGAGCATTTCATTCCCTAATTTTTACTGAGTCCAAATTTTACAAAATAAATCCTTTTATTAAGGCATTTTGTTCTGTGAAGTTTGGATTCAGTCAAAGGGCTGCACTTGAGGACCTAGAGCACCACATGTGGCCTTGAGGCTGCAGGTTCCCCATCCCTGCCAAAAAAATTAATCAAGACTTGAGGATGGTTACCTTTTAAGGAAAAGCTAGTTTAACTTGCATGGAAGTACTGATAAGAAATTGCTCCCAACACAGTCATAGCATAATATGTAATGCATAAAAGAGTTGGCTTTACAGTCAAGAAAACCTGGATTCAACTACTATTTATGACATTTATTGGCTTTTTGACAATGAACAAGTCATTTAACCTCATAGAGTCTCACATAACTCTACATAAGTCTATTCTAACTTTGGTGGCCTGCGGCATCTTTCTCATAAGAAGTTCATGGTGTTCACTTATAGAACCTTGTATTATTCTGGGTTTCCCTGACCCCAGAGGAGTGAGGTTTCTCTTGTACTCTGGTTCACTATGCTCCTACCTTAGAGTCAAAATCTGAGGAAAATCTCCCAAAGAAAGCTTATCTATGGCTCATGTCCAGAGTCTGCTCAGAAAGGGTTTAACATAGTCCCTTCTAGAAAAGGTATAGAATGGACACTGGGAAAAGAATGGCTATTTATTTCATCCACCACAAAAGATTCTTTTTTTTTCATTTTTGACACTTTTATTTAAAGCTTTGAATTCTAAATTCTATCCCTTCTTTCCTCCCTGAGACAGTAAGCAATCAGATGTTATACATGTGCAATCATGTAAAACATTTCCATATTAGCCATTTTGTACAAGAAGATTCAAATAAAAGAAAAAAAGAAAGTCTGTATTCAAACAATATCAGTTCTTTCTCTGGAGGCAGATAGCATGCTTCAGCATTAGTCCTTTGGGATTATCTTGGATCATTGTATTGCTAAGAATAGCTAAGTCATTCACAATTTATCAAATAATATTGCTGTTACTGTGTACAATGTTCTGCTTCTTCTTCATAGTTCACTTCACTATGCATCAGTTCATGTAAGTTTTTTTCAGATTTTTCTGAGATCATCCTGCCTGTCATTTCTTATAGCACAATAATATTCCATTATATTCATATACCACAATTTGTTTAGCCATTCCCCAAATAATGGGCATCCCTTAGATTTCTAATTCTTAGCTACCACAAAAAGAACTGTTATATAAATATTACAAAAGAAAATTTTAAAACAGGCCTAATAACATGTTTTTAAAAATACTTAAAACACAAACAACAGCCTATCGCTATGATTTTAATTTTTCAAAACATAAAGGCACTTTGTGGAACTCTGGAATAGACATGGAACAGGCCTGTACTAGCTAATCAAATCACAAAGTCCAGGGTTACTAATCACCATGCCTGTTGAGTCCTTTGAGTTTAAAGTAGATTCTGACCATGGTCATCTTACTCCTTCAAGAAACAGTGTTGTAGCAGGAAGTATATATATCTCATTGATCAGCTCAGGAGCCCAGGGACAAGACTGCTAATTAGTATAAAAACAGTTATCTCTGAGGGTCACTGTGTTCTCATTGGTTCAATTCCCTCCTTTGATTTAGAGTTTATTTTTAAAACAGAAGAAAATAAAATTTCAGTGTTTTTGTTCAGATCTGGCAAGGATGCTTTTCTTTAAAATTAATGTAGAAATAGTTATTTTATATGTGAAATATTTAAATGAGTATTTCTGAAAATTGGCCTCCCTGGAGTCACTTATCCACCACCCCTTGACAAAAAAAAGTTAGAAATAGTATTTTTTCTAGAAGTTTACCAGTTTAAATACTAAAACAATTTACTCAAATTATTCTTACCCTAGGCAAGATTTTATATTACACCAAAAATGAAGTAATTACATTCTTAAGAAAATATAAGAAAAAGAAAGGGAACCAATAACATTGTTTCTTTTACCATTTTGGAATATAACAAACACTCCTTCTGTACATTTTTTTGCACATAAATGCAAATTGTAGTTAAATTTTATGTTATCTATGTAAACTATAGGTTAATCTGTCTGAAAACAGAAAACAATTAGGATAATTGGCATGCTTCTATTAAAATTATTTTTTTTCCATTTTAAGCTGATCAGATTGGGCACATTCAGGGTGGTATGGCTATTTCCATTTAAATCTCAGTTTAAGTTATCAAGTTCTAGCTAGGAGAAAATTTGCTTGAATTTTATGTTCTGCATGTTAGTCACAGAGTGTAGAATTTGTTCCAAGAAAGACTCACCATTAGTCAATAGTTCCACGTCATTGTAGCAAGACCCCAAGGTCTGACTAATTTACTGTTTTTTAAATATGAATGTGATAAAATAAGTCAGCAAACTACAGGCCAGTGAGTTTCACTTTAATTCCTGGGCAAATCCTCAAACAGATAATTACCATAGTGGTTGAGGAAAATCTGAAAAAGAGATGAGGCAAAGTGTAATGCCAATGCTACACCCATAGCAGCTGCTATGAATATGTATGGGTATTTCCAGGGTAAATTTGCAAAATACAATAAACTCTCTTCCTAAAAGGCAAAACCAAAATATTTATTTGGGACCTCATTAGAATACCAGTAAGATCTAAACAGGTACCTATCACTAATCCAGGAAGCACCGCATCTTAAGCCTTCTGTCAGGTCACAAAAATAGGTTTCCCTAGGCAAGATTCCTCTCTCTGCCCACTCAAGATGCTTCTCTGTTCTCTGCTCACACTTTCTGCTTTGTGCATCTCTCTCTCTCTCTCTCTCTCTCTCTCTCTCTCTCTCTCTCTCTCTCTCTGTCTATCTCTCTCTCTTCCTCTCTCTCTCATTCTGTCTCCTCCTTGGGTAAGTTCCTCCCACACTCAGCTCTTGTGTTAAACCTATTAATGGGCAGGAAAGAAGAATTCATGTTAGTGTTCTATTAAAAAAAAGTTTTATTTAAAAAAGTAATCATAAACTATCCTCTTTTGACAGGATTACTAAATTAGTGTTTGAGGACAGTAACATGGATATAATTTTGCCTACATCTTAACAAGACTTGTTTTTTTTAATTCAGTAACTTGTGGAGAAGATGAAAAGGTGTAGGACAGAACAGTTTGGATGGCTGATTTCAAAGTGTAACATTTGATGGTTCAATATTAATGTGGCAGGAAGTTTCTAATATAGTACTACAGGAATCTGTTTAACCCTTTGAACATTTTCATCATTGACTTTAAGAAACGGTTAAGTGCCATATTTATCAAATTTGCAGATGACACAAAGCTAGAAGGGATAACTAATATGATGTGTTATTATAAAGTTGGGATAAAAAAGATTTTCAACAGGTTAGAGCATTGGGTTAAATCTAATAAGATGATATGCAATAAAGATAAATGTAAAGTCTTGCACTTGCTTACACAAATATCAACTTTACAATTATAGAATTGGGAAAGCATGGTTAGATAGCAGTTGTTCTAAAAAATATCTGGAGCACTTAGTAGGATGAAAGCTAGATATCAATCTGCACTGTGATGTGACAGCCAGAAAAGATATTGATATTGATTAAAAGATATTGATATTGATAGCCAGAAAATGATATTGGGCTACATTGAAAAACATAACTCAACAGGAGTGGGAGGCAATAGTCCATTTAATATGCCCTCATTAGTCCTCATCTGGAATACTGCATTAAGTTCTGGGTGCCACACTTTAAGAAGAACTTTAATAAAATGGAGAGTATACAGAGGAAGGCAAACAGGATAAAAACACGCTTAGCTAGAGGAACTGAGTAGTTTAGCTGGAAAAGAAAGATTCAAAAATGGGGGCAGAGAGGTAAAAAAATGACCTTCAAGTATCTGAAAGGCTGCTATATGGAGGAGAGATAAGACTTGTTTGATATGGCCAAAAGAATTAAATCAGAAGTGGCAAAGAAGAAAATTTGTACTTGATATCAGGAATTTCTTTTTTTTTTTTTTAATAATTAGAGCTATCCATAAGTAGAATGACTTTCCTTGAAGGAACACTGTAGAATGTAGACATATAAAGGGAGCCAGCTCTTCAACATATCTCTGCTTTCCAGTTTTCCTCCTTAGAGACTTCACAGAGAGAGAACTCATTGGGTAAAATCAAGCTCCCTCTACTTGGTATGAACTGAGAACTTATCAGTTACTTACTGATATCTAAACAGCTCATTCATACTTGTGTATTTTCTGGTATATTCTAATCTGCCTAACTTCGGATGTCAGCAGTTTTACAGGTTAAAAAATATGGCAATGTAACCACATTTGTTGAGGACTGAAGTCAAGTATAAATTAAAACCCTCCCCCTTAAGAGGACAGGAAAAATGGTTTTGTTTTGTTTTTTGTTTTTGTTTTTTGCTCTGAAACTATTGTATCCCTAGATCAACAATACTGGGAATGGGACAGGTAGGTATAAAGCTTACCTCTCTTGGAAAGAGGCCAAAGAAAGAGCAAGAGTACAACAGTCCTTTTGCTGCTTTCCTTATGGCAGAAAAAGGAAATGGCAGTATTCTTTGGAGAAGAGGAGCCAGATTCTAGAGATGTCTAACCTCATCAACATGTTTAGAGAATCTTTGTGGACATATTTATCTTATCAGTGGCAATACACCTTAAGCTCTGAAATTTTAAAACTTAACTAATAACATATGTGTGTGCATCCCATTAAGATATACATTCCTTATATCAACCACATAAGACTGGTAGTGTAAATTTCTTTTTCATTCTTCATTTTTACAAATTAAAAAACTGAGACCCAAAGAAGTAAATTTCCCAAAGTCATAGCTGGTCCCTATAACCTACAAGGTTTCCTACTCAGGGCTCCTGACTCTCAATTCAGTACTTTCCCCCTACTGTACAGTCACCAAGTACGCAAAATTCCAATAGTCTTTAAATAAGTGGATTATTTGTCGATTATATATTTTAAAGATAACAGACAAATAAAAGTCATTCTCTCCAGAAGATGGAGAGAGATGGGGAACCCATGAGTTTTGATTTGGAATACTGAGACATAAGGTTTCATATTTCCCCAAAGGGACAAAAAGCCTGGAACCTTTGAATTTCAGCATACTGAAACAAAGCTAGATACAACAGAAAGGGAAAGAAAGCAAAAGAAGTGGTAGATCCCTCCCTCTTGACAACTCTAGACACTTTAGGAACTAATTTAGTACCTAAGGAAAAAAAACTGCCACAGAGTAGGGGGACAGGGGAGCAAGAGAGGGAAAAAGGAAGAATTTAAGATGCAATGAAGAAAAGGACAGATGGGAAGAAAGGAGAGAAGGAGGAGTTAAGACAAAATTGAGTTTAGGTGAATTGGATCTGATGGCAAGAAAATGTTTGAGATAAACCATTTTAGGAACCATTAAAACTGGTCACTATCATCATTATAATTAGTGATTTTATATTAGCTGTTTTCTATAAAGTATATCATACTTAAAGTTATAATTTTTACTTAATTACATTGTTCTAGCTTTAGTAATAAGAAAAAAGAAGATTCTCTCTAAGATTACCTTCTAGCTAAAAATTCCATAGTTTTATAACTTCTGATCTTGTATAGCACCCTCCCATGGCTATTTCATCCTAAAAGGAGAATCTTAATCTCTCAAAGAACTGACATCAAAACAAACCCTAATCAGAAAAACAACATATTATTGTTCGTTATAACATGACCATTTACTACTCTGATGCATTTATAATGTCATCTAGGGAATATTCCCTTCATATTAAAAAGGACAACCCCTGGGAGCAGCTAGGTTGCACAGTGAATGCTGTGGAACTGGCCCTGGAGTCAGGAGGACCTGAGTTGAAATGTGGTCTCAGACACTTAACACTTACTAGCCATGTGACCCTGGCCAAGTCACTTAACCCTAACTGCCCTGCCCTCCCCACTCCAAAAAGTAAAAAAAAAAACCTTCAAACCATATCCCTTATGATTCTAGTTGTGTCTTTCCACAATTCTTAAATGTGCTTTGCACATATTAAATGCTTAATAAATGCTTCATTCATTCACATAACATCCATCCTATTCACTGGAGACGTTACTTCTGTCTGCTACCAGTGATTCACTTTGCATCTTTACTTGTCTCACAGTCTTGACAGAGAATCAACTAATTTTTTTTTTCATTCATACAGTATATATTGGAAGTGTCAAACATGGTGGCAACTCTCCCAAGTACAGCCTGAACCAGATTAAAATATAATTAGGAAATATTTAACAAAATTTTGACAATAAAATATATAACATAAAACATAAAAAATAAAACATTATATTTTAAAACTAAATCAACATGCATCCCACAGGGATTCTTATGTATGGATTAATGACCCCCCCCATTTCTATTTGAGTTTGATACCACTGCTATACATGTCTTCCATAATGCTTTTAAGCCACTTCTTATCCATGTTAAGTCAGGGCAGTTAGGTGCTACAGTAGACAGAGTACGAGACCTGAAATCAGGAAGCACCTGAGTTCATATCTGGCCTTAGACATTTACTGTGTGACTCTGGGAAAGTCACTTAATCTTATTTGCCTCAGTTTCCCCATCCATAAAATATGCTGGAGAAGGAAATGGAAAACCATTCTAGTGTCTTTGACAAAAAGACTCCAAATCTCCAAATGGGGTCACTAAGAGTTGGCCATGACTGGACAATAACAACAAAAACCATGCAAGTCATCACTGATAACATACTAAAGGCTACCACATATCTTTCCATTGCCTTTTGGGATACTTATACTTTTGATTTTTTTTTCACACTGTGATATGTGGAAAACATAGTTAGCACTTAATGCTTGTCGATAGACTAACCAACCTTGCCTCCCTCAGGAACTGTTTTATAAGGCTTTCACTGAACAGAATGGCTTTCACTTTAAACAGTAAATATTTAATTTATGCATTCATTCAATGTTTAAAATTAGGGCACATCTTCTAAATGTTTTTGTATTAGATTTTAAACTCCACGAGAGCCACGGCTTTGTGTGTTCCAATGACTTTGCAGCATAACTGAGGAAAAAGTTTAATATGGAGGCAACTAGGTGGTACAGTGGTTAGAGCACCTGCCTGAGATCAAATCTCAGATATTTACTAACAAGTTACAACCCCAATTGCCTCCCCCAAAAAAACCAAAATGGGGCAGCTAGGTGGCACAGTGAATAGAGCGCCGGCCCTGGAGTCAGAAGGACCTGAGTTCAAATCTGGCCTCAGACATTTGACATACTTGCTAGTATTGCCTTACCTTCCTCTCCAAACAAAACAAAACAAAAACAACCCCCAAAGTGTAATACACACTTGTACTTTCCTCATAGGATTTGTTATGAAGAGCCTGCCTACTTAGTCACTGGCAATACTGTCATTGCAATTGACACCAAATTGTCTTCTAGTTGTTTGCAATGTGGTGAAGCAGGGGCCAGATTTTGTCCCTCTCCTGCTCAGTGCTGTCCAGAACAAAAGTGGGCCCCAACAAAAGTCATGTTGAGAGAGAACTGAGGAGTCAACTTTCTGGTGTTAACAGAGTAAGACATCCTTGATTTAAAAAAATTATTATGTGCCTTGAAAATGAATGTTTCTAGTAGAAATGGGGATTCTGCTGGGCTCCAGGTTCCACCACCTCCAATTCATGTAAAAAGTGACTCTGAACAAACTTTGGAGCTACAGAACCCACAAAATGACACAGAGGAGTTAACCTCCCACTGAGGACATCCCAGCAAGGCTGTAGGAATTGGCCAGCACAGCACTCTGGGAGCCGACTCCAGCCCTGCTCCAGCCAGAGGTTTTAGCCCCAAGGCAAGCCTGACTAGCCATTGGCTGGAAGGACTTTAGATCACCAGCAGCTGTGACAGTTTCCAGAATTATCAACCCATAGATGCTAAGGACAAAGTGAGATGTCAGTACAGTGAGGATTTTGGGACCCAGTAGTTGGGAGTGTGGTTGGCCTTTATCACCTGGAGGGAGAAGCAGCCCTACAGCCGCTGCCACCTGGCCACTTCAGTTCCTGTCCTGCAGACTGTAGGGGGACCAAGTGACCAGTCTGAGGGGTAATTGCTCTTGCTTTAACCTGCTTGGATCTAGGGTGGAAGTCCTGGAGTGTGTGACCAGCATGCCAGAGCCTGTGGAGGCTTCAGAGAGGGCATTCAATTAATACCTTTGGCAGCTGAGAATACCCCAGCATTTGGCATAAAGCTCCCCTGTCTGGTAGCAGAGTCCTACTGTGGCAAAAAGACCAAAAGTCAAGTAATTGAATGGCAACATGAGTAAATGAGGGAAGCAAAGCAAACAGAGGAATCCAACATTAGACTCCTATTTTGGGGACAAAAAGGATCAAAGCATAAAACAGGAGGAAGACAGTGAAGTCACAACTCCTGCACCAAAAGCTTCCAAGAAAAAATACAAGCTGGTTACAGGCCATAGAGGAGCTTAAAAAGGATTTTGAAAATCAAATAAGAGAAGTGGAGGAAAAATTGGGAAGAGAAATGAGAACAATGCAAGAAAAGTATGAAATGAGAGTCAACAAACTTACTGAAGAAAATAACATCTTAAAAAATAGACTAACTCAAATGGCAAAAGAGGCTCAAAAAGGCAATGAGGAGAAGAATGCCTTAAAAATCCAAATTTGCCAGATGGAAAAAGAATCTCAAAAGCTCACTGAAGAGAATCATTCCTTCAGAATTATATTGGAGCAAATGGAAGCTAATGACTATGTGAGAAATCAAGATACTATTAAACAGATCCAAAAAAATGAAAAAATAGAAGGCAGTGTGAAATATATCATTGGGAAAACCACTGACCTGGAAAATAGATCCAGGAGAGATAACTTAAAAATTCTTGGACTACCTGAAAGCCATGATCAAAAAAAAGAACCTAGAAATCATCATTCAAGAAATTTTCAAGGAAAATTGCCCTGATGCTTTAGAACCAGAGGGCAAAATAGAGGTTGAAATCCACTGATCACCTCCTGATAAAGATCCCAAAAAGAAATCTCCTAGGAATATTATAACCAGATTCTGGAATTCCCAGATCAAGGAGAAAATATTACAAGCAGTTGGGAAGAAACAATTTGAATATTGTGGAAACACAATCAGGATAACACAGGATCTGGCAGCTTCTACACTGAGGGATCAAAGGGCTCGGAATATGATATTCTGGAGGTCAAAGGAGCTGGGATTAAAATCAAGAATCACCTACCCAACAAAACTGAGTATCATGTTTCTGGGGGAAAATATGGTCATTCAGTGAAATAGAAGACTTTCAAGCATTCTTGAGGAAAAAACCAGAGTTGAATAGAAAATTTGACATTCAGATATGAGAAACAAGAAGGTAAACAGGGAAAAGAAATTATAAGGAACTTATCAAAGTTGAACTATTTACATTCCTATATGGAAGAATGATAATTGTAACTTATGAAACTTTTCTCAGTATGAGAATAATTGAAGGGAATAGAAATGTATATATATACACACACATATATATGTCTATATAGGAGGGTATATGGGTGTATGAATACATAAGTGAATTGTGCATACATGTATACAGGTATACATAAATAGAGGGCACAAGACCAGTTTAATGGGAAGGGATGATACTTAAAAAGTGAAATTAAGAGGTGAAAGAGGAATATAATGAGAGGAGATGGGGAGAGACAGATTGAGGTCAACTATCTCATATAGAAGAGGTAAGGGAAAATGGTTACAGTAGAGGGGAAGAACAGGAAGTCAAAAGGGAATGGGTCAACCTTATTCTCACTGAATTTGGCTTAGGGAGGGAATGACATACATACTAAATATGGCATCTCACCCTACAGGAGGGTGGGGGGAAGGGGATGAGGGGGAGGATGATGGAAGGGAGGGCAGACTGGGGGAGAGGGAAGTTGGAAGCACCCACTTTTGAAAAGGGACAGGATCAAAATAGAGAATAGAACAAGTGGGAGGTGGGATAGGAGGGAAGGAAATATAGTCAGTCATTTACAATATATGTTCTATGGAAATGTTTTGCATAGCTACACATGTACAACCTATATTGAATTATCTTCCTAGTAGGGTGGGTAACAAGGGAGGAAGGGAATGAGTCTGGAATTCAAAGTTTTAAAATCAAATGTTTAAAATATATATACATACATATATATACATACATACATACACATATATATATACTATTATCAATATTATTTTACACATAATTGGGAAATAAGATATACAGGCACTGGGGCATAGAGACCCACCATGCCCTACTGGAAAGTTGGAGGGGGTATGGGAGAGGATATAGGAGAGAGAAGATTGGAGGAGGGGATGTCCAGTGGGATCACTATTTTGGCATGGTGGGCAGGGGAAAAACGGGGAAAAATTTGTATCTCATAATCTAATGATGTAAACTAAAAGTTAATAAAGCATTTGATAAAAAAAGAAAGAAAATGAATGTTTCTACTGACTTTCAGATCTCAAAAAGGGTTTGGAAAGCAAACTCAGGGGGAAGAGCTGAGGAGAAGGCAAAGAATCTAGCAAGAAACTGGACTACACAATAAGCAGGGCTTAAAGACGCAGGTCTTCGGACGATCCATTGCTGAGTACTCTGACTCCTCTCTTCTCCTAGCAACCAGAGTAGAAACAATCAGCAGGCCTCTCCCATTCATCTCCAGTACCTACATCGGATACCCTGTTGGACTTAAAACAGAATTTATATCCATTCTTATAAAAGGAATGATTATGTTATCCATGGTCAGAGTGACTTCCCAGAAAAGAGCTTTGGTTGTGGGTTCAAGTGGACCCTAATCACCTCATCTAGGCCATTGCAATAGCCTGCCGACTGATGTCCCTGTTTCAGGTCTCTCCCTATTCCGATTCATTTTCCACTCAGTTGTCAAACTGTTCTTACTAAAGTGGAGATCTGATCATAATAACCCACCTACCATTCAGTAAACTCCAGCACCTCCTTATTACTTTCAGGATCAAATATAAATCCTCTGTCTTTTAAATTATTTTATTTTATTTTAATTTATGGAATAAAACAAACATTTCCATAACACTGTATTATAAAAAGATGATTGCACATGAAACTGCAAATCTATTATGTACAACTTACTATTCCTTTTAAATATATAATAAAGTTATCATGTAAATTTCTTTTTTTTCTCCTACCTTTTCCCTTCACTCTAGAAGTGGTTGCTATTTGATACAAATATGTATATATGTAAAATTGTTCTATACATCTATTTATCAATTCTTTCTCTGAATGCAGGTAGCATCTTCCTTCTTATGTCTTTTGTAGTTAATTTGGAGTATTTATAATAGTCAAAACGACTCAATCACTCAAAGTTGTTCTTAAAACAATATTGCTATCACTGTATACATTGTTCTCTTGGTTCTGTTCATTTCACCCTTTATTATTTTATGCAAATCTTTCCATGTTTTTCTATGATCCTTGAGCTCATTTCTTGTAACACAGTAGTATTCCATCACAATCATATAACATAACTTGTTCAGCCATTCCCCAATTGATAAGCATCCTTGAAATCTCCAGTTCTTTACCACCTTGCCTCATTAACTTGGGGTTTAGTGACTAGATTCCTTTCTCAAAGACCAAACCTTAAATCCAATCCACTCTGGAGTCTATAGATTGGACAACAATAGGTCCCTGACCTCCTAGCACAGAGTGAATGTAAATACTAAATAATAACTCTCTCTTTAGGCCAGCAACCCAGAGTCTTCTCCTTCCAGTTTGATTTTTTTTTTTATTAAAGGGGCCCTCCTTTGACTCACTTCCTAAAGAGGAATATTCACAGAAGGGGCATTACTTCACTCAAAGTGAGAACCTAGAAAGACCTTAGCCTAAAAGGGCCAGGGTCTCCCATTGCATCCTGGGCCCTCTCCAGTTGTCCTGATGAATATCAGGTCACTGGACCCAGATGGCTCTGGAGGAGAAAGTGAGGCTGATGACCCTGCACAACCCTCCCTCCCTCAAATCCAAGTCAACTGCAAGTCACATCATCTTTCCATGATGTCAAGGTCCTCTTTACCCACTACAAAGAGAGCTGCTATAAATATTTTAGAACATGTAGGTTCTTTTCCTTTTTGCTTAAATTGTCTTTGGAAATAGTTCTAGTCATGGTATTGCTTGGTAAAAAGTAATTTAATAACTCTTTGGGTGTAATTCCGGATTGCTCTCCAAAATGCTTGGTTCAGTTCATAATTCTACCAACAATGAATTAGTGTTCCAATTTTTCCACATCCCCTCTAACACTTGTCAATTTCCCCTTCAATCATTTTAGCCAATCTGATAGGTATAAAACAATAGTTCAAGGGTGTTTTAACTTGAATTTCTTTCATCAATAGTGAGGTCGAACATTTTTTCACATCTCTAAATTGTCTTGATTTCTTGGACAGGACAATGTGAGTTCCAGGCACTTCTTGTCCCAGGGGAAATCAGGAACTGCCTCTTGGTTCCAAGGCTGCACTGTATTCCTTAGAGATAAGGAAGTGCTGAGGGCCACAGTCCAGTTGCCAGCTCACAAGGACGTCTCCTTGATGAGCAGCAGGCGATGTGACTGGTTCGGCCCCCCTCCATTGGTTCATACCCCCATGCCTGAGGGGATCATGCTTGAATCATGCTCACTTTAAAGGTATATAAGGAGCCCGCTTTTTCCTCCCTCAGGCCCCACCATCTTAGAATAAACTACAAGTCATTTCTCTCCCTTGTCTCTGGTCTCTTCAATCCCTCCTGAGAATACAACCTAAGGCTGGCCCTTAGGTTAGAAGAGTTAGTGGCCCCTTACAATTTCTTAATCAGAAAACTGCCTGGTTGTATCCACTGACCATTTATCAACTGGTGAATGACTCATATACTTACAGATTTTACAAAGATCTTTATATATTTGAGATATGAGACCTTTACCTGAGAAACTGTCTATAAAATTTTTCCCTCACAATTTTGTGCTTTCTTTCTGACCTTGGCTACATTTGTTTTTATTTGTACAAAAACCTTTTGTTATCCATTATCCAAAATTATCCATTTTATACCTGACTCTGCTCTCTCTTATTTATTCATAAACTGTCACCTGTCCACAAGTCTGATAAGTAATATGTTCCATGTTCTCAAATTTGTCATATTATCTCTGTCTTTATATCTAGCTTGTGTATCCATTTTGACCTTATCTTACTAAATGATATAAGATATTGGTCTATGCTCAATTTCTGCCATACTGTTTCCCAGTTTTCCCAACAATTTTTACCAAACAATAAATTATTATCCCCAAATCTTAAGTCTTTATATTTGACAAATACAAGGTTACTATATTTATTTACTGCTTTAAATTGTACATCTACTTTGTTGATCTATTTCTTAGTACCACATAATTTTGACAATTACTGTCTTTTAAAGCCCTTGATAACTTGGCCCCTTCCTATCTTTCTGACCTTTTTTAAAATTTTTTTTATTAATTTGTTTACTTTTAGTTTGCAAGATTCAATTCCATAGTTCCTTGAGTTTCAAATTTCCCTTTCCTCCCTCCCCCTACCCCCACGACGGCATAGAGTCCAGTACAGGATCTGCAAATACTTTCACATTAAACATTAGTCAGGTTACAAAGGCTGATTATACTAGATGGAATGAAAAATGGTAAAGAAGAAATAAAACCAAACAATGAAAAAAAATGATCAATTAGTTTGCTTCCATCAGGATTCAAGCTCAGTTTTCTATTTCTTTCTCTGGATGTAGACATCTCTCTCCTTCATGAGTCTTTTGGGATTGACTTACATCACTGCATTGCTGAGAAGAGTCCAGTCTGTCATAGTTGGTCATCACACATATGTTGTGTCTATGATTGTATACAAATTTCTCCTGGTTCTGCTCTTCTCACTCAGCATCAGTTTGTATAAGCCTCTCCAGGTAAATATGAAGTCCATCTGCTCTTTGTTTCTTATAGCATGATAGTATTCCATTACATGCATATACTATAACTTGTTTAGACATTCCCCAATTGATGGGAATCCCCTGAATTTCCAGTTCTTTGCAACCACAAAAAGGGCTGCTATAAATATTTTTGTACATATGGGTCTTCCTCCCTCTTCTATGATCTCTTTGGGATATAACCCTAGAAGTGGTATTGCTGGGTCAAAGGGTATTCGATTATTTATAGCCCTTTGGGCATAATTCCAGATTGTTCTCCAGAATGGCTGGATCAGTTCACAACTCCACCAGCAACGCATTAGTGTTCCAATTTGTCCACATCCTCTCCAGTATTTGTCATTTTCCTGTTTTGTCATCTTAGCCAATCTGACTGGTGAGATGTGGTACCTCAGAGTTGTTTCGATTTGCATTTCTCTAATCAATAGTGATTTAGAGCATTTCTTCATATGCTTATAGATATCTTTAATTTCTTTCTCTGAAAACTGCCTGTTCATATCCTTTGACCATTTATGAATTGGGGATTTCTGACCTTCTTATATCTTATTTTGCCCTGCCCCCAGATCTTTGGAGAGGTAAAATGGTGATTCCAACCCCACCCTTAACAGTATTGTAAGGCTAAACATCTATATAGACCTTTCCAAGATTAAAGAAGGACTCTCCAGAATGTTTGGTTGCTACATTGTCTGGGACCCACCAGCTGTACAAACAAGATCTTCCTCCTTCTCCTTCTTCTATTCCTTCGCCTCCTTCTTTTCTCTCTCTTTCTCTCCTCCCTATCCCCATGTGAGTTGTGCAAACTGCACAGGTTGGAGTGAAAGTGGAGAGAAACAGAGACAGAAAGAGACTATCTTGTCTGTACATAATTGTTTGCATTGTCTTCCTATTAGACTGTGAGCTCCTAGGGAACAGGAACTGTTCTTTGCCTTCCCCCCGCCCCCAGCACAGCACAATTTCTGGTACATAGTAGATGCTTAATAAATGATAGCTTACTGACTTTCACTTATGTGGGTCCTGTTCTTCCACAGGGTCCTAAAATCCTCAAGATTCAGCACTTCACCATGGATGGACTCTTTTTATAAGGAAATTGAATTTGAGGCTCCTAGAAAAGTAAAATTCAAATATTCTAGGGAGTCTCATGTCCTTGTAGACATTTAGCCTTACAATACTGTTAAAGGTAGTGTTGGAACCATCACTTTTGGCTCTGGTGCCTTGACTTGCTGTGAATCAAAGAATCAGAACTGTCCATCTTTTTGAATCAGTCATGGCCACTGTGAAAGACAGATGGACCACTGTCCTAAGCAATTTGTATAAAAGGAAGAAACTATCTCAGAAATGGAGGAAAGAAATTGAGTTTTTGGATTTTAAGATATTGAAGCAAGCATGGCATTTCCAACAAACACACTTTTGAAGACCAAAGGGAAGACAGTTGTGTAAGAAAAGGGAGATATCAAAGACAGTCACTGGCTCTATAGGCATCTTCAGAGTCCCAGGGTGAGGGAGTCCTGAGGAAAGGTCAGTTCTTTCCCCAACTCCCCCTTTTGATGCCTGTTTATCCACAGACATTATAATATCTGCTGTTTTCATAAACTGACTTTTGCCTCAGCCACAAAGAAGCCAGGAACTAATTAGAGACAGAATGAAATATAGGCCAAATGTAGGCCAAAAGTCCACTCTCTACCTAGGTGTTATTAATTTTCTTAATGAGGAGGGAGTAAAATAAACAAGTCTTTATAGTACCTACTATGTGTAAGGAATTGTTCTAAGTGCTTTTACAAATATCATCTCATTTGATCCTCACAACAATCCTGAGAGGTAGAAACTATTATCACCCCTATTTCACAATTGAGGAAACAGAGCAATTAAGAGAAACCAAGGCACAGTGGCTTGCCAGGGTCATAGAGCTAGTTGTTATTCAGTCATTTCCAACTCTTTGTGGCTCTCTTTGGGGTGTTCTTGGCAAAGATACTGGAGTGGTTAGCCATTTCCTTCTCTGGCTCATTTTACAAATGAGAAAACTGAGGCAAACAGGGTTAAGTGACTTGCCCATGGTCACACAGCTAGTAAATGTCTGAGGCCACATCTGAACTCAGGAAGATGTTTCTTCCTGACTCCAGCCTCAGCATTCTATCCACTTTGCTACGTAATTGCCCACATAGATAGTGTCTGGTGTAAAGTTTGAGCTAAGGTTTTCCTGGCAACAGGCCTCATCACTCCATCTAGCCACCAGATACCTCTAATTGGTATCTTGGAGTGACTGTGATTGAACTCAGACTTTTCATCTAAAATAAACTCCCTAAAGCTGGAAAGGAAAGAAACAAGTGAACTTTAGGGGTCATTATATTGCCTGATAGGTTTAAAGCAAGTCAATTATTGTAAAGGTATATTACTGTTAGGCCTGGAACTCACCAGAAGGGAATATATTTTGGAACAGCTACCCAGAAAACATCCTCTCTAGATCACTCATGTTCCAGGGAATCCCTCTTTTATCTTACAAAGATGCATATAGATATTCAGCTTTATGGCACTATTAACTCCCCCTGGAAGGACCACACATTTATGAGTGCTTTTCAAGCAAACACCCTTTCCTTCAGATACAAACCATTTGAAAAACTTACTATAATGGCAGATTGCAAAGTACAGAAGCCTTGCCCCTTTATATAGTGGCTTTAGTTCCTTGCTATGTATCCTCCCAGCACTGAGCCAAAAACATCCTCTTTCCTTTCTGATAAACACAATATTCAGGTAATTCTCCTTCTCTTGATAGAAGGCTGGATCCATGAACTCTTGAACTTAATGTTATTAGCAAAAATAAATAAGAGAAAAAAAATACCTGAGACCATGCTACCCAGATTATTTCCCTTTATCTGTCCTGAAGACCATACATATTCTGGTATCATGCTGCCTAGGAAATCCTCCTTCTCAGGCTAAGAATTAATTCTAGGATTACCTTCAAACTTAGGGATACTAAAGAAACAACCCTTAGCAACTTAAAATGTTCAAGCCATATGGTTGAATACATATTAACCTCTGCCATGTGCTTCTCCAAAAGCACCGAAACCTTACTCTTTCCCCCTTCCGCCCCCCCCCCCCCCCATTCACACAACTGTTGCATTCTCAGGATCTCTCTGGAAGAAAAATGTAAAAGAGAAAAAAGTCTGATTCCTTGATGAAGATAACCTTGTATATGCTTTTAATGCTCTGTTTGGCATTCAAAGTCCTTCATAACCTAGCCCCCTCCTACTTTCCCAGTCTTCTTACACCTTTTTCTGACACATGCTCCTAGATCCAGTGGCCTCCTGGCTACTCCATGAACAAGACACTCCAACTCTCATTTCTTCCTGGCTCTTCCTCCCCTAGCTTCCTTTTAAGTCCCAACTAAAATCATATCTTGGATGGGAAGTCTTTCCCAGCTCCTCTTAATCCTTGCATATTCCTTCTGTTAAATCTTTCCAATGTATCCTGTATGCAGCCCACTTTGCATATATTTGTTTGTATTTTGTCTCCTATGCTAGACTGTAAGCTGCTTGCGACTGCTTTTTGCCTCTTTTTATATCTCCAGCACTTAGTATAATGTCTGGCACATAGTACGTACTTAACAGATGTTTATTAAGGGCTTACTATGTACAAAGTATTTCATAAATACATCATTTTGGTATAATATAGCACTAATTACAGGAATACTGAAGTTAAGACCATGTCAGAGTGTATGAATATTGTCCTTCCTACAACTGCAACATTTCTCTGTCTTTTTCATCATCAAGAATATCTTACAGTGGACTTTCAAGTGATAATATAGTAATTCTTGAACATTAAGTCACTTAATTGTGAGGTCCTCAAGGGACAGTCTTACCTTTATATCCCCACAGCTTAGCACAATGCTGGGCACATAGTAGGTTCTTAATAAATGTTTAAACAGCCACAAATGCTTGTGCTACCCACCTCTCCTGGCTGCTGAGATCAAGGCAGTATAGAAATATGAACGCTTTAAATCTGTTATACTTTAAATCTGACACTGAAGGCTGGTAAAATGGAGAGATCCGGCCCATGGGTCCTACAAGATGCCTTTTCTGATATTTTTGCTTATCAGTGCTCTCTCTCTTTCTTTAAATTATCCTGTATACGCCTATCTGAAGGCAAGGACTCTTTTTCCTTTTATCTCCATGTCCAGCACGTATCACAGTGCCTTAGTGCTTGGTATACTGAAGGTACTCTATGATATGCCCAAAACATTACCTCAGTAATTCCACTGCACTTAGCATCAAATGAAATGGCAAGACATTTCCCACCTGCTTTTGCCATAGTAACCTAGCTTGGCAATTACGTTTGGGCAATCAACATTCCCTTAAGTTACAGAATAAGCCCAACTTCCCGCTTTTTTACGACGGAACTGATTTTGAATACAATGCAAATAACCAATATTCAGATGACTGGGAATCTTACTTTCAGACCACCGTCAGCTGTGCGCACCAAACGTTGAGGGGAAATAAAAGTAACTCCACTGTGCGCCCATCTGTTGTATGGAGTTTGTGGGAGGGAGAGGCTGCATCGGGTTCTTAAGGTTAATTAAAGATAAAAGGCGGTCCTGACCCCCTCGCTACCCTCTTCCCATCCACAGGGCTGGATAAGTGAACAGCCCACTCCCAACATGCACAATCACACGTACGCGGCAAGGGAGCTTGGAGCGGACACATGGAGAAAAAGCTATCGGCTCAGCAGCAGCTCCACAACTGCCCTGGGCTGGAGGGGCAAGCGGCAGGGGAAGGGGCTGTGGTGCTGCGGCCAAGCACGTACGGGGGCGTGGCCTGAAGCTGGACCGGGCGGAGCCACGAGTGAGTCTCCTGGCTAGGCTGGTGTTCAGCATCTTTCTATAAATTTCCCCCGCAACCGAAGGATTCAGGGGAGAGGCTCACCCACTGTCGCCTTTGTTTTGGATATTGTACTGATGAGGCCAGGCTTGTCTTACCAAGCCAGGTTTTTGTGTCACTGAAGTGAAGAGGACGTCAGAGTGGAAGAGTGGGCAGTTAAAAGTATTGAAAAGAGGGAGGAGGATGTTGGTCAAGAGTTATACCTCTTCGTCAGCTATAGGTAAGAATAAAACTACGTATGCACCTTCTAAAGGGAGTCAGGCTGGACCCAACAACCCCTTCCCCCCGAGTTAAATTTTCTTTTTTATAATAAGTTAATAGAGGCAAATGTGCTGCCGGGGAAGGAAAGAGACCTCTAGGTTTGGAGCCAGAGGAGCTGAGGTCCAGTCTTGGCCATGACACTCAGTAACAGCGTAGCTGCCCATGGGAAGCCACCTAACAGCTCTGGGCCAGTTTCCTCATTTGTAAAATGGGGATAAAACATCGGTATCTGTCGTAAATTATTGTGATGCTCAGATAAGAAAGTAAAGTGATTTTCAAACCTTAATGTACTAGATAACTGTCAGCTATTATTTAGATTCATTTGGACTGAATATTCAGCTTTTGCAGAGGTGGAAAAGGCATGGATTATGGAACTGCTTGAAGAATGTGGGAAAAGTTGAAGCAATTATTTTCTGTGTTAATTGCATTTTTGCTAAACCAAACTAGCAAACTGCAAAGGTATCACAACAGTGCACTTTTAGGGACTTGTGTAAAGTTTTGTCCTTCAACTTTTGTTTCATGTCCACTTTTTTTTTTCTGTAAAAATTTTTTGTTTGGGAAGGTGGGCTAACATGTGGATTTTTGTAGGGATAGTTCTCCAAAGAAGCAAAAGTTAAGCTAAAGTAATTTAGCTCAAGGAACCTAGTGTTTCCTATTTGAATGATAGTGGGCTTTGTGTGGCTATGTCCCTTCCAACTATTTATTATCTTGTTTTAATCTTTCTGCTCCAACCTTAATCCCTTGTTCTCTTTTTCTTATGGTCTTTTCCAAACACGTTAATATAATATTTAAATACTAATTTGCAAGCAAATGCCTTTAGTGTGAAAATTAGGCATTTAACTACGGGGAAAGTAATGTACTAAAAATTAAGCACTGAGGGTACAAATGGAAAAATCGAGATGGTTCCTAGCTCACATTCTAGTAGGGCTTGGGAGCAGGTCTCAAGGCTCAAAGGTCCTGAGGGTGCTTTTAGTAAGAGTGGCCCATATAAAATTTCATAAAACACAACTTTATACTTTCTTTGTGAGACTAGTCTTGGCTATCTTTTTAAAGGTAATAGTAAATTTAAGGAATAAACAAAACGTCAAAACTTGGATGCTCAGTTCTTTCTACCATGATTTTATCTTAGCTCTTTAACATATTAACACTTTTAAGGTTTGGAAAGCACTTCCATCTCATTAAGGTGATATTTTCTTGTTTTAATCCTCAGGACTCTGTGAGGTAGGTGCTATTTCCATTTACGGACAAGGAAACTAAGGCTAAAAGGTTATATGACTGGCCCAGGGTCTGTTGCTCATGAGAACAGACCTAAAAATCTGAAATAAGTTTTAGAGAAATTTATCAGGTCATTTGGCAGAGGAGAGTGAGCTAGAGTTGCCGCTCTACCTAGATTCTAAAAGATTTACATTAAGTAGAATTTTGACAAAGGTTTTCCACACAAGAACCCACAGAACCCTACATACGCAGTTGAGCAATATTGCCCAGATGGTAGCCTGAAAACAAGGTAGATTAAGATAGATGTAACTGTAATCCAAAATAGGAGCTTGAGGTGGACCCCTCCAGAGTTCCTGGGTGTGGTAACTGAAAACAATTATGCTTTGGGTGGATGTGGGGGGGGGATCAGAAATACTTTGTAGCCATCTCTGGCATTCCCAGAGAGTCACAAGGGTCAAGTCACATTGTGGGTGTGGACAACTTTAATCAAATAAGGTAGATTTAAACAGTACAATAACCCTTACCCCCACAGCTACTGTCTTGAGGTTATATTTGAATTCAGGCCTTTCTGGCTCCAAGTTTAATACATCTATTAATGTTTCTAGTTATAATCTTCATCACCAGGTCTCATTTCTCAAATAATTTTTTCCCATGTGAACTGAAAATGCTAAATGTAATCTTGCTCCCAATTATCCTTTTGACAGCCAATTTATTAGATCCAGTAAATCTTATTCCTAAATTGACTAAATTTGTTATTGAGTCTTTCAGTTCCCAGATCTTGCTTATTCCTCCCTTAAAAGTCCCACTTTATTACTTCATTTTAACAGAGGTGACCTTAGATTCTCTTAAGCCATAAGCTCTTCAGGTCCTATCAAGTTGGAAAGGCTTTAAAATGGGACTGGCAAGACCCATCTGAAGACTACCTAAAGTTCAGAAAGGCTAATTACCCAAAATTTAGCTTCAAGATGACTTTTTTGTTTTGGGTTTTTTTTTTTTTTTTTTTGTATTTTGGGTCATAGCAACATCTGCATGGAAGGGTCAGTACCCACACCAAGAAAGCTTGATGTATTTTGCTTATCAAAATTATCACTTATTCAAAGGCACATTGAAATTTATAAAAATTATATCTGATCAAAGTTAAAATGTTCTTCAAAATAGGCTATATCAAGTAACCATTCAACTATTCTAATGAGATTTTAGTCTGAAACATCTGATTTATATTTATATTTATTTAATTTTCCTTTTAGAATACGGATCAAACAATCATTTTGACATCATTCTGATCTATGACTCAATTCATTCTCAGGTTTAATAACCTGAAGTAAGGGACTTGATACCTTTGGCACTGAATACCTTATTTTTCCATAAGACACATTATTACTGGACTTTAGATTTCATGTCAGGAGATCTGGTTTCTAGTCCAGGTTATGCTGCATGTACAGTTGTAGTCAAGAAAGCACTAGATTTGGAGTAAGAGACACTGGATTTTTGCCCATCACTAACAGTGTGATCTTGTGTCATGAATGGATTTCCCCCCTTGGCAGTCAGCTGAAGCCATTCTCAAAATAAAGTTTTATGTGAAAGAAACAACAACAAAAGAAACCAACTGTATTGAAAGTTATTAAAATATGAAAAATAAAAGGTTCAGAGGTTAAGAACAAGTGTCCCTTTTGCTTCTGAGTTTATTAATATATAGAATATTCATCATTTCTTATTGACTTACCCCAGCCAAAGTACTGACATTGCATCATTTTAATATTTATAATTTTTAAAATATCTAAACAAATACTCCCTAAAACACATCCTTTATGGTAGGATAATAGGACTTAATATTACTCAACATGACACTTAAGGATTTCACAGAATATTACTTAAGATGATAATACAATAAGGGATATGTAGCTTTAACAGTAGAAACAGTCAAGACAAATTTGATTTTTGCAAAATACTTAGAGGCAAGTGAAGAATTTTAAAAGTTGTGGCTACATTAGGATTCAATACTGTTTGTTGATGAAACAGTTCTTAGAGGGCCTGGTCCACATAAAATGTTTATTGATGTAACAAAACAATACAGTTAGTGTTAGATCCAACCACAAACAACAAAAAGAATAAGGAAATGAAAAATTTGTACAATACCCATAGAAAAACAAGATGTTTAATGTGACAACTATATATTCCTAAAATAAGGTTTCTAAAAATATATTCAGTTATTGAAATCTATATAAAAACATGAAGATGTTAATAGCGACAAAGTGCATGAAACCAAAACGTCAAATATTGAGCAACTTTGCTAACAATGCATGATTTATTATTTATTTATACAGTCCGCTCAAAATATCACCTATACCACACAGGGTAAGCAGAACATTTAGATTTATATCTGTTACACAATATTAGCATAGACTTGCACAACTACAGGTAGGGTTTTGTTGTCTTTTGAACTGGCAGTGACTACAGAAATGTTATATCTCTCTAAATTAAGAGAATTTATCCAAATAAATGCTGCTAGATTTTCCAGATAAAACCCCTGTTTTTTTCTATACCATGTAAATAGCTTCACTCATTTTAATCATAAACCGTACAGCATTTAGGAACCATTATTATATGACTAACAATGACATACTCCAGATTTAACAACTTCATAGGCAAACAAAATTTTCTTAAAAACTAGTCTTATAAATGCAGAATATATTGCATGAGGAACTGCTGGTATTTTTTTTTTTTTAAGAAAATATATTGTGCGATTGTGGCTACGACTTACTGCTGGTAAAAGCATTATTGTTTATGAAAAAATTGAGTAAAACTGTAAAAATTTTTCAACTGCCTATGATCATGATGAAAGCTACTGCCAGTTTAACTATACTGGCATTTCATTAATAAGAATTCAACAAGGGACAAATTCCCTAGCCAAAAATAAATAAATAAAAGGTGCATATTTTAACATTGCTACGATAGTGTACTATATGGTTTAAATACCAAAGAATTATAAAAACGCACTGTTTCTGATTGATTAAAGAACACACTAAAAAAGACCATTAAAGTAAATAAAGTAGAAATGGGACCAAAATTGAGCTAACTGAATTTGTGCAGTATTGTAGCCAGGCTTCTAAAGTCAGATATAGAAAATATAAATAGACTGCTTTAGGTGATTGATTCACCAGTGTCCAAAAGGAATGAGTATTGTGAAAAGTTCAGTTGAGTTGATCCAAAGCTCTCTGTAATTCTTCACCTTGCAGCAGGTTTCTATTTCCTTGTATAGGAACATTAACTTCACAATCATAACTGGTGAGCTGTGGTAGTCCACTTTCATCCATTGATGGGCCCAGGAGTCTACTTACTAAATCTAAAGAAAAACAAACATCTCTTAGAAAAAGCAGAAATTTTACAAAGCTCCATAACAAGTTGATAGAACCTTCTCTGATAACTAGTTTATAGCCATTTATATACACATTTTCTTTACTCTAATATGTAGAGATGTAGGTATACCACCCGAAGACCATCAGGACAGCCCTAGACACTGAATACAACCCCAGACAATGAATTAAAGTAGATAATTTGTATATCTGAGGCAACAACTGACTGCAAATATACCAAGAAGGGAAAAACATGGCAATGCTTAAGCACCTAAGTATTATTCTACTTACTTGGTCAGGGAGGAATCAAAGATGGAGGATTAGCAACACAAAATATTGGAAAAATACTACAGTTCTAGAGTTAGTCAATATGGATTTTATTCGAGGCTCTGCCAGACTATGTAACTTTAGGATTGTCATTTATTTTCTGGGCTCAGTGTTCTCATTTGAAAGAATCACAGAATCTGAGAATTGGAAGGGATCTTAGGGACCATTTAATCTAACTCACAAACTAAAGAAGTGTTTACTTATACATATTCAACACGTGGTCAGCTAGCCTCTGCCTGGAAACTTCAGAGGGGGAACCTTCCCCCCACAACCTATCACACTTTTGGGCAGATCTAATTGTTAGAAAGATTTTTTCCTTACATCAAGCTTAAATCTCCCCCCTTGAAACTCCTACCTGTTTATTCCTGATTCAGCCAATTATGTGCCAGAGGGCCCAAGGAGAACAGGGCATATAATCTCTCTCTATATGATGGCCCTACCAATACTTACAAATATAAGGGGAAAATGAATAGCTCCCCAGTTTTTCTCTGGATTGAGTCTTCACAATTTGACTCCATAATTTTGTTCAACCTTAACTCCAAGAGCTCAGACATGTTGAAGATAAATATAAATTTCCAACGCTGTTTGGCCTCATTCACCTCCATTAGTGCAAATGATTAATCAAATACCTCACTTTTTTCTGAAACTTGTTTTAGTTGCTGTGCTGCCATTTATATTTATATTTGTATCATGTGCTGCCAAGAAGAAAAAGGGAGGAAACTAACCAGAGGGTATTAAGATGACTGTCTTTTGCTCTACTTCATTCTGTTCACTAGATTTGCATCCTTTTACACGTTTCCAAGAAAGAGATATAGTAGCTCCAGGATCATCTGGCTGCTGATGTAATGATCCCTAAAAACAGGAAGACAACTGAAATTCCACTCAATGAAATCTTTACAGAGAAAACTTTGAAATCACTTCTAAACCAACAATATATCAGGATACCGTCTGCTATACTAAATCCTTACCCATTCTTTTTTAACAATATGCCATTGTGTTGAAGAGATAATTCTTTCGTTAATTAACTGCTAAGTACACAAAAATCTGTGGAAATGATTTCAAACAAAATTTACTAGGATATATTTAAATGAAAGCTATATTCATTGATTTATTCAACTAGTACTTCTGTTCCTTATATCAACAAGTGAAGGGACTTGGAAAACAGAAGACCAAAATAAGTATCTTTTTTGAGTTTGGATAGGACTTCTGTATTTGGAAAAAGAAGTAATTATTACATAGTTCAGAAAATCTGTCAGGTAGAGAAGTATATATACACAAACCAGCACTTACAATTCCTACTGCTTGAAAAAGTGAACCTTCATGTTCCATTTTCCTTTTTCTCTGAGAATTCTGCAAAGCTAATATCTTTGGATTAAGCTCCTCATCTATAGCAGTAGTTCTGAAGAGAAAATAAAATCATTCTAATTTGAATAGGCTGTAAAAAACTTTAAATTAGCAAGCCTCATTTATCTGGCATGTCAAGTTTATATTAATGAAGTATTGAAACTTTTTTTAGCAACTATTTTGGATGGAGAGTTTTCAAAGGGGTGCCTTCAGTGTTGTTTTGGTGTGTAGCTTTATTTCTTGGTTCCAAGTTACATTCAAGAGAATTCAGATTTCAAGATAAAGAACCTGTAGATAGGCAAGGTAATACTATCTCACACAAGGTAATACTATCTTACCACAACTGTAAGCCCAAGTCTTAAAATATTACATTTTTCTTGGTCTTATGTAATTGTCTTTAAATAAAGTTACCGCTTAAAGCCTGTCAAGTTTATTTTTTTAAAAAACATTTAAAAGACCACAAATTACATTCTTGTGCTTATAAATGCAAACACCTATCAAGTATTAAAAATTAAACAAATTCTTGAAGGTCCTAAAACAACACTGATTTTTGCCCTGTGGCCCTTTAACCATGCCTAATTCAGTATTTGGTACATGCAGCAAACATTCCATGTGAGAACAGACTTTTAGCGCATATCTAATATACAGGAAGGTGTTTGGGGTGATCCTGGACTATCATGTAGTTACAAACAAAATTAAGTACCAAATATTACTTCTGAACTATTATCTAAATTAAAAGTTGAAGACATGATAGTTGACTAAATAAAGTACAATAATTTCAAGGCTTGACAACAGCTTGGATCGCAATGCCTCTTTTTTATATCCTAGGGATGGCTGAGGAGTAAATATCATTTAAGTTGGTCCTTGAAAGAAGGGAAACTTTCAATCTATATTGGGAAACTGAAATTTTGAATTCTTGTTCACTTCTATGGCTAGAACACAAAGGCATAGTAACAGAAGAAAGGATAAGAATGCAATGGTGGGTGATCCAAGAAAATACTAAAATAAGCAAATTATAGCTAAATCATGGTGCACTGTGAATACGTTGGAAGAGAGTGTATACTTTATTCAGCTAGCAAAAGGTAGAGCTTGACTTTTTTTTAAAACAAGGCAAAGGGGTGATGTGATCAGAGCTATGCATTAGGAAGATAGTATGAAGGATATTATGAAGTCTAGAACAGAAATTCTGGGGACAGGGAGTCTGAGAGGTGATAAGAGCCTGAATTAGTGTAGTGGAAGAGGGTACAGAAAAAAAGAGGACAAATCTGAGAGATACTACAAAGTTAAAAATCAACAGAACTTGTAAGTGGCCCAAGAGAAGAAAGAATTAAAGATAAAACCAAGTGTTCAAGCATCTTCCAATGTTTATTGAATTGTCATGGTCTGTAAGAATGGAAGACTAGTGATGCCTTTAATAAAGGAACGGAATTTTAAAAGATAGGTTTTTGAGGAAAGGTAATCAATTCAGACAGAGGGATCCAAGGTACAGAATGAAACACATTTCTGGACACAACCAACATAGGAATTTGTTTTGCTCAGTTATATATATTTGTAACAAGGGATTTTTTTCTCCCCCCGTTTAAAATCAGTGTCTGGTATCTCGGGAAGAGAGCTAAGGAGGAGAGCTTTCTCTCATTATTTCAATTCATCTTCCACACTTCTGCCAAAGTGATTTTCCTCAAAAACAGATCTAGCCATGTCAACTCCCCTACTATATCACCTTCAGTGGCTCTTTATTTCCTCTAGGATTCAATATATCCTTCTCTGTTTAGTTTTTAAAGCCCTTCTAAACTTTGCCCCAACTCATCTTCCCAAACTTACTGTTGCACTTGGCCAATACAGCCAAACTGGCCTGCTCTGTTTCTTACACACGACACTCCACTCTATCTTTGAATGGACCCCCTTCCACACGCTTCAGATACACTCTCCTCACCTCTGCCTCAAATAATCCTCTCTTCCTTCAAGATACAATTTATATATATATATATATATATTATCTTAAACAATTTTATATTTATTTTCTTTATATAGATATGTGTAACATATGCTCCTTCCAAGTAAGAGACAGCTTCATTCATGTACTCATATCCCTAAAACCTAGAATAGTGCCTGACACATAGGCACACCTAAATACTAGTTGAGTAGGGTAATGGGAGGGAGCGGGGAGAGAGAGAGAAAACTGTAGTATCAAAGAAACCAAGAGAATTGAGAGGAAAAAAGGAAGAGGTAGTAAAACCATGTTAAATAGGGCAATAGTTCCCACCTACTGTCTCTCTCATAATTGGGTGAAAATATAACCACTCTGGATTAAACCTAGAGTCCTCAATTGTATCTTTGATCTCATTAAAATGAAAACTTCTAAAAAGGAAGTTTCTAACTTATAAATGTTATGCTCCATATGTTTAAGTCAGTTGAGAACATAGGAAAAATACTATGAATAGAATTTAGATACTTCGCTTATCTCCAATAAATTTCTTTAAGGCAAAATGTTGCTAAAATACTAAACATTTGAAGTGAAAAGAAGTGCCTTTGTAAGTCATAAGTGAAACAGAAAAAGGAAACTGAAGCTTCAACAAGATGAAAATCACACAATAGATACATATACCTTTTAGTTAATGGTCCACTTATTTCAAGTTAAATGATATGTCATAAATTTTAAAGGGAGATATATGTACTATGATCTTAATTTCTTGCTGCCAAACTCAAAGAAAAATAAACAAGGGGGTTAGAGTGATTAGGGAAATTAATATTAAGAGTTTCAATAAAGACTGGGCAGATCAGGAACCTCAAAAACAGTTGAATACATAATGAAGCTGAACAGAAGAGAAAGCCTACTGATACAATAGAATGTCAGTATAGCAAGGGTAGGATGGGAGCGATGGTTTGAAGTACACTGGGAACAAGAGTAAAATATTTTTCTAGTGGGCAAAGGAAGAACTCTAGAGGCTAGGCTATCCAGAAGTTAGTAATAGCTGGGGTGGTTACATAATAATTATAGGAAGTGCAGATTAAGAACAAATTCTTGGTGTAGCTATACACATGGACTCTGAAAATAATGAGATCCTAAGGAACTAAAACAAGGGATTAGATAGTAGAGGTGTCCTAACTGTCCAATATTTATTTCAAAGACAATGACAACCAACTTAAAAAGGGGAAGTAAAGCAAAAACACATATAGGAAAGCAGTTTTACATGTACTTAAATTTCAACAAAATTATTTTGAAATATAATTTAATGCTATTATAAAAGTCTCAATAACAAAATTAAAGCTTTTTTATATAAAGAGTATTAATACCTTTGACTCAAAGTGACAGACAACAGATTAGGACTTCTTGGATGAGATTTCTCCATTTGTTCTATTACTCCTTCTTTTCCAACTCTGTCAGGAGAGACTGTCCGACTTTGATTTCCATCATATGGTGATGCTGGGGCACTAGCAGTTTCATTAATTACGTAAACAGAATATGGAGAAGCAATCAATATTTTATTGTCATCTGTACCTTCTACTTTCACTGTTTTAACTTCATCACTGGTAGTGTGTTCTTGTGTTTGAGACTGCTGAAAAATGTTAGGGGTGCTCACACTTTGAGAACTTGTAGAAGTATTTTCTAATGGTGAAAGTTGATCAAAGGAGCGCAACTGAAAGTCATCATCCATTGGGATATAAGGAGCTAACATTTCCAAGTCTAAATCAGTGTCCTTAAAAAAACATACACAAGATATTTTGCCATGAGAACAAAGTTTCAATTGATAACACTAGTACAATAATTGTCTATGCTTTCAAAACATTAACAAAAATATACCATATCTAGTCACTCAAACCATATGGAAAGGAAAAAGTCTTGAAACTTCCTAGTTCGGCCATGTATATGCAGCAGACAGAATGAGAATTGATTTTTAGTGCATACTGAATGAATATACAGAAAGGTGTCTTGGGAAACAGAAATAATTTAGCCCAAAGCTAAACAAAAAATTATTACATACCTGAGTAGAAAAAGGATTCTTTGCTTCTGTGTCTTCTGCGAAAAGTTTCTCCACTAATTCCAACTTGAATTCATTGGCCATATCATTATCCACATCAAAACAATATTCACTAGAACTGCTAGGCTGTAAGTTAAATGAATTGTACTTATTATTCCCCCCAATATCACCACTTTTGTTAGATTTTTAAATGTTTGCCAAGTATTTCTTGAAGAGCATACAATTTTATATCCATTTCTTTGATGAGGTCTTCACTGATAGAGAAGAGAAGTTACTAAGTTTTTTGTTTGTTTTTTTGCTTTTTGGAGGGCAATTGGGGTTAAGTAACTTGCCCAAGGTCACACGGCTAGGTTTTTATTTGTGTGCGTTAAGTGTCTGAGGCCGGATCTGAACTCGGGTCCTTCTGACTCCAGGGCCAGCACTCTACTCACTGCGCCACCTAGCCACCCCCTAGTTACTAAGTTTTTATGGTGAGCTAGTTTATCATTCCAGTTATGGAGAAAAGTGCCCAATTGTCCTTCTGAATCTAACCATCCCCAGAAGACTTTTATCATGTGTTTAGACAGTTAAATAAATAGCTGATAAATTGATGGCCAAAAAAGTGATGAGTTGGACAGATCTACATACTATAGCCTTTTCTGTATGTCTAAAGTCAAGATTTGTGTGATGAAGTATTGCCAAAACATATAGGCTGTCTTAATTTTAACTTCTAGCATCATACCCAATTCTGTTGCCTCTTCCTGACTAACTGTCCTTGAACATAAAATAATGGTGAGGTATAGGACGTGCTTTAAACCACTTGATTTCACCCTAATTTCTTAGAATGACAAGGTCCTTGGGTGTAAGAAATGTACAATTTCATCTTTGTAGCTAAGTGCCTCAAATAGTGAACTGTAAATGGTAGGCACTTAATAATGGTTCAGATTCCCTTTCTTCCTTAAAAAACTTTCACTAGATACAGATTACTATCCCTTCAAGCTACTAGTCCTCTCTTTTCTCCTTTTCATATCTAAATTCCTAGAAAAAAAAATTACCTACCCTTAACTCCACTTCCTTTCTCTCTCAATCCCTTATCTGGTTGCTGACCCAACCACTCCATAGAATTTTACCAACTCAAGCAACCAGTCCTCTCCCTTTTCCTTTTCATGTCCAAATTCTTAGGAGAAAAAAAAATTACCTCCACTTCACAGCTTTTCAATCCTTTGTTATCTGACTTGGGACCCTACAACACCAAAGGATAACCAACTGCTCCAAAGCTAAGCTTACCAGTAATGTTAATCACTAAATCCAATTGTCTTTTGTTAGTGGGTGTCCCATCAGCATTTCAAACTCAACAAACTTAAAGCAGACCTCAAAAACATGCCTCTGCTCCAACCCAGTCTCTTTGAAGCTCTTGAAATGATTGACCACACTCCTCTTCCTGGATATACTCTTTTTTTTCCCTTATTGACATTTTTATTTAAAGTTTTGAGTTCCAAATTCTATCCTTCTCTTCCCTCCCCCCTTCCTGAGACAGTAAGCAAACAGATATAGGTCATACATGTGCAATTATGCAAAACATTTCCATATTAGTCATTCTGTACAGAAGTCTCAATTAAATTTTTTTTTTAAAAGATATACTCTTTTTCAAACCCCTACTCTATGTTCCCTTACCTTCTCCTACCTTCCTTATAGGTCATTTTTTATGTCATTATCTACTCTCTTAAGTGTGGGTCTTGACCAAGGCTTTATCCTGTGGCCTTTTCTCCCTTCTGAACTATTTTTTTGTACCACTACCTTTCTTTCTTTCTTTTGCTTTTTTTGGAGGGGGGAAGGCAGGGCAATTGTGATTAAGTGACTTGTCCAAGGTCACACAGCTTATAAGTGTTAAGTGTCTGAGGCCACATTTGAACTCAGGTCCTCCTGACTCCAGAGCCAGTGCTCTATTCTCTGTTCTACCTAGCTGCCCTATTCATTATCTTTAGGCTAAATGGTTCATCCTGGACCTGTAAGTATCTTAAATTGAACAGGTCCAAAGTAAAACTTGTCATCTTTCCTACTAAATTCTACCCTCTTCCAAATGTCCATATTTCTGTAGAGGGCACCACTAGAAATATTTTTTCTATTTACCTAGATTCACAACCCAGGAGTCATCCTTGCTTTCATTCTTTCATTCATCTCCCACATCTAGTTTGTCAAGTCTTGTTCCTTCAGCCTCCATGTGTCTTGCCACCTACCCTTCTTCCTACCACTTATACTGCTAATACCCCAGTTCAAGCCCTCCATCATCTTTCTTCCAGACAGTTTTAATAACCTCGTAATTACTTCCCTGCTTCCAGTTTCACCTGTCTACAATCCTCTGCACAAAGCTGCCAAATTAATATTGCTAAGACAGAGCTTTGCCCGTGCTACTTCCCTACTCAAAAATCTTCAGTGCTTTTCTGTTTGTTGCTTCTATGATAAAGTACAGACTTTCAACCTGGTCTTTAAAGCTAGAGTCTGGTTCCCATCTATATTCCAAACTTACTTTAGAGTATCATGAACTGTACATTTTAACTCATGAATAGGGTGTTTCACTAATCTCATCTTCATCCTCCCCACCAATATCTGAAATAGACTCTCATTCTACCTCTCAGAATACTTAGCTTCCAGTCTATTCCAGTTGGTGCTTTCTTTCCCTTAAAATTATCTTGTTGATTACTTACATTTGCATATTTATCTCCTTTTTGGAACTTAAGTATTCCATGTCTAAACACTTCTTACACAGAAAAAACTTAGTTTTGAAAGAAAACAAAAATATTCCATTCTAGTTTAAGATACCAACCTCAGGTGAACTTTGTCTAGTACTTGCATCAGAAGGACTAGCTGGACGATCCTGTATTTGAGGCATGGTAAAAGAAAGTTCCAGTGGCTCTGGATTTGGCTCTAATTTCAGTGCAACTTCTTGATTGAGTGCAGGGTCAGCATTACTACGAAGCGGTTTTGTAGTTTCAGAGGTGGGTAGCGGAGACATAGCCAAATTTATATTCTGTAATTTCTCACTAGATGAGGGGAGCATGACATCATTGTATAATGGAACTTCAAGTTGTTGCTCATCTGTTTATAGAATGGTAGTGAGAAAAAATGAATCTGTAGGATATCTTTATAACCTCATTAAATTCAAAAGCATATGTCCCTATATACAGAATACCTTGTTAATTTTATCAAACAACAAAAACTATACTATAAACTTTTTTAGAGAGAAAAATTTACTTAAGTATATTAATTCTTCATATTTTAATATACTATTCAAAGTAATTACTCATTGCATGTATCACTGAAAAAAGTTTTTTGTACATACTCTATACATATAAATTCTGGTTTGGGAATGCTTTTATTTGCAGAGCCTGAGGGCATGTGCAACAGTGGTTTGTTTGTTTTTAGCCTTTCATGAAACAATACTTATTGTGATACAATTCTGTTAAAACTGCCCAAGTAAATTAAATGAGAGCAGGATACCAAATTAAGCAAAGAACATCAAACATTATATGAGTAAGAGCCACAATTAAGCATAACTGCAATGTTAACAGAAATGGAAATGTTTGGAAATAAGAGTAGTAGACAAGTAAATTTATGAAGATTAAGGCCCACAATATAAAACCAGTAAAATGAAAAGACTACAAGTGGTTACACTAGCATGAAATTCTGCTGGGCTAGCGTTTTGCTCTAATGGTCCTACAAGAAAAATGACACATTTCATACTCATGTCTATATATTTCACACATATTTGTATATAAAATTTGCCTGTCTTTAAGCACCTGGTTCAATAAAGAATGATAAATAAAACTAGGTATAGCTTACTGCTTACTAAACATGGATTACCTTAGGTAGTAAGTACATTATTAAATATGTACCCACCATTATTGTCAAAGTCCAAAGATATAATAGTATCTCCAGCAGCTGGGGCTAATAAAGTTAAAGCATCTGGTTCCTTCTTAAGTTTATCAAAAAGGCTGCTAGTATCTTCTGTTTCAACCTTGGTCAACAACTGAGTTATTTTCATATCAACTGCTTCCACTGGTTTCAACATACATTCTGTTTGTCCAAGGGAGAAAATCAAGTCGTGCTGAACAATACCACTATGAAAAAAGTAAAGAGATATATTAGTAAGCTCTAAATGAGCATTTGATACTGTAAGTAAAACTTTCAGATGACATTTTCTTAAAATCTGCTAATAAAACATTTTATGAAAAAGGAAAGTTACTCAGTTTTACTTTTATGGCTTAATCCATACACCGAATATCACAAAAAACTCAAATGAAATACTTTATAAATTAGCATCTACTCTCAAATATTTAAATGGACTGAGTAAAAAAAAAAATCTTATCAGATAATCACTAAGCATTTGTTAAATGTCTACTATGAGCCAAGAACTGTGTTAAATATTGAAGATACAAAAACAGTCCCTGTCCTCAAGCTCAGTCAAATGGACAACATGAAAACAGTTATATACAAAGATGAAATGCAGGTTAAGTTGGAGATGATCAATCAAGAAAGGGCACTGGTGTTAAAGGGGAATTAGGAAAGGTGTTCTGTAGGAGATGGAATTTTAGCTGTGAACTGATAAAAGCCAGGAAAGCTAGGAGGTAGAAGTGAGGAAGATATGGGAGACAGTCGGTGAAAGTGCCTGGAGTTGGGTTTGAGGAACAGCAAGGAAAGTCAGTATCTCTGCATCTCAGAGTACATGGGAGGATTAGAAAGGTAAAAGAGGATCAGGCTGTAAAGGGTTTTAAGGATTTACTTTATCCTAGAGATGATAGGGAGCCATTGGAGTTGACTGATAATCTTTCCATTAGTACACTATCATTAAAATAATTTGCTGAATGCCAGTTTGTTGGGTTGGTCAAATATACTTTAAATAGATATGGTTCTTTCCCTCTATGTAATGATAATTAATAGACAAGATTAAGGATGTACAGAAATGCAAGAATTAACTATATATTTACACCAGGAACAAAAATCCAAGTCAGTCTTGCAGTTTTAAGGAAATAAATGCCACTTTTTCAATTAACCAGTTGAAACTTAATGGGAGAGTTGGATTTTATGAATCTTTTAATATGCTGTGTCGCTGCCACATAAAGACAAGTGCAAATGTCATTTAGTAAGCACTTCTACAACCAATTTGCTTAGCTCATGTGTTCATCTTTTTCTATCACCCTCCTTCCCCCAAATGCTTTCAACCAAGAGAATGTATTTGCTTTCCTATGTACTGTATATTATTTGCTCACTTTCACCTCTATGCCTTCACACATTACCCAGTACCCTCATTCTTCCTTGGTCAAATCATGTAACATTATTTCTTTAAATAATTTAAAAATTATTTCCTCCAGAAAATCTTTACAATAAACCCTAGATTCCATTTCCTTATTTGCATTTATTTAACTTGTAGTCCCATGTAATACATTCATGCATTTACGTGTATGTTTATTCTATCTTCACCATTTAGAATATAGGGTTATTGGGAGCACAGGCCATCATTTTCTGTAGGCATAAAAAAGAAGGTGGAGTATGATGATGTTGGAGTGAAATCTATGAAGCTTTTGGGAAATTAAGTGTGCAGGGCTTTTGAGTCTTCTTTGTTGGCTTATAAGAGTTATAGCTCCACCAGCATTCCAATTTGAAAGATTCTGAGGAGGTATAAGCACTAAAGCTTGAAACAATCTCCTTTGATGATGAAAATTTCTTTGGATGCTGAGTGGAAAGACTTGAGGCGTGCAGAACTACGGCAGACTACTACTACAGTAGTCCAGCCATGAGGTGATGAGGACCTGGACTAGAGTGGCGGGAAGAGAAGGGGGAATATTTGAGAGATATTGCAAAGGTGAAATCAACAGGCCTTGGCAACAGATTGGATTGGGGGTGGGTGGAAGAGAACAGTGTAAGAAACCTTGAGAAGTTAAGAACGACACCTAGTTTGTAAGCCTGGGGGATTGGATCATGGTGCCCTTGACAATATAATAAATAGGAAGGAAGTCTGGAAAAGGGGAAAGTTTTTGGGGAAAGACTGAGTTCAATTTTACACAAGTTTAAGATGTCTAAGGACATCCACTTCTAGATATCTAATGGGTAATTAGAGATAAGAGACTGGAGAGGTCAGTAGAAAGTTTAGGGTTGGATGAGAAGATCTGAGAATCAGAAGCACAGAGATGATAATTGGAGCTGATGAGATCACCATATGAAATAATATAGAGGAAAATGGAAGAAATCCCAGGACACAAATAATAAAGTAAGGTTATAGGGAGGGATAAATAATCCATATTTGGCTTGAGCTAGACAAAACAGCTCAACAGTTAAAAATGTCATCTATATAAAGAGTATTACATGAAATTTGACTGGGAAAATTCAAAGCACAAGGACTGTTTAATTTTCTTTGCCCCCCGAGCCGTTTCTTGCACTTGGTAAGGACTTAATACACATTTGTAATGAAGTAAAATGGGTAGAATTATGTATCATCTTCAAAGAAACTTGAGGGACATGTCACTGTTCAGATACTGTTATATCAAGAGAAACATAGGGCATTAGAATAGAGGCCTGTGAAATAAATTCATATGATGCTTGTGACCCCAAATTATTTTTGTTTGTTACTCTTCTACAAGAAAAAGCAAACAGTTTCCTAACAGAAATGGCATTATAGAAAGTACTACATTTAGTTTCCCCAAACCAAATGAATTTATGTACCAAACTTACCTCACAACATAATTTACACACACTATACACTGTGGTTGGGAGTTTTTAGTATTGTAAATCACAGTTGCTTGAGTTTCAACCCAGACATATCCACCCCGTTTGGCAAGCATTCTATATTGTCCTGTAGTGACTTGTCCTTTAGTAAACACTAGGAATGAAAAAGTAAATTTATACAAAGTTTATTTTCCAAAAGTGAAAACGTGGCTACCGAGGAAAAGGGCAGAAATTTTATTTTCCTCTTAGTTTCATTTTAATGTCTTCCCTTAAGAGGTAATTTCACTTTAAAATTCAATTGTGGGGAGAAAAATAAAACTTGTTTCTTAAAAATCATAGAACTCCTTTCCCCTCCCACAGTCAAACCAATCCCTGTATATCATCACACCCCAAATTTCAACTCAAAATTCTAAGAAGCAATAACTGTATTCCTTCAATGACTAATGTAGAAGATGAGGGTGGGAGAGACTGAAGGGTCAGGATGTGTGTGTGTGTGTGTGTGTGTGTGTGTGTGTGTGTGTATATCTATATATATCTATATATCCTATAGAGGATGATGCTAAAGGCAACTGGCATTGTCACTATAAATACCAGGACATTTAAACTCCCAGACTTAAACTTTGACATTCAGATAACCCTGCAAGATGACTTCATGTAATCATGTAAGGAACAGTGAGGGCTGTACTTCTAACACTACTGGGGATCCCTCTGACCATAGATTTGGATCTTTGGTGTAGGTTCAAGGCTGTTTACTATGACTTCTATATCCCCTATCAAGAAACAACCCAATTGACTCTTTTATTCTCTGCCATAAAATACCAATTTGTCATCTGGATGTTAAGAACTATGTGACCCTGCAATGATAATTAGTGTGGAATTATGCATATATGAATGCTGGATCCCATTTGTGAGAAATTTCATTAACAAAAGTACATTATATTCATCACCTACACTAGGTCTTGGATCCAAAGATTAATGATTTCATAAGGATCCATTAAGTACAATCATATTTTATTATAGTTTACCTGGTATTTGTTTCCTAAATCCAACCCATAAATGTTTTAACACCTATTAAGTCTCCAATAAGAAAAAAATTTAGAGGATTCTTTAGCTGTTCAGTCTTACTTACTATCGTGATGAGTTTTGGTCAGATGATCTGAATCTAAAGCATGGTAGTATTCATAAATTGAGCGACCTAAAAGTTCCTCTGGTTCATATCCCATTAGCTCTGTAATTCTTTTAGATAAAACACAAGGAAAAAACATAAAATATTTAAAGATAAAATAAAATCGCCAAAAACATTATTTGTATAAAATCGCGAATTCAAGACCATCAAAATAGCAACCTTAATTATTCTTTCTTCCTTCCCCCTCTCACCCCCGCCCAACCCACCAAAGTGTATTCAGAATTAGAAATACCCTGGAACAAATGATAAATTAAGCTTTTCCTGTTTGTTTCAATAATATTCTATCCAATTTGTGAGCAAGTTATGGTATAGTTATGAATATAGTTCACACTTCTCCCTCTCCCCAATTTTGGTTGGTATAAAATCTGAGTGTTGTTTATAACTGCATTCTTAATACCACAAAAAAAGCTTAAGCTCCAAGTCTATCCAGAAACAGTACAAGACGCTTCCCCAACTGCCTGTATGCACATGACAGGTGCTTGTGCAAAGTAAGAGAGACCCATTAGAATTTCTTAGAGGGATCTCCACTGTACTGTAAAGTCTCTCACTATCTCCTTCCTCTACCTGCACCATCCCCCACCCATGAGTTACAGGAGCTAGAAAATATCACTGGGAAATATGGTAGGAAATAGTCATCACTAGGAGTCTTACAAGAATGTTATACCTTTGTTCCCCTTTAGATGTTGTAAACTTCTAGATTATTACTCAAAAGCTGCAGAAATGGTTTTATGGGGTCTAATATTACAGAGTAAAAAACAGGTGGGGAAAGGAGGCAAGAAAGATACATCCCACAGAGTAGGTGGGGTTTCAAAGCTTTACGTGGCTATCCTAAAAGGGAGTAGATAGGACAGAAGTGTCAAACACACAGAACACTGGCCAAAAAACTCCCAAGTGCTGCCTGAACCAGATTAAAATGATTGGGAAATACTTAACATAATAAATAAAAATGCAAAAAAAAAGATGACCTCACATTTTAAAACTAAATAAACATGTGGCCATTATAGATGATAGCCCTCATTTCGATTTCACTTTTACACCACTGGGGTAGGAGACACAAAGGCAAAAAGGAAGGACAAGAGAATGACCCAAATGTATTAGTTTCCACCTTTGACTACACACACACACACACACACAAAAAGCCAACTACCCATATTTGTTTATTGTATTAAATTTTTCCACTAGATTTCCCTTTAATTTACTATAACGCTTTATATTTTTACATGGCAGAAACATTTTTGAAACAAAGTCAGTTTTTTGGAATAATGTCACATAATTTTTTGTTGTACTAGGCTATATTTTTTAATTTTCAAAGCTTATTTTAGGAGTACAACCTCTATTTGGATCAATGTGATAATTATCTATTTTTGTTGTTTCAGTCGTGTCTAACTTTTTGTGATCCCACCTGGGGCTTTCTTGGCAAAGATATTGGAGTGGTTTGCCGTTTCTTTTTCCAGCTCATTTTACAGATGAGGAATGGAGGCAAACAGGGTTAAGTGACTTGCCCAGGGTCACACAGCTAAGACATATTTGAACTCAGGAAGATAAAGAAAGTAAAAAGAAAGCATAGGTTAGCCACCAAGCAAATACCTAAATAGAATATGCTTACAGGAAAGAAGTTTTTTCTCCCTAAAATAACTAATGGAGAATACTGTTAATATTGTCAGATTAGAAATTGAAAACTATGATAGTTTATTATGGTATGATGAAAATATTTTAGTCTTTTAAAAAGAAATGTTCTATAAATAACTACTTTATGACCACCAGATGGCATTATTACAAAGGAAATGAACATCCAGAAAAGCAGGCAGTATACTTATTTCCAAATATTTTATCAATTAGTCTAACAGATACCACAAATGAAATAAAAAAATGTTCCAGAGGGGGCTGCTAGGTGGTTCAGTGAATAGAGCACTGGCCCTGGAATCAGGAGGACCTGAGTTCAAATTTGGCCCCAGACACAAGACACAACACACACACACACACACACACACACACACACACACACACACACACACACACACACACACACGTGCACACTCGCAGTATAACCTTGCACAAGTCACTGAACCCCAATTGCCCTGCCCTCCCCGCTCCAAAAAGAAAAAAAAATGCTCCAGAGAAGTACTTATTTTTAGCACCTTCCTTTTTGGTGGTTTTTGCTAAATATTTAATGAATCTTTTTCTACAAAAATTTTCATAAAGGTCTCAGTAAAAACTTTTAATTAATGCACTGCCATCTCAACACCAGCAATTCAACTCATGGGGCAGTATTTTTAAATAATAAATAGAATTTCAAGAGTTTACAGATCTTTGCATTCTTATAGAATTTTATGATTCCATATAAAATGCCTATTAGTACAATTAAGCCCTATATTTATAATGTATGTGCTTCTAAAAAGTAAATTGAATCTTTATTAATTAAATATTTTATATGAACTAAGGGACTAAGAATTTAAAAGAACTGTGATTTTTAACAATCACCTCTCAAATCTATTTTGTAATTAAAATTTCCAGGTTAGGTTCTCTTAAAAAGGGAATTTTTACAGCATTCCAAGGACTGCTGGCCTGTAATTATAATTCCTGGTAAACTGAAATTCGCTGGAGAAAGGGGAATAGGGAACTCTTCCCTGAAAAATTTTAGGAGTACTTTCTTTGTCAATTAACGGGGGTTAGTCTAAAGCAAATAAGGTAAAATGGTCCAGTGCCCCAACATCAAATATTCTGACTTAGCTCAGAATGAAATGTTTATTCAGTTTAATACTAAGGTGACATAGACTGTTCCTTTCTTCCCACAAAACCTTATGCTTTTTGAGATTGTAATAGTCTTAAAAATGGGGGTTGGAGGTTAGGTACTATAGTAATATAATGGAAAAAGAAAAAAAAGAGCTATAAAATTTCAATTTAGAGCTAGAAAGAACAAGGGACTCCTAAGCCAACCTTACAACTGAGAAAACCACAAACTGAATACCTCTAAACTAAAAAAATAGAATTGAAATTTCTCAAGAGCCAAAGCTGCAGTTTCCTTTTTTTGACCCTGCTATGCATCTACTTCTCTACTCCCCAACTTCAGAAATACGTAGGGATTAATGGTAAGTCAGAGTCCTCTTCCTTGATGAAACCCATTCAAGAGTGCAACAGAAGAGTATACAAGTAGCTTAGGGTCTATGTGGTGAATTTTCCTCTCAGTGTACAAATTTAATCTAACAATCTGCAAAGTTGTTAAAGCACCATAGATGTTAGTGGATTGAAGCCTATGATTTATTGCTTACTAATTGGCAGAGTGATCCAGAGGAAAAAGAGCCGGGATTTTTGATTCAGAGAACCTGTGTTTGACTTGACTTTGCTATCTGGATAAAATACTACCCTCCAACCCCCACCCCTGGCCTCAGTTTCTTCATCTATAAAATGTGGAGGTTGGATTAGTTAACTTCTGAAGTCTCTTCTGCCTCTAAATCTATGATTTTATGAACAGTCAGAAATCTGGAATAATTTTTTAAGTTTCAGTACTTAACTTACCTTTCATCACAATATGAAAATTTCATATCCAGGCTGTGGCGACTTAGAAAAGTTTTGCTATCCAAAGGAACTTCAATATTTGATGGATGAGGAATGGGTTCACAAATCAATACCAAACAGGTCATAGGTGGTTTCTTATACCCACATTGAGATTGGTTATTGCAGGTATCATACACACGAATGTGACCTGTACAATGAAGTACCTAGGTAGATATGTGGAAACATGTCAGTTATTATCCATTCTATGTAAGAGCTAAAAATGATAAATAATGCCAAAAAAAAAAGTTCAGAGATGTATGGCTTAGATATAATTTCGTGTGAACCTTTTAATCAATTCACTTTAACAAATGACTCATACTTTTTACCTCCTGTGGTATCCCTACATATTACATTAATTCCCTGTGGCCAAACAGGTTAAAAGAAAAACATATACTGTTTGAGGGTATTTCTTGTTCTAATCACATAGGAATCACATGTTCTAATCACAGGAAGAACAAGGTATCAAGCATTTTTTTCCTAAATTAAATCATTTTTTCCCCAATAGCGATCAAGCCCTTGTTAAGTACCAGGTATTCTATATGATGCTACCAACAGAAAGACAAAAATAAAATAGTCCTCACTCTTCAGGAACTCAGACTTTCTATCAGGGTTAACAATATGTATAGATGTAACATAATTTTGGCAAGTGGAGGATGGGGAAGACACTAATAGATGACTGAAATCATGAAAGACCTCCTGTAGGAAGTGGCATATTAGCTAAGTTTTAAAGCAATGACAGTATATTTCTGGCACAAAGAATAATCTGGATAAATGCCAGAGTCAGGACACAGAATTTTGCATATATGGAACAATAAGTGAAAAAGTGTGAAAAAGAATAATGTGCATTAAGTCTAGAAAGCTAGGCTATGTAGTTTATCCTAAAGGCAAGTGAGACCCTCAGGAACATCCTGAATAGGGGCATGATAGAGCAGACTTGTGCTTTAGGAATAGCACTTGGGAAACTATGGAGGATGCACCAGAGAAGGAAGATACTGGAGGAAGGGAGATGAGCAATGATGTCAGTTAAAAACACGTATTTTTTTCAGTCAAGTTTTGTCAATTCTATCTTCATATTATCTCTCTAGTAGCTGTTCTTCACATTCTACTCTCACAGTCATCTTGTTTCAGCACCCATTATGTCTTACTTCAATTATACAGCTTCTTAACTGGTCTTTCTCTATTGTCTATATTCTCTAATCCATCTTTCATATTGCTGATTAGTAATTTTCCAAATGTATTGCTCTGATCATATACTCATAGGTAAACTCGAAAACCACTGGCAGTTTCCTGTCTACTACCTAATAAAATATCCAGTGTGATCTGGCTCTAAATGATCTTTCCAGCCCTATTTCATACTTAATATAATCAAATTCAACTAAACTGGACTGTTGCTCAATTACTTGCCTTTTCCCACATGTCCCCTTTGCCTAGAATGGACTTTTTCTTTGTTCCCCATCTCTGCTTGCTGAAATTCTTCCCTTCCTTCAAGGTCCAACTCAGATACCTACAATGAAGGCTTCCCTAACAACCTAGATGGAAGTGATTCCTTAAATTTCTCACAGCATTTTTTGTCTAGGACTTTCCTTCGTCTCATCACGTTCTGCCTTAAATAAAGAATAGCTTTTTTATACATATCTCATTCCCCCTGCTATTGATGTGTAATTTGTTTTCTCAGTGCCTTGAACGTAATAGATGATTGATAAATTTATATTTTAAATGAACTGGCACATATTACCAAAAGACATTGAGGAGACAATTCCCCCTTCAAGATTTTTAACACATAATCAGGAGATAAAGCCATAATGTTCCACAAACTATAGCTGTTTTGGGGAAGAAAAAAAAAAGAGCTAAGTTCAACCAACTCTAACCTCTCCCCATCACCACCACTGCCCTCCAGGGTTACATTTGTGGCAAATTAAAAATCTCTCTAACATCTAATGCATACAAAGTGAAGCACAGGAAGCAAAGTTCAAAACAGAAAAAAATGTAAACATTTGTTTAGATTAAGGATTTCTGGTATAGATAATATTAAATTTTACCTGCAAGACAACCTTTAAAAACAATGTTTTTTTAACGTCTAAATTAGGAATGAATCTAATACATATTCAATGAAAAGAAGAGTTATTTTCTTTCTTTCTTTTTTTTTTTTTTGGAGGGGGGAAGGTATGGCAATTGGGGTTAAGTGATTTGCCCAAGGTTGAAGAGTTATTTTCTATACCAGTTCTACAATGATACCTAATAATAGAATACATCACAAGGTGCCAATAATATGCAAAAACCATGCTCAGTACCTTCCATGTAGCAGACTTTATGTTCATGGTTCGTCCTCGACTAGTAAGGGTACACTTCATTCTCAGGAAAAAGCTGCGTTCTGTGTTTTGTTCTTTGCCTTTTTTCACAGGACCTAATATGAAATAAGAAAAGAGAATGTTATTTTTAAGTAAAAAATGCAAATAGATTTCATATGATTTTTTTTGTCCTTGCCCTGTTATTTTATTGATATAACATTATCTCACTCTGCCATATAATTACTTTTATCTAATGTTACCTTGTTATACTGATCTGTTCAAAGGACACAATAAGTTTTATTCTCTCATTACTACTATTAGTATTATTGGCTTGAGTGATAAAGTGAGGAATCCAAACTATGGTACAAACTTATTTTATCACTCAAACCAGTAATGCTAATAGTAGTACTGAGGAAATATAATAAAGTCACAATATGAGATATGGAATATAAGTGCATACATTAGAAGAAAGAGTAAACTTTATTTTCTCTCATGAACATTTATTTGTTTAAGGAAATTTTATTAGTTTGAGGAAAACTCTTTTTAATAACTAAGAGCACATGATTTTTCCATATTTCTCTGTTATGTAAAAGGAAGTAGCAAGCATTAACATTTCACTAATCAAAAGATAGACCCTAACAGGTCTCCTCAAAGTTATGTACTAAACTTTGTAGCAAAGTATGAACTAAGTCCAACAACTTCGAATCCAATGTTACTGGCCTACAATGGAACATATCCAGATGAGCTCCTACACAAATCATCAACTTGCTTCCTTCTATTGTGCATGGTTTGGTCTGAATCAGATTTGAGTATAATCGAAACCAAGGGTACGTTACACAACTAGAACGAGCTATTTCTAAATACCCAAAGTTGGGGTGTAGAATCACAATCATCTGAACTTTCACGAGACACTTTTCACAGCTGAAAATCACTTTCAACTGTTGATATAAAATGGAACCAGACTGATTTTTGGATATTGGAGAAAGAAAGACAGCACAAATGAATGATATAGTTTTCCTGGATATGTAAGTTCAGCACGTTTGGTTTCTCTACTCAATAAATTATGTTAATAGCATGTATGGCATTTTTACAACTGATTTTGCATATTCATACCAAGATTACTCATTAATTGAACTGAATAGAAAATATTATAGTTATGAACCATACTTTATTACCCAATTACACTCAGGATCACATTCCTGAAAATAGTCACTGTTTTCCATTTTCTATTAACATACCACATATAGATAGCGCATAGAAAAAACCCCAAAACAAAAAAATTCCAAAACATACAAACTATACTTTAAATCAAGCAATTTCATTCTGCTCAAGTTTGGGATCAGTAAACTTTGCATTAGCAGTAATTTATGACTATAAATACATATTTAGAAATTATGGGTTTTGAAAACTATATTATTTTTAATTCACTTAAGCAAATCAAAGTTGATTTAGAGAAATACATTTACATAGTAACCAAGCAGAAATTACATGCATTGAAAGTTTTCCATTTTTGTCTAGTTTTTTCAGACATCAAAATGAAAATGCTTCAATAAATACAAAAACGATAGGAATAACGGTACAATTAATTCTGACTTACTCAATAAGGATTTATAATCTTAAAATCTGAACTGTTTTTCCTATTAAAGAGGATATGAAAATTCCGTTTCCTTCCTGTAAATTCAGGTTCATGGCAAATAATAATAAAAATTAAGTTTAAAAATCGCTTAATTTTTTAAGTTTTGTTAGTCTTCTACTTCAGAAAGAAATCAATTTAAATAACCTCAAACCCCTAGGTCAAGGTAGGTTCAATTAAATTTATAAAATTAATCAACATATGGTTAAGTAGACAACAAAATTATACCACTGATACTTATGAAACTGGCCACTCAAAAAAAGTTTTCCCTCTCAAGTTAAGTTTCTACATGAATGTAACTTCTCATTTTTACTACATATTTCCAGTTCTCCCAATTGGCCTACCAAACAACTCATCTATATGGAACTCAGATACCTACTAATTTTACTTATCTAAAATATAGCCAAGAAACAAGAAAAAATCCATGTACTTTGCCCAGAGAAGAGCTTTTCAGGTCCTTAGTCTATGTAATTTCTATGCCCTCAAAACTAAGTGGGGTGGAGAGAAGATGCTTCAGGATAGTATTACTAACAGCAGCAAAAGTAACAGTGGAAAATCTGATGGAAAATTTACAAAAAGCAGGCATAAGAACTCAAAAAAGTACTGTATATATATATATCATATTTATTATGAAGGTAAACAGCCCTTCAAAACCTTAATAAGGCTTTCTAGGCATCAGTATTAGAGTAAAGTAATTTATGTTTATTTAATAACACAGGATCCTTGACTGCTATGCCAGTACCATACCTATGGAAGGTTACTATTAAGTTCTGTTCAAAGACCAACGTAGGTAAGTTTGGAGGGGGTCATCAACCAGTTTGGCTGCAGGATAATCAAATTTTCAGTCATAACAACTCTTGAAGACTATTTATTAAATCATAGCAATGTGGTGATCTATATTAATGAAAATGTTCCTACCCATAATAACAAATTACTGATCTCTGAAGAAATGAAGTAATTTATATTTATAGAGTAACTTAAGTTCTATATTGACATTGTGTACTGTTTAACAAAGTAGAGAACTATATATATATATTTTAAAGATTTTTACTTTAAATTGTTTTCTAAAACTTGGATGCTTAAAGCAAGAAGCCATTAGCTAACTGAAAATCTTTGACAATCCAATTTTGTTCAAGAAAAACAGCTACAATTTTGTTGTATTTTCTTGGATTTAATATAAATTTTCAATTTAAACAGTCTCAAATGGAAATATTGTAGCACACTGCATAAGTACATTTATTTTACTAAAATATCCATTTGTTTTAATTTTCTGAATAATCACTGTTAAAGCAAATCTTTCAAGTATAAAAATTAAATTGAAATATCACAGTAATTAAAATGTGCTTAATATATTAGAACTGGTGATAATCCCTCATTATACAGGGCTCATGAAAACTATCCATTACATTAAATCAAAATTTTTTTCTTACCATTCCTATGTATAAGCATTTCTCTCAGTTCCTCATGGTCACATGGATGTGTAAAATCAAATACACTGTGTCCAGTTAGTTCAAACTGTAAACATAAGGGAAAAAAATAAGTTCTACTTCTTACAATAAGGACATAATGATGATAGAATACCTTTCATTACTGTAATATTTTTACCTGAGTTAATCCCATACATTTGTTCACATTTTCAGACATATATATCATGTCACCATCCTCTGTAAGAACCATAACAAAACCATCTAGTGCTTTCAAATAAAAGCAATTTAGCTGTGCTTCCATTTCAGCTTCAGCTTCCAGATCACCTATAAAAAAGATTTTTAAATAAAATTATTTAAGTTTTACCTATACTACAATGTATCAAATTAGATACTGCTTCTTGCTACCTTGGTACCCAAAAGCTAGTATTTTCAGATATTAAAGGTTTAAAAAAGTTTTATTTTTCAAAATTCAAAAGAAAAAAATCATTGGGAAATGTTTAGGAAAAGATATAAAAATATAATACAACATAGACAATGCTAATTTTTCTAAGTCAGTACAAAGCCACAGGGATCTGTACCAGTGTTCTGTGGTATGACATATACCACATCATTCATATGTACAGAGAGGGTCCTTAATTAATGCAAGTAATGAATCTTTTGAAGTGGTTGTATGTATCTGACTTAGCACTATTTGAAGTTATAACTGGCAAAAGAAAAATGGCAAAAGGTTCCAGCCTAACAAATATGTAATGTGAATTTGTATAATGTGGCCACCTCATGGGATACATTATTTGCACTACATGGGACCCAGCACATAAATTTTCTTCTACTCTATAATCCTCTCTCATTTCAGAGATCCTATAATACACCTCAGAAAAATTTTCAAAAATGAGGATCAACAACAAACATCCAGATTATGTGTATATATGTCTGTACATACACATACATAGATACACACTTATATACATATGGCACATTTCTTCAAGAATATCTAAAATCAAACAATATAATGCTTTAAGTGTAAAGCAAGGAGTTCCTGTTTGGTATGTTGCTGTGGAGATATAGCACCTATAATCACCTAAGTGTCCTAAAAGTCTTAGTGAAGTTTTAAGTTTAAGCAGTAACTCTTTTAAAGCTTTAATAGCTTAAGCCTGCACAAAGATTTTTAGAGAACCCTGTCTTTTTGGCCAGGTTAGTGGTAGAGTATCTAAAAAAGAGCTTTTGAAATTTTTTTTTGTTGGCTTTAATATGAACTAGATGGTTTAGAGACAAATATCATATTCATAAATGATGTAAAAGTGGTTGAAAAATTCTACCTCAGGTTGCATGGACAAGACAGGTTACCATATCATTTTTTCTAAGCAATAACAGGAAACTGTTCACCCCAAATATGTTTATACCATGAAGAAAGTGGGCACACTAAGTGTATTAAATATAATTAAGAATTTTACAAATAAATGTTAACCCAACAGTATCAAGTGCATTTATGCTTTATCATTCAGTATTTCTAAGGTTTATTTTCCCATGCAATTCAATAAATACCATTTTTTCCATAACACATTTGAAGACAGAACACAAGCTTGAAGCCGAAAGACTTCAAGACTGGCCAATTGCTCTTTGTGAACGCTAACAGTAATGCAACGAGTCAGGCCAATAAAAAGGAAAGTAAAGAATCACTTTATCGTTAAAAAAAAAAAACCCAACTTATCTCAAAAGTCCTTGGCTTAAGAGTGTGAAAAGCAGTACAAAATAAAGAACTGAAAATGTTGCAAAAGCTAAAATGAAAATAAAACAAGTTCAATGAAAGAAAAAAGATGACTTTCAAGTGAGAAAGTTAGTTAGAAGAAAAAACCTTTTAATAAAATAGTACCTTTGAAGTTGTGACCAGTCCAAAGAAGGTAGTACTTTTTCTAGCCTTCACTCACATTAAACCATAGTAGAATTACTTACTTACCAGCATCTAGAAGTTTTCTCATTCTCAAATAACTGATGGTAAGTCTCATGACAGAAGCCTTATCAAGATGTGAGCTCACATTATGAGGAAGAGGCAACTGGTGAGCGAGTTCATAGAAAACTTCAGATTCCTTACTTCTACGGCATCTGGCTGCATCTCGAGACTTTTCCTTCCGTCGTTCAGAGCTAATCCTACAAAACATTTTAGATTCTTAAAAATTTTTAAATAAACACTACACCTCTGTCAATTTGAATAACATCTATCCCATATTCTTTTACTTAATGTAAAAGAGAGACAGCTTGGCGTAGTGGATCATCAGACTGGACAAGCAGTCTGATGATGGGGGTTCATGTCTTTTCTCTGACACATAATGGCTATCTGGTTCTAGAGAAGTCACAACCTCTAATACCCAGTCATTAAGACTATAAACTGGAAAGACTGTTGTTAATCTGCATTGAGAGGAGTTTCCTCTCTGGGAATTCCATAAAATCACAGGTCTGGATAGAAAAAAATACATAGATTCCAAGTGAGTGAAGGTGTTATCAATCCTAGAGATGACAAGAGACATTCAGTTCCTAGCCATGGCATCTAATAAGTACAGGTAGACAGGCCAGCTAGGAATTTGTGGAATTTCTGTATGAAACCTGAGGCTAAATTAAACTAACCCCGCAGAATGAAAAGGATGCTTCCTATTTGGCATCTAAACCATAAAAGTGGCGTGTGTTGACAAGGACAGTATGCTTTTGTTAAAAGTTTTCCTGAGGAATGCCCTTCTTTCAGTTCTGTTTGTCTAATTACTATCCATTTTTCAAAATACTATGTTTTCCACAAAGCTTTCCCTAATGCCCAGCCTAGAATTATTTTATCTCTTCTTTGAAATTCACAGCATGTTGTATATTCTATTTTGTTTGAGCTGTGTATTTGTGTTGACTTCTCCATAAGATTCTAAAGTCCATGAAGTCAAGGGACAATGTTATCTATTACCATTATCCTCAGCTTCCTGTCATCCACAAATCTGCTAAGTATCTTACTTTTTATGGTTTTATCTGAGCTGTTGATAAAAATGTGGAGCAGGATCGACCAAGAATGGAACCCTACAACACTTTTCTTCATTCACAATACCCAGATTTTGAGCTAGTCCAACCCTTCATTTTACAGATGAAAAAAAAAAAATCAAGGTTTCAAGAGGTGAAATGACTTGCCCAAGGTAGTAGTAAATTCTGATTCAAAATTCTTTCCGTTGCATCAAATAAACTCCCAGTGAAGAGTGACTGACTCATTTTGAGCCCCTAATTGTCACACTCTGGCACTAGTCAGTATAGCAGTTAAGTGGGTTGGTACTGTTTGACATGTCCTTTCATTTTATCATAAGGACATCCTATAGACACTTTCACAGTGTCTTGCTTGAACTGTCTTGTTTTACTATTCTTATAATCCAGTCAAAAATGTTAATAGCATTAGTATTAACCAATTAATGAATTATGATGAATTTTGTACCCTCGGTCATTGCTGAGGTAAATTCTTATATTTTCTGTCTCAGAGATTTTTAACCTGAGGCCTATGTATACCTTGGGGCTTATGGATAGATTTCAGAGGAGTTTTTACTTTGGGAAAAAATACATTTTTATTTTCTTTAACTTTTGGTTTTCATGTAATCTTAGGTATTTTCTGAATTTACAAACTTTATTCTGAGGAGTCCATGACACATAGAAAAGGTTAAGAATCTCTGGTCTCTTGCATTCCCCTGTACTTTACCTATAGAATTTAACTATCCTATTCTCTTAAGAGGCAGCTCTGATGTAGGAGCTAGAGCCCAACCCTACCCTTGGAGCCAGGAAGAACTGAGCTCAAGTCTTGTTTCTGAAACATGATGACAGTCACATTACCTCTCACTGTTCTCTCAGATTTTAAGTTGCAGAGAAGGTGTCAACTTGCATTTCTAAAAGGAGAGATCCCTTATCTGGGAGTTCCCTTCCTCAGGGAAATTTCAGTTCCAGTTCCTATCCCCTATTCCCTTAAAATTTATTGTCTACTTTAGCTTGACTGTGCATTCTATCTCATATATTAGATTCTCTTAATGGTTCTGCTTTCCACATCCCCCCTATATAACATACCCTCCCAGAGAAAAGTAACCTTTAATAAGTGCTCTCACCTCATCAGAAAAGGGAGAAAAAGCATGGTTTCCTTTGGTTTATCCGCCAAACAAACATACATTTCCCCAAAATGAATTTTTGTGCACTGTTGGTTAGTTATTTGCTTTACTTCTAACCAATTAGGTGCTGTCTTTCTCATTTCTAATTTGTCCTTAATAGAGAGGTTCTATTTATTCAGTAGCCCTATTGAATAGGAAATGTAAATTATTTTATATTTTATTTAGGGCTTTTGAAGGGCCTTGACCTAAAGAGATATTTAATGTAGTGAATTACAGGCACTGTGGCAAGTTAATAAAAAAGAGCAAAGAGGCAGGACATATTTTCTCTCAAATCATAGACTCTTGAAATCATCAATTCCAACTCCTCATATTGCTTAGAAAACAGTTAAAATACCTTGCTCAAGGATCACAAAGCTTAAGTAAGTGGTAAAGTTGGGATTTGAACCTAGGTTATCTAACACCAAATCCAATGTTTCTTCCATTATCATAACACACAAGGAAGCTTACTACAAGTATAAGCAAAAATTCAAGGGCCTTCCTCTGGAACCCACTGTAATGTTTATACCACACATAGAGGAAAGCTCGCTTCAAGAAGTTATCACAACCTCCCTCAGAATAATACATTGTACATACTAAATTACCATCCAGAAAGCAGGCTTTCCTAAAGGAGATTTTTGTTGTTGGGTCACTTTGTGACCACATTTGTGGTTTTCTTGGCAAAGATACTGGGGAGGTCTGCCATTTCCTTCTTCAGCTCATTTTACAGATGAGGAAACTGAAGCAAACAGGGTTGACTTCCCCAGTGTCACACAGCTAGTGTCTGAGGCCACATTTGAACTCAGGAAGATGAGGCTCCCTCCCTCCCCCAATTCCAAGCCCATACCACCTAGCTGCCTGTTTTAAGGAAATACACCAAGACAAAACATTTGGCCCACCATGTGCAGAGCACTATTCTGAGTGCTAGGTATACACAGATAAAAATTATTGCATTCAAAAGGCTTACAATTTGATGGGGAGCTAGAGATAGGGCATACACAAAAAAATAAAAGTTAGAAAATGATTGGGTGTGTGGGATAAGAACAATCTGAAAGATTCAACGAAGTGACAGCATTTTATTGGAGGGCAGTTTGGGAAGTTAAAGAGGTCTTATGGAAAAACACAGGAGTTAAGCCTTGAAAGATAATAGTAGAAAGGAAGACCATTTCAGGTAAAAAATATTTGGGAATTAGAGATGTAACAGAACCTATCAAGTATCTCTCTCACTTGCAATGTTAGAAAAAACTCATACTCCTCTTTCCCTTTGTCCCTACCCTGTAGCTTTTGCCATCTTCTGTTCTTTTATGTGTTTTCTCCCTCAAAATAACCCAAAAACAATGCCCTTCTTCCTAACCCAAACCTGTTTGACAGTGAAGAAGAGATTCAGTTCATCTATGGAAATTTTGGTTAGGTGATCTAGTTAAATTTTATTCTAGAGGTAGAAGAGCCAATGAACCCTGAAAAAGACTTAGCTGCTCTGATGAATACAATGATCCAAGACAATTTCAAAGGACTCATGATGAAAAATGCTTCCCATATCCAGAGAGAAAACTGATGAATTCTGAGTGCAAACTGAAATATAATTTTTTTCACTTTCTTTTTCATGCCTTTTTTTTCGGGGCGGGGGGGAGGGGGTTTGAAGGAAGCAATCTGGCTAACATGGAAATAGGGTTGTTGTTTTTTTTTTCCAATAGGCTTTACATGATTTCACATTTATAATTGATATATTGCTTGCCTTCTCATTGGGTGGTGGAGGTGAGGAAAGGGAGAGAATTTGGAATTCAAAATTTTTAAAAATTATGTTAAAAATAAATAATACATTTATTATAAAGAGCAAAAAAAGATATGAAGAGATCAGACTTGTACTTTAGGAATATCATTTTGTCACCTATGTGATGAATTTCAAGTACTCTCTTTAGAGGCCAGTATCTAGTCAAACCCCCTTGTTTTACAGATGAACAACTGAGGCGTAGAGAGTAGCTTGCCCAGTTGGTAAGTAGCAGAGCTGGGATTTGAGCTCATAACCTCTGAATATAAATTCAGACGGAGCTCTTTTAATGAAAAGTACCATGCTGCTTCATGCGTTATAATAGAACTCAAACCATGGGCTCTGGGGACTCTAAAAATGACCCAGTTCTCCTTTTATGACTTCAACAGGACTTGTCCTTGTCAAGGAGGTAGTATCAGTTATGCCAGAGTCACTGTGAGATCAAAACTGTGTAGATTTAGTATCCTAGAACAGCAAAGGAAACTGGCCTTAGAAGCAAAATAGTTCCACAATAGTGGCATTTCAGGAGTTCCTGGAGGTTCACCAGACTATAGTCACACAGAGAAAAAGTATAGGAAGAAGTTTATGTGAAGACCTAGAAATTTTAGTCTACAAGCTCACTCAATTCCCAATGATTGCATTAATATCCAGAGTAAATGAGATAAAGAGTGCTGGTATATTCTGTTCCACTTAGACCATATCTGGAACAGTATTATCATCTAGTTCAGTAATGACATTTGAAGAACACTGACATGACAAAGTATGCAGAAAAAAGGTGAGTGAATTTACTAAATGTATACTTTGTACCATGCACCATGGCGTGTACAGAAAAGACCAAAGGTAACCCTAGCTCTGCCCTTGTGCTTACAATCTAGATGGGTGATACAACATGGGCAAATATAGGCATATTCATAATGGATACAAGATAATTTTGGGAGAAAGAAACTACTAGCAGTTGAGAAAATCAGGAAAAGTTTCATAAAGAAAGGGGCATTTGAGATTAGGAGTGGGGACATGGGGGGAGGGAGGTCTGAAAACTATTCCATAAAAGGATCTATTGAAAAAAAGTAGACAAGTTTAACCTGGAGAAAAGACAGGGTAGAAAATGATAGGTTTTTTTTTCCTTCTTCAAAAAACTACTTTAAACAGAAATTCAAACAACAATCACCACCAACTATAACCTGTTTTTTCAAATTTAAAATGCAACAAGGAAGTTCCAACACTATCCTACCAGTATCCTCCTTTTGAGCTTCGTTCCACTGTGAATATTTTTCTACATGTCAATCCTTTTCCTTTCAGTAGTAGAATCACTGGGTTAATGGAATATACAGTTTAGTGACTGACTGGTGGTTGTTGGCTCTTACTAAGGGTTTTGAACTACACAAGTCTTGGGGTTTTGAAACAATGACTAGGGTTGGATACAGAGTTCTGTATACTGACAGTATACTGTATGCTTATATAGCTGCTGGTAGACATAACAGGTACTAGATATTCACCAAATCCTGTATCTTAACAGGATGTGTGTTAAACCACACACACACACACACACACACACACACACACACACACACAAACTACAAGCGAGAAGCTCAAACCATCTACACTAATGACGTTATAGAACAAACTAAAGTGAATAATCTCCCTTCTTTTAAGATGTAAGTTAGATACTATGCCTAGAAACAAGCTGCTACTACTTTAACATACTCATATTATCTCAATCCAATTTGTCTCTAGATCTTGTGCAATCTTTCCATAACTTCAAGGGTTAGTTGGGGAGAAAAAAAATTCAGTTGAACTCCTTCAAAGGGGAAAGATAGAATTTTCAAAGTTAAAGGACAATAAGCTTGACTTTATTTACTGGCAAAATTCCAGAATGTCCTATTAAAATAGGGTTCAAAGAGTCTGTAAGCACTTAGAAAAAGCAGAGAGATTTTCTGACTATCTATGCAGAGCATAAGACCTCCATGTCTATACTCAAACTCATTTTAGCTTGATAAGAATTTCTCAGACTCTATGCTCTTTGCCTTTGACCAGAGTAGGATTTTTCTTATATGCACTTAGCACTGACCCTCCCCTAAAACCCAATCCCTAAAAATGAATATTAATATTTCAGGCTGGCATAAGAGATTTAGAATTCTTATTTTATTGCTTTGTTATAAAATAATTACACAGTGGCAAATAAATAAGCTAACATGCAGAGCACTCTTCTAGAAATCTTAGGGAAGGAGTACAAAAGAATTTTTAAAAGTCTTCATTCTTGAAGAGCTAGCAAGTTTACTGAGGAAAAAAGCATAAAATAAAACTGAGGATACAGAAATAAGCAAACTATAATCAAATGTATTTATTAAGCAATTTGCCTACATGTAGTCCAGTGAAACAGTTTCTGCCCCCAAGGAACTGAGGGACCATATTATCTTTGACAATACAGAGAGGAAAACACGAACAAGTACAAATATACTTAATTTTGCTCAATTAACCGAAAAGCTGTTTGCCAAACAAATTCTTTTAAATGTTAACAAAGAAGCTACTAACAAGATCTCCTTTGGCAAATTCTTTTTGTAGTACAAAGGACTTTCTGTAATGTGAATAACTCCGTAATTTAGGAGGTATTTAGGCACTATATTATTATAGCAAGTTTAAATATAAGACAGCTTTATGTTAATTTTTAGAGCTAATTCATGCTGGGGTTCAGAGCAAGAATTTGTATTTGAGTTATTAAGGAACCAAATGGAGTTGATGACATTTTTCTCTCAGATAATTACAACAATCAAGGAAGAAACCTGGCTACCTGAATGAAGACTTGTTGGACTGGAGCTTGGAGGGAAAGATACTGCAATAAGGTCCAGCAAGAAAAGGCTCAGAGACTGCTAGCTGTGCAGTGGTATGAAACAATAAGCCATAACTTGGGTTCTGAAAATTTGGTTTCAAAATTTGACAAATATTTTAATATAATTGGTTTCCTTGTTAATTACATTACTCTGAGAAGGGATACATGACACACAAAAGTCTGACAACTACTGCCTTGGAATAATGGAAGCAGAGCTGTGAGATAGTGTATAAGCTGGTCTGGTTAAAAAGCTCTGAAGTATTAAGGATGTTAGCCTTGATCATGGATGGATTTGGTGGATTTATGCCCTTGAGGATGGCAGAGAAATAGTCAAGATGATAGGATAAAAAATACACATACAAGGTTTTTCTCCTCCCATTCACGTCTCGGATCTGAAAATATTAGCTTTATTTACTAGCTCCACTTTCTATTCTTTCAAATGTGCCTCAATTGTTTCCAATTTGCCTTCTAGCCTCACTCAACTGCAAATGCTCTCTCCCAAGTTACCAACGATCTCTTAACTGTGAAACAGGATGGTGTTTTCTCAGTCCACATTCTTTCTGAACATTATGCTACATGTGACATTGCTGACTATCCCTCTACTCTAGGATGTTCTCTTCTCCCTTGATTATCCTGACACTGTTCTCTTCTGGTTTGCATCCTACCTTTCTTAACATTTCATTTCCATTGTTTTTGCCTAGTCACAATTTACTCCTTAACTGTGATGCCTCAAGCTTCTATTCTGTATCATTGTTTCTACTCTTGGTAGCTTCCTTGGCTCCAAAGGGTATAAAAACCTACTCTTTATGCCAGTTACTCCCAAATCAGAAGGGAGGAGCAGAACAGATGTTAATTATTTTATAAATAAAATGCTGTATTATTACAGAATTCTGGTCTATTAGATCTAAGTTTATAAAACACACAGAGATAGGGATCAGACCTGCAGGTTGGCACCTTCTTATTAAGAAGACTAATTTCTAAGTCTATTGACATAGAAAACCACAAATCAATACCATCTATGTTGCACTGAATTTTAATCATTTCTTTAAACACTTCCCAATTACATTTTTATCTTGTTCAGCCCCAAGTTCGACACCTCAGGCCTAGAACACTAAGTAAGTGCTTTGCCCTAGGGTCACATGTCACACTGTTAATAAGAAATTGGATCTGAACCCAAGTCATCTTCCTGGCTCTGTAGTCAGCTCTTTCTCTATACTTAATTAGCAACCCTTAAAATTAAGGATAATGATTTCCTCAAATTTCTAGGATGTGAATAATTTGCTAGTTTCTATGAAAGATTTCCTACCTCAGATTCTTGGCAATATTCATATCTAATTGCTTATATCTGAATAAATTTATACTAACATCTACTCAAAATAATTTTGCCAAATTCTTTGGGTTTGTTAATGCACAATATTCTTGAACTCAAGACTTTATGAGGCAGTCCTAAGGATTGTCATATTATATGAGATGACAAGTCTTGAGGACTGGCTATAGCCATAGGGGAAAAAAAAATCCGTGAGCAATTCACTACTCAAGACTGGTGGAAACAGGTTATTATCCTATTATCACTCCTAGGGTTGTCACAAGAACTAGAGTTGAAGGAATAGTCTTGCCTAGATAGTTTCCACAGTTACAATTCATGTTCTCCCAGGTTAAACTTTTTTTAATGTCGGAAGATATTGTTAATATATAAATTATGAAGTTAACACTACTCATTTCTATAAATCCAGAATTAATAACATCAAATACTAGAAACTAAAAATAATAATATGCTGGATGGTGGAATTTGGTGGCAAACAATATCTAAATCCATGTGTAGTAATTCCTACCTATCTATCTAGGCCCTTAACCCCTTCTTCCCTGGACTGTGCAAAAGTCTCCTAATTGGTTTGCCTAAATTAAATCTTTTCCCTTGCAAAACCTTTCTAGAGAAGCTAGTAAAGTATTCCTAACAGAGATAGTAAAGTATTCCTAAAGCACAGGTCATTCCCAGCTCAGTAAACTACAGTGTCTCTTTATTACCTCTAAGATTGAACACAGATTCTTTGTTTGACATTTAAAGCCCTTTACAACCTACCTCTTTCAGCCTTATTAAAACATTATTTCCCTTCGAACACAATACTGTCTAGTTAAATTAACCTTCTCACTGGTCCTCACATGCAGGATTTCAAGTCCCTGCCCCATGTCTGGAAAGTTCCCTCCCCACCTTAGCCTTTTAGAATTCCAATTGTATATATCAAAGTTCAGCTCAAATGCCACCTTCTACAACAGGCTCCCTCCCATTATCTTTACTTATTTTGTATATACTTCTGTATACTTATTTGTACACACGTCTCCCCCAAAACGGAAGTTAAGTTCCTATAAGGGGAAGGACTGTTTCACTTTTGTTTATGTCTCCCAGTTCCTAGCACAGTGCCTGTTACATAGTAGATGGTTAATAAATGCTTGCTGATAAATCAAGTTTATACTTAATTCTTACCCCAATTTACTAAATGGGATATAACTTTAATAAAATTTTAGAAATTATCATCTTAATTTCTGATTGTCCTTAACAATTTTGAATCAATCATCTAATGGATCACAGAATCAAGAGTTGGAAATATCTTTGGAGATCACTTGGTCCAACTGGCTCATTTAGATGAAAAAACTGAGGCCAAAAGAGGGAAACTAAAATGCTCAAAATCACACAGGTAGTAAAACATCCATCATAGTTTAGAATTCAAACACAGGTCAATTAATTCCAAACCCAATATTCTTCCCAATATACCATGATGAATAATGCTTCATTTAAATTAATTATTCTTGTCAACATAAAATTAAAAAAAAAACTTCAGGGAAAAATACCAAAAAGGCAAAACAAAAACAAACCCCCAGTCTTTCAATTTATTACATGGCTAAAGATAATTTACAAAAAGAAAAAAAGGTACAACAGGTATCAAGAAAATCTACAGATGAACAAAGCTGGCAGTGACAATGAATGTTAATAGTCAAAATTTAAAGTGCTCGGGGCGGCTAGGTGTCGCAGTGAATAGAGCGCCGGCCCTGGAATCAGAAGGACCTGAGTTCAGACACTTAACCCACACAAACAAAAACCTAGCCGTGTAACCTTGGGCAAGTTACTTAACCCCAATTGCCCTAAAGGGGCGGCTAGGTGGCGCAGTGAGTAAGAGCGCCGGCCTCGGAGTTGGGATGCCCCGAGATCAGATCCGGCCTCAGAAAATGAGCCCCCACGCATAAACAATGACTAGCCGTGTAACCTTGAGCAAGTTACTTAACCCCAATTGCTTTAAAAAAAAAAAATTTAAAGTGCTCTCTTTGTCATCATGCCTAAGCCTTGCTGAAATTCTTGGGACAATTTGCAGATGCTCAAGTGGCAGCTCTATTATCATGGACTAGACTTTGGGAAGACTTTCCCTTCAGTTTTAGGGATCTGAAAGGGGTAATGACAATATAACTGAAAGTGAAAGTCTAATTGTAGTGGTGCTCAGTGGAACCCACTTTTCACAGAGTGGATCTCCTTTTTGGGGGGGGGAAGGTTGTTTTTAAAAAATTCATCTTGGAAGACCCATTAGATGAGGAGAAATTATCATCTTTAAGAAGGAAAATATATTCTAATTGAGTCTTTAAAATTCTTGAAAGGCAAGATGAATGAATATATTCAGCAAAGGCAATCTTGGCCTAAGAAAGCTATAGTGGAATGAACAAGAGGATTTGTTCCTCATTTCAGAATTGTGATAAACCTTATTAATTAATGTCTTACACTGAAGTGTGTAGTTCATTTTTTTCCTAGGTGTATTTATGCTGGCCCATGCAGAGTAGGATATGTGTTGGGGGAAGATGTTATATTTTTTTATTACAAAATATTTGTAATAGATCCCTAGTCTGCAAAAGATGGAACAAAATACATTTCAATGCTTGTTGGTCACACAGGTTTGGATTAGGTTTAAGTTTCCACTGTAGTGTGTAGATGACTGTGGGTAAGTACACATATGTCTTGTGCATATTCATAGGGAATTTCAGCCACAGGTTTTCTTGTTGGTTTTTTAAATTACATTTTAGCATTTTTTTGGTACATCAATAAATTTTTTTATACTAAAGGCTGAACCAAAGTCCTGTGTTTGTGCTTTGAAATTAAGCTTTACTTCTAAAGTGCCTACACGTGGCTGTAAATAATGGTATAGCTCTGAGTAAGTCCGAAACTCTTAGCAGTTTGGATCAGCAGTGTGACTGGCAACCTAGAAAGCAAATATAAATAGGTTATGAGATGCAAAGTATACTGGACTATATAGGAAGTGACTCTAGCAATATACCTGTGCCCTAGTCAACCTGTATCCAGAACACTATGTTTGGTTCTAGGCAACCACATTTTAAGAAAAATGCTGACATGCTAGAGAACACGTAGTAGAAAGTGCCCAGGACAGTTAAAGTGTTTTGAAACTATGCCATATTAGGACTAATAAAAGGAATTGAGGGTATTTAGCCAGTAGGGTGAAAGGCATAGTACAGACACGATAGTTTTAAGTACTTAAAGGAATAGCAGGATTAGACTTCTGCTCAGTTTCAGAGGGTTTAACATAAAGAAAAATTTCATAAAAATCAGGACTCCAAAGGTTCCTCCTTACTAGTGTTCTATAAGCAAAATAAGATGGATAACCATTTGCCAGGTATGTGGAAGAGCATTTTTGTTCAAGAATGTGCCTTAGCCTAGATGACTCAGAAGTCTATTTCAACTCAGATACTGGGAGCAAAATTATCAACAGCTACTTAAAAAAAAAAAAACCTTAAGGTTAAGCTAAAGGCTATTTTATTTCAGAATTTTTAAAAATTCCAACATTCCCCAAGACTCAGAAAATTTTACAGCTGGAAACTTAAAGACCCAGTCTAACCTGCTACTTTTATAGATGATCCAATGAGGGGAAATAGCTTGTTCAAGGTCACACAAATGGTTAAAGACTAGAATACTTCAGGGGTCCCCAGTTCAGTGCTCTTGTAATTCCAAAAAATAAGGTTTTCTTAAAACTTCAAATAATGGATGGTAGTCTCAAAGTAAACAACCCCAGAGGTTTTAAACAAGCTCTTAATTATACTATCCCTTCAGGAGTCTCAACAATCAGGGGGAAAATGTAGTCTTTTTAAAAAAAGAGGGGGCAGCTAGGTGGCGCAGTGAGTAGAGTGTCGGCCCTGGAGTCCCAAGGTCCTGAGTTCGGATCCGGCCTCAGACACTTAACACACACAAACAAAAACCTAGCCTTGTGACCTCGGGCAAGTTGCTTAACCCCAATTGCCCTCCAAAAAGCAAAACAAAACAAAACAAAAAAACAAAACAAAACGAAACGAAAAAGAAAAAAAATTGTAATCTCATAATATTAATGGACAACTCCAAACAAACTATTTATCTGCAGATAGGGCAGATATATCAGATATACCTTGATACATGATGAGGTCTTAAAGATGCTTTCTGAAGATGACATTGCTCACTGCATCAAGTCCCAGAAGACTGTGAGGTCTCCTAAATAAGATAAATTATTTAGGAGTTTGGCCTAACTACCTACATATGAAAAAAAAAAAAGTAGATGAAGAATGCCTATTGTCCAAGAGATGGCATGCAAAGTTGGAAGGTCAGTATGCTGAGTTAAGGCACTACTACTGATGAACAGATGAGATGTGCCCAGAATTGAAGAGAAGAGAGGAATACATGTGGGAAATTATGCAATGCTTTTAACAATCTTAAGCTTCTTAAAGAAAATGTCCATATTTTTAAACACTTATTCTTATGGTGATGCTAAATGGCCACAACCTATGGAAAATAAAATTCTGCAAAGAATTAAAAAGCTGCAGTGGGCATCAGTAGGATGCTATGTATTTGTTTAAATGAGTCCCTAAGTCTTGCAAAAGTGTTTGTCTTTATAGTATTATTATTATATAATTTTTTCTCCTGTTTCTGCTCATTTCACTTTGTATAAGTTCACACAAGTATAACTGTATTTCTCTGAAACCATGCCTTTCATAATTTCTTATACCACAGTAGCATTCTACCATGTACACAACACCCCTCTCCCATAATTTCTTCAGTCATTCCCTAACTGATGCACAACCTCTCATTTTCTAATTCTTTGCCACATTTCAGATGAAAAGGCAGCTATGCATATTTTTGAGCATGAGTCCTTTTCCTCTCTCTTTGGGGTATAGATAGTGGCATTGCTCGGTCAAAGAGTATGGACAGATTATCAATTTCTTGGGCAGTTCCAAAATGCTTTCCAAAATGGTTGAGCAAGTTCATAGCTCTACCAACAGTGCCTTAATGTCCTTGTTTTCCCACAGCTCCTCTAGCATTTGTCACTTTCCTTTTTTTACTCAACTCTGCCAATCTGGTGGATGTAAGATAGTATCTCAAAGGCGTTTGAATTTGTATTTCTCTAATTATTAATGATTTACATTTTTCATATGGTTGATAATAGCCTGAATGTCCTCTGAAAACTGCCTACTCATATTCTTTAGCCCTTTTTCAAATAGGGAATAATCCAGCAATAACACTACACAGACCCCAAAGAGATCAAAGAGAGAGTAAAAGGACGCATGGATAAAAAATATGCGGAGCAGCTTTTTCATGGTGACAAAGAATTAGAAAATGAGAGACTGTGCCATCTATTAGAGAATGACTGAACAAACTATAAGTTTGACTCTGTTCCCTATATATCTTAGAAATAAGAACTTTATCAAAACTTGCTGCCAAGATTTTTTTTTGAATGCTGCATATTGCTAATGAAAAATTTCGAGAAGTGCCATAAGAGATATCATCAAAGAAATATTTGACCAAGTAAAGCAGATGGGTCAGTCATAAAGCAAGAATAAAAAACAACCAATGATCAACTTTTGTGCCATTCTTAGTGATTTCCACAATGTCAAGAGATCTACTGAAGCACTTTTGGTAGATTTCACGAATAAAATTTATAGGAAGATGGACAAAATCACACAAAATCACACAGAGATCTACTGAAGCACTTTTGGTAGATTTCACGAATAAAATTTATAGGAAGATGGACAAAATCACACAGAATGAGAAAAGAATCAAAGGATTGCTATTGACATATTATTGACACAATTAGAGGGAGTACACACACCAGTGAGATTACAGATCAACTAAAACGCTAAACTATATTTTAAAGGAAGCATATAATCTTCAAAGAAATAGCATATAAGCATACTACAAGAAACAATCTATATAGTAAGCATTTAATAAATGCTAGTTGGCTGACTGTATGAGCTCAAGTAGTGAGAAATCCGTGATAGAGATGACATGATCTTGAAAACTCTGAAAGCTATTTTTAAAGATCCAAGGGCAGGGAAGATAACAGATGGACAGAAAGAAAAAATTGGACAAAATTAAAATCAAGAAAACTGAACTACCAAACCATATATCTACTTTCTAATTTTTATATTTAATCATAATACCTTAATGAGAATGATTAACATGTGTTTAAGGTATATTTGACAAAAGAGTAAGAAGGGAACAAAGCAATTTTTCACATAGGATTCTCTAGAGCAGACCACATCTTCACAACTAGACAACTGACACATTTTCATTGCTTGTGGGTTATGAAAAATCCAATAACAAAAAACTGACCCTTTTGAGCCAAAAGGAACCTTAAAAGACTCCCTTCAAAAAAGGATTAAAGCCTTATATCTCTGGATCTTACAATCCAGTAAAAGGATAAAACAAAAACAAGTACATGACTTTATCATGTAATACATAAAATTACGCGATAAATAAGTTTTAAAAGGCATAAAACAGGCTGTTATTGACTGGGCATATCTGTGAAGAATTCATGGGGGAGATAACATTTGAATTTGGCTTTAAAATTTGGGGAGCAATTCAACAGGGTGAGAGAGAAGGCAAAACATTGCAGGCATAGCAAGAGAGAGAAGAGGGTAGGGTGTGTTCTGGAGTCAGGGATTAGTACAGTTTGGCAAAGGCAAAGCATTTATGTATATCAGTAACATGAGAAAAGTCTAGAGATCACACCAAAGCTTTAAATGGCAGGAATTTTACTCAGTAGGCAAAGGGAGAACTGAATTTTTTTTTTAAAACAAGGAAAGATGTGACCAGATCTATGCATAAGAAACATTCTATCAGTGATATGGAAGGTTGGATGAAAGGAGGAGAAATAGAAGATTTCAATTTATTCAAATAATTTGGTGGAAGTCCAGGTAAGTTATTAGTTGTCCAACACTCTCTGAATAATGAAAAAGGGAGTCATAAAAACAAGATATCCGCTGAAGGATACATCCTGGTCCAAGGGGTATCTTAGGCTGAAAGAGAACTAAGAGATCACACTTAGTCAAACCACCTTACTTTATAGGTGAGAAAATGGTGAGGCAATGAGGTTAAGGGACTTTACTTAGGGGTTTACAAAGTTACTAAGGGGCAAAGCAATTCAAATAAGGATTTGAATTACACAGGGTCCAAAAGCAAAGATCCCCACAAAAGAGAGACTGCATATAAGAAATTGCACAATGCTTTTCACAATCCCAGAGTGTTCCCCAGTAGAAAAAAAAATGCTTAATAGATATGTTCTCCCTAACTTCACTGTAATTCTTAGACTACTATAATCTTCGAAGACTCAAGCTTAAGTATAATCCCAGGGGCAATGGAAATAAAGGTATATTCGATGGACACAAGAAGGTTATGGTTTATTTTCAATGATATCAAGACAACCTGATTAAGGTTAAAGACAGAATCTCAGAGTTAGAAAAAGGCCATGTTTTAGGTCATCTAATCTAATCCACACCCCCCTACAGAATCCCTGTATTACATTCCTTTATCTTAAAATCTAGAAAGAGGATACTCACTTCATAAGAAGTGGGCCACTAGTGAATAGAGCACCAGCCCTGGAGTCAGGAGGACCTGAGTTCAAATCTGGTCTCAGACACTTGACACACTTACTTGCTGTGTAACCCTGGGCAAGTCACTTAATCCCAATCTCTTGCTTTCCTCCCTCCAAAAAGACAAAAAATAATTAAGTTAATTAAAAAAAATAAAAGAAGTGGGCCACTTGTGGCAAGAATGAGAAGTAAGAGATATATGATCCAATCTATTGTTTATATTAACCATGTAATGGCAAATACCTGGGGCCTCTAGCATCCTAGGTGGATCCTCTGAGCAAAATCTATGTGACAAACAAAAACCCTACACACAGAATGAGAAAACATGTATGTACAGGTTGCAATCCATACCAATGAAAGGAATACCATTATCAAGGAGATCAAAGAACCTCTAAAATAATCTCTAGCAAGTGAAATAAATAAGGTTTTAGTTTACCATCAATCAACAAGAATTTATTAAGCACCTTTCTTCTACCTAAACCTTCCCTTCTTCCAACTACCCTAATACTCTGGAGGGTACCAATATGTTCCTAGTCACTCAAGTTTGCAGCCTAGGAGTTATCCCTGACTCTTTATTTTTTCTCATTCCCCAGATCCAGTCAGTTGCCAAGTACTCCCTATTCTATCTTTCTAATGTTTCTCATATACAATCCTTTCTCTCCTCTGTAACCACTCTGGTGCAGGCTCTCATCTCCTGTTTGGACTATTGCAGTAGCTTGCTGTTGATCTTTTTGCCTCGTTTCTCTCACTATGCCAGTTCACCCTTAGCCATCAAATCAATATTCCAAAAGCTTAAGTCTAACTATGTCATAATCTCCCCACTCCCCGCAGTCAGTCAACTCCAGTGGTTCCTTATTGCCTCCAGGATCAAATATAAAATGTTGGCTTTTAAAACCCTCCAAAACCTGGTTCCTTCCTATCTTTCCAGTCTTCTCACCCCATCATCCCCCTCAGTGTGCCCTGCCATCCACTGATGCTGGCTTCCTTGTTCCCCACACCAGGCATATCATCTACTGATTCTGGGTGTTTTCATTTGCTGCCCCCCAAGCTTGGAACTCTCTCACCCCCTCATTTCTGTCTTGTACGTTCCCTGGCTCTGTATCAAGTCTCAACTAAAGTCCCAGAAACATTTTTTGACTTCCCAAATACTAGTCCTTTCCCTCTGTTTATTTTCTGCAATTTATTCTATCTACATTTTCTTTGTACACAGTCATTTGTATGTTGTCTCTCCCACTAGACAGTAAGTTCCTCAAAAGCAGGGACTATCTTTTGTCTTTCTTTGTATCCCTAGTGCTTAGATTAGTACCTAGCACATAGGAGGGACTTAATAAATACTTGTTGGCTAACTACTACGCGTCAAGCATGTGTTTGTGCTGGGGAAATTAGAGAAAAAACCTTTTTTTAAATTCCTACTCTCCAAGAACTTACATTCAGTGATCAACAAGATGTTTCCTAAGTTTTTGCTAAGTCACTTTTTCCTAAGTCACATTCAAATACCTGTTTAACTTATTATATCATACTTAGCATAAAAAAAATAAGGAATTCCATGGTGCAGTCCTTTGAGCATTATTTAAAAGACTTTTAAAGTCAACTCTTGGGTCTAACAGTTGGGAGAACTAAATGACCTTCATTCAGAATGACAATATCTTTAAAATAAAAGGAATGAGAATCAAATAAGCATTTGAAGGGCAGTCTTAATCTGTTGGAAGCAGTATAATATTGTAAACAGAAGAGAAAGAGCCTTGGCACATTTATCTCTGAATTTTTCTGCAGATTAACCCATAAAATGAAATGAATAATGAAGATTTAAAAGTCAAGCCTTTCAGATGGTACCTGTGAGTATCAATCACTCTAAAATTCTCTAGTCACCATCTCCTTCTCCAACCCTGGCAGAACTTTTACAATTCAACTTTCAAGTTGTGAGATGATAATCCTGTAAAGGCTACACAAGAGGTGGTGGTGCCTCAAGTGAGCACCAAAGAGAAGTGATTCTGCCAATTGAAGATAAGAAGGGAACACATTCCAGGCACAAGGTATGAAGACTTTGAAAAAGCAAGAAAGTATGTGATAACCCAGAGTGTAAGAACTCCATTTTACATGGCTGGAATATAGAAAGTGTAGATCACAGAGTAATAACTGGGTCCAGATTATGGAGGGTTTTTAAATACCAGACAAAAAGCTGCTTTAATGTCAATGATGGTATTTTTTAATAGCAATACTTATGCCTGGGTCTTTCTACTGCAAGTAATCTGACTCATTGTCTGACTTTAACTAGATAAAACCAGACTGAGCTGGTTTTCCCATCTTTAGTTAGTTCTGTGTGAGTTCAGTGCTGAATTTCATGACAAATATACATGTTTCATTGCTCTCTTTTGTTGTTTTAAATTCTGGGATCTTTAAAAATAGTTATTTCTCCAGGGAAATGTGCAAAAGTTATAGGTATTAAAGAGCACACTTAATAACTGATAGATATTATTGCTGTGAAAGTTCCATTAATCTTTACAAAACATGTTCAGAAGGACCTGGAAGCTGAAGGAGTTGCTGATTTCTCCTAAGTGCTGTCTAGGCTTCTTAAAGTTAGTAGTAAAAAGACTACTTAAATTAGCTGTTAACCATTGCTATAAAAGAACTGTGACGTGCAAGACAATGTAAAGACAAGATTACTAATGACTGGGAAAAGGTAATTTTTACTGATGAAACTCAAATTTTTGTTCAAGTCTATACCAAGGTTTTTCAGAAAAAATCCACATGGGCCTATAAGATCTGGGCATCTTTGATCAGATGGTAAAATATCCACTCAGAAAATGTTTGAGTTTTTTTATTTACAAAGAGGAGGTAATGATGAACCTCTTGATAAATATGTTGTTATATTGAATTATACTAGGATTATAGAAATTCTCAAATGGAGATGAACAAACACTACAGTACAATCGTGCACCATGTCACAATAGATTAAGAAATCTAAGAGATGGAAATAAATATGCTTCAATGGCCTTGAAACTTGTCTAATTTAAATTTCAATGAAACCCTATAGGCTATAATATGTGTTTATCAAAGTTATATTTAACATCTAGTGGTTAAGTGTGCTTTCATGATAAAGAATATGTGTCAAAATCTTGTGAACTCAATTCCAGATCCTATATAGAAAGAAATAACTGAAGAAAAAGGATATGTTGCATTTATTTTTTAAAAGATGTAAAAAGTTGTGAGATTGTTACTGAATGAGTCAACCAATTTAATTTGACTCAATTACTAAGCACACCACTCTATGTGTGGAGAGAAATGACCACATTTAGCAAAAGACTGTTTTATATTTCACCTATTCTATAACTTTGGTGAAATTAAAATATTTTAAAAGGTTAAGTGGCTTGCCCAAGGCTGGGATTTGAATCCAGGTTCTATCACATTTTTAGTTATTCTGGAGCAAATATCAGGTATTTTACTATTAACTAGTGAATTTTCTATTCACTTTGCGAATAGAAACTACTTTGTATGCACTTTGTATATATGATACAAATACTTTTTAAAATGTGTATGTTGTTTTCTTACATTTTAGTAAGCTCTTCAAGGGCAGGGGCTATTTCACTTTTGTCTCTGTATCCTCAGAACTTAGCATAAAAGTTGGAACATTCTCTATTTTTCCCCCCCTTTTTGGAGGGGGGAAGGTAGGGCAATTGGGGTTAAGTGACTTGCCCAAGGTCACTTGGCTAGTTTTTGTGTTAAGTGTCTGAGGCCGGATTTGAACTCAGGTCCTCCTGACTCCAGGGCTGCTGCTCTATTCACTGCACCACTTAGCCACTCCAAACATGGTGATTCTTAATAAATGCATTGCTGATGGACCAAAAAGCCAACTATTTGAAGAAAAAGACCCAGTCTGAGAGAAGCACAAACTATATACTGGTGTATACCATACCAACTAACAATTTAAGAATGCATTAGAAATAGAAAAATATAAAAACATCAATTCTGTTACATTACATATTTTAAGTTCTTTTTTGGGTTCTGGGTCTAGTGTTGAATTTCATATTTTCAGGTGACGATGTTGAATAAAATTCAGAGAATAAAAGCATTCATAGTGACCTTTAAGGAAGTTAAATAAGTTGAAGTTATGGCAGACTCTTCAGGATCATAGCAAACTGAAGTATATTATATATGAAGTATATATTAAATCTTTCCATTTCTAACGAAGGACAAGAAGAAAAAGGTTTAAAACTGCAGAAATAAAGTATTTTATTATCTTGACTTATGAGAAGGAACAAAGCTGTCATAGATCCCTTTAGCAGTTGTCAAAGTTTATGAGCCCTTTCTCAAAATATTTTAAATTCATAAAATACAAAGGAAAAGATGGTTAGTGAAAATAAATATGATTTTTCCCCCTACGAAAGTTTATAGACCCACTGAAATGTATTCACAGAACCAAGGGCGTTTAGATTAAGGCTCTAGAAGAACATTATGGACTTTCAATCCATGAAGATATTTATGACTCTGGACATGTACTTTAGAAAGTCTAGCTGTGGTAATCTGCCTAAGTGAGAGGACTAAACAAGCTGACTTCCTAAGATCTTCTCCAAGTCTACTAGACCAAGCTATGTTTAAGAATATTAAAAGAGTAAAACAAAGTCTAGAATTGAGGGAGTAGGAATAATGTCTCCCATATGGTTATATTTTATGTAAACCAGATTCTTCACTTTACTCCCAATATAAATGCAGAATAGTTGTTGCTCAAGTATCTTAACATGCAAAAAATTACTAGCTTTCAAAAAGGAACTTGTACAAGTCAACATTTTTAAAAAATTTCCTAATATGTGAAAGTCACTTTTCTAGGCCCTGAGGACACAAAGGCAAAAAAAAAAAGCTGTTAACAGTCATAACAATGCTTGTTCAACTGAATGGATCCATACACAATTCATTCATGATAATGCCATAATATTAATACTAGCTGTCAGAATAAAAGTGAAATGGAGTGTACTATTATTTGTAAAGGATAAGTGTATAACTTTGCTTAAAGCATCTTCACTTATAATTATTTCTACGAAATTAATAGCAATTCATTCCTGCCAACTTCTGTAATAGCCTCTGTGTTAATTTCTCATAGGCTCATAGACCTAGGAACTACTCCAATGCCCTCATTTTACAGAGAAACTAACTTTTCAAATTAGTTGTTTTTTACATAGTAAAAATGTTTAATAATTGTATCTACACCTTATTTACCTCTCTCAAAAATTTCTACTTCAAATAGGCCAAGATAACATCTCCATAAAAATGATAATACGAAACATAGTTTTCAGATAGAGATTAGAAGCATTTACCATTAAATAAAGACCAGTTTACCAAAACAGAAATAAAACATAATTTCAATGTTATAAAATTTTTTCTTCTAGAATACACACACAACACAGACAAAATTTCTTCACCTAGAAAATTACCTTTTGGAGCTAATGTGCCTAAGTTCAAAGTCATTCCAAATCCTTAAATATTTGTATTTAAAACCTCTTTGGTTCTTATTAAATAATGTTCTCCACACCTTTTAAGAAGTTCCATGAAAACAGCTATTTCCTTAATACAACTACTTACACAACTACAGCCCCGCCAGAAAATGAGCCAAGTCAAGAATTCTCAGAGCTTGCAGCTTTTGTTTTATTCGCTTGGCTCTCTGGTCACTTCGGACATTTAACATTTCCCTTCACATCTATTACTACATCTCGGTTCTCCCTGGGCACTTGATACCAACACAAACGAGTAATGCTGCTAAAGTCTCAAGGGGGCACATCGCGCTTAATAACTGCCAGCTGGGCAGGCCAACCTGACAGAAAAAATAAAGCTGAGAAAGAGGACCAACGAGTTGGGGGTCCTAAAAATAAACAACAATAACCACAAAAAACCTTTGCGATCGCTCATTCACTCGCGGTCCTAGGACACAATCACAATCACAGTGGGCTGCAAAATCAAGGCCCGGAGAAAATTACAGGGCTCGGTCAGGTCAAACTGCACCCCCTCTCCCGAAGGGAATTTTCACTAGAACCGAGGTGGGGTAAGCCGAGGAAGATGGGGGGAGCCCGTCCGTCCGGGGGCAGAGCGCGGGGACCCTGAGGGAGCCAAAGCCGCTTTATTTTCCAGGGCTGGATTCCCAGGCTGGGGTCGCAAGAGGGGGGGGGGGGTCCAAGAGGAGAGAAGTGCGCGCGCCCGCACGGTGGCTGCGGGGGGAGGGGACGGGGTCTAAGTCGTCCGGGACTCCCACTTTCAAGGCTCTCCAACCCCCCACACCAAGATGGCGACGTGGACAGTAAGGGGGGGAGCCTGAGTGAGGAAAGGGGGGTAGGGAGAAATGAATAGAGGCAGCCCCCTCCCCCTGCAGTCACACATTCCCATCCCTCCTTCCCCTCCTCCTCCCCGGCCGCGCGTGGGGGGGGGGGGCTTTAGGGGAGCCAGGCCGGGAGATCCCCCTTTACTTACTTTTTCTTGTCGTTCGCACCCTCGGCGCCCTCCATGGCCAAGCGCCCCCGCCACCAGGCGCTTAAGCTCCGGCTTCTCACACACGAGGCAAAAGGGAGAGAGCGGAGGGGGATGAAGAGGGAGGGAGGCGATTCCCGAGGCGGCGGTTAAAAAGGGGAAGGACACACGCGGTCCCCGACTCCACCACCACCTCCCCCTCCGAAAAAAAAGGAACCCCAAACGTTCCGGGGGAAGGGAGAGTTCAGAGGATCCGAGGGGTTCGAGTCTAGCGCTCTCCGTCTTCGGTTTCCGTCAGCGCGGCCTGGCCCGGCGCGCACTAGCGCCGATTCTCGGCTTCCCTCCTCTTTCCACAGAAGCTGCTCTGAGGGCTCGGGAGGCGGAGGCTGAGGGAGGACCAGAGGCTGCGGGGGTGGGGGGTGTCGGGCGCGGGGAGAGTGGGCAGGGAGCAAGGCCGCGAGCGTGCGCGCGCGCCACTGAAGAGGAGTGGGTGGGGGAAGAGTAAAAAGAAGGAAGGAAAAAAGGGGGGGAGGGAAGCCCGAGGAACGCGCAGGCGCATATGCGCCTCACCTGAGGGGGAGGCCGGTTCCTCTAGCACCAATGGGAAGATCCTGAGCTGGCCTATCCCCACCCCAATCCTCGCCGTCCTGAACCTATCGTCTGGTGGTCAGCTGGAGGCACAGCTGAGATGTTCTGTGATCCATCTCAGGCTTGGCTCTCTGGTGCAGCTGGGGGACTGGTGGTAGAGGAGGGAGAAAAGGAGCTGGAGTGGCGGCCGTATTCGGCCTCGCCGGTTGTGGTTTTTTCTTTCTTTTTTCTTTTTTTCTAGCTGCTAGGGGCGGGATTTCTCGAGCCCGGGCTGCTGAAAATGATCTCAGGAGTCGGTGCTAGGGCCCTCATTGCATTTCCTGTTGCAACATTCTATGGCTGTTGTCCCTTTCTCTAGGCACCCTTCCTTAAAAGCAGCGCTGTAGTGTACTGCCGCTGAGTGCTATTTTCCCAGTTGTTTTTAAAAATGCATCATTACGGTTTCCTTCAGGTGTAGGCTTAGTCCCTTTAGCTAATCCACGATATAGCTAGCACCATAGCCTTGTACTTGTCTTAGGATACAATGGAACTGTCTCCTTAAACCCAAATGTTAGGATCAAGCGATTTGTTACAATGTAAGGGGGAAAATAACCTTAGGCAAAATCGCAGAGAAAGACAAAATTACGTTAAGAATGAACAAGATTTTCTTTTTATGCATGTAAAAACTGCTTTATGTAAGCTTTCTGTTTTAATAAGGAGAAAATGATAAGGAGCTTGAATGTTGCAGGAAGGAAGAATTAACTATGGTTGGTACCCTAAAAATATTTTTTGTTTCTTGGGAGAATTGAGTTATGAGATTGGGCAAGATTCCCCCACCCTTCTTCCCATTGGTTTAGACTTAATTGCATACAATTCGATTCAGATAGAAGTCGGAAAGCTCTAAAGTCTACTCTAATCATTCAACCAAAAAGCATTTCTTAAGCACTTTTATGTGCCCTCCCTTAGAACCGCAGAGTTCCACTAAACCAAAAATCAACATAACGTTGCCTTAGTCACTAATTTTCATTTGCTAATGTGCCTTGGATGCTACTTAGTATATTAATCATGGTGCTTTAATGGTAACAACAACAACAACAAAAAAAGGTAGAAAACATACCTAATCAATGGTGTGGAAAGAAAATTGTAGTGTAAGAACTGTGTTCTGCTCATAGATTAGCAAACACTTGCCTCAGTTTCCTTATCAGCAACATGTTGGAGTACAGAATCCTGTAAGGTCCCTTCCAGTTCTGACATTTTGTGATCTCTTTTTGCTTTGAAATCATGTTTCAATCCTATTTTTCATCTATCAATCAATAAACATGTTCTGAATGTGCATCCTTAATTTATACAGTGTTTTTCTTTGTCACCCATCAGCCATACTATTACAACAGTGAGGGTGGGATATACAAATATGGAAGTTAAAATGTCTCACCCTCAGAGGTACATAAAAATAAGGGTCTAAATGAGAAAACATACAATTGAGATCAGGTAACTAAATATATATATATATATATATATATATATATATATATACATATATATGTATGTATGGGATAGATCTGCTTTGATAGCTTAATTAAAATAAGGAGAGGTTGAAGATTAACCTTTAAGGGTGGATTTTTTTCTCTCCCAGATCAGCAAGTTTCAATTACAAAGCTATTATCTCTTATTTTTGAACAATTGTTTAGACCTAAGAAGGTGTCTAAAAACTAGATAGCGTACATCTTGCAAAATGGTAAAAGGACAATATTGGAAATTTTACATGCTGATACACATTCCTCTTTATTTAAAGCAGTCATTTGTTCCTTAGCTAACAATAACTAGGGTCTCTGATAAAATTAACCAATTCAGTAACCTAGAGTGATTATCATGTGGGTGCTTTTGGATATTTATTGTTCTTAAGCTGATTGTGTTGTTATCTGGTGGAAGGATCCCTGGTCCCTTCCGTGTTTACCACATGTACTACTACACATACTATTCATCTTCTGTAGCCAGTGACTGACTAGACATACAACCTGTCACTTAACCATTTCAGAATGAAACCATTTTTATAAGAGCAAATCCACATGTCATTCTTAAGAACTATCAACAGTGGCTTTCTAATTTTTACCTAAAATGGAACCACAAACCTTCTAGCAATTCAATCAACAGAAGATAAAACTTTGAAAGATTCAAAAAGCATTTTAAAAGCAACCAAGAAGACTCCCTGGAATGAAATGTAGAATTATTTTTCCTCAATCGCATATAACTCTGTCAAATTGGATCACTAATTCAGAAGTATAGGTCTCATCTAACCACTTTTTTTTTAAAAAAGTTTTTATTTACTTTTAGTTTACAACATTCAGTTCCACAATCCCTTGAGTTCCAAATTTTCTCTTCCTCCCTCCCCGCCCCCTTCCCCCCCATGGCAGCATGCAATCTGATATAGGTTCTAAAAATACCATCTAACCACTTTTGCTAACTTCTTGTAAGTATCCAAGATTCACTCTAACTCTCATTAGCAATACTTCCTAAATAAACTTTGGGATTACTTATAAGTAACTATTTAGCCCATGGCTTTTATAGTAATAAAGGTTTGGAGGTGACAGAAGTACACAAGGTAGACCTTGAAGTTTATATTGTTACCAGAAAATAAGAAGCATCTAATTCCCTTTTAAAAATATGAACCTCATGAAATTTATCTTATTACAAAGGGTTACAATATTTAAGAAGCTACCATGGCTAATAAACAATAACTTACAATATTGCTTCCAGGTTTTGTTTTTCTCAACAACAAAAAAAGACTATATAATCTAAAAAAGCATAGAATTTAATTGGGAAATTTAAGGAAAGTATGAAAATAAAAAGGATCTGTCTGGGAAATAAATATATTCATCAGGCTGTGGAATATGAGTGGACTTGATATAGCAGCACTTTTCTGAATTCTAAATGATGCTCTTTAGAGAAATAGCTCATACTCCTTCAACAACAAATTATCACCATTTCATACTAAACCAAAGCTTTAATTTAGTTCTGTGGTTTTTTTCTTAGGATAGCTCACATTTCCATTTAATTAAATAATTCAATCCAAATTCAACAAAATATTTAATGAGTACCTACTATGTGCAATGGGCTGAAGTAATGGACTTTAATGAAATTTCCTCGCAAATACCTACCAGTTGGAAAAACTGAAAGGGAGAGAAATTATTTTGAGGCTTTGTCAAAACCTAAATTGTTTGGAAGATTTTCAAAACCCCAAACTCCATGAGTTTTTCCATTTCTAGGAAGGAGGCGGGAAAGTATGGGAAATAAGAGAAAAAAATCTCCACAATATTTAACACAGATACTTATTTCCCTTCATGATTTAAGTATAATAAGTGATGTACTTATCATTATATATTAATTATTATATATTATATATAATATAAATTATTTATTATATTATTATATATAATTATATATTATATATGATATATAATAAATATAAATATATTTATTATAATTTATTATAATTAATATAAAATATCAATTATTATATATTATTAAAATCATCATGTTTTCTCTTCTAAAATTAATTTTTAAATTAGAACATATCTAGGATTAGAACTGAAAATGGAAACAGCCTAACATAATAACATAGCATGTTGTTATAAGTGCCATTCAGCTATAAATTTCTGCCCACTGAGGGCTTACACTCTAAAGTTATACATAATTGAACTTTGATTAAAAAAATATTTGCTAAATGCCTACCATGTACACTGTGCTATAACTTTGGGAATACATAGAACCAAAAACATCTCCTGCCCTCAAGGGGTTTAAGATTCTACTGGGGTATATAACATGCACATAGATAAATAAAATGAAGATAATTTAAAATGAAAGAGCATGTTAGCTAGCATGATCAGGTAAGGCTTCAAATAGAGCAAAGTGATATCTGAGTTAGCCTTGAAGGAAGTTAAGGGTTCTAAGAGGTATTGATTGGAGGTTGGGTGGGGGGGTAGGCATTAGAGGGCAGGGAGGCGGGGTACAGCAATATAATCTAGTTGAGGTGAAATGCCAATAATGTAAAGTGGATTACATATTTGACAGAATATCAAATTTTTTTTTAATTTTAACATTCCTCTTGTTGTCTGTCAACCCTAACTTTAAAAGCAGGATATTTAGAAAAGAAAGTGGTTCCCTCTTCATGATTTATAGGACAAAGTTGCTATTATTATTATATTATTAAACATTAATGGGGTATCCATGTTCTAAGTGCTGGGCAACTAGTGCCAATTGTGATGAAGTCTTATCAGCAAATGCCTGGGAAGGAAAGAATGGAAGTGGGAAAGAATAAGTACATAGAAAGTACTTAGTCCTTAGGGCTCTTTTATCTAGTCAGCAGAAACAACATATCAAAAATTTAGGTCACTTTTATTGATACAATTTTCATGTTTCCTTACCGTAATTGCCAGAGAAGCTTTTCGATTTGCACAAGATTATCTGACTTGTGTGTGGCAAAGCAAGGACTATGGTCTATGACTAGAAGCCACCTCCCAATTCAAGACTCTTTCACTACATCCCAGTTGCTTCTTGTTCCTCTGAGGGTTTCAATGGCCACCTGCCTCTCCTTTATGCCAGCTGCCCCTAAAATCTGCCCATGATCAATTTGGGGTTTTGAGTGTTAGACTTGTTAAACAGTTAAGATAGAAGCATACAAGATGCAACTAGATATTTGAGATATATTATTAATTCTCTCTCCACTAGAAGAGAAGGTATCCTGTCCTCTTTTAGGCTTCTTGTCAGTAATTCTATGAAAAGCTTTAGGATCACAGCATAGAGAGCTGTTGGGGGGATCATTTAAAGGGATCATCTAGAATCAAGATTCTAGACCAATCTATTTTATAAAGAAGCTAAGACTTGGTCTAATGGAAAAGGAGATCCAAACTCCAGTAAAATCTTTCTAATTGAGACTTCATTAAATTACATTTATGGCCTGGACCAATTGCCATCCAAAAAATTATCCATCGTATGACTAGATGTAGGTATTGATAGCAAGTATAGCTAGGTGGTGCAGTAGATTGTTGGACCTGAGGTCAGGAAGACTCATCTTCCTGAATTCAAATCTGACCTCAGACACTTACTGGCAGTGTGACCCTGGGTAAGTCAGTTTGCCTCAGTTTCCTCATGTGTAAAATGAGCTGGAGAAGAAAATGGTAAACTACTCCATTATCTTTGCCAAGAAAATCCCAAATGTGGTCATGAAGAGTCAGACATGATTGAAAAAATGACTGAACACAATATTGGTATCAGCCTTCTCTTGACCTAGAAATCAGGATGAGGTGGTGAGAGAATTATGAAAGTGGTGGCATGAGAATTATAGTTGCAGTGCCAGTAAAACTTTAGTTTAAATAATATATTATAAAAATTGTAAATATTAAACATTGCAGTTTTATTACAATCTAACTGAATCAAACCTTTTCCTATACATGATAACAAGTAGCAGTATAAACTAAATTCCACCTGCCCTTCACTTTTGGGCAACCATTTATCAAGCTCCTACTCAGTGCAAAGCATTGGTAATAACGGAAACAAAAATAATTCCCTCATTTCTGCCCACTTTGTCTTGAGGAAACTAACAGTAAAATGTCCCTGACGTCAACTGAAAATGTTAAAGAAATAAAAAATCTTCAATGTATAAAACTAGAAAAATCCATCTTTGAAAAATTTAAAATAGATTTCATATAGATTTCATTCTTTTGTTCACTTTTAAGAGTCTGTATATTTGACAAATTTCATTAATCAAGATAGAAAACTCCCCCCCCTCCCCATTTGGACCTTTCCTGAGACAGCAATTACTTTTTCCTTTCCTCAATTAGTTTAAATTCATAGTTTTTACCACATGGTCAAAAATGAATTATTTTTCTTATTTAAGAATTTCTGTTAACCAGAGATTCCTTAGCCTTATTCAATATAATGTCAATATTTATAAACAAGAATAAACAAAAGTGAAGATGTTATAGAGTATTGGCAGAGACGTGAACTCTGAAGTAGAGGTGCCAGACTTAAATAGAAATGGTGGCCACTAAACTATACATAAGTATACCTGAGGGCCACATATTAACTTAGAAAGCTGCATATGTTTATATATTTCTTTTTTATTAATGTATCAGCACATTAAAACCAGATAGGAGCTACATTTTAATCTAGTCAGGGGGTGACACTCAAGAATATTGTGGACCCATATAAGTGACACATGCTCTGGAGGACAGAACTTCTCCCAACCTTTACCTACTTGAGCTCCTGGAGAACTTTAAGAATCATAAGACCATCATTGAAAGGTAAGGCTCAATCCCATCCTAAAGGAAGGAGGAGAAGTCTTACAAGAGGAGTTCCAGAGAGAAGCAAGGGTGATACCTGAAAGTAATAACATCAGATGGAGTGACTATATGAGTTGGACAAGCAGAATGGGGAACCTTGAATCACAAAACTGCCCTCATGCCACAGCTGCCTCTGTTGCCATTGCCATAGAGAGAAGGGAAGCAAAAGCAAAAGTATTAAGACAAAGCCAAGGGCAGTGTTCAAAAGGTACATTGAACAAGTAGAGTGACTGTCACTATTGATTCTGCAGAGAACAGAATTAATGAATTCATACTGTTCTGTCCTTTACTTCACTCCCAGTCAGAAGAGAAATGCACTTATTTTCTGTTCCCTATTTCTTTAGAGTGTGTTCCATTGCTTTCTATCCCATTGACTCTCTAAGATAAAGCAATTGATGAGCCATTGAAATGCTGAACTTTGAGCATATCTTTGTTCCGAGAGATATTAAAAAAATAAATAATTGGGGCGGCTAGGTGGCACAGTGAATAGAGCACTGGCCCTGGAGTCAGGAGGACCTGAGTTCAAATCTGACTTCAGTCACTTGAAATACTAGCAGTGTGACCTTGGGCAAGTCATTTAACCCCAATTGCCCTGCCCTCCCCCCTCCAAAAAATTAAAAATAAATAAAAAAATTAATTTCTGGACTCTTTCCTTGCATAACGAGGGCCAAGAGCTATTTAGAAAACTTTATTGATTCATATTTTTATAACTTCCAAAATCAGGGGACAAATATGGACCTGTGTTACTATGATATCACACAAAATGATCCTTAGAAGCTTCTGGTTTGAGGAGGTTTGTGACTGAACCGAGAGCTGGTATATTTAAGGTGGCTTCATGGGACATCTCTTTCTTTCCATTGTCTCTTTCCCTTTTAGGGAGTGGGGCTTAAACAAAAAACTAAGTCATAGCTGAGAGACAGAAATAAGAGAAGTGACTAGATAAAAAGTCACCCCTGAAGGAAGGGTCTGGGAAAGAATTTTGCTGCCCATACTAGGGTAGGGGCCAGCCAAGAGGGAATAACTAGTCTCATAATACACTACGCTATACCACCCCCTCCTTCCCTATGCACCATTTCTAGACATACAAAATTAGTTCTCTAAGCAGGTTAAAAGATAGAAAGAGCTAATTGGGAATTACTGAATTCTCTCCTGGGTTTGAGCAAATCCAGGCATGTCAGTCTCCTTATCTTTTTGTGAAGGCCATTAGCCATGGAGAATTTAAATGTCTACATTACAATGAGCTAACAAATTCAAGATCCAGTTCAACCAGCTTGTATTCATTTTATTTTTATAAAAATGAAAGATAAGGAGAACCACTGTTGTAGAGGTTCTACAACCACTGTTGTAGAGTTGGAGCCTGACTGTCTGAGTCAGGAGGATTGCTTTTGTGGTCTGTACAGGTGCCCTATCTTGCCCATAGGACCTATACATTGGAGAAAAAGTCTGGAAGTCTCTACTTTGTCATTGTAGGCCATCACAATAATCCAGTTTTTGAAGGGGAATTTTTACCTGCTCAAAAACTAGAATCTAAGAATGATGATGATCATCTGAACTAGTTCATAGCTCATGCATCCCTTGACCTAGCAGATGAAATATGTGGCAGTCTAACTATTATGTCCCTGAAAACTGTGGATGAATTAGATGAGTGGCTTATTTTTGCTTTTGTAACTGCAGGCCATAAGGTATGTCTTATGTTTCATTATGTAAGACAAGAAGATGGAATAAAGAACTACTTTAGTGATATCTATGATTTCTTTTTTTTTTTTTTTAAAGCAATTGGGGTTAAGTAACTTGCTCAAGGTTACACGGCTAGTCATTATTTATGCGTGGGTGCTCATTTTCTGAGGCCGGATCTGATCTCGGGTCATCCCAACTCCGAGGCCGGCGCTCTTACTCACTGCGCCACCTAGCCGCCCCTTTAGGGCAATTGGGGTTAAGTAACTTGCCCAAGGTTACACGGCTAGGTTTTTGTTTGTGTGGGTTAAGTGTCGGAGGCCGGCTCCGAACTCAGGTCCTTCTGATTCCAGGGCCGGCGCTCTATTCACTGTGCCACCTAGCCGCCCAATATCTATGATTTCTATATGAAGTTTGCAAAGAATCTATTTTCTGAACCAAATTCACCCATTCACCTAAAGTTCAGTTTCTCAGAAAGAAACACCTCCTAAGCTGAATAGAGAAAACTTCTTAAATATGTGATGTCATAGTATGCATTGTGATAATCAATCAAGTTTACTGTGTCTAGTCTTGGCTATCTAAGCCTCTGTAAAACAGGGCACCTTTTGTTGTCATTGTTGCAGATGATCCAACCAAAATGCCTTATACTTTTGAAAAATACTGTATTTATGAAGGATGCTATATGAAGTGTTCTGACAATTATTTTTGCTTTAAAAATGTTTAGAAGATTCTATTTTGACTAGTCTAATGTAATCTTAATTAAACTGTAAATTAGGCAAATGATACTGTTGATTTGGTTAACATATCTTAAACTAAAATATAAAAGTTGGTTCACAATAGGAAACAAAATTTACAGCATATACTGGATTTTAAAATTTATAACTGTAGGCAATATTCATAGTACTAAAGAAAATATTTTTTGTCAAATTTTGTACTAAGTACAAAAGAGACCATCAAGTATCAAATGTGACAATAGTACCAAAAAGACAGAAAACTTAGAGCATGTATATAAGACTGTATCTATAAATGAAATGAAATTCTTGTTGAGACCAAAAGTTAAGTATGTAAACAGTATATCTTTACATAATCTTTTATCTTTGTTATGTATTTGAATCTTGAGGGTGTTTTCTTTCCTCAAGAAGAGGAACAAGAATGATAGCTGAATTTCCTCTCGATAAATTAGTTTCCTACTTTTGTAAAGGCATTTGAGTTATTTGCATGTTTTAGCTTTCAATATTAACCTGAACTAAATTAAAGTTTGGCAGTTTGGTAGTGATCATATAAACTATAACTAGTAAAGCTGCCTGGGTTTTTTTTTTTTAATGCAGAAAGTATGGAATTTTATTCTGTAAATTCTGTGTTTTGTTTGTAAACAGATGACATGATCACAATTAAATAGTTCCTAAAAAAAACTATAAATGTCTAGAAAAGTATTATTGAATTCAATATAATAAAAGGGAACTGTTAAGTAAAAAAATGAAAAATAAACAACATTAACAAATACGTGGTTTCATATGTAGAGGAAACTCACAGATGAGGAAATTCTCTTTACCAAATGTAGGATGGCACCTTCTCTACAATTTACAGTCTGTTGGTTAGAATCAGGAGCATGCTAGTAAATATTTAACAATCAGATCTTCTGTGTGTGTGGGAGGGGGGGATTATACTGCACACACAACACACTTTTAAATTTAACCTGTGTTATTAATATTTTCTCTATAGTTTCCTTAAGTCTAGACAATCAACAAAATAGATCAATTTCAAAAGTGTACGTGTTCACACTGAAAATTTAATAATTGTCAAGCTTGTTGGAGCTGGTCCAAGCACACACACCCCTCCTCCCAACTAGATAGAGCAAAGGAAGATTAAGTTACATGCCTAAGATCACATGGCAACTGTGTGTCAGAGAGGAGTATTGAACTGGGGACTTCTTGGTTCAAAAACCAACTCTCTGTCTCCTGTGCCTCAACTTTTATTTACAACTTTGCTATATTTCAGAGGGATGCCATGCCTGAGAGCTTTAGACAATTCTTCTCTGACAACCCTTTTGAGCTGAGATAGACAGTAAGAGCAGGAAATGGATATGATACACCCCCAAACAACCCAATCAAAACTGCAGTGGGTCTATAGCCCAGGTAGAGTTATTTATTTACCCCTAAATAGAGTTATTTATTTAGGTGTAAGTCCAACTAAAACCCACACTCTCCATTCTCATCTACTGAAGTTCTATTCAAAGCATAAGCTTCTGTCACATTGTGTCCTAATTACAAGGCAGCTTCCAGAAGAATTTGGTTGTATTTCTATCCAGTTTTCCTTGAAACAAGATAATTGCTTCAAGGATATATATTTTTAAATGTCATAAAACTAGTAATCAGTTGCTGGCAGGCAGGTTAGAGGAAGTACAAGACAAACTTTAGGACTAAGGTGCTTAGATTGCTATTATCTTGTTTTCAATTAGGGAAAGAAAGAACCTTTCTATACAAAAAGAACTCATTTCAGTTAGGGAAAACCACTACCCAAGTATAAAAAATGACAAGCAAAGAAATTGAAACTATGTTTCCTTTAAAAAAAATCATTTACCCTACAAACTGACTTTTCAACATTGTAGAGAAATTTGAAAACAATTCTTTTTTCATTCATTGTAAAACCTGAATTAAGGTAATTAATGCACAAATAAATGAGAGATGTTGACATTATTGAATAATTAACCTACTCTTTTTTCTTTCCATTGGGCTTAACTCTTGCACTAAAACAGCAAATAATTCATGTTGTCTAAATATTTTTGGTGGAAAATTTTTTACCTTTGATTTTCTCTGGGTGATGCAGAAACATTAGCCTTTTTGGCTCTTATATTGGAAACACTCTGTAGGTTTCTAAAACTGTCAGAACTTGCCTTTGGGAATCATAGGCATTTAGAAGGGGTTGATTAACATTATATCTAAACTTGCAAAGACAGGTTAGAAACAATTGCTTTGCTTTACTTTAAATAAGAAAAAAATTGTTAAAAGAAAGACTTTTACTTTGAATATGTAATTGTAAATTATGAAAGATTATTAACCAGACTGAGGTTCTTAGAATTATTTTTATGATCAAGGACCATCATTTTAGAGGTATATTTTGTGTCAGGATTGGAATAGGGGGAACCAAAGTGACTTACCACTACCATCATCTATATCATCACTCTTCTAGTCTTTTAAAAATGATTAAAATATATTTAATATCAATACAACTAATCCTCCTTAGTATTTTTTTCTCTTTAATTCATTTCAGTGAATACAGAACCATACCAATTTATTCAGTTACCCCTTCTATTCCTTTTTTTTCCAATGCTTTATTAACTTCTGGTTTACATCATTCATTTCTGCCAGATTTTGAGTTACAATTTCCCCCCCATTTTTCCCCTACCCATGACCCCAGAATAGTAGTCCCACAGGATATCCCCTCATCCAATCTGCTCTCTCCCATCTCTTCTCCCATACCCCCTTTGACTTTTCCAGTAGGGCAAGGTGAATCCCCATGCTCCAATGCCTGCACATCCTATCTCCCAATTATATGTAAAATAGTATTAATAATAGTATTCATATATATTTAAAACATTTGATTGCAAAACTTTGAATTCCAGATTCATTCTCGGAATTCCTCCCTTGTACCCCACCCTTACTGGGAAGATAAACAATTCAGTATATGTTGTACATGTGTAGTTATGCAAAACATTACCATAGTAGATATATTGTAAAAGGCTGACTATATTTCCCTCCTTCCTATCCCACCTCCCCACTTTGACCCTGTCCCTTTTCAAAAGTGGGTGCTTCCAACTTCCCGCCCCCCCATCCTTCCCTCCCTTCCATCATCTCCCCCCATACCCATCCCCCCACTCTCCTGTAGTGTGAGATATCCCATTCTCTCCTTGAGCCAAATTCAATGAGAATAAGGTTTTGCCTTTTTTTGCATTCCTGTTCTTCCCCTCCCCTGAAACCACTATCCCTTGCCTCTTCTGCATGAGATAGTTTACCCCATTCTGTCTCTCCTCATCTCCTCTTGTTATGTTTCTCTCTCACCTCTCAATTTCACCCCGTAAGTATCATCCCTTCCTATTGAATTCGACCTGTGCCCTCTATCTATGTATACCTGTAAACATATATACACACATTCACATATGTATTCATATGCCCATATACCCTTCTTCAGCTATTTTCATACTGAGAAAGGTTTCATCAGTTACAGTTATCATTTTTCCATGTAGGAATGTAAATCAACTTTGATAAGTTCCTTATGATTTATTTTCCCTGTTTACTTTCTCAAGCATCTCTTGCTTCTTGTGTCTGAATGTCAAATTTTCTATTCAACTCTGGTTTTTTCCTCAAGGATGTTTGAAAGTCCTCTATTCTACTGAATGACCATATTTTCCCCTGAAACAAAATACTCAGTTTTGCTGGGTATGTGATTCTTGGTTTTAATTCCAGATCCTTTGCCCTGTGGAATATCATATTCCATGCCCTTCAATCCCTGTGTAGAAGCTGCCAGGTCCTGGGCTATTCTGATTGTGTTTGCATAATATTGAAATTGTTTCTTCCTGGCTGCTTGTAGTATTTTCTCCTTGATCTGGGAATTCTGAAACCTGGCTATAATATTCCTGGGAGTTTTCTTTTTGGGATCTTTTTCAGGAAGTGATTGGTGGATTCTTTCAACCTCTATTTTGCCCTCTGGTTCTAAAACATTAGGGCGATTTTCCTTGAGAATTTCTTGAAGGATGATTTCTAGATTCTTTCTTTGATCATGGTTTTCAGGTACTACAATAATTTTTAGATTGTCTCTCCTGGATCTATTTTCCAGGTCAGTGGTTTTTCCAGTGAGATATTTCACATTGGCTTCTATTCTTTCATTTGTTTGGATCTGCTTAATAGCATCTTGATTTCTCACAAAGTCATTAGCTTCCATTTGCTCCAATCTAATTCTGAAGGAATGATTCTCCTCAGTGAGCTTTTGAGATTCTTTTTCCGTCTGGCAAATTTGGATTTTTAAGGCATTCTTCTCCTCATTGCCCTTTTGGGCCTCTTTTGCCATTTGAGTTAGTCTATTTTTTAAGCTGTGATTTTCCTCAGTCAGGTTGTTGACTCTCATTTCATACTTTTTTTGCATCTTTTTCATTTCTCTTCCCAATTTTTCCCTCATTTCTCTTATCTGCTTTTTAAGGTCCTCTATGGCCTGTAACCAGCTCTTATTTTCATTTGGGGCTTTTGGTGCAGGATTTCTGACCTCACAGTCCTCCTCCTGTTCCATGCTTTGATTCTCTTTGCCCCCAAAATAGGAGTCTAATGTTGAATTTTTCTGTTTATTTTGTTTCCTTTGCCTAGGCATGTTGCCACTCAATTACTTGACTTTTGGGCTTGTTGCCACGGTAGGAATCTGACACCAGCCAGGGGAGCTTCCATCCCAAATGGTGAGATTTTCTCAACTGCCAGAGATATTAGTTGCGTAGCCTCTCTGAAGCCTCCACACACTCTGGCAAGCTGGTCACACACCCCAAGACCTCCACCCCAGACCGCAATATAGATCCAAGAAGGGTAAAGCAAGAGCAATTACCCCACAGACTAATTGCCAGATCCCTCTACAATTCATAGGCCAGGAGCTGAAGCTGCAATGTGGCTCCTCAGTGGCTTCTCACCCCCAGGGGAAGAAGCTGATGAGCTCTTCCAACCAGTCCCAAACTTCATAGAGCACTAACCTCTCACTTTGTCCATGGCATCTATGTGTTGATAATTCTGGAGATGCCGTGGGTGCTGGTGTTCTGGGGTCCCTCCAGCTGGCTGCTGGTCCAGCCGCCCTGGGGCTAAAACCTCTGACTCAAGAGGTCCTGGGCTCAGCTCCAGGAGTGCTGTGTTGGCTGCTCCCTGCCAGGCTGCTGGACTGTCCTCAGCGGGAGGTTAGCTTCTCTATGTCATTTTGTGGGTTTTGGAGCTCCATTTAGAGTCCCCCTTTTACATAATTTTGAAGTGGTGTGGGCTGGAGTTCTGCAGAAGTGCTGTTTCTACTCTGCCATCTTGACTCCACCCTCCCCCTTCTATTCTTTACCACTCTTCTATACTCTGCTTCCAATCTATCATTTTGGGCTCTCTAGCTTTAAAAAGGGAGATCAGTTGGTCTTCATATAGTCCAAGCAGTTAGAACATTATCAGGATCTCTAAATGACCAAACATTTAGACATCTAACTTCCCAGATTTGTAAAGATCTGCATAAAGAACTTAAGATAGTTCTGGCCTAAATTGAAAGACATTTTGGCATATTGCCAATAACCTCTTAACAGCCAAGAGTTGGGAAACAACTGAGTTTGAATCATGGCTGCAACATTTACTAAAAAAGCAAATATAGACAAGTCATTTAACTTACTAGAACCTTAGTTTCTTTTATCTGTAAAGTGGTCATATTAATATTTGTACTACCTCATTTATAAGTTTGTAAAGAAAAAACTTTCTGAGATTTCAAGTATCACATAAGTGTGAGTTTGATACAGAACCAATGTCTCCTTGCTCCTAGTGCTTTTTATTTCATTCCTATTAGGGCAGAGATTCACACAGGGCTTGAACAACCTAGCATTTGCATGTAAAGGCAGGGAAGTGGTTGAACCTGACTAGAGGGAATTATGGGTGACAAATAAGGACAGATCCTGAAAGACTAGCATTTAGTGGCTGACCACCTGATTAACAATCTGTTCTCTGGCCAGCTTATAGATATCATCTCATCAAAGCAGGGTTCCACAAAGTCAGTCTGGCAGATGGTTGAATGGCCCTCCACACCCAAAGCAATTTCCAGCTACTTCCAAATGGCACAGTAGCATTGAATTTGCCTGATAAAATACCTGAGAGCTCATCCCCTTTATTCTCCCTCTTCCTCTAGCCCTCCTCTCCCTGCCCCACAACAACAATAACAACCTCAAGTAGGAGAAGGCAGCGTAGTAGGAATCACAGGTATTCAAAAAGAGCTGATTATACTTGAACTTGCAATGACAGGTTAGAAACAATTGCTTTGAATAACTTTAATTGGGAACATTTATTCAAAGAGATTTTTTTTACTCTGAATAGATCAGTGTAAATTATATAAGATTCCCAAGTAAACTGAAGTTCTTAGGTTAATTTTTAAGCACTTGCATTTGGAATCAGTGGACCTAGATTTGAATTCTAGGTTTGTAATTTGCTGCCTGTGCAACCTTAAGCAAGTCACAACCTCTCTGGGCTTCAGTTTCCTCATCTATAAATTAAACGAGTGCATAGGTAGGTAAATTAGGAATACATGTCTGAGAAATAGACATTGGTTATGTCAGATTTAATTTGAACAACTAAAGGTAAAAATTCTCAAAAAATTTTTTGGGAAGATCATAATAGCAAATATTTTTGAACACCTACTAATTGCAAGGAATTCAGCTAGGTTCTAGGAGAGTGAGACATAATGAGTAAGATACAACCAATGTGCTCACAGGAAGTCAAGTCTGATAGAACAGATGTGATACCTAGAGGTACAGAGTTCAGAGGAAGAAGAGAATACTGACTGGGAAGATCAGGTAAGCCGTTTTAGAGAAAGTGCCATGATCTGGGCCCTGCAAGACAGATAAGGATTGAACAGATAGAAATAGAAAATTTTGGAAGGGGTGGTGAAAAGGGAATTCTAGGCATTCTAATCTGAGGGGATATTATATACATACACAAGCAGAGTGAAGAAATTGTGTCTGAACTAGGGAAACTTGGATATTTTCCAAGAAAACCAACCTCAGCCACTAATCCAGTACTCAAAATATTGGAGGAATGGGGAGGGCAAAAATGATAGTGAGGTCTTCTAGGTCTAGGAACTGAGTAGACGGTGGTCTCCCTTTTGAGCCCAGGTGAGTACTCAGTGGACATCCTCCATGACCAAAAGATATTAATTATCCCATTCACGCTATTTTTTATGATGACAGAAAAGGCAACTTGGAGTGAGGATAAAGTGAAATTCTGTCATCTTTGCTCTGGTTGTTGTTTTGGAGGGGGAAAGGCAAGGCGATTGGGGTTAAGTGACTTGTCCAAGGTCACACAGCTAGTAAGTGTGTCAAGTATCTCAGACTGGATTTGAACTCAGGTTCTCCTGATTCCAGGGCTGGTGCTGGATTCACTGTATCACCTAACTGCCCCATAAAGTGAAACTCTGAACATAAAAATAAGGATAGGGACTGGATCTGTAATTTCATTCATATTGGGAAATTTCTCCTGGTAAGGGATTTCTTTTTTTTTTTTTTACTTTTCACAAACATATTTTTATAAAAACTTGATTTATGCATTTCATAAATGATAACAAAATAATCTCAGTTGAAATCTCCTCTTTAAAACAAAGATGAATTTGAAAATTCACAATTTCTCAGATTACAAAACATATGATCAGAATGCTGTATTCATCATTTCCTTGTTCCTTTGGTAATATAATCCTTAACCTAGCAGCATTTAGAGTATAGAAGCATGTATAATATAAGAGAAACTGCTTCTCCCATAACACAGGTAATACAACTATTTGCCATATTACACAAGAACTCCTAGAAATATTATAAGCACATATCCAGGGAATTTCTTTCAGCAGTGTAGGCTGGTACCTTCTCCACCACTTACCATCTTAGTTGCCTAGAACAGTGGTATCAAGCTCAAATGGAAAGGGAGTGAGCCAACCATACATAAGGATCCCTATAACCACATATTGACTTAAAAAATCACATATTAACATTATCTCTGTGCTTTTGTGTATATTTATTTATTTTATTAAAACTTTGATAATTATATTTTAATCTGGTTTATCTCACTGCTATGGGCTTGACTTTTCTGACCTAAAGTACAGAGAATAAGTGACTTATTCAAGGTCACACAACCAGTATGTGTCAGAGGCAGGATATGAAACCTGAGTCCAACTCTCTAGTTACTACACCAAAGGTGTCAAATACATGACCTGCAGCACTTCCTAAGCAGCTGAACCAGATTAAACGCAATTGAGAAATATTTAGCAAAATAAATAAAAACACAATATAACAGGGATAATGTTAACATGTGGTTTTCTAAGTCAATATGCTGCCTGCAGGGCTCATAATTTATAATTTAGCGCCCCCTCTTCCCTATTTCTATTTGAGTTTGACACCACTGTACTATGATATGCTGCCTTTCCAAAACAAATAGTATAACTAAATACTTTAGGGCTCACCACAAGCTCTGTGTTGCCTCATTCAGTTCTAATACAAGTGATTAACTTCATAGCAGCTCAATTTCCATCAAATCTCTGATCCAGTGACACTGGCCTCCTAGTTGTTCCTCAAACAAGATGCTCATCTCTTGACTCTGGACATTCTCACTGGTTTCCCCATATGTCTGGAATGCCTTTCCTCCTAATTTTTGCCTCCTTGCTTCCCTGGCTTCCTTCAAGTTCCAACTAATATTCCACCTTTTACAGGAAGATTTTCCTCATCCATCTTGAATCCAAGGCCTTCCTCTGTTGAATACTTCCAACTTATTTTGTATGTAGTTTATTTGTATGTTTTCTTTCCTATTAGATTGTGAGCTCCTGAAGAATATTATTGTTGTTGTTCAGTTATTTTAGTTATATCTGACTCTTTGTGATCCCATTTGAGGTTTTCTTGGAAAAGATACTAGAGTGGTTTGCCATTTCCTTTTCCAACTTATTTTACAGATGAGATAAATGAAGCAAATAGGATTCAGTGACTTACTTGTCCAGGGTCACTCACACAGATAATAAGTGTCTAAGATCCTATTTGAACTCAAGTCTTCCTGACTCCATGCCCTGTACCTGAAGTCTACTGTACCACCTACCTGCCCTCCTGGAGGATGGGGACTATCCTTTACCTTTCTTTGCATCTTCAGTGATCGGCACAGTGCCTAGCACATAGGAAGTGCCATATAAATGTTACTTATTATTATTATTATTGTCACCACCACCATCATCATCACTGTCTTCATCATCATCATCATCATCATCATCATCATCATCATCATCATTATCTAACTGCTTCCCAGTAAGGCTGGGAATTATACTGATTAGTGAGAGATGCCTTTCGGTTTACTTTTTAGCAATAATATCCTAGATCTATAGTATTTTTAAATTTTCAGAAGCTTTTAAAGTCTATATTTCATCAGGGCCCTTACAAATAGCATTGAGAAGCAACAAGTAGATATTATATTTATTTGACATCAAAGGAAACTGAAGCATAAATAGGGCAAGTGAATTTTCTAAGGCTGCAAATAGTGACAGAGTTGAGACTGATAATAACATGATCATACAGTGATTTATAGTCACTAAGTGCTTTCATATGCAATACTTCATTTGACCATCCCTATAGTAATGAAACAAAGCACTTTACAATTATTTCATTTTGTCTTCACAACAACCCTGAGAGAGGTTTCATTTACTATCCCCATTTTACAGATAGTATTTACAACTATATAGAGTGTTCATGGGGGACTAGACCTCTAGTATTGGGGCTTGCTGATCCATTTTTAGGGCTGCTCATCCACCTTTGGTGTCCACCTGTCACCTAACTTTCACCTGTAGCTCAAAAAAAGTTGTAGCATGCCCAGTGGCCACATGCTGGTAAAACCATCTTAGCAGAGATGCTGACCCAGGAGGAGGGTAACCAACAGATCTGAAACCCATCATTAGAAGGATGTCTACCCCAAGCATGTGAAGACTTCCTCTAGCAGGATGGATGGATGAGAACAATTTGTTCCAACAGCCAATGAAGGCAGCTGCAGCAGGCACTGTGGAGTGCTTAGAGCTTGGTCAGACATCAGATACCAAGGTCATCCACTGCATTCTGGGCCACTGCCAGTTATCTTGATTTTTGTCCTGCCACCAGCTTTCAATGACTCTGGAGAACAGAGTGAGGCTGATGACTTTATGTAACTCTGTCTCACTTAAATCCATCATCTATGATGTCACCAGTCCTCTAAAAATGAAGGATGAAAAACAGTATTTTGGGATAGGATAAAAGAGCTTTAGGATACAATCATTGGGTGTGATATGGATGATAATCCAACAAAGGAGACTGAATAGGAATCAGATAGGCAGGAGGAGAACCTCAAGAAAACCAAAAGAGAAAGGAATATTCAGAAAGAGAAGGTAGTTAACTTATCTGAGACTTAAGAGAGGTCAGGAAAGATAAGTAATGTAATAAGCCCATTCAATTTGGCAATTAAGAGATTAGCCTCTCTCCTGATCTCTCCTTAGATCTTAGATCTAAGATCTCTTACTGTCTACTAGACATCTCCAATAGATGTTCCATAAGCATCTTAAAACTCGTTTTTTTCAAAACAGAACTCATTGTCTTTCTTCTAAAATCTTCCCCTCTTCCAAACTTCTCCATTACTTTCAAAAGTACCAACACCTGCAAGTGACCCAGGCTCATAAGCTAGGTGTCATCTTCTACTTTTTATTGACATTCACCACAAATATCTAGTCTGTTGCAAACTCCTATTATTTTTACCTTTGTAGTCTCTTTCATGTGCATCCCTTTCTCTCCTCTGATTCTGTCACTACCCTGGTATAGGCTCTAGTCATCTGGATTATTGCAATAGTTTTCTGGTTGGTCTTTCTTCCATAAGTAACTCTTCACTCAGTTTACCCATCACTCAGATGGCAAAGTGATCTTCCTAAAGCAGTGTATGACCATACATAGCACATCTCTATTTAATAAATTCCAGTGTCTCCCCATTAGTATTGATCTTGAGGATCAAATTTAAAATCTGTTTGACTTTTAAAGCTTTTTACAACCTGCCCCCTTCTCATCTTTCCAGTGTTATACTTTATTTTCCTTCACAGCAACCCCTGGCCTTCTTGCTATTCCTCATTAAGGACACTCAGATCTCCCAACTCCATTTTTTTTCATTCTCTGTTTCACATGCCTAAATGGTCCCCTTTTCAACTCTGCCTTCCTGTTTGTCTAGCTTCCTTTAAGATGCAACTGTAGAGAAAAGAGTCTTCTGGCAGTGAGAGCTGTAATAGCGTGACTCAAAGGGAAGCAGATTAGACTTCTCTGGCCCTTTTCTCCTGCCATCTGCCTCCAAAGGAGACTTTAACTTCTTTCAGGAGGAAAAGCAGCAAGTTGGAGCCAGAGGTCACTGTGCTCTCCTCAGAGAGAGGGGGATGCTGGGATAGGATTATATATATCTGGTCCCTCAAATGCTGTTAGTCTAGGGGATATGATCAGATTCCATCTAACTTCTGAACTCTTTGTCTTTTCTGGGGGGACAGGAGACTCCAAGCTCTATATCTAAAGCTTAACCCCTTTCCTACTAAATACTAGTTGCATAATGCACATACATGTGGAATAACAAAGAAACCCATTTGCACAAATTATAGAAAAACAGAAATCAGAGAAAGTATAAATAGGATAATACATACCAGATAGTACAGAGTGACATGTATCTCCCCCATTGGAGGAGAGATAACTCAACTTAGGGGTAGCTAGATGTCACAGTGGATAGAGCGTTAGACCTGAAGTCATGAAGACTCATTTTCCTGAGTTCAAATCTGACCTCAGACACTTACTAGCTGTGTGACCCAGGGCAAGTCACTTAACCCTGTTTGCCTCAGTACCTCTTCTGTAAAATGAGCTGGGGAAAGAAATAGTAAACTACTCCAATCTCTTTGCCAAGAAAAACCCAAATGGGATCACAAAGAATTGGCCACAACTGAAACAACTGAACAAAAACAACTCAGCTCTACAGAGAGAGAGAGAGACAGAGAGAGACAGACAGACAGACAGACAGAGAGACAGAGAGAGAGACAGAGAGAGAGAGACAGAGACAGAGAGACAGAGAGAGAGAGAGACAGAGACAGAGACAGAGAGACAGAGAGTGAGACAGAGAGAGAGTCTCAGATGTCCCCGAGGGGAACTTCCTGAATCCTCTGGAATAGAAAACTGGATATAGGGACACGATGGGGACTGCCAGTGCCTCTCCTGTTTGCCCAGAGTCTTCTTCAGCGACCTGAAGTGAAATTGGATTCTGTCTTCTCTCTTGGAGCTGGGAGCCAGAAGCACATGAAGTGACTTAATCCTTGATCTGACAACTCTTAAAAGAGACACACTGAGAACTGAACAACTCTCAGCAGCTCCAGCCCCTCTTGCAGGGCAGGGCATTCATCTTCATCAATAAAGAAAGAGTGAAAAGATAGAGAGTCCCCATTATCGATGGTCTTTGGAACAGGGCATGCTTTGGTCTCCTATGTGCTCTCCCTGATCTAGTACTTTCTCTCTGAAGTTATCTCCAATTTGCCCTGTATTTATCTTGTCTGTACACATAATTGTTTGCATGTTGTTTCCTGTATTAAAATGTGAACTCCTTAAGGGCAAAGAGTATGCTTGGTTTACTTTATATCCCTAGAACTTAGCATATAGAAAATACCTAGTGAAATGCCTAATAAAAATAATACCTAGGTACCTGACACCTAGAAAATATCTAATAAAATGTTTGTTGACGTAAGGGATCACTGGTGGCTTTGGAGAAGGTAATTTCACTTGGAGATGAGGTTAGAAGCTAGGCTATAGAGGGTTTAGAAGAGAATAATAGAAGAGTACATGAAAGCAAAAATTATAGACAGCTTTTTCAGGGATTTTGCATGAGAAAAGAAGAACTAATAATTCCACTAGCTAAGTGGAATTATAGGATTTAATGAAATTTGTATTTAAGGATAAAGGAGACCTAAACATATTTGTGGGCAGCCATGATAGGGAGGATTTAAAATTGGGTCTCCTTAACTCCAAAACCAGTGGACTTTTCACTCTACACTAATGCTCCATGAGGAAGACAGAAGGCTAGACTGCATGTATGAAATTGCACACTCCCCAGCGCATGTGCTCACACACACACACACACACACACACACACACACAACTGTCATTTTAAAATAAACATTCTCCCTATATTGCTGTATGGTTGTTAATTTAGAAAAACTATAATCTCTGAAGACTCAAATTTAATTGAGAGATTCAGGAAGACAGCAACATTTTTTCCAGTCATAATCTACCCATAGGAAGTGGCATAAAGGATTTTATTGCGAAAATATCCCGTCACAAAAAGAAGTGAGCCACTCATGTTGCAACAGCAACATGAAATGGAGTAAGACCTAGAAGAGAATCCCCTGAGTGATAGTATCTATAGAAGACTGTCAATAAGAAAAGCACAAGATAAGAAAGCATTGGGTTGCAATCTGTACCAGTGGAAAGAATGTAAATATGATGGAGATCACAGAGCTATTGAAATAATCTTATATAAGTGAGGAAAACATAGTTTTCACCCATTTATACAGTTAACTTCCTTGAGCTCTTCAGAAAAAAATTACATAAAATCATTACACCATACTTAATTATGAATTCCATCATTATATAGTTCTTAATATAAATTAATAGGTCAATAGTGTTGTAATATGAGCAGTATTCCTTCATAAAGTTTGAAAGGTCAGTTTTGGAACGCTTTTCATTAAAAATGCATAATTGTCTTTACACAGGACTGAACGTGCTCAAAGTAATCAGATGAAGCATTTTCAGGATAGCCTTAATCCCTTGGAAACAATATATTACTTTAAATAAGAAAGAAATACTTGTCTCTGATCTGTTTCTAAAATAATGTTTTTCTACAGATTGACCCATAAGGCCAGACAGAATACAATAAGGCACATGCTCAAACCCACACCTTTCAGATGGTGCCAGTGGGTATCAGTCAGCCTAAATATCTCATTCCATTGTCTTCTTCCTTATCCCTGTTCAATTTAACTCAGTTTAATTGAATCAGTATTAAATGCATAACTTTGCTATCACTTTTTTATTTAATAATTCACATTTAAGATCATAGCTTTATCTTAAATGCTTGCAAAACTATTCAATTGGTCTATTTCTGGCATCTGACAAATGATTTCCCCTAATAAAAGCATTAATATAGAAAAGAGAATAAATAACCTCAAGGGCAACACAGATTTTTGGCAAATAGTTTTACTAACTAGGGCTTTTATTTAATTCCATTTGACTGATTCAACTCCACAAACATTTATTGAATAGCTATTATGTTTAAAGCATGTTTATAAATAAATATGTAATAGAGGACTGGTAAATTCAGGTCCTGTCTTCAGACCATGTGCTTATTTACCCTTTCCTTACTTCAGAGCATGTGTAGGTATTCTCTTATTCCAGCCACAACTAAGTTATCAAACTTTTCTTTTTGGTCTTTTAGATGATTTGATTAAGTTTGGCCTTTGATTGAGTTGGTTAAATCCAACGTTTTTAACAAAATCAGTCATCTCCACCTCAATATCCTGAAAGATTTTTAAAAATTTATTCTAGAATGATTACTTCATTAAATTGGAAAAGTCTAATTAAGAATCTCATATGACTTTTTCCTGTGATATATTTTGGGAAAAAAATATTGCCCTTGGAAGGCAAAATCCTTTTTGTTAACTAATCAATCAAAGACAAGACCTGATGTAAGTTCACTAAATGAAAACAATAGTGGGCATTTCCACCTTAACGTCTCTAATTTTCCATATGGTAAACAGCCTGATGGCAATTCTTTGATTAATATACTGCTTTTCAATTACTGTAAGATATTTCATTGTAGCATTGTGTAACAGTCTTGAGTAAAGACTATTACATAACATTTTACAGTGGTAATTGAACGTCAAATGCCCAAATATCCTGGGTTGCTAGGTACACAGCTAAGTTCAGCTATGGATATGGCCTTTTGTTTGGTTACTAAAGATCTGGTTTAAGCTAAGTTGTACCTTAAGATTGTTTTAAAAAAATCTATTCATTTTAAAGTTTGAATACATGTTATACAGTATGTAAATAATAGTTTTGTTGATAAAACTAACTTATCTGGAAGGTTAAAATGTTAACATGTACCATGAGCACAAGTTTGTATTCATGTAATTATGAGACAATTCAATAATTCTCTTATGAACGTAAGAAAAAGAAAAGTGTTTCTGTAGTTTTACTTGAATTGATACATTTATGCTGTGCATACTGATAATATTGTTAAACAGTATGAAAACAGTTCTTTTTCTTTGTTTTTCTTTTTTTTGGTTTTGGGAGGGCATTTGGGGTTAACTTGCCCAAGGCCACATGGCTAAGTTTTCATTTGTGTGTGCTTTAAGTGTCTGAGGCCAAATCTGAACTCAGGTCCTTCTGACTCCAGGGCCGACGCTCTACTCACTGCGCCACCTAGCCACCCCCGAAAACAGTTCTTTTTAACAAGAAGTTAAATTTTTTGCCCCTTAGAAAAATTTAGTTTTGGTTAATATTATCAAGATAATATCAAGATAATGTCCAAGAAGACATTGTTCTAGACTGATAGGCCCTGTTCTTTTTTAAAAAAAATTTTTAACATTTGCTTTTAAAACTTTGAATTCCAGATTCTCTCCCTTCTCCCCTCCTCACTCACCCCTACTGGGAATACAAGCAATTCAATATAGGTTATACATGTGTAGTTATGCAAAACATTTCCATAGTAGTCATATTGTGAAAGACTAACTATATATATTTCCCTCCATCCTATCCTGCCCCCTCATTTATTCTATTTTCTCCTTTGACCTTGTGCCTTTTCAAAAGTTTTTGCTTCTTACTGCCCTCTGCCCCAATTTGCCCTTCCTTCTATCATCCCCCTCTTATCCCCTTCCCCCCTATTTTCCTGTAGGGTGAGATGCCCAGTTGAGTGTGTATGTTATTCCCTTCTTAAGCCAAATCCAATGAGAGTATGGTTGACTCCCTTTCACCATCCTGCTCTTCCCCTGCATTGTAACAGCCTTCTTCTGGCTCCTTTATTTGGGATAATCCACCCCATTCTATCTCTTTCCTTCTCCTCCCAATATATTCTTCTCTCACCTCTAAATTTTATTTTTTGATATCATCCCTTCATATTCAACTCACCCTGTGCCCTCTGTCTATGTATACATGTACACACATACACACTTATACACACATATACCCACCTATATATGCATATATGTATGTATACATATATATATATATATATATATATATATATATATATATATATATATATATATATATATATATATCACACACACACACACATATATTCCCTTCAACTATCCTCACAGTGAGAAAAGTCTCATGAGTTAAAAATATCATCTTTCCATGTAGGAATGTAAATAGTTCAACTTTAATAAGTTCCTTATGCGTTCTCTTTCCTGTTTACCTTTTCATGCTTCTCTTGCTTCTTATATTTGAAAGTCAAATTTTCTGTTCAACTCTGGTTTTTTCATCAAGAATGCTTAAAAGCCCTCTATTTCATTAACTATCCATATTTTCTCCTGAAGTGTTATATTCAGTTTTACTGAGTAGGTGATTCTTGGTTTTAATCCCAGCTCCTTTGACCTCTGGAATATCATATTCCATGCCTTTCGATCCCTTAATGTAGAAGGTGCTAGATCTTGTGTTATCTTGATTGTGTTTCCACAATATTCAAATTGTTTCTTCCTGACTGCTTACAATATTTTCTCCTTGACCTGGGAACACTGGAATTTGTCTATAATAATCCTAGGAGTTTTCTGGGGGGATCTTTTTCCAAAAGTAGGACCTGTTTTTTATAGTGTTAGCAGAGAAGTCCGTAGCCTGACACATCTGGAAGAGCTGATAGTTACTAGACTCTAGTGTAATGCTTCTGCCATCATTTGCCCCTGCTGGTAGAGGAACCCTAAGTTTCTAGCATGCTGAAGCTTGCCTTTTCCAGTGGCTGCCAGTAACCTTGCCAGTTGTTGCTATTTAGTGATTTTCAGTCATGTCTGACTCTGTGACCCTTTGGGGGGGTTTTCTCAATACTGGAGTGGTTGGCCATTTCCTTCTTCAGTTCATTTTACAGATGAAGAAACTGAAGCAAATAGCAGTATGAGATTTGCCCAGGGTCGCACAGCTGTTAACTTTCTGAGACTAGGTTTGAACTCAAGTCTTCCTGACTGCAGGCCTGGCACTCTACCCACTGTACCCCCTAGCTCTGAGTACCGTCTGTGAAAAGGAGTGCTCAAGTTCTCCTGCCGTGGCGCTGTACGGCTCACGGCTCGGCTCGAGAGCGACCCGACCCATCCTTTTTGTTGTCATTTATCATCGGGACTTTGAGCCTGCACACTATATGCTCTAAGTTGTTCTTTTCATTTCGATGTATCAACCTCTTTTGGGTCTCTCTTTTGCTGCGTTAACTCAGATTTAGGCAACTTAGTTTGCTTGTGATCTTCCCCTCTGGATCTGAAGTAGTATTCCCTGCAATTCCCTGCAATCCATATCCCTTCCTACTTTATCCCCAAGCCCAGTATTGATGAAACATCGCTTCAGAATGGCCTTAACTCTTTGTCACACACTTCAGAGCAGCCTTAGCCTTAGACACGACACTTCCTCACCTGGCTGCCCTCAAAAATCTCAAAAGCTTTGTTTGACCAGGATTTATCAGTCTTTTTCCGGGGTGGTGGCTCTTTTAGGTCACATTAATTACCTGTTTCCCTCCTGGTGATTTGGCTCTGATAAATATTGCCAGTTACAACAGAGTAGAGTAGAAATTAGTAAGTTTTTACTGGGTTTTGCGAAATGCAGTTGTTGGCTTTGATGCCAGGGAAAAGATAGGCGAATCAGTCCGTTTGACCCCAGCTCGGATTAGCATCCTGTTTCAGTCATCCATGCTACACTCTGTGCAGGAGTCTATTTTTGGCTCAACATGGATAGGACTGTAGTTGGGAGACAGAATAGGTCTGTATTATTCATATCTACCATCTCTATCGTTTATCAACACAAGAACCTAGAAGACAAGTTCTACACAAATTATAGGAGAGAAAACAGAAAGAACATACATTTGGAGTCAGAAAACCAGGGTTCTAGTCTTGGTTTTCTCATTAATTAGCTGTGTGACCCTGGGCAAGTAATTTTACTGCTGTGATCCTCAGTTTTCACATTCAAAATGTCAGATCTAATATTATTTGACTTATAACTCGGGCAGACCAGGCTTGGTGGTATGTGCCTTACTGTAATCCCTACGTTGGGGAGGCTGAGGTTGGTGGGATACTTGAACTCAGGACTTCTGAACTGTAGTGGGCTAAGTGGGGTCTGTACTAACTCAATATGGTAAGCCATTGGAAGTAGGGGGCCAATAGCTTGTTTAAGGAAGGGCAAACCAGCTCACGATGGAAACAGTGGGTCAAAGCTCTGTTGCCTTTTAATAGTGGGATGGGGTCAGAGTGGCTACCGCCTTTTTTGCCTAGGTGAGGTAAAGAGTCTAAAAAGAAGCAAAACCAAACCAAAAGTAAAGCTGTGTGTGTGTGTGTGTGTGTGTGTGTGTGTGTGTGTGTGTGTTTGTGTATGAGTGTGTGTGTCTGGGTCAATAAAACTTTATGAAAGTCATGCATTATTCCTTAACTTGTGTCAGCAACTAATTTTTAAGTAGGTTTTTCAAGCATCTGTAATGTGATATGGGAGAGAGCAGGAGGAGGGGAGGCAGTGTTTTATTAATTGATATTAGTTTTGAAACATGAATTACCATAGATTTCAAGCTAGAAGAGGCTTCAAATCATTTAATCCAGTGGTTCCCTAAGTGTGATCCAGGAACCTTTGGGGGTTCCTAAGACCCTTTCAGGAGATTCTTGAGGTCAAACCTAGTCAGAAGAATACTAAGCATTTAGAGGGATACTAAGATGTTTTCATTTCTAATAGTCAGTTTTGATAGATATAACCCACATAATCCAAATCTCTTGGAGGAGGGTCCTCAATAATTTTTAAGAGTTTGTAAAAGGGTCCTGAAACCAAAAAGTTTGAGAACTACTGATCTAGTCTAAACCTCCTTCATTGCTTCATTTCTTATGAAGCCTTAATGACTGAATAGGCTTTGCCTCAGGAAAACTCAGACCTGTTAAGGACCTTAGCTTGAAAAGGCCAAGGATCCCCACTGTCCTGATCTATATCTGCCTGCTGGACCCGGACGGCACCAGAGGTGAAAGTGAGGCTGGTGACTTTGCACAGCCTTCCCTCACTTAAATCCAATTCACTTGGATGTCATTGGCATCACTTTTCTGGTGTTTCCTCTTTGAGAGTGAAGGACAAACAGCAATGCAAGCAAGCAAGTAGTCTAAACCTTTCATTTTGTAAATGAGGAAATGAAAGCCTGGAGAATTTAAGTTGATTGTCTAAAAGTTACACAGTTAACAAAAAGTAGAGCTGAAATTTGAACCGTCTAACTCCAAATAGGGAGGGAAGGGAGGAGAGAAGGAATCCAGGTTTACTAAAGTATGCAAAAATTAATTCCATTCAACATATACCTATTAAGTGCCTACTAAATGCAAGGCACTATGCTATGTGTTGGGTACACAAAGATAAAAAAAATAAGCCTAAGAAGCTTGTATTCTACAACACGCTTAGAGGTAAGTAAATAGATGGCAATCGGAGGAGAGTGAGAGCACTGAACACCTGGAAAGATTGAGAAAGACTTACTTGAAGGCTTTGCCTAGCTGGCTGGGCTGGCTGTTTTGTTTCAAAATAACTTGGTTTCTGGAATTAGAGTCTTTTCTGATGGGAGATGTTCCACATAGCTAAGGGTTTGTGAACTGATAGTGCCTTTTTCAAGGGAGAAGAGAATTTGAGGATTTTCCCTAATCTGTTCTTGGATATAGAAAGGTCTTACTCCATCATTAGAATAGTTGAAGTTTAAGCCTTTGGGCTCTGAACTAAAAGAGAGATGGCAGAGACCACTTATTTTCTCATGGGGGAAAGGGACCACTCTAGCTAAGCACCTCAGGTGAAGCCAGAAGCTGAAAAATGAGAAAGCTCTATAACCATGTGCCCCGTAGAGTGATACCTTATGCTGCCTCTGACAACAGCAGAGCTTTGGCAAACATTGTATGTTATACCCACATATCCAGTAGGGACTGACTGCCAGAAACTCCAGGCCTGGAGAAAAAAGCTTGGGAGAAGGGCCAGTGGGAGGAAAGTACTGATAGTACCATGATATATCATTGCATTTGGAGGCATGATCTGCTAATTTGTGGATGTACCCTTTTCACACATGTTCCCTATACATATGCCCTTCCATGTGTGTTTCCTATATTTGACTACTCTTTCTATTGATAGTATTTTCGGGAGACTTATGGGGAAAATATCCTATTGCTATATTTCTTATCATGCTCTTTCATTAAATGCCTTAAAATATTAATTGTGTTTTCTGACTTGCTTGCAAATATAAATACATTGGTAGAGGTTCTTGAGATTGGGTTTAAGTGGCTGTGGACTCATAATACTTTGAACCTGGGTTAGCTTATCTAGGGATCCTAAGTATGAGAAGGGGCCATGACTTAGGTGCTATGTGTATAAGTAAAACCTGCCATAAAAGAGCTTGATATAGCCACTTTCACTTTTATTAGGGATTAGTCCACATAGGTAAAATATTTCATTATTTATTTCATCTTTGTGGGCCAAAGCACTGCCCAAAGGGTACTTCGCTATTACAGTTGAAGAAAAGGTATCTTAAGAGCTATTTAGAAAATAACTTTACTCCTCTAACCTTATATACTTTGCAATTTATTTTTAGTGTTTATTTTGCATAAGTAGTTCTAGAGAAAGTGAAAGAGGAAGGATACTGCCTTTTCCTGTTACTAAGCAGAAAACTTCCTTCTTTCAAATTATTTTATCAAACATGAGCAGCCTAGTTCTCCTTAAGTCACACCTGTGACTTTAAGTCACATTTACTCACAGAAGGCTGGGGGAAGGGTAGTGGTGGTGGAAATGTCTATTATACAAATTCTCATATGCAATGACACAATTTGTGACACATGGTGAATAGTCATAGAGGAATCTCAGAGGTCCTTTAACCCTGAGATTTGTGGTGTCTAGGTGGCACAGCGGATAGAGCTCTGGGCTTGGAATTAGGAAGACTCACCTTCCTGAGTTAAATCCAGCCTCAGACACTTAGTACTGTGTAATCCTAGGCTTAACCCTGTTTGCCTCAGTTTCCTCATTTGTAAACTGAGCTGGAGAAGGAAATAGCAAACCATTCCACTATCTCACCCAAGAAAATGAAGAGTTGGGCAACGATGGAAATCATCAAACAATAATGGTGTCTAGTGAGATAAAGTAATTTTACCCACAGTATGTTAGCAGGAGAGGTAAACTAAAATTCAAATAGGCTTATCACCACTGCTGTGTTTTTAAGGACTGGGACCTGTTATTTCATAGATGTAGAAAACTCCTGCATAAGGAAATTCTCCTTATCAATTTAGGATAGCATCTTGTTTGCAACTTAAAGATCAAGGGTCAGTAACCTATTATCCATGAATTTTGAAAAAAAAATCTGATACTGAATTTCAATAGATTTAATTTCTTTTATAATCTTTTTGTGTTTTATTTTTTATTTCAGGCATTTAAAAATATTCTAAGAAGGAGTCCATAAGCTTACCAAGACAACCAAAAAAGGATAAGAAGATTTATGTTAGAGAGTTGGCCATAGTACTTCAAGGTAAGTTACTTGCCCAGGGTCACCTAACAAGGATCCCTTGCCAGTATGTACCAGAACGGGGACTTAAACTTAGGCTTTCCTGGCTCAAAAGTCAGTTCTCCATCTGCCACTTCTGTTTTTTCATGCACACTTTAAAAAAAAAATCAACTTTTTTTTTCTTTTTGGAAGGGCCATTGGGGTTAAGTGACTTGCCCATGGTCACATGGCTAGTAAGTGTTAAGTGTCTGAGGTCAAATTTGAATTCAGGTCCGCCTGACTCCAGGGCCAGTGCTCTATTCACTGTGCTACCTAGCCATCCTAAGAATCAACTTTTCAGATAAGTAAAATTACAGATTGATAGAAGGTCAGAAATGGAAAGGGACATTAGAAATCAATTATCTAGTTTAACCCCTTAATTTTATACATGAAGTAACTGAGATTGGACGAAATTATGAAGCTTACCCAAGGCCACAGAGCTGGTAAATGACAGATTTCCTCGAAGTCCAAGTTTATATCCTACCTTCTACAGAAAACCTTTCCCAGGCCCTCTTAATTCTAGCACCTTCCCTCTGTTATTTCCTTTTTATTTTGTATATAGCTAATCTGTACATAGTTTGAATATTCTCTTCCCCATTAAATAGTAATCTTTTTGAGGGCAGAGACTGTTTTGACTTTTTAACAAATGTTTATTGACTGACCTGGAACTCAAACCTAGGTCTTTTTCTTTTCTTCTCAAATATCTGCTTTGTCTTTCTTCCACTCACAAAGAGTGCCACACATAACTGTAGATAAAGAGATTAGCTAAAGCAGTTATTACGCACTTACTTTGTTCTAGCATTGTGCTAACTGCAAAGGATGCAAAGACAAGAAAACAAGATACTCCTACTCTTGGTAGAGTTTATAATACATAAAGAAACATTGAGAACGTGGCAGGGATGTGATTAAGCCGGTTTTAAGGGATAGGGAGACCCTGTTAAATTTTTAGTATGATCTCCTTAGAAATTTCAATTGCCTACAAGTCAGACGATTTGTTGTTTTGCTGTCTAGATGCAGAGTAAATTTAAAAAGTGTATGCATACATTTTTTCCCCCTAAGAGATCCGTTGTCAAACATTTATCAGCGTATGTCTATATTACTCTATAAACATTGCTTGAGCTCAGTGGGGGTGATCAAGGCTCAGAGAATGAAGTCATCACCAGACTGGAGGCCTGTATAGAATATTACTACTGGCGTTTCTATAGCACTTTGTTGTTGTTCAGTTGTTTTCAGTCATGTACAACTCTTCATGACCCCTTTTGGGTTATCTTGGCAAGGATATTGTGGTAGTTTGCCATTCTCTTCTCCAGTTCATTTTACAGGTGAGGAAACTGAGACAAACAGGGTTAGGTGACTTGCCCAGGGTCACACAGCTAGTAAGTGTTTGAGGTTGGATTTGAACTTGGAAAGATAAGTCTTCCTGATTCCAGGCCTGGCACTCTATCCACTGCCCCACCTATATAGCACTTAAAGGTTTGCAAAGCACTTCACAACCATTGAGCTTCACAATACTTCTAGGAAGAAGGATACCTTCATGGGGGTAAGGGTGAAGGGAAGTGAACAGAGTAGCTGAGACTTCTTTTAAAAAAAATAATTTATTTTAAACTTAAATATGCAATAAGAAAAGAAAAAGGAACATAAACTTAAATACAGAATAAGAAAAGAAAAAAAAGCACTGCCATGTATACAGCAGAACATACGAAAGGATTCAAAATTTACAGCAATAAATTTCCATTTCAAGAAAACCTACATAATAAATACTACACATTGTATTCAGAGCTGTCCATCTTTTCTTTGCTTTCTTGTAAGTTTTCTTTGTGCTGTCCTGTGTACTTTCTGCTTTGTTCTCTCCCTTCCCTCTTTCCCTGAGAAGGTAAAATTAAGCCTGGATATATTTATATTCACACACACAATATATATATATGTATATATATATATATACACATATACATATATAAATATATACACATACATACATATATACATATACAAAGATATATGTATACATATATATTTTTATATATACTTAAATATCTATAATCATACTCATATATAGACATATATATTCATATGTATCTATGTAAAACCATACTATACTTATTTCTCCTTTGTTTCTGAGGGTAGATCACCTCTTCCTTCACAAGTCCAAGTCTTTCCATATTTTTCTAAGTCCACTAATTTGTCATTTCCTACACTACAGCAATATTACAATAGCTGACACTTCTGATGATATGGTGGTTACATTCAAGGATTCGCCAGTCATCCAGTCATCCTCAAGCAGCTGTGTGGAGAGTGAGCCAGGAGGGAAGTGAGCAGAATGGCTTAGATTTCTGAAGATATGACCATATGTAAAATATGGCCACAGAGAGCTTTGCCCTACATCTTCTTCCAAGAGAAAAAGAGATAGTTTGATGTTAAGAGGGAGCAAGGTTGTACCTGTACAAGTCTGAGAGATAGGAGATCCAAGCTGATACTTAGGATCACAGGGCATGAGAACTGGAAGAAACCTTCAAGATCTAGTCTAATTCCTTCACTTATAGATGGGTTATCTCAGACCTATAAAGGTTCAATAATATAGCTAAGTTTCTGGCAGTCAGGATTCAAACTAAGAAATTTTGCCTCTAAAAATAGTTGTCTTTCCACAATACCACCCAGTCAGAAATGGAGATTTGGGGGAGAAAAGGAGGTGACAGTGGGTAGAAGCTATGAGTCAGTACTTCAATGCCACTTTCCAAATGTCCACCAGAATTTTTCTGTTTTGGGTGACTCTGGGTAAGTAATTTAACCCTGTTCATCCTAACCTAGTTACTGCTCCCTAGTCCTTGCCCCTAGGATGTCTGTACTGTTTCCAGCACCACCTCCTTCTTCAGGTCATACAATGGTATGACCCTAGACAAATCACTTAGATTTTCTTTGCCTCAGCTTTCTTATCTACATTTAAGTACTTCAAAGATTCAAAAGTTTTAATGCTTTCCAATCCTGTTCCCCACCCCCCCACCTCCCCATCTTGTAGTCTATAGTTTTTTTAATATTGTTGCGACCAGAAAATTCATTTCAATTCACTTCCTTGCAGCTGACCTGGTGATGAGCTCTTCCAAATTGAGTCTAGCTTTTCTTTAGTGTACAGTCATACAGCCTATCACCCTTCCCATACTTGAAGCCTTTTTGGCTACTTCAGACTTGCTGGATCTTGCACTTTACTGACACAGCCTTTGAGAAACCAGGGTTCTTGATACAAGGCTACAATGTGATAGGAGTAGGACTTTAGTGGAGAAGTTGGATTTTCTTCATATGAATGTAGCCCTGGTTTTGTTGGCTCCTTGACTGAACAATGCTGTCATGGATATGAGAGACTCAAGCAGATACTATCCCAGAGCACATTGGTTGGTGTCATTTTGGGAATCTAAATTTCTGGGACTCTGTTCTTGGAAGCTTCAGGGTGGAAGATGCTGGAAATTGGAATGAGCAGGCATTATTCTTCCCCACTCCATATGAGGAAACAGGATGGGCAGGATATGACTGAAGTGCCCATTTTCTGGGCTGGCTTTCCTACTCCATTCTCCACAACCCAATAAGCTACAGTCGCAGACAGTGAGAATTGAATGGTAAGGAATAGTTTTATCCTCTTCCCAACTGAGAACTCATGGAGCCTTTATGGTGAAACTACAGAACAGTCAGAAGGGAGTCTTTTTAAAGAGGGATTACCTCAGTTCTTGCATCTCCATTGAACTGGTGGATGATTTCTTCTTCCAGAGGGAGAAGAGTAGGCTTAGGAGGAGAAACTGATTCTGTCTGAGGCTGGTGGTGCAAGTTGTTGGTTTTTCCTTTCCAAAGGGACTATTCCTGCCCTATTCCACTCCTAAATTTCCCCTTGCTCATTATCTTTTTACTGCTATCATTTTACTCCCCTTCCCTTATGGAAAAGAAAATTTGGTGCCTCCTAAATCATTGTCTCCCCTCCCGGATCACTGCCTTGTGGTGGTGGAGGGGCTTGCAAAACTCAATGAATCTATGAGCTATGCTGTGCAGGTTACCCAAGATGGGTGGGTCATAGTGGAGAGTTCTGACAAAAGGCAGTCTACTGGAGAAGAAAGTGACAAACCACTCTAGTAACTTTGCCAAGAAAATCCTATGGACAGTATGGTCCATGGAGTCAGGAAGAGTTGGACATGACTGAACTACTGAACAGCAACAATGACAACAAAACATTGTCTTGTGTGATTAATGCTGGTGTAGATAGAGATTTGGGAGAAATTGGACCTCTGTAGAGGGATAGGAGACACATTTCTGCTTCAGCAAGTTGGAGCCACCAGGTGAGAAAGAATAAACGATGTCTCCATTTGGAAGTCCCAAACATGATGGAGGCACAATGAAGTCATACCCTCTTGGGCAAGTGTAAGTTTCCATAAATAAGAGAGCGCAGAGAGAATAATATCACAGAGGTGTAGGAGATAGGAGCACTTAAGGCAAAAGCAAGTCAACTCTGGGGCAGGGAGATACTCATTGTGCAACCACTAAACCTCCTGCTGCAAAGAAATAATTTCTTAGATTCCTTATACCTTGTTCCTGCAAATCACCTCCAGGATACTGATGGGACACTCTTAAAAAGGATATTGTTCAGGAGTTTCAGGAGTTCCATTTGGGGTTTCCTTGACAAAGATAATGGGGTGGTTTCTTTCTCCAACTCCTTTTGTAGGTGAGGAACTGAGGGAAACTATGACTTGCCCAGGGTCACATAGCTAATAAGTGTCTGAGGCCAGATTTGAACTCAGTATAATGAGTCCTCCTGATTTCAGGGTTGGCACTCCATTCATTTTGCCACCTATCTGACCCCTGTTAAAGGGATGACTACCCACTAAATTGTTGTTGCTATGTTTGTGTCTTCGAAGAGGACTTTTGAAGAGGACCATGGCATCAGGGAAATGATGACATGACTTGCAGTTGACTTTGATTTGAGTGAGGGATTACTGTGCAAAGTCACCAGCCTCACTGTCTCCTCCAGAGTCATCTGGATCCAGTCTTTGCATCCCCTTAATATTGCAAATAGGACCAACCTCCCCATATATAGTTTCCATAAATAATGGGAACAATATAAAATGGGAACAATTTTGCTTACATTATCTTTCAGAATTGATACAAGGAAAAGAAAGTTTTTCACAAAGTTGAAGTGCCACATAAGCACAAACTATAATTATAATGCTCAATAATATTTTTTTCCTTTAACATGGAGGAAAAAGTAATTCTCAAATACTCCTCACAGACCCCCAAATCCCCACCTTATGATTCAGACCACTATCTTAGTCTGGTCTCAGTTTAATCATATCCTTTTGGGATCTTAATGTTTTTTATATTCCTACTAGTCACACACATGTGAGTTAGGAAGAAAGAATCACTGCTTTTTATTGCCCCTAACACACTTTAAATTATAGAGTATTAATGAAGTTTGACTTAAAAATACCTTGGGAAGTACAGTCATTCACAAATTCTATCTTAGAATATAGGAAAATGTCCAACTCAGTAAGTATAAGACAATGACAATTTCTATAAGTGATAGATGAAAATAGATGTCATTACCTTGTAGACACACACAGTATGGATCATAAAACGAGGCCCTTACTTGCTACTGATGATTTTTCCTGTTCACTTATTCTAGTAGAACACTATCAAATGGCCCACACTTTGTAGAAGCCTAGGTAAGGTAAGAATTAACTTTTAGACTCTTGGTGACTTCTACAAATTTCCCTAGAGATACTGGTCGGTATCTTAAGGGTGAAGGTGTACCTTCTGTTCTTTTCATATTTATTGCTCTCCTTTGCTCTATTTAAGGGTAATTGCACTTCATACACTAATAAGCTCAGAGTACTAGATGGTTCAGTGGATAGAGCCCTGGGCCTGGAGTCAGGAAGACCTAAGTTCAAATCAAGCCTCAGATACTTATTAACTGTGTGATCCTGGGTAAATGACAAACCACTCCAGTAACTTTGCTAAGAAAACTCTATGGATAGTATGGTCCATGGGGTCATGAAGATTTCAACTAAACAATTGCAGACTTAATTTGAAACAAAACAAAATGTAACAAAAACTCCCTTTTGCCCCACCTTATAACTTTTCCACTCAAGGATATTCAAATGCAACTTAGGACTTTTTTGTTATTAAGCATGTTTTTAAAAGTGCAATTTCTGTTCATATAATTGTCCTAGTAATTGTGAAAGTGTTTTATTCGTGGTCTAGACATCCTGCTTTTTAAACTTGCATAATGCCAACTTGCTTGTTTTTATAAATGTTTTTAATCATGATTCTTCTGGTGAAATAGAAGAGAATTACTCAAGAATTCTGAAATGTAATTTGACTTAAAATGAAAAATTCTGGGAAGATGTATTTAAATGATCCAAATATTTGTAGTGTAGATAACACCTAGGAAAGGAAGATTCAGCACAAGAGGTTTGCCATATCATCTCACTTTTTCCTGACTTAAACTCAGGTGGCAACTCAGTTTAATTCAATTTGATTTGAAAAGTGTTATTAAGTGCCCACTGTATGCAGAGCACAGTATTAGATAACAGAAGAGAGACAATGTTGAAAAAAAGGCAGTCTTTGAACTTATGGAGCTAACAGTCTAGAATATGAGCTCCTTGAGGACAGGCACTATGTGTTTGCCTTTCTTTGTATCCCCAGTGCAGAGTACAATGCTTGGCCCATTGCAAGCATGCAATAAAAGTTTATTGATTGCCCAATTGACTGAATAGGGAATCAATACAAAATATTGCATGATAAGTGCATCAGAAAGTTTCAAAATAAAGTGCTTTATGAGGTCTGAGTGGGAAACTTGTTACTACTCATGAAAAGAGGGAATAAAAAGTTTAGACCATCTCTGTTTACAGTTTAACAGGGGAATAAAACACAATCTCATCTCTACCTTTTGAGATCTTTTTCTTTTGAAAAAAATAAAAAAAAAAAAACTAAATGAAAAAATGCTCCAGATCACTAATAATCAGAGAATATAAAATTAAAACAATTTTGAGGTTCTACTTCATACCTACCAGACAAAGATGATAAAAGAAGAAAACGACAGATGCTGGAGAAGCTGTGGGAAAATAGACACACTAGTATACTGTTAGTAAAGCTGTGAATTGGTCCAGCCATTCTGTAAAGCAGTTTGGAACTACGCCCCTCAAAGTTACCAGATTGTGCATGCCCTTCCACCCACCTATGCCACTAGTAGGCTTATATTACAAAGAGATCAAAGAAAGAATTAAAAAAGAATTTATGTGTACTAAAATATTTGTAGCTGCTCTTTTCTTAGTAGCCCTCAAGTGGAAATGGAAGGGTGTTCACTTATTGGGGACTGTCTAAACAAATTGTGGTATTTGAATGTAATGAATATTATTGTTCCATAAGAAATAATTAATTATATCATTTCAGAAGAAACTACAAAGTCATCTATGAACTAATGCAGAATGAAAAGAACAAACCAGGAGAATGATTATAATGGTAACGGGGATTTGAAGATCTTCTGAGCCCCTTGTAAGGCAAGCAAATAAGTACTTAGTACCTTGTTTCAGTGGAGGCTTGCCTGTGATTATATCAAGTCTTTGTTAAGAAACAGAACTTGTGAAACCCACAGTGGGAGGGACTTGCCAAAGATAGGAACAGGAAGGATGTAACAGGTGGGCAGAACAGGGAGGACCAAATAATATAACCAAATAACGACCAGATAAAAAGCTGAGCACAAGCTGAAAGAGAGCCAGAACTTCTGGGAGCAAGCAGCATGAAGTCTGAGCAGCTAGCCTGAGTGAGAGAGGGGCATTCTTGCTTAAGGGAGCCTATTTTGTTTTGAAGGCCTGATGGAGGGAAGGCTTGGGAATATTGGTGTTCACTACATTGGTTATGTGTACCAACTTTGTGGTTACTATGATGAATTTGGCTTTCTGGTTTGGGGGTTTGGGTTTCTGGTATTTGAATAAATGCTTTGGTTCTGTCCTCCATATGGAGAGCCTGTTACATTTTGCACTTCACAACTACACCGGCTTATTCATATTCACCGTGGGTGAATATCACATTGGCATTATAACTATTTATACAAAGGCAATATATAAAAACAACTTTGAAACACTTTAGAATTCTGATCAATGTTATGATAAACTATGAGTCCAGGGCGCTGAAGATAAAACAGTCCCCTCCCCAACCTCCTGCTAGACAGATGATGGACTTAAAATGAAGAACAAGACATAAATTTTTGTTCATGGCCAATAGAGGAATTTTTTTTGCTGGATTATGTATATTCACTATGACATTTTATTTTTTATTTAAAAATGTTTAATGAGAGGCTAGAGAGAGTGAAAATAAATGCCTGTAAAAATAAAATGAAGGTCCAGTTCAGGTCCTACATCTTTCATGAAGTCTTTCATAATCTCTGTTCCCTCCAGCACCCTTGTCTTCAACCTAAAATCTCTCTCTCCTCATATATTTCTAGAGCATTTTACCTACATTTTACCTTCTCTAGTTAATGAATATGTGTGCAAGGTTGTGCTAAGAAGTAGGAATCTTTTGTCCCTATAACATTCTAACACATTTATGTATATGTGTCACATTCTCCTGTATTAGACTGTCATTTTCTTTTCTTTTCTTTTTTTGGAAGGGAGAAGTCAAGGCAGTTGGGGTTAAGTGACTTGCCCAAGGTCACACAGCTAGTTAAGTGTCAAGTGTCTGAGGTCAAATTTTAACTCAGGTCCTCCTGACTTCAGGCCCAGCACTCCATTCACTGTGCCACCTAGATTATCATTTTCTTAAAGGCAAAGACTATCTATTTTCCTCCCATCTTTGTATCCTTACTGCCTAGCACAGTGACCTATGTAGGTGTATATCAAATGTTTGCTGCATTGTTAGTTAAATTCACAAATATAAAATCATGTGATAAGTACAGAAAGGAAATGAAAAATGAATTTTGTATTTACTAGCTATATTTGCCAGGTAAAATATACATTTAAATGTTCAATCCACACTATTTTCAACAAGGGTGCATTTTCAAAAATCACCTAATTTGTGGCAGTGAGTGAATGCTTCTACTGAAGCATCTGTTGCCAGTTACATATAAATTTTATAGTCTTATGGTCAGAGAGAGCTTGGTGGAACAATGAATAGAGTGTTATATCTGGAGTCAAGGAGACCCAAGAACAAATTTAAACTCAGAAACTGTGTGACCCTGGGTGAGCTGCATCACTGTCCTCTGCCTCAGCATCCTCATTTATAAAATGTAGACCTACCTCAGTGTTGTTGTGAGGATAAAATGAACTAAAATATATAAAGTGCATTGTAAACATTGAGGTGATGCTAGCTGTTAGGACTGTTGTGCCAGAGACATTACAAAAGTAATTTTCTGAGAACCACTACTGAAATAAAGTATTTACACACATGCACACATGTGTGTGTGCATACACACATATACAGATTTTTAAAAAATTGGTGCCTCATCACTTTATTAATCTTATCTATCTGTGATTATCAGTACAGGTTTAGAAAAAGAGACCAATGACCCTTGGAAAGCTTTATTTTAAATTATTTTTCCGATTGTAAAGCCTTTGTATTGAACTCAGAATCACTAAGTATTTTTCTTCAGGGAAAATGCTTTAGACTATAACAACACAACATAGTGGAAATAGCCTTGGAGTCATGAAGGAATGGGTTTTCCTTCCAGCTCTGTCTATTGCCTCTCCAGACCTCAAGGGAATTGGACTACATAGTCTCTAGGGTCTCATCCCATTCCAATAATCCATGAATCAATGTTAATATTTTATTTTTTTTGTATTTTTACTTTCTGAAAATTGCACTGTTCTTCTGGAGCATTTTCATCAACCCCTTTCATATGGGGCAGGCAGAAAAATATTTCTTTTTTCCTTTTTGAATTAATTTCCCTTCCTTGCAAAGGAAAACTTGACAATTCAAACCCATAGTACTGTATTGTTTAGTTTAGTCTGTAGAGTATTTAAGGTCTCAGAGTATAATTATTGTGGGTAGCAAAATTATATATATTTGTTTCCTGATGGGTTTTGAAAAATTGGTCCTTGAGAACTTCAGAATTGGAAATAACAAGCTTTCACATTCAGATATGTCTGAGGCTCAAGATTTCTTTTGAGACTCAGAAAGAGAGAGCTTACATTGTTGGTGGAGTTGTGAACTGATTCAACTATTCTGGAGAGCTATCTGGAACTATGCCCAAAGGCCTATGAAAAAGTGCATACCCTTTGACCCAGCAATACCACTTCTAGGGCTGTATCCCAAAGAAATCATAGAAGTTTGAAAAGGACCTGTATGTACAAAAATATTTATAGCAGCTCTATTTGTGGTGGCGAAGAATTGGAAATCAAGGGGATGCTCACCAATTGGGGAAAGCAAGTTGTGGTATATGAATGTAATGGAATATTATTGTGCTATAAGAAATGAGGAGCAGACAGACTTCATAATAACTTGGAGACACCTATATAAACTGATGCTGAGTGAGGAGAACAGAACCAGGAGAACTTTGTACACAATTACAAATGCATTGTATGTATGATGACTAACTGTGATAGACTGGGCTCCTCTCAGCAATACAAAGTTAGAAGACAGTTCCAAAAGACTCATGATGGAAAGGGATATCCATATCCAGAGAAAGAACTACGGAGTCTGAATGCAGATTGAAGCAAACTGCTTGCTCTCTCTCGTTTGTGTTTTGTTTTGTTTTGTCCCTTCTTTCTCATCGTTCACCCCATTGATTATAATCCTTCTTTATAACTTGACTAATGTTCAATGTGAAGGTATTTGTAGAACCTATATTTGATTACATGCCACCATGGAGCAGGGGGAGGGAGGAGAAAAGAGAGGGGGAGAAAATTTGAAACTCAATGGATTGTGGAACTGAATGTTGTAAACTAAAAGTAAATAAATAAATTTAAATTGGAAAAAAAAGAGAGAGAGATCTTGGACTACCCTTTTATTAAGATGTAGTTTGAGAATTTGCTTTCTGAAATTCTTGAATTTCACCCCCTCTCCCAGAGTTGCTGACTTTATTTCTCACTTGTCACCTTACCAAGAGATGCCTGTGGTATCATGTTTAAAACAAAATACATTTGTGATACATTAAAAAAACTGAGTAAATATAACCCTTGTTTCTCTAAAGTTTAGTGAAAGCTTTTGCAGAGAATCAAAGTCATGAAAGAAACTGAGAAAGACCCTTTAATCCTATGTACTACTGACTGTAAGCGATCCAGCTTTCCTGAAAGAAAGAAGAAGAGGAAAAACAAGAGAGGATGGCAAAAGCAATTAGGAAATATTCTTCAAGCAGAATTTGAGGGATATTGGGTGGCTAAGTGGCACAGTGAATAGAGCACTGGCTCTGAAGTCAGGAGGACCTGAGTTCAAATTTGGCCTCAGATACTTCACTTAACCCCAATTGCCCTCCAAGGGAAAAAAAAAAGGATTTGAGGGATACTAGTTTGGTCTGTTCTATCTGTATATAGCATACATATACATATATATATATATATATATATATTTTGAAACACATACATATATAATAACAGAATGGATATATAGAATATTTTATCTACATACATATAAATACATTATATTTAATGTGTATATTATATATATATAAAACTGAAGGAAGTAGGATATGGTATGGAGTAGCTAGGTATTGCAGTGGATAGAGTGATGGGCCTAGAATCAGGAAGACTCATTTTCCAGAGCTCAAATCTGGCCTTAGACCCTTACTAGCTTTGCGACCCTGGGCAAGTCACTTAATACTGTTTGCCTCGGTTTCTTCATCTGTAAAATGAACTGGAGAAGGAAATGGCAAACCACTCCAATATCTTTATCAAGAAAACTGCAAATGGGGTCATGAAGAGTAGGGCACAACTGAAAGATGACTGAACAACAATAGTATATAGGAACATTTACTTTCTTGACATTTTGAAACTCACAAAGGTTTGGAGTCTCCAAACCTTTTAACCAAAATGGAGATCAAACACAGAAGCAAAAGGAATAAGACTTGTCCCACTGAGGCCGTGCATGTGTTGGCCTCAGAAGGGAGCAGGCCCAAGGTGTCTCCTCTTATATCATTGACTTTCCCACCATTAGAAAAGGAGTCTAACTAAGAGAATTCTTTCAATTAGTATTTTATGTTCTGTGTTCAGAAGTTCTGGGCAATTTTCTTGTATTATTTCCTGCATTAGAATGCTATGGTTTATTTGTCTTGTTATATTCTTTCAGAAGACCTATGATTCTTAGGTTGTCTCTATACATCTTGACTTTCAGATCAGTATATTTTGCTTGCATAGTGAGCAATTTTCTTTTAATGTTATTTTAATTTTTTTTACTACTTTTCTTCTAGGTCGTCTTTCATTTCTATGTATTTGTGTTCCTAATCTATTATTGCCTCTTTTGTTTCTTTGGTAAGACTTACCATTGCAGATTCCAGTTTTGCTATCTTGCCTATTATTTTTCCTATGTAGGACATGAATTCTGCTGTTACAATTTTCATTTCTCTTTCAAAATACCCAGGAATGGAATGTTGTGGTTCTATGTTGTATTCAAATTCCACAAGGTCCTCTGTTTCATCAAGTGTTAGATTGTTTTCCTTTGTTTTGCAGTATTTTTTCATAGATGCCTGAACAAATTTATCAGCTATGAAGGTCATATTTCTTTCTGCTGTTAATGTTTTCCCCGTTGATTTATCTGTTTTTGTTTAATGTTTATATTTTTGTCTTTATCTTTAATGTCTTTGAGTTTTCTTTTTCATAAGATCTTTGGTAATTTCAGTCTCCCTTTCTCTCCCTCCCCCATTTTTCTCTGTTTTTCACTTGCTAGCTCCCTCTTCTCTGATGGTGGTTTCCCTAGGTGCCAGATCTCAAAGCCTTCCAGTTTCCTCCCATGCTGGGCAATTTGTGGTTTAAAACCTAGATTTCTTTCTCAAGTAATATTTGGGGAGACAGAATCAGTCTCAGGTGAATAATGATCTCTGTCTCTCAGGCTTAAGGTAATGTTTCTTGCCTCCTCTCCCCTACCCATATCCATATAGTGTGCTCCACCATTCCCTTTGTCCCTTAGTTTTCTGGTCTAGCAAGTCCAGAAGATTGCCACACAGTTGCCACTGCAGTCATAAATGATATGTGTCATTTGGAGTTTGGGTCTCTGAGGTTATGGAAGGATTGATGAGTTTAGATAAAGGTTACAAAAGTGAGAGATATCACCCCCTATGGATGAAAAAATCCAGGGGGTGGTAGTAGTCTTGGGTGCAATTGGGGGATGTTGAATGAAAATAAGAGGGTTGGTGGAAGTATAAGGAAAGAAGAAAACAAAATTTGAAAACCTGTTCATGCATCTTGTGTGACAGAGTTAAAGTTGCAATGATCACATTATTTTCTAAATAAACACACAAAATGCATGTTCAATGCCAGGTCTTAACAAGCAAGTGTTGGCAGGTCAGCATGTTGCACATTGTTGGGAAGTCCAACAGTCATCAGCAGGAATATGTGCATGTAATGACTTGTTTATAATGTGATGCTATACAGTTACATGATGCAGTATTGTGTTATTAAAATTTCAGTGCAGGAAAAAACCCATAAATTTACAATAAATTATTAAATTTAAGGTGTGTCATTTTAAAAAATTGTATTTTTTGAAATTACACAATTAAAAAAACCATTAAAGGATTAAAGTAAGTAGATTTACAGGGTAGCGTCGAGTTATTTTTTTTTAAAAGCAATTGGGGTTAAGTAATTTGCTCAAGGTTACACGGCTAGTTATTTATGTGTGAGTGCTAACTACTGAGGCCGGAACCGATCCCTAGTTCTCTCCACTCAGGGCCAGAGCTCTTACTCACTGTGCTACCTAGCCGCCCCTTGTTGAGTTATTTTTTAAAAAGGGGATGGTAGGTCAAATAATTTTAGGAATGCTACTCTTGTTTAGAGCATGGGGTTGAACTCTATTTCAAACCCAGATAAGTGTGCTATCTCTTTCCCTTTGTTCTCTTGCAGAGATCTTTTAAGGTACAGAATGTTGCCACTGCAAGATTTTAGCAACCTTCTGTAGCCTATTGCTGGGATCTCCATGGCATTATTCAGAAGGAAGGAGATTGGGATATAGGGCTGGGTTTTGTTGTAAGCTTTGGGTCAGCTAATGAATTCTCACTGTAGGTGGCATGGTGTGTGGTAGGAAAAGAGGTACAGGGGAGTTATAAGCTCACTTTTTAACCTTTGTAACCACTATTCCAAAGCCCATTGGTATGGGACTTTCTCCTTATTGGTAGAGATGAATGCCATGCCCTGTGTAAGGGGATGGATGGAGTTGGAGAGATCCAACCTTCTTTAGTCAAGTGAAATTCTTCAAGTATCAAGTGACTTCTGGCTTCCAGCTTTGAGAGGGAAGCTAGAAGAGGCCAACTCCACTCTAGATTCCTGAAGTAAAAGATTCTGGGAAGACATGAGAAGAGCTGGAAGTCTCTATCATGTCCCTGTCCCCATCTTACTATTCTAGAGACTTTGGGAAGCTTCCCTTTGGGTGAGATCTAAAACCTTCTTTCTTGATTGAGCTGTTATCTTGTTCCCAATTGGAAAACTCCTTTACCCTGCATCGTCTGGTATATATTCTTCTTTGTATATCATCTCTGATTTCTACTTACCTATGATTTGGATAAATGAGTTCCTTTGTTATTCCTTTTATGTGTTCCTTATGGAACTGGCATTTGGTAGGAAAGCGGTCAAGTAGTGGATATAGAACTTTCTCCATAATAATGACAAAGTGATCAGAAGTTAGCTTGAACCTTATCATGGCTCCTGGAGCAACAGTATTTAATGGAGCAGATTGATAACCTGCTCGCCTTCTCTCTGGGGTCAAGTTTCTGTCCCCAATCTTTTACTTCCCCTTCTGCAGGAATTATAGTCTCACTTGTAGAAGACTGGGGGGAGAAGAAGCTAGAAATGTCTATTCTATCTCCCTTCAAGTCACACAAAAACGGTCCTTGCCACATGAGGGCTTGACCATACATGGAATTCACTCTCTATGCCTTCTGTTGAATTCCAAGTATCCTTGATCACGGAGACATCAAACTGAAGTTACTTTATCTTTGGCTTATAGTTTCTGTTTTCAAGAGGTTTGAGAGGTTGGGGGAATCAGAGGAAATGTCTAATTCTCTATCTTGTTTGAACAAATGATAATAATTTAATTTGAAATTTGAGAGATACTAGAGCACATCATCTGTTAGCTACTGCCTACTCTCCAGCCACCTCATCTTCAGTCACCTTGCATCCCTCAATAAACTTCTACCTCTGTGACCTATTCAATGGCTGCCTCTCCTAGGCCAGTGTTGTAGGACAGCTACAGCTGCAATGCCTCATTTTACTCCCTATTCTCTATCTCACAGCCATCTTGCTTTAAGCACCTATGCTTTCTTCTACTCCCTGTTCTTCCTCACCCCCAGTTCTGGAACCATGAGCTGTGATCAAGTCAATTCTGCCACTGAACCTGGATGGTCCAATTGGCTCTCCTGTTGTCCTACCCCACGTGCCTGTTAGAATATTAGTTTCATGAAGGTGAAGACTCTCACTTTGTTTTTACTGGTCAGTAGTATGCACTTAATAAATGCTTTTCATTCACATGTTAGGCATAAAACAATATATTAATTGCTTTGAAAAAATATATATGGCCATCCTGGTTATTTCATATGTTGTCTTTTAGGAAAATCCCAAGGTTTTTCTTGTAAAAAGAAGTAAACTTTTATCTCAAAAAAAGAAGTTACATAAAGAGAGTGCACAACTTCCCTTTCTGACAATTTTACTGTTGTATATGACTGGGTAGGTAGCCTGATATTTTGGTTTTCTTTGAAACTTTGGAAACTGCCTTGATGTCATAGTGACTCATAGACTACCTGCTTTCAGAGAGGGAAGGATATATCTTTTAATCTGTACTATTGTTTTCTTCTCTGATCCTAGGGGCTGAAAGGGCACTCTACGTTTTCCTTTTGTTCCCCTCAAAGTTTTATTGATGCCTTTTGTTCTCTGTACCTGTCATTTCTATGGCTCTAGAGTTAGAGGTTGTGGGTTCATGTACTTCCTCTGTCAGTAACTACCTTTGTGGCTATTTACATTTGACCTCTCTGGGTCTGTGTTTTCTCATGCAAATTGAGGAGTTGGATTAGCTGGTTTTTGAAGTTCCTTCCAGCTCTAATTCTACAATTCTATAATAGCTTTTTATCACCTCCCTCCCTCACTTAATCCTCCCTTATAACAATATCCTGTTTTCTCTCTTGTGTGATTTATTCTCACTTTCCAGATTCCTTTTTTGCTTTTAAACCTTCAAATGTAATTTAGGATTTTCTTGGTCTGTTCTTTCCCAAACTACAAATTCTGCATATCAAATTTGGTTGCTTCAGTAGCACTTTGGGTAGAGTGTCAGACCTAGAGCCAGGAAGATATGAGTTCAAATCCTGATTTACTAGTTGGGTGATTCTGGGTAAGTTATTTAATCTGTCTGCCTCAGTTTCATTATCTGTAAAATGGGGATAATAATGGTACCTACGCAGCTCTAGCTGATTCAGTGGTTAGAGCACTGGACCTGGAGTCAGGAAGACGTGAGTTCAAATCTGAATTCAGACACTTACTAGCTGTATGACTATGGGCAAGTCACTCAAATACTCTTTGCCTTGGAGGAAGTTAAGTTGGTTTGTGGATAGAGCACTGGACCTGGAGTCAGGAAGACCTGAGTTCAAATCTGGCCTTAGACACTTACTAGCTATGTGACTATGGGCCAGTCACTTAACCTGTTTGCCTTAATCTGCTGGAGAAGGAAATGGCAAACCACTCCAGTATCTTTGGCAAGAAAATCCCATGCACAGTCTTGGTTTGCTATGGTCCACGGGGTCACAAAAAGTCAGATATAACTAAACAACAATAACAACAACAATGGTACCTATCTTCCAGGGTTCTTGTGGGGATGAAAAGATGTAAAATTTATAAAGTACTTTGTAAAACTTAAAGTATTATTTGAATGTAGCTATTATTATTATTAGTCATTTTGAAAGTGTTGCACAGTTTTCCTCCCAACATCCCCTTTGTTTATTCTTTGTGGTGTATAAAATATTAAAGTATATTACTTTGATGAGTATTTTCTTCATTATTCCCCAGGGAGCAAAGATAATTAGATGCAGAAGGCTTGGGAAAGCTTAGCTCTTAAACTGAAAACTCCAGTTCTTTTACCAAGACTTATTTTACTAGGGTTATCAAAATTCTTCCAAGAAGTTAAGTATAGTTCTCATCTGACCTCCACTAGCTAATCATCCTACTCTGCTTTTGCAGTTTGGTCAGTTGGGACTTTAAATGATTTCATAAATGGCTGAATTTTGTTCTTATTTTTCCAGTGAGAGAAGTACTTTCTAATCATAGCCTTTTTTCTTTTTTGATGGACCTGTGATTTCACTGCTATAGGGAATTCTCAGTAAGGAAACTTCTTATGCTAATAGAGATCAGTTTTACTCTACAACTTATAATAATATTTAGAAATGTGACATTTAAATTAATATCTTGTTAGTTTTATCTACTAATAAGCTTAGTTTTGTAATAGAGGCATGTAGAATGTTTAGATTTTAACCTCAATTTCTATAGAAATAAGAAATTTCTTGTGCAAGGGCATATGGACACCAAAGAAAAATTCCACCAATGTTGTTCTTGTTCAGTTGTTTTGGTCATGCCTGACTCTTCATGACCCTGTGGACCTCTGTCCATGGGATTTTCTTGGCAAAGATACTGGATACTTCTCCAGTGGCAAACAGAGACTAAGTGACTTGTCCAAGGTCATACAGTTAGGAAGTTTCTGAGGCTGGATTTGAACTCAGATCTTCCTGACTCCATGCTCAGCACTCTATATACTACAAAACCTAGCTGCCTTCATTCTACCAACACTTTCACCAATTTCTCTCAAAAATATAGTGCTTTAAAGTTGAACTAATTTTATACTCACAGCAATACTGTGAGGTAGGCACTATTATTATCCCTATTTTACAGATGAGGAAGCTGAGCCAGATTAAGTAACTTGCCCAAGGTCTGAGACCAGATTTGAATTCACATTTTTATGACCTCAAGTCTAGTACTCTATCTCCTCTACCACCTTGGAGCCTTTAAACACAGAGAAATTATATTATAATGCAACCATTGCCCTGAATTCAAACAATATTAGTAAAGCTATTAGAAAGCTCCTCTCCCTCCAGACCACCTAGCTCCAAAACCTCTTTCTATTGTTTGAAATCTCACTGAAGCACAAACAAACCAGATAGTTTCATTGCCTATAAAATGAGGAAACATAGCATCAGAGATCTTAGAGTGGTCTTAGAGGTCTGTTCCAACTCCCTTATTTTATAGATCCCAAAGACACATACATTGTACATGGTAGAGGCAAGGAGTGAACACAGGTCCTCTGCATCAATATCCAGCTTTTTTTTTCTACTACACCAAGATGGTTCTGTTAGAGGGAGGTGGTCTCCAAAGTCAATCCAAGATTGAACTTTATGATCCTAAATAGCCTTCTAAATAAAACAGATAGTAAACATTGTCAGAATTAATACAATTACAGGATTTTAGAGTTTTGGAATCCCCACTATAGGAAAGCAATCATCTGTTTTCTGCTTGAAGAACTACACTTAAGGGGAAACTATTATCCCCTGAGACAGCCCATTCTTAGGAAGTTTTTTACCCTGCATTGAAACTAGTCCATTTGACTTTGGTGCCTTGACTAGGTGAAACACTTTTTAAGTGAATCAAACAATCAGAACTTAGAATGAACAGGGCCTGTACAATGTCTTCAATCAATCAATGTCATCATGTGAGAAATATGCAATTTGTACAAAAGAGAGAAGATATCTCAGAAATGAGGGTAAAAGATTCTGATTATCTAGGTTTGGAGTAAAGGGAGGAATGAGCTGAGGCAATGAAGGGAAGTCATTGGCTTTATAGGCATCTCACAGATAAGAACTCTCTCTGAAGCTGAGGAAAGTTACAAGAAAAGATTGGTGCTCTCTCCAGTTTCTGCTCCTGTCTACCCACAGATACTATAATAAAATCTGTTATTTTGTTATACAAATATTTCCAGTAAGCTGAATTTTGACTCAATCACAAAGAAATCAGTAATAAACTGGAGATAAAAAAATTAAGTTAGGTAGAGAGCCTCTGCCTAGGTGTTAGGAATCTTTCTAACACCTTGAACCCTAACTGAGGGTTCATAGTAATTATGAGAGAATTCAAAACTTTTCATCTAAAATTAATTAACTAAAGCCAGAGAAAAGACAAATAGATGAATCTTAGGCTTAAAAAGTTATTAACTAGTATACTGACATCAATCTTAAATGTCAGTCCATCCATAGCTAGTAGTTCTTTCCTCTGGAGCCAAACTAACAAGTCTAATCCTTCTTCCACTGAGTCTTATATGATACAAACTCAAGACCCTTTATCACTCAAGCTGCTCTTCAGGTTATCTGTGGCCTTTCTAAAATGTGGTGTCTATAACTGAAATAGTAATCTGTATGTAGGCTGACCAGGGTGGAATATAAAGGGACCTTCATCTCCTTGTCCCTAGAAGCTATCCCTCTCAAGGTGGAAAATTACATCAACACTTTTGACTATTACATGATTAAAATTCCCAGATAATTTTTTCATACAATCTGTGACTCTCTCATCACCTTATGAGGTTGATGTTTTTTAACCCAAATCCAAGACTTTGCATTTATCCTTACCAAATTTCATTTTATTGGATTTAGCCCAAAGATCGAGACTTTCAGGATCTTTCTGAATCCTGTCTTTGTCATCCACTATGTTAGCTATCTTTCTCAGTTTTGTGTCATTAGCAAATATGTTGGGTATGGAAGCTCTATTGAAGACTTCCTGCCAAGATGGCATAGGGTCACTGCTGTCTATTCTTTGAATCTACTCATTCAATCAATTCTGAATATATATAATTCTATTCTTTAATATTTCTCTAGAATTTCCAAAAGAATAGTATGAAATACTTTACCAAATGCTTTGCAAAAATTAGGTAAAATAGAATCTGAAGTATAGGATTTGTTCTACACATAATCAAGGTAGGCCTAGCTACCTCAAAATATCACCATTCCTTAAACTCTCATCATCATCATCATCATTCTTTTGAGTTAAGACTTTGTATTCACTATAAAAGTATGTTATCTAATCTCAAGTGGGCCGTCACTGCAACAAGGCAATTCTTTTACTCCTTTCTCAATTTTCTATTCTGCTCACCCCAGTGACTGTTCCAAAACTTCTTTTCTTTCCCCACGTTTCCCATACCTTCTCCTCCCACAATCCTCTTTATCAGTTGTCAAATCTTATTTCTATTCCCATAATGCGTGTTCTATAATTACCTTTCTCTCCATTTACACAATGCAGACCTTCATCTTATTTAGATGATCATTCCTAAATGATTTCTTTAACCCAAGTCTTTCCCTATTCAAATAGAGTCTTCACACAGCTGCCAAAATAAATTTTTAAGGGCAAATTTGACCATGTCAAGTTCCCTATTTAATTAACTCTAGTGGCTTCCTCTTGCCTCTTGAATCAAATGTAAACTTGTCTGTTTAGCTTTTAAAGTCCTTCAAAACATAAAGTCCTTCAAAACATTCTATGTTTCCAGCATCATTAAACATTACTCACTCTCTCTATCATTTACTTTCTCATGTCCCAAGATCCAGCCCGACAGGACTTCTCTCTGTTCCTCACACATGATACTCTATCTCCTTTGTTGTTCTAGGCATTGACTTCCCAATGTAGAGAATGCACTTGGATAATATTTGTGAAATGCTTAGCATAAGGCCTACATGTAATGGCAAGCAAAGAAGTACTTACTGCCTTGTTTCAGCTACTTAAGTATTTAGCACCTTGTTTGAGCCCCGTGTGATTTGAAGGTGGGAGGAACTTGCTAATGCAATAGGAAGAGGCTGAACAGGAAGGAGAACCACCATATATAAAGAGGAGCACAGCTGGGACAGAGCAGACCTGAGAAGGGGAATGGTTGTGGAGGCCAGGCACTCTGTTCTGTTGTGTTTTGATACTTTGTACAGAAGCCCTGGGACCTTACTGGAAGCTCTGAAAGAGAATTTTCTTGTTTTCTGTTTATAGAAGTCCTGGAGGAGGGTTTCAGAGGTCCTGGGACTATATTGATAATTTATATTGAATTCTTAGACGTTGTTTGTGGGTCTGTGTTGATTTCACAGGTAGAGAGTGAATTGATGATGGTGCTGGCAATGTGCATGAATGTTGTTTTGGCTCTGTTTAGCTTTGTCTTCCCAGAAATAGAAACACTGAAGGATTTGAGGTGAGCTGGACACTGTGAGCTTCAATATGGAATGGGAACTGGATGAGGAACAGGACAAGGAGCTGAGAACTGCCTACCTGTGAATCCAGGGAGCTGAATGCATGAAAGAAGACCCATGGAATTTGGGAGCCAACCTTGAGCCAAGAGGAAAAGACCTCTCCTTGGATTCTGACTGACAAGATCATGATTTATGTGATCTAGGCATGGGAGAACGTTGTACTCTGTACCTTGTACCCCTTAAGGATGATGGAGTTAAGGATGATTAGAAACTAACCTCCAAGTAAGAAGAAAGAAGACTTTTTGACTAAGAGATTAAGACAATGAGGTGGGAAAACTTAGACCTTTGTACTTTGTGTCCCTTAAGGAGGATTGCTCCTTTTGTTTAAAACTATGCGGTCACTTCAAGTGAAAACTATGTGGCCACTTTATAAATTGTCATGTTATAACATTGTGAATGCTGTACTTTGGTTTCTGTGAATGTTTTGTTTTAGTTTAGTGCCGAATAAATAGAGAGTTCACTATACTTTGTGATCAGAACCTTAAAGCTATTCACAGCAGCAGTCTTCTGGAGAGCTGCTCATGCTTGACTTTACACTACCACATAGGTATATGTGTGTATATATATATATATATATATATATATATATATATATATATATATATATACACACACACACATGTATATGTGTATGTATATGTATATATGTTATTATTGTTGCATATAGCAGTAATTCCAAGCATTTCAATGATGTCTTAAAGATTATTTATGGGACAAATATCTCTGGGGTCTCTCAACTATTCAGCGCTTGTGTATCCACAGTGATCAGTGACAAGGACATGATTCTGGAGGGATGCTAAAGCCATTGATTGTATGCCTCAAGTTATTATGATCTAGTTAAACTTCCAAATGAGAAAGAGGCACTGAATGCCATCAAGTTCCTCTCAAGTGGCAAAACACCTGGCACTGATTCCATCCCAGAACAGAGCTACAAAGCACAGGGTCCATTGCTCATACAGAAGGTGACTGAAATCTTCTGGCTTATCTAGTAGGAGGAAGTCATCTCCCAGGACCTTAAGGATACCTCCATAATCCATCTCTATAAAGGAAAGGGAACAGGATGTCCTGTGACAATCACTCCTAGTCATTGCTGGCAAGATCCTTGACAACGTCCTCCTTATTGACTGATCCTCTGGAAGATGGTCCCCTTCCTGAGAGTTAATGTGGCTTCCAAAAGGGCCATAGAATAGAATGGTCAACATGGTGTTTGCTGCCTGACAACTCCAGGATGAATGCTGGGGGCAGGACAGAGGTCTGTACATAATGTTTACTGACCTGACCAAGGCCTTTGACACTGTTAGTCATGTGGGCCTGTGGAAGATTATGGTGAAATTTGGTTGTCCAGAGAAGTTTAACAGCACTGTACACCAGTTTCATGATGGTATGCTTGCACAGGTTCTGAATGAAGGAAAATGTTATCATGTTTTCTTGATCACCAACACAATGAAGTAGCGTTCTATACTTGTTCTCACACTCTTCAGCATAATGTTTCATATGATGTTGTCAGACACCTTTAGTGAGGATGAAAACAGCATCAAGATCAGCTTCCACACTGATGGTAAATTATTTAACTTGAGAAGGCTATAAGCCAAGACCAAAGTAGAGGGGGAGTTGGTGCGTGACTTTTTGTTCACAGATGATTGTGCACTCAATGCAGTCTCTGAGGCCAAGAAGCAAAAGAATATGGATTGATTCTCTGCCACTTGTATGATTTTTTTTTCTTTTTTTCTTTTTCCAAATGCTTTATTAACTTCTGGTTTACATCATTCATTTCCACCAGATTTTGAGTTACAATTTTTTCCCCATTTTTCCCCTATCCACCACCCCAGAATAGCAATCCCACAGGATATCCCTTCATCCAATCTGCTCTCTCTGATATCTTCTCCCATACCTCTTTCAACTTTTCCATTAGGGCAAGGTGAATCTCTGTGCCCCAATGCCTGTACATCTTATCTCCCAGTTACATACAATATAGTATTAATAATAGTATTTATATATATATTTGAAACATTTAATTTTAAAACGTTGAATCCCAGATCCATTCCCTTCGCCCCTTGTCACCCACTCCCTCTGGGAAGATAAGCAATTCAGTATGGGTTGTACATGTAGAGCTATGCAAAACATTACCATAGTAGATATATTGTAAAAGACTGCTTATATTTCCCTCCCACCCATCTCACCCCCCACCTGGTCCATTCCCTACTTTGATCCTGTCCCTCTTTGATAGTGGGTACTTCCAATCTCCCCTCCCCCCAGAATGCCCTCCCCTCCATCATCCCCCCTCTCATCCGCCTTCCCCCTACTCTGCAGTGAAGGGTGAGATATCCCATTTAGTATATATGTCATTCTCTCCCTGAGCCAACTTCAATGAGAATATGCTTTTGCCTTTTTGCCTTCCTGTTCTTCCCCTCCTCTGCAACTACTTCCCCTTGCCTCTTCTACATGAGATAGTTTACCCTACCCTGTCTCTCCCCATCTCCTCTTGCCACTTTCCTCTCTCACCTCTTAACTTCACCCCTTAAGTATCATCCCTTCCCACCAAATTCAACCTGTGCCCTCTATCCATGTATACCTGTAAACATATATACACACATTCACATATGTATTCATATGCCCATATACCCTTCTTCAATTATTTTCATACTGAGAAAGGTTTCATCAGTCACAGTTGTTGTTTCTCCATGTAGGAATGTAAATAGTTCAACTTCGATAAGGTCCTTTTGATTCTTTTCCCTGATTACCTTCTCAAGCATCTCTCACTTCTTGTGTCTGAATGTCAAGTTTTCTATTCAACTCTGGTTTTTTCCTCAAGAATGCTTGAAAGTCCTCTATTCCACTGAATGACCATATTTTCCCCTGAAACAAGATACTCAGTTTTGCTGGGTAGGTAATTCTTGGTTTTAATCCCAGGTCCTTTGCCCTGCAGAATATCATATTCCATGCCCTTAGATCCCTTAATGTAGAAGCTGCCAGGTCCTGTGCTATTCTGATTGTGTTTCCACAATATTGAAATTGTTTCTTCCTGGCTGCTTGTAGTAATTTTCTCCTTGATCTGGGGATTCTGGAACCTGGGTATAATATTCCTGGGAGTTTTCTTTTGGGGGTCTTTTTCAGCAGGTGATCAGGATTCTTTCAACCTCTATTTTGCCCTCTGGATCTAAAACATCAGGGCAATTTTCCTTGAGAATTTCTTGGAGGGTGATTTCTAGGTTCTTTCTTTGATCATGGCTTTCAGGTAGTCCAATAATTTTTAAATTATCTCTCCTGGATCTATTTTCCAGGGCAGTGGTTTTCCCCATGAGATATTTCATATTGCCTTCTATTCTTTCAATTGCTTGGATCTGTTTAACAGCATCTTGATTTTTCATAAAGTCACTAGCTTCCATTTGCTCCAGTCTAATTCTGAAGGAATGAATCTCCTCAGTGAGCTTTTGAGATTCTTTTTCCATCTGGCAAGATTGGCTTTTTAAGGCATTCTTCTCCCCACTGCCTTTTTGAGCCTCTTTTACCACTTGAGTTAGTCTATTTTTTAAGATGTTATTTTCCTCAGTCAGGCTGTTGACTCTCATTTCATACTTTTCCTGCATCCTTCTCATTTCTCTTCCCATTTTTTCCTCCACTTCTCTTATTTAGTTTTTAAAATCCTTCTTAAGGTCCTCTATGGCCTGTAACCCACTTGTATTTTCATTTGGGGCTTTTGGTGTATTAGTTCTGACCTCAAAGTCCTACTCCTGTTCCATGCTTTGATCCTCTTTGCCCCCAAAATAGGAGTCTAATGTTGAATTTTTTTGTTTATTTTGCTTCCTTTGCCTACGCATGTTGCCTCTTAATTACTTGACTTTTGGGCTTATTGCCCCAGTAGGACTCTGCCACCAGACAGGGGAGCTTCTGTCCCAAATGTTGGGGTCTTCTCAGCTGCTGGAGGTATTAGTTTGGTTCCCTCCCTGAAGCCCCTACAGGCTCTGGTAAGCTGGACACACACCCCAAGACTGCAATCCCGATCCAGAGAGGTTAAAGCAAGAGCGATTACCCCTCAGACTGATCACCAGATCCCCCTACAGTTCGCATGCCAGGAGCTGAAATTGCAATTGAAGTTGCAAAATGGCAGCTGTGCCGTGTCTCCTCAGCTGCTTCTAGCCACCAGGGGAAGAAGCTTACACACTGCCAAATACTGGTCCCAAAGTCCATAGGGCACTAACCTCTCATTTTGTGTTGGAAATTCTGGAAAAGCCACAGCTGCTGGTGTTCTGGGGTCCTTCCAGCCAGCTGCTGGCCCAGCCGTGCTGGGGCTAAAACCTCGGACTCAAGAGGTTCTCCTCACAGAGTGCTGCGCTATTGGCTCCCAGAGTGCAGAGCTGGCCACTCCCTGCTGGGCTGCTGGGCTGTCCTCAATGGGAGGTTAGCTTCTCTGTATCATTTTGTGGGTTCTGGAGCTCCAGAGGTCATTCAGAGTCCCCCTTTTACATAATTTTGAAGTGAAGTGGGCTGGAGCACCATGGAAGTGCTGTTTCTACTCTGCCATCTTGGCTCTGCCCCCCTCAGACCCACTTGTGCTAATTTTGACTTGATAATCAACACCAAGAAATAGAGGTCCTCTACCAGCTAGCACTACACCATCTATACATGGAACCATTGGTCACAGTAAATGGAGAAATTTTGAATATTGTAGATAAGTTCACTTACCTTGGCAGTATGTTCTCCAAGACTGTCCACATAGATGATAAGTTATCTGATACACATATTGCCAGAGATAGCTCAGTGTTTGGAAGGCTCAGAAAGAAAGTCATGTGAGATAACATGACTAATGTGGAAAGGTTTTACATCATTGTATATGCATAACCTACATCAGATTGCTTGCTGTCTTGGGGAGAGGAAGGGGAAGAAGGGAAGGAGAAAAATTGGGACTTCAAAATCTTTCAAAAAATGAATGTTGAAAATTGTCTTTACATGTAATTGGAAAAAATAAAGTACTATTAAAGAAAAAGGAAGGAGGGATGGAAAGAAGGAAGAGTGAGAAAGAAGAGATATCAGGCTGCATACCAAACTGAATCTCTACAGAATTGTGCTGACTACACTATTTTTTTTTTAAAGCAATTGGGGTTAAGTAACTTGCTCAAGGTTACATGGCTAGTCATTATTTATGCGTGGGTGCTCATTTTCTGAGGCTGGATCTGATCTCGGGTCGTCCCAACTCCGAGGCCGGCGCTCTTACTCATTGCGCCACCTAGCCACCCCTTTAGGGCAATTGGGGTTAAGTAACTTGCCCAAGGTTACACGACTAGGTTTTTGTTTGTTTGTTTGTCTGTGTGGATTAAGTGTCGGAGGCCGGCTCCGAACTCAGGTCCTTCTGACTCCCGGGCCGGCACTCTATTCACTGCGACACCTAGCCGCCCCTCTGACTACACTATTGTATGCCTATGAAACCTGGACAGTCTATCCCTGCCATGCCAGAAAACAGAACTGCTTCTATTTCAATTGTCTCAGGAAATCTTGATTGCCTTGCAAAATAAGGTACCAGGAACTGAAATCCTCTCTAGAACTGAACTGCCAAACATTCAAACTCTTCTGCAGAGAGCACAACTCCAATGTGATGGTCACATAGCCTGAATGCCAAATGCACAATTACCTAAATGACTATGTTATGGATAACTTGCACGAGGTAAGCATTCACATGATGTCTAGAAGAAACAGTACAAGGACACTCTCAAGGTATCTCTTAAGAATTTTAGTCTTGACTGTGAGATATGGGAAACACTAGTAGAGGACCACCCAGTATGGCATGCCCATATCAAAGAAGGTGCTGTACTCTGTGAGCAAAGCAGAACTGTAGAAGTAGAAAGGAAAGATGAGCTGGCCAGAGAAACCTCCACCTTATATATTCTAACAGACCACTTGTGCTCAATCTGTGGCAGTGCCTTCTGGACTCTTATTGGGCTGATTAGCCACACACCATACCTTGACCCCAATATTATGCTGTTATTGGTCTTTGAAAACAAAGGACAAACAATGACAACCACACATTGGGCACTATGTAAATGTTGTTATTGTTATTATTATGATTCCCTTTCCTTCTAGACACAGCTCAAACACCACTTCCTACATGGAGCCTTTCCTGACACCCTCAACTGCTATTGTTGTCTCCCTGTTAAAATGTAAGGTCCTCATGAGTAAGGATTGTTTCATTCATTCTGCTTGTATCCTCAGCACCTAACATAGTGCCTGGGACATAGTAGGTGCTTAATAAATATTTGATGTTAATTGACTGATTTGTATCTTCAGGAGACTTCTATTAAAATATGAATAACACTTATGGAAAGAACCATGTTATGTGTTTAGTAGTCATTAACACATTAGTACAGCTTTAGTTTATCAGTTTTATTGGTTTATCGAAACACACTTCTCTTCCTGACTTCATTATTTCTTTCACTGGCACTGCCATTCACTCAGTTGTCAACAGCTGAAACTTGCTTGCTGCTGTCTTTCACTCTTTCCTCTACTTTACTTCCTCCTCTATATAATCAGTTTTCAAATCTTGTTGATTCTACACCCACACTATCTCTCAAATCCATCTGTTCCTTTCTTATTACTTGCCTGGACTGTAGCAATAGACTTCTGGCTAGTTTCTTTACTCCCAGTCTCTGAGCCCTCAAATTAGCCCTCCCATTTTCTGTGAGATTAATCTTCAGTGTCCATAAATGTCTCTTTCCAGCAATATATTTCCGTTCATAAAAACCTGCTTTGATGCAACATCACAAAAATAAAATGTTTATTGATTCAACAAGCGTTTATTAAGTATCTATAGTCCTATATCCATGGTACTGAGGATACAAAGCCAAAATGAAACATAGTCCCTGCCCTTGATCAGCTTACATTTGACTATAACTTAACAGAAAGGAAATGACTAATTATCAACATTACAGTCATTTCAGCAGGAACATTTATGCCTTATTGGTTAGAGTGAAGGTTAAATTCAATACCAGATTAGAAAAATAAAACAAAATGAGAAGACACTGCTTAGATTTATGGTAGTTATAACCTGATCCTTCAAAATGGGACCTGGATAAAGATAAAGATATTGACTTTGATGATGAACCTTTCCTGAAAAGTTTAACCAATGCAAAATCATCACCATAATAAGGAGACCAAAAGAACCCCCAAACTGTCTCAGTCAGAAAATCTCTTTATGAAGTAAAAAGATGTAGTAACAAAAGCAACATTAGTTTATATTACAGACTTATAAAATGTTATAGGAGAATACAAAAGGTTACAAACAAAATTATCTCAGTGAACAGCAGCTAAGGAGAAACAAGACTATCAAGTTTGGCCTGAAATCTTCTAGCTTTTTAAAACATAAAACAAGATTGTAAAAGAAGCATTTATAGGTGAAACTGGCATTAGGACAACAAATTAGATGTGAAATGGAAAAGATTTTCTGGTATTTCCATGGTCATATGTTCTCTTTTAACAATCACAGTGAAACTCTACCTCATCAGTACCCAATGTCCCATGTATGTGAAGCAGTAGCAATAGTATGTAAAAGGATGGAGCTGGGAAGAATCAGTGGCCTAAGTACAAATGAAATTCATGCTAAAGACACACAGTTTTAACACTCAGGGGCAGATATTCAAGAAGGAAAGATTTCCAAAGAATGGAAAAGATTAAAGATGATATGCCTTTTTAAAAAAAAATTTATTTTTTTTTTGGAGGGAGAAAACAAGGCAATTGAGGTTAAGTGACTTGCCCAAGGTCACACAGCTAGTTAAGTGTCAAGTGTCTGGGGTAAGATTTGAACTCAGGTCCTCCTGATTCCAGGGCCAGTGCTTTATTCACTGTGCCACCTAGCTGCCTCTATGACATGCCTTTTTTTTTAAGCAACCAAAAAGAAATCAATATTTACAAATTATATGCTACATTCTCATTTCTTTAAAACCTTTCTGAACATATTATATCCATTCATTGAAGTTGTAATAGGCCAGGCTTGACATTTAGCAGTAAACAAAAAGAAATGTACTTAGCATATAGCATGTAAAAAATAATCAAAATGGCTATAGTACTTGACTTAGATAAACATGAGTCCTCTTATATCCATACAGAATAAGTCAGGTCAGCAGGTTGGGATGTAGTGATTTGCACAGTCATGATAGTTGGACATTGATTCCATGTGTGCTGTCCAGTTATATGCTCTTTGGCAATCAGGAAGCTTGCATCAAAAGGAACATGGCTTAAGCCTTAGCAACCTGTGCCAATCAAGTTTCGGGGACAGCTGCCTTGACTTTTAGGAAAAGTCCTACTTTATTCTCCACTTATTATACTCAACCCCTTGTTAGCAAGGTCCAAAACATCTTCTAGAGGACTTTCCAACACTGAAATGGTTTTAGGATCATTCTGGATAATCCTAATCTCAAGAGACACAAGCAACCTCCCATAGGTAGTACTGGAGGAAACAAAGTCTAAACTAGAAACACAGAAAAAAAAAAAAAAAGAGCTCCCCATCCCCTCCAGTTCACTGAGAAAAAAACAAAAAACAAACAACAAAAAAACCAAATATGGAAGAGAAATCTTAAGCTTTGCTTCCTCCTTTTGAAATGACTAAGTTTTTGACATTAATGATTTGGTATATGTGGTAGATTTTTATGGTTCACAATGGGTCTCTATGTGTAAAGCATTGATATTGAGCCCCAGTACAAGGGCATCAGGATCACCACACAAATGATAAAACTTCTGACAATCACTGATTCTCATCATGGTATCTGTAGTAAAATAGCCAAGAGGTCATTATTCACACACACAGAACCTTTTCTGGTGCTAGAGTTGACAGTGAGACTCTCTACCACCATTTTCTCAGTGTTCCAGAGGCCATCATCCAGGCTATCATCTCTCCTGGGAGCCCAATTGGGTGGGTAACTCCAAATCTATTACATCTCCAGTAGGTGCTATGTTCCACAAATACCAATATGTGATGAAAGGCATTGACAAAGTTCCTTTATTGGTTCTGTTCCCAAAAGAACGGTTTTTGAATATCCAATCCTTTTTTCTCTATGTCTCAAAATACTTAGCCATACCATATGGTACCATATGGACCAAGGCCCATAATTCATCAGTGTAGATGAAGATCTTATCTGACCTGCTTCTCAAGGTTCTTTCATATTCTATGTAAATTACAACCCACTAGGAGGACTTTGTAAACTCCCTTTCCTCAAGGTATTTCCTTTTAACCAGGCATAGAAGTCCAGTGGCATATGCCTCTTTTAATTGTGGGCAGAGCAGAGCTATGAGTGATTCAGGCAAAACAGCATTGTTGAGGAGCTAGGTCCTATTGTGTAGGAGCTCATTGGGTTATTGGAGGAAGCAGGAAATTGAGGCTTGAACTAGTGGTAGAGTACTCTTATGACGACCGACCAATAATACCTGAGACACCTGAGAGGGAACAATTTTGAATGTATCATTTCCATTTAATTGGTTCATATGGCAGAAAAATGTGTTCAGTTCCACTGAAATCAAGTCTAGAAGAGAAGAAAAGTTCAATCCTAAGAAAATGCAGGGGTTTAGTGCTCAGTTTCCCATAGTAGACAAAGGAAGTCTAGAAGCATATTGGTTATTCTGGATTAAGAGTGGGTTATTTGACCCTATTTCATTTGTGTAATAGCAACTAAGACCCATGAGACAGGAGAACAAAGGTTTTTCAAAACTGGTGTAGAAAATGGCCACTTTGAAGAATTTAGAGCTCCAGAAGTTTTATGGTCATTTGGTCTTGCCACCCATAGGTGGCACCCAAAGGCTCTGTTCAGATTGTTCCTCCTGGGCAGAGACCTAAAAAAACATGGACCCCACAGGATCATAAGGGCCAAGGGGGAGAGACTATTGGTTAGTACACTTTAAATCTTCTAGGGCTATAGGGTGTTCTTGGGCTCCACAAAGAGGTAGACTTATGGGTAAGTTTATATATGGGCACCATTAGTATAGCCAGGTTGGGATTAAGAGTTCTCTAAAACCTAAGCAATCCAATAAGCTTCTGGGCTTCCTTTGTCAATTATGGGGAACTGAGTGCCCAAACCCTGGATTTTCTTAGGATTGACCTTCTCTTTTCCTATAGCCTTGATTTTGGTGGGACTGAACACATATTTCTGTTTGTGACCTGTTGGTCCTGGCCTCCAACAGCATTGTCCTTGTAAGTCACTAGAAATAGGTAGTGGTCATCAGATTTGACAAGTACCAAGTCAGGGAAACAAGAGACCTCTCTACTGTTATTGCTAGGTCAATGAATGAGTGAATGAATACATCTCAAGGTGGAATACATCTCAAGACAGCCTAGAAGCAATTTAGAAAGCCTTTCTTTCTTTTTTCTTTTTTTTACTAAACAAATGCTTTATTAACTTCTGTTTTACATCATTCATTTCTGCCAGATTTTGAGTTACAATCATTTTCCCCCCGTTATTCCCCTACCCACCCTCCCAGAATAGCAGTCCCACAACATATCGCTACCTCCAATCTGCTCTCTCCCATACCTTCTCCCATACCCCCTTCGACTTTTCCATTGGAGGAAGATGAATCTTTGTGTCCCAATGCCTGCACATCTTATCTCCCTATTACAAGCAAAAGAGTATTAATAATAGTATTTATATATATTTGAAACATTTAATGTTAAGACCTCAAATTTCAGATCCATTTCCTTCCTCCCTTGTCACCCATTCCCTCTGGGGAGATAAGTAATTCAGTATATGTTGTACATGTCTAGCTATGCAAAACATTATCATAGTAGATATATTGTACAAGGCAGCTTATAATTCCCTCCCACACATCCCACCCCCACCTGGTCCATTCCCTACATGATCCTGTCCCTCTTCTATAGTGGGTACTTCCAACCTCCCCTCCCCCCAAGGATGCCCTCCCATCCATCATCCCTCCTCTCATCCCCCTTCCCCCATCCTGCTGCAGGTTAAGATATCCCATTTAGTATGTATGTCATTCTCTCCCTGAACCAAACTCAATGTGAATGTGGTTTTGCCTTTTTAGACTTCCTATTCTCTCCCTCCCTTGCAACCACTTCCCCTTGCTTCTTCCACATGAGATAGTTTACCCCACCCTGTCTCTCCCCATCTCCTCCTGCCACTTTCCTCTCTCACCTCATAATTTCATCCCTTGAGTATTCTCCCTTCCCAACAAATTCAACCCATGCCCTCTATCCATGTATAACTGTAAACATATGTTCACACATTCACCTATGTATTCACATGACCACACACCCTTCTTCCATTATTTTCATAGTGAGAAAGATATCATCAGTCACAGTTATTGCTTTTCCATATAGGAATGTAAATAGTTCAACTTTGATAGGTTCCTTTTGATTTCCTTTCCCTGATTACCTTCTCAGGCATCTCTTCCTTCTTGTGTCTGGGTGTCAAATTTTCTATTCAATTCTGGTTTTTTCCTCAAGAATGCTTGAAAGTCCTCTATTCCACTGAATGACCATATTTTCCCCCGAAACAAAATACTCAGTTTTGCTGGGTAGGTGACCCTTGGGTTCATTCCCTGTTCTTTTGCCCTCTGGAATATCATATTCCATGCCCTTCAATCCCTCAGTGTAGAAGCTGCCAGGTCCTGGGCTATTCTGATTGTGTTTCCACAATATTGAAATTGTTTCTTCCTGGCTGCTTGGAGTATTTTCTCCTTGATCTGGGGATTCTGGAACCTGGCTATAATATTCCTGGGAGTTTTCTTTTTGGGATCTTTTTCAGGAGGTGATCGGTGGATTCTTTCAACCTCTATTTTGCCCTCTGGATCTAAAACATCAGGGCAGTTTTCCTTGAGAATTTCTTGGAGGGTGATTTCTAGGTTCTTTCTTTGATCATGGCTTTCGGGTAGTCCAATAATTTTTAAATTGTCTCTCCTGGATCTATTCTCCAGGTCAGTGGTTTTTCCCATGAGATATTTCACATTGCCTTCTAATCTTTCGTTTGTTTGGATCTGATTAACAGCATCTTGATTTCTCATAAAGTCATTAGCTTCCATTTGCTCCAGTCTAACTCTGAAGGAATGAATCTCCTCAGTGAACTTTTGAGAGTCTTTTTCCATCTGGCAAATTCGACTTTTTAAGGCATTCTTCTCCTCATTGCCCTTTTGGGCCTCCTTTGCCATTTGAGTTAGTCTATTTTTTAAGGTATTGTTTTCCTCAGTCAGGCTGTTGACCCTCATTTCATACTTTTCCTGCATTCTTCTCATTTCTCTTTCCAGTTTTTCCTCCACTTCTCTTATTTGATTTTTAAAGTCCTTCTTAAGGTCCTCTATGGCCTGAAACCCGCTCATGTTTTCCCCTGGGGCTTTTGGAGCAGGACTTCTGACCTCACAGTCCTTTTCCCGCTCTATGCCCCCAAAATAGGAGTCTAGGGTTGCATTTTTCTGTTTCCTTTGCCTTGGCATGTTGCCACTTAATTACTTGACTTTTGGGCTTGTTGCCACACTATGGCTTTAAGGCCAGATAGAGGAATTTTCATCCCGAACGTGTTGGGGGCAACTTCCGTTTCTGGCAAGCTGTAAACCCACCCACGACTTCCACCCTAGATCACAATCCAGATCCAGGGAGGTTAAAGCAAGAGCGATAACCCCCTAAGACTGATCGCTGGATCTCCCTACAATTAATTCGCAGGCCAAGAGCTGGAGCTGCCTCTGAAAACTACAAAATGGCTTGTCTCCTCAGAGGCTTCTAGCCCCCAGGGGAGGGAGCTGACGCATTCCCTAAATACTGGTCCCTAACCTCTCACTTTGTCCTAGGCATGTCTATGTTGATAATTTTGGAGTCGCCACAGCTGCTGGTGTTCTGGGGTTCCTCCAGCCGGCTGCTGGCCCTGCTGCCCTTGGGCTAAAACCTCAGCTCTTGAGGACCTGGGCTCAGCTCGGCTCTGGCACTCTGCGTGCTGTGTGCTGCTGGCTCCCAGACCGCTGCGCTGGTCCTTCCTGCAGGGCTGCTGGGCTGTCCTCAGCGGGAGGTTAGCTTCTCTGTGTTGTTCTGTGGGTGCTGAGGCTCCAGAAGTTGTTCAGAGTCCCCTTTTACATAGTTTGGGGGGAATCTGGGGGCAGAGTGGCTTGGATGAGCTGTTTCTACTCTGCCATCTTGGCTCCGCCCCCCTAGAAAGCCTTTCTAAGGACGTTTTGGAAAGGAAACCTAGGTCCTGTGAAAAGACAGGGTTTTCATCATTGCTGCTAATAAAGTATATAAAGTTGCCCTTGTATACAAGTCACTGGACTAGGCACAAAGACAAAAAAATTAAATAGTCCTTGCTCTCAAATATCTTAATTCTGCTGGGAGAGGGAGAAGATACAAAATGTATACAGGTGATTTAAAAATATGATAAATATACACATGAAAAGAGAGCACTAATAAATGGAAGTTAGGAAAGACTTTACATAGAAGCTAACTCAACCTGCTAATGCAAACGAGAATTTCAGATTGTAACTTCAGAGTCTGTGCTACACCATAAAGTATTTACAAAAATTAGAAACTATAAGAGGACTTTAATTTAAAACAAAAAATAATACAAAATGAATGAACTATCTGAATAGTAATATCCAGAAAATATTTATATAACCACAAACCATATTTTAAAGAAATAAAGGAAGAGAAATAATTGTAGAAATTGCCACTGCTTATGTTTGGGCTGTGTTAACACAGTAAAAATGACATACCAATATAAAAAATAATTTGGAGGAACAAAATTTCAAGATATATAGTGAGAAAAAATATGTGAAGGGAGCACAAATAACATTACAAGGACTGAAATGGTATTGTAAAAAGCAGTAGTTAGGCTTTGCAGACTCTACCACTGGAGTTCTCATCTTGGTTCAGTCTGCTGGGCACCAATCCCTGCTGCCTCTTCCTCTGCTGCTGTGCCCAGCCCAAGCATCTGTGGCCATGGCTAGTCCTAATGTATACTTCGACATCACCATCGATGACAAACCTCTGGGCTCTATTACTTTTGAGTTCTTTGCAGAAAAGTTTCCAAAGCCAGCAGAAAACTCCATGCTCTGTGCACTGGAGAGAAGAGATTTAGTTACAAGGGATCCTGCTTCCAAAGAATCATGCCTGGGTTCACATGCCAAGGTGGTGATTTCACATGCCATAATGGCACTGGTGGCAAGTCCATATATGGGGAGAAATTTGCTAATGAGAACTTCATCCTGAAGCATACTGGTCCTATCGTCTTGTCCATGGCAAATGCTGGAGCCAACACAAATGGCTCCCAGTTTTTCATCTGTACTGCTAAGACCGATTGATTGGATGGCAAACATGTGGTCTTTGGTCACATGAAAGAAAGCATGAACATTATGGAAGCCATGGAGTATTTTGGTTCTCAGGATGGCAAGAGCAGCAAGAAGATCACTATCGCTGACTGGTCAGTTTTTTTGTTGTGTTTTTTTTTTTAGTCTTAATGATGAAACCATTCCTCTGTAGCTGGAGAAAGCACCCCCAAACCCCATCTGCTCTTATACCCTGTAATCCTTGTGCTTTCACTTGCTGCAATTCTCTTTGCATTTTGTTTCCTTTTTCCTTCCACAAGTCTGGCTAGACAACAGAGTTAAGTTTATGATTATGAAATAAAAACTAAACTACAAAAAACAAGCAGTAGTCATCAAAATTATTTGGTATTGTTAAAAAGCAGAAAATTGATCAGTGCAATAGACTAGATAAGAAAGAACCTGAAGCAATAAAATTCAGTAACCCAGTGTTTGATAAATCTACAGTCATAAAAAATATAAGAATTGCTGGTAAAACTAGAAAACATTGTGGCAGAAATTAGATTTAAATCATCATCTTATGCCATGTACCACAATACATTCAAAATGAATACACAGCATGAATATAAAAAAGCCACATCATTTTTTAAAATGGAGAAAACATGAGGAAGTACCTTTTATCACCATGGTTGGGGGAAGATTTCTTAACCAAAAAAAGTATAGAGGAGAACATAAGAGAAAAAAACAGTTTTGATAGTATAAAAATTTAAAGCATTTGAATGTGCAAAATCCAATGAAGATAGGGTGAGGAGAGAAACTGAATATAATCATAAGTGAAAAAAGATGGACATTTAACAAAGGAATAAAACATGAACATAATACACCACTGGAAAGCAGCCCAAGGAACAGAAACATAAGAAAGGTAAACAAATGTAATTATTTTAAAGTAATGAAATATACTACATTCTTACCATGTTTAGAGAGAGAATAAAAGGATGAGAATGAGAGCAAGAGAGAACATCACAGGGTTAAAAGGGGGGGGCATGAAAAGATTTTTTTTATTTTTTATATTTGAAACATTTCATTGAAAAGATTTTTAAAAAGAAATAAGCAAAAGGATAAGGATAAAGCAAGCCTTAAAGGAAAATTAAAAGTGAAATGGAGGAACGGAACTGAAGTACCATGGACTAAATCCCATAACTCTCTCTACATCTAAATAAATTTATTTTGTGAAACCAAATTAGAGTGGAAGGGAGCATAAATGGTGAGAGAAGAAGTAGAAGAGAAAGAAAAATGGGTGACATACCCTTACTAAGGTGAACAGTAAAGGAACAATGATTCCCATAACCTCTTTGTAAGAAGGAGGGCTGCAGGAGAATGGAAGGAGTAGCAGAAAGGAATAACTGAGGCCAAGAGACTGAAAAGAGTCTCAACACAATAGGAAGAATGAGGCCCCTGAAGAGGACTCCCTTGGGGAAATAAAGATGTTATAGTGATGAGAGATGAGAACTCATGATAAATTTAACCTAGGGGCAACTTCAGTATTGAGTCCACTTTTTTGGGAGTATTGTGACTCCATAGGCAATATTTTGACAAAGGAGAAGATATGTGTAAATTTTGGGGAATAGCTGGCACCCAGAAGGGTGTAATGAAGAGCAAGAGATGAAATGGCATGGCCAGTGGGAAGGAAAATCAACCACGCAGTTTGGGACACATAGTATTTTCTACCTTGTACTTCTTACCTCAACATTGCTTTCCTCATGAATCAAATAACAGGATCAGAATTCCATGTTTCAGTAACATAAGGACACATTTTAAAAATAAACTGAAAAGGAAGAGAATTAAGAAAGAACAGAAAGCAAAGAAAAACTCTTTGGAAAGAGATACAAAAAAGAAGGCATTGTAAAAAGAAAACAAATATAGGATGTCCCAAGTCTTAGTGCAATTTTAAGCTTTAAACATGTAAATATTAATATACATATGCATACTTAATCTTTAATAACTTAAAATATATTAAGACAATAGAAGAGTAAAGATTTTAAAAATCTTTTTGAAATTTTGAACTTAAATTTTTCTTTTTTTCCCTGAATATAACAAAAATCAATAAATGTATTTCCATGTACAAAGAATACGGAAAAAAGGATTGTACATGAAACTCTGAATGTCTGTTATATGAAGCTTATAACTGAAAAAGAATATAAAATAATGTATAATAGTTGTTCAACATATCAATTTCAAAACTGTCCTGATTGTCCATTTCTCTAAGTCTTATTCTGTTCTCTTCTGACCCTATACAAAAATGCTATTGTGATTCTCCTCTTTTCTTATATTTGATGAACAGTACATTTTCCTAAGTCTAGTCTTAATCATAGCTCACAAATTTTCAGTGGAGTTTAATTAGTCCAGTTTAGGGGGCATTGATACATGTTATGGCCATCTCTTGGAAAATTTCTTACCCTTTTATGATGTGTAAATCTGTGCTTCAGTATTGCATCTGCACTTGATAATTCCTATAATAATTTGGAACAATTCTCCTTTGAATGATATAAATTGTAATGCCACGCACTAGCAGCTTTCCAGAAGAATGCTACAGTGAACAGCTTTTAAGGTTCTGATTACACAGTATAGTGAACACTCTATTCAATAACAAATCAAAGCAAAACATTCACAGTAAATCAAGGTACAGCATTCACAATATTACAACTTATCACAGAAAATCACAATATAGTATTCACAACAGCTTATCATTAAAATGGCCACATAGTTTTCACCAAAGTGGTCACAATATTTAGAACAAAGAACAATCATCTCAAAGTACATAGTCAAAGTCTTCTACTCATGGGGCACACTAAGTTAACTCAATCAGTCACTTATTCAGCAATCAATTACTAAGTATCATTAATCACTAAGCATTAGAAAATACACAAATCCTCCACCCCTAGGTCACTAGTGTCTGGGGGGAAGTGAAAACTTCTCAGAACTTCCCTCTCCCTTCCCTCACCTTTTCACTTCTGCTGTTAATCATCAGCAAGCCCTTCCAGAAGGCTTTCAGATTTCCCACCTCTGTGGGCCCCTCCTCCTAGCCAGTGGGGATCAGGGACAGCCGAGCTCACTCCTCCCCATTGTTTTGGGACCCTTCCCCCCCTTTCCCTTGCTGTCAATCAGCATCCTTGTTCTTTGTAAGCCATAGTGGAGGCTCCTCTGTTGTTTATCATTGGAGAAGATTTTCGAGTTGAGACTTGAGCTCATCTCTCAGCCAGTGGGAGAAGGGATAGCCAGGGGAAGGGGTTTGATTACCTTAGAGTATAAATTCTTGTTCTGCCTTTTGTAATGTGCTTCTTTCTCATGATCAGTCATGGAGAAGGCTGTCCTCCCAGGGAAGAGAATAAATTCCTGTTCTTATCCTAAGAGATCTCCATGTACTTGATTAAATTTTGGGTGAGGTTTTTCATCATGAACACTAGTAAACTACAATTTCATCATTACTCAGTACCCATAGAGAGGTCTTTTCATCTTGATTTGGGGCTGGTTCTCAGATTCCCTGGATCCCCTTCCATGGTCCCAGATTCTACCTGGGTTCACTATACTGTCACCTGGGTTCAATGGCAGACAGCTCCCAGTTCCTTGTCCAGCTCTCTGGGTAGATCCTGCTCCACACTGAAATTCACAGGCTCCAGTCCATCTCAAATCCTTCACAATTTCTGCTCCCAGGAAGTCAAAACTCAACCAAACCACAAACAGACAAAGTCTCAGCATCCTGGTCATGCTTCCTCAGTCTTCTGGGCTCCTGGGTTCCTGAGCTCCTCTTCAGAACAGCTTCTCCCACCAGATTCTTGTCCCAAGAAATTCTGACTGTGCCTCTCTGGGGCTTTTCTTATATACACAGCATTAGCTACTTCCTGTTTCAGCCAACCCCTTCCTGTTTCTTAAGGAACAGGGGTTCATACCTTCTGTTTCTTTCACAGAGGCTTGATCATTTACTAAGTACCTGCTTACTTGCCAATACAAAGGGGTCAAATTCCATTACCATTACATAAATATACTTTTTAGAACTTATCATTCCTGCAATGAGAATGAGATTTCCAGGTCCATCTGTGGTATGAGTGGATTTTTGTTTGGAGGGGGGAGGGCAGGCAATTGGGGTTAAATGACTTGTCCCCTTGGACACACAGCTACTAAGTGTTAAGTATCTGAGGCCAGATTTGAACTCAGGTCCTTCTGACTCCAAGGCCAGTGCTCTGTTCACTGTGCCACCTAGCTGCCCATTAGCATGTGTTTTTTTTAAATGGTCTTGCTTTCTTTTCATCTTCAAAGAGCCCATATCGTATTGTTGAGCACTGTAGAGCTGGAAAGCAATGACCTGTATTTGTCAGGTCTCTCTGAAGGTCTTTATTTGTTTCCCAAGGATTCTTTCTGGGCCACCACCTTCAAGACAAGAAGTTGTCTTGACTTTTGTCTTGCCACTGGACTGCAATAACTCTAGAGGAGAGAGTGAGCCTGATGACTTTGTGTAGCTCTCTACCTCATTTAAAGCCAATTCACACTCAAGACATAACACTTGTGATGTCATTGGCTCAAGAATGAGGACAAAGAGCAAACAGCAACAAGGAGAATAAATTAGGCTATTTTGAAGCAACAGTTGGTCAGTTCTTTGCTTTTTTTCTCACACTTTCCTTACACTATGTGGTGGCTAATGATCCTTTTATTTGTTTCAGTCAGCAAAAATCCATCACCTCATCCTCTCATCTCCACCCTAATTGAGAGCAAAAGAAAAACAAAACCCACTATAAACATGTATAGTCAATCAAAATAGATTTCTAGATTGACCATGTCCAAAAAATATTTGCCTTTCCAGTAGGGTTGGAGCAATTTGCAGCTTTATTGACAGTGTCTTAGTGTGCCCAATGTCTAGGGCTCTTCTGATATCTGCCGTTTCTGTATTCTGTCATCTTTGCCAATTTGCTATGAGTGAAATAAAACTTAAGAATTATTTTGACTTTCTTCCTGTTTTGTTAGTAGTGATATGAAACATTCTTTCAGGTGGTGGTTAATAACAAGTTTTTTTGGGGGAGGGAATTGTTCATTTCTACTACCTTTCTATCATATCTTTTCCTGTTTTACATAAAGATGTTATCCTCCTTGGAAAGGCAAATTCTTCTATGTACACAAGTAATCAAACCCATTATATCCCACCCTTTCCTGTAGATTGTCCCTTCTATCATCCCTCCTCTCTCATTGACCTTTAATCTCTCTCTGTTTACTGCCTTCTTTCCTACTGCCTGCAAATGCCCATATCTGTCCCATCTTCAAAAAACTCTCACTTGTTTTGTCTGTCCCTGCTATTGGTCTATATCTCTCCTCCCTTTTGTGGCTAAATGCCTTAAAAAGGCAGTCTACAATAGGGACCCTCAATTCTTTTCCTCTTAAATATTAACTTCTCTCTTCCTAATTCTTTGTAATCTGATCTACAACTTCATCATTCAACCAAAATTGCTCTCATTAAAGTTATCAATGATCTTTTCATTGTCAAATCTAATGACTTTTACTTAATGGTCATCCCCCTCGGACTGTCTGTGGCCTTTGACATTTATCACCATCTTTTCCCTGATGCTCTGTTTTCTCTAGTTCTTCTCCTAGCTGTTGAACCTTTCTTTCTTGGCCTCCTTTGCCAGATCTTCACCAGGTGATGACCACTAACAGTGGGTGTCCCCTAAGGTTTTGTCCTGGATCCTCTTCTCCCTTTATATTATTTCATTTAATGATCTTACCCTCTCTCATGGTTTTAATTATAATTTCTATGCAGATGAATCTCAGAGTTACTTGTCTAGCCCTAAACTTTCTCCTAACCTCCATCTTCTACTTCCTATTAAACATGTCAAACTTTATGTTTTATAGACATCTTAAGTGCAATATATTCAAAATTGAATTTCTTATCTCCCCTCCTCCCCCAAAAAGCTCTTTCCTCTTCCTAACTTATCCATTACTCTCCAGGATGCCAGAATCCTTCTAGTCACCCAGGGTTGCAACCCAGGTGTTATCCTTAATACCTTCCTACTCCCCTATTTTCATTTCTATCATTAATATACAATTTTCCCTTCCTCCCTTCCTCCCCCTTAACACTCTGGCAACAGGCTCTTATCGCTTCATATTTAGAATATTGCAATAGTCTGCTGGCTTGTCTTCCTGCCTTATTTCTCTCCATTTCAATCAATCAGATGCACATATTTTCAGTGCAGTAATGAAGGTGAAAGAAGTAGGATAGATTAAAAGTTGGTCTTAGAGCTAGGAAGATCTGTGGTCAAATCCTGTCTCCAGTGAATAGTGATTATATGGTTATGGACAAGTCAGCACCTGGCACATAGCAAGCACTAAAATGCTTATTGACTTGTTGACTGACAACCTCTACAGCAAATCTATAGGCAGCTCAGTGGCTCAGGGGATAAAGGGCTGACTTAGAGCCAGAAGATCCTGAGTTCAAATCAGCCTTCATGAACTATATGACCTTGGGCAAGTTACTTTTATTTGCATTTATTCAACAATAAAATGGGGAACAACAATAGCACCCATCTTATAGGGTTGTTGTGAGGATACAATGAGATAATATTTGTAAAGCACTTAGCATTTTGTTGTTGTTGAATTGTTTCATTCATGTCCTACTCTTTGTGACCCCATTTGGAATTTTCTTGGCAAAAATATGGGAGTGGGTTGCCATTTCCTTCTCCAGTTCTTTTTACAGATGAGGACACTAAAGCAAACAGAATTATGTGACTTGCTTAAGGTCACACAGCTAGTAAATAGCTGAGGCCAGATTTGAATTCAGGAAGATGGGTCTTCTTGACTCCAGGCCCATCACTCTGTCCACTCTGACATCTAGCTACTCTTGATAAATGCTCATTTTCTTCCTTACTATAAATTGAAGATAGTGGTGGAAGGAGTTTCTACCCTAAGGAAATCACAGAACCAGACCCCACAAAAAGGTGTCAGTGAAATGAATCTTTCATCATAGGTTATGTATTTAGGAACAAGGTTTATTTGTGCTCATTGAAATGTCAGAATTTCCAGTAACTTTTCCTTTTCCTAGCAAAGAAACCTTAATCTCCTTACTGGAAATTGTTCTATTTATGCAGCATATCCTGCATTGAAAACTGTTTCAGCATTGAAGTTACATAAGTCTAACAGATGGGACTTGCACAGTTTTGGAATACAAGGTCTAAATAGGTTATAATCCTTTAACTACTCATTCACATTCCAGAGAAAACAGATTTTTCAGGCTTTCAGCAGGAAAACTAGATGAACACAGTTAGCTGGGTGCAAGTCAGTGGCAAAATTGAATGACCAGTTTTTAATTGGTGGATACTTAATTCTATAGACTGCCTTAGGATCCTGATGGCACCCATTTTATTCTAATAAATTCTTTGGGGCCTGAAAGAGGGACAAGTAGTTCTGAAGGAACCAAATAGTAAATTTCTCTGAATAATAAAAAAGCAAATAAATTCTTTTTTGAGAGACAAAATGCTTTTTTCAGAGCATGTTCTCACTAGTTTGTCTGAAGTGACCATAAGCAAAGCAATACTAAAGGGTCTGCATTCTATTTCTATTTGAGCCCCTCTGGAAATTTCCACAAGTGGCTGATAAGGCCAGTAAGGTCTCAGTCACGTTATGTGGCCACAGTCTGCCTGTTGCCTTTCCTTCAGTTCACTCCAAGAATGATGACTACTTCATAAAATCAGAGGGATGGTGGGACTTTTTATTGACAGTTACAGGGTGTCCCTAAAGTCTGGACACATAGGAAATCTCATTAATTATGCATATTTTCAAGAAATGAAATGAATGAAATTTTCAACATTTTATTCAATTAGCATAAATTTTAGCCTTGATAATTTCATATGGAATACAAACTTTCGTTAACTATTTTCCATATTAATGAGATTAATTAAATTAAATTAATTAATGAGATTTACTTTGTGTTTCCTATATCTTCCTATGAAATCTCCTTTATGCTAATTAAATAAAATGTTGAAAATTTCATTCATTTCATTTCTTGAAAATATGCATAGTTAATGAGATTTCCTTTGTGTCCAGACTTTAGGGACACCCTGTGTTTTGCATCTTTGTTCCCAGGCACAGCAATACCTAAGTCATACTAGACTGATTCTTCAAGTTCAGTGGCCCACTTAGAGCTATGGGGTCAGTCAGCCTTTCTGACCTTTCATGTTGCAATAATAATAATAGTAATCATAATAATGATAATATAACTGATATTTCTATAGCAGTCAATCAACAAACATTTATTAGGCACTTATTAGGTGCCAAGTACTATGCTAAGCATGGAGGTAAAAAGACAGGCAAAAACACGACCCCTTCCCTCAAGGACTTCACATTCTCATGGGGGAAGGCAACATGTAAATAACTGTGTACATACAAGGGAAGTATCAATTAAATGCTTACTAAGTGCTTTACTAATATGACCTCATTTGATACTCAAAAGAACCCTGTGAGGTAGATGCTATTATTATCCTCATTTTATAGTTGAGAAAATGAGGCAGAGACAGCTTAAGTGACTTGCCCAGAATACCACAGCTAAGTGTCTGAGACTGGATTTGAACTCAGGTTTTCCTGACTCCAGGCACTCTATTTGCTGTACCACATAGCTGCCTGTACATGCAAGACATATACAGAGTAGCTGGAATGCAGTCTTAGATGGAAGGCACCAAGAAGATGTCACTTTAAAGTTTGCAAAGTGCTTTGTATAACTTAAAACTGCACTAAGATTTTGGGGGGGGGGCATTCTGTATTTGACACATCTGCACCATCTCTTCAACTCAGTACTCACAGGTTTCTAGGTTGGGTCTTGGTGTGGAGCCAATGCTGCAGGGTTCCAAGGTACCCTGTGGGCATATGCTGTTAACACAATAGATTATGAGCTCCTACTGGTGAGCTGAAATTTAGTAGCCAATAAACATAATTAGTTCAAAGCAAAGACATGGTATGAACAGTAGCCACAAAACATTCCTCCCATAAACCTATGGCACAAAGACACATGGTATCCACTGGAAGAGCCGGCATGAACTTAGAGCATGCATTTAGGAAATGTATATGGCTAAGGTAACACATGCCCTCTAGTACTGTAGGGCCCCGGAATTCTTTTTTTGTGGTGTCTGTTCTCAGGCTGTGTCTTGCTGAGTTTCAGCTGAGCTCCCTGAGAGTTCTTTCTACTTTTAATTACCAGGGCTAGCTCTTTCTTGCATGGCTGACTCTCTTCTCTCCCAGATGTCATTGAAGCTGCTTCCTTCCTGTAATGCTACTCATCTTTGTGTTTGTGGCTTATGTGTATGTGTAGGGGGAATTAGGGAGAGAGAAGATAAAAAATCGCCTCCTGACCTGCTGCCCTCTGGCAGAGGTGAAAGGGTCATAGCACACAAAGCTGTTCCCTTCCTTGAATGCCTCAAACTTTTGAACTCTCAAAGTGTCTCTAGAGCTTGACAGGTCATTTACTTTTTAACCACATACAAACATGTGGCCAGCTGCCCTTCCAATTTAATGAGAACTAATTCACATTCATAAAGGAATGACATGTCTTAGATATTGTAGATACCTTTGTATTTTGTTAGCACATTTATAGGTATAAATTCTGTTATCTTCCCCTTACTTTCTAGGTTACATCAACTAAGGCAGAGGGGAGTTGAACCAAAATTTTCCTACTACATATATCATTGTACCATAAGAGATGAGATTCCACAAGTAAAGAGGAGGGTTCTTAGCTCTTGTGAAAGATGTGGTCATATTTATTGGTCTCAGGTAATAAATAATAGATGGCTTTAATGTGTTCACTGACTAGTCTAGAAGATGATGTTTGGTTTATACACTGTCTCCCAAGGGCCTTCTTCTCTATCCATCCTATCAGTTTCTGCTAAGAAGGAATAGTGTTTCCCATTTTTTGAGTTAAAACTTATGTCATTTGCTGCTTCTATTGGTCCCATTCTCAGCTCTCATCACTTCTCAGCCACTCTTCTCCTTCCACTCACTATTATCCTCAGTAGAAACCTGAAAAGGTCTGTGTACAAGAGGAGTGAAGGATATACCACATGAAGGCATGATCCTCTAATACTTCCACCTGTCACCTTTCCCTAGACTTGACATTTCAGAAACTGATTTAGAAACATTTGGAAAATTGAGTAGTTCTTTGATCCTCCCTTTGCCCCATAATGCCTCCAGAATAAACTGAGATAATCTTAGTGGATGGGAGTAAAGGGATTGGAGTATGTAACTTGGTCAGATATACCCTTAGAAAGAACAATTTGACAGCTGGGTGGAAGTGGGGAGTGGGGAGAGATTTGAGGCAGGGAGACCGGCCAGCAGACTATTGAAATAGTCTAAGTGATGACTGGTGTGAGATGATGAGAGTCTGAACCATGATAGTAGTGTCAGAGGGGAGAAAGAGGTGTATGTAAGAGATATTACAAAGGGAGAAATGACAGAATGTGGAAACTGATTAGATATAGGAGGTGAATAAGAGTAAAGAGTTGAGGATGATTCCTAGGTTATAAGCCTGGGAGCTTGGAAGTTAGGTAGAACAGATGGTAGAAGTTAGGAAGAACAGAGAGCCTTGAGAGAAAATAATGAATTACATTTTACCAATATTCAGCTTAAGATGTCTATGAGACATCCAACTTGAGATGTCCAGCAGGTAACTGGAAATGTGAGATGGGAGGTTGGGAGAGAGGTTAGGGGTGATAAATAGATTTGAAATTCTTCTGTATAGAAATGATCATTGAAACCATAGGAACTGATGAGATCATCAAGTGAAATGAAATGAAAGGAGAGGACCCTGAACAAGGCCTCAGGGGATACCCAGGGATAGCAGGCATGACTTGGATGAAGATTTAGCAGAGAGATTGAGCCAGGAAGAGTACCCAGAGACTATGATGTGGTCTTTCATTTAGAATTCTATATCTGGTGGGAAAACAAAGCCCTCTGTTACAGATAAGTATTTAGACTACAGTCAGAATACTTTTAGTCACTCCTAAGATCTTGTCTGGCTTAACAAGCAAATGAATTTGATCCAGAACAAAAATTAAACAAAAGAGACAGGGTCATTGGTCACTACCTACCTAACTGACATTCTTGTCATTATGTTATATCTGTCAGCAGCAAAGCTTGATTGCTTTGGTGCCATATTTTGGCCAAAAAAATTATGAAATCTGAGTGCTCAAACTGAATTTCTGGGTTTATTTACATGGTTTGGTTTCAATTTGGGGGATATTATCTCAATTAGTATTAATATATTTTAGGGTTTATACTCAACAAAAGGGTCTCTCTCATAACATCTAAATGTAGCCTCTGGCCTTAGGGAATCCAAGCAAGTAAACTGCAGGATGACTGTTTTGAATATAGAACAGCCTATACAAGCATATAACAATATAAATGGGTTTCACCTCTTAGTCTGGCATCAAAGTTATAGGTTCATTCTGCTCCTCTCTTCCCAAGGTATCAAAGTTCTAATCTCCACACAGACAAGCTGGAAACACAAACCAATTTGGAAAATCTCAGTAGCACTAGTAGAGTTGGAGAGCCACAGTGAGGACTGCATCTGTCCTATTCCTTTGCATTGTTTCACTTTGTGACTTTAGAATTTTTTTCTTGAAAAATTTCCACCCTTCTGGGACTGACATTCTTGTAGAATGTTAGTCCATGGATTCCTACCTGTTCTTTTGCTAAACCCTATGAAATTTGCTTCCTCCAAATCTAAGATGCATTTTAGATTAGGCTTCGCTTCCTTTCCCTTCCTTTATTACAAATTCTAAGATAGAGTGATCATGTTCCCCCAAAGTTCCCATCATTTTCTTCCCAGAAACCAGTGAAAATAGGATCCGGAATAGAATTTCCCTTTGTTGATTCCTTTATATATTTTGAAGGATATTAAATAAAATCAAGAAATTATTAGTCACCAATTTTGGCATAGAGTGTGTGGATAATTGAAATTATCAATCAAAACTATGTCCTAGCTCTATACCAGGCACATAATCTATTTCCTAAACTCCTAATCTTTTTCTACCCTCTGTCCAAGTGGTCTTTAATGAACTCCGGTGATAATATTTCTTCTGTTTCTTCCTCTTTTAATCTTCATTCACCCAAATGTTCTCTATCGTGCTTCACTCTTGAGTCCTAAATTTTTTCATGTGCACCTATATGCCTAATTCACAATGCTATTCTTGCTCTTTTAACTGTTTTGTTTATTTTCAACAAAGCATATGCTTCCAGAATTTATATTCTAGTCAAATATTTCACTGATTTCAGCTATAAGATGTACTAGATGTACATTTACCTAAGGGAACTGGCCAAGGACCCTCCAAGTGTTTTCAGGCTCAGCTGAATGCTGCATGTTTGAAGCCTCCTAGCAAGGTTTCCCGTTTTTTCTGAGTGTTTGCCTGGTTTGGAAATCTTGCCTTCGGATACAGAGAAGTTAAGTGATTTAGCCAAGATAATAGAGAAAATTGCTGGCAGAGTTTGAACTAGAACTTGGATCTCTGGATTTCGAGTACAGAGATTATCTACTAGATCATACTGTTTCAAAAACTTTTCACAACTTTATCCCCTTCCTTAGTTTATATTATACCAAAACAACTTATGTATTTAATACATTTAAGGGGGAACAAAAAAGGAATCCTTCAAATCAATTATTTAATTTAATTTATCAGACAATTCAGTTAAAATAGTTGATCTGGGAACCCTGTAGAGAGACAGCCTGTCTTTCTACTTCTTTCAATGGGAGAGTGAAAAAGTAGTATAAATATTGGTTCTTACCAAAAGGAATGGGAGAAACTATGAAAAAACTACTTCTTAAAGAATGGAATGGAAAATGCTTAGTGATCCATGGCTCTAAAGGGATACAAATAATTTTATTTTCCAATCTGAAATACATTAGTGAAATTCTCTTATGTACAATGCATTTAAGAAATTTGTATGTGTGAGACATACAGATTTCTGGGAGACAATGCTTGCCTGTTTTATGTTAGTTTCTTCCTGTACCATTTTGCTTCTGTGATGGCTTTTACTTGCTCTTATATTCTCAGCTGTATTACACAACTGTGGGAGTCGATCTAAGCAGCTTAATCATTGCCTAGTAGTCTGGCAGGCACTCAGCTTCCCTGACAATCACTGAAGACGTTTCAAGAAGACTGTTATTTTAGGACTCACATAGGTCTCTGTACTGAAAGCTGATATTTAGATGGTCATTAAGTTGCTCATGAAAATAGTAAAGGTCTAAAAAGCCCTAAGGACTGATTGGGCAGAGTTTGATCTTATATTAAAAAAAAAAAAACAAATGGGAAAAAAACCCACAGAAGGATCCATGCATATATCCATTGTTACTTCAATATATTAAGCTTGATGTTGTTCAGTTATGTCCAATCCTTCTTGACCCCATTTGGGGTTTTCTTGGCAAAGATACTGGAGTGATTTGTCGTTTTCTTCTCTAATTCATTTTACAGATGGGAAATTGAGGCAAAGTGAATTGAGTGATTTGCTATTAAGTATCTACAGTCAGATTTGAACTCAGGGAGATGAATCTCACTGACTCTAGGCTTGGCACTCTTGCTCTGCACTGTACCACCTAGCTGCCCCCATATTAATCTTATCTTAGGTTTTAGGGATATGAAATGGCTAGAACACAGAATGACTAATCCAGGAATTTAGTCTGTCTTCCATGTGTATCAATTCAATATCCATGAATGATGTTGATTATGAAAATGCTTGTAGAAACTTTAATAATATTTTTTAAAACCCTGATAACATGTTTTATAATTTACAAAGCCCATTACTTATGCTATCACTATATAATAATTAATTATTAGTTTAAGCAAGACCCCATATCTTATATGTTGCATGAATTCCAGATAACTAGGGTTTGTTGATTGTCCTTCCTTTTGAAGAGAACCAATGATGTCATGAGGTGATGTCTTGTCTTGTGCATGAATTGAACTTATGAGGAAGAGTTGCACAAAACTATCAGCCTTACTCTCTCTTCATTAAAATCATCAAAGTCCAATGGCAAGACAAAAGTCAGGATGATTGGTGATAGCCTGTGATGCAGTGGATGACCCTGGCATCTTCAATCCCTGATCAAGCTCTAAGCACCCTGTAGCACCTGCTTCAGTCACCTTCATGGCTCTTGGAGCAAATTGTTCTCAGGTGCCCATTTCACTGGGGGAAGTCTTCATGCTTGGGGTAGACATTCTCCTAACTCATCAACAGGTTTGAATCTTGAAGGTTACCTCCAACCTGGTTTAGCCCATCTGCCAGACAATTTTATGGGGGTATGGCTGCTGCTCAGCATGTTACAGCTTCCTGGAGCTACAGGTGAGAAGTGAATAAAATATGAGCACCAAAGGGAGATGAGAAACCCTAAAAAGGGCCTAGCAGCAGGTCCTCATACCACAGGTGCTAGTCCTCCCTGACAACCAGTGTCTTTCTAGACCTATATTCAAGGTCTTTCCAGCCTGATAAAGCTTGACAGAATTAAGGTTCTAATGGAACAGTCTTTGAAAAGTCAGGGATACTTCCAGAACATGATAAGCATTGGAGTAGGACTATGTTTGCTTATGTGAAAAGATGATATGACAGTTTAACCTTGTAAATTTAAAAACCTATGAATTATTAGCCTTGACCATAGAACCATAGAAGAATAGGGGTGGAAGCGTCTTTAAAGCTCTAATCTGATCCCCTAATTTTACAAATGAAGAAACTGGGCAAAAGGAGAAGCAATCATTTGCTAAAGGTCACTGACAGAATGAGATGATGGTAGAACAAGGACCAAAATCAAAATCTTTTGTTTCCTAACCCAAGTGCTAGACTTCACTCAGGACATTTCCATTTGGCTATGATACATACAAAATTTACTGATGTAGAAATAAACTCTATCCTCCAAGCTCTCAAGAGGCTTTAATTGATGTATCTACTTGAGAAGCCAATACTATTTTTTTAAACAAATGCTTTATTAACTTCTTTTTACATCATTCATTTTTGCCAGATTTTGAGTTGCAATTTTTCCCCCATTTTTCCCCTACCCACCCTCCCAGAATAGCAGTCTCACAAGATATCACTTCCTCCAATCTGCTCTCTCCCATATCTTCTCCCATACCCCCTTTGACTTTTCTATTAGAGCAAGGTGAATCTCTATGCCCCAATGCTTGCACATCTTATCTCCCAATTACATGCAAAAGAGTATTAATAACAGTATTTATATATATTTGAAACATTTAATTTTAAGACCTCAAATTTCAGATCCATTTCCTTCCTCCCTTGTCACCCATTCCCTCTTGGGAGATAAGTAATTCAGTATATGTTGTACATGTCTAGCTATGCAAAACATTACCATAGTAGATATATTGTACAAGGCAGCTTATAATTCCCTCCCACCCATCCCACCCCCAACCTGGTCCATTCCTACTTGATCCTGTCCCTCTTCTATAGTGGGTACTTCCAACCTCCCCTCCCCCCAAGAATGCTCTCCCATCCATCATCCCTCCTCTCATCCCCCTTCCCCCATTCTGCTGCAGGTTGAGATATCCCATTTAGTATGTATGTCATTCTCTTCCAGAACCAAATTCAATGAGAATGTGGTTTTGCCTTTTTGCCTTCCTATTCTTCCCCTCCCCTGCAGCCATTTCCCCTTGCTTCTTCTACATGAGATAGTTTACCCTACCCTGTCTCCCCCATCTCCTCTTGCCACTTTCCTCTCTCACCTCATAATTTCACCCCTTAAGTATCATCCCTTCCCAACAAATTCAACCTATGCCCTCTATCCATGTATAACTGTAAACATATGTTCACACATTCACATATGTATTCAAATGACCATACACCCTTCTTCCATTATTTTCATACTGAGAGAGGTTTCATCAGTCACAGTTATTGTTTTTCCATGTAGGAATGTAAATAGGTTAACTTTGATAAGTTCCTTTTGATTTGTTTTCCCTGATTACCTTCTCAGGCATCTCTGCTTCTTGTGTCTGGATGTCAAATTTTCTATTCAACTCTGGTTTTTTCCTCAAGAATGCTTGAAAGTCCTCTATTCCACTGAATGACCATATTTTCCCCTGAAACAAAATACTCAGTTTTGCTGGGTAGGTGACCCTTGGGTTCAGTCCCTGCTCCTTTGCCTTCTGGAATATCATATTCCATGCCCTTCAATCCCTCAATGTAGAAGCTGCCAGGTCCTGGACTATTCTGATTGTGTTTCCACAATATTGAAATTGTTTCTTCCTGGCTGCTTGTAGTATTTTCTCCTTGATCTGGGGATTCTGGAACCTGGCTATAATATTCCTGGGAGTTTTCTTTTTGGGGGTCTTTTTCAGGAGGTGATCAGTGGATTCTTTCACCCTCTATTTTGCCCTCTGGATCTAAAACATCAGGGCAATTTTCCTTGAGAATTTCTTGAAGGATGATTTCTAAGTTCTTTGATCATGGCTTTCAGGTAGTCCAATAGTTTTTAAATTGTCTCTCCTGGATCTATTTTTCAGGTCAATGGTTTTTCCCATGAGATATTTCACATTGCCTTCTATTCTTTCGTTTTTTTGGATCTGCTTAACAGCATCTTGATTTCTCATAAAGTCATTAGCTTCCATTTGCTCCAGTCTAACTCTGAAGGAATGAATCTCTTCAGTGAGCTTTTGAGATTCTTTTTCCATCTGGCAAATTCGACTTTTTAAGGCATTCTTCTCCTCATTGCCCTTTTGGGCCTCCTTTGCCATTTGAGTTAGTCTATTTTTTAAGGTGTTATTTTCCTTAGTCAGGCTGTTGACCCTCATTTCATACTTTTCCTGAATCCTTCTCATTTCTCTTCCCAATTTTTCCTCCACTTCTCTTATTTGACTTTTAAAGTCCTTCTTAAGGTCCCCTATGGCCTGTAAACTGCTCATATTTTCCTTTGGGGTTTTTGGAGGAGGATTTCTGACTTCACAGTCCTCTTCCTGTTTTATGCTTTGATCCTCTTTGCCCCCAAAATAGGAGTCTAATGTTGCATTTCTCTGTTTATTTTGTTTCCTTTGCCTAGGCATGTTGCCACTTAATTACTTGACTTTTGGGCTTGTTGTCACAGTAGGACTCTGCCACCAGACAGGGGAGATTCCATCCCGAACGTGTGGGGGGACAACTTCCATTTCTGGCAAGCTGGATACCACTCCACGACCTCCACCTCAGAACACAATCCAGATCCAGGGAGGTTAAAGCAAGAGTGATTACCCCCCAAGACTGATTGCTGGATCTCCCTACAGTTCGCAGGCCAGGAGCTGGAGCTGCCACTGAAAACTACAAAATGGTGTGTCTCCTCAGCGGCTTCTAGCCCCTAGGGGAGGAAGCCTACGTGTTCCCCAAATGCTGGTCCCAGAGTCCATTGGGCACTAACCTCTCACTTTTTCCTAGGCATGTCTGTGTTGATAATTCTGGAATTGCCACAGCTCCTGGTGTTCTGGGGTCCCTCCAGCCAGCTGCTGACCCGGCCGCCCTGGGGCTAAAACCGCAGCTCAGGCAGACCTGGGCTCAGCTCTCTGTTGTGCTATTGGCTCCCAGAGCACTGCGCTGGTCCTTCCTGCAGGGCTGCTGTGCTGTCCTCAGTGGGAGGTTAGCTTCTCTGTGTCGTTCTGTGGGTGCTGGGGCTCCAGAAGTTGTTCAGAGTCCCCTTTTACATCATTTGGATGTGATCTGGGGGGAGAGTGCCTTTGATGTGCTGTTTCTACTCCGCCATCTTGGCTCCGCCCCACCAATAGTATTTTTAAGTGAAAAAAGTGTTGCTCAGCATTTTGTGGTCATTAAGATTTTTGGATGTTAATATTTTAGAAATAGAATAGTGTTAATAGTTAATAGTGTTAAAAAGACAATGTGGATTAACCCATTTGTTTTTTTTCCTTCTGTTTCTCTAGGCTTTCCTTCTCACCAACTGAATGGCACCAGCTAGGACTCTTTCCCTCCTGTCCTACTTTCCTGAGGAAAAAGAACCCTTTTTCTGGCCAAAACTGAACCTTACACTTGTGCCTTTGATAATTTTCTTTCTTGTGTCCTACTGGATCCATCAGTCATCCATGCTCTCTTTCATCCTTAATCACTTTTTTTATCTTCCCTTCTTCACTTCTGCCTAAAAACATCCTCATGTTTCCCCACTCCTAAAAATCCTTTCACTGACTTTACTACTCCTGTCTTTTTTCTATCCCCTGTTGCCAAATACATTTTTTTTTAACTTTTTGGAGGTGGGAAGGCAGGGTAATTGAGGTTAAGTGACTTGCCCAAGGTCACATGGGTAGTAAGTGTCTGAGGCCAAATTTGAAATCAGGTCCTCCTGACTCCAGGGCTGGTGCTTTATTCACTGTGCCACCCCCCAAACATCTTGATAGAGTGGCATCTATTTGCTGTCTCCACAACCAAAAACTTTTCAATTGCCTTAATACAAGGGCCCTTTCTCAGTCCTTATCTACCTTGACTCCTCTGCAGCATTTCTTATTATTGACTATGCTATCTTCTATGAAACGCTTTGCTGCTTTGGTTTCTAGGACAACATATTCTTCTATTTTTACTCCTAATTCTCAAACCACTCTTTCTAATTGGGTGACAAGTTGTGTCAATTCTATTTCCACTCTACACTTGTAAAAGCTTCTTCATTAGCCTCCCTTCTTCAGTTTATCTCCTCTTCCAATTCACTCTATAAACTACTACCATACTAATTTTCCTAATGTACTATGGAGGTCTGATTGGATCACTACATTCCATAAAATTCTAAATGGTTCCCCATTGCTTATCAAAGTACAAAGGATTTGGTATAGCATTCAAGGATATTACAATTTAGTTTCAGCCTACTTTGTCAGCATTATTTTCTATTGCTTTTCCTCATGTATTCTAACCTCCAAGTAGATGAATTACTTGTTGTTTCTTGAAGATGCCCCCTGCTCTTTTTTTCTCCCTGAGTTATTTAGGCTCATGTTTATTCACATTATTTCCCAGGAGTACTCATTTCATCTTGCCTACTGAAATTATACCCATACTTCAAGGTCTATGAAAACCATCAAGAGCTTTTGCCATTATAGGGCCAACAGAGATAAAATAGGGGGAGAGAGAGAGAGAGAGAGAGAGAGAGAGAGAGAGAGAGATCTATAGTTAATATTGCTTTAAATACCTGCAGAGACAAGGAGAGATTTAAGTATCAAGTGAGAAGCAAGGAGTTTTACTACCTGTCAGGTTGATCCTCCTTCCGGGTTTGTTGAAAAGTTTTATGGGAGATACTGGATACATATCAACCATGTCACCACAGGGTTTAAGTGAGTAAAAGGACTTCAGAGAATATCTAATCCAGTATATACCTAACCATTCTACAAAATTCCCAAAAATTAGATTCCCAGGCTCTGAGGACCTGAAAAGAGAGGCAGTTCCACTATCTTCCAAGACAACTCATTCATTTTTTGAATAATTCATTCCCTACTTCTTTTTATGGAGGCTCATACTCTAGAGGCTTCAACATATTCATCTCCAGATCTTTTGCCCTGGGGTCCCTTTACCCCATAGTTGACTGCCACACCTGGCTTACTATTTCAGGCAGCTCCTCATTACACATCACATCATAGCACTCCCTTCTTCCATACTATCTTTTTGACAACCTTAACAACCCCCTTTATGCCATAGGTGTATCCTTCTTCTAGTTTAACAGCCATCATCAAGCCCTTTGTCTGACTATAACCTCTTATCATTCCATTCATCCCAATGCCCAACCCCACCTAAGCCTATTCTTCACTCTAATCACACCTCTAATACCCTGTACTTCAGCTCTGATTTTACTTTCCTATTTCCTATCCTGACTCTACAGGTATTCAATTCAATGCCATGATGCCATGATGCCATCTATTCTTGGATCACTCACCACTTTTGCATATAAACCCTTATCCCTAGACAAACCCTATGTTACTCTCACTATCCACCCCCCACTCACATATTATTGAATGAAACTGAAGGAAGTCACAGAACTGGGCACATAATAGATTCATATTATCTAACCTCATCTGGGCTCTCATTACAGAAAGGAAATCCTTTTGTTCCTCTTTAACTGGTCCCCAATCTCACTCATCACTGAAGGGATTCCAAACTTCTTTTCTCCTCAAGAACTCCCACTACACTCCTGAAAGGAACTGAGGATCTTACTTTACTGAAAAATTGAAGACATTCACCAGAAACACTCCTTTTTCCCTTTCTCTTCTTCAACCTCCTCGACACCATTCTCCTTATCTCTTCTTACTTTTCCTAATCTCTGACAATGAAGTCATCTTTATCTTTGCCAAAGCCAAGCCCTTTGCATGTGCCCTAGATCCAATCTCTGTCCATTAACCTTCCATTCTCTTTCTGTCTCCGTCTCCCTCTGTCTCTTCTTCAATCTATCCCCATCTACTTTTTCTTTCCCTACTACATTCAGAAATGCTTGTCCTTCATCCTTAAAAATCTTTCACTAGACTCTACTATCCTTTCAAGTTATCATCCATCTCCTTTCCCTTTCTCAGTCAAACACTTAGAAAAAATTATCTATACTTGTCTCCACTTCCTCTCCTCCCACTTCTCAACCTTTTGAATTCTGGGTCCTTATATCACCACTCAACTGAAACTGCTCTCTCCAAACATACCAATAATGTTTAAATTGCCAAAAACAATGCTCAGTTCTTACCCTTGTTGATTTATCTGCTGCATTTGACACTGTTGATAACACTCTGTTTTCTGTTATTATACTGTTCTCCAGTTATCCTCCTTCCTAACTACTTCTTAGTCTTCTTTGCTGGCTTATTATCCATCCCATGACCCTTAGCTATGGGTGTTCTCCAAAGTTTTATCCTAGTCTGTCTGTCTCTGTCTGTCTGTCTGTCTGTCTGTCTCTCTCTCTCTTTATATATATATATATATATATATATATATATATATATATATATATGAATATTGATATATCAGTTCCCATAGGTTTAATTACCTCAATGCAGATGACTTACAGGTCTATATATTCAGCCTCAGTTTCCCCCTTGAGCTTCAGTAGCAAATCATGAACGGAGAGTTCTAGAGGGGATACCACCAGTTTTTTTGGGGTTGAGAGGATCAAACATTTGGCTCCAGAGCTAGAGGAACTGAGAAACTTTAGCGACAATGTAAGCCAAAATGGCGAGGAACAAATTCTTGAACTGCCCACCATTACCATGAATTGTCTAGACTTGTGGCCTCAATCTTGCATATAAGGGTCCCAGTTGGTCATTTGCATATTTACTTGGAAAACCATATGTAAACACATATATTTCTTATCTTTTCTTTTTTTAGTAATATACTAGTCCATTAAAATCAGATAGGAACTACATTTTAATCTGGCTTGGGCATCACTCAGGAGTATTGTGAATTGCATGTTGAGGGGTGGGAAGGGATGTTTGGTGCCTCTGATCTAGAATGTGCAGATTCAATGGGAAAGGTGTTGCAAATCTAGCAACCCTGAGTTCATTTTCTTTTGGGGTTTAGAAGGGGTCTAAGCTTTCAAAGTAGCACTATAAGACTGGGGGCCTTGTTTAGATTTCTTGTTAAGATATAATTCATGATATTTGGAATGCTGCCTCTTTTTTAGTAAATTTCCTTTCAATGTGTAGTTCATACTCTTGGGGTCATAAATCTGTAGACCTGTTTAGAAACCTGGGGAGGAATGTTTGACTTACTGTCTAGGAGAGAATTATATCAAGTATTTATGGGTTACTGTGAGTACTTTGTATTCCTTTGCATTTTTCATGAGGTGAAATAAAGCCTGGCTTACATCTGATCTTCATTGTTATCTTGAGTGCTTTTTTTGAGGAATAATCCCATCTTTTCATTTGAGGGAAGTCTCATACAAGTTAGAAGAAAAAGTTATACAGCTGATTCCCTAGGGATTGACTTTTATATGAAAGGCCATATTAAAACAAGAGGAGGGAGACAGTAGTCTTCAAATTAACTTATCAAGGACAGATACAGCAATATAGTCAAGACAATTGCATCTTTCTCTGGGCAACCAGTAATGTGGTGCAAACATAATTTTTTAGCAAGAGAACCATAGATACAGAATGATAAAGGTTGGTAGCAGATCTACTCAGTCTATGTCTATTCTAAGTCACTGTAGCAGTCACATAAAAGAACTTCTTTTATGTTCAATTAGAATCAGAGGATTGGGGAAGAATTAGAGATTATTGTGCCAATAGTTTTAAAGAAATGAAGTGACTTGTTTGAGGTTACAAAACTAGTTAGGAGAAGAGCCAGGATAAGCATCTAGGTTTCTCTGCTCCATGCTGGGTACTCATCCTTTCCATTACTCAATTTCTATTAACCTCTCTGCAAGAATTACACATTTAGCTAAGAAAATACAGTGACACTCGAAAACTCTAGATGCAGGTTAAGTATACTCTATTCTTAAAATATCACAGTAGGTTTGGTTGCTATGTTCAGTGGTATGCAAAATAAAAGGGATAAGGTAAAATAATTAAATTCATTAACATGTAATAAATAAACCTTATGACCTTTTACACCTACATTAAAAAAGAGGCAACATATCTTTTTGTCCTACAATAACCTGTGTTTAAAAAAATTATTTATTTTTAGTTTTCAACATTCATTTCCACAAGATTCTGAGTTACAATTTTTTTTTACTCCCTATCTTTCGTCCACCCCACCCCAAAATAGTAAGCCTACTGAATACCCCTTCCCCCAATCTGTTCTCTCTTATATCCTCCCCCTCCACCCCCCTAACTTTCTAGTAGGGCAAGATGGATTTCTATACCCCAGTACCTATTTATCTTATTTCCTAGTTGCTTGTAAAAATAATCTTTAAACATTTGTTTTTAAAACTTTGAGGTGCAGATTTTTTCCCCTTCTTCCCTCCTCACCTACCCCTACTGGGAAAATAAGCAATTCAATATAGATTGTACATATGTAGTTACCCAAATCATTTCCATAGTAGTTATATTGTGAAAGACTAACTATATTTCCCTCCATTCTATCCTGCCCCCCCCACTTATTCTGTTTTCTCCTTTGAGCCTATCCCTTTTCCAAAATTTGTGCTTCTAACACCCTCTCCCCCAATCTGTCCTCCCTTCTATCCTCCCCCCTCTTATCCCCTACCCTTATTTTCCTGTAGGGTAAGATACCCAATTGAGTATGTATGTTGTTCCCTCCTTAGGCCAAATTCAATGAGAATCAGGTTGTCCCATTCCCTTTCACCTTTCTGCTCTTCCCGTCCATTGAAACAGTTTTCTCTCACCTCTTTTATATAAGATAATTTACCCTAATCTATCTCTCCCTTTCTCCTTCTCCCAATAAATTTCTCTCTCACCTCCTAATTTTATTTTTTAGATATTATCCCTTCCTATTCACCTCATCCTATGCCCTGTATGTATACATGAATATACAAGTGCCCACACTCACATATTTACATTTATATACACATGCATCCTCCTATATATACATATATATGTATGTATACATAAATATATACATATATATATTCCCTTCAGCTATCCTCATACTGAGAAAAGTCTTATGAGTTACAATTATTGTTTTTCCATGTAGGAATATAAATAGTTCAACTTTAATAAGTTCCTTTTTTCTGTTTACTGTCTCATGCTTCTCTTGCTTCTTGTATTTGAAAGTCAAACTTTCTGTTCAGCTCAGGTTTTTCCATCAAGAATGCTTGAAAGTCCTCTATTTCATTGAATGACCATATTTTCCCCTGTAGCATTATAATCAGTTTTGCTGGGTAGATGATTCTTGGTTTTAGTCCTAGCTCCTTTGACCTTTGGAATATCCTATTCCAAGCCCTTCAGTCCCTTAGAGTAGAAGCTCCTAGGTCTTGTGTTATCCTGATAGCGTTTCCACAATACTCAAATTGTTTCTTCCTGACTGCTTGCAGTATTTTCTCCTTGACCTGGGAACTCTGGAATTTGGCTATAATATTCCTAGGAGTTTTCTTTTTGGGATCTTTTTCAAGAGACAATTGGTGAATTCTTTTAATTTCTATTCCCTCCCCACCCCTGCCCCGGTTCTAGAATGTCAGGGCAATTTTGCTTGATAATTTCTTGAAAGATGGTGTCTATACTCTTTTTTTTTCAAATCATGGCTCTCAGGTAGACCTATAATTTTTGAATGATCTCTCCTGGATCTATTTTCCAGGTCAGTGGTTTTTCCAATGAGATATTTCACATTGCCTTCTATTGTTTCCCTTTGTTTGGGTCTGTTTTATAGTATTTTGATTTCTCATAAAGGCATTAGCTTCCAATTGCTCCAATTTAATTTTGAAGGAATTATTCTCTTCAGTGAGGTTTTGAAATTCCTTTTCCATCTGGCAAATTTGTCTTTTTAAAGCATTCTGCTCCTCATTGGCTTTTTGGTCCTCTTTTGCCATTTGAGTTAGTCTACTTTTTAAGGTGTTATTTTCTTCAGTGTATTTTTGGGTCTCCATTAGCACACTGTTGACTTGCTTTTCATGATTTTCTTGCATCATTCTCGTTTCTCTTCCCAATTTTCCCTCCACTTCTCTTACTTGATTTTCAAAATCCTTCTTGAGTTCCTCTATTGTCTGTAACCAATTCATATTTTTCTTGGAGGCTTTTGATGCAGGAGTTCTGACTTGGATGTTTTCCTCCCACTCCATGCCTTGATCCCTTTTGTCCCCCCAAAAGGATTCTATTATCTGTTTGTGCTTCCCTTGCTTGCTCATATTGACAGCCAATTACTTGACTTTTGAGCTCTTTGTCATGGTAGACCTCTGCTTCCAGAATGCTTCCAGCAATTCCCAAATTGCTGGGATTTTTGCAGCTGCTGGAGCTATTAGATGGGCACCCTCTCTATAGCCCCCCCAAAGCTCTGGCTCACGGGTCACACACCCCAGGATCACCACCCAAGACCATGATCTGGATCCAAGCAGGTCAAAACAAGAGCGATTACCCTCTGAATGGTTGGTTGGTCCCCCTACAATCTGCAGACCAGGCACACTGGAAACAGCCACATGGCAGCAGCTGTTGCCACTGCACTTCCTCAGCTTCTCACCCTGGGGGATGGCAGCTGGAACACACTCCCCTGTTCCAACAAAGTTCCACACTGGTCTTTTACTTTGTCTTTGGCATTTGTGAATTGAGAATTTTGGAAATTGCTACAGCTGCTGGTGATTTACTCTCATGAAGTCTGTTCCAGCCACCTCTGGTCAGGGCCACCCTGGGACTAAAATCATAGGCTCACACCAGGGCTGGGCTCTGCTCCCAGCACACTGAGATGGACCCTTCCTGCTGGTCTGTCTGGCTTCCTTCAAAGGGAGGTTTGTTTCTGTCTGTCCCTTTGTGGGTTCTATAGCTCTAAAGTTTGTTTAGAGTCATTTTTTACATGTATTGGAGGAGGTGGAAGCTGGAGTTGCGTAGAAGTCCTGTTTCTACTCCGGCATCTTGGCTCTACCACCCAATAACCTGTTTTTATACAGGTTGGCTTTGAGTTCACAAGATTTTGACATATATTCTTTAATTCTTTATTATGAAAATTTACTTGTGCCCGGCACTTAGCAGAGTGACTGGCACATTATTGTTGTTCTGTTTCAGTTGTGTCTGACTCTTCATGACCCTATTTGGGGTTTTCTTGGTAAACCACTGAAGTGACACACTGTTTCTTTCTCAAGCTCATTTTACAGATGAGGAAACTGTGACTAACAGGATTAAGTGACTTGCCCAGGGTTACACAGCTATGTAGCACCAATGCAATATTTACAGCACCCATGATCATGATAGAGACCATGACTATAGCTATCACATGGCATTTGATTAATATGTCAGACTCTCCAGATGGAAGATAAAGTTGAAGGATTTATTTAGACACCAAAAAAACCAAATCCCAAAACCAGAAAGCCAAAGTACCAAAGATATTAAGAAGTCATAATAACACTGAGAGCTACAGCATCCTTTAGCCTTTCCACAAACCAGTACAAGATCAATATTCACTCACAAAGCTATTTCTTTTGTCTCAACTCCTCCTCTATCCCCACCTGTCTGCAACTGTCAGACTCACTCTGATCCAGCTTCCTTTGAACTCTAGGGGGCAGAGTTTATCTTCACAGCAAGGGGACTCTTCAAACTCCCACCTAGGTCTGTTAAGAGGCAGGGAAGATCTTCAAATTCCCATCCCCATTACAAGCTAGTAAGTGTCCAAGGCTATACTTGAATCTAGGAAGATGAGTCTTCCTAACTCCAGACCTGGCATTTCATCCACTATCCATGTAGCTGCACATAGTAGGTGCTTAATAAATGCTTGTTGACTTGTATCATATTGGATATTGACAATGTCTTTTGGGGCGGCTAGGTGGTGCAGTGAGTAGAGTGTCGGCTCTGGGGTCAGAAGGACCTGAGTTTGGATCCAGCCTCAGACACTGCACACACAAAACAAAAACCTAGCAGTGTGACCTTAGGCAAGTTACTTAACCCCAATTGCCCTCCAAAAAGCAAAAAAAAAAAATGTCTTTAATGACCAATCCATTATTCTAAATTGAGCTTTTATTATATAGTCCATAGGTTTTCAATAAGACTTATATCAGTGTAATTCCCATCCAGATAATTGAGGCATGTTTTTCTCCAACTTTTGGATATATTTCTTAATCCCATGTGGGATGGTGCAAGGTTGTATTGTGACATTCCATCTCCGTTTGGAAACTTCTATAATTCCAAAATAATTCTGTTCCTCAATATGTCAATATATTTATCAGAGTTTATCATTCCCTCAATGGGGACAAGACTTCTAGTCTCATTGGGAAAAAAAAAAAAACATCTTAAAACATTTGTGGGTAGATTGTTTTACATGAAGAGGAAGAAACTAAGACTGTGCAACAGTATTATGGACTTGCCTGATTTTTGAAGTGCTTGAATTCCTTTCACCAATAATCACTATATCTCTAACAGTCAGTGAATTGTCCTCTTTAAGAATGACAATTTTCACACATTTCCTAGAAATATCCATTCTTAAAAAAATACCCAAAGAGCAGTGAAACACATGCATAGCACAAAATTGACCAACTGTCAACTAAAGGTAAGATAACCAGCTCAATTTGGTTTTATATGGTAAAGTTCAAATGTCATGAATCAAACCAATGTCAGCAAAACGTACACACATGATCATGGATATCACAAAATTAAATCATATAAAATTATTGCTTGTTGCATGTTACTTGCCTACAAAAGAAGACCTTGTGTGAGACAGGGACATGGTGGGGTTTTCCCTTTGACCAAAATGTATAAAAGCTGGGGGCTGGGGTGTTGTTAACTACATATACATATACACATACATACACACATGCATATATATGTATGTATATACATATATACATACATATATATATGTATGCTTGAATATATATGATGAAACTAGAAATGAGGAGAGGAGAAAGGAATAAGTATTTATGTGCCAGGCATTGCACTAAGCATTTTATAAATTTCTCATTTCATCCTCATAGAAACCCTGTGAGATAGGTGCTGTTATTTCTCCCATTATATAATTGAGGAAACTGAGGCAAACAGAAGTTAAGTGACTTGCCCAAAGTCACACAGCTAGGAAGTTTCCAAGGCTAGTTTTGAATTTGGCTCTTCCTGAATTCTGGCAGAGTGCTCTAAGCATTGCACTCCCTAGAAGCCTGGGTCAAGTAAATGGAGAACAGCAATTTTACTTTCGGATGATCCAAAAGTAGAAGGGAGAGTTAACACCAAAGGATATTCAGGACCAAAAAATATTGTAACAATCAGCACCGAGCTGAAACTAATAAAATGAAATGCAAAAGGGATAAATGTAAAGGGTTACTCTTGGCTTCAAAAAATCAATTTTACAAGTATAAGATGGAGGAGTATAGGAGAAAGATCTTGGGGGTCTTAGTGGACTGCAAACTTAGTATGAATCAACAGTGTTATACAGCTATCAATACAGTGTTATACAGCTATCAACACAGTTAATGCAAGTTTGGATTACATTGAAAGAGTCACAACTTCCAGGAACTGGGCTGATGATCCCTTTGCATTCTGGGGATATTTTGTTTAATTTTCAGTTCTAACTAGAGAGCATCCAGAACAGAGCAAAGAGGATGGTAAAGGCCTTGAGTCCATGTTAGGTGAGAGTCTCTTGAAGGACTAGAGATATTTAGCCAAGAGAAAAAAAGACTTATGGCAGATATGGTTGTTTTTCAAATATTAGAAGGGCTGTCAGTTGGAGGAGAAATCAGATGTGTTCTATTTGACTTCAGTGGGTAGAACCAGGAGCAATGAATGGAAATGGCAAGTTTAGGTTCAATGTAAAAAAAAAAAAAACCAACAACAACAAAAAACCAAATTTCCTATTAGAGCTATCTAAATTAGAGCTATCTAAAAATGAAATGGGCTGCCTTTGAGAAGCAGTGGGTGGTTTCCCTCTTATTGGAAGTTTTCAAGCAGAAATTTTATATTTTTTTTTATCAAATAGTATGGATTCCTTTCAGGTAGGGGTTGAATCATATTATCTCTGAGGGCCCTTACAGCTTTTAAATTGTGTTTCTGTGATTCTTTAACTTTTCTTTTCAATGATTAGTGACTATTTTATCCAGCATATACACATATATACATAAGTAGGGATAAGAAAGCTTTTAAATTAACTAAGGTATTGTTAGGGAAATTTTTATAATCCAATTTTGAAAGTTTAAAAAATTTCAAAACTTTTTTCATACCAGAAAATTAAAAATTTTCAATCAAAAATAATTTTTTGGTCTAAGTATGTGAAAATATTTAATCTAAAAGCATCATTAAGGAAATTAGAATATTTCCCCTTTTTAAAAAATGTTGCTATTTCAAACTTAAAGTCTTTGAAAACAATATTTATTCCATTTGTTCCAATGAATATTTTTTCTTTTGAGAAAGCAAATATAACACATTTAATTTAGGGGAACAGAATTTGTATAGAAGGAAATAAATTATTAAGCATGAATACGAGTTGATTAATTAAGAGATCCTTTTGGCTGGTGACTACTAAAAGAACTAAGAAACTGACAGCCTGCTCACCACCATTGTAAATAAATATAACAAAACTTTAGAAAATTAGCTTATCTATTCTCATGATTGCTTCTTCAACATTAGCAAAATGCAATGCAGGGATGATTATAACTTACTTTAAGTTTGAGATTCTTAAAGCACGTAATAGCAGCTCAAAGACGTCTTAAGCAGTCTGGAATGTTCAGATTTTTCTATAAAAGCTAAGTAATAGGTATGCCTGTCAAAATGTAAAATTGTCCTTTCATTTTTGGTGATTCCACACTAAAAATGAAGATTTCTAATGAAAAGTTTACTTATAATTTTGGATTCAAAAGGCCAATGCTATTAAAATAAAGGTAAATCAAACTCTGAGGAGACAGGTTCATGATATTTCCGTGAGAAAAGTTGTCAAGATCCTAAAATGTTAAAAATCATTCATAATGTCTTTTTTTGGCAGTAAGCTAGTGATCTCAATACTGTCTTTTGCAAGATCAGTGCTAGGCCAGGAATTGGATGACATTAAGCAGATTACTTTTAGTATTAAATAATGATATACTACTTCTACTTTGGTGAAAAAGTGAGAATTTTTCCAGAAAGTCTATGGAGGCACTCCAGTTATAGAGGGATTCATTTTCAGAACAAGAAAACAGATGGGCCTTCAGTAAAGACACTGGCATGCTACCTTGTTGAACATCCCAAATACTCAACATTCCATCTTGATCATAAGCAACTTATTGCTGATTGGAATGTCTATTAACACAGTGGAGTGGAACTCTGTTGCCAGTCAGTGATGTTATCTGAGAGGGTTCATTTCTTTGCTGTCTGAAATGCCCTATCTTTAACTGTCCAATTGAATCCACTGTGAAAATCTCAGGAGCTGGAAGGAAGGTCACTGCAAGTAATATACTGATGCCAGCATTATCTCTAGTTCATACAATTTCTTAGGAATCATTTCTTTTTTTTTTTTTTTTGCCTTTTTGGAGGGCAATTGGGGTTAAGTAACTTGCCCAAGGTCACACGACTAGGTTTTTGTTTGTGTGTGCATTAAGTGTCTGAGGCCGGATCTGAACTCAGGTCCTTCTGACTCCAGGGCCGACGCTCTACTTACTGCGCCACGTAGCCACCCCAGGAATCATTTCTGAAGAGACTTTTTCTACCATCTTCTCCAAGAGTCACAATTTATGGACACAATACTTGTACGTCATGCATTCCTATAGGAAGGGCTGTCTGGATGAATGTACTAATGGTCTATTGACAATTTCTGCTTTCCTGAGAGAGTCTGATTACTTTGATGGTGAAGAAAAATTGTTACACATCCTGCCAGAGGTGTCAGACACAAGGTCCACAGGCTGCATGTGGCCCCTAACATTCCCAAGTGCTACACAACTAGATTAAAATATAATTGGGGAATATTTAATAAGATAAATAAAAATACAGTAAAGCACAGGTCATATTAGTATGTGGTTTCCTAAGTCCATTGGAATTCTTATGTATAGTTTAGTGGCATTTATTTCTGTTTAAGTTTAATACCACTAACATAGATGAAAAAAACTACAATTCTTTCCTGGTCAAAACCTTGTGAGACTCTTATATTAATACCATGTTAAATGTCACCTTATAACATATCTCCAAACTCTTTATAAAATCACAAGTTACCAAGATCTCTAATACCCATAGTGAAATACCATTTTCTTTATTGTTCCAAAATCCTATAGCAAAGGTCTCTGTGAGCTGCAAGCCCCTGGAGGCATAGGCTCCCAGGGGGTTTTGCTGACTTTCTAGAACACAACCTTAGCATAGATCTCCATAGTGGAGAGGACAGAACTCTACCATAACTCACTACAACAGAGAATCAGCAAACTGACTCTGAGAAGAGTTTATTTACCATGTACAGAAGGTCTATTAAACTGAACAAAAGATCAGAGAATGATGATTCATATGAGGAAGAAATTCAGTTTTGCTACTTGACAAAGGCTAAGAAAATACATTGATAAGGTCCTGGTAACAGGCACCTGATGTGTATTTTTAGATGAGGGTAAGGGGGAAGAGCTGAAACGATGCTTCAATTTTGGAGACACTCAGAGCCAAGGGCACCCAGAGAGTCTAGAAATAGTGAAAGCCAGCATGACCCTCCCACCCTTCCAAGTTATGCTAGCTTTTCCTTAAAAGATTTTGAAACCAGCCTTGAGACTTGATTAACTCAGGCTAATGACATAACTTCTTGGTCACCCGAGTATAAAACAGCTGTGGGTATTCTCAACACACCTTTTCATTGGATGGACTTTTCTCGCTAAGAATGGTTAAGTAAATCTCCTTTTGTTAAATGACCTGAGAGTCATTGCATTATCAGACCTAAACTACTAGAGAACTGATGTGAGTCAATTCCTAGCCACAAGTATTAGGCAATATACTTTTATTGATGTTGTAATCTTTCTTGATATATATGCAAATATGCAATGTTTTGCATGTATTGTTGCAATATATTTCTGCAGGTGATATGTTTGGTTCCTTAAGCAATGCTGTTATGGGATGCCATATATTTTATGTTGTTCTGTTTCATTAACTTACTACATGTTATGTTGTTATATAGTCTATTAATTACCTACCATATGTTATGCTGGTCACATGCAAAAATGCCAGCTGGAAGCAGCTTTTATGTGAATGCCATGCATTAGTTACCCACATGTACATTGTACTAAATACCTGACATGATTATCTGTGATCAAGCTAATTGTTGATTTATATTGCTTAAATGGTAGATGCTCACAGATGTTCACTATTTCATGCAATTTTCTGGGGATAGAAATTTTTCACTGTGCTGAGAATGTAGAGAGATAGTGAAGTTTTTCAAAGGGTCAAATACAGCACCAAAATCAAGAAGATTTGCTGACACATAATAGATGCAAACATGTAAGCCAGGTAGGTAGAGAAAAAAGACCCAGTCTCCTTCACTTTGTTTTTATTTTTGCTCAAATTCATTTACATTCAGAGAAGATTTTGAATATTTGCAGCTCTAATTTTCCTGGCTACAAGTACCAGTAAGGAAGCAGATAAAAGAAAAGATAGTAGCTTTGGGATTGCTTTCACTTGGCTTTTCTTGTCTGAGTATTATGGCTCATAGTCCTTGGCTTCAAGCTCTCATCTAAAAAGCTCTTGGCTTGTCCTCACCAGGGAAGAGATCTAGTTAATTCATCCTAGCTAGCTGAAGTTGAGGTGGCACACTGGTGGTTATGAAGAAATAAAATCAAGATGTTGGTAGCAAGGAACCACCCATGAAACCAGTATCACCAGTCAACATGCTGTTGTCCAGCACTGGAGGCATGAGTTTTCCCTCCAGATCTTTCATGTATGTGTTCCCTCATGAAACATCTTTAGGCTTGTCTGCTTCTCCCACTGGTGAGATCAACAGCACCTGAGGAAAAACATATTGTAGGATTTGGCAAGAAATGTTGTATTAATACTTTTTTTATTAAGCATTTTTATTAAATGTCTTTACTTTGAATTTATTATGTCCTCTGACTGAGTAGGAAAACCAGATACATAAGGATGGGGGTGTTAATGAGTAGAGGAAGACTCAGGACCTTGAGCTTTATTTTTCTAATGACTTTATTGCTTTTATTGATTCTAGGCTAATAGTAAAACACTTTTCTATATAGGATCATAGATTTATAGATTTAGTGTTGAATGGTACCTTATAGACCCTCTAATCTACTCCTTTTTCTAAAATATTTTTATTATAAACTAGGAAAGCATCAATAAACATTTCTATCTACAAAGAGGATCAGAAAAGAGGATGATATATGAAATCATGAATTTATTAAATATGTTTATTTTGGCGAAATTTATGTTAGCATAGTAGTAACAACATTGCCATTCTATTTTATATGCCCTACTGAAATTCCTTGTGTTTATTTTTGTGTATTTTTTAAATGTAATTTTTTCTATGTTTTTTTAAAAAAATATCATTATCATCATCTTTCAACTCTTCCTACAACTCACTCTCATCATGAAAGTCCTTTCTTGAAACAAATATGTATAGTCAAGCAAAACAAAATATTCTGTGTCAGAAACTGTGTATCTGATTCCATACCTATAGTCCTGACTTTACCAAAAGGTGGGAAATATGCTTCATCTTTAGCCTTCTTGAGTCATGACTGGTCATCGAAAGGATCAGAATTTTTAAATCTTCCAATGTTTAAATTGTTTAAATTATGCTACAAAATAGCAATCATCAAAATAATTTATTATAGAATCAAAAATAGAAAAGTAGTCAATAAAAACAGATTAGGTGCATATGAACCAGAAGCAATTGAATATAGCATGGGGTCTAATAATAAAAAAAAAAACTTTAAATCTTACAATGTTGCAATCATAGTATAAATAATCCCCTTGGTTCGTCTCACTTTTCTTTGTTTCAAATCTTCCCAGATTTCATTGAATATATTACTTTTATAATTTCTTTTTGCACAATAATGTTCCATTATATGTTTAGTCATTCCCTAATTGATGTTCATTCTTTTTGTTTCTTACAACAAAAAGTGTTACAAGTGGTGCTATAAATATTTTTTGGTACGTGTTGAGTCCTTTCCATTTGGCTTTGATCTCTTTTTGGTTCATGGCTAGTAAAAGACTGATTGCCTTCCATTTGGTATGCATAACTTAATGACATTTTTAAGGGTAGTTCAAAATTTTTCTCCAGAATGGTTGGACCAATTTTAACTCCACCAATAGTGCATTGGTGTATCCATCCTTCTACAGCCTCTTCAACAATTTACATTATCTGTTTTTGATCATTTTTGCCAAACTGATGGGTGTCAGGTGAAACCTTAGAGTTATTTTTACTTTTTTATTATTAATGATTTGGAGAATTTTTTTTCTCTAAATGGTTATTGATAGTTTGAAATTCTTCCCTTGAACACTACCTATTTATATCCTTTGACCATTTAAGTATTAAAGAATTATTATTATTATTATTGTTTATTTGCATCAGTTTTCTATATATCTTGGATAAGTGAACTTCTCTGGAAAAATTTGTTAAAAATATTTCCCCCAATTGTGTTTCCGTTCTAATTCTTACTTCAGTGAATTTATTTGTGCAAAGCCATTTCAATTTAATGTAATAAAATATTTTCATTTTATCCCCTGGGATCTTCCCTATCTTTGTATGATCAATAACTTTTTGACCATCCATAGTTGGGGAAAAGTATCTCCTTCCTCTATAGTGTCTATGATCTGAACTTTTATACCCAGCTCATGTATCCATCTGGAGTTTATTGTGGTATATGTATGGTATGAGAAGTTGATCTAAGCTTAATTTCTGCCAGATTGCTTTCTAGCTTTCCTAACAGTTTTTATTGAGTAGGGATTCCTTACCTCAATAGTTAGAGTCCTTGATTTTATTAGACCCCATGCTATATTCATTTGTTCTGGTTCATATGTACCTAATCTGTTTTTATTAACTGCTTTTCTATTTTTGATTCTATACTAAATTATTTTGATGATTGCTATTTTGTAGCATAATTTGAAACCTGATATTTCTAGGCCCTGTTCCTTCCTACTTTAAAACATTTTTTCCCCTTGAAATTCTTGAACTTTTTTTTCCATCAGATGAATTTTGTCTAGTTCTATTTTTTGGTAGTTTGATTGATATGTTAAAAATGCAAATGAATCTATATAATATATATTATATTAACATAGCCTAACTATGCTAGAGCAGTTAATTCCTCTCCAATTCTTTAAGTCTTCTTTTATTTATATGAAAGTGTTTTGTAGTTGTGTTCATATATTACCTATGTATGTCTTGGTAAATAGACAGATATTTTATATGTTCTGTAATAATTGTGAATGTAAATTCTTTTTCTTAGCATGCTGATTTTTGATGGTAATGAATAGAAAGTTCAATGATTCTTATGCCTTTATTTTATATTTTATATTTTACTACTTTAATGACACTACTAATTGTTCCTAATTTTTTTAATCCTAGATGGATTCTCTAAGTAAATTATTCCATTATCTCTAAAAGCTAAGAAGGATATATTAAGCATAATTTATAATGTCTATTACATATAATGCTTCTTTTTTGCCTAAGTTTATTCCTTTAAGTTTTTATGTGATTATAATAGTTAATTTTTTAGAATGATCCTAAATAATATTGGTAACAGTGAACATCTGCATTTGATCCCTGACCTTATTGAAAAAGATTCAAGTATCTCTCCATTGTGGACTATACTACCTTTGGTTGTTTTGTAATTTGGTTTTAGATGAATACTGTTTATCATATTAATGAAAGGTCCATTTGTTCGCATGCTTTCTAGCATTTTAAGCATTAAAAGGTCTTGTAATTTATAAAAGCTTTTAAATCTTTTTTTGATTTTTCCTTTCTGTTTTTTTTTTCTTTTTGGAGGGGGGAAGGCAAGGCAGTTGGGGTTAAGTGACTTGCCCAAGGTCACATGGCTTTTCTGAGGCTAGATTTGAACCCAGGTCCTCATGACTCCAGGGCCAGTGTTCTATTCACTGTGCCACCTAGACATACTTCCTTTCTGTTTCTAATGTGATTGATATTAACAATGATTACATTTATAGTTTTACTATATTGAACTAACCCTGAATTCCTGGTTTAAAGTCAAACTTTTCAAAATTTATAAGCATGTTGTTGTGTTTCTTTGTCCTCTTTACTGATATTTTGGTCAATATTTTTGTAAACATATTCTTTATGGATATTGGTCTATAATAATTTTATTTGTCTGATTTATCTTTCCTGGGTTTATGTATTAGGACCATATTTATCTTATAGAAGAAGTTTGATAAGCTACCTTCTTTCCCTATTTTTACAAATAATTTAAGCAAAATTTGAGGGGTTTTTTGAACATTAGAATTCAGTTGTAAATCCACCGGTTCTAGGGTTTTTTTGTTTGTTTTGTTTTGTTTTGTTTTTACCCCTTGGGAATTTATTTATAGCTTGTTCAATTCATTATTCGGAGTTAGAGCTATTTAAATTTCCTATAATTTTGTTTTGATAATCTTGGTATTTTGTATTATTGTAAATATCTACACATTCCATTTAAGTCATAACTTTTGCTGGCATATAATTAAATGAAATTATTTCCAATAATTTTTACTTCATCTTCTTTTATTGTTAGTTGGTTTCTCTCTCTTTTAAACAAAATTAGTAATGGTTTCCTTAATTTTTTTTTTTAGTTTTTAAAAATCAGTTGGATGATTTTTGTCTTCAATTTTGTTTCTCTTTTTTGTTTTTCAAAATTTAAATTTTGAAGGGTTTAGTTTTGTTTTCTAGATTTTGTTATTTGTGTGCGTGCGTGCGTGCGTGCGTGCGTGTGTGTGTGTTAGTGTTAGTTACCTGACCAATATATTTATCTGTACTTTTCATCTTTTATTGGTGAATGTGTTAAGACATATAAAATTTCCCCCAAGGACTGCTTTGGTTATACTCCAAAAGTTTTGGCATGTCTCATTATTGTCATTTTCTTCATTGAAATTATCTACCATTTCTATGATTTCTTCTTTGTCCCATCAATTCTCTAGTATCTATTTAAATTTGAATCTTCTTTAAATGACCTTTATTGGTTATAATTTTTGTCATGTTGTAGTCAGTAAAGAATGATGTATTGAATGTTTCTTCTTTTTTTCTATTTTAATGGAATTTTTATGCATGTGCCATATATCATATGGCATATTTTTGTAAAGGTACTAAGAAGTGGTGAGAAATAAATATATTTCTTTCTATTCCCTTTTGCTAATCACCAGAGACCTATCATATCTAATACTTCTAAAATTCTATTCAGTTCTTTAACCTCTTTTTTGATTTTTTAAAATTAGATTTATCTGTATCTGAAATGGGGCATATAGGGGTCCCCAACTATTTTAGTTTTATTTTCTATTTCCCTCTAGTTTACTTAACTTTTCCTTTAAGTACTTAGATATGTTTGATTTGGTGCATATATATTAAATATTGATGTTATTTCATCATTTATGGTTCCGTTGAACATAATGTAACTTTCTTGCTCATCTCTTTTAACCATGTATAATTTTATTGTCGTCTAAGTTCATGATTGCTACTACTATTTTTTTTTAAAGGTACTTTATTATTATTATTATTATTATTATTATTTTGCTTTTTAGAGGGGGGAAGGTAGGGCAATTGGGGTTAAGTGACTTGCCCAAGCACATGGTTAGTTTTGTGTTAAGTGTCTGAGGCCAAATTTGAACTCAGGTCCTCCTGCTTTCAGGGCCAGTGCTCTATTCACTGCCCCACCTAGGTGCCCTTCTACTACTACTTTTAAAAATTCTACTGAAGCAGAATAAATTCTGCTCCAACCTTTCATTTTAACTTTTCATGAAACTTTTTGTTGGATTATAGTTTCTGATCTACTTTGCTATTCTCCTCCATTCTATGGGCAAGTTCATTCCATTTACATTTATGCTTCTGATTATTAATTGTCTTATTATATAATACATTATATTTAATTATTTGTATTATATAATATATTAATTATATATTTTTGAAAAACTTTTTTTTTTTATATTTGAAACATTTAATGTTAAGACCTCGAATTTCAGATCCATTTCCTTCCTCCCTTGTCACCCATTCCTTCTTGGGAGATAAGTAATTCAGTATATGTTGTACATGTCTAGCTATGCAAAACATTATCATAGTAGATATATTGTACTAGGCTGCTTATAATTCCCTCCCACTCATCCCACCCCCCACCTGGTCCATTCCCTACATGATCCTGTCCCTCTTCTATAGTGGGTACTTCCAACCTCCCCTCCCCCCAAGGATGCCCTCCCATCCATCATCCCTCCTCTCATCCCCCTTCCCCCTATCCTGCTGCAGGTTGAGATATCCCATTTAGTATGTATGTCATTTTCTCCCTGAACCAAATTCAATGTGAATGTGGTTTTGCCTTTTTAGCCTTCCTTATTCTCCCCCTCCTTTGCAACCACTTCCCCTTGCTTCTTCTACATGGGATAGTTTACCCTACCCTGTCTCTCCCTATCTCCTCTTGCCACTTTCCTCTCTCACCTCATAATTTCATCCCTTGAGTATTCTCCCTTCCCAACAAATTCAACCTATGCCCTCTATCCATATATAACTGTAACCATATACACAAACATTCACATATGTATTCATATGACCACACCCCCTTCTTCCATTATTTTCATAGTGAGAAAGGTATCATCAGTCACAGTTATTGCTTTTCCATATAGGAATGAAAATAGTTCAACTTTGATAAGTTCCTTTTGATTTCTTTTCCCTGATTACCTTCTCAGGCATCTCTTCCTTCTTGTGTCTGGATGTCAAATTTTCTATTCAATTCTGGTTTTTTCCTCAAGAATGCTTGAAAGTCCTCTATTCCACTGAATGACCATATTTTCCCCTGAAACAAAATACTCAGTTTTGCTGGGTAGGTGACCCTTGGGTTCATTCCCAGTTCTTTTGCCCTCTGGAATATCATATTCCATGCCCTTCGATCCCTCAGTGTAGAAGCTGCCAGGTCCTGGGCTATTCTGATTGTGTTTCCACAATATTGAAATTGTTTCTTCCTGGCTGCTTGTAGTATTTTCTCCTTGATCTGGGGATTCTGGAACCTGGCTATAATATTCCTGGGAGTTTTCTTTTTGGGATCTTTTTCAGGAGGTGATCGGTGGATTCTTTCAACCTCTATTTTGCCCTCTGGATCTAAAACATCAGGGCAGTTTTCCTTGAGAATTTCTTGAAGGGTGATTTCTAGGTTCTTTCCTTGATCATGGCTTTCAGGTAGTCCAATAATTTTTAAATTGTCTCTCCTGGATCTATTCTCCAGGTCAGTGGTTTTTCCCATGAGATATTTCACATTGCCTTCTAATCTTTCATTTGTTTGGATCTGCTTAACAGCATCTTGATTTCTCATAAAGTCACTAGCTTCCATTTGCTCCAGTCTAACTCTGAAGGAATGAATCTCCTCAGTGAACTTTTGAGATTCTTTTTCCATCTGGCAAATTCGACTTTTTAAGGCATTCTTCTCCTCATTGCCCTTTTGGGCCTCCTTTGCCATTTGAGTTAGTCTATTTTTTAAGGTGTTGTTTTCCTCAGTCAGGCTGTTGACCCTCATTTCATACTTTTCCTGCATCCTTCTCATTTCTTTTTCCAATTTTTCCTCCACTTCTCTTATTTGATTTTTAAAGTCCTTCTTAAGGTCCTCTATGGCCTGCAACCCGCTCATGTTTTCCCCTGGGGCTTTTGGAGCAGGACTTCTGACCTCACAGTCCTTTTCCCGCTCTATGCCCCCAAAATAGGAGTCTAGGGTTGCATTTTTCTGTTTCCTTTGCCTTGGCATGTTGCCACTTAATTGCTTGACTTTTGGGCTTGTTGCCACACTATGGCTTTAAGGCCAGATAGAGGAATTTTCGTCCCGAACGTGTGGGGGGCAACTTCCGTTTCTGGCAAGCTGTAAACCCACCCACGACTTCCACCCTAGATCACAGTCCAGATCCAGGGAGGTTAAAGCAAGAGCGATTACCCCCCAAGACTGATCACTGTATCTCCCCATGATTTGTAGGCTGGGAGCCGGAGCTGCCTCTGAAAACTACAAAATGGCGTGTCTCCTCAGAGGCTTCTAGCCCCCAGGGGAGGGAGCTGACGCATTCCCCAACTACAGGTCCCAAAGTCCATAGGACACTAACCTCTTACTTTGTCCTAGGCATGTCTATGTTGATAATTCTGGAGTCTCCACAGCTCCTGGTGTTCTGGGGTTCCTCCAGCTGGCTGCTGGCCCTGCCGCCCTGGGGCTAAAACCTCGGCTCATGTGGGCCTGGGCTCGGCTCGGCTCCTGCGCTCTGCATGCTGCCAGGTCCCAGACCTCTGCTCTGGTCCTTCCTGCAGGGCTGCTGGGCTGTCCTCAGCGGGAGGTTAGCTTCTCTGTGTCATTCTGTGGGTGCTGGGGCTCCAGAAGTTGTTCAGAGTCCCCTTTTACATAGTCTGGGGGGAGTCTGGGGGCAGAGAGGCTTGGAAGAGCTGTTTCTACTCCGCCATCTTGGCTCCGCCCCTTGAAAAACTTTTGAAAAACCTTTTTCTCTTTCTTTACACAGATGGTGAAAGAAAAGTAATGTGATTAACAATAGAAACCTATAATTGAACCGATCTAATCCCACTCCTCTGTCCTTCCTCTCTTAACCTAGCCCAGATTCTGATCACTTGTTCTTTCACTTTCTCTCCTTGTGAAGCTCCTTTAAGATCAATCCTTTGAAATTAAATGCTATTTTGCTTGTGACTATTTCTTTCCTGTTTCTATCATTCCTCTTAAACCCAGATCTCTTGTTTCCTTGTTCCTGCTTATATGCCTATTGAATTTACTTTATTTCTATATTACCCTTTTTGTTTGTGTGTTCAACCTTCTTTTGCTTGGTTCAGATAAGAGTAAGGTTCAAGAGGTTCATGTTTCATCACTATGATTATGTTAAAAAAAAGTTTCTCCAACTTTTCTTCCTCATTTCTTTGCTATTATTTCCCTCCCCCCTTTTCTTTACTCTTAATGTGGAAAAATAAAACATCCCCTGTATTTTTCTTACTTTATTCCCTCTGTGAACCTTGAAGATAGTGGGATTCTAAAGAGACATTTATTTCTTCTCTCCTTGTTACCTAAAGTAAGTGCTTTATCATCATTGCTTTATTTTCAATTTTTTTTTCATTTTTAAAATGCGTTTAACTTTCAAGTTTTTTCTTCTCTCCTATAGTATGTATTTCAAAATTTCTGTCTAGCTTCTAGGTTCATGATCTATCTATAACTGTCCTTGTAAACTGTATAGACCCATCTAAGTCACTAAATATGTTTTACCCCTAAATTATTTTAATTGAAACTGAATGCAGGGGCAAGTAGGTGGCTCAGTGGATAGAGCACTGGTCCTGGAGTCACGAGGACCTGAGTTCAAATCTGCCCTTAAACATTTACTAGCTGTGCAACATTGGGCAAGTCACTTAACCCCAATTTCCTCTCCATTAAAAAAAAGAAACTGAATGCTATATAATCATAATGATCAAACTTGCCCTTGATAAAGAGATATAAGAAAGCATCTTACCTCCCTTTTTTATAGATGTGGGGGGAGTATGGAGGTGGAGCACAGAAAATAGTATCATATTTGCTTGCTATGTGAGTTTGTTTTGCTGAATTGTTATAGAAAATTTGTCTTTTTTAAAAAATAATAGATTGCTACTTGGGTGGAAGGTAGGGGATATATTGGGATATAATAGTTAAGGAAATACAAAACATCAATAAAATTTTTAGAAAATTGAATGGAAACTGTAGTTCAGTACATTGATCAATGATCTTGAGTTTTTTTTTTTATTTTGTTTTCTCTATGAAGCTGATAAACCACAGGAAGTATAGAACATTTTTAAGCATATGAATTGATCATAAAAGGTTTCTGGAAGTAGGGGTGGGGCAAAGTGGAGGAAGGTACAATGGAATCTCAGAGTGGGACAGGGGAATAATTCAGCCTCTTCAGCATTAGCAAATTTTATTATATCTGGAAATCTCGTCAGACTCAGGAACATTACATTCATGTACTGGCAAAGAATATACTTCTCCTTTAGCTAAAGATGAGTGACTCACACCTAACTATAATGTGACAGGAAGTGTATGCCAAGGAGTGGGCAGAAAAAGCCAGTAAAGGCCATCTCTTTCCCATGCATAAACCAAGGCCATATTTTCTTGAAGAGATATTGGTCCTTTGCAGTTTAGAAGGAGGAATTTTTTTGTTATTGAGTATAGATATTGTTAAATTTTGAGACAGAAATTAAAATTAAATTTGCTTTACATATCTCTTTGTGGAGGAAAAGCAACTTTATTAATTAAATGTAATATTTTGCTAAATTAACACACACACATACACACACATTTTAGAAGATTTTGATATATTGGAAAGCCCATAGAGGGAATATCAGTATCAAAGTCTTCTCTTTCTACTGCAATAGAAAAAAAAATGGGATAGGAGACATACAAGAAAAGCCTCTGAAACACTTCTTCAAGTCCTTATTCTGGAATCTTTCTATTAACTAAGAAGGATCTCTGCTGTAACCCATGTCCTGATGTATCTTCCTGCATAACTCTGCCTACACCCATTTACCCACCCAGAAGCAGGATTTCTGTAGCAATTACTTTCTTCATGATCTCATCTGCTCTTTTAATGATCTAGGAAATTGTTGTCAACAGGGCATGTGAGTTCGGGTGTCTTGTATTTCTAGCCATTTTAGAAAGACAACCAGAACAGATAAAATTTGAAGGAAACATTACCTTGTTCTTCCTATTACCACTTATGGTTATGCTATAACTCAGGGAATAAAAGAGGACCACATAAATAATGAAAAATGATATGCTTTGAAGAAAATATTTAACACACATGCATGATGCTTGTTTAGAGAAATGTAGGAATTTTTCTTCTCAAAGCATCCAAAACTTAATAACTTTTTAGAAGATTTTTGTCTGTCTCTCTCCTCCACTTCAATCCTTTTTCTAGTATTCATTGTTTCTGGGAAGACTATGGGCAGAGAGCTTATCAGCAAATCCTGGCAATCTGACAACAGTAAAAGTATGAAACCATTATTTGAGACTTTTGTCATGGTATAAGGATAGTGTCTGAAGATACCCTTTAGGAGTGATTAAATCTCCTATGCCACGAGACTGATTGCAAAGGTATAGGGGCCAATTGCATCTCTAAGTGGAAGGAAGGTACACACTAATTGATACATTTTGAGGTGATCGAGTATAATATTCACACCTGAATTGAATTCATTCCCGGCTGATAAGTTTGTTTCAGCATTGAATTAGAACTATAAGAGGACAGGTAGGGTTTCTTTGGAACATTGGAGAGACAGAAATGTAATAGAGCTGGGAACTGACCTGGGTCCTGAGAGAGAGGTAGCTTGAGTAGGGGATGGGGTGGTAAAATCTATGCATGCATAAAGCCTTCCCATCACCCTGATTGATACTAATGACAGTTATGGATAGGTAACTGTTGGAGCCTCTCAATCATATAGCCCAAGAAGGGATAGAACTTAGACCCCTGGAAATAGAAGTGGCAGCAGCTGGAAGCTGTGGTGGAACAGTGAAATAGCCTGGGCTGGCTATCTGGAAGAACATTAAGATTTCAGGGACCAAGGCTTTTTAGAGAAAGGGGAGTGCCTAGACCATGGGACAGCAGCAACTGGAGGACTAGTTTCTGGGAGAGGAGAAGATTGCCTTAAGCATGTGGACCTGGAGGAAGAGGACAAGTGACCTAAGCCATTGATATCGTGGAGAGCAAACTTCCACTATTAATTTGAATTATTTAGACAGTACAGCTTCAATGGGAAGATAGTTGCATGTCTAGCAACCCCAATTTTGTATTCCTTCTGTAATTTGGTCAAGCCATTAGGGTAGAGCTATCATTCAAAGCATACTATGAGTCAGGCACTGTTCTAGGTTCTGGGGGTTCAAAGATAAAAACAAAACAGATATGTGCACTCTGTGTGTGTGTGTGTGTGTGTGTGTGTGTGTGTGTGTGTATAACAAAACATTCATATTGAAGTAAGTTAAAACTATATATTCCCAATAGATACAAGGGTATGTGGTATGTAATATGGTAACCAACCCTCTTCTCTTCTGTTTTGGAAATGGTGAGTATGGGATGCCTCCAGCGAAAAATGTCCAGTGGGCAGTTGCTGATATAAGACTGGAACTTTGGTCAGAGTTCAGGGCTGGATATATAGATCTACAAGTCATCTGTGTAGGAATGGTATTTAAATTCACGGGAAGAGATGAGAACCCTGGGAAGGTATAGAGAGGACTCAGAATAGAAACTGGTGGTACACTCAGGAAGTGGAATCTGGATCATGATCCAACAAAGGAAACACATTCATAGACTCTAAGAGTTAGAAAGGACCTCAGGAACTATCTCTTTCAACCCATACCTGGAAGGAATCCTTTCTGTAACATAATGTACTGCATTGTAACATACTGATAGCCAACGTTTCCTTGAAGACCTCTAAGGAAGGAGAACCCTCAAGGCAGGCAATTCTTCTTTTGGTCAGCTCTAATTGTTAGAGAGCTTTCTGTGATATCAAGCCTAAACTTACTTCTTTGCAAATTCTACCCATTGCTACTGGATCTGCCCTCTGGAGCCAAACAGAACAAGTCTAATCTCTTCCTATATAAGATAGACATCCAAATACGTTCAGGCCTGTCATTACCCTCACCCCTTTCTTCTCTTCACCAGGCTAAATATTCCCACTTTCTTTTCTCTTTGTATACCATGAACTCAAGAACATTTTACCATACTGGTCGCCGTTTTCTGGATATCTCTAGCTTATCAATATCCTTCTTAAATCATCTCTTCCAAAATTGAAAATAATACTTCAGAGGAGGTCTGATAAAGGCAGATTACAGTGGGACTATTACTTTTTATCCTTGGAAATGGACAGCCTAAGATTTTCCTAGGGGTTTTGTTCTTTTTGTATTTTTGGTTGCCACATCACATTGCTAACTTAGGTTAAGACCAACAGCCAGGAAACATCTGGGATAAAACTTGAACCCAGGTCTTTTTTATTCTGGAGTCATTTCCCAATCCACTATGCCATGGTGGAACAGACTGTGGATTTTTACAAAGGGTCAATTAGGGAAAAATGAAAGGATTTTTTTGTTGTAGAGAGGGTTAGCTATTGTTGCTTGTCCTACATTTTCAAGGAGAACCAATGACATCACAGTCAAAGTTACACAGAGTTGTCAGCCTCTCTCATAGTAAGTGAAATCCACTGGCAAGACAAACATCAGGATAACTGGAGATAGCCTGGGATGCAGTGGATGACCTTGGCATCTTCAGTGTTAACCAAGCTCTAAGCATTTCACAGTGCCTGCTTCAGCTGCCCTCGTGGCCATTGGAAAAAATTGTTCTCATCTGCCCATTCTGCTGGGGGAAATCTTCACATGCTTGTACATAACATAAATTTGTAATGGAGCCTGTCAGCATGGATGAGTGACTTCCTCCAGAATACTATTGAAGTATGAATAGGAGCAGAGGAAGAAGATTGTGAGAAGAATCCAAAGCTGAAGTTTGATGAAAGAATAGGACAAGGTAGCAAGGGGTTCAAGAGTAGAAGGCAGTGAAAAATTAAACATGTTGAGATTGAAAAGGTAGTAGTGAAACCAGAATAGCAATGATGGTCTGGGATAGCACTGAAGAATATAGGGATTTGACATGATGATGATGATGATGATGATGATGATGATGATGATGATGATGATAACGACAGAAGAAGAAGGAGGAGGAGGAGGAGAAGAAGAAGAAGAAGAAGAAGAAGAAGAAGAAGAAGAAGAAGAAGAAGAAGGAGAAGAAGAAGGAGAAGGAGAAGAAGAAGAAGAAGAAGAAGAAGAAGAAGAAGAAGAAGAAGAAGAAGAAGAATAGGAGCAGAGGAAGAAGATTGTGAGAAGAATCCAAAGCTGAAGTTTGATGAAAGAATAGGACAAGGTAGCAAGGGGTTCAAGAGTAGAAGACAGTGAAAAATTAAACATGTTGAGATTGAAAAGGTAGAAGAAGAAGAAGAAGAAAGAGAAGAAGAAGAAAGAGGAGAAAGAAAAGGAGAAGAAGAGACTAAGTGAGAAATAGGGAAAGATGGAATGATAGGAGTTTATGGTCAGGTAGGGGAATTTCAGAGCTCTTCGTCATAGAAGCAGAACATTTGTATGTGAAAATAAAACAAAGAATATGACAGTCTTCATGTTTGGCAGAAGTAGGATGGAGGTTATGTGAGTTTGAAGAAGCCAACGAACTAGAATGCTAGGGTATCTGTTGATATTTATAATTAATCTCCTTAATGTAAGGGAAGGGGTTTGGGGTGGAAAGAATATGAACTAATTGCTGAACTCCTTAAAATATAATGGAGAATGATTTGGGGTCTAGTAAATAGCTGTCATTAGGCTCAGAAAAAGGGTGATAAATCAAGTTGGAGTAAATCTCAAAGGAGGATAGGTTTCTGAGAGATGCAAGCAGAGACCAGATCTAGAACTGGCAGTGGGGAGCAAGGGACATGCCTACTTTCCCTCTTGGCACCAGTGTTTTGGGAGACACGGGAGAATATATATCCCTTAAAGAGTTTTCTTGGAGAAAGTAGGTGTCTGTGAGTGCCAGAGATGGAAGCAGTGTGAGAGGAAAAGATGAAGAGAAGTCTGTTAACATTCTCAGTGGGTTTTACAGGACACAATGGGAAAAAGAGGGAAGAGTTGGATTGAGATTTAGGAGAGAAAGGACTGAGATTAATGAAGATGGAAGAATGGGGAATGAATTCAGAAAGGATGCTACAAACTCAGGATTCAGAGAGGAAAAGGTATAAATGTTCTGGTCATAAGATGGAGATGTAGGGCTGGATTGGCTGGGGTTCTTACATTCAATAGAACTGCAAATGGCAGAAGGTGAAATCAGTTCTCTGAAATTCATTGGAGTATAAAGGGATTGTCTCTTAGCAACCCCACACTCATTTCCTTTCTAAGGGGAGTCCAAACCCTCAGGGTAGTACTGTAATGCTAGAGGTCTGCATAGATCCCTGTGTGGGGAAAAAAAAAAGAACTAGGCAGAATTTCTGGCTTTCACTAAGAATCATATCAACTGTTTATGGGATATGGCAAGTCCTTTGCGTCATTTTGCAAGATCAAACAGATTGTCCTGTACTCGATATTGTTAATTTGAATGCTTACACATGAGGTTTGGCCCTTTTACCCACATCTGTGGAGATTTAGATATGACCTATATTTTGGGATTACCATGGAAATCTGGGTGGGGCAAAATAAGCCACAGAGAGATGATTTGGGAGGCAGCCCACAAAATAAACGAGACACCAGACCACAGGATAAAGATAACGTGTCCCAGAGGTTTTAGTGCAGTTTTTACTTTTTTAAGAATTTTGGAAATATAAATGCTACAAATTTACAAAAACGTAATTTCAAAGTCCAATTATTTAAAATTTTATGCTTACTTCTGGAAAATTTAAGTAACACACTTTTATCTTTTTTTTTTTGTTTGTTTCAGTCCCTCTGATTGAAGATGGAAAATTTTGAAGAAAAATTCATCTGCATGCTCTGGTTAGCTAAATTTGAATCCAGATTAGACTTTTTCTTGTGAATTCGTATGAAAACCGTTGTGAATGAATCAAAACTTTGTTCTTTGGATGATATTAAGGCTAAGATTACAAATTAATCTTTCAGTCACTAAGCAGCAGCTGATGATTTTACAAAGTTTAAAAATCAGCCATAGTGAAGCAAAGCACAAGATGGTGTTTATGTTGTTTTTAATAAGAAATAGATGACTATTTTATTTTGTTTTGCTTTTTGGAGGGCAAATGGGGTTGATTTGCCCAAGGTCACACAGCCAGTTTTTGTGTTAAGTGTCTGAGGCTGGATCCGAACCCAGGTCCTCTTGACTCCAGGGCTGGTGCTCTATTCACTGCTCCACCTAGCTGCCCCTAAAAGTTTGGATTTTGTTTTTTGCTTTTTTTTTTTTTTTTGGAGGGAGGAAGGCAGGGCAATTGGGGTTAAGTGACTTGCCCAAGGTCACATGACTAGTTTTGTGTTTAAGTGTCTGAGGCTGGATTTGAACTCAGGTCCTCCTGACTTTAGGGCTGGTGCTCTATTCACTGTACCACCTAGCCACTCCTAGATCAATATTCTTACAATACAAATATTAATGTTTCAAATGTTTTGGGTTGGGTTTTTTTTTGGTACATTTATACTTCTAGAATAAGCATTTTTGTATTCCCAGCACTTAGCACAGTGCATGGTACTTAAAATATACTAAGGCTTTTGGGACACAGGATAAGTTGAAGCAAAGGTAGCCAGGTCATCAGACACACCATCTCTTCTGTCCTTTGTGGCTAAATTCCTTGAAAAGGCTGTTTACAATAGATGCTTCCACTTTTTTCTCCTCCTCTCCTCAGGATTCTGACCATTCCACTGAAATCGATCTTTCCGGTTAGTTGCTAAAGGCCTTTTCTCAGCCCTCCTTCCCCTGGCCTCTCTGCAGCCTCCTCACTCTTCCCCGGTTCTCCTCCTACCCCTCTGACTGCACCTTGGTCTCCTTTGCTGCTTCTCATCTATGTCACCCCTTCTAACTGAAGCTGTCCCATCAGGCCCTCTTCTTTTTCTTCCTTTATGCTATTTTGCTCATAATGGGCTGCTATCACCTCCAGTGGACTTAATGACTGTCTCTAGGATGACACTTTTTTTTTGAGGGTGGAAGGTAAGGTAATTAGGGTTAAGTGACTTGCCCAAGGTCATACAACTAGCAAGTGCCAAGTGAGGCTGGCTTTGAACTCAGGTCCTCCTGACTCCAGGGCTGGTACTCTATTCACTGTGCCACCTAGTTGCCCCTATGCTGACAATTCTGAAATCTCTTTGTTGACCTCCAATATCTCATCTCCAACTGCCTTTCAGACATCTTAACTCAACATGTCCAAAACAGAACTCATTATCTTTTACTCCAAACCTTCCTTGGTACAATAGAAGGAATCACTATCTTCCTAATCCATCAGGCTCAAAACCTAGGAGTTTTCCTGTAATGGTAATGGTAACTTGAAGAACTTCCCTGCTGCTTAATAGGCCAAATGTGATCACATGGAGCCCACAGTGGGAGGAGATTGCTGAAGGGGTGGAACAGGAAGGGTGGAGCAGGAAGGAGCAGGAGAGAGCCATAATAGCCGGGAACAAGCAGCTTGGAGACAGAGCAGCTAGCATAAGTGAGAGAGAGGGGCATTTTTGTTTAAGGGGGCCTATTTTGTTTTGAAGGCCTGATGGAGGGAAGGCTTGGGAATGTTGGTGTTTGCTACACTGGTTATGTACCAACTTCTTGGTTGCTAGGATTCGACTTCTGGTGTTGGGATTTGGCTTTCTGGTATTTGAATAAATGTTTTGGTTCTGTATTCAGAGTGGGGAGTCTTTTACATTTTGTGATTCACAACTACACCAGTATATTCATGGCCACTGTGGGTGCTGTGAATATCACATTGGCATCATACTTCCTCAACTCCTTGCTATGTTCTTTTTCCCATCCCCACATCATATTCAATGTGTTGCCTAGGTCTGTCGATTTCACCTTTGCAATGTCTCTTGAATACATCCCCTTCTTTCCTCTGACACTGCCACCAATATAGAGGCCCTTATCAGCCCATTACTGAATACCTGCTGGTACATTTGCCTGCCTCAAGCTTATCCCCACTCCAATCCATCCTTCATTTAACCATCAAAGTAATTCTCCTAAAGCACATGTCTTTACCCTGTATCCCCTCCCTTTAATCAAAATCCTGTTGCCTACAGGATCCAAAAAAATACTTTCTTTAGTATTTGAATCCCTACAAAACATCTCCCTCCCTACCTTTCTTCTTACACTTTACTCCCTGCCACATATACTTTGATCCAGTAACACTGGCCTTCTGGCAGTTCCCATGAACAAGACACTCCATGTCTTGGTTCCATATGTTTATTCTGGCTGTCTCCCATGCCTGGAATGTTTTCCTTTCTCATCTTTGCCTATTAGCTTCCCTGATTTTAAGTCCCAACCAAAGTTTCACCTTGTGTAGGAAATCTTCCTTAACCCCTCTTAATTCTAGTACTTTCCCTCTGTTAATTTATTCTTATTTATCCTATATATAGCTTGTTTGTATATGTTTGTTCTTTTTCTCTCCCATTAGATTGCGAGCTCCTTGTGGACAGGGACTGACTTTTACCCCTTTTTGTATTCCCAGCCCTTAGTATAGTGCATGGTACATAGTATGTCCCTAATAAATGTTAATTGATTGGAAAGAATACTGTACCTGGTTTTTGAAGACTTAGGTTAGGTCATGTTGTGACCTTGGGTAAGTTACTTAACTTCTTGAAGCCATTGTTTTGTAAGATGAAAATAATAAGATTTACTCTGATCATTTCATCTGGTTACTGTCAGGAACAAATTAAATACAGCAAGAATTCTCTTAACTATCAAATACTAAACAAATATAATAACATACCTTTCTATATCACTTTTAAGATTAGCATTATCTTATTTTATCTTCATTAAACCCCTGTGGGGTTGCTACAAACCTTGTTATCCCAATTTTACAGATGAAGAAACTGAGTCTTAGAGAGATTATGACTTGTCCTTAGTAACACAATGTATCTGAGTTGGGATTTAAACCCATCTCTCTTTCCTAATTGCAAACTTAGATCTCTTTGCTCTGAAATAGGTCTCCTTGACTCTAAACCCAGAACAATGTCCATTAAACCACCTGGTTGGAAAGAGACCTGGGTTTTGACTACAGCTCTTCTATGCACTGTGTTAACCTCTCTTGGTTGCAGTTTCCTCATCAGTTAAATGATGGTAGATTAGTTGACTTCTAAGATTCATTTCAACTCTAAATCTATGATCCCATGAACTCAGAATAGGTGTTTAAGGAATGGAGATGAGTATGACATTGTTGGTCCCCAATAGTACCTGAAATCTCCTGAGTGGTCTTTGACTCTTCCCTACTTTCTCATGTCATGAATACATTCAATCAATGCCCGATTCTTGCTTCCTCTCTGTTCTATTTCCTTTGCCACCATCCTAGGTTAGATTCTGATCTCTGTAATGGTAATGAGAATTTGAAGATCTTACCTGTGCCTTAATAAGCCTAAGGGAATTTGAAGACCTTCCCTGCTTTGAAAATATACCCTGCCCTCCAATAAACTGAATGTAATCACATGGAGCCTGCAGTGGGAGGAGTTTTCTGAAGGGTGAAGCAGAGCCCACAGGAAGCTGGGAGTCAGAGCAGCTAGATTGTGGGAGAGAGAGGACACACCCAAGAGAGACAGTTAGGCTAGTGAGTAAATGTTGGTTTGTGGGAAGGCTAAAGGATGCTGTGGTTGTCTGTGCTGTTATGGATTATTAATTTCTTTCCTACTATGATGAAATTGGCTCACTAACTTTGGGATTCGGTTTTATGGTGTCTGAATAAATGCTTTGCTTCTGTCTTCTATATGGAGAGTCTGTTCTATTTTGCTATCAAGTTCTATGCAGGCATATTTATAGTCACCACTGACACATTGGTGTTACAATAACCTTTCTGCTTCATAAATATACTAGCTGAAATTGCCTCTACTTTACTCATTCTCTGTTGTTGTTGAATCATTTTTCAGTTGTGTCTGACTCTTTGTTGACCCCATTTGGGGTTTTCTTGGTAAAGATACTGGAGTGGTTTGCCATTTTCTTTCTCCAATTCATTTAATAGATGAGGAAACTGAGGCAAATAGGGTTAAGTAACTTGCCCATGGTCACATAGCTAGTAAGTCTGAGGCCAGATTTGAACTCAGGAAGATGAGTCTTCCTAACTCCAGGCCTGTTACTCTACCTATTGTGCCACCTAACTGCCCAGCTTACTCTTTAATTTACCCTGTATCCAGTAGTGGGTATTTATTACCTGGTTACAAAAATCCAAGATTCTTAGCTTGGCATTCAAGACTTTTAACAAATTGGTTCAGAATTTACCTTTCCATCATCCTCCCAAACTAAAGCTAAACTGAACTGTTTAATAATCTAGCTTTTATTAAGTGTCTATGAATCCTCCCTATACCCAACACAAATCTTCCTTCCTCAGTACCTTTCTTTACATCTAACTGAAATGCTGTTCTTCAGCTCTATCCATCTAATCCCTGCCTATCCTTCAAGGCTCAGGTCATATATCATGTTCTTGAGAGGCAGAGTGGTTGAGTAGAATGACTTGGGGACTTTGGAATCAGCAAGGCTTCTGAATGTCTACTATTACTATGGCAAGTCACAACCTCCCAGAGCCTCCGTTTACTTATCTGCAAAATGGGGAGAATAAGTGAATGGAATCCCATTTGCTAACTGTTTATTATATGCCAAGCACTGCGCTCAGTGCTAGGGAGATGAAGAGAAAAGCAAGAAATGCCTGCTCTCAAGATGCTCGTGTTCTAACGGGGGAAATAACACGTACAGAAAGCTTCACTTGCAAGTTGGATAGAAACTCCCCAGTCCTTATGGTCAGTGACAAAAAGGAGATGATGAGGCACCTCCTTTAGTGTGATTTCCATTGATAAAATCACACCGATTTGTGATGACGAATCATTTGAAAGCTCAGAGCACTTGGGCGGTGAGCACTTTCTGAATGTCGAGGAGGGAGGGGCTTACAGCATCTGTGGGAGCAGTTGGTAATGCTACTGATAGCACTCACCTGCATAAAGGGATTTTGTGAAGATCAAACGAGATAGTATGTGTTTGCTTTGCAAACCTTAAAATACGGTATTATGATTGCATGTATTGTTATTGTTATTATTACTATTATCCTCAAAACCTACAGATAGAGGTGATCTTTCCTTCCTGTGACCTCTCAAGCATTGTGCCTAGGTCTCTTATTAAAATAATAAATAAATAAATATAATATAAATATAAATATAATATAAATAATAATAAATATATAATATATTATATAATATAATATATAATATAAATAATAATAAAAATAATATAAATATAATATAATATAATATAAAATAAATATAAAATAAAATAAATAAATAATTAAAATAAATACCCAGTATTATAATTATCTATGGGGGCAGCTAGGTGGTGCAGTGAATAGAGCACCAACCCCGGAGTCAGGAGGACCTGAGCTCAAATCTGACCTCAGACACTTTACACTTATTTGTGTGACCTTGGAGAAGTCACTTAACCCAAATTGCCTTGCCTTCTCTCCTCAAAAAAAAAAAATATATATATATATATATATATATATATATATATATATATATATATATAATTATCTATATATGTGTTACATCTCTTTTGGACTGTCAGTTCCACTGGTGCAAGACCTGTTTGAACCTTTCTTTTTTAGGAGGGGGTATGGGTAGCAAAGCAAACTCACTTAGATATCATGGGTCAGAATCAATTCACCTAGATTCCATGGACCAGAAGCAGACCATATACTGGGTATCATTCACTACCCCCCCCCACTTTAATACATTTTTATAAAATGAATTCTAGGCATGTAATTGGTCATTGTTAATTGCTTGAATGTATTTAAGAGGATATACCAAGAAAACCAATATATTTTCACACATAATCTTATACCAAATGTGACTCAGGTCAGATTCTGGGAACCTGAATCCATGATCCTCCCCTCTTTTCTAATCAGCTTTCTACTAGTAGGAAAGAGTAAAAACAATAAAGAATGGATGAAGAGATTTTTCTTATAAGTTGGCTAATTTTTGGGAAAAAACACCCATTCAGTGGAAGTGTTTTAATTGCACATAATAATAAACTTCCTCTTCTTGCCCTGTTTCCATTTCTATCCCAGTTCTAGCCTTTACTGAGTATGCTTAAACTGTTGTTTTGTTTTTCCTAATTATTTTTGTGCAGAGCAAACGACTCAAAAAGACTCTCTAATCTAAGAGCCTCTTGGCCTTTGCCGTCCATATTCCATTATGGTCTGGCTAGCAAACGCAGTAAGATGTACTGTCTGGGGACATTCCAATAATCCCCTTACTTTACATTTATACTTTTTTTTCCTTCTGTGGATCTGAATAGTAACATTCTCGTCACGGGTCTTCCAAGTGCCTGTGCGGTAAGTTAGGGAGCTCGCTGCTTAAGCAATGAGGGGAGCTAAGCTCATCTAAGTACTTATTGACACAGCGGCTCTTTTCATCCACTCTAACTTCCCTTTCCCCCTCCCCCTTACTCATTACAGCTAAGTATGGTTGAGAACTCAGGGCTTGAAGACAAGGTCTGACTCATGCATGAGTCATAAACCAAGAAATTAGAGGCGATGTGCAGCTAAAACACAACAGAATAACACAGTATATATTTAAAGCCCTTGATTCTTTACCTCACATTAACATAACACTTAGAGGTTTACAAAGATTTTTACCTGTATTATCTCAATCGAACCTCAAAACAATTCTGTGAAGTAGTATTCTAATCTTTGGGATAGAGGGTGGGAAACTGAAGCTGAGAAGTTACATACCTTGTCCAGAATCACACAGTTATTAAATGACTGAGACAAGATTTGAACCTGAGTCTTCTTGACTCCAAGTTTAGGACCTAGTATGCCTTTTAATGACTATGTTGCATTTCTGTAGAACTTTTAGGTTTACAAAGCACCTTCCTCCCAATTACCCTGTGAGGTAAGAAGTATATTTTTATCCCCATTTTACAGGTAAAGAAACTGAGATTCAGAAATTAAGTAATATTGTTCTAAAAGTGATCATTCTGAGGAATGATACAAAACATTTGAATTACATGTTTTTGTAACTTGTTATAAAGTGAGATCTGGCAAGTCTACCAATCTCACCCTTTTCAAAATAGGAAGATAATAGATCTGTAGGAGTTTTAAAATGATTGAACTTTGCCATGATGGATGAACCAAGGCAGAACAGCAACAGATTCCTACAAAGCAATCCCTGATATAACTGATCATAAGAAAACAGCTTTGTAAAAGGAATGATACAAGATAGCTCTAACTTCAGATGATAGCTCTGAAGATGACAAGAGGATATATCAGGCACCCAAGAGCTATTGTCTGACTCCAGGGAAAGTATTCAATCTGGAAAATAATGAGATTCTCTTGCTAGTAATTATATTCTTTATGATAATCTTTACTAGTTAAATTTATGGATCTTGTGTGCCTTGTGTGTGATAAGGTTGAAGCCTGCCTTCCGTAAGCCTATAAGATGACAGCATGTTACTGTATTAATTTATCCAGCAAGAGTAAAATATCTGAGCTGGCTCTTTCCTTAAAGTATAAACCCAGTAGCAACCTCAGTAACACTCTTGCCATGCATGAGAGAACCTTCCAAAAAGGCTTCAGTGCCAACAAAAGTACTCAGCCTGCAGATGTCTAGGCTGAGCCCCTGCTGCCAGGACATATGGCTTTCAGCAATGGTGCTGAGCAGTTTAAACCCACATTGGCTAGACTAAGAAAGTTACTAGAGAATAATATGGAATATTGCTCAGGATGTAAAAATTATGAAACCCATTGTTCTAGAGCCCGAACCTTACATCTGAACTTTTCTCTCTTGGGCCATAGCTTTCCTTCTCCTCTTCCTGTTCCTGCCCTCACCCACCTCAGCACACTGTGGTCCCATTTTCTATTGGCATTAAAATGGTACTTCTACATGGTTCCCCCAAATCTCCTTATACTTGCCCTCCAAGATATGAGGGGATTGAAGGGGAAGTCTCTAAAGCTTAAGTTTATAGAAAAAGAATATGGAGAACAGAGAAGGGTGAGTCTGGGATACAGGCCCTGGAAATGGACTTTAACATGGGAAATCAGGGGAAGTGGAGGAGCAAAGGCTGTCCTCCCCAGCCTTCTTCCCAGCTATCGGATGACTCCCAGTACTCCTGTATGCAAGTCAAGGCCCCCAGTCACTTTTATCTGCCGTCCTCTTAGAAGTCAGCCAGTTCAAATTCAAGGACAGTAGCTGCTTGAATCTGATCCTTGCAGAGTGCTTGAATGGGGACTCAGCTGACCAGTTCCAGATGGAAAACTCAGCTCTTCTTCTCCCCTCCCTTCCCTTCTCCTCCCCTTTCTTCCCCTCCCCTCTCCCCCTAGTTCCTCTGCTCTTATCCCTTTTCCTCTCCTCTCCTCCCCTCCCCCATCCCCTCCTGTTGCCTCACTCAAAATGAAAACTATAAAAGGTCCAAGGTCTCCCAATGCATCCTGGGCCATCTCCACTCATCCTGATTGCTTTCTGGCCCCTGGACCCAGATGACTCTGGAGGAGAAAATGAGACTGGTGACTTTGCACAGCCCTCCCTCCCTCAAATCAAAGCCCATTGCAAGTCATGTCATCATCTCCCTGATGTCATGGTCCTCTTCAAGGACAAACCACACACAAGCAGCAGTAGAAATGCTGTAGCATCTCCCCACCCACATTGTGACCAACAGCAACTCTGGCTATAATGGTAGTCAATAGAAAGAAGAGACCCCCAGCTCCATGTACCACTGTAGAGATTTCTTACCTCCTTCGTCCTATCACATGCCTTTCTACCAGTTTCAACAGGACCTAATGTGAGAATCCAGGTGATGATTGTGTCATGATTTATCTCTCTTTCTCTCTCTCTCTCTCTCTCTCTCTCTCTCTCTCTCTCTCTCTCTCTCTCACCACCATCACTTTTAGACCCAAATGTAAATAATAATTCAAACAAGGTATGGGATAAATTATAAATACAAGATTCTAAATTTGTGCTAATACTTTCTCCATAAAACAAAACAAAACAAACAAAAATAGAACCAATATCACCTTCATCCTTGGGAGGCTCCTTTACATTAAGTATTTCTGACAGTAATGCTCATCCATGAGCAAGCATACTCCTTAGAAAGACCACTGGCTCTGCCAGGTTAACAAGTCAGCTGCCGGGTGTTGTCACCATTTCCTTCTCCAGCTCATTTTACAGACTAGGAACTGGGGAAAGGGATCTAACTACAGCTGTGATGTGTCTCATTAAGTCAGTCAGGAAAACATTCAATTGCACGCTCTTTTTTTTATTCAGTAATGGTTTTATAAATAGTTTTATATCAATGGCTTCCCATTAACCACACTTCCCACTCCCAAACTCTGCCTAGTAACAACATATAATTAACAAGCAAATTGAATACATAAAATCAAAAAAGTTTTTCTACAAACAAATCCAATAAAGCCAAGTTTGAAAGGGAAACAATTAACTGGGAAGAATCTCTGCAGCAAGTTTTTCTGATAAACATCTCATTTCCAAGATATATAAGGAAGTCATTCAAATTTGTAAGAATAGGAGCTCTTCTTCAATTGATAAAATAGTTTAAGGATAGAAACAGCAGTTCTCAAGGGAAGGATTCAAGGCTATCAATTGCCACATGAAACAAGCCTCTAAATCACTAGTAATTAGAGAAATTGTAAGATACTACCTTAGGCTCATCAGCTTGGCAAAGATGATGGAAAAAAAAGAAAATTGTAAATATTAGAAGGACCGTGGGAAAATATGCATGCTGATGCACTGTTGGTTGATCTATGACTGGATACAACAATTTGAAAACTGTTTGGAAATTAATTGGAAATTTGGAAAGCAATTTGGAATTATACACAAAACTTACTAATAGTTACCAGTTATCCCACTGATAGGCTTATACCTAAAAGAGATCAAGGAAATAAGAAAAGCTCCTATACATACAAAAATATTTGTAGCAACTCTTTTTGTGATGGCAAAAATTGAAAACTCAAATGGTGACCATCAAATGAAAAATGACTTAATAAATGTTGATATATAGATATGATAGAACAGTATAATATTACATGAAATGAAGAAATAGGTGATTTTAAAGAGACATGAAAATATTTTTTGAACCAATGTAGAACTAAGTAGAAGGGAATGAACATTTATATAATGCCTACTATGTGCCAGGGTACTATACAAATATTTTCTCATTTGATGGTCACAACAACCCTGCAAGGTTCGTAATGTTATTATTCCTATTTTATAGTTGAAGAAACTTAGGTAAATAGGAGTTAAATGACTTGCCCATGGTCACATGGTAAGTGTCTGAGGTGGGATTCAAATTCAAGTGTGGCACTCTGTGCATTGTGCTATCTAGCTGCAGAACCAGTAGAACCATTTATATTTATTACAAATAATATAATATTTATATTATAATATCAATATAAAAACAACTTTGAAGAATTTTATAAAATGATGAGAGCAGAACCATAAAAACAGTTTAAACAAAAACTACTATAGACAAATAACTAAAATATAGACAAAAAACTATAGGCCGTAACTATAGACAGACAATTTTGAAAGTTGCAAGAACTATGATCAATGAAATGACCATCCATGATTCCAGAGGACCAATTAAACATGCTAGCTCCCTCCTAACAGATAGGTATTAAATTTAGGGTACAGAATAATATTTCTAAATATATAAATATAATTTAATTATAAATATAATAAATATATAAATATAATTAATAAAAATAGGAGCTTTTCTTCAATTGATAAAATAATCTAAAGATAGAAACAGGCAGTTCTCAAGGGAAGGACCAAGGATATCAATTGCCATATGAAATAATCCTCTAAGTTACTACTAATTAGAGAAATTGTGAGATTCTACCTTAGGCTCATCAGCCTATATGTATAGGGGTATCTAACTATGTATATATATGCATATATGTATACATACAAGTGTATATATATATTTCATAGAGATAATGAGAAAATGTTTTTACTTGATTATACATCTTTATTATAAAATTTGTTTTCTTTTTTTAAATGGGACTAGATTAAGAGGGAAAGAAGATAGATTGATTAAATTAAAAAACTAAAAATAAAGAGGTTGGGAGGGGGCCCTCCAAGTATGGAATATTGCATAATACTTTCATATTAGGCAAATGCACCATTAGCTTTGCATAACTGTTTTACTTCATTTCAAGACAGCTCTTATAGACTGGGGGTGGGTAATCTATAAATGCTTGTAATGTAAAAATAATATACATCCATAAAACTTTTTTAAAAAACCCTATATTTGGATTTCTGACAACATATACCTTATACTTCACATAGAGTACCACACCAATATTGACAAGAAGCAGGTCTGTTTCACTATTAGTCCTTGGAAATCAAAACCAAATACTCATTTAAGATTAAATCAAATATCTCTGAAATTAAGTATCTGTTTTGCATACTTTCTCATGCACATACATGGCACTCGCAGAGCAACACTTGGCTCATTTTAAGAAGTCACTGGAGGAGAATTGAGAATTGTATTTGTTGTTGATGAGCCTAAAATATTCACATTCTTAATTTTCTATAAATTGCATTTTTGAAATAGAACTTCTTACATTTATGCAAATTAGATGACTTCTAGAGAGAATTTATTTGAGGGACAATCAATGCCTTAGTCTTTTCTTGTGTAGCTGAATTTCTTGGAATATCTGTATTCACATTAGCATTTCTGTCTGTGTCTCTGAGTGCCATTATGCCATCAAAAAAGCCCTCAGACTGTTTGTTACCTAGATACCCACAAATATGCTTGGTCTGTTTACATTAATGTGAAGTTCCTTCCTTGTCCTTAGAAAACCAGGTCATTCTTCATATTAGGAAAAGCATGAATCCTAATTTGTGGTGCAGCTTTTGACTGCCAGGAATACAGTTGCTTACTAAAAGTCAAGCCATCCTATTGAGGTCCTGAAATGGTTGTGCTTTAGGAATAAGGATACAGAGCTTTCTATAGCTAAATTTGTGTTGCAAAGTATGCTCTTGGGCATTTTCCTAAACAAAGATTCCTACAGGCTAAATCAGGGAGAGTAACATCTGCACTTAGCTATAGGAGTCAGGAGTCAAAATGTACTGCATTCTACATACAGCTCCACCTAATAATAGAGCTTTTGAAGGGTATCCTTAAGCTTAAAGGAAAGACCAAGGGAGAACAGGGCAGAGCAGGTGCTGGGTTGATGACAGTTCTGCTGTGACATCTCAGAGGGCTCTGTAGTCCAAAGATAAGACTGTGATCTTACTGAAAGGGCCAGTCAGGAAGTTTGCCCCCTTAGAGCTCATGCCATTACTTCAGTCAAGGGAGACTCAGTGGCTACATCTGATCAATCATGTATGCTCATCACCTTCCAGTCTGTTTATCCTTTCACGTCATCCCTCTAATGTTGACAGCAGGAAAAATATCTTAGTAAAGAAACATTAAGTCATGTTAATAATCATGCTATGTTTTCATCTTCCCCTCCTCCCAAGCATCATCCATGTCCAGAGGATGTTTCTGCCAGAAAATTATATCTAATCTCTGTCCTTGGCCTTGAGCTCCTTTCCTTAGCCAGTTATTTTCAGACGTGTAGGCCAGGATATGTTGGGATTGGTTTTCACTGGGGTAAGAGGGGAATAAAGGCAGCTGAAACTGTGTGAGAAAATTAGGATCAGTTTTGGGATCAGAGATATTTAGAACCAGAAGCAGCCTTGGAGGCCATCTAAGAACAATGTGTTGTTGTTCGGTCATTTCAGTCGTATCTGACTTTTCATGACCCTCTTTGGGGCTTTCTTAGCAAAGATACCAGAGCGGTTTGCCATTTTCTTTTCCAGCTCATTTTACAGAAGAAGAAACCAAAGCAAACAGGGTTGAGTGACTTGTCCAGTATCTGAGGCTAGATTTGAACTCAGGTCTTTCTGACTACAAGACTAGTATTCTATCCACTGTGTCACCTAGCTCCTGTATAATAATAATAATAATAATAATAATAATAATAATAATAATAATAATGTCTATAGTTATCACTTTGTGCCAGACCCTGTGCTAAGTAAGGCCCTCTACAAATATTATTGGATTATCACAACAAACTTGTAAAGTAGGTACTATTTTGCATTTTATAGTTGAGGAAATTGAGGCAAGTCAAGATTAAATGACTAGCAGCAAGCAAGCTAGCATACCCAGGATGACTGCTAGCACAGGGTCTTTGATCTGTTTTTTTAAAGGAAAGCAACTCAAAAAGGGTTAGTAATCTTAGTTTAATCAAACATATATCATTTACCTCTTTCAGGGGGAAAAGTCAGCACCCTGAACTTTAGAGAAACAAACAGAAATTACAAGTAGATAAAAATACAGACAGAGAAAAATAACACAATTCAGTCCACCAACAGACAAGGCTTCCAGCTATCTGACCATTGCATACATAGTTAGTTATTAGAGAGAGAAGCACCAACATCTGGGTTTTCAAAGCTGGGGCGGGGGGAGCGGGGTCAGGGGGAGGGGTCAACAGCTGCCCAGAGTCTCATCTGGCCAAATCACACAGCTCTTTCCAAAGTAAGCCCCAAAGCAAAACCTCACCTCAGAGGTATATATAGCCTTCTCTGGGGTCAGAGAACATCACAATCCTCATGACCCTCGACTACAATGACTTACCCAAAGTCACTCAGCGTCTTAGGCCAGATTTGAACTTTGACTTCAGACCCAGCACTCTGCACACTGTGCCACCTAGCTGCCTTTAGTTGAATCCCCTCATTTTACAGATGAGGAAACTGAGGCCTAGAGAAGTTAAGTGACTTGTCCATGGTGTCACAAGTGACAGAGCTAGGATTTGATCTTCTAGGTTCTCTGTGTCCATCACTCAGTAACCTCTCTACCAGTGGAGTTCATGAAATTCACATCTACCACTCAGTCAAAATCTTGGTAGCTGTTATCTATAGACCTTTAATTTAATTTAATTTAATACCTGGCTCACAATTTTTCTTTTCTCCCCAAATCCTGCCTTCATACTTGGTGATTCACCCTCAAGCACCCAAACCACTTAGTTCTTCAACTTACTTGCTTTCCATGACCTACTCCTCCCCCTCACCTCAGCCACATAAAAGATGATCATGCCCTTGCTCTTGCCATCATTCACAAATACACAACAGTTCAAGAGTTCTGAGATCCTTTCTGCCTTCCTTTACTAAAGCCTTTTTTTACTTTTCATTCACACCATGACCACCAATCACTTGGCCCCTCAGTTTTTTCCCCAGGCCATCTTCCCTATACTTGCCATTCTCTCCTCTTTTCCCCATCTTGATCCCTTGATGAACCATTTTTAACTCTACACAGTCATCTTCTCTTAAATCCATAGTCCCCTGGTCCCCTTATCATATCTCTGATTACACCCTTTTATCTGCTGCCTTCATTTGTACACATATGCTATTAAATGAAGGAAGAGAAAATTATATAATTGTTCTCATTAGGTCTTCTACAAATTAATGTTACATAACCTCATATGGGCCCTCATTGATCAAAGGCAATCCTATTAGCTCTTCCAGACCTTTTTATCCCACCTGAAACCTCCCATGGCTTCCCCTCCTCATTTCTCTCTCAGCTGAGAATCTTGCTTCATACTTTGCAGGAAAAAAATGAGGCCCTTTGTTGTAAACTCTCTCTTCTCCCCTTTTCCTCATTTCCTATCACTCAGATGCCTTCTGCTACCATTTGCTCCTTCACCTGTCACATGAAGTGGTGGCCTTACTGCTCACCATGGCTAACCTGTCTACCTGGACAAGCGATCCCATTCTATCCCATCTCCTAACACATCAGACCACTCTATCATTTATATTCAACCTCTCCTTGTCTACTGGTTCTTTCCTCATTGCCTATAAACATGCCATGACATCCTAAAAAGGAAACAAAACCCTCATTGATCCTTTTTCTATCCCCAGTAACTATTGTCCTACATCTCTTACTTCCTTGGTGACTGTCTACAACTGGGGCCTCCAGATTTTCTCCTCTCATTCTTTTCTTAGTCTTTTACAATGCAGCTTCTGACCATTGAAATGGCTAAATCCAGTGGACTCTTCTCAATTGTCATTCTGTGTCTTTTGACACTGTTGATCACTATCTTCTTGATACTCTGTTCTTGCTAGTTTTTAGGACCTCATTCGCTCCTGATTCTCCTCCTGCCTATTTGATCTTTCCTCTCCTTTTCTGGATCCTCATCTATGTCACATCCGCTAGTCATAGGTGACCTACAATGCTCTATCCTAGGCCTTCTTCTCTTTGCCTTCTATATTTCTTCACTTGGTGATCTCACAAGCTCCCAAGGATTTAATTAATTAATTTATATTAATCTCTGTGCTGATGATTCTCAAATCTACTTATCCTGCTCCCACACCACCTGCTGACCTCCAATCTCTCTTCAGCAGCCCTTCAGACATCTTGAATTGGATGACCAGTAGACATCTTAAAGTCAATACTTCCAAAAAGCAACTTGTTATCTTTCCCTCTAAACCCTATCTTCTCCTAACTTCCCTTTTACCATAGAGAGCAACATTACCCTTCTAGTTCCTCAGGCTTGCAACCTAGCTGTCATTTTTGATTTCCCACTATCTCATGTGGCCATATCCAATCTGTTGCCAAGGCCTGTTGATGTCACTTTTGTGATGTCTCTTGAATACATTTCTTTCTGCACACCCTTATTACCCGATGTCTGAACTATTACAATAGTCTGTTGGCTGGTTTACCTGCATCAAGTCTTTCCCTGATCCAATCAATACTTCATTCAACCACCCAAGTGATGTTCTTTTTTTTAATTTTTTTTGGAGGGGGGAAGGCAAGGCAGTTAGGGTTAAGTGACTTGCTCAAGGTCACACAACTAGTTAGTGTCAAGCGTCTGAGACTGGGTTTAAACTCAGGTCCTCCTGACTTCTGGGCAGGTGCTCTATTCATTATGTTACCTAGCTGCCCCCAAAGTGATTTTCTTAAGGCAAATGGGTCCAATGATGGTACCCTCCTGCCTACTCAATATATAAACTCCAAAAACTCTGTTTTCAGGATCAAATACAAAATCCTTGGTAAAAGTGTTCAAAACCCATCATAACCTAGTCCTCTCCTACCTTTCCAGCCTTCTTATACCTAACTCCCTTTCACACATTCTTTGATCCAATGACACTGACCTCCATGCTGTTCTTTGAACAAGAAATTCCATCTTTTGACTCTGAGCATTTTCTCTGGCTGTCCCCCTGTACCTGAATGCTCTCCCTCATCATCTCTGCCTACTGGCTTTCCCAACTAAAATTCTATGTTCTATGGGAAGCCTTTTCCAATCCTTTTTTTCTTTTTGGAGGGGGAGGCAAGGCAATTGGGGTTAAGTGATTTGCCCAGGGTTACACAGCTAATATAGTGTGTCAAGTGTCTGAGGCCGAATTTGAACTCAGGTCCTCCTGACTCCAGGCCTAGTGCTCTACTCACTGTGCTGTCTACCTGTCCCCCTATCCTTTTTAATTCTAGTGCCTTCCCTCTTTTAATGTTTTCCTATTTATGCTGGATATGGCTTGTTTATACATATTGGTTTGTTGTTCCTCCCCCGTTAGATTATGAACTCCTTGGGGGCAGGGACTGTCCTTTACCTCTTTTTATATCCCCAGGGCTTAGCACAGTACATGGCACATTATAGTTACAATAAACAATTATTGATTGACTGACTGGCTGACTGACCTGAAGTGGTCTTTTGTCTCCAAAGCCAAAGTTCTTCATCATGCTCCACACTGGTTCTCAAGGTCTCTTGCTGCCAGTACAGTGTATATATTTCCCACAATTCCTTAAGGTCTTACATGTTTCCTGGGTTCTGATTTTCTGTGGATTTCATCCTCTTTTCTAGTTCCAGCTTGGCTTCTGACTCTACCTATGTTTCATGTGTTTGCTATTTCCACAGTACCAAATATCTACCTAGCCCTTCTGACCTGCTACCATACTCTCTGGCATGACAAGGGAACTTTTCTGTGTTCAAAAGATTTCCTAGGCAAAATCTAGTAAAGAGTCAGACACATGGGATAGGAAAATGATGATATCTAGTTCTTCCAGGATGTGAACCTCCCAATATGGAGAGCAAGATTAAGGTCCCTGCTCTGTTGACTTGTAATCTCTATGCTCTTGTCATTCTTGAACTTCTAATGATCAGAACCGGGGTTAGATGATCATGAATTAAGATCATAGATTGAGAGCTAGAACTATGTGAGAAGTCATCTAATCCAACTTCTTCATTTTCACTTTTGAAGCTAATTGATATTAATATAATTTCATTCAAAGTTGTAAAAGCATAATTATGGAGAAGGGATATTGAGACACAAGGAGTTTTCCCATTACATACATACATATACATGTACATAAATGTTATATATATATATATATATATATATATATTCACATATATGTATGTCTATGTAAACACATATATGTAATGGGGGTGTTCAGGAAACTCCTTGATCTGCTGGACCAGGGCTCTTCCCATGGAGCTGAACATGCCCCTTCCTAAAGGATATCTGTGACCATTAGTTCCTGTTTCGTCCTTATGTGTCCCTGTGACTGGTAGTTTTATTGGTAACCAAGCCAGGAAACACTGCATATTCTGTGTGTTATAAGGAATGAGGAAAGGTGACTTTCAGGCTCTATTTAAAAAAAAAAAAGACAGTTTCTCTGTTGGAACACAGCCAGTGCTAAGTCTCCCTTAGATTTCTTGACAAGATATTGGGGAATGGGGAGAGGAAGTTCTTTTCCCTCTGCACTCCAGCAGCAATGGTGACCATATATATGCACATTCCAGTGAAAACATGTACTTGCCTAAGAAAGAGCGCAACTAGAATTTGTGGTTGGACAGATTCTCCCCTCCACCACTTTTGGAATAGTTTGACAACTTAGTCCAGTTCCTACATAGCATTGGACCTACCAAGTTTGTGTCTAGATGCAGCATGATGGCCTGGTAAGTCCTTCCTTTGGGCTGCAGTTCCAAAGGTCATTCTTTGCTCCTCGGGACATCAATGCTATACTGACTCTAGAAAGCAGGCTCTAGAATACTGGGGTGTAGGAGTGACCTCCTGCTTGCTTTTCATGCTTATCAAGTCTCCTCCATTCCTTTCATTTGGAACTGAAAATATCAAATAGGCAGGTCAAAGATAGAGACCTATTTCTTGGAACCAGATAGCCTCAGAGAGGAGAAACAAACCCCAAGGCCTTTCTTCCTCAGCATCACCTCTCATCAGATGCCCACTAGGGCACAGCTAAAGACAATGAGGTCAAGTCTTGGCCCAACTTCCATCCTACCAGCAATACTCCTTCTTATTACATCACTGGTTGTGTACAATGCTGATTCATTAATAACTTAAAGACATATTGTATGAAAATTTCAGCAGAATATTAAAAATGAATAAATTATGTGGATACACCAATCACAAGAATCACTCCACCTTTCTTCCCCTTGCTTATGTCATCCTTCTTAGAGTGGCAAGCACTGCACCCCTCCCTACCTTCAAGCAAACCAAAAAAATTCAGAAGCTCAGTTCTTACTCCATTTGTTTGCAGGTAAAGCTAGCAATAGCTTTTTTCACTCTAGGTCTTTCCCACTCATGACAAAAACTCCTGGAGATTTACATTCAGTCCTTTGGTGTACCATGAGAACTCAGAGGACTACTGATGCTCTCTTCCAACTTAGTATGGGCTCTGAAAGCAGAATACATCTGGGGCTGAAATCTACCCAAAGCTACCATCTCCCAGCCTTTTCCCAGTGTAGTCATTGTGTTTGTGCCTTTGTCCTTTCCATTAGATTGTAACCTCCATGAAAATATGGATGATTTCATCCTTCATGTTTTTTCCAGAACCTACCACAATTTCTAGCACATAGTAGGACACTTGATTGATTTTACACTGTGATGGTGCAAGAAGTGTGTTTCTGTGCAGGATTTTCTTCTATAAGGCATAAGCAGTATTGTGGTTTTGTCAAAGTAATAACACTAGAGGAATTCACAGGCTCCACTGAGTGAACACAATTCCCCCACTGTCCTTCAGTTTAGCTTACCTCTCTTTTAAATTACCCACGCCTTCTGCTTTTTTCAATCATCAGCTTTCTGTTTGTGGGCTATTAAATCTACTTATCTATTTTATGTATGGCATTCCTTGTTTCTCAGAAGAAGGTAAGCTCCTTGAGTGCAGGGGTTATTTTTCCTTTTATTTTAAAGTTGCATCTAGCCTAGCACATCGCACAATTCAGGTGCTTAATATATATTTGTTAAATTGAATTGACTCAAATACTCTTTGAGATTTAGTTGCTAACTTTACTATGTGACATTTGGCAAACTACAACTTCTTTGGCCTCAGTTTCCTTATTTATCAACAGACATAGTAATACCTTCCTTACTTGCCTTGCAATAATATTATGAGAATCAAATGAGAAAAATGTACATGAAAATACTTTGAAAATTATGAGTGCTATATAAACATTAGTTTTCCTACAAAGTTTTATTTTTGTTATCACCATTAGAATCCCTGTTCCTCACAAATAGGGATTGTTTTGTTGTTTGCACTTATAATTCCAGCTTTTAGCATGATGCTTGGCCCATAGGAGGCATTTAAAAAATGCTGCTTGATTGATTGATTTTATTTTGTAGTCAATCTACCCAGGAGTAGGAGCTTATTTAAGGACACATAATGCCATATCTGCAGCCTATTTACATGGTATATTGAAATGTCTCTTTCTTTTTTGGGGGAAATCATATCTGTAATTCAAATTTCAAATACTATGATATCCTTGTACATTAATTTTAGACTAGACTTCAGACCCTTTACAACTTGGTAGATGGTCTTTGAGGTGCTTTTGTGGAAAACATTCATCACTTGGTGACCAAGTTCTGGTGAAGAGTCTCACTGGGCTTAAAAGAGGCTTCAGATGATAAACTGGACAATGGTTAGAATGCCAAACTTGGAATCAGAAACACCTCTCTTTGAATTCTTAGTTAGCTATTTACTAGCTGACTTGTGATGTTGGGCAAGTCACTTAACTTCTATGAGGCTCAGTTTCCTCATCTGTAGCATGAGCGAATAAGATTTGAGAACCTTAAAGGTCCTTTCCAGCTCTGAATCTATGATCCTATAGACTTATATTTGAAATCCTTCCAACTTGGTTGAATCTGCCAGGACTTGTGTTCTCTTGGCATCACCTGCAGAAACCTCGGGCCATTTCAATGAGGCACTGGAGAAAGACTATACTGAAGGCTATAATGCAGTATATATTTAAAATATTTTTATATTATAAAATTATAATGATATGGTTCTGGAGAAAGACTCTCTTGGGGACACCAGAGTGATGAATTAGCAGAATTCTAGAGATGTGGGGTAGGGCTGATAATGAACTGAAAAATCTTATTCATTGAAATCAGGACCAGAAGTTAGCTTTTCCCCACAAATGACTGAAGGTTAAGGAAGCCCCCAAATAAATAGGTGCTTAGTGGACATCAAAAAGGGAAAGCATGTTTTAAAACATAAAGATGAGGAATCTATTTTTGGTTGTCACAGGGAATGGATGTGATGCATAAAGACCCAAGGGAAGAACGGTATCTGTCATTTGTCATCAAGGCTATATAGCCAGTAGAGAGTAAAATAAGATGCTGCTGCCTTAGAGCAATGGGTATGGGAAGAAGTTGAGTTTCAGTGAGAGGGAGCAGTCTTAACAACAAGGTTAGGGGAAATGTTTCTGGTATCTGGAACCAGTCAGAAAGTAGATCAGCAGCATGGGTAGGATTTCTCTGGACTAAAAGACTTCTAGAAAAACTTTGGAAACAATTGCAAAGTTAGTAAAAAATAACCTGAGGTCCAGGAGAGGAATCTTTGAAGACAAATAGAAAATTGCTTTCCTTTTGGGGGACTGGGGCAAATGCAGAAAAAGTATCCAGGAAGCAAAGCATTGGCTATGAATGCCCCATGGCTACTTGGAGGAGCTAAACTGGAACTTAGGATCGTAGACCCCAAGAGCAGCAGCAGGGTAGAAGGACATTGTAGATGGAGGCCATGGTGGATAAGCTGAAGATAAGAAACTCGATTCTGAGAGAGATTTTGCAATTTTGCCAATCCAAACCTGCTGAGGTTGAAAAATTGTCTCATATCTAGACCAGTTCAGAAGCCTGGACTCAGCAAAGCTGAGTTTCTTCATTGAAGCTCTATACATCCCACATGCAGCCCCCCCTTTTTTTTTTGGATCACCTTAGTTTTTTTTAAAATAAAATTGCCCCTTGTGCTGCTTGTAGAGTCCTCCCAGTAAGAATTAGATGTTTCCACACCTAGGTCATTAAAACAGGGGAGTAGTGCTTCCTCTGGAGACCAGGTGCAGGTGTGACAGCAATTTGGCCAGGTCGAGAATACTGGAGTTTGGAGGCTGCTGGAGCAATGAACTGGAACAGAAGAGGGATAGAGTTGGAACCAGCTGTGGACTTTGCTCCTTCCCACCTGGACTGATTCCTCACCCATGGGGGTAGAGAATAAATATTTGTTGAATGAATCGATGAGTGAATTGCTTCCCTGACCCCACCCCATATACAGTGCCAATGCATGACTGTGCTATATAACTATGGGGCAGACTCTAAGGTATTTTAAAGGTTTTTTTCATTACTGCCTTCATGTATCTACAAGTTTTTTCAGGTCTCATATAGCACTTATTTTTGATAATTCTGCAATACACTTGTCATGTAATATTAGGTATTGTTTCTGTCTGTATTGGTATCTGGACTCCTTACTGGACTGAGTTTCTTGGGGGCAAGGAAAAATACAGATAAAGTGCGCTTAGAACAAGCTACAGAATTGTTACTTTCAGTTGGAAGAATCAGGAGAGGCTTCATGGAAGAAGTCCTCTCTGAGGTGGGCCAGGATAAATGAGAAGGGTTTCTGTCTTTCTTTTTAAATGTAGCAGCCTCTTTTGTTAGGACTTTTTTTCCTATTTTGTCTTCTCCAGGTTTCTTTCTCCTTCTCTCCTTACCTACTTCTTAAGGTCTTATATGTTGTCTCATTTCTGCTCATCCTATAAGATATTTATTTTTAAAAATTATGTACATATATATATAATTACATAATAGATGTATATCTATTATGTATTTATACCAAATGCACATATATATGCATATACATATGTATATGTATGTATATATAGCTTTCTAACCAGCAAAAATCTGCCTTCTTATCTTCCCGTCCCAATTTCCCACCTCCTCTTGAAAACTATAGAAAAACAAACCCTATTATAAACATGTATAGTCAATCAAAACAAATTTTCACATTGGCTGTGTTCCCTTCCAAAAAAAATGGTCTCATTCTGTACTCTGAGACCTGCACCTCTATATCAAGAGGCAGGTAGCATGTTTTATCATTAGTTCTCTGGAATTGTGGTCAGTCATTATGCTGCTAAGAGTTCCTAATCCTTTCAAAGTTGTTTGCTTTTACAATACTGCTATCATTGTATAAATTATTCACCTGGTTCTGTTCCCTTTGCTCAGTATCAGATCATGCAAGTCTTCCCAAGTTTCTCTGAAACCACCCCCTCCATCATTTCTTTTAGAACAACAATATTCTATCACACTTATATATATATTGTAACTTGTTCATCCATTCCCCAATTTATGAACACTCCCTTAGATACCAATTCTTTACCACCTCAAAGACCCATTTTTATTCATCCTTAGAATTTGTTTTGCTTGAGACTAATCCCTCCATCCACCAAACCTCCCTCTAAGTCCCACCCCCCTTTCACTTCTATTTCCCTGTTGAATGAAAAGTATATTCGTATCCAACTTTGTGCAAATATATGTAATCATCCTTCCTTTAACCATTTCATATAAGAGAAAGCTCAGGTGTCAACTGCTTTTTCTACCCCTTCCTCCTTATTTATATAGATGTTTACTTGTTCATCCTGATTTTATGAGATAATTTTCCTTAACATTTTTTCCCTCTCACTATGGCCCCACTCAATCTCCCCCATTTCTCTTTCCTTTCTCTTTCCTTTCCATTCCTCTTTCTCTCCCCTTTGTATTCTTCTCTTAAGATCATCAAGTCATAACAAAATCATTTCCAGACCTTGTCTAATTAGACTCCCTTTTTCTCTCTTGAAGTTGATAGAGCTCAGAGGGGACATGTGTCATCTTCCTCTGTTAGAGTTGTAAGTAATTTACCCTTGTTTAGTCAATTATCACTGTTCTTCATGTTTACTTTTTTTAATGTTTCTCTTAACTCCTATGTTTGAATTTCAAAGTGTCTATGTAGCTCTTGTCTTTCGATCAGAAATGCTTGAAAATCCTCTATTTCATTAAAGACCCATTTTCACCTATGTAGTATTAAATTCAGTTTTGATAGGTAAACTAGTCCTGGATGCAAACCCATATCCTTTGTCATTCTGGAATATAGTACTCCAAGTTCTCTGATCCTTTCTAGTCATGTCTGATAAATTATGTATAATTCTGATTTGGACTCCTCAGTACTTGAATTCTTTCTTTCTGACTGCTGCTGCATTTTTTGTTGACCTGGGAGCTCTGGATTTTGCCTATGATATGCTTGGGAGTTTTTATTTTAAAGTTTCTTTTAGGAGGTGACTGGTAGATACTTTCCATTTCTACTTTGTCCTCTGATTCTAAGAGTTCTTGATAGTTTTCTTTTAAGATTTCTTGAAATTTTATGTCTAGGCTCTTTTTTTTTTGGTCATGGCATATGGAGTCCAATCATTCTTAATTTTTTTCTCTTCAATCTGCTATCCAGGTCGTTTATTTTTTCTAGGAGATACCTTATATTTTTTTTTTCTATTTTTCTCATCCTTTTGACTTTGTTTTAATATTTCTTGTTGTCTCATGATGTTGTTGGCCTCTGTTTGGTCCATTCTAATTTTCAGGGGTTTTTGTTTTGGTCTGAGCTATGCAAGTTCCTAACTTAGGTTTTGGTCAGAGCAACAATATAATGCTGCTGAATTCAATCTCCTATTAGCCAGCTGGGAAGTTCTGCTGGTTCAGAGTTTTGGACTTGTAGGTATCTCTTTGTTATAGGACTTCTGCCCTGGTTATTTTTCTGTAGGCTGGGCTACATGTTAGAAATGAAATCCTGTTCTACTCCTGGGATCTGAGCCAAACCACTGCAGCTTGTGTCTGAACTTCCTCTTTTCTCTATACACCACCCAAGGTCTCCCTATATGAGAAACACAGAACCCTTCCCACCCCATGTTCAGTTCCTCCTCTTGGCCCTCCTTGGATCTGTGACTCAGAACTAGGTAGTTGCCAGTTGCTACCCATCCTTGTCACAGTATGGCAGTATGGATCTGGGGTACCCTGGTATGGGTCTGGCACCTCCTCTTACCCTGGTGCACAACCTTTCACTGACTGTAGGAATGCTCCATCTTTGGCCTGGTCTAGTCTCCAGTGTCAATAGACTTCTCTGTCTGTCTCCCTATGCTGACCCAGGCCACACAAAGGATCCACTGTGACTTTTTTCTGGATTTTCCTATAGGAATTTGAGCTGGTGAATTTTCTAGGTCTTATTGGAAATGTTTTGTGGATGAGAACTCTGCTATGCTTCTTCCTGCTACTCTGCCATCTTTCCTCCTTCCCCAAAAAGATTTCAATAGGTGTGAATTTTACAAACTCCTACTATACTCTAGGTTCTATAAAGGTAAGGACAGTGTCTCAAGTAAATGTGTAGTCCACTCATTTGGCATTGAAGGCCAGGTCTGACTCAAGCTGGCCTCATGGTTTAGGTTCAGGATTAGAATGAAACAAATCATTCAGGTATCATCCAATATTTAATAAAAAGTTTAAAAAGGATACTCAACAAGTATCCAGCACCAGTTCAGGTAGATTGTAGCCATATGGAAGTGTATCTGGTCAGAATGCTATGCTGACTCTGAGGGCACGTCTGCCAAATCTGACGGGCACTTGATAGACTATAGGAGCTTACCATAGATTCCTGAGCTGAGTGGAGTGGCCTGGTAAAAATGGGCACGATTGCAGCTGCCTCCAAAAAGCCTGAATGAAGATAGGACACCTTTAAACTACAATGGTTAGGAATGAGTAACAGCAACAAAACAATTGAAAATGTATGATGTAGGGGCAGCTAGGTGGCACAGTGAGTAGAGTGTTGGCCCTGGAGTCAGAAGGACCTGAGTTCGGATCTGGCCTCAGACACTTAATGCACACACAAAACAAAAACCTAGCTGTGTGACCTTGGGCAAGTTACTTAGCCCCAACTGCCCTCCAAAAAAAAAAAAAAAGCAAATGTATGATGTAAAATTAAAGAACGAACATTGCCCCAGAGAAGAAATACAAGAAGACACAGCCTGGGAGCCCTGAGAGATGGGAAAGTATGCTTTAGAACCTTAGGTCTGGACTTCCCAGTTTTTTAAGGAAAATATAGCCTAAGGACCCTAGTAGATATTGTTCTTACCACAACTAGCTGCATATTTCTCCTCTTAAGACTCATAAAGCATTTTGTTTTGTACAACTGAATGCATTTAATGTGTAAAATAGTGTATTATAGGTATCTGTGTTATCATCTGATTCCCCTTTTAGAGGGTAAGCACCCCGAGAGCAGGCACCAGGCCTTATTTAAGTGTTTTATCTACTCCCAGTGTCTAGCACAGTGCTCTACATACTTAATGTGCTCATTAATTGTTTGCCATACATTTTTATATTTATAAGGATAACTAAGGACAGTAAAGTCATGTCCTCACTTGATTTTTCCTATCCCACTTGTACTTTTTTCTTTTATCTTAGACCAGGAGAAGGTAATTGGGAAACCACTTATTTAATTTAGGATAGACTCTAATCTCTTTGCTGATGACTTGACCTTCAGACCTAGACCTCATTTTCTCATGGATTTTTCCTGATTATCTCTATAGAGAACAAGGAGAGCTTTTTGCTGTACCAGAGAAGCCCTGATTGTGACAAAGAGGCTTCCATCAGACTGGTCAGCTGAGAATATAAAAACAACAGAGCCAATAACAATGAAATTGTGGCATACCAGCATTCAAATGGGAAAATGCAGCTGCTACAGCTGGGAATTATCCACTGGAGCCATTCCTGAGCCCAGCAATGCAGATAAAAAAAACCAAACCAAAACAAAAACCAAACAAATAGATATTTATCATATCTTTTGGTTTTTGCAATGACCAAATTTCTGCCTATTTGGGGAACCTAGAACTGCCCCCTGACAAAAATTATCGTGTTTCTTTGTATATAAGCATATATTTCGTTTTCCTACTTAGGTTCTGAGTTCCCCAAAGGCAGAAACCGTGGTTTTCCTTAAATTTGGCTCCCATTCTTTCCCCACCAAACCTAAGGTTGTGTTCTCTGTCTGGTGAGCATTCAGTTGTTGATTTATTCAGATCATGTGTTCCATGGAAGGTCAATTGGGGGACTTTTTTTTTCTGTTTTAGAATGCATTTTTTCCCAGATGCCTCTCAGTCCAATGTCAACACCCTGAAGCTCTGAAGCTGATGACAAAGGAACAGAATTATTTCAGTCATTCTAAGGGTGCAACAAGGATACCAGGAAGGCCCAGGCTGCTTGCATTTGTGAAGTAAATCATAACAATGTTTCCAGACCACCTTTTTTACCTAGATTTTTTCCAGTCGGCTACACTACTCCAAAGCCCAGATTCAAGACAAGAGGAATGACCATCCATTCTCATGGGATATCATACTTGCTAACATCAGAACATTCCGAGAAATTTAAAATGTACACCCATTATTGCCATCTCATTTAAAGAGAATTTGGAATTCTACCTTTCATTTATTTAGAAAGACTTGGGATCTATAGAATTTTAGTAAGAGGCAATGTATTCTTGTGAATATAGCTCTGTCCTCGGCCAGGAAGGTGGAGGGAGCATCAAGTCCTATCTCTGAAATACAGTGTCTGTGTATATAAATATATATATATATATATATATATATATATATACAGTGTCTGAAATACAGTGTCTGGCCACATCACTCAACTCCAGCACAGAGAGTCAAATACAAGGCCCACCAGAGTTTAGCCTGATCTAGATTAAAATGTAATTGGGAAATATTTAACAAAATAAATAAAAAAATAATAAAAATAGTTAATAGTACATTTTAAAACTAAGTCAGTGTGTGGACCAAAGGAATCCTTAGGGTTTAGTATCCCTGATTCTATTTGAGGTTGATGCCACTGATCTAGGCAACTCTAAGACTCCAAATTGCAGACAAGGTGCTGATTTGCATTGATAGAGGGAGTTTCCTCCCCCAGGAATTAATTCCCTATACTACAGAAATCCTTATCACCATAAAATCTCATGCTTACCTTAATCTGGCTATATGAAAAAAAATTAAAACCATGTCTTCTATACAATTTTTGTGTTCCTTTCCTGGTGCCTTCTATAGGGAAAGGCCATGTGGTGGAGTGAAGAGTATGAGATCTGAATCCAAAAGTCCTGGGTTCAAATCCTAACTCCATGGTTAGCTACCCACATGATTTTGGGTGAGTCATTGAAGGTTTCTGAGCTTCACTGTCTTATCTGTTGGACTGGACAATCTCAGTCTTTCCAGCTCTAAACCTAAGGCATCATAAGATGCCCCATTTTTGTATATGTGGGCAGCTAAGTGGACCTGGAGTCCAGAGGACCTGAGTTCAAATGTAACATCAGAAACTTACTAGCCATGTGACCCTGGGCAAGTCATTTAACCCTGTTTGCCTTATTTCCTCATCTATAAAATGAGCTGGAGAATGAAAAGGCAAACCACTCCAATATCTTTGCTCAGAAAACCCTAAAATGAATACATTTTATTACATAAATTCAATTTAAGGGGCGGCTAGGTGGCGCAGTGAATAGAGCACCAGCCCTGGATTCAGGAGGACCTGAGTTCAAATCCAGCCTTGGACACTTAAAACGAAAACTAGCTGTGTGACCTTGGCCAAGTCACTTAACCCCAATTGCCCTCCAAAAAAATAAATAAATAAATTCAATTTAATGTAATATTTCTTTAAATGGAGCTTGGGTTTGTGTGTGTGTGTGTGTGTGTGTGTGTGTGTGTGTGTGTGTGTGTGTGTGTGTTAAATTTGCAATTTTGAATTTATCTAGTTCCTTTCCTTTAATATTAGAGCATGACAGGTCTCTTACTATCACACTCTGCTGAACATAATCGAGCTTAGTCAGACACATCAATCTAAGGGTGAACCTCATTAGATGTGGGACCATTGAATTACTTGGCCTGAGAGAAGGAAGTGAATCAGCTATGGCGCAAAACAGTCGATCATTTCATAGTCCCCTAAATCAGTCACCTAAAAGAGGACTGGAAGAAGTAAGGTCATACCTTTTCCTTGAGGGAATTTTAGGGAGTTGATCTAGCAGGGTGGGGCAGCTGCTGTAACTGCAGACAAAAACAATTAAGGATTACCCAGGCCTCTCTTTCTGAGGCAGGTTCTAGACAGAAGCAGACAGAAGCAGGACCTCAGGCAGGATTGACTCATTAAGCTGGTTAGAGCTTAATTGTTCTTGGGGGATGGACCTGATCTCTTTGGGGCAGAACAGAGGAGCTGTGAAGGTCAAGTGCTCCTGAGTAACTTTTCATGTGTAGCCATGTTGGGTTTCCTGATTTAGCGCTATCTTTGAGGAAGTTAGTTGTGTGACCTTTGTAGAGCCATGAAAGTTGGGAGTTAGATGAGATCTTGGTCATTTAATCCCTCATATAGGAAATGAATCTCCATAAATATATGCCTGACAAGTGATTGTTTGAGCAGCTCGGTAGTGCAATAGACAGAGCCCTGGGCTTGGAGTCAGGAAGACTCATTTTCTTGAGTTTAAATCTGGCCTCAGACACTTGCTAGCTATATGACCCTGAGCAAGTCACTTAATCCTCTTTGCCTCAGTTTCCTCATCTCTAAAATGAGTTGAAAGGAATGGCAAAGCACTCCAGTCTCTTTGTCAAGAAAACCTCAAATAGACATGGATCCACCAAAACAGGTCAAATCAAACTAGCTTCTTTCCTTTTTTCTTTTTTATATATTTAAAAGGAATAGCAAGTTATATATAATAAATTTGCAGCTTCACATGCAATCATCTTTTTTATTATACTATATTATGGAAATGCTTGTTTTATTCCCTAAATTAAAAATTAAATATTTTTTTAAAAGATTATTAATCTGGTAGATGAAAGGAATTCTGTAGATATAACCAGCTGGACACGGCTGAAATGACTGAACAACAACAATTATGTGCCAGGTACTATTCTTTAAATGTTCTTCAAATATTATCTCATTTGACCCTCATAACAACCCTGGAAGATGCCATTTATTTATAATTATATTTATTTATTTATCACCATTTTACATTTGAGGAAAGTGAATTAAGACAACGGTTAAATAAATTGCCAGGGTCACATAGTTATTATGGCCTTATTTGAACTCAGGTCTTCCTGATTCTAGGCCTGACTCTATTTAGCTGGCACATAGTAGGAAACAAAGAAATAGATGCTTATTTCCTTCTTGCCTACCAGCAAGTGGTGATGTTTCTTTTAAGGCAGCCCAGGAACACATTAGCCTTACATACTGAGTGTATAATTTACCAAAATTCCCAGATCTTTTTCAGAAAAAAATTGCTTCGCAACCATGTCTCCCTAAATCATGAACTTGTGAAGTTGTTTTTTGTTTTGTACTGAAATATGACTGTACATTTATCCTTGATGAATTTCATCTTATTAAATTCAGCCCAGTACTCAAGCCTGTCCAAGTTCCTTTTGAATCCTGACTCTAACATTCAGTATGTTAGCTGTTTATCCCTCTCACCTTTGTTTAATCTACAAGTGTGATGAACCATGTTGCTTTTATCCAGTGTTTGATAGAAATGTTAGCCAGTGTGAGCCAAATTGAGATTCCCAGGGTACTCCACTGAAGACCTCCTATTGCAATGACTCCTCTTTGAGTCAGTCCATTCCACAAATTCTTCATTCAACTAATTGTATTATCATCTAGACTTGCTAGATGGTGCAGTGGAGTGAGTGCGGGGCCTGGAGTCAGGAAGACTCTTTCTGAGTTCAAAGCTGGCCTCAGACACTTTTACTAGCTGTGTGACCCTCATCAAGTCACTTAACCCTGTTTGCCTCAGTTTCCTCATTTATAAAATGAACTGGAGAAAGAAATAACAAACCACTCCAATTATCTTTGCCAAGAAAATCCAAGATAGGGTCATGAAGAGTTGGACACCACTGACATGACTGGACAAGATAACACATGGTCATCTATCCCATCTCTCTATCTTTTCCGCAAGAAGAGTATGAGAAACTTTATCAGATCTTTGCTAAAACCTAGGTAAATTACATATAGGGAATTCCTTTCATCTATCAGTCTAATAATCTTTTAAAAAATGATTTAATTTTTAATTTAGGGAATATAAAGCATTTTTATAACATAATATAATAAAAAAGATGATTGCACATGAAACTGCAAATCCATCATGTACAACTTGCTATTTCTTTTAAATATATAAAAAGTTATCCAAAAAAGGAAAAGAAATTAGTCTGATTTGACCTGTTTTGATGGAGCCATCAAATGGACTCTTTGTGATCACCACTTCCCTTTCCAGATGTTCACTGTCTCTTTAACAGTGAATAACAGGGAATTGTTACTCAGAATAAGTGAGGAGATAATAAAAGAGCACATTTAAATAACAGAATTTCCAAACTATAGCCCAGGAATTGAAGCCAAATTCACTGGCTTATAGTTTGTAGACTTCTCCCTTTTAAAAAAAATGGGATGACTTGCCCTCGTCCAATGTTGTGGAACTTCTCCTACTTTCTTCAGGTCTTAGAGTGGCTTAGCAGTCATGTCTGCCAATTCCTTCAGTGTCTGAGGATTAAAGTCAACTGGGTGAGGGGACTTGAATTCATCATACTATTTCCTTACTTATCTTGGGTATCAATTCCCTGCTAATCATTTTTGTTCTGTCATATAGTTCAAAAGGTACCTCCCTTTGGCAAAGAAAACTGTCATGTTTTGGGACAGTCTATAAGATGTGTAAGGTCTTGGGAACAGAGGAAGGCTTGGGCAATGATTCTGTGTCATATGATTAGTCATTGCTTTGTTCTTGAAAATGTCTCCCGAGTCCTCCCCTACTCTCATACTCTGTCAGTGAGTGTCACTGCTCATGGGTTTCTTGAAGTTAGCGGGGAGGAGCCTGATAGATAGTAGAAAGATCACTGGAGTTGGATTCAGAAGACCTGGGTTTGAGAACTGACTCTGCCACTAATTCACTGTGTCACCTTGGGTAAATTATTAAACTTCTTTGACTTTGTTTCTCCATCTTTAAAATAGAAGTAATAATGCCTCATAGAGTGTATCACACTCAATTTTGGAGTCTCTCCTAATCTTGGGTTCAATGGGTTCAATGCTTTGATTAATCATAATTATGAAAATAGAACTTTATTTACAGAGCAGGCAGCAAATCCAATAGCAAAGCATTTAATTAGACAGAAGAGCACAGTAAATAAGAGAAAATAATCAGACAACAGATTCATTCTTAGACCCCCATACACAGATATGTACAACCTTTTATGGGGTCCTGAGAGATTATAATCTAATCCTTTAATTCTCCCTAATCCCCCCAGACTCGTAGCATGTTGGGGGAGGTTCACAATTACATCTGATGCTTGTGCACCTAGTGATAAAAAGCTTAGGCTCCAATGCCATCTGCCTCTTGGAAATTGGTGGAGGCCCCTCAAGTTCAGCAAATGGAGATCTGCTAAAGCTTCAAGGGAGAAGGCTGGAAAGGGATTCAGCAAGAATTTATTAAATGCTTGCCATGTGTTAGGAACTGTACTAAGTGCTGGGAATACAAAGAAAGGCAAAAACCAGTTCCATCTCTCAGCATACTCCCCATCAATCAGTGCTTGCCTTATGATACAGCCTTTTTAAATCCCCTGGGAAACACAGTTTTGAGAATTTCTCACAATGAGAGATGCTTCCTGGGCTTCAAGCATTGTGGGAGATGTAGGTGAACTTAGAAGGCAGTCCAATATGAAAAATAGGAAATGTGAAAAATATGAAAAGAACTTTGTAACTCTACAATATAATATATAAATATAAGCTATTATTAATAAATGTACTTAATTTCAGTAAGGATGGACCCTACTTTCTTTAAATATAATACATGGAAATCTAAACTTATGAAACAGATAAGTTTAGGGTAACTTCACTTTGCAAAATTATTCACCAGAGGCTTCTTTTCTATAGTGAACTCCTCTAATATATATAAACTGATTTAATTTAAAAAACTGATTTACACATAACTTTTTAGCACTGTCTCTAAGTAAAGTATGATATACACCTGGTTTACAGTTTTGTGAACTAGGTAACCTAGAGAGTTGTTGTACTATTTAAAATTTTGAATTACATGAGAAAAGTGCCTAAACTTTCCATACCTTTTGATTCCACGACTGGGCACATATAAGAAATTTTTTTTGCTGGTATTTTGAAACTCTCACTGGCTCTGAGGAACACCTTTGCACCAGCCAACTTTTATAGGCCAGTTAAGGAAGAGAAGAGAGTGTTCTGAATGTTGGTCATTCAGAGATGGACCTTGGATGTTCCTGGGCAAGCTGTCCTAGTTGCTGCCCCCAGCAAGGACTAATGAGTCACCTTCCACACACAGCCAGAGAATGGATAAGAAATAATTGAAAACAGAGGAGGGAAAGCATGAGGAGCTTATAAAACTTTGAATGTAAAAGACTAAATTATATTTTTAGAGTTTCCTCTGGACCTAAATTTTAGCTATTGAGTGGGGTAAAATTGAGTGCAGAACAATAGCTCTTGAGCTGTTCAAGACGCAGCAGCTGAGATCAAGAAAGGAAATGGGGGCCTCACAGCTTTTAATGTTTTACTGCCTGCTTTTTAAATGAAACCAGAGCCAGATGAAAATTTAAACTTCACAAAAAAACTTGTCCTGCTTTTCCCTGTTCCTTAAGTCACATCTTGTGTCTACAGAATGATTCTTGGGTCTATTAGAGAAGAAATTGACAGATCCTTGTAAATATGAAAAATGAAGAGTCTTGACCATCTCCTTCTTAGAGCACTTGGGCCTATGTATCTGCACTGTAGTGAAATCTCCTGACTTGTAGCCAATGGACTCTGTAGAGAGTATCCATTCCACTCTAGGGAGGTTACTTTCCTTTATGTAAGAATTATGTCCCAGAAGATTGTGTGTAAATTGAATGTGTATATGATGACAGACTGGCCAATGAGAACCCAGTCCTTAAGAACTCTTCCAGATGCATTCACCCAGTCAAATTCCTTACAAGTGAAGTATAGCCTATAGAATGGTTGCTCTCTTGATGCAGGAATACAACACTTTGGGTACTGTCTTGATCCACTGCTGGACTGATTTCCCTCTGCTCAATTCTAGGGCTGCACTAGTATGTTACTTGAACTCACTTCAAATCCCATATCTAGTTTCCCTCAGAGGCTGGCAAACTGGTATGGGCTCCCCTTTCTGAACCTCTGGCAGCTTGCACTTCTGGTCTTTCAAATATTTATAAGGCCCCCATACCAAAAAAAAAAAAGGAAGCATATTGGAAGTGGCCCCTTTGGCTTCCTAAAAGACCATATATTCATCAACCTCATGATAGTTCTGGGTGAAAGAGGTCCTGAGGCTCTTCTTCCACCTGAAGGACCACAATAATTTGTCCTTTATACTCCAATGCCACAGGAAAAAGCGAGCTGAATTTGTCTTGGTTAGTGCCTTTTGTATGCATACTCAATTTTGGCTTTATAGCTAATCAAAATATCCTTCTTTGTCACAGAATCACTGGACAAGAAACAGTCATGGAATATTTGTGTATGACCCAGAGTGAAGAGCAGGACCTTCTACCATAGGCTTGCCAAACATCTACATGAGGAATTGCATCAGGCACAGCACACTGTGCATACTCCTAAGGATTAGACTCTCATTAGCCAGTCCTCTGTTACATTTGCAAATCGAATCCCATTTTAAATGCAGAAAGAAAAGGTAACCTATCCCAAGATAAAAATGTCCAGGATTAAAGGTCACCTTGTGAGTTTGTGAAGTCCAAGGCTGGAGCTAGCCAGTGGCAAGGAAAGCTTCTTCATCAGAGAGTCTGGTCACCTCCAGGACAGTTGGTAAAGGCCTCATTGATTGCTGAGCAGGAGTTGTACCAGGAGTTGTTTGGACAATGCAGAGCTAAAGTAAAATGCCTAATGAGCAACCCTGAAAACTGTTTTATGTTCTGATGAGGTTTAAGTACCAACCTCCCAGGGGATTGTACTGTCAAGTTTAATCATTAGATCTTGATTTGGTTGTGTGTGTGTGTGTGTGTGTGTGTGTGTGTGTGTGTGTGTGAAATGTATGTTTGTGAATAGTCTATGGTCAGCATTCCTTTGTGTGCATAGGAATAAATTACTGGGTCCAAACATGAGTCACATTGCTCCTTGAGTAACTTTTATATTCTCCTTTTTTTTAAAATCAAATGCGTTATTAACATCTAGTTTACATCATTCATTTCTGCAAGATTTTGAGTTAAAACTTTTCTCCCCATTTTTTCCCTACCCACCACCCCAAAACAGTGATCCCACTGGATATCCCCTCCTCCAATCTGCTTTCTCCCATATCTTCTCCCATACCCCCTCTAACATTCCAGTAGGACACAGTGGATCTCTATGCCTCAGTGTCTGTATGTCTTATTTCCCAGTTACATGTAAAATAATATTGATAATTGCATATATATGTATATATATACATACATACATATGTATATATATTAAACATTTGAATTTAAAACTTTGAATTCCAGATTCATTGCCTTTCTCCCTTGCCACCTACCCTTACTGGGAAGATAAGCAATTCAATATAGGTTGTACATGTGTAGCTATGAAAAACATTTCCATAGTGGATATGTTGTGAAAGACAGACTATATTTCCCTCTATCCTATCCCACCCCCCACTTGTTCTATTCTCTACTTTGATCCTATCTACTTCTCTTATTTGCTTCTTAAGGTCCTCTATGGCTCTTATTTTTTTTGAAGCTTTTGGTGCAGGAGTTCTGACTTTGCTATCTTCCTCCTGATCGTTGCTTTGATCCTTTTTGTTCCCAAAATAGAAGTGTAAAGTTGGATTGCTCTGCTTGTTTTGCTTCCTTTGCCTGCTCATGTTGCCACTCAATTACTTGACTTTGGGGCTTTTTGCCACAGTAGGGCTCTGCCACCAGACAGGGGAGCTTCATCCCAGATGCTGGGGTTTTCTCAGCTGCCGAAGGTGTTAATTGGGTGCCCTCTCTGAAGCCTCCACACATTCTGGCAAGCTGGTCACACACCCCAGGACTTCCACCCTAGATCCAGATCCAAGCAGATTAAAGCAAGAGCAATTACCCCTCAGACTGGTCACTTGGTCCCCCTACAATCTGCAGGCCAGGAGCTGAAGCTGCCATGTGAGGGCAGCTGCACAGCCACTGTACCTGAGCTGCTTCTCACTCTGGGGGCAAAGGCCGATGCACTCCCAAATGACAAGATCCCAAAGTCCAAACTGCACTGATTCTCACTTTGTCCTTAGCATCTATGGGTTGATAATTCTGGAATCTGCCACAGCTGCTGGTGATCTGAAGTCCCTCTAGATGATGGCTGGGCAGGCCCACCCTGGGGCTAAAACCTTCAACTTGCATGGGACTGGGGTTGGCTTCCAGAACGCTCTACTGGCAGCTTGCTGCCCGCCTGCCAGCCTGCCGGGATATTCTCAGCAGGAGGTTAGCTTCTCTGTGTCATTTTGTGGGTTCTGTAGCTCCAAAGTTTGTTGAGAGACCTTTTTTTTTTTGTTTTTTTTTGTTTTTTTGTCTTTTGAAGGGCAATTGGGGTTAAGTAACTTGCCCAAGGTCACACGGCTAGGTTTTTGTTTGTTTATGTTAAGTGTCTTAGGCTGGATCCAAACTCAGGTCCTTCTGACTCCAGGGCTGACCCTCTACTCACTGCACCACCTAGCTGTCCCCTCAGAGAAACCTTTTACATGAATTGGAGGGGATGTTAGCCAGTGCCAACTGGAGGCCCTGTTTCTACTCCACCATCTTGACTGTGGTCACCCCTCCCATATTCTCCCTTTTTGGGAAGGCTCTGTGATATAGCCTAATTTGCAGTGAATAGAATCAGGCTTGAGATGCTGGGGCAGGGGTCTTAATGAATTGGAGATAGCAAGAGCAAGGAAACTAACCTTTTCTTATCTAAGTGGCTAGGCTACCCCAGGAACTGAACTCAGGCCAAATCATCTAACCTAGATTCTTTCAGTGGAAAATGGAGTGGTACAAAACCCCAGCTCTGTGGTCCAGAATTGGTTGTACAAGGCTTTTTGCATAAATCTGGATCTGTATATATTAATTTTGTTTAAAGCAAAGTACAGTGGTATTTCCTAGGGTTTCAGGAAAGATGGCAGAGTAAAAGGATTAGACAAGGCAATTAAAAATTACTTTTTCTGATTTTTTTATTGTCCACTATCGCCCACCAGAAAAGCAGATCTCTCTACAGCTGAAAGATGAGTTTGGATCCTTTAAGGTCCTTGAGGAACATAGCAGCCATGCTACTCCCCAGATGGTCAAAACACTATAAAAAAGCTATCAGGATATAATTTTCCTTAGCCATTTTTACTCTCTCCAAAGTGTACTATCACAACATAGAAGAACTTGGAAAAAATTTAGTATCTTAGTATACTTAGTATAAGTTTAGTATACTTAGTATATCTGAGCATACTTAGTATAAACTTAGTAACCTAGTTCCATATCATCATGTGGAATTATTATATCATTGGTGTGATATGTATCTCATCATTATATCATATAGTACTGTTGTATCATCACTATATCATTATGGTTTAGTGGAAAGAGCAATGAATTTTGAGTCAAGGAGCTGGGTTCTAATCCCAGCTCTGTTACTTCTTACCTATGTGACCTTGGGAATGACAAAGAAACACTCTTTATCAGATGAGGAAACTGAGGCACAGAGAGGTTAATTGACTTGACCAGTGTCACATAGTACTTGGTAGCAGAGCCAGAGCTAGAACCCATGTGTTCTGATTCCCAGGCAAGTGATGCCCTTGCATCACATTGCTTTTCTGACCTCACTCACAAAATTCTACTTTTCCTAGTTTTTACCTTGTGTTTGATAGAAAGTGCACCCTCTCTTCACCACCTGTCTTGTTCCCCAACATCTATTTCCCAATTGCTAAACACTGAACCGATATTCCAACAACCTCCATGCCTGCCCTCTTGATTTGGAATATTTTTCTACCCTCCCCTAACTGCTACTACCCCCTTCCTTTCCCAACTTAGAGTGCACTGTCTTTACTGATTCAACAACCATATACAAAAGTATTTACCTCTGAAGTATCACTTTATAACCATCAAATTAGTAAATATGTAAAAAAGGAAAAAAAAAACCCTTAATTATTGGCAGAGCTTTGGGAAAGCATATGTACTAATTCACTGTTAGTGGTGCTATAAAGAAATATGGAATTAGGATTACAGGAGTTGGAAGGGAGATTAGAAGTTACCTAGTCTAACCCCACTCATAATAAAGGAGGAATATGAAGGCCAGAGAGTCTATGACTTTCTTGTGGTCATACAGGTTATCTAACATATGCAAAGTTGGTTTTTTATTTTCAAAACAAAGATATTTATTCAAATAATATGGTGGGAAGAGTAGCTATATAGCATTCCCCCCTAAATCTGGTGTACACTTCCACAAGTACATAGTGTTTTTAGAAGAATGAGCACATATATAGAATACAAAACACTGGTGGTGAGATTCACAGATAGGAAAGACTAGTGGTTAAAACCAATCATGCCTGTGACCCTGAGGAGCCCCAGTGTCCTTTGCCTTCTCATAGTGTCCTAGTGCTACTCCTCTGGTGCAGTGGCCCTACTGGGCAAATAGTTCTGTTGTAAGATACTATAGCTGATGGGATTGGGAAGACTGAGGAAGGGGAGAGAAATAATTCCCTCTCCTCCCTGAGAGGTGTAACAGTTACCATATTCCTTAAATCTGCCTCCTGCCTTAACTCAAGTACAAATCTTATAAATTCCAATTAACAACCTCCCCATCCTTTAGCTAAAATTATAATTTTTTAAAATGTGGGAAAAGTGACAAAAATAGGATTTGAAACAATTTCCTCTGATTCCAAATCTAGCATCCAATGATGTAAGAAAAGTTAAAAATTGATCCTTTTTCTTAGTCATCTCTCTACTGGGTCAGGCCTTCCCCAAGGAGATTATTAAGAGAAATAAAAGATCTATCTAAAAAATAGTCTAGAGCAACATTTAGTAATAGTAAAATTTGGGTGATTTGGGAATGGTTGCATAAATTGTCTTCTATGCCTGCATTGGAAAATTATTCCATAAGGAATAACAAATATGAAGAATTAAAATACATATTAAAAGCTTATACTCAGGTCTGTGATCTCATTAATTTTAGTGTTTCCTCCCCTGATGTAGATTATAACCCATCTATGCCTGTCTGCCTGCCTGTTCTATGTGACTCAATCATTTTCTCCCATAAATTCACCACAAAGGTTTACCCAGTGTCCTGGAGGTCTTCCTTCCTTTCACCTGATATTACTAGGATGCCAGTAGAATACTGACTGATCCACCCATCACCCCTCATTCTTGCCTCATGACCAGCTCATCTTCATTTTCCATTATATCCTTACTTGATCCTTAATTCCTGTTTATCTTTGCCTCACATTAATTTTTTTTACAGTTCCCTCAGATTCATCATGAGCATCTCCATTTTCATGTGTCTGGTGCTCATTATTGATTATTAGGCAAACAATGTATCTCATGTCAAACTGCCAAACAGCAACATCATTAGGATGTTGGTATTATTACATGGGAATGTTGGGATTATTAAAGAAGCTTGGCAATTTCCCAAAGGCAATCCAATTTACTCTCCTCCTGTTCAACTCTGGGTTCAACTTGTCCCTCTGTACTGTCTGTTCCAATATCCATGTTGACAAGCTCCAGAGGGTGTCTATCCAAATGCATGTTGAGATCTGGGCAATAGACATTCTTCATCCACTTGGTTTTCCTATATGGATTATTAATCCAAATTCCTTTGAGTATTTAAAGATTTCTTCCAAGAGGCTTTTCAGCATTTAGGATATTGATGCAACTCACACAATGTCTTTTGCAAATGGGAGCATCTGGACACACAGATGTATTTGACCAGTTATATGAAGTCATATATTCAGAATGAAGAACACAGAACAAAAAGAACATTATATATGTTAACTTCAGCTATGTAAATTAATACATTATCATAAGACAAGAAAACTTAGACTAAGCCCAATAGACCACTTCATGATTGCTACCACTTTATTAAACTAAAAACACTGTTTTCCTATCTTTGAACAAACCAGTAAGCAAAAAAGAGTACTATCAATTTCACTCTTGGTTGTTTTGTTTACTAAGTATATTTTATTTGGGAATTGCCTGTGTTAGTTTGTCAATAGAAATAAATCAGTGAATGACTAAATCTAGTTGTACTCCCTTTGGCCTTAGTTTAACCTTGAATGTTGTACTTATATTTACCAAGGAGAGATAAAAACAAGTAGATTTGAGAAAATGAAATCATCTTTATTATAACAAGTCCCTGAAATCCAGAAAAAAGCTGTCAAAGTCTGCACTTAGGGCTGCCTGACATGCCTGCTCAGACTTACTTGTACTAGCTTCATTTTGCTTAATTTTTTCCCTGTTTCCAAGGAGAATAACTCTCCTATGAATAAGCAGTCAATAATACTTACCAAGAGCCCTCACCAAGCACAGAAGTTGCCAAACCCTCAAGTTTCGTATTAAAGAACCAAAATGTTCCACACCTTCAAAGAATTTGCCATCCAATAATCAGCCAGCATGGCTGATTTCTTCGGTCAAAATCTTAGCCAGGGCTTTGCTTAAAAAAGAGAGAGAGAGAGAGAGAGAGAGAGAGAGAGAGAGAGAGAGAGAGAGAGAGAAAGAACAAAAGGAAAAGAAAAGAAAAAAGCAAGAATGTAATACTTTCTCTTTTACCCTGTTGAAGGTAAATATGTTTCTCTGTTTCCTATTCATAAAATAGGGGACTGCTGGCATATGTAAAAACTTTCAGTGATTCCCCATTTCCTAGTAACTGAAACCCCAATTCTTTAAGTCAGTAAGAAAAACCTTTCACAATCTGACTCTGTCCTGCCTTTCCAAAATTATCTTGTATTCCTCCTCACATATCTTATCTTTTGACACGAGTTAGATTACTCACTACCTCCAGAACATGTCGCCAGGATCTCACAACTCCCTATGAATAGAATATCTTTCCTCTAGCCCCTCACTTGTGTCTCTTGATATCCTACCCATTCGTCAGACTGGGCATCTTTGCACTTTTCATAGTGCCCTAAATATAGCTGGTGCTCAGTGTTTGTTAAAAATTGAATGAATGTCTAGGCAGCACATACCCTATGATCCAGCAACATCACTACTGGGTCTGTATCCCAAAGAGATTGTTAAAAACAAACAAACAAACAGAAGAAGACCTACATGTACAAAAAAATATTTATGACTCTTTTTTTATGATAGCAAAGAATTGGAAATGCCCATCAACTGGGGAACATGCCATGGTATAAGAACGTAATGGAATACTATTGTTCTATAAGAAAGGATGAGTTCAGAAAAACCTGGAAAGACTGACATGAACTGATGCAAACTGAAGTAAGCAAAACCAAAAGAACATTGTACACAATAACAGTAACATTGTGTAATGAACAGTTATGACAGTTTTTCTCAGAAATAAATAAATAAATAGATAGATAAATAAATAAATAAATAAACAAACCCAAGACAATTCCAAAAGACTTATGGTTGAAAATACTATCCACATCCAAAGAAAGAACTGTTGGAGTTTGAATGTAGATAGAAGCATAATACTATTTTCATCCTTTTTTGTTTTTTTTCCTTTTGATCTATTGCTTCTTTCACAAAACAACTAATATGAAAATGTTTCACATGAGTGCACATATATAACCTATATCAAATTGCTTATTTTTTTAGGGAGGGTAGAGAGGGAGAAAATTTGTAACTCAAATTTTAAAAAATGAATATTAAAATTGTCTAATTGGAAAAATATTATTAAAAAGAAAAGGAATTGACAGGTGTGTGCTAGAGTCAACTCCTATGAACTGATTTGTTAAATTTTCAGTTTATAAACATTTACACCTCAGAAATTGGCAAAGATTTCAAATCAGGATTTGATTTTTTGTTTGTTGATTATACTTAAGAAAGTCATGGAGAAAATGTTAAGAATTCAGATTAAGCTTAAAGGTGTGTCATGAGTCCCCCACCCCCCCACCTTTTTTTTTTTGAGAGCCTGTTGTTAAATATTCCCCAGCACACTCCTGCTGGGAGGGACAGGAAAGAACAAGTCTATCTCCTCTTTATTTTGTAGTAAATGATGACGAAAATGTATTTACAGCTACACTTCATTCTTCTTCCAAGTCATTCTCTAATTATCTTTGGCTAGATCATCTTCATTCCCAGCTCAGTGTCCTTTTTGTGCTATCCACACTACCTGGAGTCTTCTCCCCAACACAAGAGCAGGAATACCCCTGCTCACTGGATTCAGAAGGAAACTTTAATCCTGTTGCAATTTCCTGCTACCAGGGATGTGCTGCACCTGCATAGTATGGATAAAAGGTCTCCAAAGAGGAGAATAGCCCTCTATCCACTTCCCGAGGATTGGAGGTGGGAAAGGCTTGAGCCCAATGGATCTGTAATCACCAAGTGGAATGCTGGAAGATCTCCCTTTCCTTGCCCACTTCTCCCCCCTCGTCCCCCTCCACCCCGGCAATAGCCAAGCCTGGGCTTGTTTCCAGCACAACTCTACCACCATCTTCACACTCCCCTTGGGGCTCTACCACTTCCCACCATTAGCCTTTCATGGATACACTATCCTTGTGCCCCTCATGGCAATTATAATCAATCCGTTGAGGCACCCCCGTTGAGGCACCCAAAGCAGTTTTGCCAGTCATTCTTTGTGCCTTCTCATAGTCTGTCTAAATCCTGTACCCCATTCCCAGTCCTCTCACTGTTGCAACAGGAGGACCTCAATCATATTTCTGCTCTCCTGAGCAGGGCTTTTTTTCTTCCATGTACACTTTTCAGTTTTTGTTAGGAAAGTGAGGAAGAGTTATACATTTTCCCCAAATTCATGCTTCTTCCAGACCTCCTTTTTCCCATTGGGGGAATCACCATTCTTCCAGATCTGAAATAAATGCCCAGTTCATGGTGATGAAATTCATAAGGTATGTTTATCTCAAACAGGAGCTCAGGTATAACTTTACAGTAAGTAAAAGGAAGACATACTGTAAATCAGAGAACTTCTGTAGGAAAAAGAAGCCTGGTAAATTATCTCACTTTTAAACAATAACAATAAACTTTTCTTGTTTATGGCTTAATAATTTTAGCCAAAGGCAAATTTAGTGAGGTTATTGGTACTGTAAAAATAGTAGTAAAGAAAAGAAAAAAAGGAATTGGCATTGTTTTGTCTATAGCAGCAGTTCCCAAATTTTTTTGGTCTCAGGACCCCTTTTACATTTTAAAAAGCAGTGAGGACTCTAAATAGCTTTTGTTTATGTAGGTTATATTCCATTAGAAATAAAAACATCTTAAAAGTATTTTTAAAATCATTTTGACTTTGTGGACCCACTGAAAGGGTTTAAGGGAGAACTGTACCTTGACCACTACTGGTCTAAAAAAATAGAAAAGTCAAAGATGACAGTTGCCATCAGAAATATCTGAGGCATTAATATTTGGAAGGAAGGAAACAAGCATTTATTAAGAGCCTACTGTGTGCCAGGCATTGAGCTAATGCTTTACAAATATGATCTCATTTGTTCTAGGAGGTATACGCTATTATTATTATTATTATTCTCATTTTACAGCTGAGGAAACTAAAAGAGACAGAGGTTAAGAGACTCGCCCAGTATTACACAGTCAAGACCAGATTTGAACTCAGGTCTTTCTGACTATAGGCTGCTTATTCAGTCTACCATATTACTGAGCTGCCCCACTTTAGAGAATGAATCCCAATGGAAATTCCTAGTCAATGATGATGAAAACTGTAAGATGTACTTATATTAAACAAGAAGGCTCAACTATAACTTCATAGGGGCAGCTAGGTGGTGCAGTGAATAGAGCACTAACCCTTGAGTCAGAAGGACCTGAGTTCAAATCCAGCCTCAGACACTTAACACAAAACTTGACATGTGATCTTGGGCAAGTCACTTAACCCAAATTGCCCTACCTTTCCCCCTCCAAAAAGCAAAAAGAAAAAAGAAAAAAAAAACAAAAACAGACAAAAAATCTATAGCTTTATAGTAAGTAAAGTTTTAATTTTGCTACATTTGAGTTTCCCAGGTTTTTAACCTATTCTCTAGCCTTGACTCTCTTCAGAGGTACCAGTGATTTTTAATTGTCAAATTGGATGGTCTTTTCTCTGTCCTCCATCTTGACCTCTCCTCAGACATTTTTTATGACATTTTTAATAACTATATTTTAAATAATCTTCTTCTCCCAAATACTTGCTCTTTTCTCTCTGGATTTTCTTTATACTGTTCTCACCGATATGACCACTCCTACTAAGTCTCCTTTGCTGGATCATCATTTATATCATGTCCCCTAACTGTGGGTATTCCCCACATTCTACCCATCTTCATCCTCATCTCTTTTCTCCCCTTTTTGTACACTTTAATTTGAAGACTTCATCAGCTTCCATCATCTCTATGCAGATGACTTCTAGCATCACATATCCAGCCATAATGTTTTCCCTGAGCTTCTAGCCAACATCAAGATCATCAGATATTTTTATCTGCCTGTCCCATAAGCATCTCAAACTCAACACACCTAAAACAGAATTCATTATTGTTTCCCCAAACTCAACCCTCTTTTGAACTTTCTTACTTCTGTTGAAGACATTACCATTTTCCCAACCCCCCATGTGTACAATTTTGTCATTATCCCCGTCTCCTTACTTTCCCTAAACCCACACATCTAATCAGTTGCCAAATCTTGTTATTTCTACATCCTCTTCTATCTTACCTTTTCTCATATATTAATCACCCCAATTTAGTACACCATTACTTCTTGCATTATTGTAATAGCTTCTTTATTGCAATCCTTGCCTCCAGCCTCTCTTCTCTCTAATTCCCCATCACTCAAGTCCTTCGCTCTCTAATCCATCCTCCATATAGCTGCCAAAGTCATTTTCCTAAAGTCTAAGCCTGACCTTTAAATTCTTCAATCACATCCAGTGGTTTCATATTGATTCTGGAATCAAATATTATTTTACCTTTGCCCTATTCAGGAAACAATCTTGGCCAAAAGGTAATCATTTCATTTTTGTCTTTTGTATCCCCAGAGCTTAGTACAGTGCCAAGCAAATAGTAGGTGCTTAACAAATACTGATTGATAGTAATTTTCCATTAGTGTTTGCTCAACCTGGGCCATACCTTGAGTAACTACCTAAAGAGGCCTATTCACTGAATGAATGTTATCTCACTCAAAGTGAGACCCTGAAAAGACCTTAGCCTATAAGGGCAACAGTCTCCCATTGTATCCTGAGTCATCTTCAGTTGTCCTGATGAATATCTGACCACTGGACCCAGATGGCTTTGGAGGAGAAAGTGAGGCTGGTGACCTTGTAAAGCCCACCCTCTCTCAAATCCAAGTCAACTGCAAGTCATGTCATCATCTCCCTGATGTCATGGTCCTCTTCAAGAATGAAGGACAAACACAACTCTCCAAAGATTAATGATCTTGGCATTTGTCATGTAATTGTCACCTTTGACTTTGTTTTTCCTTCAGACTAAATGATCTCAATTCTATTTTTCATTTTCAATCTTTGCTACTATTTTATACAACACTAGTAATCTTCCTACATTTAACCTTGCATGTACTTATTAAGCCTTAATAGGAGGAAAGTTTATTATTGTCTTTTAAAAGTGGGGGTAACTTACCAGTTTTCCTTTCCCTATAGGAATTTTTACAGTTTGTAGTCCAGGGTAAATGAAGATCTACTGTGTGCAAAAACTGGGTATTCTGTTAACTTAGCAAGCTGAAGGTTTCTGTTTCATATAAGCACATCTTATGGTTTTCATCACCATTAACTAGGAATTTATTTGGTGATAAATATATCTCAGTGGCTAAACAATGACATCACACGATTGTTTTAAATATATGGAAAAAGGCATTCCAATTGGGTAAGAGAAGACTTTTAAGAAGCTTTTGGCTCTGGTACTTCTCTAAGCTTTTTACTTTTTACAGTGAATTGTCTTGGTCCTGGTATCTTTGCACCATAATTCAAAACACAGGGATCAAATTTTGTTTTAAATGTTCCTTAAGTGGTTTGCCTCCTCACTTAGGCAGAGTGCTGAAGTGTCTGCATCCTGAGAAGTGATTGCTTCCAGATCACAAGCATTATGTAGCAAGGCCCTATTATTTAAGATCTTAGCAGGAATACTATCAAAAATGTGAGAGGCATGTGTACACACATTCACATGCACATATGCATGGATATGCATAAAGATATAAATTATTTTTTGGAGTCACTCCAAAGATGGGTTCATAAGATCTAATAGCTCGTCATATTTTCTTCTGTCTTGCCAAATGGAATGTCAAGTGCTTTCAACACCTAGGGGGCTCCCACCTTATTCTTAGAAGGCTGGAAAGCTATGAGATAGAAATTTGATTGAATTGGGGGTTAAGAATAATTAGAACTAGTGTGATATCATTTCTCTCTAATTCTCTCTGAAAACTGTGATAGGCAGCTCTGAGAACTCCAACCTCATCTTCCCCTTCATTGCTACCACTTACACTTGGGAAATGCATTTGGGTTTAGTCCTTGCCCTTCTGTGCTTCCATCAGCCTATTATACCTCCTCATCACACTCTTTCACTAGTGAGCACTAGAACTGGCTTCCTGCAATCTCTTACCGACTTATACCTGTCCCCCACTTTTCCTTTCTAGATTAGGCCCCCTTAACACCAAGTTTGGCTTATAGGTTCCAGGCCTTTTTCATTCCTTGTTCCTCAGAAATAGTTCATAATTCTTGTTTTAGGTACTTTAATGGTTTTTTTTTTTTCTGTATAGAGTGAGTATATAATTAATCAAAGGGAGAATTATGAAATTTACTTATATAGGTTTTACTGGTTAATCCTGATTCTTCATGCATATTTATAAGGAACTAGGCCTTCCTTCCTCTTCCTTTATGTCCTACTTTTAACTCAGGGCTTCTTAATCTTCCTTTCTTCCTTCCTTCCTTCCTTCCTTCCTTCCTTCCTTCCTTCCTTCCTTCCTTCCTTCCTTTCTTCCTTCCTTCCTTCCTTTCTCCCCCTTCTCTCTCTCCATGGGTCTTAAATTCACATACCATTTCTCATATGGGATCCCTTCCTAGGCCCTACTAAGGGTAAGGAGCTATCATCATCATCACACACACACACACACACACACACACACACACACACACACACACTTAATCCTGGTTTCCTTCCCATCCTCAAAAGTAAGGTAAGAGTAACGACAACACACATCCACATCTACTTTTAGCCATGCCTCTGATCTCACCTTACTTGCTAACACCTTAACAACCACCTGATGCTCTTTTAAGGAACCACATCCTGAAGCAAGACTTAAATTGGTTCAGTGAATCATACTTGTAAAAAAATTTAAATTAAAGTTCTTACCCATTTTTTTAACCTTTTGTCTGTTATTGTGTAGAGTCTCTAGTTGCCATGGAAGTCAATGAGGGCAACAGTGGCAGCAGGAAGCCTCCCACTGAAGGGAATACAGGCTGGAGGGTAGAGCTCAGACACACACAGGCTAGCCAAAAAATATGCATGGGTCTGTAGAACAGGGGCTGTAATGAATCAGAATTCTCCTTGTTTAAGTTAACAAGTCTGTTGCTCACCTAGATCCAATGGTTTGATTTATCAGTCTTGAAATTTTTCTTCCACTAATCCTCCTGGACTTGGTTGTATGTGTTTTTTTTTAACTAACAGTACTGCTCCTTGACCCATTCAACTTCTTAATCAAATCCTGACCAGTGACCATAGCATCTGCTCTTAATATTGCTACTGCATGGCTCTATCAGTTCCAAGAACTCTGATTGCACTAAAATTATGCTCCTATCCTTGCCCTAAAGCTTGCATCAAAATATCCCACTCTTCTACTACTCCAACCAGCATGAAAAGCTCCAGTCAGGAAACTGGAGCCAGTGTTCACGGTCATTGTTTGATCCCAAACCTGACCACCTCACCAGTATGAAGTGGGGAGGAACACCCTACTTTTTCATTCTTATTTCTTTAAGCCTGCATCTTCCGATTCAGACTGACCCTTACCCTTGAAGAGCTTACATTCTTTAATTCCATATACAGAGGTGTAAGTGTTCTATGGTACTAACTAGAAACTAATGGAAGGCATGTCCTCATGCTCATGGGAAAACAATGGCAATAAACTCGTAATTCTCTGATTGCTCTTTAGTTCCTTAGCTAGTCTCTTTGCCTCTGTTTTCTCCTTTTAATAAGCTTACTTCACTCAGCTGATAATATGATCTTCAAAATGTACAGGTCTTATCATCATGTCATTGCTTTGGCACCTTTAGTGGCCCCCTATTAATTATATAATAAAGTATAAGTACTGTGACTCAGTATTTACAAACCCCATAGTCTGGCACCAACTTATCCTTTCAGTCATATGCTCTTCCCAAACTCCATTTTTCTAGTCAAATTGGAGTGTCAATATTCTTGATCATACCGTCCTCTATTCTACCTCTGTGCATTTGTCTAGGCCATCCTTCATGTTCCAAATGTACTCCTTTTCCCCTCTGAAATGTCTTCTCTTCCTTTGGGGTCTGGTTTAGGTGCCATCTCCCCCATAAAGCTTTCTCTGATCTTCTCCAGCTAAAATTGATGTCTTTCTCTCTAAATGATGGCACTTTGTCTTCTAACAGTCTGTCTTGGGTCATACTTATTGGTTTACATGAATAATTGTAGAATCTCAGAGTCTTAAGGCACATTAGAGAAAATGTGGTCACATACATATGCATGTGTTTATACACACATTACATTACTAAATCCCCCTTCTCTCATAGAATCATATAAAAGATTAGCGAGTGGGTTATAATTACATCTGCATTTGTTAAGTCTAAACTCATGATTTCTTTAATAATACTTAACTCACAGGATTGTTGTGCCAAAACAACACCACCTCCCTTTCCCCCCCAAAACCCTCAACTACATGGTAATCATTGAAGCACTACATACATACATGTGTATATATATGTATATACACACACACACATATAAAATGTTTTTGTTATACACCTATTTGAATTTCCACTAGAGTCTTACTCCTCCAGTGTCTTATCATTGGTTGGGTTCTCCTTGGCTTCTCAAAGTCTATGCCACTAGATTGAAAGCTCTGATAGACCCTACCAACCAGGAAAGGAATTGAGCATAGGAGGAATAAAGTCAGCTCTAACTGGCTCTCCAAAACCAAATGTTAACTTTTAATGTTAGCATTTACACTTCAGAAATTGGCAAACTATAAATCAAGACTTGATTTTTTTTGTTGTTGTTGCTGATTTTCTAGATGTGCTAAGAAAATTACTAAAATATCCATACCCTTTAGTTAAGGATGTACCATAAAAAGGCCCAAGACATACAAGGTTCATATGTATCAAAATATTTATAATAGCAGTTTTGTTGTAGCAAATAAAGTAGCTGTTTATCAAATGGGGAATAGCTAAACCAATTGTGATACAAAGCCATAATGAAATATTATTGGACCATAAAAATTACAAAGATTAATTTAGAAAAATATAAGATATATATGAAGCTATGGAGAGTGAATTAAGCAAAACTTGTAAAATAACATATTCAATGATGACAACAATGTGAATGGAAAGAAAAAAAACAAAACTGAACATTTTGTAATTATGATGACCAAGTTTGGCCTCTCTCCTTTCATTGAAGAAATGGGAAACTATGAGTGTGGAGTATTTCATATCCTGTCAGATGCATTGGGTTGGTTGCGTTGGCTGAATTGCGTTTTTTTGTTTATTTATTTTTTCTATTCTAATCTTTGTTATAAGATTAGCTTACTGAGTGGGGGTGGGGATGGAGAAAGATATATTCAAAAAGGAAGGTGATATAAAAACAAAATATAGAAATAATTTTTAAAAGAAAATTTTGCTAATTGAAACCACCTTCATATCATGAAGACAACTTACCATCAAGACTTTTTATTTGGGGATATTTTGGTTCCTGGATGCCATGGAAAACTTTTTTTTGATGAAGGGATGGACTTTTAAAGGATATTTCAGTGCCAACTCCAATGTATGACCCAAGAACGGAGAATTATTTAGCAGTGTTCAAGAGCTATCAGGCTTGGGGATAGGAAGGGAGTGAAAAGGTAGCTTTTCCTGAAGAGGTGAGATTAGCGATGTAGTTCTAATTTTCCAACCTTCTCAATATGCCTTGGGATTCCCTGAAGGAACCCCACACCTCACATCATATGTCATGAAAGCAAAGCCCTACCTTTGCCACATTTCTATTGAGTTTCTGAGTGCTGAGACATTCAAGTTCAGAAATGCTGAAGCAAGGCTTTTTGGTTGGGCATGTTTGAGCATTTCTGTGAAGAGTTGATTTTTTTTTTTTTTTAGTGTAAGAAATGAATAACCCTTGTTTCTTCTAGTGGAGGAGGAGAGGAAAAGGGACAGGGTTAAAACCAAATAAATCTTCTAACAAAAGTAAAATTTGTAAAACAATTCAAGGGAAAGAGTTATTACTGTTCTGATAAAAGCAGGTTTGGGATTAAGATGTCTCTAGGGAACAGAAGGTTTACATTCTTGCTCACACTAACTGCAACAGAAACTTCAGGAAACACTAGGTATTTAGTTTTAGTAAAATTTTAATCTTAGTCTTAGTACAATTTTAATCTTTAATAACTCAAGAAGTATAAATGCTATAAAACTTCTTAAAAATTTGAAAGGTTGGGCGGCTAGGTGGTGCAGTGAGTAGAGCGCCGGCCCTGGAGTCAGAAGGACCTGAGTTCGGATCCAGCCTCAGACATTTAACGCACACACAAACAAAAACCTAGCCGTGTGACCTTGGGCAAGTTACTTAACCCCAATTGCCCTAAAGGGGCGGCTAGGTGGCACAGTGAGTAAGAGCACCGGCCTCAGAGTTGGGATGACCCGAGATCAGATCCGGCCTCAGAAAATGAGCACCCACGCATAAATAATGAATAGCCGTGTAACCTTGAGCAAGTTACTTAACCCCAATTGCTTTAAAAAAATTTTTTTTGAAAGGTTAAATATTTAAATTAAAAATATATAGTTTCGGGGTGGCTAGGTGGCGCAGTGAGTAGAGTGCCGGCCCTGGAGTCAGAAGGACCTGAGTTCGGATCCAGCCTCAGACATTTAACGAACACACAAACAAAAACCTAGCCGTGTGACCTTGGGCAAGTTACTTAACCCCAATTGCCCTCCAAAAAAAGCAAAATACATATATGTGTATATGTATATATAGTTTCTTTTTCTCTCTCTTTTTTATTTTTTAGTTTACATCATTCATTTCCACAAGATTTGGAGTTGCAAATTTTCTCCCCAACTTTCCCTACCCATGACCCCAAAACAGCATTCCCACTGAATATCCCCTCCCCCAATCTGCTTTCTCTCCTATCTACCCCCATTCCCCCTTCAACTTTCCAGTAGGGCATGGTGGATCTCTATGCCCCAGCGCCTGTATATCTCATTTCCCAGTTATAAGTAAAATATTAATAATAATATGTACATATATTTTTAAACATTTGATTTTAAAATTTTGGATTCCAGACTCTTTCCCTCTCTCCCTTGTCACCCACTTTCACTGGGAAGATAAGCAATTCAATATAGGTTGTACATGAGTAGCTATGCAAAACATTTCCATAGTGGATATATTGTGAAAGACAGACTACACTTCCCTCTATCCTATCCCACCCCCACTTGTTCTATTCTCTACTTTGATCCTTTCCATTTTCAAAAGTGGGTGCTTACAACTTCCCTCCCCCCAGCCTGCCCTCCCTTCCATTATCTCCCCTCTCATCCCCTTCCCCTCTACTCTCCTGTAGGGTGAGATACCGTATTTAGTGTGTATGTCATTCCCTCCCTAAGCCAGGTTCAATAAGAATAAGGTTGACTCATTCCCTTGTGCCTTCCTGTTCTTCCCCTCCATTGTAACAGTTTTCCCTTGCCTCTTCTATATGAGATAATTTACCCCATTCTGTCTCTCCCCATCTCCTTTCATTATATTCCTCACTCACCTCTTAATTTCACCTTTTAAGTATCATCCCTTCCTATTCAATTGGTCCTGTGCCCTCTGTCTATGTATACCTGTAGACATATATACACACACTCACATATGTATTCATACACCCATATACCCTCCTATATAGACATATATATGTATGCATGAACATACACACATATACATACACACACACATATATACACACAAATATGTACTTTTCTATTCCCTTCAACTATTCTCATACTGAGAAAAGTTTCATAAGTTACAATTATCATTTTCCCATGTAGGAATGAATATAAGTAGTTCAACTTTGATAAGTTCCTTATGATTTATTTTCCCTTTTTATCTTTTTAAACTTCTCTTGCTTCTTGTATCTGAATGTCAGATTTTCTATTCGACTCTGGTTTTTTCATCAAGAATGCTTGAAAGTGGGGCGGCTAGGTGGCGCAGTGAATAGAGCGCCGGCCCTGGAATCAGAAGGACCTGAGTTCGGAGCCGGCCTCTGACACTTAATCCACACAAACAAACAAACAAAAAAAACCTAGCCGTGTAACCTTGGGCAAGTTACTTAACCCCAATTGCCCTAAAGGGGCGGCTAGGTGGCGCAGTGAGTAAGAACGCCGGCCTCGGAGTTTGGATGACCCGAGATCAAATCCGGCCTCAGAAAATGAGCACCCACACACAAATAATGACTAGCCGTGTAACCTTGAGCAAGTTACTTAACCCCAATTGCTTAAAAAAAGAAAAGAATGCTTGAAAGTCCTCTATTCCACTGAATGACCATATTTTCCCTGGAATGTGATGCTCAGTTTTGCTGGGTAGGTGATTCTTGGTTTTAATCCCAGATCCTTTGACCTCTGGAATATCATATTCCAAGCCCTTCAATCCCTCAATGTAGAAGTTGCCAGGTCCTGAGTTATCCTGATTGTGTTTCCACAATATTCAAATTGTTTCTTCCTGGCTGCTTGCAATATTCTCTCCTTGATCTGGGAACTCCACAACCTGGCTATAATATTCTTAGTTTTCTTTTTGGGATCTTTTTCAGGAGGTGATCAGTGAATTCTTTCAACCTCTATTTTGCCCTCTGGTTCTAAAGCATCAGGGCAATTTTCCTTGAAAATTTCTTGAAGGATGATTGCTAGGTCCTTTGTTTGATCATGGCTTTCAGGTAGTCCAATAATTTTTAAATGATCTCTCCTGGATCTAATTTCCAGGTCAGTGGTTTTCCCAATGAGATATTTCACATTGCCTTCAATTTTTTTCATTTTTTTGGATCTGTTTAATAGTATCTTGATTTCTCAAAAAGTCATTAGCTTCCATTTGCTCCAATATAATTCTGAAGGAATGATTCTCTTCAGTGAGCTTTTGAGATTCTTTTTACATCTGGCAAATTTGGCTTTTTAAGGCATTCTTCTCCTCATTGCCTTTTTGAGCCTCTTTTGCCATCTGAGTTAATCTATTTTTAAGGTGTTATTTTCTTCACTCAGCTTGTTGACTCTCATTTCATAATTTTCTTTCATTGTTCTCATTTCTCTTCCCAATTTTTCCTCCACTTCTCTTATTTGATTTTCAAAATCCTTTTAAAGCTCCTCTATGGCCTGTAACCAGTTCATATTTTTCTTGGAAGCTTTTGGTGCAGGAGTTCTGACATTGCTGTCTTCCTCCTATTCCATGCTTTGATCCTTTTTGTCCCCAAAATAAGAGTATAAAGTTGGGTTGCTCTGGTTGCTTTGCTTCCTTTGCCTGCTTATGTTGTCACTCACTTACTTGACTTTTGGGCTTTTTGCCACAGTAGAACTCTGCTACCAGAAATTGGAACTTTATCCCAAATACTGGGGTTTTCTCTGCTGCCAAAGGTTGGCACTGAAGCCTCACTAGCTCTTGCAAGCTGGTCATACACCCCAGGACCTCCACCCTAGAGAAAAATCCAGATCCAAGCAGGTTAAAGCAAGAACAATTACCCTTCAGACTGGTCACTTGGTCCCTCTACAATCTGCATACGAGGAGCTTAAGCTGCCAAGTGGCAGAGGCTGCAAGGTTGCTGTGTCTCCACCGCTTCTCACCCTGGGGCAAAGGCCAGATAACACTGCAGATTCCCTGGTCCCAAAGTCCACACTACACTGACCTCTCGATTTCTCCTTGGCATCTATGTGTTAATAATTCTGGAAACAGCCAAAGCTGCTGGTGTTCTAAGGTTCCTCCAGCTGGTGTTTGGTCAGGCCACCCTGGGGCTAAAACCTCCAGCTCAACTGGGATTGGGGTTAGCTCCCAGAATGCAGTGCTGGCTGCTTGCTGCCAGCCTGCCAGCCTGCTGGGCTGTCCTCAATGGGAGGTTAGCTTCTCTGTGTCATTTTGTGGGTTCTATTGCTCCAAAGTTTCTCTAGGATCATTTTTTACATGAATTGGGGGAGGTGGGAGCTAGAGCTGTGAGGAAGTCCTGTTTCTACTCTGCCATCTTGACTCCTCCCCCTCTATAGTTTCTAATTAAAATTCAAAATACTTTCTTATTAGCCCACTCAATTTAGCTATCCAAAGAATAAAGTTTTGATGGATACATGGCATTTCTGACCCCACAAGGAAAAGTTTTAATGGAGATTGATCAGGGGACTGAGACTGCTAAGCAAGAGGACCTCTTCTCCCCATCCACCAGTTAGTGTCGTTCAGAATCTGTCCCATGTGCAATGCAGAATGACAGGGTTTACTGTCTTATTTTAAAATTCACAAAATTAGAATTAAAAGAAACTTAAATAATTTAAGTCTTCAAAGAATTTTTTTGTGATTTTACCTATCCAAACATTTTGGAAGTTATTAAGGTTTAGAACTACACTAAGACTTCTGGGACTTCTGCAAAGTGGCCAGTGACCAGGATAACTCCAAGCAGACCAAAACTGCATCTATAATTTGTTTCCCTTTGGTTTCCAGTGCATTTCCCAAAGCACAGTCCCTATATAAATTTTCAACCACTACCACAAAACACAAATGTTGCAAAAACTTTTTCATTTTAGAGTTTATAGGCTTTATAGGGGCAATATTATGTAATAGTTTAATCATGATGAGACCTGGGTTCAAAATCTTCCTACAATACTTGCTACATATACCATCATGGCCAGTCACATAGCCTCCTAGAGTGCCATTTGCCTTGGATGTAAAATGGGAATATTAATACCTGATTTTTTTGCTTACCATCTCAGGAGGAGGGAAGGGACAGCAGGAGGGAGGGATAGAATTTGGAACTCAAAACTTTAAATAAGAATGTTTTTTTTTAAAAATAGAACAGAAAAAAGATGTCTGCTTGTTAGAACTGGGTAATTTGGATATAATCACCCAAACCATCAGAGGTATCCTTGTGGAAGAATCTTCATTTTCAGATGGTTTGTGAACATGAATTTTGCCAAAATGAACTACAGTTGATTAGCTGAAGACAGCAAATGTTTACCTGGGTAGAGACAATAGAAAGATTGGTTTCTGATCAACCACCATCCCAGAAAGAGCTCTATAATATGGTCATAAGGTGTCAAACTAACCATATTAGCTGGGTTATTAGCAAGATTATTTTTGGGTGTGAGAAAAGTGCTTTACCTACATAATTATTAATATAATAGAATATTATTATATTAATATTATATTAACATATTAATATAATATGTTGTTAATATAGTAATAAAATAACTAGTATAATATATGAATAATATGTTCATATAATTAATGTAATATATTAATATAATAATTAATAACGGAGTTATTAATATTGGGAGATGTTTTGATTTGGGGGATATTTGTTTTATTATATTAAAATATTTTCATACTGAAGCCTTTTTGTTATCACATTCATATCCAAATATATTCCTCTATGCACCTCCACATTGAGTTTTCTTTGAATAACACTCACTTTGGTTTACTCCCCAAACTTGTACTCATAGGTTGAACCTCCAGAGGGTGTTTGCTACATTGGACTCTAATGTTAATCCTGTGGAATTGCACTCCTAAAGCTGTGGCTCACGAGACCCTACAGATATAATTTCCATTAATAGTCATCTGGCAGACACAATTAGCTAAAAGCAAAAGCGTGTGCTAAGGTTGTATGGTAAGAAGAATAGATACAAAAGATTATTGCCCTTCTCCATAATCATGAGGCTTACCCATAACTACATATGGAATTGTGCAGAAGAATAAGTACAGAGTATGATTGTACATAACCCAACAACTCACAACGTTGGGACTTTAGGACTTGGAATGGTTCTCTCTCTTCTTGAGTCCATAGCTAACTTTCTTTTCTGCCATCAGGGATCCATCTCCTTGAAGCTGCTTTCTCCCTCAGGTGATTGGCCATATGGTGGATAGGATCCTGGACACTGTGTCAGGAAGTCAATCTATAAGCATTTATTAAGTATCTACTATGTGCCAGGCATTGCGCTAAGCATTGAGGATACAAAGAGAATCAAAAGACAATTCCTCATCTGGAGAGATTTATTAGTTAGCTCTGTGGTCCTGGGCAGCTCACTTTACCTCTTCTCATTTTCCTCACTGTAAAATAAGGAAGTTGTCTTTGGTGATCTTGAAGGTCCCTTCCAGCTCTAAATCTACGATTTTTTGCTCCAGTGACTGTCTCTTTACATCCATGTCTGTCCAGAGTGTATGTCTGTCCCTCAACCACGCAGGAAATTCCCTCAAACTGAGTTACCGACTGCTGGATGGGGTATCTTCTCCTAGTTGAGTAAAATGCTTCTAGGCATCACAGTTAATTGGTTGTGGTGGGGATGAGGGAGAGCTTAGAGTCAATTGTTAAAATTTTTGTTTGGAACACATATACCAGGCCTGCACAACATACAGCCTGCAGGCCACTTGCAGCTTGCCAAAAGATTTCAGACAGCCCTCGAAAAATGTAGAGCATGTAAAAGAAAGTAAAAATGTGATTAGTGCTTTATCTGTGCCCTGCTTAACCCATTTTCCTCTATTCACTATTGTACCTGTGTAACTTAGCAAGTAGGTTGCCACTGACCTCTCTCCTATTTGTCATGTGACCCATGGCAACCAACCATTGTCAGTCTGTCTCTAGTGTGAGAGGAGCAATTTCATGATAAATAAAAACCTTAACTAATACGTGTACTTAATTGGTATTGAAATTTTCATTTAAAAATATGGCTTATTTATAAAACAGTTTAATCATTAATTATGATTTTACTCAGAAAGTAGGCCCCTAAAAACCTATCTGTGGCCTGAAGAAGTTTAGCCTATTTTAATTTTGGCCCTACCTATTGCAAGAAGGCTACCAATCAAGGCTTGTTTTATTGTTTTGTTTATTGTATATACCACAGGAGTAAGCAAACTACTGCCTGAGGGCCAAATCTTTGTATTGATCCATTACCTAAAAATGGCTTTTATAGTTTAAAAAGTACAATAAAACTTTATTTTAAAATGTAAAAATCATTCTGAGTCCTAGGTGGTAGTTTGCTAACCTTTGATCTATCCATAAGAGAAAAAGTTAATAATGCAGATTGAGCTTTAAAAATGTATTTTGATATTTTTTTCCCTTCCAGAGAGCCAGTTGTTTTACATTTCCCAGCATATTCCTTGATGGGAGGGAGAAATGCCCTCTCTCCCCTCCCACACTTCATATCAACTCAGAGTTTGGACTACTCTACTCTCAAGCTGCTGAAATTAGTCCATGGATTAGTTGTGTATAACACCCCTGGTGGCATGACTAATTTTTTCCTCAACCTGTTCTTTTTTTGCAGGGTGGGGCAGGGTGTAAATCCGAGAATTATTTGCACTCTATAAAGGTATTATCAGGCTTTTTAATACATATATATGTATTATATATATTATACATATATGTATTTTATATTATATATTATATATATTATGCATATATAAATATATTATATATAAATTATATATTATACATATATATTATATATTATACACACATATTATACACATATAATATATATTATATTATATATTATACATGTATAAATTTATTACATTATATATTATACATATATAAATATATAAATTATATATATTATACATAATATAAATATGTATATATATTATATATATTATACATATATTAATTTTTATAATTAGTTTAACACCTTATGACTATTATTATGGAGCTCTCTGGGATGGTGGCTTAGTTCTCTCCACACAAGTAAACATTTGTTATCCCCAGCTAATATGGTTAGTTTAACACCTTATTACCATATTATAGAGCTCATTCTGGGGTGGTGGTTGATCAGAAACCAATCTTTCTACTGTCTCTACCCAGGTAAACATTTGCTGTCTTCAGCTAATCAACTGTAGTTTGGCAAAATTCATGTTCACAAACCATCTGAAAATGAAGATTCTTCCACAAGGATACCTCGATGGTTTGGGTAAATTTGGTAATTTATATGCAAATTACCCGGTTCTAACAAGCAGGCATCTTTTTTTCTCTTCTTTTTTTTTTTTTTAAACATTCTTATTTAAAGTTTTGAGTTCCAAATTCTATCCCTCCCTCCTGCTGTCCCTCCCCACCTCCCTGAAGTGGTAAGCAATCAGACATAGGTTGCACACGTGCAATTATGTAAAACATTCCCACATTAGTCACTTTGTACGAGAAGACTTGAATAAAAGAAAAAAATGAAGAAAGTGAAAAATAGCATTCTTCAGTCTATATTCAATCAATATCAGTTCTTCCTCTGGAGGCAGATAGCGTGCTTCATCATTAGTCCTTTGGGATTATCTTGGATCATTGTATTACTGAGAATTCCTAAGTCATTCACACTTCTTCACCAAATAATACTGCTCGTACTGTGTACAATATTCTCCTGGTTCTATTCACTTCATTATGTATCACTTCATGTAAGTTTTTCTAAAATCATCCTGATTGTCATTTCTTATAGCACAATAATATTCCATTACAATCATATACTACAACTTGTTTAACCATTCCCCAATTGATGGACATCCCTTCAATTTCTAATTCTTAGTCACCATTAAAACAACTGCTATAAACATTTTTGTACAAATAGGTCCTTTTCCCTTTTTTTGGATGACTTTTGGATATACACCTAGAAGTGGTATTGCTGAATCAAGGGGTATACACAGTTTTATAGCCCTTTGGGTATAGTTCCAAATAATCAGACATCTTTTTACAAAATTTTCCTACATTAATGCCTACCTTGATACTTGCAAAGGCTTTCTCTACCCCAAAAACAGTAAAGAAAAGGAAAGAAAATAAAGTTTCCTCCCTCAGAGGAAGGTACCTAGAGAAGTCCCAAAGCATATTGGTATCTTCTCAGGATTAGGGACCAACTCCCCCACAACTGTAGCAAAAGTTTAAGAAGAAAAGAACTAGGGGTAGCTAGATAGTGCAGTGAAAAGAGCACCAGCCCTGGAGTCAGAAGGACCTGAGTTCAAATCTGACCTCTGACACTTAACACAAAACTAGTCATGTGACCTTGGGCAAGTCACTTAACCCTAATTGCCCTACCTTCCCTTCTCCAAAAAAGAAAGAAAGAAAAAAGAAGAGAACTATTCACCAAAACAAACCAGTGCTTCACTGTGATAGCACATACAATCTTTCATAACCCATAATCTCCAACCTGTGCAAAGGATGAAAGTGCATTATTTCAAATATTTCCTGGTTCAAGCTTAGTCATTATGATTACAGAGTGTTATTTGCTTATCCATTCCTCAACTAATGGATACCTACTTTATTTCTATTTTTTTGTTACCACAAAAAATGCTGCTATGAATATTTTTACATATTTGGGCTTTTTCTTTTAGTCTTAGACTTCTTTGCAATATGTTCCTAGATGTAAGATCTCTAGATTAAAGAGTATGGACATTTTAATCTGTAAGAGTGAGAGTTGATTGAGTCAATTAAACAAATTATCCCACCCCATGTGAAGTACCAGTCCATGATAAATTTAGATATCTTTGAAAGCCATTGGATGGGCTACAATCAAATTGCATAGGAAGTATCTTCAGACTGGTTAAGAAAACTTAGTCATGCCCTGTGAGTTGTCTATCCAATAGTAAACCAATTTGAAACCAAGCAATTAACTAGCATGAGCAGCTTAGAAAAGAAAATCTCCAAGTCAAGCTCCTGGGGAAAGAATAACTTTGGTGGAGGTTGGATGGGGATCCAGGAGGAAGACTTTCAGCATCAATCTCTATTTCCATCCACCCTTCACCTCCTTTTATAAGGAGGACCTTATAAAACATGGAGGGATGGAAGATCAATGTCCCAGACCTAATATAATGGTAATGGGATCTTCCTTGCCCCTTGGCCCCTTGATAGGCTTAAGTGAATCTGAGAACCTTCCCTGATTTGAAAATATACTCTGCCCCCTAATAGGCTGAATGTAGTCACCTGGAGCCTGTTGTGGGAGGGCTTATTTTTTTTCAGGAATGCCCATACCTTGTTACTTTGTGATTGGGTGGAGGGTTAAGAGGGTTGTGACATTCTCTGACCCAGGAGAAGGCTATATATACCCTGATGTGAGGTTTTGCTTTGGGGCTCACTTTGGGAAGAGTTGTGTGATTTGGCCAGATGAGATGCTGGGCAGCTGTTGATGTGCCCCCCAGTCCCCGGGTTTGAAAACCCAGATGTTGATTCTTCCCTCTTTGGTAACTAACTAGGTATGGATGTAACGGTCAGACATCTGGAAGCCCTGTCTGCTGGTCTGATTGTCTGTCTGCACGTAACTTTTGTTTTTATTCTCTAAAGTTCATGGTGCTGACTTTTTCCTCTGAACTAGGTAAATGATATATGATTGATTAAAGTAAGATTGTTAACCCATTTGAATTGCTTTCCTCTAGAAAAGAAGACCTAAGAACCTGTGCTAGCAGCCATCCTGGGCATGCTAATGTGCTTGCTGCTACACCTAGTAACATCTTCAAAATAGCTGGTACAAGATATGCAAACAATCACGGTTACTCCAAAAAGCATCTAGGCAGACAGCTAAAACAGCTTGTGGCTAACCAACAGGTGAGGTAGAGGGATATATATATATATATATATATATATATATATATATAGAGAGAGAGAGAGAGAGAGAGAGAGAGAGAGAGAGAGAGAGAGAGAGAGAGAGAGAGTGAGAGATAATATTATAAAGACACAGTTCCACAACCCATCATTGTTACCCCCTAGACTCTGAGGGGATACATAGTAGACTTAATTCTGGACTCTTGACAGGTAGTGCAAGTAGAGTTTGGGAGAAGAGTTATAGAGCATGGATTGTAAAAGCTGATACTTTTTTTTTCAAGACTATAAATTCAGTTGTTTTCTGGAATAGTTGGACTAATTCACAACTCTACCAACAGCGTATATTAGTGCATCTTTCTTCATACAACCATTTAACATTGAGCTATTAAACCATTTAGAAGAAGGTTTTTAAAAGTCAAATTGAGTCAAATCTATAAGAATACAAGTCATTCCCCAATTGACAAATGGTCAAAGGAGATGAGCAGGAAGTTTTCAGAGAAAGAATTTAAAGATATCTATAAGCATATGAAGAAATGCACTAAATCATTATTGATTAGAGAAATGCAAATCAAAACAACTCTGAGGTACCACATCTCACCAGTCAGATTGGCTAAGATGACAAAACAGGAAAATGACAAATGCTGGAGAGAATGTGGGCAAATTGGAACACTAATGCATTGCTGGTGGAGTTACGAACTGATCCAACCATTCTGGAGAGCAATCTGGAATTATGGACAAAGGGCTATAAATAATTCCATACCCTTTGACCCAGCAATGCCACTTCTAGGGTTATATCCCAAAGAGATCATAGAAGAGGGAGGAAGATCCATATGTACAAAAATATTTATAGCAGCTCTTTTCGTGGTTGCAAAGAATTGGAAATTAAAGAGATGCCCATCAATTGGAGAATGGCTAAACAAGTTGTGGTATATGCATGTAATGGAATACTATTGTGCTATAAGAAACGAGGAGCAGACGGACTTCATATTTACCTGGAGAGGCTTATACAAACTGATGCTGAGTGAGAAGAGCAGAACCAGGAAAAATTTGTATACAATCACAGACACAACATCTGTGTGATGACCAACTATGACAGACTGGACTCTTCTCAGCAATGCAGTGTTATAAGTCAATCCCAAAAGATTCATGATGGAGAGAGATGGCTACATCCAGAGAAAGAACTAGAAAGAACTGAGTTTGAATCCTGATTGAAGCAAACTACTTGATCTTTTTCTTTTCATTGTTTGGTTTCATTTCCTCTTTACCATTTTTCATTCTATCTAGTACAATTGGCCTTTGTAACCTGACTAATGTCTAATGTGAAAGTATTTGCAGATCCTATACTGGATTAAATGCCGTCATGGGGGAGGGAAGGAAACTCTGAAACTCAAGGAACTATGGAATTGAATCTTGTAAACTAAAAATAAACAAACAAATTAATAAAAAAAAAGATACTTGGTGGTATCTTTAAAGCTTGTTCAACTTCTGAGACTGGGTTGCTTAATTCATGTTCCATTAACTTTAGTATTTTATATTTTTGTAAGTAATTATTGATTTCCTTTAAATTCTAGGTTTTGCTAGAATAGAACTATGTATGCAGTAGGTTCTAAGAATTCTTTTTTATTTCTTATGTAGTGATCTCATCTTGATAATTTTTTCTTGTTAATTTGACTTTCCTCTCTCTTTTAAAATAATCAATTTAATTGTCAATTTTGTTAATCTTTTCAAAAGCCAGCTTTTGGGGGTCAATATTATTCTTTTTGTTTTCAATTTTATTATTTTCTCCTCTAATTTCCAGTATTTCCTCTTTTGTGCTTATTTCAGGATTGATTAATTCTTGATTTTCTAGTTTTTAAAATGACACCGTTGATTCTTTTTAAAAAATATTGAATGTGCTTTTTGACATATAATTGTTTTTCTTTATAGAGAACTGCTTTAGCTCCATTGAAGAAATTCTATTATGTTTTCTCATCATTATCATGCTCTCATATTGTAATTTTTTGTATGATTTCTTTTTTGATCCTCTAGATATACTCCATTATTATGTATCTTTAAGGTATATTTTGCTGATGTTTGCAATATATATTGGTAATGGGGATTTGAAGATCTTCCCCGTCCCTTGTATTTGCAATCAAATAGGTACTTAGCACCTTGAGGACTGAACTGAGAATTGAGAAAAAATAAGAATGAGAAGAGAAGAGAACTGGGAGGAGGCATGCTGTGGTGTTGGTACTTTGTCTGTTTTGATGTTACTTTGTCAGATTTCTCTGATGATAGAAGGTGGTGCTGTTGTTACAGAATCTCTGGGAACTTGCTGCTGATTCAGAAGCCCTGAAAGAGGATTTTCTTGTTGTATGTTTACAGAAATCCTGGAGGAGGGTCTTGCTGATGATTTCAGAAGTCCAAGGACTATACTAATAATTTGTGTTGGTTCCTCAGACCTTATTGTTGGGTCTATGTTGATTTTACAGGCAGAAAGTGAATTGATGAGGATACTGGCAATGTTATGAATGTAATTTTGGCTTTGTTAAGCTTTGTCCTCCCAGAAACAGAAACTGTGAAGGACTTGAGGTGGACCAGACATTGTGAGCTTCAATATGGAGCAAGAACTGCAGAAGAAGTTGGACAAAGAACTGAAAGCTGTTTGCCTTTGAACCCATGTGGCAGTTGGATAGATTTGCGCAGGAGCTGGGACCATGGAAGAGGAACCATGGAAGCTGAGAGCTTTCCTCGAATCAAGATGAAAAGACCTCTCCTTGGGTATTTAATACAAATCGAGAAGATCATGATTTACTAGGAGTGAAGAACTTTGACCTTTACATCTAGATGATTGAGTTAAGGACTTGCTAATTAAGGATGATTGGAAACTAATCTCCAATCAAGAAGAAAGAAGACTTTTTGATTGAAAAGATTAAGATAATGTGACCTAGTGGTGGAGAAAACTTTTGACTTTTGTACTTTGTGTCAATTAAGGAGGCTTGCCTCCTTAAGGATGATTGAATTAAGGACTTACTAAATCATTGTATTACTAAATAAATGTTATCTTTTGCTTAAAACTATGTGACCACTTTGGTGAAAACTATGTGGCCATTTTAGTGATAAGTTGTTATGCCATAACATTGTGAATGCTGTATTTTGATTTCTGTGAATGTTTTGTCTTAGTTTGTTACTGATAAATAGAAAGTTCACTTTACTGTGTAATCAAAACCTTGAAAACTGTTCACTTGAGTGAAGTCCTCTAGGAAGCTGCTTGTGTTTGGCTTTACACAGTATTAATTACTATTTTTGTTGTGGTATAGGCTGTAAAGGATGTATTTAGTATTTCTACTTTTCATTAACATTTAAAAAAATTCTCCATGCCTTAGCACATGGTCTGAATTCTGTAAAAGTGGTGCTGGGAAATATGTTTGTTCTCTTATATAAGTATTTGGTTTTAATTTACTATATTTCAATTAAAAAACTTACTTTATACAAAAATTTATTCAGGTCTATTTTTCAACAAATTCCTATCTTTATATTTTTGCAATTCACTTAACTTTACCATTAGGAATTTAGATGTTATGTCATTTGGTGGATATGATTTTGGTAGTGATAGCAAAGTATAATTTCTCTACTTATTTCTCTTGATATGAAATTTTATTTTTGTTTTGTGTGATAACATGATTGAAGTTTCTGCTTCTTTGTAATCACTTGATGCATAATAAATTTTATTTTGGTCTCTTATTTTCATACTGTATATGTCTATTAGAGGCAACATGTCATAGTGGATAGAGAGTTAGTCTTGAAATCAGGAAGATTTGTACTTAAGTCCTGCCTTTAGTGTATTCTGCTTGTAACTTCTGGCAAGTTAATCAAAACATTTATTAAATGTTTATTATTTGCTAAGTAGTGTGCTAAGAGCACTGGGAATATAAAGAAAAGTAAAAATGGTTCATTTAATCTCTCAGTGCCCAAGGAAATGCTTAAACTATAAGCTGTAAAGCAGGGGCTTCACTGTACTAGTTGAAAGAGTTTCTTCAGTGACATATTCCTATACCAATGAAATCATCAGGCCCAAGACGACAGTTTAAAATTTTAGATTGTGTTTCTTGTATTCAGGCCATTGTTGAATTGGGTTTAATTTTCTCATACAATACATATTCTGCTGTTTCATGTTATTGGATTGTTTAATCCATTAACATTTCTTTAAAAAAATTCTTTTTGTCTTTATTATTACTCACTAACTCACCCCACCCCTTTAAGCCATAGAAGCTCTCTCTCCCTTATAATTAAGTATAGCTGGGCAAAATGAATCAGCATATTTACCATGTCGGAAAATGAATATCTTATTCTGCAACCCTCATCTATCAACTCTGTGCTCCCTGTACTTAACGATAGCCATCTCTTGCTATCTATCCTGCTACTACTGTACCTTCTAAATTAGAGCCAAACCATTCAGTTTTCAAACTCCTGCCTTTAGGCTGTTCTGTCCTGATTGACTGGAGTACATTATATTTAGCTAGCTCTAGACATTATACCAAGCTTTGCCTCAAACATCTTCTTGCTAAGTATACTGCCTTTGCTGCACCCTCTGAATACAACCTCTAGAGCCCATTCCCTCAAGGTGGCAAGTTTCCTCTAGTCCAGTCCAAACTCCTTCATAAATTTACATCTCTGCTTCCAGAACAATAATCAAATCAACATTACCATTGCTCCTGGTAAGGTCATTATTGCTTATTTACCGTGTTGCTCCATTTACCATCCTTGTGTCCTCCCAAACCAAATCACCCTTCTCTAGTAATCACTCCCCTATATGTAAGACTTTTCACTCCTGCCACCTTTTTTTTTTTTTAGGATTTTAGCTTTTTCAGAACAATTGTGTTATTTTTTGTTTGTATTTTCTTTTTTTTTTTTAAATTAATTTATTAGTTTAGTTTCAGTTGACAAGATTCAATTCCATAGTTCCTTGATTTTCAAATTTCCTTTACTTCCCTCCCCTCTCCCCTCATGACATCATATAGTACAGTATAGGGTCTGCAAATGCATTCATATTAAACATTATTCCAATTACAAAGGCATATTGTACTAGGTGGGATGAAAGATGGTAAGGAAGAAGTACAACCAAACAATGAGAAGAACAAGATCATTTAGTTTGCTTCCATCAGGATTCAGGCTCAGTTCTTTCTAGTTATATCTCTGGATGGCACATTTCTCACTTTCTTGAGTCATTCGGGATTAACTTATATCACTGCATTGCTGAAAAGAGTCCAGTCTGTCATAGTTGGTCGTCACAAATATGGTATGTCTGTGATTGTATACAAATTTCTTCTGATTCTACTCTTCTCGCTCAGCATCAGTTTGTATAAGTCTCTCCAGGTAATTATGAAATCCGTCACCTCCTTGTTTCTTATATCACAATAATATTCCATTACATTCATATACCACAACTTGTTTAGCCATTCCCCAATTGATGGGCACCCCTTTAGTTTCCAATTCTTTGCAACCACAAAAAGGGCTGCTAAAAATATTTTTGTACATGTGGGTCTTCCTCCCACTTCTATGATCTCTTTGGGATATAACCCTAGAAGTGGTATGGTTGGGTCAAAGGGCATAAAATTATTTATAATCCTTTGGGCATAATTCCAGATTGCTCTCCAGAATGGTTGGATAAGTTCCAACATTTAATATTTAATATTTCTGCCTTTTTGCACTGGATTGTTAGGTTTTTATGCCCTAGTACATGGTCTATTTTTGAGTATGTACCATGCACTGCTGAGAAGAAAGGAAATTCCTTTTTATCCCCATTCAGTTTTCTCCAGAGATCCATCATATCTAGTATCTCTAAGATTCTATTCATCTCCTTAACTTCTTTCTTGTTTATTTTGAGGTTGGATTTATTGAGTTCAGAGAGGGGGAGATTAAGGTCCCCCACTAGTATAGTTTTGCTATCTATTTCTTCCTCTAATTCCTTTAACTTCTCCTCTAGGAATTTGGATGCTATACCACTTGGTGCATATATATTAAGCAGTGATATTGCTTCATTCTCAGTGGTGCCTTTTAGTAGGATATAGTTTCCTTCCTTATCTCTTTTAATTAGATCTATTTTTGCTTTTGCTTTATCTGAGATAAGTATTGCTACCCTTGCTTTTTTTACTTTAGCTGAGGCATAATAAATTTTACTCCAACCTTTTACCTTTACCCTGTGGGTATCCCTTTGTTTCAAATGTGTTTCTTGAAGACAGCATATTGTAGGATTATGGTTTTTAATCCATTCTGCTATCCGCCTCTGTTTTATGGGAGAGTTCATCCCATTCACATTCACAGTAATGATGACTATCTGTCTCTTCCCTTCCATCCTATTCCTCCCCTGTTTATGTTTTTGTTTCTTCCTTCTCCCTTCCCCTCCTTGAAGTTTTCCCTTTTGACCGCCCCCTCCCTCAGTGTTCCCACCCAGTGACCCCCCTTCTTAACCTACCCTCTCCCCTTACTACTATTTCCCTCCCTTATAATCCCTCCCTTTAGTCTCCTCCTTTTCACACCCCCCTTACCCTCCCACTATCTATAGGACACAACAAATTTTTATACTTATCAGAGTAAATTACTCCCCGTTTGATTCAAAACCAATGAGAGTAAATTTCAAACAATGCTCCTCTCCCTCCCTCCAATTCCTCTATTTAATGAATTTATGTGTCTATTCACGTTAGATTCTTAAACTTCACTGATTAATTTAATTCTTCTTTGAACCAGAACCAGTGAGAATAGTGTTTAAATGATATTCCTCTCCCTCTTACTTTCCCTTCTTCTATAGTGTGTTTTGATGCCTCTTCAGATGGCATATTTTACCTTTTCCTAGCTCATCCTTTCCTTTTTCCCATTGCAGTACCATTGATCCCCTTAATAGTCTTTTTTTTTTTTTAGACTCCATGTTAGTGCATTCATACCCACACCCTCTAAGTATAACCCTTTTGCAGGTCATGATAATCATAGAGATTTCAAATATTGACAGTTATCAGCTCCACATATAGGGATGTGAACATTTTGCTCTTGTTGCATCCCAAGTAATGAGCTTGTGTTTGTGGGTGTGGGTGTGTGCACTTCTGCATGTGTGAGTCTATGTTACCCTTGTTTACCTTTTTATGTCTTCTGGAGTCTTGTAATTGGAGATCAAATTTTCCATTGAGCTCTGGCTTTTTCATTAGGAAAGTCTGGAAGTCCCTTACTTCATTAAACGTCCATCTCCTTGCCTGAAAGATTATGCTCGGTTTTGCCGGGTAGTTAATCCTTGGTTGTAGTCCTAGCTCTCTTGCCCTACGAAATATCAAATTCCAATCCCTCCGCTCTTTTAATGTAGAAGCTGCTAGGTCCTGTGTGATCCTAACTGTAGTTCCTCGATATTTGAATTGTTTCTTTTTGGCTGCTTGTAGAATTTTTCTTTAATCTTATAATTCTGGAATTTGGCTACTATATTTCTTGGAGTTTTCAGTTTGGGATCTCTTTCAGGAGGAGTCCGGTGAATTCTATCACTAGCTATTTTATCTTCTGATTCCAGGACCTCAGGACAGTTTTCTTTGACAATCTCTTGGAGGATGTTGTCTAGACTGCTTTTCTCATCATGGCTTTCTGGTAGACCAATAATTCTTAGGTTGTCTCTCCTGGATCTGTTCTCTAGGTCATTTATTTTTCCAGTGAGATATTTTACATTTTCTTGCAATTTTTCGATCATCTTGTTTTTTTCGATTGACTCCTGCTGCATCATAGAGTTCTGAGTTTCAGTTTGATTGTATCTAATTTTTAGTAAATTATGGTCTTCAGTGAGTTTTTGAAGTTCCTTTTTTAGGGAGGTATTTTTTTTTCCAAGTTGGTCATTGCCTCCTTGATTTGGTCTTTAAAATTTTTCTTAAGCTCCTCCAGGAATGCTATTTGGGCTTGAGACCAGATCCTGTTTCCTTCTGTGGTCTCTGGTGTGGGCAGAGAGTCTGTATTGTCCTGTGTGTTTTGTTGTTCTTGCCCTGCATAGTATGCTTGAATAGACTTTCTTGCCTTCCCCTTCTCCTTTTCAGCTTCCTTCCTTCCCATTGTGACTTCCTGTTTCTTAGTGTCTCAGGCTATGAGTTTGGGGCCTGATCCTTGACTTTGAATACCTCTGGGTGGCTAGTTTATGGCTAAGTCAGGGAAGTCAATGAGGAATGTAGATGTGTAGGTGGGGTTGAGTCTGACCACTTCAGATTTCTGCCTCTATACCCCTGGGCTATAAGTAGTCTTTTGTTGGTGAGGTGAGGTGGGGCTAGTTGGGTCCCCTCCCTCTCTTCTCTTCAGATTCCTGACTGTCTCAGTTACACCCTTTCTTGGAGATTCTCAAGCCTGAGGCTATTTCCATTAACTTGGGATTTCAGTCTGGGTGGGAGATTTATCTTTGGGTTTTCTGCTTCATGAAGGAGGGATGGGAGGATCAGAGCAGCTAGAATTTACTTTGCCATTCCAGCCCCTGTATCATACAGGCAGGCAGTTTCTAAATTTCCAGGCTGGGGGCTGAATGCAGCCTGAGAAGCCACTCTCTCCACTGGGGGCCCGATTCTCCTACCTGGCTCCAATGATCCGTTCCCTCTGCGAGATGACTGCGATTCGTCCTTGGTAAGTCTGCAGGCTGGGGCTTTTTCTCTCTCTGGTGTAGTCTGCTTGCCTGCTCTTAGGTCTGAGCTGTGCAGACCCCACGCACTCTGCGCTCGACCTGTGCGGGCACTCTGGGCAACCTCCTGTGCTGGATTCTGCCACACTCTGTCTTCCACTGGGCTTCGTCACTCCGGAATCTGCTCAGATTTACCCTTTTGGACTTAGTGACAGAGGAGCTCAGCGAGGTTACTGCTTCCTTTCCGCCATCTTGGCTCCGCCCCCCTCTTTGTTTGCATTTTCAATGCTTAGCATAGTATCTTGTACATATTAAGAATCTAATAAATGCTTTTTCATTCATTCATTCAAGAAGTGAAAGGTATATTTCATTATTAATCTTTAAAGTTATAGTTAATCACTGTTTTGATTAGATTTTTGAAGTCTTTCAAAATTGTTATTCTTTACAAAATGGTGGCCATCATGTAAATTGTTTTCCTGGTTCTATTCACATATAAGTTTATACAATTCTTTCCAAGTCTCTCTGAATTCATCATATTTTTCATTTCTTACAGGAAAACAATATTCCAGTACATTCCTATACTACAATTTGTTTAGCTATTCCTCACTGATGGGTATCTACTTTGTTTTCATTTCTTTTTTTTTTTTTTAATTTTTTTTTTTTTGTTTATTTTTTTTTTCTAATTTTTGTAAGCATTTTTTTTTAAACAAATACTTTATTAACTTCTGTTTTACATCATTCATTTCCGCCAGATTTTGAGTTACAATCATTTTCCCCCCATTATTCCCCTACCCAACCTCCCAGAATAGCAGTCCCACAAGATATCACTTCCTCCAATCTGCTCTCTCCCATACCTTCTCCCATACCCCCATCGACTTTTCCATTAGAGGAAGATGAATCTTTGTGTCCCAATGCCTGCATATCTTATCTCCCAATTATAGGCAAAAGAGTATTAATAATAGTATTTATATATATATTTGAAACATTTAATGTTACGACCTTGAATTTCAGATCCATTTCCTTCCTCCCTTGTCACCCATTCCTTCTTGGTATATAAGTAATTCAGTATATGTTGTACATGTCTAGCTATGCAAAACATTATCATAGTAGATATATTGTACAAGGCTGCTTATAATTCCCTCCCACTCATCCCACCCCCCACCTGGTCCATTCCCTACATGATCCTGTCCCTCTTCTATAGTGGGTACTTCCAACCTCCCCTCACCCCAAGGATGCCCTCCCATCCATCATCCCTCCTCTCATCCCCCTTCCCCCTATCCTGCTGCAGGTTGAGATATCCCATTTAGTATGTATGTCATTTTCTCCCTGAACCAAATTCAATGTGAATGTGGTTTTGCCTTTTTAGCCTTCCTTATTCTCCCCCTCCTTTGCAACCACTTCCCCTACATGAGATAGTTTACCCTACCATGTCTCTCCCCATCTCCTCTTGCCACTTTCCTCTCTCACCTCATAATTTCATCCCTTGAGTATTCTCCCTTCCCAACAAATTCAACCTATGCCCTCTATCCATATATAACTGTAACCATATACACACACATTCACATATGTATTCATATGACCACACCCCCTTCTTCCATTATTTTCATAGTGAGAAAGATATCATCAGTCACAGTTATTGCTTTTCCATATAGGAATGTAAATAGTTCAACTTTGATAAGTTCCTTTTGATTTCTTTTCCCTGATTACCTTCTCAGGCATCTCTTACTTCTTGTGTCTGGATGTCAAATTTTCTATTCAACTCTGGTTTTTCCCTCAAGAATGCTTGAAAGTCCTCTATTCCACTGAATGACCATATTTTCCCCTGAAACAAAATACTCAGTTTTGCTGGGTAGGTGACCCTTGGGTTCATTCCCAGTTCTTTTGCCCTCTGGAATATCATATTCCATGCCCTTCGATCCCTCAGTGTAGAAGCTGCCAGGTCCTGGGCTATTCTGATTGTGTTTCCACAATATTGAAATTGTTTCTTCCTGGCTGCTTGTAGTATTTTCTCCTTGATCTGGGGATTCTGGAACCTGGCTATAATATTCCTGGGAGTTTTCTTTTTGGGATCTTTTTCAGGAGGTGATCGGTGGATTCTTTCAACCTCTATTTTGCCCTCTGGATCTAAAACATCAGGGCAGTTTTCCTTGAGAATTTCTTGAAGGGTGATTTCTAGGTTCTTTCCTTTGATCATGGCTTTCAGGTAGTCCAATAATTTTTAAATTGTCTCTCCTGGATCTATTTTCCAGGTCAGTGGTTTTTCCCATGAGATATTTCACATTGCCTTCTAATCTTTCATTTGTTTGGATCTGCTTAACAGCATCTTGATTTCTCATAAAGTCACTAGCTTCCATTTGCTCCAGTCTAACTCTGAAGGAATGAATCTCCTCAGTGAACTTTTGAGATTCTTTTCCATCTGGCAAATTCGACTTTTTAAGGCATTCTTCTCCTCATTGCCCTTTTGGGCCTCCTTTGCCATTTGAGCTAGTCTATTTTTTAAGGTGTTGTTTTCCTCAGTCAGGCTGTTGACCCTCATTTCATACTTTTCCTGCATCCTTCTCATTTCTCTTTCCAATTTTTCCTCCACTTCTCTTATTTGATTTTTAAAGTCCTTCTTAAGGTCCTCTATGGCCTGCAACCCACTCATGTTTTCCCCTGGGGCTTTTGGAGCAGGACTTCTGACCTCACAGTCCTTTTCCCGCTCTATGCCCCCAAAATAGGAGTCTAGGGTTGCATTTTTCTGTTTCCTTTGCCTTGGCATGTTGCCACTTAATTGCTTGACTTTTGGGCTTGTTGCCACACTATGGCTTTAAGGCCAGATAGAGGAATTTTCGTCCCGAACGTGTGGGGGGCAACTTCCGTTTCTGGCAAGCTGTAAACCCACCCACAACTTCCACCCTAGATCACAATCCAGATCCAGGGAGGTTAAAGCAAGAGCGATTACCCCCCAAGACTGATCGCTGGATCTCCCCATGATTTGTAGGCTGGGAGCCGGAAATGCCTCTGAAAACTACACAGTGGCGTGTCTCCTCAGCAGCTTCTAGCCCCCAGGGGAGGGAGCTGACGCATTCCCCAAATACAGGTCCCAAAGTCCATAGGACACTAACCTCTTACTTTGTCCTAGGCAAGTCTATGTTGATAATTCTGGCGTCTCCACAGTTCCTGGTGTTCTGGGGTTCCTCCAGCCGGCTGCTGGCCCTGCCGCCCTGGGGCTAAAACCTCGGCTCACGTGGACCTGGGCTCGGCTCGGCTCCTGCGCTCTGCGCGCTGCTGGCTCCCAGACCACTGCGCTGGTCCTTCCTGCAGGGTGCTGGGCTGTCCTCAGCGGGAGGTTAGCTTCTCTGTGTCGTTCTGTGGGTGCTGGGGCTCCAGAAGATTTTCAGAGTCCTTTTTTACATAGTTTGTGGAGAATCTGGGGGCAGAGAGGCTTGGAGGAGCTGTTTCTACTCCGCCATCTTGGCTCCGCCCCCCTTTGTTTTCATTTCTTTGCTACAATAAAAAGTGTAAATACAAATAATTTTGTACATATGACTTCTTTTCCTCTGTATTCAACCTCTTTCAATGTATATGCCTTGTTGTTTTATTACTGGGACAAAGAGTATATACGGTTTAGTGGCTTTTTTGGGGTATAGTTTTAATTACTTTTCAGAATGGGGGGATTGATGAACAGTTCCAATGATTATATTAGTATTCCTTTTCTCTATCAACCTTTCAACGTTTTTCCTATTTTTCATCTTTGCATACCTGATGATGTGAGTTAGAAACTCAGAGTTATTTTAATTTGTTTACTATTTGTAAATAGTTCATTCACATCTCAGGTTATGATTTTTATGTTTGTATTTTCCTATATTTCTTTTGTATTGGTTTTCAATTGATTTCCTATTTTAAGTCAACACTTTAGAGCCAGTTCTGTTTATACTAGTCTATTTGCACAGGCTTTTCTACCTCCTCCCATTTATCTGCTCCATAGCAAGTTCTTTGAATTCACTTATCTTTCTTTGCATTTTAAAAAATTTGTTTTCTCTTATTTCTAATCATGGAATTCAAATATTCCCTTTCTACCTTCCAATCTTTTAGTTTAAACAAAACGCATTATTTTTTATAGCCAAGATCAGAAGGAAAGCAGAAAATTGGGGGTGGGGTACAGTTTACAGGCAGTTTATCAGATAAAGGTCTCATATCTAAAATACATAAAGAATTTTGTCAAATCTATAAGAATACAAGTCATTCCCCAAGTGATAAATGGTCAGAGGATATGAACAAGCATTTTTCCAATGAAGAAATCAAAACAATTTATAGTCATATAAAAATGCTCTAAATCATTATTGATTAGAGAAATGCAGATTAAAACAACTTTGAGATAGCATTTTACACCTACCAGATTGACTAAAATGTCTAATGGGGAAAGTGACAAATACTGGAGAGGATATGGAAAAACTGGGACACTAACTTGTTGGTGGAATTGTGAAATGATCCAATTACTTTGGAGAGCAATCTGGAATTATGCCCAAAGAGTAATTAAATTACCTTTATACCCTTTGACCCAGTAATACAACTACTTGTTCTATTTCCAAAGATGATTAGCAGAAAAAAAGGAAAAGAACTTATATTTTCTAAAATGTTTATATAGCGGCTCTTTTTGTGGTAACAAAGAACTGAAAATTGCAGGGATGCCCATCAGTTGTGGAATGGCTGAACAAGTTGTGGTATATGATTGTGATAAAATACTAAATGATGAACTCAATGATTTTAGAAAAAAACATGGAAGGCTTGCACAAATTAATGAAGAGTAAAATGAGCAGAACCAAGTTGTATATGGTAATAATATTGTTATAAGAATGGCTTTGAGCAAATAAGCTATTTTGTCTGTTATAAATACCCAAATTAACTATAAGGGACATATAAAGAAAGATGCTATCTGCATCTAGAGAAAGAACTTATAAGTAGAAATATGTATAGAATAATTTTACATATATGTGTGTATCTATGTATGTATGTGTATATATGTGTATATGTGTGTATTTGTGTCTAATGGTAGCCATCTCTAGGGTGAGGAGATGGGGAAGGGAAGAAAGAAAGGAAAAAAAATGAAATTTACATGATAATTTTGTTGTATATTTAAAAGGGATAGCAAGTTATACATAGCAAATTTGCAGTTTCATGTACAATCATCTTTTTTATTGTACTGTGCTATGGAAATGCTTGTTTTATTCCACAAATTAAACATTTGACATTTTTTAAAGAAAATAATTGCTTTCCAGGAATTTTTCATTTAATTTTCTCTTCTTGTTTCTCTTCACTTCCAAATAATTATTTCTGTGCTCCTCATGAGGGTAGAACTTTTGGGAGTACCAAATTTGAACTGCCTTCTTTATTCTATTTCTATGCTATTGGATTTGAAGCATAAGTGATAAAATATAGGTGGCACAATGGACAGAGCAGAGGCCTAGAGTCAGGAAGACAGTTCAAATTGAGCCTTAGACACTTCCTAGCTGTGTGATCCTGGGTAAGTTACTTAACTTCTGTCTGCCTCAGTTTCCTCAACTATAAAATGGGATTAATAATAATACCCACCTCTCAGGGTTGTTTTGAGGATCAAGTGAGATAATATCTGTAAAGTGCTTGTACCTCCTTTACCTTAGCCTTAAAAAATTTTTTTTCCAACTGTACTTCACTCTTAGACGTATAAATTCATGAAAGCAGCAAAGTTGGATGGAAACAATGTTATGTGATGGGAATTTATGTCGCCCAAGTATGAGACCCTATTCTACTTTCTGCCTTTACCATCTGTGGCTCAAGAGGACCACTTTTCCCTAAAGACATTATGCTCTAGACTCACACAGAACTCTGATCCATCCCGGGGGTGATGGGAGCCAGGCTTTTCTTGAATGCTTTGTCTCTTTACGCCCTCCTCAGAGGGGAACTCAGGCAAAATCTCTAACATAGACTTAGGTATGGTTCATATCAGTATTCCCAAAAGAGATGAGCAGGATCCTTTCTAGAAGTACTAAATGTACAAAATAGATATCAGTTATGGAACAGCTCCTTATTCCCTCCACAGTAAAAGAAATACACTTTGTGAGATTGGTGAACAGACATTTTACTTTCACCCCAGGCTAGCACCATCTGAATGACTCATAAGGTCCAGATGTCCTGGCCAGCCAGGCATAGCTCTTTAGTCCCTTCAGTTCCAGCATGATCCCTTTAATGGTCATCTCCTCCTCTGAGAGCTGGCATAACTGCAGGAAATTTCTCTTTCTCTCTCCCTCTCTCTCTCTCTCTCTCTCTCTCTCTCTCTCTCTGGGTCACTGACACTGACTTAGGAACTTGTGACTCCTGGAACTTATGAGGTTAAAACCAGGGCTGGAAATGTCTGTTCCTCAGGACTGATACTCAGCAACTGGAATTCAGGGAAACAAACACAAAATCAAACAGTTGGTTAGGGATTGTGACTCAGTCTTAGGCTCTCCCAGGCAAGTATTATGTTCTTGTTGCCTTGTGCCTTTAACTTCCATTACCGCTGGGGTGAAGGAGGGAGAGAAATCTCATCCCTCCTCATACCATGTTCGAAATCCAAGAGAGATATGCTCAAAAAGATATGATATGCTCCAAAGTGATATGCTCAAAAGAGAAAAGGGTGAAACCTTTATAAAACTTTTTTAGCCTACTAAGTGTATGTGTGTGGAACATTTCCTAGATCAAACATCTTCAACACAACCTACCCACCCCCAGTCACAGTGCCAAAGAAAGAAGGAATCAACCTATTAGCTTCTGGGTTACATGTGTCCTAGTAGCAAGAAGCTGGAGCATGGTTCTCCAACTTCAGGTAGCACCCCAACTATATCATGATAACTCATCACTTCTATGATCACACCTCCTGCCACTTTTGGTGCAGGATAGGTATATTAGGTACTTTTTTTTTCCTTGAGGACTCATTCATCCCTTCTCCTGGCGGCATGTCCTATAATATAAAATGCTTTCTCTGAGAAAATGCTCTCAATGTACAAAAACCTCTCTTTAAAAAATCCATTATAATCCTCTTATCATTGATATAGATCTTATATATCTATCCATGGATATAGATCTTTATAACTGTATATCTATGAATATATAGAGAGCTTTGTATCTAGCCAGTGATAAGATATAAAGATATATAAATCTTTCTATCTGTCTATTAATAAATATAGATCTCTCAGTTTATATCAATACACGCTGAATTTCCTCAGCAACCCTTCCCATTGCTCCTTTCCTTTCCTATTCAAGGATGAGGCCTACCTTCTATTCTCCCCATCCATCCCAGTCTCTGCTCTGCATTTCATTTTTATTATTCTTCCACAGTCTTCACTCTTGGTGAGACTAAAGAGATTCCTATCCCTTCCTCTGCTTATTTATGTCCTGGATGGGGTTACATCAATATGGTTCTTTTGCCTTATCTCCCCTTTTCCCATTTGTGCAAATTCTCACTGTTTCCCCCTCCCACAAGAGATATTAATTCACTTACCATGGGATTTTAGTTTACAGAGTATTAATTCAGAGTCCCCCCATTTCTTCTAAATATTACTTAAATTTTTTGCATTTTAGGTCCTTTTTGTCCCTTGATTATCCTTTTTCTCCTTTTATTTTACTTTTTCATTTAATTTCTTTTCTTTTCTTTTTACTTTAAGCAACAGCCTACAAAATGAGAGATTTCATTAGGTAGTCCTTTGTGGATAATTTTATTTATTTACATTTCTTGTGGTTTTGCCTGATTCATCTGGCATGTTCAGGAAGTATGTTTGGGAAATTCCAGGCATGACTCTTTCAGTACAAGCCTATGCTGAGGCAGATGGGTTAAGAAATATGCTGAGGTAATGACTCTTAAGGTGGCTCTTCAGGGCAAGCGAGGTCAAACCTCCTATTTTCAGAAATACTTGTGTATGTCATAATTTTTCTAACCCACTGCCACCATTTTCTTCTCCAAATTGGACTATACCTGGGAGGATCTAGGCCAGTGAACTCTATATTTCCTAGGGCCAGTAGTCCTCAACCACTTTCAGACTTACCACTGTCTGTCCTAATTTGTTAATTCTCTTTTCCATTTTTTCCTTCCTAGCTGTTGTTGTTGGGTTCCTCTCAGTCCAAGATATTTCTTCTCTATTTGACATTTTCCTCTATTTATTTGTATCTCTAGCTTCAGTTTCTGAATTAGAACTTTACGTGTAGCTTATACTTTCCTCCCTTCTGGAATCTTGGATTGCATGAGCAGATGCTACAGTAGCTAAGACTAGGCTCCAACTTCTTCTGGAACTACTGGGTTTTGGTTCAGTCTCCTAGTGGCTCTACTTATGTTTTGATCTTGCATCCTTCCCTTTCTTCTTCTTATACTTTAGAAATATTATCTCCTGTGATCTCCATAACATCTCTGGGAGGCAGGTGCTATTACTATTCCCATTTTACAGATGAGGAAACTGAGGCAAACAGAGGTTTAATGACTTGCCCAAGGTCACACTGCTAGTGTCTGTGGCCATCTTAGACATCACATCTTCCTGACTCTAGGCTTAGTGCTCTATCTACTGCACCTCCTAACTGCCTAATACATGATTGAATTATTTAGTTGCACATACTATTTAACATATTTTTGTGAATGACTGAATCTGGAGGAAAACTATAACTGGGAATCTTCAGTATGTCACTATTCATCTTCTGTGTTACTATACATCTTTCATGCCTTCTGAATCATGCTATGTGGAAGCACAGTTAAGTCCCAATGAACTTTAAACAACTAATCTCCAAGGTAGGATTAGTCAGTCAGTAAATCAGTAAAATTTCCTTAAGCACCTTTTGGGTGCCAAGTGATGATCATAAATTTAGAGTTAGAAGGGACCTGTGTATGCTTCGTTCAACTTCCTGATTTTACAGATGGAGAAACTGAGACTAGAGAGAGACTTGCCAAGAGATATCCAATCAGTAAGTATAAGCAATAAGATTCAAATCCAGTCTTCCTGACTCTTATCTAATACTCTCTCCACTATTCCATACTATCTCTTTCATGGTAGGATGCAAAACTAAAAAATAACATTGGATAACATAGCGGAACTTGTTCACTGATGAACACAGAACACAGCCTCTCCATGATCTAGGTAGTTCTTTAAGGTAGGGTTTCTTAACCTGGGATCTGTGGAGAGATTTCAGGGGTTTCATGAACTTTTATTTTCACTAAGCTATCCCTGAAATAAGCATTTCCTTCAATAGTGAATGAAGATTTCCCAAACTGAAGGTCTACAGAGCCGTTGTGCTGACCTCATTGTTGCATGCCTGTAAAATCTGGACAGTCTACAAACATTATGCCAGGAAATTGAACCACTTCCACGTGAATTGTCTTAGAAGACTCTGAAGATCACTTGGTGAAATAAGGTACTGGACATTGAGGCCCTCTCTGGAGCTGAACTGCCAAGCATTCAAACTTTACTGCAGAGAGCACAACTCTGATAGGTCTCAAAGACTATCTTATGGAGAACGTACACAAGGCAGGCACTCACAGTGTGGACAGAAGTGATACAAGGGCACTCTCAAGTTCTCTCTGAAGAACTTTGGAATTGATTCTGATACATGAGAGACACTGGCACAGGACTGCTCAACATGACATGCCTTCATCAAAGAAAGAGCTGTGCTCTGTGATTAGCCCAGGGCCACATGGCTGGCAAGTGTGTGAGGCCACAGTTGAACTCAGGTCTTCTTGACTCCAGGTCCAGTGCTAGCTGTTCCTCAGATTGGACACCAACCTGAGATTTTCCAGTGGGGATAGGTGTGGGAGAGCCAACGTGGATTTACTTCAGTGCCCTTGAGAGGTCCCTGGACCTGTGACGGCACTGCCTCCAGGCTTAGGCGATGATGGCAAGGCCTCTCGCCCCCATTAACCCTCTAGGCACTTGAGGGACTGCTAGGCCCCCAGCTGACCACGCCTTGTTCTAAGGAGCTAGGTACATCCGGGTCCACAAGGAATATCCTTGCTCCAGGTAGAAATCTCGAGATAAAGAGTCCCAGGGTTAAGGTGTGCTTGATCTTAAAAGGCAAAAGGTGTTGTAATTGGCCAAGAGCCAAAATGGAAAGTGCTTGCGTAGGATAGGCTATATATGTAGAAGAGCAGGAAATAAAGTTGGAGTTGCCCCCTGAGTTGCTGTGTAAGTGTGCTTTGTTCTGCTTGGCGCTCCCCGCCACATGGCGTCTGGAAGGCCCCGCGAAAGGATCCAACAACAGATAGGGAAGGAGAAAGAACTCAGACCACAGAATTGAAGAAAGGAGGAGGCAAATCTCAGATGCATATAAGAAAAAAACTTCCTAAGAATCAGAACTGTCCAAAAGTGGAATGATTTGTTGGCCTGGGTTCAAATCCTCTTTCATACAACTGTATTAACCTTGGGGAAATCACTTAATCTCTCTGGGCCTCCTTTTCTCCATCTGTCACATAAAGGACTTGGCTAGATGTCTTTTGAAGATCATTCTAGCTTTAGATCATGGTCCTATGTTATTTCCTGACATATGACATACTTCTGACTTGATACTGTCATAGAAGAAGCTGTATCTCACAATTTTAGGGGTATAGGTTAGATAAAAATGATTTATCGTTATTACAAGTCATAGCAGGGAGAGGCTGGTTGGTTCACAGAGAAGTCTTTGTGAGGCAAATAGGTTCTAAGCCATTTCCTGCTAGTATATATGTGCATATATACATTCATGCATATGTGTGTGTGCGTACGTGTATAGTATAAAATAAATAAGAAAATCCAAGGCAGTTTGGATGACAAGCTCTTTGCAGCTGACCTTGGAAATTGGAGATCATAAGGTAATGTATGAGAAGTGCTTTGCATCTAAGTTTTGACTAAAGTTTCATACTATGAGCTATTGTTGCATAAATTAAGAACTCCACTGAACCACATTACCTCTAGTATTGTTTTTAGTTTTTGACTCTATGGACTAAATTCTTTAATAGCTCTGACATTTAATTATTCTATGGAAATTTTTTGAGTTTGGGGAAAAGAAGGGTATGGGCTGTGATTTGATAAATATTTTTTCCAGAGGTTTAAAAAGTGGTAGGCAAATTCCTTGCACCAGAGGAAACAGATTAAAGTCAAGACATTTGGGGTTTCATAGGAAAGGATTTCTTGATCAATTGGCAATTGAATGATTGACGAAAGAAGAACATAGAATCTTCATCTCTAGATATCTTTGGGAAGAGAATAAATAACTTGATTCTGTAGTGGTTTTGCCATTTCTTTCTCCAGCTCATTTTGCAGATAAGGAAACTAAGGCAAATAGGGTTGGGTGACTTGCTCAGGGTGACACAGCTAGTAGGTGTCTGTGACTGGATTTGAACTCATGAAGATGAGTCTTTCCGACTTCAGGTCCACCACTCTATCCACCGTGCCACCTAGCTGCCCTTGGGAGTGTTTATCCCAATCATGTGAAGACTTCCCCTTGTAGAATGAGAGGAAGAGAAAAATTTGTTCCAAAAGCCATGGAAGTGGCTGAAGCAGATGCTGCACAGTGCTTAGAACTTGGTCAGACACCAAAAATGCCAGTCATTCACTGCATCCAGGGCCATCATCAGTCATTCTGAGTTTTGTTTTGCCACTGGACTTTGATGAGTTTGGAACAGAGAGTGAGGCTGATGACTGTGCAATTCTGCCTCACTTAAATCCAGTTCACATCACAAGTCAATATATCATGATATCATTAGTTCTCTTTGAGAGAAAATGAAAGATGGGTAACAACAAGGACATAAGCCCATCAAATGCTAAGGCCACACTCACCACTGATTCCTTCTCCACCCCTCTTCATCCTACTCCACCCTTTTCTAGTTCCAGAACTCAAATCAAATTCAGTTGTCATTACTCCAGGAAAGGGTGTGTTGATCTATTTCCCCTTGGCTCCATTTACTATCCCCATAATATCCTTCCAAACCAAAATATTCTTCCCTATTCACTATACTTCTGTATGTGTTGTCTCCCCTTTTAGAATGTAAATCCCCTGAGGGCAGGAACTGTCCTTGTTCATGTATTTGTAGTCATAGTACTTAGCACAGTGCTTAGAACATAGTAATTGCTTAATAATTTTTTCAAAAATTAACTCTTTTGATAACCATGTATTCTGAGTATTAGTTATTCATAGGCAGCAAGGAAAACCCAAGAAGCATAGAACAGGGCCTTACAAATATTCAATAAATTTTTCTCAAATTAAAGAGAGTAGGATCTCTTGCCTACTTCTGTTTTCTTAGGTGTGTGAATTAGGTTATCTTCATTTTGGTTTGCAGTTTTCTTCTGCCAGGCTTCACTCTTATGGGGTTATTGGATATAGAGTTTAAAGAGTCTTTAGAGATCATAGAATCCAATTCTTATCTCTTGACACTTACACAGACTTGAATCCCAGAAAAGGGAAATGAATTTCCCAAGGTTGCATAGTGAGTTGATGTTTCTATTATTCATCCTTTCCCCAGCAAGGGTATCTAGATATATACAATAATTTGTATGCTGGGCAAGGCAATTACATATATCATGAATCTTCCATTGTTATGGATGTTCCTTATATTAAAACACACATGCACACACACACACACACACACACACACACACACACACACACACACACACCCCTCTTCTCTTTAAACTTTTAGAAAATTCTCCATAGTTCCTTTGTGGGTAAGAAACCTGATTGGGATAGGAAGGAGTGGTCAAGAAATGAGTAAAAACTCAACCCAAGAAATCTTTCCTTTAGTTTCTGGAGAAGATTTTGTGGAGATTTTTTGGAAGTCATTGTGGAGGGCACTTGACTCTACTAGCCCCTACCCCTCTATCACCCCCTACATAGACCATTTGGTCAGGGCTTGTGACTAAGAAGAGATGGGGATGAGGGACAATGTCACAGTTTTGCAGACTAGGGGTTTTGCCTTTTAATTTCTTTGCTCAGGGAATTCCAGTGCCAACATGGTGGAGTGAGTAAAGAACCTTCTAAAGCCCCCCAAATTCCCCTCCAAACAACTAGAAAACTGCTTCAAGATTGCTCTAGGAGCAGGAAAGCAGCTTACTAGCCTGTCAGGAAAGGTCTGTGTCACTGGGGTGGGAGGGGAGTGAGGTCCAAATACAGCAGCAGTCCCCAGCCTCACAGAAGGGGACCTGCAACAGGGCTTCAAGCCCAGGGCAATCCACCAGTGAGGCTCCACCTTCCTACAAACTAGCAGCCCCCCAGCAGTCTGTGCAGAGCAGCAAGGCCCCACCCTAGTAACCCTACCCCCCATTACAAGCCACCAGCAAGGCCTTGACCCCAACTGCTGACCAGTAAATCTGGTACTGGCTAAGAAATAGAGTGGTGAATCAGTGAAATAGGTCCTAATTACATAAATAAATGGCCATAGTAGTCTAGCATATGATGAACCCAAAGATCAAGCTTGGAACAAAAATTCATTATTTGAAAAAAACTACTAGGAAAACTGGAAAATAGTATATGGCAGAAACTAGGCATAGACCAGCATCCCACACTGCCTACCAAAGTAAAGTCAAAACAGAGATCTTATTTACACATAAAGGGTGATAGCATAAGCAAATTAAGAGAGTATGGAGTAGTTTATCTGTCAGATTTCAAGGGAAGAATTTAGGACCAAGGAAGATATAGAGAGCATTACAGAATGTAAAATAGATAATTTTGACTATATAAAATAAAAAAGTTTTTGTGCAAACAAAACCAATGCAATCAAATTATAAGGAAAGCTGAAAACTGGGGGAAGAATTTTGCAAGAAATATCTCTGATAAAGGCCTCGTTTCTCAAATATATAGAGAACTGAGTCAAATTTGTAAAAATGTTTGTAAAAATACAAATCATTCCCCAGTTGATTAGTGGTCAAAGGATACGAACAGATAGTTTTCAGACAAAGTAATCAAAGCTATCTATAATCATATAAAAATGCTCTAAATCTCTATTGATCAGAGAAATATAAATTAAAACAACTCTGAGGTATTCCTTCACACTTATCAGTGACTAAGTTGAAAAAAAAAGAAAAATGTTAGATGTTGGAGGGGATGTGGGAAAACCGGGACACTAATGCACTGTTGGTGTATAGTTGTGAACTGATCGAACTATTCTGGAGAGCAATTTGGAACTATACCCAAAAGACTATAAAACTGTACATACTTTTTGGCCCAGCAATCCCATTGATAGGTCTATATCCCAAAGTCATTCAAAAAAAGGAAAAGGACCTATTTGTACAAAAATATTTATAATGGCTCTTTTATGGTGGCTAAGAATTAGAAATTAAAGGGATGTCCATCAATTGGGGAATGGCTAAACAAGCTGTGGAATATGATTGTAATGGAATGTTATTGTGCTATAAGAAATGACAATCAGGATGATTTCAGAAAAACCTGGAAAGACTTTCATGAACTGATGCTGCAATGAGGGGAGCAGAACCAGGAGAATATTGTACACAGTAACAATAATATTGTTTGATGAAGAACTATCAATGACTTAGCTATTCTCAGTGATCCAAGACAATCCCAAAGTATTTATGATGAAGCATACTATTCACCTCCAGAGAAAGAACTGATATTGATTGAATACAGACTGAAGGATGCTATTTTTCACTTTCTCTCATTTCTTTCTTTTATTTATCTTCTTGTACAAAATTAATATTATGGAAATGTTTTACATAATTGTACATATATAATCTATTTCTGATTGCTGACCATCTCAGGGAGGGGGGAGGGAGAAATAGAATTTGGAACTTAAAACTTCAAGTTAAAATGTTTAAAAATTTGGAAAAATAATTTCTTTATTTGGATTATTAATTTTTAAACTTCAAGTTTAAAGGACAACTGAAATAACATTAGAGGGTTAAGAGGGAGGGAAAGGGTAGAATAGACTGTCTCCAAGCCTATACATGTAAAGGCAGAAAGAATATTTGGTCGCTCCCTAAATCAAAGCAAAATAAAATAAAAATGACATGCAGAAAAGATTCAACCTCTGATTCTGAAGAGCTAGACCCAATCAGTCTATCCCTTGGTCACTAGATTAGGGTAAGGTGCCTTGCTTTTCAGCATTCATCTAGTAAAGCCTAACTCTGTCTCACCATTTCATTAGGAACCCTGCTGGCAATTTTGAAGTTTTTGAATGTCATTGGGGCCTCTTTCACAGCAACAGTAGCAGCAGCAGCTTGTCAGACTGAATCAAGCTCTTGGCTCATCAAAGCAGGGCTGGCCTCCAGCAGCCACCAAGGCTCTGAGGCAGTCTTGTCCCCTCCCCATCCCTGGCACATTTGAGTCCTTACACAATGCTCCACCGGGACAGGAAGGTTCCTCCTAGACACCTGTGGCAAGCAGTTTTTACCCTGCAACCTGAGCATTTATTACTCTTATCATCATCGTCTTAACTCCAGAAATAGCTACTATTAAGGTCGTAAAATTATGCAGCTACAGATTCAGTCCTTTCTTTGTGAGGCATGCTCAGCTTTCTCCCAGTAAAGCCCAGCAGCCAGCCAGACCATATGTAGGACAATGATTTCCAGGCTCACTCTCCCTGCCTCTTTCCTCTGCCCAGGTGGGGAAGCTGGGTTTTTCCTCAGTTGTTTGTGCAGAGCTGTCTTGCACACTTCCTGCTTCCTGCCCTGGCCCGCTGAGCCTGCCAGGGTTGGGTAATTGCTGCTGCCTTTCGGGTTTCCCTCCAGTCTTTCACTCATTCCCCTTTCTCCCTATTTAGCCTTGACGAGGAAAGACTTGGGGGTGGGGATGCTGTCTGTTTGAGTATTTAAAGGGCTGTCACAAGGAGGAAAAAGATTAGACCTGTGTTGTTTGGTTTTAGGAGGCAGAGTCAGGGGCAATGTATCCAAGAGGCAGATGTAGGTTTGATGTTAGGGAAAAAAGCTTCCTAACAATTAGGGCTAAACCATAATGAAATGGGCTGCCTCTGTAGAGCGTGAGTCCCCCTTACAGGAAGAGGCCTGGATGACCCTTTGTCAGGTATGTTGTGGAGATCCTTGGATAAATACAGTTTGGACTAGATGGTCTCTGAGATACCTTCTAAAATTTTAAATAAAAAATTTTATTTTCTTTCCTTCTCACCCCGACTTTTCCCCACCACTGGAAAAAAGAAAAGAAAAACAAACCTATGTAACAAATATTCATGGTCAAGCAAAACAAATTTCTGCATTGACCAAACCCTCTAAATTTGTCTCAGTCTGTGACCTGAGTCCGTCTCCTTTCTCTCCATAGACACTTTGCTTCATCATTGATCCTCTGGAATTAGTCCCTGTATTAATCAGAACTCAAATATTTCAAAGTTGTTTGTTTTACAATGTCGTTATTGTATAAATTATTTTCCTGGTTCTTCTTACCTAACTCTGAATCAATGCATACAAACCTCCTCAGGTTTCACTGAAACTGTCCCTTTTTATCATTTCTTATGGCACAATCATATTTGATCCCTTTTAATTTTGGGAACTTTTCATTCTTCCCTGTCTCTTTCTTTCATTAGCAGTAGACTCTAGACTGATGGAATTGCATGTTTTACTGAATCTTTGGTTACTCATGCAGAGAAATTGAAACAATCATTAACATTTGGGACTGACTTCTGTCTGGTCTTAGACTTAACCTTCTTAAATGGATCTAGAAGCAGAAAATCTCAAAGTCCCAGTATGGGGGCAGTAGACTGGTATAAAGAAAAGGTTCTAGATTTGTAGACAGAAGATGGGTTAAATGTCTGGCTTTTGTGTCAATTAATGATCACGTCATTGCCAAGTCTGGTGGTGTTTTCTTTTTTTTTTTTTTCCTGTGATGTTGAAAAATCAAAGTACTACTTTATTAAATGAGTTATTTTACACAATATGAACATCAATATAATTACAATTGTAAAAAAATGTTTATAACAAGGATGGACTGATTTTCAGATTTCCAAATCAGGGCCCAACTGTACATTTACATAGAATTGTCTTTGCATGAAGCCCAAAAGGGAACAGCATAAAAATGAGTGTTTCTGTAGCCCCCTTATTTTTGCTGATCAACAGTTTGTTAGAAAAGCAGCTGCAGGTTTGTTACCTAAGGTCTGAGATAGTAGAAGAGTCAATAGGTGCCATGAATTCACCTGTAAACAACTTTATGCCTGAACATCAGCCAATTCTGGAGGAAGTGGAGTCTTAGGATGTTTGCTCTCAAAGTGCTGTTTGAAGGTCTTGGGGTCCGGCATTTGTGTCCTACAGACAGTGCAGGTATATATCAAGGCAGCCTTAGCAGCAGCCTTTTGATCATGTCCTTGTTTCTTTTTCTGTCCAGCTTGTTTTTTGGCATTTTTCTGCTGAGACTGAATCTTCTGCTGTCCACGAGCCATATCGGGGCTGGGACAGTCCGGCGTCTGAGGCGCCGCACGGGGCGAGGGTGCTGGGAGGCGGGGGAGGGAGGGAGGGAGAGAGAGGGAGGGAGGAGGGACTCTGGTGGTGTTTTCTTAATCCTTATCCCTTTAGACCTCTCTGCACCATTTGATACTATTGACAGCTTCGTACTCAACAATACTTTCTTCTCCTTGGGTTTTCATAACACTCTTCTCTCTTGGTTCTTGATCGTATCATACTCTGTAACTCTGGCTGTCTTCCAGCACTCTGTCCTATGCCCTCCTTTTTTCTCTTTCATCATTTGGTGACTTCATCAGGTTTAGAGGTGTGATAAATTAGCAAATTGGGTCACCAAAGAAACAAAAAATATGCATAATGTGCTTTTAAGTTTAATCCACATTACCAGCATATTCTCCATAATATTTTGAAGTCTAGATAATCAACAAAACAGTAAACCAAGTTCTTACTTGTTGACTTTCTTTTGTTTTGTTTTGCTTTCTGAAGGGGGAAGGCAGGGCAATTGGGGTTAAGTGACTTGCCCAAGGTCATACGGCTAGTAAGTGTTAAGTGTCTGAGACCAGATTTGAACTCAGGTCCTCCTGACTCCAGGGCCAGTGCTCTGTTCACTGTGCCACTTAGCCATCCCTTATTTGTTGTTTTTACTGATTTCTGAGGTGTAAATGATCACACTGAAAATTTAGCAACTGGCTCTGAGCTGATAGGAGATGGCTCAAGTATTCTCTGACAAGTCCATCAAATTATCATCACTATATAGATGCCTATTGGACATTTCCCACTGGATGTTCCATAGGCATCTCAAGCTTGACATTTAAACCAGAACATTATCTTTCTCCATGGACCCACCTGTCTTCTTAACTTCCCTATCTCTGTTGACCCAGGTCCACAAGCTTGGTGTCTTCCTCAACTCCTTACTCTCACTCACCCCACATACCCCACTTGCCCAATGAATTGCCAAATCTTGTCTTTTCTATTTCCACAGCATCTCTTGAATTTGTCCTCTTCTCTCCACTCTATGGCAATTGCCACCAAATTGGTTTCCCTACCTCAAATCTCTTCCCTCCCAGTCCATCTTCCACTCAGCTGCCAAAGTGATTCTCCTAAAGTAAATGTTTGACTATCCCCTACTTGACAGAATCTAGTAGTTTCATATTACTCCTAGGATCAAATAGAAACTCCTCTAATGAGTATTTTAAGCTTTTTTACAAACTGGTGCCAACATATCCTTAGTAGATAGATAGACAGCATATTATTAAATAGTATATATGTAATATATTAACATATATTATGTAGAATAGGATATGGATATTTATATTATATATCTATCACATTTAAAGCTTTTCATTCATATACATATACACAGAGCATATTTGAAATCTGGCCCCAACCAGATGTATACACACACACACACACACACATATATACTCACATACAGAATATGTATTTATATTTCATAGAATAGAATATGCACATTTATGCTACACATTCATATATAGTATGTATTTGACATTTAAAGCACAGACACATATACCTGGCTCTAATCTATCTTTATATACAAGTATGTATATGTAACATAGCTTATATATAATATATACACACATATAAAAATAGTATATAACACAGAATAGGATATGTACATTTATATGACATGTCTCTATATAGTATGTATTTGACATTTAAAGCCACTTATATTTATGAATGTATATTTACTCTCTATACTAATAGTAAATACTATTAGTATATATACTATATCAATAGCAACATTAGTACTTGTATCCTGAGGAATATATTAGTATATATGTACTATTAATATATACCGTATTAATCATAAATACTATTTATATATACAAATATATAGTCATATATATTAAAGGTCTTAAATGTCAAAAATATATACTATATATGGTTGTTGTCCTTCATTCTCAAAGAGTAACAAAATGACATCTCTATGTTGGATTCAAGGTATACTCTGTCCAACCATGGCTGATCAGAACAAGACAAGCTTGGAATGCTTTACCAGAGTCTACCACAAGTAGGCCATATGAACATTTGGAGTGGAGATGTCTCTCCAGGCACATCTCGTGTTTTTCTTAAAAACTACTGCAATTCTGCTTTGTCATAGAGCACTGCTCCTTCTTTGATGTAAGCACACCATGTTGGGCAGTCTATGTCCATTTCTCACAATCAATTCCAAAGTTCTTCAGAGAGTGTTCTTGTAGCTATATCTATATTCATTTCATAAAAATGTACATATCTTGTTCTATGTAAGATATATGCTATCTTTATCATTTGATACATATATAAGTAGTAATATACACTAAATTTAGCATATATTATTCTCTTTCATACTATGATCCAGCCGAACTGCCCTTACCATTCCTCACCACCACAGTCCATCTCCTCTTGCCAGGTTTTTGTACTAGCCACCCCCCCCATGACTGAAATGCACTCTCTCTTAACTTCTGCCTCTTAGAATCCTGGTTTCCTTCAAAACTCAGCTTAAATGTCACCTTCTACACTGAAACATCTTCTGAGCTTTCCATCTGTTAGTGCCTTTCTCTCTGAAATTACTGTGTCCTTACTTGTGTTTATGTTATATTATATGTAGACATGTGTGTATATGATATTACACATAATTATATATGTGTGTATATATATATATATATTACACACACACACACACACACACACACACACACACACATGCTCATGCCATTTCTCCTGATAGAATACAAGATCCTTTCAGGCTTTGATGCTTTCATTTTTAACTTTGTATCCATGGTGACTGGAACATAGTAGGCACTTAGCAAATCATTATGACCTGATTGAAATAGCACTGGATTTAGTTGGAGGAGCTCAGGCACATCTCTGATCTGTTGCTTCCTTAGACTAGAGCCATGGGCAAATCATTTCCCCTGTCAGCACCTCAGCTGACTCAGTATGATTATCTCTGAGGTTCCTTTACCTACATTTCTATTCCTTTAATTTACCATGGCTGCTTTAGCTACCATGCCTTTCTAAGTTGACTTCCAATCTTGACTTTCTATTATTCCTGGGCCCTCACTTCTTTTTGAGGTTGACACCACTGATGTAGTATAACTTCCCCTTTTTTTTCCCATTAAAGAACTGAGACCCAGAAAAGTAAAGTGAATTGCACAAGATCACATTGTTAGTAAGTGGCAGAGAAGGGTTTTGAACACACGTTTTGACCCAAAATCCAGTTCTCATGTTCATTCACCTTCATCTATCCGAAGGCCATGTGAGCTTGGTAAGAGTTCTAACTCAAGAGTGGGAAAAGGCCCACAATTCACCAAAGAAGGGAATGAGCTATGAAGTGGGTAGAATGATGGGTCATACCTGCCTAGTGTGACAAATGTACTAGAGCCTTTTTCTAGACCTCAATAGCATAAACTGCCTCTAGCTTAAGTAGTTAACAGATTCTGTGATTTTATGACAGCTCAGTTTTGTTCTCTGTGCCTTAGTTGTTGTTTTTGTTCAGTTGTGTCTGACTCTTTATGACCCCATTTGATGTTTTCTTGGCAAAGATACTGGGGTTATTTACCATTTCCTTCTTCAGCTCATTTTACAAATGAGGAAACTGAGGCAAACAAGGTAAAGTGACATGCCCTGGGTCACTCAGCTATTAAGTGTCTGAGGTTGGATTTGAACTCAGGTCTTCCTGACTCCAGGCCCACTGCTGTAAACACTAAGCCACTTAGCTGCCCATGTCTTGGTTACCGTACTTATAAAGTAGGTTTAGTGGCACCAAACTTCAAAGGCTAGCTGTGAGAAGTAGCTAATAAAAAGAATCCTCAAACATGGGGCACATTGCTACATAAATATCTACAAATTAATAGCCCCAGTTATGTACAAAGTTAAAATTCTGGACCTTGAGAAAAGACTTCTTTATTGTCTATTGCCTTCAGAAACTGGTGGGGGATCAGCTGGGGAATGGTTGAACAAGTTGTGGTATATGAATATAATGAAATACAATATACAATATTGTACAATACAAAGGACTATAGCACGAAAGTGCTGTAAGAAATGATGAGCTGGGGCGGCTAGGTGGCGCAGTGAATAGAGCGCCGGCCCTGGAGTCAGAAGGACCTGAGTTCGGAGCCGGCCTCAGACACTTAATCCACACAAACAAAAACCTAGCCGTGTGACCTTGGGCAAGTTACTTAACCCCAATTGCTCTAAAGGGGCGGCTAGGTGGCGCAGTGAGTAGAGCACCGGCCCTGGGGTCAGAAGGACCTGAGTTCAGGTCCGGCCTCAGACACTTAACGCCACAAACAAAAACCTAGCCGTGTAACCTTGGGCAAGTTACTTAACCCCAATTGCTTTTAAAAAAAAAAAAAAGAAATGATGAGCTGAGTGAGGAGAACAGAATCAGAACATTGTATACAGTTACAGTCATGTTGTGCAATGATTAACTTTGATAGACTTGACTTTTCTCAGCAATGCAATGTTCTAAGACAACTCCAAAAGGCTCATGATAGAAAGTGATATCCACATCTAGAGAAAGAATTATGGAGTCTGAATGCAGATTGAAGCATACTATTTGCTCTCTCTTTTGTTTTGTTTTGTTTCTCCTTTCTCATGGTTCATTCCATTGGTTATAATTCTTTACAACGTGACTAATGTGAAAATATGTTTAATATGAAGGTATATGTAAAACCTATATCAGATTGCAAGCCATCTTGGGGAGGGGGAGAAGGGAATTTTAAACCCAAAAGCCTGTGGAAGTGAATGTTGTAAACTAAAAATTAATTAATTAATTTTTAAAAAGAAATATTTACCATAAAGGAGTTGTGATTTTTGCTCAGGAAAAAAAAAATAGAAACTGGTGGGGGAGAAGGATAGCTTCTTTTGTAGGGTTCCAGGTATAGCAGAAACTGCTTGAGCAGTAACTAGGAAGTAGATACCACATTGGTGTTACCAAGTCTAGCACAGTAGGACTTTCTAGAGTTTATGGAGTCAATATTTGTCCTATAATAATAGCCAACATATACATAGCACTTTATGGTTTCTTGTATGTGTTCTCTGAGATATAGATAGCATAGACATTTTTACTCTCATAGTATTGATGAGAAATCAGATAAGTAGGAGATAAAGAACATCCCAAGTCACCAGCTAGTAAGGAGAAAACCCAGATTCCAAGTCTTTATATAATACTTTAGGACAGCTGAGTCAATGCTAGTGGATAGATGAAAAGAAAAAAAAAACAAGAAAAACAAACTAAGAAATATCTAGTTGACCTCAAGCAAATTACTTTTCTTTTGGGCACTTCAATAAAGTATTTTAATCCACAAAATGATGGATTAACCCAAATTATCACCAAGAGAAGGTCCAAGTCAAAATCTATGGTCCCATGGTTCTTTTCAGGGGAAGTAAGAGTGAATTTCATTTCTAGGTCCATTACTGTATGGAATTAGGAAAAGTCAGTGAGCCTCTTTGAGAGTCAGATAGATATCATTATCTTTGACTGACAGCTGGAGAAGTTTGCTCTACATCTAGGGTTTTTAACCTGGGGTCCATGAGCTTGTTTAAGATAACATTTTGATAACATTTAAAAATATTATCCTGCAAAGAGATCCATACACTTTACCAGACTACCAAAGAGATCCATAGCACAAGAAGGATTAAGGAACCTTGCTCTACAGATTAATGAAATTAACAGAGGGAAATAATGACCTATATTTATTGAGCATATTCTATCCTATGGGATATAGGAAGAAATTGGAAGAATGGGAAGAAATAAATGGGAAGAAAGGACATAGGGCTAACATTACCAGATTTTTCAGGGTATTTCAATACTGGGATTGTCCTGCCTAAGTTCACCCCAAACCATCATGGTTTGCTAAGAATTGTCCAAAATTAGCTTTCCCATCCAGCATTTAAACTCACTGATGAATCATTCCTCTTTCTGTGTTTTTCCCCAGTTATGAAACTTGATCTGTTTCAATGGGTTTAGAGGTGATGACAGAGTAAGCCTATAAAGGCTTTGCACAATCTTGAACAAACCCCTTGACCCAGAGGTTCTTAATCTAGCATCCCCTTTGGCAGTCAGGTAAAACCTATGATCCTCTTCTCAGAATAATGTTTTTAAATACAGGAAATGAAACACATAGGATTACAAAGGAAACAAATTATACTGCAATAAAAATGTACTTGCTTTTACATCCAAATTCACAGACGCACTTAAAATTTATCTATGGACCCTGTCAGGGAAGGGGGTGGTCTGTGCACTCCAGGTTAAGAACTCCTTAGATCCTCTACCTTCCTTTTTCCTGGGAAATTGCAGAATGTTTGTTTATTTATCTAGCTGGATACCATGAGAATTCATATTTTCCAAGGACTCTTAGGACAAAAAGAAACACGTGAGTGTGCCAACCGAGGAGCCTTTAGGGTCCCTGGTCTTGGAAGGAAAAGAAACCATTAAATTCAGAGCATGTCAAGTTGAGTTGCTACATAAATTATCAAAGGCTTGTTGGATGAATAAAGTGTCCCATGGTTCACACTTGACTCATCTCATCAGGCTCAATTCTAGTTACTGTTCCATTTTTAGGCTCTGATCCTATGCAAATCTCTGTGAAAGAGTGTATTTTGCAATGACTGAGATTAAAAATAGGTCAGTAGTGTCCAAAATATTGATTATATGGCGGGGGCAGGGGGGAGAGAGAGAGAGAGGTGGGGAAGGAAGAGACAGAAACAGACATGGAAAGGGAGAGGGAGAGGGAAAGAAAATAGGAAACAGAGAAAATATCTAATATATTCACATGAATTTTCTCTGGTGACTTAGAGGATAATTGAAAATAATCAACTATATTTTAAATGATTATTCTTAGACAAGCATAATAATAGACATTTATGTTATTCTTTAGCAAAGTACATTACAAATTTTATCTCAATTAGTAAAATAAGCATTAGGTAATCCCTACTATGTTCTAAGTATTGTCCCAGGCACTGGGAATAGAAAGAAAAAAACATGAACTAGTTCTTGCCCTCATACGCCTTGTATTCTATTGAAGGGGGGCATCATGTACATATAAAACTATATAAAGACTATCATAGGAATATTCTCAGCTGGAAGGGGGATCAGAAAAGCCTAATGTAGAAGGTGGTATTTAAGCTGAGTTTTAAAAGAAACTAAGGGTTCTAATTGGTGGAGTAGATATTGGAGCCAATAAATGAAAAGACCCAGAAATAGAAGATGTTGTGCTGTATGTGAGACCAATTGGCTGCATTGTAGAGTTTAAAGGGGAATAAAGTAGTTTTGAATGAATAAATGAATGAATGAACAAATAAATAAATAAAAATACAGTTGCAATGGCAGGGACCAGGTTGGGACAATTTAAACCTCTCAACAATACTGTTGAAGTAGTATTACAGATATCTATATATTATCTCTCAACCTAACTCCCAATCCTCTTCCAGCTACTCTGAAGGAAGAGCTTTTCTACAGTAGTGTTTTAGAGGCTTCTACAATACCCCTTTAGATACTGTGAATTTTACTACTCATTGGTCAGCATTACTCCTTCTATTGTTGCTACTATTTCTCTTTGTGTCCCTGTATTGATCAATTATTAACCATAAGGAGCAAACTATCCCCAATTTCCACCCCCAATTCTCTCATCCTCATCCCCCTACACCACCTATGTCTCCCACTCCAACCCTGACCACCACTTCCACTGTGCCCTCTGGAGTGCCTGTTTCATAGTGAGCAAGCTCTACTTTCTTCTGGACCTCTTTCTCATACTTTTTCTATCTACTGGACCCCACTGAGACCCAGCTATATGCTGATAATATTTTATCTCCAGTTATTCTATTCAGGATTAGCAGTACCTTTTCTCACTCCCCCTTTACCAACATCCTCCTTACTTACACATCCTTCCAGACTCTCTCTTTACCTGCATTACTTAGCAACATTTCCTTCTTTGTGATTCACTCATTCAAAGTTTTCTACCTTATTTAAATTATGGCAGCTGTAGAATACACATCCCTAGGCCATACTCTCTCCTTTTTCAAGGACTCACTTGACTCTTGGTCTTCTTCACCATCCAATTTATGTCCTTATAACAGGGGACTTTAATATTCATATAGATGTTTCTCAAACTCCCTAACCTCCCAATTCCTTAGTCTCCTTATATCCAAACATTTGTCCAGTCTGTCATAGTTGGTCACCACACAGATGTTGTGTCTGTGATTGTATACAAATTTCTCCTGGTTCTACTCTTCTCACTTAGCATCAGTTTGTATAAGCCTCTCCAGGTATATATGAAAACTGTCTCCTCCTCATTTCTTTTTTTTTTTTTTAAATTAATTTATTAGTTTAGTTTCAGTTAACAAGATTCAATTCCATAGTTGCTTGATTTTCAAATTTCTTTTACTTCCCTCCCCCCTCCCCCCATGACAGCATATAATCCAGTATAGGATCTGCAAATACATTCATATTAGACATTTCCTCCTCATTTCTTATAGCACAATAGTATTCCATTACATGCATATACCACAACTTGTTTAGCCCTTCCCCAATTGATGGGCACCCCTTTGATTTCTAATTCTTTGCAACCATGAAAAGAGCTGCTATAAATATTTTTGTACATATGGGTCTTCCTCCCACTTCCATGATCTCTTTGGGATATAACCCTAGAAGTGGTATTGTTGGGTCAAAGAAATCAAACAAGCCATCAGTGAACTCCCTAGGAAAAAATCCCCAGGGCCAGATGGGCTTACTAGTGAATTCTATCAAACATTTAAAGAACAATTGATTCCAATACTCTACAAACTATTTGGGAAAATTAGGGAAGAAGGAGTCCTACCAAATTCTTTCTATGACACAAAAATATGGTACTGATTCCTAAATCAGGAAGAGATAAAACAGAGAAAGAAAATTATAGACCAATTTCCCTCATGAATTTAGATGCAAAAATTTTAAATAAAATATTAGCTAAAAGACTACAACAACTTATCACAAGAATAATACACTTTGATCAGGTAGGATTTATTCCAGGAACGCAAGGATGGTTTAATATTAGGAAAACCATCAGTATAATTGATCATATCAACAATAAAATTAGCAGAAACCACATGATTATCTCAATAGATGCAGAAAAGGCTTTTGACAAAGTACAACATCCATTCCTATTAAAAACACTAGAAAGTATAGGAATAAATGGAGCCTTCCTTAAAATAGTTGATAGCATCTATTTAAAACCATCAGCAAGTATTATATGCAATGGGGATAAACTAGAAGCATTTCCAGTAAGACCAGGAGTGAAACAAGGGTGTCCACTATCACCCCTCTTATTCAATCTGGTACTAGAAACGTTAGCAGTAGCAATTAGAGAAGAAAAAGAAATCAAAGGAATCAAATTAGGCAAAGAAGAGACCAAGCTATCACTCTTTGCAGATGATATGATGATATACTTAAAGAATACTAGAGAATCAAGTAAAAAACTACTTGAGACAACAAATAAATTTGGAAAAATTGCAGGATATAAAATATACCCACATAAATCCTCGGCAATCCTATATATCTCTAATGAAATTCAACAGCAAGAGAAAGAAATAGAAATCCCATTTAAAGTCACTGTAGACATTATAAAATATTTGGGAATCTACCTGCCAAAACAAACCCAGGACCTATACGATCACAACTACAAAACACTTCTCACACAAATAAAGTCAGATTTAACTAATGGGAAAAATATCAATTGCTCATGGCTGGTTCGAGCTAATATCATAAAAACGACAATTTTACCCAAACTAAATTATATATTTAGTGCCATGGCAATCAATTTACCAAAAAAAACTACTTTTAGAGTTAGACAAAATAGTAACAAAATTTATTTGGAAGAACAAACAGTCTAGAATATCAAGGGAATTAATGAAAAGAAATGCTAGGGAAGGTGGACGAGCTATACCAGATTTTAATCTGTATTACACAGCAGTAGTCATCAAAACTGCCTGGTACTGGCTGAGCAATAGAGTAGTGGATCAATGGAATAGATTGGGCACATGAGATCCAGCAGTTAATGAGTATAGTAATCTATTGTTTGATAAACCCAAAGACCCCAGTTTTGGGGATAAGAATGCACTATTTGACAAAAACTGCTGGGAAAACTGGAATATATTATGGCAGAAACTGGGCATAGACCATTATCTAACACCATATACCAAAATCAAGTCTAAATGGGTGCATGATCTAGGTATAAAGGATGATACTATAAGCCATCTGGGAAAGCAAGGAATAGTTTACCTGACAAATTTGTGGAGAGGGAAAGACTTTAGGACAAACAAGAATTAGAGAGCATTATAAAATGCAAAATGGATAATTTTGATTACATTAAATTGAAAAGCTTCTGTACAAACAAAGCCAATGTAACCAAGATCAAGAGGGAGGTGGGAAATTGGGAACGAATTTTTACAACCTATGTCTCTGATAAAGGACTCATTTCTAAAATATACAGAGAATTGAGTCAAATTTATAACAAGATAAGTCATTCCGCAATTGATAAATGGTCAAAGGATATGAACAGGCAGTTTTCAGAAAAAGAAATTAAAGATATCTATAAGCATATGAAGAAATTCTCTAAATCACTATTGATTAGAGAAATGCAAATCAAAACAACTCTGAGGTACTACATCTCTCCAGTCAAATTGTCTAAGATGAAAAAATGGGAAAATGACAGATGCTGGAGAGGATGTGGGCAAATTGGAACACTAATGCATTGCTGGTGGAGTTGTGAACTTATCCAACCATTCTGGAGAGCAATCTGGAATTATGCCCAAAGGGTTATAAATAATTGACCCAGCAATGTACTGCTTTTAAAGGCTAACCCCACAGCCAATTGTCAGGGGATGTGTACGCTGAGACTAAAATCAGTGATTGGACAGTATGCATTTTATTTATTTATTTATTTATTTATTTATTTATTTATTTATTTATTTATTTATTTATTTATTTATTTATTATTTGCTTTTTGGAGGGCAATTGGGATTAAGTAACTTGCCCAAGGTCATAGGGCTAGATTTTTGTTTGTGTGTGCATTAAGTGTCTGAGGCTGGATCCGAAATCAGGTCCTTCTGACTCCAGGACCAGGGCTCTACTCACTGCACCACCTAGCCACCCCGACAGTATGTATTTTAAATTCCCACCTGCTTGAATTTACCCTAGGCTGAAATTCCAGCTCCCTGGGGAGGAGCAGGGAACCCAGAATGGTCAGAGATCCGGTCAGGGAGGGGCAAGGAATCCATAATGGGGTCATGCAAGACATTCCCTACTTTTCATGTAGGTGTGTCAAACCCTTGACACAGTTGGGGCCACACCATTCAGGTCAGCCAGTCCTGTTCCCGAGGGCTGGTAGTGGGGATCCCTAGCAATTAACAATATAACAGAGAAAACAATTCATGCGGTAGGTCCTGAGTTGGTCAGGTTTTCCCCTCAGTACTGTGGTTGGATTTCTCCAGGAAAGAAGCTGTCCCAATAAAGGTCAGGTCTGGATTCTTGGGAAAACTTTCTGCATCTGATGTCATCTTTTTCAGATCCTTTGACTGGGGGGCGGAACGGGGAGGTGGGGAGAGGTGGGGGAGGGGTAATCTTTAGATGACTAGAGTTCAAATGTACAATATGTACAATATGGCACAGCCAGCCAAAACTGACAAGAACTCCCAGAAACACTATTTTACATATAAAGGTCTGTACAAGACTAGGTTCAAACAGTATAAACAAATAGCTCAGTTTTCTTAGCCACAAAGGGTTAGGCTCAATCAATACAATGAGGATTTTCTCACAATTTTACAAAATGACATGATTACATTAAGTCAGGTACACAATCACATGTCACCAAGATAACCAAGAAAACTTACATACAAACTGTACAAGAATCATAATTAACATACAATTCCTTGTATCCCAGTGACCTATTTCATTTAAACAGCACTTTTGAATCTCAGATGCCTGATGTAGTTACAGAATTTAAAAAGGAGTTCTGCTTTTCCAGTTCAGATCTAGAGGTAACCAGATAATTCTGATTTAATATAAATTAGCACAATTACTTAAGATTAGTTCCATATTTTGAAACTACAGAGAATTTTCAGTTCGTTTATTCTTTGTTATTTCCACCTTTCCTAAATCCTGTACATGGTATAGGAATCTTTTAAAATGTGAAAATTTTAAAATGATTTCATCTGCCCTTTGTAAAATTATCAGCAGATGCTTTAACAAAGTAACATTAGTTTCACCCTTACCACTATCTTATCCAATCCTTGTGCTAAAATCCAAAATCCAAACTTCTGACCTTATTCCCAAACATGCTCAAAGCACGAATTCACATAACAGAAAAATTTTAAAGCCAATTTTTATACATCTGTATTTAATCCTAAATGTCATCTAAGTCTGATCCTGTTGTTCCCCTCAAACTTCACTATCCTGGTCAATTAGGCATCTATTTCATTACATTTTGCCTTATTACTAATCATCTCCTTTTTTGAAGGATGTTATCTCTGTATTTATTCATTCATTTGGCCCTGAATATTACTTCTCAATGAATTTGCTATAGACAAAAATAGGGAGAATGTCATGATACTTGCCAGAAGGAAAACTTCCTTAGCCATGCTTGGATCCAGGCATGAGTCATTTCTGGTAGTCATTTAGATAGCTACCAGGTGCTGCAATCAGGGCTTAGGCATAAATAGGTTGGGGATTTCCTTCTCAGAAAGAAAATGCACAATTGGGAAATAAAGCCAGAGAGATCCCAACTGGGCAGTGTCTGAGATTGTCCCCAGCCTTTTCCAAGCACAGACATCCACCTTGAACAGTTTTCAGCCTGCAGTCTCTGCCATCCCATCATTGGCTTTTATGACAACGGAATTCTATAATTAAGGCTCAGAATGATAGAAAAATTTACAGTCCCCCAAATTATTAAATATCAAATAAATATGGAGTAGTGTCCTTTGGATAGGGCCATCTAAAATTTGATTGAGCTATTAATTACAAACTCAAGTCACAAATCTTTCTGTCTTCCCAAAACTTCCTCATATTCTCTCAACATACTTCCAAAACTGATATCAACTATCTGGAAACAGGAGGGGCTGGATGAACCCCACTTGTCCCCAAACCTTCTTATCTTCTTTGTTCAGCTTTCCATAAATAGACTTTAAAGACAATTTGAATTAACCTGGTGTTAAAAGTGGTATCTTTCTTTTCTCTCAACTGAAATATCTCTGATTAAACTAAATATCAGGCACCTAAGTACCCCATCATTCTAAGCACCCCATCATTCCTCTTAAACAGCTGGGACCCAAAATCATTTGGGCTTCATGCTGAGGGAGGACATAGAGCTGTCTCTGCTTTGTAGGGTCCCACAATTTAGGGGGCTGGGTCTGTAGCCAGTGGCCAAAACTGGCTGAAGCCATGGTGATGGGCCATGGTCTCAGGACAGTGGGTACTCAGCCTGAGATGACATCTGCAAGTGAAGGGTGCTGAGCCTAGAAGAAACAAATCTGACAAAGAGTTTAAACAAGGACCACAAAGGAGTAGGAAGAAAGTGACCAGAAGTGGGGTGAGGATGGGCTAGAATAATCCATTACTCAAGACTATTTCACTTTCCTCTATATTTCTACAAACTACATAAATAAGATACTCCATAAGTTATTATTCTTTTACTAACATAACTGTACTGCCTTAAACAATAAAGGTTCCTGACTTGAACATTACATCCTTGTTTCACAAAGCTTTTTTATCCTCTGATTACATTCACTCTGGAAGAAAGAGATACTTCAGAAATTGAATCTTTAACTTATACATTCAGTTACAAATGTTAACTTTTGCTTAGCTCATGGAATAACTACAAATTCAGATAAAAACAGTAAGATCTCTTCTGCTATACAATCTCATTAAACTTTGATGAAGAAAGTTAATTGAAAACTGTTAAAATGATCTTAGTTTGCATAAAAGTTTGCATAACTTTCTGCACATGTTCTAATTCTAGATGAAAAATAATATTAGATTTTCCTATAAGCTAACACAAAAGAGCTCATATCTTTTACTGACTACATGCTCTGATCATGGGAAATTTGCTAAAGAAGGAAAAAAATCACATTAAACAGCAAATTTAACCAATCACAGTTTAAAGCACTTTTTATTCTTATGGGCTGCAATCAGCAATAAAGATTAACCAGGTCTCACAAATGTAAGGGATTCCATTTACCATCTTTCCTTCTCAAATCTAAAGTTGTAAAAACCAATTGATAGAAATCCCTTCTACCTGTTGTACATGAACTTGCAATTTCTCAGAAATTTGGGTCCATTGTTTAGGGACTGCATGCCTAAAACATGTTCCTTTCCCTAATGTAAACTCAAACCAATTAATTACTAATCTGGTGACCTTAAGTCAGCTGGATGTGTTTTTCAAATTTTCATACACAAACAAAAATTTGCTTTACCATTTATATTCTGGAAACCTTCAAATTAACACCAATATATCCATATATATTTTCATTTGCTCAATAAGAGTTCTACAAGATACAGTTCCAATTCACCTAGTACAGAGAATCATTCATCTCATCATTATGATATTTCCATAAAAGCCAAAATTTTAAATGAAATATCAGAATATAAGTTTCAAATTAACAATTTTCATAACATAAAACCCAATACACCAGCAATACAGAATCCAGATTTTAAAAACTGCTGTAATACTATTCCTACTTCAAAATGTTTTTTTAAGTTCACTAGCTAAACAGACTTTTAGAAACACAATACAATCTTAGAAAGATGGCAACAACATAACAATGGATTTCAAATGACATCAAGTGACTTCTACAGTAATTGATCTTATCACTCCTGGCATCTGCTTCAAAGTTAGAGAGATGCCAACATGTGCCAGTCATTATATTTTACAATCATTAGACCATTTTGATCACAAGTGTATGTGATAACAAACATCATTAATTTTCCCTTTGCAAATGCAGGGAACAGGTCAAGTACAGATAACAAAAAACTTCTGTTTTTTTTTTTTTAAGCAGCATCCTATTTCCAACTTCTAAATGATTAGTTCTTAGAATTTGTGAAGATATTTTGTTTGTTTTTCTAGCTTTCATTATAATTCCAGACTGCGCAGACCAGGACTATAAAGAGATTATACATATTCCCCAAATTAAAAAATTTCAAAATATCACAACACCCAGGTCAGAGTGTCCCATTCGTCATTTTCTGTTCCTTTCACAATATAGCCTTGCCATTGGGGGAAGGGCAAGGAGAAGAATCTGGGTGGGTTTTTTTTGAAAGTGAGAGCTTTGAATCTGCCCATCTCAAAGCTCCACCTCTAAAGCTTCTCTTTCTACAGAGCTATGTATGTTCCCAATCTGCCTTAGAGTTGGACTTAATTTTGCTTCTTTGATCTGAGGGGAGGGATTCCCAAAGAGGGGCCCACCTCCCTACCTCCCCCAATGCCCCACAGGGAGATCTAGTGGCCAGAGTCTCCCTCCAGGGAAGGCTCCCACCCCTGCTCCACCGCCCAGTCCCAGAGAGAAATTTCCCAACTGCCCAATTACCTCCCAAGGGAGGGGCTGTGTAAGTCCCAACCCCACCCCATTTCCACTTCAGAGGGCAGAGAATTCCTTCCTGCCAGCTCTGTCCTCCTCCTCCTCCACCCCCCACAACCAACAGCTGTGGGCTTGGGGCAAGAGCCTTCACCTTCTCCCAACTGCACCAGCACAGGGCTGGGGTAGGTCAGTCCCACCCTTGGCCTGACACAGGGACCAGGCTGGCCAGCCCCTCCTTCCCAGCTGCTGCCATGTGGAAGGGGCCACATTTTTGAAGTGGAGCAGGGAACATATACGAGGAAGGAGCTTCCCTCTGGGTTAAGGGATTCCCTGAAGGGAACGGTGGCTGAAGTGGAAAAGGGTTCTTCTGGGGGCTGATGGCTCGCCCTGGCCAGGGTATGGGTGGGGTGCAAAACGGGGCTGGGGAGATTGGAAGCCCTGAGGAGTCAGGGGAAGAGGTGGAGGGAGGGGATCCAGGGTTGTGAGGTGGTGGGAGATGATGCTCCTCACTATGATCCTGTAGGACTTTTGTGGAAGGTTTTTTAGGAGTGTCCATGAGTGACTGGGCCACAAGGACTCGGATACCTCGTTGGAAAAAAAATAGTGCTTAAGCCAGAGCGGGGGATGGGTGACAAGGTCCAGTCAGACATCAATATAAGGGAACTGATCTGGAGGTCCTGGATTTCCTGTGACCACCCGGCACACTGATTGGATAATTTGCTTGTTGAAACTTCCCTAAGGGGACCAGCCCACCCCAAACATGGGCCACTAATTCATGCAATAAAAAATGAATTTCCTCTTCTTCAAGGGGACCCCACAATCTACCCCATCCTGATCGGTTACTTTAAAATGGCTTAGTAAACAAATCCCAGTGGAAATCAGAAAAGCTTCCTTGAAGGTGCTCATCTGATAGCCACTGGAATACCTGCTTTGCAGAGTAAAAGCAGGGAGAGTTTAAGCAAATGAGCTCAAAACAAAACTTTACAAGCCCAGAATGGATAGGACACATAGAAATATAGACAGACACTAATAAATCAGACCAGAACCAGATAAGGGCAAAGTTTCAACTTCTTGAATTTGCCTGGGGGATGGGTGTGCAGAATACACTCAGGCTGCATCCAGCTCCCCATATCCCCACAAAATCAGAAAACAGAGCTGGACTCACCTCCCAATTGGAGGTCCTGAATCCACACAAGGGTTGAATGAGGGGCAGGTCAAAGTTAGGAGGCAGGTGCCATCTTTCCCTCCTTGAGACCTGGGGCCCTGGAACTTCATCAGGGGCTAGCCTCCCTGGGGGTGAGCAGATTCCTGCCTCCCAAGGCCGAGAGCTCTTCTTGTTCAGGGATCTCTACCTTGACACAGGACACCACAAAATCTCACTGGGGCCTCCAAATGTTGTGCCAAAAGAAGCAAGATAAGAGATCCCAGAGAGTGGATTTTATTTTCCACAGGACTGTCCGGGGTCAGGCCCAAATTGAACAGTGAGTCTGAACGGACAATGTGCCAGCTTTTAAAGGCTAACCCCATGGTCAATGGTCAGGATAAGCAGCATAAGCTGAGACTAAAATCAGTGATTGGACAGTATGTATTTGAAATTCCCACATGCTCGCATTTACCTTAGGCTGAAATTCCCACTCAGGGATCTGGTTGGGGAGGGGCAGGAATGGGGTCATGCACAACAGGTGAAGTTGTGAATTGATCTAGGGGTAGGGAACCTGTGGCCTCTAGGCCATATGTGGTCTTCTAAGTCCTTGGGTGCAACCTTTTGACTAAGTCCAAGTTTTACAGAGCAAATCCTATTATTAAGGGGATTTGTTCTTGAAGATTGGATTCAGCCAAAGGGCTGCAATTGGATTAAACCATTCTGTAGAGTAATTTGGAACAGTGTCCAGGAAGCAATGAAACCATGCATGCTATTTGACTTAACAATACCACTACTAGGTCTGTATCCCTAAAGAGATAAAAAATAAAAAAGGAAAAGGACCTATGTATACAAAAATATTTATAGCAGCTCTTTTCTGATGGCAGAGAGTTGGAAATTGAGGGGATGACCATAAACTGGGGAACTACTGAGCAAATTGTATTATGTGATTATGATGGAATATTATTGTGCTATAGGAAATGATGAGCAGAATTCTCTCAGAGAAATCTGGAGGGACTTACATGAACTGATGCAGAGTGAAGTGAGTAGAGCCAGGGAGAACACTGCATACAGTAATAGCAATATCGTAGGATGATCAGCTGTGAATGACTTAGCTATTCTCAGCAATACAATCATTCCAGACAGCTCTGAAGGACTTATGATGTAAAATGCTATCCATTTCCAGAGAAACAACTGATGGTGTCAGAATTGAAGCATACTTTTTCATTTACCTCATTTTTCTTGAGGGTTTTTTGTCTATGTTTTCTTTTACAATATGACCAATATGGAAATATGTTTTGAATGACCACACATATATAACCCATATCAAATTGCTTGCCTTTTTAATGAGGGGGTTGGGGAGAGAGGGATGGAGGGAGAGAATTTGGAACTAAAATTTTTAAAAACAAATGTTAAAAATTGTTTTTACATGTAATTGGGGAAAATGAAATACTGAATAAATATTTTTTTTAAAAGAAGGCACAAAAGTATTTTGGGGAAGCTCACAGGGAAAGGACTGGCATCTGACTAATCACATGTTGGTTTCTGGAACTGAAATGCCCTGAGTATGTAGATGAATGGTCTTTTCCCAAAGCTGAGCCAAAACTGTTACAATGATACTTTTGTGTCCCAATTTTTCCTGTAAATCAAGTCTGAAAATTACCCAAACTCCACATTCCTGAACATTCAAATGTATGAGGCAACAGACACAACATTACTAATGTAGCCTTGATTTGCTTCTTGGACCTGGGAATCTACTCACTGCTGTTTCTGTTCTTTCTATTTAAGAGTATAACCCTGGAACAACCTCTAATTTCAGTCATAAGAGCTAAACAGAATAGATCCCACCTGACCAGGAGCCTGGGGGAACCAACAGGCATATGAGGAAAGGGTCCAGGGTTGAAGAATTTGCCAAAAGTTCTTACATCAATTGTCCTCTCATTGGCCTTTGAAACCCAGTGCCCCTTGATTTATTTGGCCCTGGAGTCATGTGGTACTTGGGATGCTGATCTAAGTTAGCTGGAAAGTGAAGGAAGCTTGCCTTATTGCCTTAATTGGATTATCATCAGAGAGAAGAGACAGAACCCTTTGCATTGTTTGGCCCTTGCTTTTTTGGGTCCTTCAAACTAGTACTCCCTCTGGTTTTAAAATGGGGAGTTAAAGATGTCTCATACAAAAGAGATCTTGTTTTTCAGAAATAAGTGACTGGGGGCTGAAATAATCCCTGACTGATTCTTGGCTTTTCATTCTTTTGAGAGACTATAGAACAGATACAACGGCAAATGAGTATGAGGATTCTTGCTGTGATTATAACTCACCTATAACTTACCTTCTCCAGTCACCACATAAGGCAACCTTCTGTTTCATGTCAGGGCTGGACTTAGGTTATCCAGGGAAGAGTCCTTCAAATTTCTAAAAAGAAGCCTTTCCTTGCTTCCCTTGACAACTCCTTCTAACACAAGAGTTCTCAATGTGTATGCGTGCGTGCGTGCGTGCGTGCGTGTGTGTGTGTGTGTGTTGGGGCAGCTAGGTGGCAGAGGGCCAAGCCTGGAGTCAGGAAGACCAAAGTTCAAATTCAGCCTCAGACACTCGTTGTGTGAAGTTGGGCAAGTCACTTAATCATTTGCCTCAGTTTCCTAATCTGTAAAATAGGGATTATAATAGCACCTATATTCTAGGGCTGTTGTAAGGAGAAATAAGAAACTAATTGTAAAGTGTTTAGCACAGTGCCTGGTATATAGTGCTTATATAAATGTTAACTATTACTATTTTGTGTGTAGTCAACTCTTTTTGGCAATATAGTAAAGCCTATGGTTCCTTTTTTCAGAATAATGCTGTTAAATGCATAAAATAGAATACATAGAGTTACAAAGGAAACCAATTAAGTAAAGATGCTGTTATCAAACTACCAAACAAGTTCTCGGACTTCAGGTTAAAAATTCTCACCTGACACATCGCTACTCTTCTAGCTAGGGGAGGAGGATACTTTTCTTCTGAGCATCAATTAACAGGTATTATCAGTCACCTCCTATGGTGACTGCCTTGGGAGTGATACAGCAGTAGTCAATATGGGACTCTCAGATCTGAATGATAGTCTCAGATACGGTAGAAGGACCTTTGCAATCTGAGTACAGATATTGCAAATGTTTACTTCTCATTTTTTCACTATAAGCTGTCAGAATTCATATATGATGGCAGTACTTGGCATAGCTATGGAAATATTTTCATAGGCATTCTCTACCTTATAAGGAAGGGGTGGTGGTGATAAAGATCAGGAAATGATGGAAAAGTATTGAGGGACCTTCATGCCCTGCCCACATGTAAATCTTTTTACTCTTCTGCCAAACCATGCACAGTAGTCATTGTTCCCAGAGAAAACATGGTCTATTTTCACCCACAGCATCTGAAGGAATCTGATGATCTTGGTTGAATATTTGGCCTTTAAAAGGGAGATGACTTGGAATTAAAAAGGAAAGAGCATGCCAGTATAGTCTTATAAGACTGAAATAAGTTAGGAGAGAGAAGGGCAGGATAGAATCTACAGTATTGCTTTGGTTCAAAAATAACAATCCAGTTAGAGTTGACTTCTACCTTTTCACATCTTCAGTTCAATGGTGGGTGAAGGTCACATGAGCAGGAAGCTCTTTTTTTATTGGCAAAGTCCATGGACTTATCTAATTCTTATCCTCGGACCTTGTACAATTAGGTTATAAGGATCCAGTCTGAAGCAGAGCCAAAGGCAATGAGAATTACTGTCTATTCTGTTTAAATCAATACTACCACATTAAACAATTGGGTGTGAATCAAAGGCTGGAAATAAATATGACACAAAGCTTTTTTACAGGGAACAGTCAAAGCCAAGCCTTTGGCTGGAACATATTCAAAGCAGCTTGCATTTAATTAAGTTAAAAAAAATGATAAAGGCTGAGGTTCTTGGCCACTTAGTTAAATTATCACCATTGCTATAAAATGCAGCTTACAAAGCAGGCTACATGTCTTTTCTTGTCTGTGTCTCATTTGTCAAAAGGCAGGGAGTGGGACTGTTAGGGTGGCCCAGCATAGTGACAATCACCACCATTTACATTTGTAGAGACCTTTAACATCTACAAAGTGCTATACTGATGAGAACACTGCAGGAGTTGCGGTAATATTACCATTTTATGGATGGAGAAACTGAGGCATAGGAAGTGTAAGTGATTTGCCTGGGCCACTGAGCCAAAATTTTAATATATGGGTTTCTTGGCTCCATTTTTAGTGATCTTTCCCCTAAAACTCTTAAGAGTCCTTTCCATTTGAGGAAAGGTAAGGGCTTGAAAAATAATGACACTTCAAATTTCCCTAAGTCCTTCCCATAAGCCCCTTTACTTCTTGCTTCAGAGGTTCATTCCCTGATTGCATCAGTCCATACAAGTCTCAGTTCCTTTCTGATGCAAGAAATTCCAGGGTCTTCATACACAAAGGAAATCTCACATAATAGCTAAAAACTGGGGCTAACAAATAAAACTTTGCCTCACTGTTATTTTTTCTCCTAGTGTTCACCATTAGGAGGGCCACCACTTCTTGTAATGTTCTGAAACATTTTAACTGGTCTTATCCATCTGAAACAGACAAGCCCAGAAATAATGTTTTGTAGGTATTCTAACAATTCCACTACATTGTGTAGGCTGGTTATGCAGTAGTGAAATGAATTAGAAGATGGGGGGTAGGATGGGGTAAGGTGGAAAGATTATGCAGGGTGTTGTAAGATTCCTCATTTAGATTCTGTAGCTGAAATGGCCCTGAGTGAGTAATCAGTGCAATTTCATCATGAAAGCCCTGTTAACTAAGGTCAGGGAATCTGGCCAGCTATAGCTGATTCAGCATCTCTTAACTGGCTAGGTCATATTAAAACATATCCTAATCCAGTCCTGGGCTATTGTTGCTGGATAGGCTTAGTCTGATTTTTCTGAATTGTGAAGCAAGATTTTGGATAACTGATTACAAGAGAGTGACTTTTCAACAGAAGAGGGGAATCAACAGTTTTCTCTTCCTTCTTATTCCACAGATGAAAAATGCTACCCCCTCCTTTTTCTAGGAGTATGAAAAAGAGATTATGGCCAATATTATTAAAACAGTACAAAACAAGTAGCTGTTCCCTTGTTAACTCAGCCTCTGTAGAAGTGGTATGGATGAGTAAATCCAACCATCAAGCTCATAAAGTTCGAGGAATTCCATATATAAATAAAATATGGATATATATGGATATGAATATACGATAATATAGATTATGTATGTGTGTGTATGTATATATAATGTGTATGTGTGTGTGTTATTGGAGTGGTAGAGCTCGAGTCAGGAGGACCTGAATTCACGTCCTTTTATCAGACATCTATTATTACTTGTGTGAATCTGGGAAAGTCATTTAACATCTGCCTGTTTCTTCATCTGTAAAATGGGATAAATTATAACATCTACCTCCTGGGGTTGTTGTGTTGAGGAATGTTAGGGGGATCCCCTGAACTTTTCTTTTTGAGTTGTCATATTTTCCAGAAACACTGAACTCAGAGTATGCAGGAGGCCCTGAGTGCATCAAGGACAAAGCCACCCTGCCCCCAGAAGATGTTAATTTGTTGTTTGCATTCCAAACTGGACTCCCTGTGTGTCTTTGGGAGTTGACAGGCACCAGTCAGTCTGCACTAGGCTGTAAAACTGCTCATGCACCTGGGACCTTCATAGATAAGCAGACCCTCCTATCTTCATGGTGTAGCGGCGGTTCTTAAGAGCGCCATTTTTGCCATCACCTTGCCCCTCCCTTTCAGGAGGAGTTTTGTCCTTTTCCCATCTTTACTGCATCTTTCCCATCCCATGACACACCCTTTTAGGTGGAAGTTTGTGTTTCCTCCTCCTTCTTTTGTTGTATTGTTATAAATATGAAAATTTATGAATGGATTGTGAACTCTTTGGGTTCCACATGTGTGTTCATTCCTCTTGTAATAAACCCAGTTTTCAAGATATTCAAGGAATTAAGTGACTTGCCCAAGGTCACACAAATACTATATAGCAGTATTGGAATTTGAGTGTAAACCCATTGACTACAAACATGTTCTAATAAAGTGCTTGTTGAATGAATGAACTTCAGTTTCCTTATATGTAAAATGAAGATACAGGACAGTATCGTAGGGACTCAATAAATATGTGGTGAAGGAACATTTGCCTTGCTTAACTCACAGGATAGGTGTGGGAATAAAATGAAATAATGTGAATAATTAGATAACACACATTTTAAACTGTCAAAACACTGTACATAAGGCATAATTATTATCTAGCCTGCTGGGAAACCCATTTCCCAGCGGAGAATTCAATAAGCATGAGAAGGGCAATTCCCAGGGTTTAATCCCATTTTAGAACAGTGAGAAAAGATCCAAGTTTAGAACTCAGAGAATATCCTCACGAATACTTTGGGCATATCTTTATTTGAATCCTAATGGAGTATTTAATTGTCACAAACATAATAAGAACGCCACTTCAACCATAATTTAAACAAACAACAAAAGTACAGGTAGAGCTAATGATAGATCATTCGGCTAGGTCATTGCACATGGAATCCTCCCTCATTCATGGTCACAAAAGCAGTTTTAAATTCAGCTAAGACAAAAAAAGTAAGTGAGAGCTTAAGGTCCAATTTCTTTGTTTGCAGGCACCTGCAGATGCTGAGCTCCCTTTCCTTTTCCTTGTCCTATTTTGAAAAGAGAGCCCTATTCTTCAAGGGGGAAACAGTGGACATGCAAACAAAGATGGTTTAAGGTTAAAGGCATTTCACAGAATGCAAACACTAATCTCATATTTCACAAACAGAACAGAGGGGAACCTTGTTTCAGCTATCACTTCAAAAATACACGTACAATGGAAAAGGTGGTGCTGATTGCTTCACTGTTGCGGTTAGGTTTTTGTGTTTATTTGTTAGACTTCGGCACAGGAAAGTATTTTCCATGGTAGCTCCACAGTCAGGAAGAAAGCCACTGAGTCTCTTGGAAGAGACGAGCATCAAATTCTTCATCAGCAGGTAAGAGCCTTTTTTTTAAACTACTCCCTGAATTTTCCCAAGTTGCCACCTGGTGCTGGTTCCATAGGCCTGAAATGCAGACAGTGCCAGGGTGTTTTGCCACTGCCTTATCAATGTAAAATGTCTGTTTGGCTCAGAAATGCTAAGATACTCAGCTCATGTTCTCTGTAGGTCTTAATCCTTCCTTTCTGTTATTGCTAATTTTCCCCAAACCCAAATTACACTTGGGCACACTATTCTTGAGCCCAATACCTCAACTCTTAGTCTGATTTCCAAATCACTTGTCGAGAGTACCACAGTCATTCCAGGGCTATACAGATTTGTCCTCAAAGACAGTGTTGCACACATTCCACAGTATCCTTTTTCTTCTTTTCTATGTTCTTCACATTAAGGTAACATTGTTGTAATAAAATAAGGCTATGGCTAAATACTTCTTAAGAAGGAAATTCCTGGGGAAATCTGCCATCTTAAGGCTATAATTGCAATTCCGGAGATACATAGGAAAAGTTTCTAAATTCTTCCTGGTTAATCATAGGAAGATGTCCCTCATCAATTGGAGTTAAAACTGGCTCTTCTCTTATAAAGTCCGGATCAAAATTACTGACATCTTCTCGGGATTTCTGTGAAACAAAAAGAGAACAAAGATGATATTTTATGAACTTAAGACTTCAATCATTTTGTGCTAGACTGGGCACATCCCAGAAATGTCAAAAGAATGGCTTTAGAACTTTCATTTGACAATTGTATTATTACTTTTGTGCATAATTATGATTAATAATCAAAATGCTTTTCAGCAGGGCTACAGAACTCTGTGTTTTCAATACTTTTAAATCCATTAAATTACTAATCCCAAGAAAATCTTACTGAGTAGGTCAATGTTAGGCACCAAGGTTAAGGAACTTTAGCATAGTCACAAAGATCAAATCTGGCAACCTTTTGCTTAGTTCTTAATGAACTATTTCTTCAAAACACCCAACAATAGCAAACACTGTATAAGCATAAGAAAAAGGACTTTGTATTTAAACTGTGCATCTTTCCCAATGTTTAGGATAGTGAAGATACATAATAGGAAATGAAATGCTTATTGTTGAAAGCCTTCATTGTAAGGCTAAGGGTAGGAAATAATTACCTACTGTTTTATTAATTGGCTGACTCTCTACTCACTGTGCCATGCTACCATATACATATTTTAGGAGCCTTCCTGGCAGGGGTACACTCTTCACAGTAAATGGAAGATAAAAGACATTTAGCTTTTCTTGAGGCTACTAAAGATGAAATTAGCTACAAACTCATATTCCTGGAAAAAATTCAAACATATAAACAGAGGCATTGCTAGACCTCTTGATACCCTGTGTGTGTATGGATCAAAATATGGCCATCTCTTTTTTCCCTTGTTTTCCAGTGCCCTTTTGCTCCCAGTCTCAGCCCTATTCTTTGCCCTGCTCCCCTCCCCTCACCATGCCAGCTAGCTCAACAGCTGTCTCCCTGAGAGCTGCAGCCTAGACAGCTGTACATGGGACATCAAGGGTAATGCTGTCAATATAGAGCACTTTCCCCGCCACTAGTTCCTGAGTTCTCCAGTCAAAAATATGATCTAATTAAAAAAGCCACAGACCAGATTATGAGAACAAAGTTTAATATTTTTTTCTATTTTCCATAGGCACTTTGGAAAGCTATAGAGCCTTCAGTTGTCAGGAAACACAAAGAAATTCTTATACCAAGACTAAACTAGTCATTATCCAAATCATGGAACCACTTGGGAGGTGTGTGGGTCTAGGATCTGGGAGAATCTCAGGATAAGCAGAACTCAGGGAGATTTCAACTTGAGTTTGAGGAGAATGAAGAATGTGAAAAAGCAAAAAGATGTATAAGCCATAAATACTAAATGATGTGAACATCTGGAGTGAACAACTACCAAACAAGAGAACTGTAACTTAAAGTGTGAAGACTACTCTATAAAGTATGAGCCACACTGGAGCATCCTACCTGTAGGACTTTTGGAGAATGTTCTGAGGCTTAATTGATATACATAGAGAGACTTTTCTCATATTGCCCTTGGACACTTACGATTCTGGGTCTGAAGGGTGGTTCTAGTTGGCGCTGGTTCAGCTGAACCCAGTCAATTTCTTTAAAGAATGGATGTCTCAAGATGGTATGCTCACCACCTTGAGTCACACTTCCCAACCGCATGTTGGGGTTCTTGGTCATGAACTAAAAGTAAGGGAGAGAGAGAGAGAGGGAGAGAAGGTCAATTTATATACATTTAGTGCATTAGAGATAGAAATATGTTGGCAATGGTAGAAAGGTCTATGGGAATCCTTCTGGTGGTTTTTATTTAGTTGGCTACATTTTCCATTTGTATTACACTGGAGCAGAACACACTCAGCACAAGTCATTCTTTAAAAGTGGAAATACATCTATAACCATAGTCCTCACCACTTCAATTTCAGGTGGTCTGAGTCACCATAAAACTAAAAGAAGTTTGGAGTATCCAGTTCTCAATTATGTAAACATTATTTTTTTTCCTTTCTAAGAAGAGAAACTCTTTAAAAAGACTACCTTTCTATCTCTCACATTGTAGCTCCAGATGAGAGGCTCATTTGGGGATGGAACTCCTTTTTGGACTTGTTGCCTACTCTTCTGAGAAAAGTGAAATATTTGCCTTTCTTTTTCCTAGTGTGATGTAACCACAGAGAGAAACAGGTCTTTGTTTTGCATAAAGCAAGTCAATTGTGAAAAATTTTAATAAAATAGAGTATTCTGGCTTTCAGGACAGTCAAATTGTCCTCCTGTCCCTTTAAAAGAAAAATACTATAATTTTAGGCAGAAGATTTCTTATAAAATACTTTCCATTTGGAATTCTGGATTTAATGATTTTGAATAAGTTATTACATAGATAAAAAAGCAAAGGGAGCAAGTGGTTTTACATTTATAAACTGGATATCTTATATGCAAGTCTTTATAATTACAGTTATATATGGATCTTGGGCATTCTCCCCCAATACAGTATTTCTACTAAGGTGCAAGGAATTAAATTCTATTCCTCAAAGTGGCCAATGCAGATATTTCTTTATTTCCTGACCAATATAGTCTAGGATCATTGACTTTTCATGTGCAGAATGTGATTTTTCAATTATAAAGTGACTAAACAAAGACTTTATAATTGTTTTTCCCTTCCAAGTAAGAGGAAAATCCTTTCAGATAAATTCCTTTTAAAAAACAAACAAGAGAAGTGTTCCTTAAACCAGGACAAATTAATCCTTCCCTATTTAATTTGAGATTACAAAACAGAATTTTATTCCATGTTTATAGAAATGATCCCTGACTGAACTTACATGGTTGAATATTCAGAAAACTTCTTTAAGGTTAGTTCAGTCAGTCAATAAGCTTTTATTAAATACCTAATATGTGCTAAGATGAAGAGACATAAAATTTGGAGAATGCCACAGCAGATCCCTGAAGTTGTGAAGACTCTTACTTTGTTTCCATTGGAAAATAATAATATAGGGAAAAGAGAGGGAGTGTGGGAGATACTTCAAAAACCTCAAAGCAAGTCTGAAAGGAAGAATCTTGGACAGAATGTTAGAAACCTTCAAAGAGGAGCTAATAAAGAGAGTTATTGATTGGGTTTAATGGCTTCTACCTCCCAGGGGCAAGAAAACAAAAGTCATAGGTGGAGATACATTAAAGATGGGACGAAACATAAATGCCAAGACCATGAATCACAAGATATTCTGACTGGGACATTCAGAAACTCATCAAGCAATTAAACTCTAGTTAAACATAGATTAAGAAATAAATCTCTTATGGTCAAATTTCGTCTAGCAGGAGTTCTGAATGCATACTGGTTTGAGTTTTATAAAAGCAAGCTCATGCTTGCCTCATCTGAAAGGAGAGTGAGACAATTCTTATAAGATGGAAAGCAAAATAAAAATGAGGTGAAAAAATCCAAGAGATCTTTTCTTTCTTCAGAAAGCACACCTAGATAAAATCCCCACTAGAACAGCCTTCATTTCTGACGCTCACTAACAAAGAACAATCCAAAGACTCAACATACGGGGAAGAGAAACATTCCCAGATGGCTTATTTGAACTTCTTAGGCCTGCCAATTAGGGCTGGGAATTATGCAAGGGGAGGGTGCCCTGTGAGAGTTAGGGTACCATTTGTTCTTTATATCAGATGCTTGTAGAAACATTGTACTACTACATATCCTCAAGTGACCAGGAGTTCCCCTCTTTGAAAGGCTGTTTCCCTCTCCCTTCCTGTCTAATCTACTCCCACTCCATTTGGCATTTTTTTTGGTGGGGGGGAAGGGTATTCAATTCTCTGAGGTTAGCAGGTAGGAGCTGTTCCTCCAGGTAGAGATGCTACGAGTGGCTGGTTACAGTTATTCCTTCTCCCCAGAAAGGTTTTTGAGAGTCACAGGTAGCCTAGCTCTAAAGATCATAAGAAAACACCCCATTTGCTTGTTGGGAAGCAGCTTTGAATAAGGTTCTCTGGGAAAACACAGGGCATCTGTGGCTTGTTGCTTCAGGGAGAGAGAATTGGTATTTCACTAGATTAACACTTTTCCTTAGTGTTCTAAAAAATTCTGGGGGGCTGGCTAGTGAATAGAGCACTGGCCCTGGAGTCAGGAGGCCCTGAGTTCAAATTTGACCTCAGTCACTTAACACTTACTAGCTGTGGGACCTTGGGCAAGTCACTTAACCCCAATTGCCCTGCCTTACCCCTTCCAAAAAGCAAAAAAAAGTTCTTCCGGGTGACTAATACACACACAGACACATTCCTTATCCCTCAGCGCTACACAATTTTACAAATCCAAAGAAGTTACTTTTAGAGCTGATATCCTTTAGAGCAGGAACTGTCTTTTGCTTTTCTTTGTATCCCTAGTACTTAACTGTGGCTGGCACATAGTAGATATACTAGTTTATTTTTAGTAGATATTTAATATTTAAATAGTAGATATTTAATAATTTTTTGACTGATTATTCCCATGGCTCCTTTTAAAAAACACATTCAAGGTAAATGTATTTTTGTGGTTTGTCACCACCAATTCTTCACTAGTGCTCCCAAAATTCACAAATTTCAATTTAAAATATTTATTAAATACATACTATGTGGAGAATATTTTGCTAAGTTCTGGGGGTAAATTATATAAGACATGGCCTCTGATCTCAAATGTTTACTGACTGTCAAGCAGGTACATGGTATGGTGGCAAGAATATTTGATTTGGAGTCAGAGAACCTGGATGCAAAGTCTGCTTGCTACTTGTGTGACCTTGGGTAAGTCACTTAAGTCAAGAAAAAAAAAACCTTATGTGCCAGGCACTGTGCTAAATGTAGGGCATACAAAGAAAAGTAAAAAGTCAACACCCTTAGAGAACTCATGGTTTAAGTATGGAGGAGGAGAAGGAAGATAACATATAAATAACCATGTAAAACCAAGATACATACAGGATAAATTAGAAAAAAATCATCAGAGGAAAGGCATTAAGGGAGATGAAGAGAGGCTTTCTGAAGAAAGTGAATTTAAGCTGAAATCTGAAGGAAGCCAGGGAAGTCAGAAGGTAGAGGTGAGGAAAGTGAGAATTTCAGACATGGGGGTCAGCCAGTGAAAATTCAGAGTGGAGAGATGGAGTGCCTTGTGGGAGGAAAACATGGGAAGTCAGTGCCACTGGACTGTAAAGCTGTAGAAGGGAGTAAAGTATAAGAAGACTGGAAAGGTAAAATGGGACCAGCTTATGAAGGGTTTTAAAAGTCAATTTGATTCTGCCAGTATTAGAGGACTCTGGGCTTCAATTTCTTTATCTGGAAAGTGAGGGGAGATGACTTAGATAGATTCTAGGATACCTTTCAGACCAAACCTAGGAACCCATGATCCTAAGATTTCTGTCTATAAGGAACCTTTTAGAACAGCCAGGCCAATTTCTTAACTTCATAAATGAAATAAAAAAAACAAAACCAAAAACAAGCCTGGAGAGGTATAAGTATAAGCTTAAGGTCATGTAAATGGCAAGTAAGCCACCACCACCAGAAGCTTTGGAATGATACAAAGATGTAAAAGACTAAAAATTCACAATTTAGTAAAGATGATAAGAATTTCAATGCAATTGAAAAAACCAGAACTGAATAGAAAATTTGACATTCAGATACAAGAAGCAAGAGAAGCATGAGAAGGTAAACAGGGTAAAGAAATCATAAGAAACTTATCAAAGTTGAACTATTTACATCCTTACATGGAACAATGATAATTGTAATTAATAAGACTTTTCTCAGTGTGAGGATAGTTGGAGGGAATGCATATATACATACATATATATATCTATATAGGAGGGTATATGGACATTTGAATACATATGTGAATGTGTGTATATATGTGTACAGGTATACATAGATAGAGGGCACAGGACCAATTTAACAGGAAGGCATGATACTTAAAAGGTGAAATTAAGAGGTGAGAGAGTAATATAATGAGAGGAGATGGGGAGAGACAGAATGGGGTAAACTATCTCATATAGAAGAGGCAAGGAAGAATGGTTACAATGGAGGGGAAAAACAAGAAGGCAACAGGGAATGGGTCAACCTTATTCTCATTGAATTTGGCTTAGGGAGGGAATGATATATACACTAAATAGGGTATCTCACCCTATAGGAGAGTAGGGGGAAAGGGGATGAGAGGGGGGATGATGGAAGGGAGGGCAGGCTGGGGGGGAGGGAAGTTAGAAGCACCCACTTTTGAAAAGGGAAAGGATCAAAGAAGAGAATAGAACAAGGGGAAAGTGGGATAGAAGGGAGGGAAATATAGGCAGTGTTTTACAATATATCCACTATGGAAATGTTTTGCATAGCTACACATGTACAACCTATACTGAATTGCATATCTTCCCAGGAAGGGTGGGTGTCAAGGGAGGAAGGCAATAAATCTGGAATTCAAAGTTTTAAAATCAAATGTTTTAAAAATAATATATATATATATGTGAATTTTAATGCATTAAAACAAATAATTGTGATACAATTTTTGTAGCTCAAGATCTATGAGAAAGGGATAGCTATAGAATTTTAGGAATGATCATTCATGACAAGAGGACTCAGGATTCCTAGAAATACTAGTATTTGAACTGGGTCTAAAGGATGGATATAATTTTGATTGGCAGATTTTAGGAGCAGGAAGAAATTCTTTTTTTTTTTTTAACAAATACTTTATTAACTTCTGTTTTACATCATTCATTTCCGCCAGATTTTGAGTTACAATCATTTTCCCCCCATTATTCCCCTACCCAACCTCCCAGAATAGCAGTCCCACAAGATATCGCTTCCTCCAATCTGCTCTCTCCCATACCTTCTCCCATACCCCCATCGACTTTTCCATTAGAGGAAGATGAATCTTTGTGTCCCAATGCCTGCACATCTTATCTCCCAATTATAGGCAAAAGAGTATTAATAATAGTATTTATATATATATTTGAAACATTTAATGTTACGACCTTGAATTTCAGATCCATTTCCTTCCTCCCTTGTCACCCATTCCCTCTGGGGAGATAAGTAATTCAGTATATGTTGTACATGTCTAGCTATGCAAAACATTATCATAGTAGATATATTGTACAAGGCTGCTTATAATTCCCTCCCACTCATCCCACCCCCACCTGGTCCATTCCCTACATGATCCTGTCCCTCTTCTATAGTGGGTACTTCCAACCTCCCCTCACCCCAAGGATGCCCTCCCATCCATCATCTCTCCTCTCATCCCCCTTCCCCCTATCCTGCTGCAGTTTGAGATATCCCATTTAGTATGTATGTCATTTTCTCCCTGAACCAAATTCAATGTGAATGTGGTTTTGCCTTTTTAGCCTTCCTTATTCTCCCCCTCCTTTGCACCCACTTCCCCTACATGAGATAGTTTACCCTACCATGTCTCTCCCCATCTCCTCTTGCCACTTTCCTCTCTCACCTCATAATTTCATCCCTTGAGTACTCTCCCTTCCCAACAAAATCAACCTATGCCCTCTATCCATATATAACTGTAACCATATACACACACATTCACATATGTATTCATATGACCACACCCCCTTCTTCCCTTATTTTCATAGTGAGAAAGATATCATCAGTCACAGATATTGCTTTTCCATATAGGAATGTAAATAGTTCAACTTTGATAAGTTCCTTTTGATTTCTTTTCCCTGATTACCTTCTCAGGCATCTCTTGCTTCTTGTGTCTGGATGTCAAATTTTCTATTCAACTCTGGTTTTTTCCTCAAGAATGCTTGAAAGTCCTCTATTCCACTGAATGACCATATTTTCCCCTGAAACAAAATACTCAGTTTTGCTGGGTAGGTGACCCTTGGTTCATTCCCAGTTCTTTTGCCCTCTGGAATATCATATTCCATGCCCTTCGATCCCTCAGTGTAGAAGCTGCCAGGTCCTGGGCTATTCTGATTGTGTTTCCACAATATTGAAATTGTTTCCTCCTGGCTGCTTGTAGTATTTTCTCCTTGATCTGGGGATTCTGGAACCTGGCTATAATATTTCTGGGAGTTTTCTTTTTGGGATCTTTTTCAGGAGGTGATCGGTGGATTCTTTCAACCTCTATTTTGCCCTCTGGATCTAAAACATCAGGGCAGTTTTCCTTGAGAATTTCTTGAAGGGTGATTTCTAGGTTCTTTCCTTGATCATGGATTTCAGGTAGTCCAATAATTTTTAAATTGTCTCTCCTGGATCTATTTTCCAGGTCAGTGGTTTTTCCCATGAGATATTTCACATTGCCTTCTAATCTTTCATTTGTTTGGATCTGCTTAACAGCATCTTGATTTCTCATAAAGTCATTAGCTTCCATTTGCTCCAGTCTAACTCTGAAGGAATGAATCTCCTCAGTGAACTTTTGAGATTCTTTTTCCATCTGGCAAATTCGACTTTTTAAGGCATTCTTCTCCTCATTGCCCTTTTGGGCCTCCTTTGCCATTTGAGTTAGTCTATTTTTTAAGGTGTTGTTTTCCTCAGTCAGGCTGTTGACCCTCATTTCATACTTTTCCTGCATCCTTCTCATTTCTCTTTCCAATTTTTCCTCCACTTCTCTTATTTGATTTTTAAAGTCCTTCTTAAGGTCCTCTATGGCCTGCAACCCGCTCATGTTTTCCCCTGGGGCTTTTGGAGCAGGACTTCTGACCTCACAGTCCTTTTCCCGCTCTATGCCCCCAAAATAAGAGTCTAGAGTTGCATTTTTCTGTTTCCTTTGCCTTGGCATGTTGCCACTTAATTACTTGACTTTTGGGCTTGTTGCCACACTATGGCTTTAAGGCCAGCTAGAGGAATTTTCGTCCCGAACGTGTGGGGGGCAACTTCCGTTTCTGGCAAGCTGTAAACCCACCCACAACTTCCACCCTAGATCACAATCCAGATCCAGGGAGGTTAAAGCAAGAGCGATTACCCCCCAAGACTGATCGCTGGATCTCCCCACGATTTGTAGGCTGGGAGCCGGAAATGCCTATGAAAACTACAAAATGGCGTGTCTCCTCAGCGGCTTCTAGCCCCCAGGGGAGGGAGCTGACGCATTCCCCAAATACAGGTCCCAAAGTCCATAGGACACTAACCTCTTACTTTGTCCTAGGCAAGTCTATGTTGATAATTCTGGAGTCTCCACAGTTCCTGGTGTTCTGGGGTTCCTCCAGCCGGCTGCTGGCCCTGCCGCCCTGGGGCTAAAACCTCGGCTCATATGGGCCTGGGCTCGGCTCGGCTCCTGCGCTCTGCGCTCTGCTCGCTGCCGGCTCCCAGACCGCTGCGCTGGTCCCTCCTGCAGGGTGCTGGGCTGTCCTCAGCGGGAGGTTAGCTTCTCTATGTTGTTCTGTGGGTGCTGGGGCTCCAGAAGTTTTTCAGAGTCCTTTTTTACATAGTTTGTGGAGAATCTGGGGGCAGAGAGGCTTGGAGGAGCTGTTTCTACTCCGCCATCTTGGCTCCGCCCCCCCCAGGAAGAAATTCTATGACAAGGGAACTTTGTGGCAGCATGCTGTTGTTTTTTGTCCTTTGTTCTTGAAGTGGACCATTACATTAAGAAGGTGATGCCCTGACTTGCACATGAATTGGATTTAAGGGCTGTGCAAAGTCACCAGACTCGTTTTTTCCTCTAGAGGCATCTGGGTCCAGTAGCAAGATATAGATGAGGAACTACTGAAGATAACTCTATGCAGTGGGAGACCTTGGCCTTTTAAAGTTCTCACTTTGACTGAGGCAATGACTGTTTAGTGATTAAGGCTAGGTAAGAATTGAGGAATGGTCCATTTACCTAATCTAAATTAAAGAAAAATCAATCTTTCAGAGTTTCTGGCCAAAAGAGAAACAATTACTATTTACATTCACTTTGAGCCATCAGAGCCCAAACAAGACCACTAACAGGGGTTTTGGCTGGGATCTATTGTTGGCCAATCAATTAGGCAGTATATATATTTTCAAGGAACTGCAAGAATTTGGTTCATCTGAAACATAATACATGAAATAGTAAGTAGATTAATTGGGAAATGTTGGTTGGGGTCAGATAGACACTGAATGTCAAAGAAAGGACTCTCAATTTAATCCTATTGGTAGCAGGGAAGCCCTGAAAGTTTTTCAGCAGGGTAGAGTCACAGTTTGAGAATTGCTTTATGGAGAGGCAGCATTTTAAACTGGAAAGACCACTGGACTCAAAGGCTTTTCTACTAACTAGATAAGTAAGTTAATTTCTTTGGACTCTGGCTTACTTATCTGTAAAATAAGGAAGAGAAGTTACTGAGTCCAAACTTCTCATTTCAGAGATAAGGAAACTTAGCCTCAAAGTGGAGGGCAGGGAGAAGGTGAGGAAAGGGGGAGAAAGTATTTTGCCCAAGGTCACATAGATGATTAATAAGCAGGGCAGAAATTTGAACCTGTGTCCTCTGATTCCAGATCCAATGTATTAAAACACATACCATCATTTCCAACTTTAAATTTCTATTATTCCTCTAAGATTATCCTGGATAGCAGAATGGATAATATGCTGGATCTGAAGTCAGAAAGATATGAGTTCAAATCAAGCCTCAGACACTCATTAACTCTGTGACCCTGAGCAAGTCTTATAACCTCTGTCTCAGTTTCCTCGTTTGTAAAATAGGGATAATAATTGCACCTACCTCCCAGGCTTGTTCTGAGGCTAATAACAGATAATACATGTAAGTATTGTATCTAAAACAGATAATACATGTAAGTCCTTTGAAACTTTAAAGCATTCGTATGAATATTAGCTATCAATACCAGCAGCATCAATCTATACAATGGATCAGATACAGGAAAATAATGGAAACAAGGAATCCATTATAAGAATAGTACAGAGTGGGTACAATCATGGACTTAGAACCAGGCAGACTGAGGCTTGAACCTGTCTTTGACCCATTGCAGTTGTGTGACCTGGAAAGTCACTCAACCTTTCTGAATCTCAGATATCTTGATTGTAAAATACAGACAATCCCTTCTTCTACTTCTGTTGAACCCCAAATGGGGGATGATGGCAGTGCTGCAGGAGGTGCAGGAGACCCTGGGGGCCCTGGCATTGGAGGCCAGGGAGGCTTCCGAGGTGTCTTCGGCAGTGGGGGCCGAGGTCGAGGCTGGGGCCATGGTCGAAGCTGTGGCCGCTGCCGTGGGGCCCAGAGAGGAAAGGCTGAAGACAAGGAGTGGGTTCCTGTCACTAAGCTGGGCCGGCTAGTCAAGGACATGAAGATCAAGTCTTTGGAAAAGACCTATCTTTTCTCGCTTCCTATCAAGGAGTCTGAGACTGGGATCTTCATTGAAAGATGAGGTTTTGAAGATCATGCCTGTTCAGAAACAAACTAGAGCTGGACAACGTACCAGGTTCAAGGCTTTTGTGGCCATTGGTGACTACAATGGCCATGTTGGTCTGGGTGTCAAGTGCTCCAAAGAAGTGGCCATAGCTATTCGTGGTGCTATCATTCTGGCCAAGCTGTCCATCATTCCTGTGAGACATGGCTACTGGGGGAACAAGATTGGCAAGCCTCACACAGTACCTTGCACACTGGGCGATATGGGTTGGTTCTGGTGCTCCTGATCCCCACCCTTAGAGGAACTGGCATTGTCTCAGCTCCTATACCTAAAAAGTTCCTGATGATGGCTGGAATTGATGACTGCTACACTTCTGCAAGATGCTGTACTGCTACTCTGGGCAACTTCGCTAAAGCTACCTTTGATGCCATCTCCAAAACATACAGCTATCTAACCCCAGACCTGTGGAAGGAGACTGTGCTTACTAAGTCTCCTTATCAGGAATTCACTGACCATCTTGTGAAGACTCACACTCGAGTGTCTGTCCAGAGGACCCAGGAAGCTGCTGTGGTAACCGCACAGATGTTTTTTTTAAATAAACAAATAAATTGAACTATGCCTGCTAAGAAAAAAATACAGATAATCATACCTATTATACCTGTCTTAGATGGTTGTTAAGAAACTCAAGTGAGATAATAGAAAGCGTTTTGCAAACCTTAAATCACTATGCAAATATTATCACCACCATCATCACCATTAGTAGTAAGTAAAAGAAATATAAAGGAAGGGTTATTGGCAAGACCTGCTAACTGGCTATAAAAAGTAGAATAATTTAAGATTTCATTCTGGATAACTGATAGGATGATGGATCCATTAACAAAAACATGGTTTATAAAAACATGGAATAGGTTTTGAGATGATGAGATTGGTTTGGGGACATGCTGAATTTGAAGTGTGATGGCATAATGGGTGCAGATGTCCCACAGGTAGCTGCCATAATTTTGAAGTTTAAGAGAGATGCAAGAATTAGAGAAATGCATCTGGGAGATAGCTGAATGGAGGTGAAAAAGTTCTGGGAGTGGATGGAATTGCCAAAAGAAGGCTAAAATAGATCCTTTAGAAATAACTATATTTAGGAGCAAAAAAATAAGAAACCAGATCAAGAGCTGAAGAGTCTTTAGAGGTCATCTAGTCTAAGTATCAATCTAAAGATGAGGAAATTGATGCTCAGAGTGAACTGACTTGTTTAAGATCATACAGATAGTCAGTTATGGTGATTGAGATGAATGTGGAAGCAGTTGGAGATTCAGAGGTAGGAGTCAACTCAGTATAGTATAGTGGCAAAGAAGGCAAAGAAAAGAATTTCTAGGGGGGATGGTTAGCAGTGCCAAATTCTTCAGGACTGAGGTCAAGAAGGATGAAGACTGATATAACATCTTTGGAATTACTGACTGGGGGATTATTGGTTATTTCTATGAGCAATGATTCAGTTGAGTGGGGACAGAAGCTTGGTTGTAAGGCACTGAATGAATGGGTGTTTAAGGAAGAGGATGTGGTAGATGTAGACTATCTATACCTACTTACTACTAAAAAAAGGAAAGAAGTGATAGATGGTGGCTTAAAGAGATATTAGAGTCAGGAAAAGGGATTTTTTTGGTCTTTGCTTTTAGGTTAGGGGAGATTTGAGCATGTTTGTAAGTAGGGGGGAAGCAACCAGTAGAGAAGGAGAAATTGATAATACTGGAAAGCAAAGGATAATTGATGGAGTAAAGTCCCAGAGGAGATATGAAAGTCAAGAATATAGGCACAGAGATTACTCTTGGGGAAAGGGAAGAACACGCTATGAAGTAAGGCTTATTTATTGAGCATCTACTCTAGATAAGGTTTTGTGGGTAATACAAAAGTGAGTAAGGTACAGTTTCCACTCTCCAGGAGTTTATGGTCTAGGTAGAAACATGGGGCAGGACTTAGGAAGCAACAAGAGAGCAAGAGGAGTGCACAACACAAACGGTGCAAGTAGAATATGGCGCCTTCAGGCACAGAAAGACCTGAGCCACTGCTGCGTATGGGGGTGGTGGCGAGGAGGATTAGGGAGCGCTTTCTGTAGGAAGTGGCATCTGATCAGAGGAGCCAGCGACAGGCTTTCAATAAAGAGAGGCTGAAAGACAGGAGGTCAGGCAACTATGATTAGGATTAGAGATCTGAAGAGAATGGAAAACTTGAAACAGCTGCTGAGGGCAATTCCACAGGGAATCAACTAGATGAATTATGGAACAGGTTGACAGATCCAGGTGAGTTCAGATAAAATGAATTTGTAGTGGAGAAAATGAGCATCCTCACATCGCTTTCTCCAGGAATACTTCTGCTTGGTGTTAAGGACATCGAAAGCAAAAGGCAGGGTTTACCTGAGCTCAGCGACGTGACAAGACATGTATGGTGGAAGGTTAACAGGGTAAAGGGATGTGGGGGTCAGTTAAACACTTTTGGGTAACTACTTATTGGATATATCATAGTGGCAATTTATTTTGTGTATAGGTTGGATTAGTTGCATGCTGAAGTCTCTTCCAATTCTGTACGTAGCTTGCTTGTACAAAATAGCTTATATGTTGTCTCCCCACTAGGCTGGGAGTTTCTTGAGGGACTGGTTTTTTAACCTTTGTATCCTTAGAAGTTAGCATAGTGACTGACATATGGCAAGTGCTTAACAAATGTTCAAGGCAGCTAATGCTCACTGGTTTTCCAGGAAGGTAAAACTGAATTGAATTCAGTTGAGTTCAATTCAGTCCTAATTCAACACAAAGTAATGGAATCCACCTTAAGTGCTTACAAAATCAAAACAGTTGTGGCCATCAAGGAGCTTATATTCTACAAAGTAATGTCAGGAGAGGGAGAGTAGTAACAACTGAGGTTATCATAAAGATAACATGCCCTACTTTTGTGAAAAGAGCAAGATGGACAGCAAAAGCACTCCACTGGTACCCTCACACGGTATCAGAAGGAAGTTTCTAGCACATTGGGTAGATTCCCATGATGCCTTTATGAGAGCATGGATAAGAGTTACACAAAATTGGCAAGCATGGATGGATTGTGACCTTCATTGTTTGAGAAAGCATCTAAATCACAGAGATGGAAGATCTACTTGGGTTTAATGAACAGAGGTAGTAGCAACTGAACTAACTTTTGAAGGAAGAAAAATTCCAAGAGGCAGACGTGAGGAGGGAGTGCTGACTAGGTGTGGGGTACACAGCTTGTACAGAAGTAGGAGATGGAATGTTAAGTGCAAGAAATAGTTAATATGACAGGGTAGAATGTAGAGTGAAATGAAAGAGAGTAATATGAATGTATCTGGAAAGGTAGGTGGGAGGCAGATTGTACCGAGCTTTAAATGCTTGGATAAAGCAGCAGGGAGCCACTGATGATTTTTCAGCAGAGGAGTGACATAGTCAGATCTATGGTATATTAATAATATTTTAGGCATATTAGTATTATCCTTTTATAGGGGAGTTCTTCCTTATTTCTGTTATTATTCAAATTTGGTAACCAAATGTCCAAGAAATTTTTTTTTTACATTAGGCTAAACTGTTGTAAGGGTTATGGAATTTAAAGATCTTCCATGCCCCATTGGACTTACTGACATAGCAGGAAGGGGAGGGGCAAGAGGAAGCGGAAGAAGAGTTAGAGTTCCATTGGGGACTGTTGGTGGCCACAGCAACAGCAGTAACTGCCAAGGTAGAGGTGGAGGCCCAAACCTCTTTTTAAGCCAGCCAGAATTTCTGCTAAGGACTCTTGTTGGGGGCTGCCGGGAACTGGAACTGCGGGGGGCCGGAGCTGTTGTGAGCACGCTTCCTGGACGCTGAGCAGTTGCTGAGAGTCGGGAGAGAAGGACCTTTGCCTGAAGTAGCCTGTTCTGTTTTGAAGGCTTAAGAATGTGGTTGTTTACTATGTTAACTACTTGTGCCAATTTCATAACTATCCTGATGGCTTTGACTTTCTGGTTTTGGGACTCGGTTATTTGGTATTTTAATAAATTCTCTGGCTTTATCCCCCATATAGAGAGACTGATATATTTTGTGATTAATAACCACATAAGCCTATTTATAATTGCCATAGGCATAGTGAATATTGCATTGTTAATACAACTGTTTATTTCAAACACTGAAAAGTTAAGGTGAGGGGGAGGGGCAGGGGAAGAAGAAGAAGAAAAAATAAGCTGGAGGGAAGGAGGAACAAGGGACCTGGGAAGGAGAAGCAGGTCAGGAGCTTAGAAATCAAACTCCATGTATTCAATTTCATTAGTCTCCAAGCTGAGTCTCAAGAACAGGACCTTAGTTAACCTTCTCCAGGGCATGTGGTTCAAAGCAGCAGAGTCTGTTAAAGATGGAGAAAAACACTGACTTCATGGAAGACTGTACATATTTACACAGAAGAATCATACTGTTTTCAAGAGCCAATAAAGTGGCTTTACAGACTGGAAAAGTGAGGGCCCTTGCCAATTTAAAAAAAAAATCCAATTCCACCCCGAAAGGCTGTCTCTCTAAGTAACTGAGACTGTTCAAGAAAATCTCATCCTAACAAGATTAATTACTACAGGGATTCAGACTTAGCTCAGATGCAATTATGTCACTCAGAAGCCTGGCAGGATAACATAGTTGGCTTATAAGGCAGGTGTTAAGAGGTGGTTGTGGTGTAAGGCCTGGGTTCAGGTCCCAACTCTGGCCTTGGCTGTGTGACTTTGGACAAGTTCCTTAACCCTTCACTGTTCCAGGTGATTTTCTAAGACTTTCTAAGGTGCTGATCAAGACCTGATTAGCACTGGCAAAGGGAATTTCCTCACTGGAAGTTCCCTATAATAATGAGATGACTTGATCTGGCTCCCTCTCCCCCAAAAGGGAAGGCAGATATCATTCCCTATGTCTCAGCACTAGTTTTATAAAGATTACACTATATTAACTACCCCATTCCATTTTCAGAGCTATTCTTCCTCCCCTTACCCCATCCCCCTTCCAACTGCAGCTGCTAATTAGAGTACTCCTTAAGAGAGCAATAGGCAGAATACTTGGTGTAGGTGGCAGGATGGGAGTGAGATTTTATAGAACGTTTTTTGGAGGAGGGAAGGCAATTGGGATTAAGTGACTTGTTCAAGGTCCCATAGTGTCAAGTGTCTGGGGCTGGGTTTGTACTCAGGCCCTTCTGACTTCAGGGCTGGTGCTCTATTCTCTGTGCCTCCTAGCCGTCCCTGTAGAACTTATTAAGGACATTTGGCAATGGAGTTAGACTGTTCTTTCACACTACCAAAAATGTGCTTGGCTATTCTCCATCTTCACATCAGATATAACCTCTGTAAGTCTAAGTTTCCTCATCTGTAAAGTAGGACCGCTAGAAGTCCCACATAGCTTTAAATTATGTCACTCTGTGATTACAAGAGGAAATAAGCTTACATAACAACAAAGATAATTTGGATCCAATTTGATCAAGAATATCCCAACAGTGAGTTTCAGCACTGAAATTGGGAATCTGTCTACAGAAAAGGTTGAATAATCTTCTGTAGATGCTTTTAAAAAATTAAACTAAAGAAATGCCCATCATGTTGTTCTACTTGGGGGAAAAGGTATAGATTAAATGCTCTTTGAAAGATCAGAATCTGAAAATTCTCTAATTTCTGTCAAGACTTAGAGCCTGACTAGGAGATGATAGATTTAGAATGTTGAATGAAACAGAGTTCTGGACATGGACAATATGGGAGTTTATTTTACCTATATATAATATATATCTGTTGCAAGGATTTTCTTTTTCTTTTTAAACTGAGGGTGGGTGGGAGGGAAAGAAAATAAATTTGTTGACTGAAAACTAAAAGAAATGAAACTCAAAAAGAAAAGGCCTCACCAAACTTTTCCTAAGAAGAGATTCCACCTATTACAGGGACTGACAAGAAAAACAAAACAAAACAAAACATTTCTCAGTTTCCAGACTCAAGCAGTTCATGGAAAGCAAAATAAATTTTAAAATTTATTATTTTCTAATAGCAAATCTTTCATAAAATAAAGATGGAAAGGAAGACAATATGAGAAATACAACTTAGAATCCAAACAGATGAAGCATTTATTAAGTCCTTGCTATGTAAAGCACCATGCTAAGTGCTGGGGATACAAATAAAAAAGTAAGCCAGCATCTGCTGTCAAGGTGCTCACTGTCTAGATAAATGGAAGGATAGTTATATAGTGTAAGCCCTTCATAAAGGGTACTGGGACACGTGGCTAACACCTGCTTTACAGACTAATTATGTTATCCACTATAAGGCTTCTATCATCTATTGTGATGTCTTTTGTGGGGCGTATTTTCGTCTTTGGTAATCTGAATCTTTGTAATAATGAGCCTTTTTAAAAGGGGGTTTTACTGTCTTTTTAAACTTATTAAAAGAAAGGCATTGTGCACAAAGACTCTTTCCCAGTCTGACAGTTCTATTTGATCTCAAGGAAGAATAGTTATATAAAGCAATTAGGCTAACAAGTTTTCTCTTCAGGAGCCAGATAACACTGAATTTTCTATCAATAGTTGGATTTGACTGCTATATAAATATAAAATGACCTTCTAACTTCATTAGATTTCAGACTTCAGCCAAGAAGAGAGATGACTTTTATGGTAAGCCTGACTGGAAGGGCAAATGCTCCACTTTATGAAGCCTCCTTGTAGAAGATATGGATAGAAGACAGAATTTGATATTTATCTCTTTTCACGCAGAATTGGTATGACTTTGTGGTCTCTGTGTGTATTAGGAGTGGAGGAAAGAATGTCCATAAGGATTATAAAATCACAGATTTAGAGCTGGAAGGGACCTAAGAAGTCATCTAGTTCAATCCCCTCATTTTGGATGTGGGCAAATATTTCCTGGAGAATTTCCATTTTCTAAGCGGGGGGAAGGAGAAACCTCAGCTTGGTTAGATAGTGTGAGAGAGAATAGAAGATTGGCCTTGAGAAGGAAGGAGGAGGCCATCCTCCTCTGCTCCTGCCTTTGGTCATCAAGACTGTAGGTGAACCGCAAAAAGAGAGAATGCTGAGGTGCTTAGACAAAGACCATATCCAAACTATTTGGAAGTGACAGAAAACAAATGAACAGGGGTTAGAGCCATTTCTGTTGCTGAGAAAAGAACAGGTGAAGTCCTAGTGTCCTGCCCTTTTCACCATTGACTCGAGCTCTCTTGAGAGAGTAGTGAGTTGGGGTCCGCTAGGTGGCACAGTGAATAGAGCACCAGCCCTGGAGTCAGGAGGACCTGAGTTCAAATCTGGCTTCAGAAACTTAACACTTACTAGCTGTGTGACCTTGGGCAAGTCACTTACCCCCAAATGCCCAGCCTTCTCCCCTCCAAAAAAAAAAAGAAAAGAAAAAGAGAGAGTAGTGAGTTAATTTCTGGAAACAGTGAGTTACTATGCTAGAAGTAGTGAACTACTACTTTGTCTCCCTGAAAACAAATGGGGTCTCGGAGCAACAAAAGGCATGTTATTGGAATGTATATATTTTAATGTTTTCCCTAAAGCAGAAAGAACACATGAATTGGGATCAATACTTAGACATAAAATGAGAGTCAGCAATCCTAATTGGGGCAGGATTGTGAGTTGGAGAATGTCTTTTGAGATTGAAGCCTTAGGTTCTTTTGTTATATTATTCCCTGGAAAGATTTCAAAGTAGGCCCATTCTACTATGGAACAAGGTTGAAGATGCTGAATAGAGAAAATCATATCCTAAGGGAGGAGTTAGGAACAAGTGCCTCCACCCTCCTAAAGCTGGGGGCTAGTCAAGATGGAGAAATGTGTTCTCCTGCTTTAGCCAGTTTTCCACTTTCCTTCCCTCACACTGGTAGAAGCATAATATCACTGCTAGATATAGATAAGGAAACCGAGGCCCAGAGAGTTAAGTGACTTGCCAAAGGTTACAAAGGTAGAAGAGTTGGGGTGTGAACTTAGATCCATCCATTTGGCTTCCAATCTTTCCATCAAGTCATGTTCAATAGCTCACATTATAGCACTTTCTGTTCATCAAGATGCTGTGAGGCAGGCAGTGCAAATATGTGTATGTGAATGAGGAAACTCAAATGAACTGCCTAAAGTCACACAGGTAGCAAGTGTCAGAGAGGGGACTAAAATTCAGGTATCCTCTAATCCCAAATCCAGTGTTTAGTCCACCATGACATGCTATTGTCTATTGGCTGGCTCAAGGGTACCATCTTAGCACTCTTACTCAGCAGAATAAGGGGTGTGTGTGTGTGTGTGTGTGTGTGTGTGTGTGTGTGTGTGTGTGTACACACTATTTTTAGCATACTTGATTTACTGGCATTCTAGTTTCTGCCCACTTCCCACCTCTATGCTTCTGGTTGCCTGTGGTTAACTGGGGGTGGAGGGGAAGAGAGATGAACTGGCTACCTTCACCATCACTTCTCCCCAGCTATGCTATATGTGGTAATGGAGGGGTGTGGTTAGGGCACGTGAATTACTGGTGAGGCTGTGGGGAAAGAGGGAGGTACCTAGGGAGAAAATCAACCTAATTCTGAGGAAGTGAATAAATTTTGTAGGCAGAAATATGGATCTGGTTCAGAGTTGAATTAGACAAATCCATTAAAAGAATGGAAAAAAAGATTCTGAAAAAAGACTATGACTAGCACTGGCAAAAGAAACGAGAATTCCTAAAAGTAGGTTATTGCACAGAATGGTGGAATGGGATATCTGATGTGCTAATAGAATGGAAGGAAGTCTACCTTGCTAAATTAGATTGAGATGGAAATTACTAGGCAAAACAAGGACTGGCAATATCTGCAACTTTCATTAGTTCACAAGTCTTATGATGTTATCCCATCCCCCGCTGCAGCTCAATAAATTCTGGTGCTCCCCATTACCTATATGATCAAATATAAAATCCTTGGCTTGGTTTTTAAAGCTATTTATAACCTGATCCTTTCCTATTTTCTTACTTTTTACTCCCCTCTGAGATCTAGTGACACTGGCCTCCTTATCATTCCTCAAACATGACATCTTCCAACTTTGGGCATTTTCACTGGCTGTGGCTGATGCCTGATACTTACTTCTTCACCCCCTGGCTTCCTTCAAGTCTCAGTTAAGGTCCCACCTTCTTCAAGAAGCCTTTCTTAATTCTTAATTTTAGTGCCTTCTCTCTAAGGTTACTTCCAATCTATCTTGTACATATCTTGTTTGTAAATGGTTTGTGAGTTATTGTTATTTCCCCCAATATACTATGAGTACCTTGAAAATGGGGACTATTTTTTTGTTTCTTTTTCGGTTAATGCATTTCTTTGTGTTCCCAGCACTTAGTAGGGTCCCTGGCACACAGTAGGCACTTAATAAATGCATCTTGACTTGATGTGCTCTATGATTAAGTGATACTGGGCTTCTTGTTGTTCTTTACATAGGATACTTCATCTCCAGATTCATGAATTTTCACTATCTCCCAGGCCTGGAATACTCTCTCTTCTTAACTCCCCCCTACTAGTGCCTTCCCTCTGAGATTGTCTTCACTGTATCTACACTGGATAGGCCTTGTATAGACAACATTTTTTACATAGTGTTTCTTCCCATTAGAATATAAGCCCCTTGGGCTTGTTGTTGTTGTTGTTTTTTTTTTAACTTAGCCCAGTACTTAGCACAGTAAATGCCTATTGACTGACTGATTACAAGCCACACTGGACTTGGTCTAAAAGCAAAGTTTTCTTTGTTAAGAACACAAAGCATGCTCAAATTGATCTTTGGTGGTGTGGTTACTAAAGGCTGGTGTTGGTTTTGTTACGTGAGCTCTAATTAGCTAGTCTGTCTTGTGTTTTGATTCTATCAGATTGATATTGCAGTCTGTAATAATGTATTTCTGGAACTACACTGTACTGGGTATTTCATTTCTTCATAATGTAATCCCAGGCAGTATCCTGTTTACTGTCTTTGCCACAGCTGTGCTTGTGCTGAAAGCCTCGGGGGAGTTTTCTTCAGTAGAGCTCAGATGACGTATATGGTCAGTATGTGGCAGTCCTTTCACAAGGCATATTGTCAGTCTCTGAGTGCTTTATTTTGGGATCCATTATCCCCCATTTGCCTTTCCTATATCACCGCAGCCACTTTTCAGACTAGATGTTTTAGGTACTCTCAGCTCTGTTTTCCTGGCATTCCCTACTTATTATTCACATAGTCATTATTCTGGCCACTTGGAAATTGACATCTTATCATATTGTTGTTGTTGAGTCATTTTCAGTTGTGCCTGACTCTTTGTGACCCCATTTGGGTTTTTCTTGGCAAAGATACTAGAGCGGTTTGCCATTTCCTTTTTCAGCTCATTTTACAGATGAAGAAACTGAGGCAAACAGGGTTAAATGACTTGTCCAGGGTCACATAGCTAGTAAATGTCTGAGGCTGAATTTGAACTCTGGAAGATGAGTCTTCCTGACTTGAGGCTTGATACTCTATCCAAGGTGCCACCTAGCTGCCCTTCTTATAATTACTTGAGTCATATTTAAGCCAGTTTATTCCGTGGCTTTTGACCTCAATGTAAATAGAACAACCTTAAAGGAACACTAAGGCCATGATGTTGTGTAACTACTTTTAGTGTCTTCACGACAAACTTTTATAAAGCTATTGGAAACTAAAATCTATCAATCAAAAAACATTTATTAAGGGTATGTTATGTGCCAGCCACTGAGAATAGAGCAATCCCTCCTCTCAAGGAGATTACATTCTAGCAGGAGAGATAAATACGTGTTTAAGCACATATGGAACTACTAGAAAGAGATTAAATTAAAACAGGTACCAGGTATTTAGGGAGGAAAAGTCTTAACTGAGAAGGTGGGGCTTGAACTATTTTACCTTGAAGAGAGGAATTCCACAAGGTGGAGGGAGGGTATTCCAGATGTGGGGGACAGTCAGTGCAAAGGCAAAAGGATGGTAGATGGGGGATAATGTTTGAGGAACAGAGAGAAAACCAGTTTGGTTGGACCATAGACTATGGGGAGGAAGAGTAATGAACAAGAAAACTGGAAAGATGGGTTGGGGCTAGGTTGCAAAAGGCTTCCCAAGTTAAAAAAGAGAAGTTTTAATTTAATCCTAAATGCAATGGGGAGGCCAGTGGAGTTTACTTAATAAGGAACCAAGATTACATGCCCTGCGTTTTCTTTATCCCATCACTTATCTAAAATTTAGGAAATGTCACCCTTTGTTTAAATTGCCTGAGATCCTAAAAAGAAGTTGAATAGACAAGTGCTAAGGAAGGATTATATCCCCAATCATCCTTCTTTTCTTTGCTAGATGTGGTCTTCCTAGTAACCCTTTAGATCTGGCTAATGAAAATTGTTGGAAAAAAAGAACCAGTTTGTATGACAATGAGGTGGGAGTAGGGGAAGAGGAGCCAGGGTAAGCACATAAAAGGAATTGGAAAGTACATAGTATAGCAAGTCTTCCCTAATATTGTAATAGAAAATTCCTCCCACTTTTGTGTGACTTTTTAATCAACCTTGCCATTAGGTGAAATGCTTTGAAACTCCTTAAAAGTGCAAAAAGGTCATCTATGTAGTTAGCCTTAAAGGTAGGAAACTACATAGCTTTGTTATTCTTCATGTTACAATTTTTACCCTCTCTTAGCTTCCATGATGCCTTGTTTGTGTTGTTTTCCTTCGAATCTTCTTGGCCACATATTTACTTCCTATACTGGCTCTCTTTTCCTTGTAGATTCCCATAGTGGGCACCCTTCAAGACTCTATCCTTGCCTTCTCTTCTCTCACTCTACTATTTTCCTAATAAATCTTATTGCTTCCATGACTTTGATGATTGTCTCCATGTGGAAACATTACAAATATTTAGTTGCAGTCATAACCTCCTCCCAGGACTCTAGCCCCAATATTTCCAGGTGGTCATGTCCAACTCAACCTCAAACTTAACATGTCCAAAATAAGTTTAGTATTCCTCCCCAAACCTGCCTGGTCCCTAGTTTCTCCTCTTCCCTCAATATGGCAGCATGTAGGCTTAAAGCCTCGGAGGAATGGGAGCTCTTTCTTCTTCACTCTCCATCCCTCTCATATCCAATCAGCTCTATCAATTCTACTCTCCACATAAGGGAATTCTGGGAATTGACTAATCACAATGACTTCATCTTGTGACAATTCTGTATCCAGATCAATATTTCGTCAATGCAATACCCCTAGCAGCTGTTATGAATATGCAGGCATATTCCCAGGTTTGAATTGCAAGATATAACAGACTCTCTTCTTCGAAGATGAAACCAAGACATTTATTCAAACACCAGTATGCCAAATCCATCACGGTGACAAAGAAGTCTACACATATTGCCAATGCAGGGAACACCAACATTCCAAGTCTTCCCTCTGTTAGGCCTCCCCATAAAATAAGTTCCCTTAGGCAAAATCACTCCCTTTCTCACTCAGCTAGCTGCTCTGCTCTGCTCTGCTTGCCCTCTCTTTCTCCCAGCTCTGTCTCACTCCCACTTCCTGCTCTACCCATTTGGCAAGCTCCTCCCACCATGGGAGGCCTATTAAGGGGCAGGGAAGATCTTCAAATTCCCTTAACATTACACTCAGTTCCCTTTCTATTCAATTATTAGTCCAGTACAATTTCTGTCTTGTGAGAAAACTGTATTCAATTATGGAAACTGTGAGAAAAACTGTATTGCATTGTTTGAACATAGATTTGCATGGCTGAGAAGCTGGAATACCTCTACCTGTTGCTTAGAGGCCCTTAACTAAGGACTCAGAACTTCAGTTATGCTGACTAGAAACCCAGTCAGATCCAAAGACTGATATAAGAAGTTTTCTCATAATTATAGATCTCAAGCAACCTATATGACTTCCTTGAAAATTAGCCTGGTATTAGTTAATCAGTTACTGCTTCTAGGCTCCCACCCCCATTCGAGTTCCAGTGCCATGCTGAGGAGGCCTGGTCCTGATTTGTTATGCAAATGGAATGCTTTGTTTAATAAATCAATATGCTCAGAAACTAGAACCTTTGCTTCCTCAGTTCTTTCAGATTTCACCTACCACACACAATATCTCTTACAATCACTCCTTCCCTGCCACCCTAATTGTTAGGACCCTAGTTTAAACCCTCATTATTCCTGGGCAGGACTATTCTAATAGCCTCCTTTCTTGCCTTCCTGCCTCTTTTTTCTCACATCTCTGATCCACAATCATTTACATGATGACCACATAAATCTTCCTAAAGTCCTATTACTACAGTAAGAAGGGTAGGGAAGCTAAGCTATGGGGTGGAGCTTATGGTTAAAAACAATGAGGGCCACAATCCCCAGGTGGGTGCTTTAGGCTGGTTTACTACATTGCAGCTGCAGAACTAAATGTCTTAGAAGGAAGAGGAAAGAGAACCATGTGAGATCTCTTTGTGGCTAAGCAGTGTGGGATTTCCCCTTGGGGTAGGGTCTATTGTTCCTGGGTGATTCGTACCATCTTGGCATTTTCCTGTGTTATGGCTGACCTTGGGGAAATTTTATGTTTACTGGGCTTGGCTTGGAGAACAATGTTCCAGCTAGACTGGTTTACCTGCTGTTCTCCAAACTTGGCATTCCATCATCTGTTTCCATGCTTTTGCAAAGATAGTACCCTGTTCTATTCCTGGAATACATTCTCTTGCTATGTTGGCTTCTTAGAATTCATGGCTTCCTTCAAGGCACTCAGTAACCACCTTCCAAAGGAAACCTTTTCTGAACATTTTCGTTTTTCTGTTGTCTCTTATTTCAAGTTATCATGTATTTATTTACATGTTGCCCTTAGTAAAAGTAGGCTCCTTCTTATCTAATACAACAGACATCTATTAAGTGCTCACTAAACAGTCGATAAATATTTATTAAGTGCCTGCCATTACACTGGGCTAAGCACTAGGTATACAAAGGAAGTTAAATCAGAGACATGCCTGTTCTGTAGCAGTTCGAAACCTAATGGGAGAGACAACATGCAAATTACAATGTACAAACAAGTTACATAACAACGTTCCAGTCAGACTGGCTTACTTGTCATTCTCCAGCTTTGTCACTCTATCTCCTGCTCCTGTGCTTTTGCTCCTAGTTCATTTTACACTAAATGTGAAAGGAAGGGTCTGGTTTTGTTTACATCTTTGTGTTATCCACAATGTCTTTTATATGGTGTTGTTTCTCCCTGCTCTCTCCAGTTTGGTTATGAAGTCATGAGATGTAATTACAGACCATGATGACTTAATGTTACCAAGGTGTTGATGTACTGTTATCCCTTTACAAAGTGCAAATACCTTTTTTTTAATCAGAAGAGAACAACTTTTATTATGGGTCTTGAAGGACTGCATTTTAGCTGAAGTTAGTATGGGTCAGGATTTGGAAGCTGAAAAACCCAGGGCAAGGAGAGTAGACTGGGGAGGAAGAAGGGGGCAGCCATATGCTATGTAGCAGAAGTGCTCACCCAGAAGGAGACACTCCCATCCAGCAACTAAGAGGTAATTTGAGAGTTCACAACACAAGTGAGAGAGGCACATTCTCCAGACATACACTGACAGAGAATCAGTCACTTAAGACCATAAACAGCTTCAAGGAGCGTGACCTATGTGGCAGAAAAGAGAGCCAGCTATGGGCTCAAGGGAGAGTTAGTCCTGTCAATCAAGAGCTGGGCTGCAGATAGGATTGTAAAAGCAGATAAGGACCTTCTAGACTTGGCAGCAACAGAGGAGTGAGTAACCTTCGCCACCTGTTTTCCCTATTGTGTTTCTCTACCATGGTTCTCTTAAATTTTTGTCTACTATTTCCACAGAAACTGTGTATCTGTGAGAGTATATAACCCAGGTTCATGGGGGAGAAATGCTTTATAACTAATGTTCTTCCTGTGCCAACTTAATGAATGCTTTCACTAAGAGCTAATGGTGTCTACTGGTGGCCTGTTAAGGGAGAAGTACATGGGTGGAGAAAAGGAGAAAAATACTCTCCTTTGAATTACTAGGTTCTTTTCCTTCCCAATCTCTGGCTTCCAGATTACCATGATATAAATGGACTGAACTGCATCTTTCAAGGGTTACCTGGGTCATAGTTCATTACTGTTTACTCAATCAGAAAGAAAGAGGTGTTCATACTAGTAAAGGGATAACAGGATGTCAAGACCTTTTAAACATATTAAGACCTCTTCATCTGTTATTACATCCTGTGACTAATATCAATTGATCTGGGGCTAGGGAAAGGAAATAGGAGGGTGAGTCAAATGTGTATCTTCTTGCACTATGACAAGGGCTTACACATAGTAAATTTGTAATAAATGTGTATTTGTGTGTGTGTACACACACACACACACACACACATATATATGCACCCATATACATAGTTAAATGAAGAACAGAAGAGTGTTTGGGGGGTAGCACAAGTCAGTAACAGTTTCATTCACAATATCTTTAGAAGTCTTTTTTATTTTCTAAGGTAGACTAGTACGAGGCCATTGGACCATGACAACTATCACATCACTACATTATATAAAAGTTTCACTGATAGATCATTACCTCAAGAAAAGTATAAATTCCTTATCCTAAGCCCTCTATATCTGGTTCTAACATACTCTTCCAGCCTTATGGTGTACTTTCATCTGGGTTTCAACTGGAATGCTCCTTGTTCCCTATTTATTTGCTATCCTCTCCTTTCTGTGTCTTTGCTAATGTCAATCCCCACTGCATCCCTTAGATGCCAGGAAGCCTTCTTTGATTCATGTCTCCTTGCCAGCCCCTCCTCCAAAGGGAAGTGACATATCATAGTACTTTCTTTGGATTTCTCACTTGCAATGATTCTGCCTTTTATTATAGTTCCTCATGTCATGTAATATCTCCACTATTAGACTCTATGCTTTTCAAAGATGTATAACATGGTTTTATATAATGTTTGTAGCTGTTGTACAAGCACGCGGCTACTGTGTACCTCTCGGGTTCTTGATAAAAATGGCAAAGCAAATTTCTACAATAGGCTGGGTTTTGGCCATGGAGCAGACATCCAGTATTCTATAAAGTAATGAACATGTAGAGTTCTGATATGATTTATGAGTAAATTATCATGATTTTAAATGGGGTTTTAACTCCTTTCGCAGTTAAAGGATTACATATGTGGACTAATATAACTTCCCTATAAGCAGAACACCAGTCAGCCCCGCTAAAGGGCTTGCAGTGCTTTCGTATTAATAAGCACATTTTACTAAGACTTTTCAGCTCATTTTCCATTTTTCTTCTTCTTCTTAGCTTATAATCAAGGTCTCAAATCCTTCAACTCTCAATTATGCAAGGATTATGTAATTCATGAATTATACTTCTCTCTGATTTCCTCCCCCATTTTTTTTTTCATTTAAAGTAGAAAAGAGAAAGAAGGAGATAAGCAGTCAGTGTTTTCTGAAGAGCTATGGTAAAAGTCTTGGGGAGGAGATATTTTAAACTGGTTGCTAGAGACAGCTTGGGAACTCTTTGTGGATTTTGTTGTTTTGCATGTTACAATTATTTCCCATCATTCACTAGATAAATTCTCTACTCAGCAGGAATTTTGTAAAAAATGGTAAAGGTGTGTCTTTTCATTAGTTTGATGGTTATTTTTGATACAATTGAATTTTCTATTTTCTGCATGGTTAAATATTAAAAGCACTTAACATTTTCCTTTGATGCCAAGTTTATAATGGGCTGCAGGGCTAATGAAAGGTGATCCAAGAATAGGAACCAGAAATATCTACCAGGAGGGTACACCAAATTCCTTTTTCACTACCGTTATTTAAGCCAGCCACCTGTGAGAGCCCAAAGAAAGGTGTTGACTTCAGAGAACTTTGTAGGAACCGAGCTAAGTTATTTTTACGGGACATGACTTAGAAAACTGGCATTTATTTTCTAAGTATGTCAAATCCCAGCCTATCAAACTCAGACTAGCTATGTAAGGCCTTTCCTTATTCATTTTTAGCAGCTCAGAATGTCAAGATAACCCCTTCTCTCCTCTGGAAGTTCCATGCAAACAAGTGCACTGTCTGGCAGGACAGAACTATCTGCTTTAAACCATAGCCATTGTAGCTCCCCTCCTGTTTAGGGAGATATTTTTAAAAAAAAAATTATTCTCACAGCACTTAAATCAGCATTATTTTCACAGCTTGAAGAATAGGGATCAGCAGCAGTAGGCATTCAATATTCTCTCAGTTTTCTATTCTCATATAAAGAGCACAATTTAAACAAATCTTCCAGAGTGGCAATCTGTCATGCCTACCTACTATCTGCCTTTTACTGAATAGTTACTGATTGAATTAATTAACATATATGAAAGGATCCTCCATCTTCTTCAGATAATGTCTGAAAACATCAAACAACATGAAGATATTTTTCTTTGTAAGCATCTCCTGTTAAATGGACGTAATCCAAATTCATCTTACATTTTTCTTACAGGTAGTGTCAGTCAATATAGCTGTTAGAGGCAGCTTGGTGACACAGCGCTGGGCTTAGAGTCCAGTTTCAGATACTTATTAGCTCTGTCATCTTGGGCAAGTTGCCTAATCTTTTCCTGCCTCAGTTTTCTAAACTGTAGAATGGGGAATCATAAGAGCGCCTGCCTTGTAGGGTTGTTATGGGGATCAAATGAGATAATATTTGTAAAGTGCTTAGCACGGTGCCTGGTGTACAGCAGGTGCTTGGTAAATTTCGTCCCCTTCTTTATTTCTTACTTACAATGTGTGCTCATTTTCAGGCCTACTTAAAGAAGCAAAAGGACACAGTGGTCTGAATGTGTTTAGGGCATTTTCAGGGAGTCTGGGGAACAGAGGAAAGACAACAGCAAAATCATCATCTACCTGGGGGTACCATCAAGGTAGAGAGGGTACACCCTTGGATATGAGGGTAACTTAGTAGATCTTTGGAAGTACCTGTTTCTCTATCTCACTTCATTGCTAGTGGAGAGGAACTCTTAGAAGCACAAATACTTCACGCAATCCCTCCTTCCAAGGAGCCCAAAATGTCCTCAAAACAGTTTGTTAATTCTGAAAATAACTCCATGGAGTGAGTTAGACAGCAAGTGTTATTCCAATTACACAGTTACAAGAGGAGACACAGAGTGCAAATGATTACAAGTCTTTCCGAAGAATGCCAGGATAGTTTCTCTGCTTTCTGGGCTTCTAATTTCTCACCTTTCTTATTGTCCCCTTCTTATTTACACTATACTTTACAAAAGTCTGTTTACAAAACCTTTGTAAGATACATAAGGTATAATGAAGATTTTAGAGTATTCATTGAGAAGGCTAAGTGCATGTGAAAGCTGGAAAAACACCATCAGCAAGCTCTTCATGGAATAATTTTTATTTTTAAAAAAATAATGTGAGAATGCAGGAAGTAATTTATAAAACATAATGATTTTAAAGGGAAATAACCAATCACCTCTTGAATCTGGGGGAGGGAGGAGGAAGTGGGGAAAAGTTTGCCATTAAAAAAAGAAAAAAAGATCAAGCAGATACAGATTTTAGGAAGGGTAGCCTTGTGTCCCAAGAAAATTCTGGGAACTTCCATCAGGAAGTCTGTGAGAAAGAAAAACAATAACTAACTCATCCCCCTAAGAAAAAAGAGTCAGAATTTAGATGACAAAGACAAGGGCAGAGAACAGCAAATCAAAACAGAGTGGACACAGTTTTTCCTTTTTAAAAGGATAGAAAATGATGGATCTTGCCCTACTGATAGATTTGATCATGCATCATAACATGACAATTTTCTGCTCCTCTCACAACTTTCTGAGTCTACTAAATGACTTCTGCTTATTCTACTGCCCTTAAAAGAAGATGATTTGACACATGACAAATAGGACAATTTGGGGGAAGTGTGGCATCTCCTAGAAGGTACTAAAGGAATGGAATTAAAGAATCATCAGAACATTCAATCCGGTATGGGGGTTTGGAAAAAAAGGCACAATAAAGTCTCAGATTGCCTGTTACTAAGGGTGAGTCGGTAATGTGTAGATGAAGAAGTAGCATCTGGGGGAGGGAGGGACAGTAGAAATAGGAGGAAATGTTCAAGAAACACGGAGACAGAGGCAATCCCCACCTGCTGTAGTAGTTCAGATGGAAAACAGTGGTAACCAAGAAACTCTGGTGGGTTAAAACCAGTGACAATTATTGCTCTATCAAATGAGGTAATATTTGGAAAGCACTTCACATAATGCCTGGCACATAGTAGGTGCTTAATAAATGATTATTATTCCCTCCCCCTTCCATGAGTAAAAATATTGCTTAGAATATTTTTTATTTTATATGTAGAATACCTTAGAATACAGTAAAGAGATCTCATCAGCACTATCTACTGGTGATTCATGTGGACAAAAATTATAGTGTTAGGGGAAACCTAGAAAGTATCACTAAAGATTATGAAGTTGGTCAGGAAACTGAAGAACACAGGAGTATAAGACATGTTTTCTTCACTGTTATACATTGAAGACAGGGGGTATAGGAGAGAAAATTTGATTTGAGAAGTGAATAGTTAGTTAAGAAGATGATGTCTAAGAATGGAATTTGGATTCCTGGACCATGACTTAAAAATGTAGCAATGACAAGATTTCTGACCAGGAATAGAGTAGATAGTGCAAAGACTGGTAAGAATGTATTTTCTGGTTTTCTTATAAGTCTAACAAAATGGCTTTAAATTAAAAAGGATGAGGAAAAGAATACTACCCATGTATATCCACCATTATAGGTGGATTAGCTACACTGAAGGAAGAAGCTGTTGAAATACTCAGAGGTTCACAGGATATAAAATCCAAGAAAGGAGCCAGTAGTAAATACCCAGGCCATAAGTGTCTATACACAAATGCTCAAAGTTTAAGCAACAAGCAAGAGGGTCTATAGGTCTGCAAGAAGAAAAATGAATGCAAGAAGAAAAAATTGACCTAAAATGTATTATGAGATTTAGTTGGGTGAATCTAAAGACTATGTAAAAAACAGGTTAGATAAAAGGGGAGGGAAGCAGAATGATGTTCACTAAGAAGACAATCTATTTACTTTATGGTGGGAAAGGAAGAACATAATAGAGGACGTTTGGATGAAGATGTGTAAAAGGAGAAACAGAAGCCATTTTGTTATCAAAACATGCTACATACTCCCTGGACAGAAACAATAAATAGATAAGGAATTAAGAGATCACAAGCCTGGCAAACATATGTGAAATGCAGTTGGTTTTTCATTTTTATAATTAAATTTGTTTTTAGTCTAGGATCTTTTGGGGGGAGAGGGGAAGGCAAGACAATTGGAATTAAGTGACTTGCCCAAGATCACACAGCTAGTAAGTGTATCAAGTGTCCAAGGCTGGATTCGAACTCAGGTGCTCCTGACTCCAGGGCCAGTGCTCTATTCACAGTGCCACTTAGCTGCCCCTGTGAAATACAGTAGTGATGGAAGACTTCAAATATCCAGCCATCTTACAGAGATTTAATCTCTAGCACAAGAAGAGAAGCTAATAGCTTTTTGATTCACCTAAATAGTTAATTTCATCATTTAAAAGATAAAGAAACCAATGATGAAACTCTATTCTGTATATGTGATTCTTGCTAACAGAGAGTAACTATTTACTGGAGTGGGAATGATAGGAGCCTTAGGGGAAGTGACTGCTCTTCCTTTTATAGTTTGTGATAGAGGAAAGAACATTTGGGTACAGTCTGACTTGCATGCATCCTAGATTCTGAAAAATCAGGTAGAAAAGAGTTTAGAGAAAGGATAGGTTAATTCCATGCACTAAAATTAATTCTACTAGGGAAGTCATCCTAGGAGGACAGAGAAACTTTTAGGAGTGAAATTCTAAAGAAACAAAGGGAAACAATTCCAATTAGGAAGAGATACACACACATACATGCACATACATATGTATACATGTAGACATCTGCATGTCTAGCTATCCTACCACCTATGTATAGTAGACTGAGCTACTTATTGAGATATTTACAGAAAATGAAAGAGGGACAGGTAATAGAGGTCTAAGCCTGTAAAGATGTCAAAGTACTAAAAGCCAGAAGGAACTGAAGATGAAGAAGAAAGCTAAGGACAATAAGAAGGTTTTGTTTTTGTTCTATTTGGGAAAAGAGAAGTTTATAAGGCAGGATAGAACTACTTCTTGGGGGGTGAATTGGAAAATAATAAAGTGACAGTGGAAAGAATTCTTATTTTGCTTCTCTCTTCTCTAAGGGGAAATGACCTTTTCATTATAAACAGAACAAAAATGGCCACAGGCCAGTGTTCTCCAGATTTAAAAAACAAACAAGTAACAAGGTGAAACAGAACAGTCTGCCAACTATAGGCTACTGAACTTAACTTTGATTCCTAGGTAAATTCTCAAATAGATTATTAAAGGGATGGTCAGTGAAGAAAAAATGTAGATGGGATTACAGGGGACTGAATGGTATAGTGGGAAAGAGTATTGGGTTTGGAGTCAAATGGTTTTTGCCATTTACCGAGTGACCTTGATTAAGTCATAACCTCTTTGGGCCTCAGTTTCCTTATCTGTAAAATGAAGTAATATGATTGGATTATCTCTAAGGTCTCTTCTGTCTCTAAACCCATGAATCTTTGGTTCAAAGAGTCAGACTGACTTCATCAAGCATGGACCTAACTTACTAATTTTGTTTTCTTTTTTGAAAGGAATCCTTAATTCATATATCAGGCAATACTATAGACAGAATTTACCTATATTTTAGTGAAACATTTGATAAAGTATCTCATACTATTATTGTGGAAAAGATGAAGGGCTGTGGACTAGACAGTAATGTAATGAGATAGATTAAAATCTGGCTAAATGATCAGACTCAAAGACTAGAAATGGATAGTTCAAAGTCAACTTGGCAGAGCATCTCAAATAAACTGCCAGGGATCTGGGCTTGGCTTTGTGTTGATTAATATTTTTAGCAAGGATTTGGATAAAGGTCAAATTTGCATAAGACACAAAGTGGAAGAGACAGTGGAAGACAAAAGGTTGGAATCCAAAGAGATAATGACAAGCTAAAGCATTGGGCTGAGTCTAGCAAGATAAAGTTCAACAGGGATAAATGAAAAGTCTTATACTTAGGTTCAAAAAATCAACTTTTCTAGTACAACATGGTGGATGCATTGTTAGACAGTGTTAGACAGCAGTTAGGGAAAGATCTAGAAATTCTAGTGGGGTGCAAGCTCAGTATTAATCAGCATGATGGGGCAGCCAAAGAAACCAATACAATCTTGGGGCTACATTACAAGAGGCATAGCTTCTAGAAACAAGAAGATAATAATCCCTCTGTATTTTGCCCTGGTCAGAACAGATCTGAAATACTGTGTTCAGTTCTGGGCACCATAGTTTAAGAACACCAGCAAGCTGGAAAACATCTAGAGGAATATAACCAGGATGGTGGAAATCCATCAATTAGCATATTGACTGACTGCCTTATGGAAGGTTTTAAGTCCAAGCCATATGAGGATCTATTGAAAGAACTGGGTATATTTAGCCTGGAGAATAGAAGACTGTTGTACTGTACTTTCTATCTTCAGAAATACCCTGCTTTTTATCTCTCTTGCCCTGCAAGTAACTTTCCAGGTAAACTCAAGCTCTGCTCCCTTCATGGCTATTTTTCTGATCCACAAAAATGAAACCAATGGGCTATAATTCAAATTTAATTCAACAAAATTTAATAAGTATTTCCTACTATGCAAAGCACTCAGGAAAGTACAAAGAGAAACAATTGTTTGCAATCAAAAGATAATATACAAAAAATTCCAGAGTTAATACCTTGACATCCTAGTCTTTCCAACACCAGTACATTATTTTTGTGCTCTATTCTTCCAAATGAATAGTACCTATCTCACTGGATTGTTATGAGCTTCAGACAAGTTAATGTATGTAATATATTTGGCAAAGCTCTGCATCATACATTTCAACTATCGTCTTTATTAATGATTACTCTTCGCTCTTTTGTACATGAAATCTGCCAATATCACAAACTCAACAAGAGCTTGTTTCTAGGTAGCAGCTGAACAAGAACTGACAGCTGTTAAAGAACTGGGCCAAATAGTCTAAATATAACTCCATGCTTCAAGCACCCAGTAGTGACTCACACCATGCTTTGCTGTTGTGTTAAATTCAACATGCTCCTAATTTCAGAATTAAAAAAAATTTCTTCCCCTTGATTACTTGCTATTTTTTAAAAAATATACCAGTTCTCTGAAAACAACAACTGGATTTCTTTATCTATGGCATTTAAGCCTATGGTTTTAATGAAAAATATATTTTCTCTAGGTATATAATTTAAAATATGACAATTCCTTTTAGAAACCCATTCAGTCAGCTGAGTTTTCCTGAGAATTACCTAGCTGTTTTCTTGAAAGCCCTAAGTATACAATGTCCCAGTTTTTGGTAGAGTCCTTGACAGAGTGAACACTCCACTAATACTTTTAGGAAAAGACATGCCACATGAAGGACCAATCATGGCATGAACTGCTACTATCCTTCTGGTGCCAGCGCCAAAGAAACAGAAGGAAGTGTGTTTATGTCAAGGATTTCTTAAAGATAATTCATAAAGACATAAAGACAATCAAGTTTAACACATGAGCTAGAGGGACTGTTTCTAGAACAATGATTAACCATGGGTATTCCATAACAAGATTTTTCCACCATTAAAAAACCCCCATCAAATTTGATCACATCTATGTTCAAAGATAAGGATTATGGAAACTGGGTACATTGAGTCAGGAAGAGGCAAAGATGATTATATCAGTAATTCTTGGGGCCTATTTCCCACTTCCATCAAAAGCTGGACAAAAGGAAGTGGGCTTACTTTAAAGCAGAAAGAATCTATGACTTACAAATAAGATATTTGGAAGAACTCTCTCACTTTGAGAATTGTGAGATACTGGAATGAGTTGACAAAAGAGATGATGAAGTCCTTTCTATAAATTTCACTGAAAATAAGTATAGCTAATCTGGGTACCATCCTATTCAGACACATGGAGACTTAAGTATTTAAATTCATCATGTCTCTCTTCATTGTCCTTTGGGTTACCTCTAATTTTAATTCTTCAGAGAGAGTAGTATTCCATGTTTTTCAGCCACAAAATGGGCTTAGTGAAAGGATATTGGTGTTGAAAAGGGCTACTCGTGCAATTAGATCAAGACCCCTCACTCAGTATAAAATAATAACTAGCATTTTACGTAACATTAAAGTTTACAAAGCATTTTACATAGTATATGATCTCATTTGATCATCCATTAACCTTGTGATATGCTATTATTATCTTCACTTTACAGGTGAGGAAACTGAGGCTGAGAGAGGTTCAGTGACTTGCTTAGCTAGTAAGTGACTGAGGCAGGATTTAAAATCATGTCTGCCTCACACTAAGTCCAGCACTATATCCACTACATCACTAGCTTGCCCTAGCTTTAACATTTATGGGGCATCTGGGACTAGTCAGGTTATCTGGAATTTAGCTACCTATGTGTACTTCATCTCACTGTACCAGGTCAAAGACACAGGAGATCCAGGGATGGTGATGAGGCAGGGAATGCATATACTTTGCATCCTTTTTGTATTAGCAAACATGTCCATAGTTTGTAGGTAGAATATTCAGAAAATCCAACAGTTTGATTAAATTAATGTGAGACTTTTAAAAAAACATTTTCTGAAATCCTTAAACCTAACTTACATAGATTAAAGGTTTCAAAATAAAACAGAAAAATATCCCTGGGGGGATTCTTAGAAAACCAAAAATTAATATCATCTATGTTGTTTTGTCTTTCTATCTTGCTAAACATTTCCCAATTCCATTTTAATATGGTTCTGATCCTACTCTGGAGTTTTGCAGCCCAAGGGCCCTGAATTTGACAACTCTGGACTAGATATACTCTTTTTAAAAAAATTATTTTTATTTTTTCCTTTTTGGAGTGGAAGGTAAGGCAATTGGGGTTAAGTGATTTGCCCAAGGTCACACAGCTAGTAAGTGTGTCAAGTGTCTGAGGCCACATCTGAAGTCAGCTCCTCTTGATTCCAGGGCTGGTGCTCTATTCACTAGCTGCCCCTAAATATACTCTTAAAAAATCTTTCCTTTTTTTTAGCCCTAAAGGTTCATGTGTGATAAGGAAATAGTTAATCACACTTCTTCTAGAGATCAGGTAACTTAATACTTCTATGTCCCTTATAGTACCTAGAACAGTGACATACACATGAGGATTTATTTATTTATTTATTCATTTATTCATTCATTTATTTATTTAAAGCAATTGGGGTTAAGTAACTTGCTCAAGGTTACATGGCTAGTCATTATTCATGTGTGGGTGCTCATTTTCTGAGGCCGGATCTGATCTCGGGTCATCCCAACTCTGAGGCCGGCGCTCTTACTCACTGCACCACCTAGCCGCCCCTTTAGGGCAATTGGGGTTAAGTAACTTGCCCAAGGTTACACGGCTAGGTTTTTGTTTGTGTGGATTAAGTGGCGGAGGCCGGCTCCGAACTCAGGTCCTTCTGACTCCAGGGCCGGCGCTCTATTCACTGCACCACCTAGCTGCCCCAACACATGAGGATTTAATAAATGCTGACTGAATAAATTAGTATTCTAGTCTATAAAGTTAAATTCTGGTGTAATAATTTTTTCATTAAATTTGGCTACATTAACTGGACTACATGTTTTTAATGTTTGAAAGTAGCACCATGGGGCGGCTAGGTGGTGCAGTGAGTAAGAGCGCTGGCCTCGGAGCTGGGATGACCTGGGATCCAAACCGGCCTCAGGAAAATGAGCACCCACACATAAATAATGACTGGTCGTGTAACCTTGAGCAAGTTACTTAACCCCAATTGCTTTAAAAAAAAAGAAAGTAGCACCATGAATGGCTAATATTGCTATTATTATTAATAATAATGTTACTGAGAGACATGGAAAGGAGGTCATGGTGCCCTGGTGATTACACAAAGTTAGATTCTGGGTCATTGGACTCAGGAACTGATAATCAAGTGTTCTGTTTGTTCCAGAGCTGACAGCACAATCAGGATATGTTATCACAGATTTAGTGACCAAGGTTAACCACACACAAGCTGCATCAGGAAATTTCCCTATAGGACAACAAGAAACTTCATAGGCTTTATGATTATTAAGCTTCAGAATGACTCACACAGCACAGCCCTGACCCACCCACTCCAAATGTTCCCAGATCAAGGATGTTGCACAAATATGCTTTCCTGAGACTTAGTTCTTTTCACTTGACTCAGATTCCACACTAGGCCTTATAATGAATGGATGAAAGCACCAGGGATGTTTAGTTTGAAGACAGTGCTGTGGTGGAATATGGTAGCTTTTCGTATCATACTTCAGACCCCAGTATGTCAGTTTATGTGGCAAGATGACAATCTAATAATGCATCAAAGCATAGCAACAAATTATTGCATGCAGGTCATCATAGGTATTTAAAGTTACTGTCTCCCTTCACTGTTCTTTAAATCATCTGTAATTTTGATTCTTCAGAGAGCAGTATCCATGTTTTACAGCCATATAATGGGGAGAAGCTTGAAAAGGGAGACTTTTAAGTCAGGTAGTAGTTTTGGATTACTGAAATAGTGGTCTGATAAAAGCACTCACTATTCAGAAGAGTGGGACCCAAGGACAGAAGTTCCTTCAGGGCAAGGGATCTGGTGGAAGTAGAGAAGTGGTTGGTTAGGAGGCTGGAGGAGGCATGAGATCTGATGTGGGCAGTGAGGTGGGTGGTTAGAAGGCTGTGGAGGAGATGGCCAGAGAAAAAGTAGAGAAACCAAAACAACTGAGGGCTGATGAAGCAGAATAGAGTGAGCATATAAAAGTTGGGACCACCTTTTCCCACTCTCTTTCCTTTATGGCTACAAGGATGTAGGACTGCTTTGAGGTAGTCTGAGAATCAGGGGAGGGGAAGGGCAGGTGCTCAGTTCCTCCCATATCTCACACCTATAGGCACTCCATGGGGCCAATGGTAGCTTCAAGCTAATGGCCACCTCTGACTCTTTGTGTTTATTCCTTCCTAATATTAGGCCCACAAGTATTCTGAAGTAGATGGGTACAGACAGTTCTTGTGAATGCAGGAGATCTGAGGTCCCATCAGAGGTCCCAATGGCAAGCAAAGTCAGTAGCCAAATACACTGGAGGTAGCATCAACTAGAGGAGTCAGTAAGGGACTGAGCAGCAATGACCTTATGGAAACTTCAAGGTCCAGAGATAGTGCAGGGCAGTAACTAAGTGGCCTATCTCAGCCACAGCCGAGTGTGGCAATGAGTTACTGTAGCAGCAGGGCTACAGTTGGCATATTTCAATTCCCATAGAACAGGAAGGGGGAAGAGGGATAACCAAGTTCAGTGGAGTGGCCTGTCTTAGCAGTGGATGATCTAGCCAGAAGAAAGCTATACCAAAGGGCAACTTCATGAGTACTCCTCAAAAGGACTTCCAGGGCCAGTGGGGCAGGAGGTACCCTTTTGGCCATACTTATTCTTTATAGGTATGCCTCACTTAACAATGAACTTCGAGTCCACTCTTGAGAGAGATCTTATATGTACCAGGGGAAAGTGTACCCCTTGTTTTGGGGGGGATGTTTTGTACCAACTTTTTCTGTTAAAACTTCCTGGTGAATCTCCTTAATAAATGGTAATGGAATCTTGTTGATTGATTAATAGTCTGAAGCATACTAGTAAGGGGATCATGAATCTAAGATCTCATAAAAAATGACCTCTAGTATCACAGTATTGAGACAATCAACACATTATCCACAAACGGAACTATTTATAGGGAATTCACCTTCCATTTCTACTCTGTGATGAAAAATCTTCTGTGACACTGATGAACCACTTGGGATAAACATGTCCCCCATTATACGCTTCTCTTGATACACATAATGAAGAGATCTTTAAACACAGATGGCTATCTCAAAGAATTACAAACCATTTCAACATATAGTTGGATTTCTTACCCTGGGCTTCATTAATAATTTTTTTTGCTAACTGCATTTCACTATAACTGGTTTCCTTTATGATGTATTTGATTTTATACATTAAAAACATTATTCTGAGAAGGAGTCCACAGGTATTTTAAGGTTGCTAAAGGGGGTCATGAAAAAGAAAAGGTTAAGAATCCTTGTTCTTGATAAATGTGGGCCAATCCCCTCTCTTTAGAGTTAACTTAAAATTTTGAGGCATATAGTATGGTGCCTTAAATACAGACACAAAAAGACCTTCCCACTGCTATCTTTTGGAATTTGAATCCTTCATCTTGAATTTGGTTATCTTACATCAGAACAGTTAGAACCTTTCATGGGGCCAGAAAAAAGAGTCAGAGCAAGAATGGAAACTGAACTGCAAAATTGTTGAAAATGACTGTACAAATCCAAAGGAAAGACTGCTACAGTAAGAAACTACTGACTTGTACAGAAGCAGGACACCTCCTCACAGAGAACAAAAAGAAACAAGAACCACAAGTCGTAGAAACATTCCGGGGGTTTGGAAACCTGAGCCAACCATTGCTACTTTTGTTGGCCAAGGGAAAGACATTTTAGAGAAGGAAAATAACCTTTATTATCCTTTGGTGACTTTTTGATCTCTTTGGGTCAAATATGCAACTTTCAAAAAGAATCCTAAAGAATTACTGATGAGGGGCGGCTAGGTGGCGCAGTAAATAGAGCACTGGCCCTGGAGTCAGGAGCACCAGTGTTCGGATCCCGCCTCAGACACTTAACACAAAAACTAGCCGTGTGACCTTTGGCAAGTCACTTAACCCCAACTGCCCTCCAAAAAGAAAAAAAAAAGAATTACTGGTGAGAGGTGGAGAAAAACTACATGTGAAGGATCCATTAAGCTAGTAAAGTTGGTCAAATAGTGATAAAAGAAACTTACAGCTTTTAAGATTCCTGTGGCATCCTCATGAAGCCATGTAGGGTAAACAACTTCATCATTCAATATAGCTTCAAAAAGATCATCTTCATTTTCAGCTTCAAAGGGAGCGTGGCCACATAGCATCTCATACAGCAGCACTCCCATTGCCCACCAATCCACAGCAGGACCATAGAGCATTTCCTGGAGAATCTGTGAACCAAATGAAGTGATGTGATTAAGATTGGTTTTTAATTTTAATTAATAAGTGGAATCTTAAATCCAGAAGAGATCATCAAGCTTTTTTTTTTCACTAGAAGTGGCACTTTCCATACTAGGTCTCCAAAGATGATCCACCTCCTCAAGATTATGTATTGACTCATTTAGCTTTAAACCCTAAGGCTGAGATGTTCTAAGCAGCAAGTGAACACAAATTCACTATGTATATAGCCATCTTGGCTATCTTACTTTGTGCCTTGCTATTATATACAAATATCTCTCCCATATCCTTTTTTTATCTTGCTTTTGGAAAGAGCATGGCAATTGACTGCTCTGTGGATATATTCACCACCCCTGTGTCTCCCCAGACCCAAACCTTTTCCCCTAGATATCACTTCCCTATATGTATTCTCTCCCCTTATTAGAATATAGCTTTGTGGTGTCAAGGACCATCTCATTTTTCTATTTGTATCTCCACTACTTACCATAGTATTAGACACAAATGCTTTTTAAAAATTTATTATTTATATTTATTTATTCATTCATTCACTTATCTATCCATCCATTCATCCAACCATCCAGTCCAAATCCCTCTGTTTATTTAACTGAGATCCTGGCAGACTGGAACTAGATCCTGGGTCTCCTGGTTATCGGTCCAGTCCTCTTTATATCAATTAGTAAACATCACATTAAAATGAGATAGTCAAACTCTACTGTAAAATGTTTCCCTGTGGGTGCCTCAGAAGAATCTACTCATGCAATCCTAATCAAATATTTATAGACTCAAGCCAGCTAGATGACATAAAGGCCACAAGATAGAAGCACAAAAGGCTTTTCAGAAATGTCAATACAAAGGAGAGCAGACAGGCAATAACTCAGAACAGGGCCATGCCCAGGAACAGACCTTTCCCTCACATTCTTTCTATCTACTGGGCTTTGTCTCAATTTTTTTTCAAGTTTTGGGTTACCAAAGGTCCAATACGAAGAAACACAGAGCATAAAAGACAGTACAGTAAGCCAGCTTTATTTAGGGGAGATAATTACAATAAAAGAGGGCAGGCAGTCAGGGATGCTGATGGAAACACACTGGGTTCACTGGAACTCTGAGTGGAATTAGCCTCCCCCACCCCACCACCCCTCCTCTGAACTAGACAAGTCTGGTGGGGATTTTTATAGGGTTCTTATCTTGGTTGAGCAGAAACAAGCACTGGTGGGAGGGAGCAAGGAGCACAGACCTTGAGGACTGGTGCTAATTGAAGCTGGGGATGGGAGCTGAGTGGGGAGGGAGAGTACAAAAAAAGACTCCTGGTAGCTGTTTGGTATTCAAGTTTTCTGCCAGGAGGCAGGAAAGAGATTTTCAGTTATTATTGCTGGTCTTATTCTGACAGGGTGACTTCGGGGACTTTAGCTCTTGGGGCTTTATTCAGTGGGATAGGGAGACTACTGAGGTCACTGTATCCTCACAGTACCCTGGCTTCCAAATGACCACAGTGTATCCTTGGGAAGGGGGAATCACCTAAGGGCTGTTATATAACAACTACCATAATCTGAATTGGGTGAGAAACTTTAAATGAATGAACTTCAAAGGAAAGGCTGTTGAGTCATGACGGTAAAGGGAGAATCTGGAAGTGGAAGGGGGAAGCAAACCCTGTTCTCCAAATTTCCTACTCGATTCAGATCATGGTTTTGATGTTATTTAACAGCCCTTAGGTTATTCTCCATCCTTTACCAAAAATTTTAGCACCTTGTTCACTATCTTCTACTCCTCCTCCACTCTTCTCCTGCCTTAATACTTTTGTTATTGCTGTTCAGCTGCGCCCGGCTCTTCAGAAATCCCATTTGGGGTTTTCTTGGTAAAGATACTGAAGTGGTTTCCAGTTCCTTCTCCAGCACATTTTACAGATAAGGAAACTGAGGCAAAGAGTATTAAGTGACTTGCCCAAGGTCACACAGCTAATAAGTGTCTTTGGCTGGATTTGAACTCAGGTTTTCTTGACTCCAGGCCTCGTGCTCTATCTACTGTCCTACCAAGTTGACCCAAGTTTATACTAGGAAACTTCAACATTCGTACTGATTTCTCAAACTCCCCTAACCTTTCAATTCCTTAGTCTCCTTAAATCCTATACCTTCTTTTCACTTGACCTCGGGCACACACCTGGATGGTCACATCCTAGATCTCACCATTACCCATAATTGATTAGTGCTCTAGGCTAGTGGCATCAAAAATAGAAACAGACCCCTACTGCATCTGGTTATTTTTCAGGTCTCTTGAAAGTCTGACATCTCTTCTCTAGGCAATTCTTTAAGATGAGAAGTTGCAGGAAAGGTATTGATTTTTATTGGAGGAGGGAATTTTCTCACCATGGAGTTTCCTGTAACAGTGAAATCACAGCATATATGTCTGTGTGAGAGAGTATATATATATATATATATATATATATATATATATATATATATATGCATGCGTGCGTGTGTGTGTGCGTGTGTGTGTAATTGTTGTCTTTCCTATTAGAATGTAAACCCTTCCCATCAACTGGGGAAGGGCTGAACAAATTGTGGCATGATGGAATACTATTGTGTTATAAGAAATAAAATGAAAGATAATTTTAGAAAAATCTGGGAAGACATATGAACTGATGCAAAGTAAAGTAGATAGAATTAGAACATTGTATTATATAATAACAACAAATATTTTATTGATAATCAAAACTGTTAAAGACTTAGCTACTGTGATTAATACAATGATCCATGAAAATTCCAAAGGACTTAGGATGAAAAATGCTATCCACCTATCCACCTCCAAAGAGATAGTTGATGAACTACAGATTGAAGCATTATTTCTTTTTCGATTTTTCCATTTCTTCCTTCCTTTCTTTTCTTTCTTTGTGGTTAACATGGAAATATTTTGCATGAGTTTAATAATGGGTATTATATTTATTTTTTCTAAATGAGTTTAGGAGAGGGTAGAGAGAGAATTTGTAACTGAAAACAAAAATTTTAAATTAAAAAAATGTAAACGTGAGAGTAGGGATTGTTTCACTTTTTTAAAAATTTGTAACCTCAGCAATTAGCACACTTGGTATATAGTAGGTGCTTAATAAATGCTTGCCAGTTGACTGACTACAAAGGAATCCTTTCAGTTCTGTTGAAAAATTGTTGGGGCATCTGAAGAAGGTGAAAAGGAGATGAATATGGAAGGAAACATAGAAAAGAGGCAGAGACTGAAGGAGGAAACAATGGCGACCCTATTATTTTTATCTTTCAGGTATCTTGTAGCTTGTGCAAAGATCTTTTGTTCCTAGTTTGGATCATGTTATCATAGAGTCTGCCCTTTCTCCATAAATGAATTTGCTCTAGAGTGTCATTGGTTCAGCCGTCACTGGCCGACATTGCCATCAACCTGAGTTGTTCTGAGGCCTGTGACTTCTTGGCAACAGAATTGTAGTCTTCCTCATGTCTGACTTTTCAAAACCGTAACCTGTAAGACTGGCTTACCTCTGGGGCAATGTAGTCAGGTGTGCCACAGAATGTTGCAGTGGTAATGCCATCACAGATCCCTTCCTTGCACATTCCAAAGTCGGCCAATTTACAATGACCCTCGTGGTCCAACAATACATTATCCAGTTTCAGATCTCTGAAATAAACAAAGAATAATTGGTCACAAAAGCTGCTAAGTATACTGGTATAGCAGTTGAAAAGAAATGGTATATGGGACAGAGTCATGTCAATGGCACTGGTTCATACCAGGTAGTGTAGGCAGGTGCTATAGAAGTTTCTCCATTTTGATCAAGACCTTTGGACTAGAAACCTGTACATAGGCTCTTTGGTAGAGGCCATGATACCAGACTACTAGGAGGCAGATATTTATAATAATAATAATAATCAAAAGGTAATATTCATAGAAATTACCAATAAACATAACTGAACTAACTATAGGGTAAATATTGCAACTGCACCCTCCACGTTAGTTACATTTTGGTAAATGAGAAAAACAAAACATTTGAACATTTTATCAAAATAAAGTGAAAAAAAAAAACCCCATGCACTTGTCCTGTGCCCCCTGTAAATTTTTTTAAAATACAGATTATACCCATGAAGTGCTACCACCTTTGTTTTAAATAAAGGTAACAAAGGTATATATGATTCTTAAACCACTGATTTCACTTTTTACCTCATTCACAGAATAAACAACAACAACAACTAGCATTTATATGGCATTAATTCTACTCTAGAGACTATGTGAAGCCTTTAACAATTATCTCATTTGATCCTCACATCAGCCCTGGGAAGTAGGTGCTACAATTACCACCACTTTACAGATGGGGAACCTGAAACAGACAGAGGTTAAGTGACTTTCCCAGGGTCAAGCAGCCAACATGAGTCAAGGTAAGACTTGACTCCCATGCCTTCCTGAATTCAAAGCCACCTCTCTATCCACTATGGCACTTGATTCATACTACATTAATCTCTCTTACTTTATTTAGCTATAGTCTACCATCTTTGGACATAGGAGTCATTTCTAATTTTAATTACAAATAAAGTCACTGAATTTTTTTTCTTATAGATAGGTTCATTTTCCCCTTTAATGACATCTACAGGTTAAAAGTCAAGCAATGACAATGTAGGATTAAAGAGTATGATCAGTTTTGTGAATTTAATTTGCCAGACTATTGTCCAGAACTTTTCACTGATTTATTATCTCACTAACAATTTATCAAGTGATTCTTGCCCGATTGCCTCATTATGATTGATTTTTAACATTTTTTGTCCAATTTAGTGGATATAAGGTAATATGTAAAGTATATTTCAATGGGCATTTCCTGACTAGGTAACTGAATGGCTTTTTGTATAATTGTTCATATAAAAGTAAGGTATTTTTTATACTAGAGAGTACAGTGCGAATGTTAGATATTATTATTTCTCCATTGGTGAATGCATATTAATCTAATAGAAGATATACATGGGTTGCAAATTCTAAATGGGAGTCCTTTATTTGATATATTTACTACATATATCTTCCCTAATCTTTCCTCTCTCTTTTCATTTTAGAAGTGTTGCTTTTTGTCCTGTAAAATTTTTCTTTGCCTTCATCTGATCTGGTTTACAATATCATGATCATTACTTCATTTGAGTAATTAACATTTTCATACTCACAATTAAGACAAATGTAAAATCCATTATTCTACCAATTTCTTATTTTAAAGGAATATATTTAGATCATTAAATCAGTTTGAGTTTACTGAACAACAGTATATTGCATGAAGTTGGAGATAAATATCTAATTTCACCAAGTTTTCTAAATCTAAATAATGATTCTTAGATAGGTTTTTGAAATGATACTATGATGATAATAGCTCACATTTAAATACTATTTTATAGATTACAGAATACTTTCCTTATATCAACCCTCTGAAATAGGTGGTAACAATCCCCATCTTATAGATGAGGATATTGAAGTTTACAGAGGTTATGTGACTTGTCCAAGGTTATACAGCTGACAAGTTGGAACTCTGACACAGGTCTTTTGACTCCAAATTCACTCATCTTTCGATTTTGATTCATTGCCTCTGTTGCTTGCCTCTAGCACCTCACCTTGGGCAAGTTATAACCTCTAAGGGCCCCAGTTTCTTCAACTGCAAAATGAGAGGGTTGAACTAGATGAACTCTGAGGTCCCTTCCAATCTATGATACTAATTTGTCACATGTCCTTTTAGTAGATCACTTATATTGAGGTTAGCCTTTAGGAAATAAGGGTAGAGAGTCATCTGTGGAGGGAACCTAGCTAGCACAGTGTCTGTGCTGGTCAGGATTCATCTTTCTGAGTTCAAATTGGCCTTACACACTTACTAGCTATGTGACCTTGGGCAAGTCACTTTACCCTGTTGGCCTCAAATTCCTCATATGTAAAGTGACATGGAAAAGGAAATGCCAAATCACTTCAGTATCTTTGCCAAGAAAACCCCAAATGGGATCATGAAGAATCAGACACAACTAAAATGACTGAAGTACAAGTCATCTGTAGCTATTATATCAATTTAGATGCTAATACATACATCAATTATAGCCCCAATCACTCATCCTGAATTCTGATTAAATGTGATTCATGCGAATGCAAGAGTATAATCTTATATAAGGGATTTCAAGCACACATACCTGTTTGTAACATGGCATGGTTTTTTGTGGGGCCTGGATGTGTTTTTAGTACTGTAGGGAACTCTTGGTGAGGAAACTGCCTCTATCTATGTAGACTGGCAAGTGCTCTGAAACTAAGAGTCTTGGTTAGACAGTCGCCTAAGTAACCAAGGGGTTAAATGACTTGCCCAGGGCCACATGGCCAGTATGTGGGAATGGCAGGACCTGAACCTAGATCTATCTGAATCCAAAGTGAACTCTCTCTACATGACATCAAGAGGCTGCTGTATCTATGAGATACTCTTGCTTACCAGTTAAGTATCTGAAGAGCACATATACATTTACATGCACATATAGACATATCTATATACTTCTCTATTGTATTCCTGTGATTTGTAAGTGGCTTTATGGAGAGAACAGGAACTTCCAAGGTCATGTACATGGGGCCCTGTGAATTTGGTGTAGGGAAAGTCTAAAACATCAGCCATAGGCTGAGATAGCTCCCCCATTTAGCACTTTCCCACTAGATTGTGCAAAGACTAGGAGGCAAAGACCTTCAAGTGTAGGGACCTCAAAATTGGGACCTCTTCTCAACCAACAGGAAAACCTAATCTAAGAGCCTACAAGAAACAGCTCAGATGGGCACCTGTGAGAATAAATGTTAAGTTGTCAGTGTGAGCATTTACACCTTAAGAATTGCTACAGGAGTGGCTAGGTGGCGCAGTAAATAGAGCACCGGCTCTGGAGTCAGGAGGACTTGAGTTCAAATCTGGCCTCAGATACTTGACACACTTACTTAGCTGTGTGACTTTGGGCAAGTCACTTAACCCCAATTGCCCTCCAAAAAACCTCAATAAAAATCAATAAAAAAAGAATTGCTACAAATTCTACAAATCAGGGTTTAATTTATTGTTTTGTCGATTGTCTAGATGTGAGAAAGGATGGAGGAAATGTTAATGCATATTAAACTTGCAAGTGTGTCCTGTTTACATTTTCCAGAGAACTAGCTGTTAAACATTTCCAGGTACACTCCTGCTAATGGTCCCAAAGGGCAAATCTTGAATTAAGGAGAAAAGGATAATGCCTCCAAAAACAGGTTCCCAGAAAGATAAAGCCACAAACATCAACTGAACTGCTCTGCCTATGGGTACTTCACATTTTGTGCTTTGGATGACAAAGCACAGAGAAATGGGTTCCTGAGAGAAATTGTAAATAAACTCAAACTAGGGGTTAGGAACCACAGAAGTGGCCACTGTGTGTTTTCTTGATGTGATATTGAATTAAAGTAAACAAAAGACTTGTGACCGTGCAAATGTGCATTTGCTGAAAAGAAATGGTGAGCTCAATAATCTTAGAAAGGTATGGAAAGACGATAAAGAACAGGGTGAGCAGAACCAAGAGAACACTGTATAGAGTAACAGCAATATTATTTTAAGAATGACTTTGAGTGACTAAGTGATTTTGACTATTATAAATACACAAATTAAAAATAAAGACAGGCGGTATCTATATCCAGATAAAGAACTGATAAATAGAGGTACAGAATTAAGAGGTAGGGAGTGATCACTCCACTCATCTTGACAAAGACTAGACTTCCTCATTTTTGTGCTGTGAGGGAGAAGGAGAGAGAGGCTTGTAAGTGGTAGTAGAAATTTAGCACATTATAATGGTACTCCTGACCCTATGCAATTGATCTGAGTTCTCTATCCATAACTCTGACAAGATGTAAGAACAAACTCTGGATTTCTGGGTGATATACTAATTCTTTGCTTTAAATGTCAGTTCATAAAGATCTGCTGTACTTAGTGACATTACCCAACCTTGGCTTAGAGGAACACCAGTTTCAAAATGAAAAGAAAATCCTCTGTATCCATGGAAATAGAGGGACTGACCATTGGTCTTGGGGAGAATTACTAGGTCTAGAGTTGTCCTCAAAACATCAATTTCCTGAGGACAGCATGAACTTAGACCTTGAAAGGCATTATGGTACAGTAGTGTATAGAGTTTTGGACTTGGAGTCAGGAATCTGAACCTGGTTTCAAATATCACCACTGACACTTAGTAGCCATGTAAACTTGGACATGTCACTTTAAAAGTCTTTCCTCATCTATAAAATGAGGGGTCAGTTTTTATGGCCTGTAAGGTCCTTTCCTGCTCTCAATCTATGATCTTATGATCCTGAATCATCACATTGTTATAAAATAATGATAACATTTATATAGCACTCCAAAGTTTGCAAAATATTTTATATATTATATCATCTGATCCTAATGACAGCTCAGGGTCACACAACTAATAAATAGCTGAGGAAGAATTTGCACACAGATCTTCCTGATTTCAGTTCAAGCATTTTGTCCAGAGGTAGTGTGATATTTTGGACAGGGGGCTGAACTTGCAGTTAGGAAAACCTGGGAGCAAAGCTTATTTCAGATACTTACTAGCTGTATGACTCTGGACGAGTCACTTAATCAGACAGTCTCCTCATCTCTAAAATGGAAATAATATTAGCAACTACCTTATTTAATACCTATATCAGCAACCTCTACTCCAGAACTTATCTGACAGTGATTCAACCTTATGTGGTTTTTTAAACTTTATTTTCTTAAATATTTTTTGTGGGGGTTATCTTTTACTTTAATTTCACCTTGATTTCCAAATATATCCTTTCTCCTTCTGCTACCCAACAAGACATCTCTTATAAGAAAAAAAAATTTAAGTAGGGGAAAAAAGCAGCTTAGCAGATCCAATCGATATATCAATGAAACATGACAGTATCTACAACATTCCACACCCATTGTCCTTCCTGTATCTGCAAAGAAGGGAGGAAGGTAACTTAAAACATAGGTATCTTAGAAAAGTAACACACTATTTACACTAAGCTATAAAAGACTAATATCTACTCCCCTTTCCTGAAATTCTTGTTTTGATTGGCAGAGGGGTGGGGGGAGAGGAATAGAAGGGAAGTGAAGCCTGAAGGAAGTGAGGGGAGAGGTTAAGAAGGGTAAAGAAATGGGAGACAGAGAGTACCAAACTTCAAATATAATCACAATTTGTCTAGGGCTGGGCCTGGCTTTAAGAATAAAGGTGTACTGGCCTACTGATCAAAAGAAATGGTTCTTGTCGGAGCCAGTAAGGCAATGTGTCCTGAGAGAAGGTAGGTAATGGGAGGCAGCCATGCTAACACTAATCAAGCTTTGGTAAGCACTCCAGTGTCTAAGCTGAAGGTAACATGGTTTGTGGTTACTGGTATCCTGGGTAACAAATTAAGGTAAAAAGGCAAGTTACCACAGTTTAAGCAACAGCTTATTCTTGGCACAGACCGAGGGGAACATATTAAAATATTGTTCTTCCATCTCATGTTGCAGGGATGAGATCTGTGCTTTGGGAAGCAAGTATCTGTGGTCAGCTCCAAGGTGAGGTAGGCACCTGCATGTTTGACTAAGTAATTCATTTCTCTACTCCTTTAAAATCAAAACCAGGGGTCTGCTTGCTGGGATTTTTTCTGTAAGTAATGGGGGATTTGGGCTTTAGGAATCTATTCCCAGACCTTCATCACTCTCTAAATCCTTTTTCTTTTCCTTGCTATGTAAAGATACAGTGTGGTATGATATGCAGAAATTTTCCCATTCCTCATTTTTCACTAATCCATGAATGAAACTCTTAACCATATACAAAATTAGTGTAAATAACCATATGTGAGAGGGGTGGTGTTGATGGGGACACAGGGGATGCTAGAGTCAGTTTAGGGGCTCAAGAGCTGATTGTTAAATTATTAGTGTATTTATACCTCAGACATCAGCAAATACTACAAATTCAGGCTTGATTTGTTGATTGTCTAGAGCCCAGTGGTTCCCAAACTTATTTGGCCTACCGTCCCCTTCAAAAAAAATTACTCAGCACCCTCCATGGGGTGGTACCACCCACTTTGGTAAATCTGTGGTCTAGACTTAAGAAAGTGATTGGAGAAAATGTTAATAATGCAAATTAAACTTTAAAATGTGTCATGCATCTTCCTTCTTTCTTTCTCTCTTCCCTTCCTTTTCTGTTAAAAAAATATTTTCCAGCATGCTCCTGGTGTATGGAGAAAATCAAGTTGCCCTTTGATAAAAGGATGTTGCCATTGTCTGAAAGGAATCCCCTTGGAGTTGAAAGCAGCGGTTAGAGTTATTCTCATCTACCCACATTCTACTACTTGGTTCTCCTCAGGAGCAGTAATGGCACAGGTTCTCCCAAATGTGAGAATGGTGATTAAAGTTAAGTGCTGTTGGTGACAATGAGAAAAAAAGCAAAGCTAACTGTGAGAACTGCAAGATCAGTTTGCTAGAATCATGCTCAAACCAATCTAACTGAATACACATGAACAATGTAAAAGGTCCAAAGTTCTTGGAATAGATTCTTTTCCCTTGGCTACTGATACTCTGAATGGCACAGAATCTCGTCCATATGCTCCTAATCCTAAATTTATCCCGGACAATTAGCATCCCATGAAACGTAGCACCTAGTGAATCTGAAGGAAGAAAACTCAAGAGAGAGTAGGTCTCAGTGGAATCACCTTGCCTCAACATGGCATGTATCCACATAAAAGAAATGAAATGAAATGCTAAGTTCATTGGCTGCACAAAATCATTGACTACACAGCCTTTAATGGACACAATGATAATAGGGGTCCAAAGGTAAATTTAAAAAAATACCCCATGACTCCTGAATTTAACCTGAAAATATTTAAATAAAAATCTTGGCTTTGTTGCTACTCAGCCTCCTACACTAACATGTAATTTGGAAGCTACTAACTTTAACAAGCACCAAGCAATGAAAAGTACAAGTTCATGCAGGGCAGTCTTAGCTCATGAAATACCAAATAAAGTATATGAAAGGTTAAGGGCTTACAGTTCATTAGCTCACTAAACACCAGGCATTAATAGCTGCAACTTTTGACAGGCATTCTAAGCTTGCATAGATTTAAGCTCCCAAATATGGTAGTGTAGAAGGGTATGGTTTGGTTGCTTGATTAGTACATTGTTCTTGTTGTGCCATGTAACCTGAACTATTAAAATAGCTAGTAAGTGGGTCTGTGGTATCTGAGTAGCCCAAGACAGAGAAGTTTCAGTACTTGAATTTGATTTGTGTTCTCTATGAAATATTCTAAGAGTCATCTAGCAGAATAATGCATGAGGCCTTTAGTTTATCATATAAAGACACAATACTATGTATGGTTGTTTAATGTTTAAGAACCAGTTAATACAGTGACAGAAGGAAAGTAAAAAAGGTAGAACACTATCTTGGACAAGAATGAATTTGGGAGGCTATTTACATTGAGTACAGGTACATTCTGCATAAGGTTGAATCTAGTTTTATAGTGGGTAGGTGGTGCAGTGGATAGAGTGCCAGGCCTAGAGTCATCATCTCTGAGTTCAAAACTGGCCTCAGACACTTACTAGCTGTGTGATCTTGGGCAAGTGAATTAACCCTGTTTGCCTTAGTTTCCTGTAAAATGAGCTGGAGAAGGAAATGGCAAACCACTCCAGTATTTTTGCCAAGAAAACCCCAAATGGGATCATGGATAGTTGGACACAACTGGAAAACCACTGAACAAGTTTTATAGCAACATCAAGCCTGCATTATAGACAATTCCACAGTAAAATCATGAAATTTTGTTGCAATATTTCCTGATTGATTACCCATTTATGAGATTACTTTTGTGGAATTAACTGCCCCATTTGAATACTCTGACATGTTATATCATCATATGATATCATGTCATAGTTAGCTACATGGCACAGTGGATAAAGCAATGGACCTGTATTCAGGAAGTCTTAAGTTCAAATCCTGCCTTAGACACTTACTTAGCTGTATGATCCTGGGCAAGTCTATAAAATGGGGAAAATAATGGCGTTTACATCACAGGGTTGGTGTGAAGATCAAATGAGTTCTCATATATAAAATGCTTTTAAATGTAAAGTGCTTTGAAAATCTTGAAAGTACTCTATAAATGATAGCTATTATTATATGTTCATGGAAATATTAGGTAATATATCATTGACATTTTTAGATTTAATTTATGTATAATTAATTTATATAATTATAATTTTATATTGTTTAGAATTAAACAATACACAATTAACTAAAAATTAAATATATGATTATGCTGAAACTATAATTATATAAAATAATATAATTTACATAATTAATTTATATTATTAGAATAATTTCATTTATATTTAATATATTTTACATCTAATAATAAAAATATTAATTATTAAACTATTAGGTAATATATACTTTCATTTTGCTTGTGGTCAATGTATCTTTAAAAAGTTAAGGCAGCAAGTTTTTCATTACTGGGAAATCCTTGCTTATGTCACAGGATGGTGGTTGTTGAAGGTCTTTAATTGTTAAAGATCTTTAATCATGGTTCTCAAGAACTTTATGGAATTTTTTTTTTTGATGAGAGCAGGTATTATCCCTAGCCTGGAATGGTGAAATAGCACATGGCATCATCACAAAAGAACTGGACCTTGAATCAGAAGACCTGGGCAGTCAATTCACCACCTCAATTTCCTAATTTTTAAAAGGAGTTAAAAAAGATGACCTTGTTAGGTGCCTTCTACATTTATCATCTTTTGTCTCTATCATTTGTGGGACACTACAAGTCTGGTAATATTCCCCTCCCTCTTCCATGAGTGCAAATCACCAAATCAACAGGTCAGTTATCTGTAACTTAATGGCTTAGACAGCTAACTTCAGAGACAGAAAGAGGTTAAGTGACTTGTCTGTGGTCACACAGGCCATGTGTCAAAGGCAAGACTTGAACTCTGATCTTTTTCCACTTTAAGGCTGGCCTCCAGTCTGTGATGCTATGCTCTTTTTCCATTAGTACCACAAGCATGTGATTCAATCAAGTTCAGTTTTCCAGGTAAGTTAAGGAAGAAGTTGTAGAAGGTATAACTGTCCTATTTTCAGAGTATCACTGTGTATGTCTGTATTTGTGTGTGTGTATATGTGTGTGTGTGTGTGTGTGTGTGTGTGTGTGTGTGTGTGTGTGTGTGTGTGTGTGTACAAATCCCCTGTAATGCCCAAGGAATCATGTCTTCCTGAGCGTCTCTGGGCAGCTAAAAGTTAAGGGACAATTACTGAAGTCATGTGCTATGTGTAGGTTTCTACTCACTGCATGACATGGCAGTAGGAATATGTCCCTATGTATCCATGGTTAGGATCAAAATTCCCTTTAATTTTGAAAAACTGTCTTAAAGGTTTTTGTTTTTGATATCATAATCATTTCCAAATATTTTCCCTCCTCTCCTATCTCATCCAACCCTCTCATAACAATAACAACAAAAATAGTTAACCAACAAAATGGCTGCCTTTGATAATCAAATGCAATATTTTTTAGGCCTTCTGAACAGTATTTCCCACTCAAGCCTGGCTGCCATTTACTTTCCTTGAAATCTGTACTATATAAAAGAAGGAATCGAATAGAAATCATTTCCCTGGGATGAACTTAATGCAGTACTATGCCAAAACACAAATCGTATTAAGAGTTTTACGATGCAAGACATTTTTGCTCTGGATTTTGTTTAAGGTAGAGAAAAGAAAATTATCTGGTTTTGTACAGTCTTTGAAGAAACTGATGGGTAACAAATCTCCTCACTGTGAAAGAGACAAAAGACCAATCTTAAAAGAATTTCAAAATACAGTTTAAAAAGGGAACTGGATAGGTCAAATGTGAAAAGCTGACATTTATAAAGAGGGGGAATTTTAGGGAGAAAAAATCATGAACTTCATTGTGAAACAAGGCCAGTTCAGTTCAATTTGTGGTTTTACTGTCTGGGTTGAGCATGAAATTCAAAGCCAAATGGATAGTGTCAAAACTAGTGAAAAGTCATTGAAATACCAGAGGTTTACTCATGGACGTTAGGTGTGATTTTCTTCAGTTAGGGCACAATCTTTAGTGTTATCTTAAGAAAAGAGGTGAACTGGGTATAGATTTTTTTTACAGTGAGTTTTACCAGATCTGTTTGCCCTAAAAGCACCACACAGTGGCTTTAAAGTCAAATTCATTACATATGAAGAGGTATTATTTAGGAGTTTGTGTCAAGTCAGGAATGTAGCTTTTCTGTCTCACTGTCAGCTACCAGGCCTAATTTCAGAAGCCAGTGTATTGTTTTTGTCAAATTTCAAATGAATCATAGAAAGGACAGGTGGATTGATCATAGGATCATGAATTTGGAGCTGCAGGGCTATTAAAGGTCTTCTAATCCAATCCTCTCATTTTACAGATGGGGAAACTGAGGTCAGAAGGGTTGACTTGCCCAATAGTAGTGATAGAGTCAGTACCTGAACCTAGGGCTCTGACTCTTAAACCAGAAACCTTTCTTTCCATAAGACAACTAAGCAAACTTTGATATGAAATCTGAAATCTATCTCTACATAATGAAGGTCACACTCTTTTTTTTATATTTTTTTATTTTTTTTAAACAAATGCTTTATTAACTTCTGTTTTACATCATTCATTTCCGCCAGATTTTGAGTTACAATCATTTTCCCCCCATTATTCCCCTACCCAACCTCCCAGAATAGCAGTCCCACAAGATATCGCTTCCTCCAATCTGCTCTCCCATACCTTCTCCCATACCCCCATCGACTTTTCCATTAAAGGAAGGTGAGTCTTTGCATCCCAATGCCTGCACATCTTATCTCCCTATTACAAGCAAAAGAGTATTAATAATAGTATTTATATATATTTGAAACATTTAATGTTATGACCTCAGATTTCAGATGCATTTCCTTCCTCCCTTGTCACCCATTCCCTCTTGGGAGATAAGTAATTCAGTATATGTTGTACATGTCTAGCTATGCAAAACATTATCATAGTAGATATATTGTACAAGGCTGCTTATAATTCCCTCCCACTCATCCCACCCCCCACCTGGTCCATTCCCTACATGATCCTGTCCCTCTTTTATAGTGGGTACTTCCAACCTCCCCTCACCCCAAGGATGCCCTCCCATCCATCATCCCTCCTCCCATCCCCTTTCCCCCTATCCTGCTGCAGGTTGAGATATCCCATTTACTATGTATGTCATTTTCTCCCTGAACCAAATTCAGTTTGAATGTGGTTTTGCCTTTTTAGCCTTCCTTATTCTCCCCCTCTTTTGCAACCACTTCCCCTTGCTTCTTCTGCATGGGATAGTTTACAATACCCTGTCTCTCCCCATCTCCTCTTGCCACTTTCCTCTCTCACCTCATAATTTCATCCCTTGAGTATTCTCCCTTCCCAACAAATTCAACTTATGCCCTCTATCCATATATAACTGTAACCATATACACACACATTCACATATGTTTTCATATGACCACACCTCCTTCTTCCATTATTTTCATAGTGAGAAAGCTATCATCAGTCACAATTATTGCTTTTCCATATAGGAATGTAAATAGTTCAACTTTGATAAGATCCTTTTGATTTCTTTTTCCTGATTACCTTCTCAGGCATCTCTTCCTTCTTGTGTCTGGGTGTCAAATTTTCTATTCAATTCTGTTTTTTTCCTCAAGAATGCTTGAAAGTCCTCTATTCCACTGAATGACCATATTTTCCCCTGAAACAAAATACTCAGTTTTGCTGGGTAGGTGACCCTGGGTTCATTCCCATCTCTTTTGCCCTCTGGAATATCATATTCCATGCCCTTCTATCCCTCAGTGTAGAAGCTGCCAGGTCCTGGGCTATTCTGATTGTGTTTCCACAATATTGAAATTGTTTCTTCCTGGCTGCTTGGAGTATTTTCTCCTTGATCTGGGGATTCTGGAACCTGGCCATAATATTCCTGGGAGTTTTCTTTTTGGGATCTTTTTCAGGAGGTGATCTGTGGATTCTTTCAACCTCTATTTTGCCCTCTGGATCTAAAACATCATGGCAGTTTTCCTTGAGAATTTCTTGAAGGGTGATTTCTAGGTTCTTTCTTTGATCATGGCTTTCAGTAGTCCAATAATTTTTAAATTGTCTCTCCTGGATCTATTTTCCAGGTCCGTGGTTTTTCCCATGAGATATTTCACATTGCCTTCTAATCTTTCATTTGTTTGGATCTGCTTAACAGCATCTTGATTTCTCATAAAGTCATTAGCTTCCATTTGCTCCAGTCTGACTCTGAAGGAATGAATCTCCTCAGTGAACTTTTGAGATTCTTTTTCCATCTGGCAAATCTGACTTTTTAAGGCATTCTTCTCCTCATTGCCCTTTTGGGCCTCCTTTGCCATTTGAGTTAGTCTATTTTTTAAGGTGTTGTTTTCCTCAGTCAGGCTGTTGACCCTCATTTCATACTTTTCCTGCATCCTTCTCATTTCTTTTTCCAATTTTTCCTCCACTTCTCTTATTTGATTTTTAAAGTCCTTCTTAAAGTCTTCTATGGCCTGCAACCCGCTCATGTTTTCCCCTGGGGCTTTTGGAGCAGGACTTCTGACCTCACAGTCCTTTTCCCGCTCTATGCCCCCAAAATAGGAGTCTAGGGTTGCATTTTTTCTGTTTCCTTTGCCTTGGCATGTTGCCACTTAATTGCTTGACTTTTGGGCTTGCTGCCACACTATGGCTTTAAGGCCAGATAGAGGAATTTTCGTCCCGAACGTGTGGGGGGCAACTTCCGTTTTTGGCAAGCTGTAAACCCACCCACAACTTCCACCCTAGATCACAATCCAGATCCAGGGAGGTTAAAGCAAGAGCGATTACCCCCCAAGACTGATCGCTGGATCTCCCTACAAATTTTCAGGCTGGGAGCGGGCGCTGCCTCTGAAAACTACAAAATGGTGTTTGTCCTCAGCGGCTTCTAGCCCCCAGGGGAGGGAGCCGACGCATTCCCTAATACCAGTCCCAAAGTCCATAGGACACTAACCTCTTACTTTGTCCCAGGCAAGTCTATGTTGATAATTCTGGATTCGCCACAGCTCCTGGTGTTCTGGGGTTCCTCCAGCTGGCTGCTGGCTCTGCTGCCCTGGGGCTAAAACCTCGGCTCATGCGGACCTGGGCTTGACTCGGCTCGGCTCCTGTGCTCTGCGCGCTGCACGCTGCCAGGTCCCAGACCCCTGCGCTGGTCCTTCCTGCAGGGCTGCTGGGCTGTCCTCAGCGGGAGGTTAGCTTCTCTGTGTCGTTCTGTGGGTGCTGGGGCCCCAAAAGTTGTTCAGAGTCCTCTTTTACATCGTTTGGGGGGAATGTGGGGGCAGAGTGGCTTGGATGAGCTGTTTCTACTCCGCCATCTTGGCTCCGCCCCCCGAAGGTCACACTCTTATAAATGGCATGATGAGGCTGACTTATTTTTGTTTGGGATTTGGGTTTTCGGCTTTAATATTTTTAACTCTGGGACTTATAATGCTTGAATTTCTAAGGAAGATTCACAGTCTGTTTCATACTGAAAGTAGAAATTACATGTTTAGAAACTTTAGTTTAAATTAAATCTCAAGAAAACCAGCACAATAGTGAAAAATCATCTGTATTCTGTTAGTAATTTGCCCATAAATAAATTCAGGATACTAAAACTGCTTGTTCAGGTGTTTCCACAACTAAAACAACCTACTGACACAACTCTATGCCCATCAAATAGGTGGAAAAGTTTACCTCATCTGATATTCCTCATTTTACCAGGGCCTACGTCAATAGAAGAATTTCTTTTGTTTTTCTTTTTTCTTTTCAGTTCCAAATTCTCTTCCCATATCCCCCATTCCTGACCCATTGAAAAGGCAAGAAATATGATACCCATTATATATATATGAAATTATACAAAACATTTTCACATTGCAGGAAAAAATCAAGAAAAATAAACAAAGAAAGAATATGCTTCAAATTGCATTCAGAGTCCATCAATCCTCTCTTTAGAAGTGTCTTGAATCATTGCATTGATCAGAGGGCCTGTGTTTCACAGTTTCAATTATCCTTATAATAGTGCTACTACTGTTTTCCTAGTTCTGCTCACTTCACATTGAATCAGTTCATATAAGCCTTTTCAGGTTTTTCTGAAATCATTCCCTTTATCATTTCTTACAGCACAATAGTATTCCATCACAATCATTTACCACAACTTGTCTAGTCATTCCCCAACTGATGGGTATCTCCCCAGTTTCCAATTCTTTTCACAAAAAGAACTGCTATAAATATTTTTGTACAGAGTGGTCCTTTTCCTTTGGGATAGAGACATAGAAGAGGTGTCACCGGGACAAAGTATATGTACAGTTTTACATTCCTTTGGGCAGAATTCCAAATTGTTCTCTAGAATGATTGGACCAGTTCATAGCACCATTATGACAATACATTATTGTACCTATTTTTCTATATCCCCTTCAGGATTTGTCATTTTCCTTTCTAGTCTGATGGATGTGAGGTAGTATCTCAGTGTTATTTTAATTTGTAAGTTTCTATTAGCAATTTAGAGTATTTAAAATATGACTATAGATAGTTTTGATTTCTTCTACTGAAAACTACCTGTTCATTTATTTTGACCATTTATCAATTGGGAATGGCCTTATTTTTATAAAATTGGCTCAGTTTCCTATTTTTTTAAGGAATGGGATCTTTATCAAAAAAAACTTGCCATAAACCCCCCTTCCCCAGTTTCCTATTTTCCTTTTGACTTTGGCTGCACTGCTTTTGTTTGTGTAAAATCTTTTTAAATTTAATGTAATCAAAATTATCCATTTTTACCTTCTGTGATGTTGTCTCTTTCTTGCTTGGTCATAAACTCTTTCCTTATCCATACATAACTTTTTTCCATGCTTCCCACATTTGCTTATGATATTACCCTTTATGTCTAAATCATGTACTCATTTTGACTTTATCTTGGTATAGGATGTGAGATGTCAGTCTATACCTACACAGACTACTTTCCAGTTTTCCTAGCAATTTTTGTCAGGTGGTGAATTCCTGACCCAATAGTTGGGATCTTTTGATTTATCAAACACCAGGTTACTTTGATCATTTACTTCTTTATATTAGGTACCTAATCTATCCCTTTTACCAACCACTCTATTACTTATCTAGTACCAAACCGTTTTGATGACTACCACTTTGTAGTATATTTTGAGAGTTGGCACTGCAAGGCCACTTTCCTTTTTTTTTTTTTTAAATCAATTCCCTTGATAATTTTGACTTTTTGCTCCTTCAGATTATTTTGTTATCATATTTTTAGCTCTAAAAATAATTCTTTGGTAGTTTAATTGGTATGTCACTGAATAAATAAATTAATTTAGGTCATAATTTTATTTTTATTATATTGACTTGTCCTGCCCATAAGCAATTAATATTTCTCCAATTGTTTAGATCTGTTGTTTGTGTTTTGTAATTGTGTTCATAGATTTGTTAAATATATTTTTTCTGTTAATCTGAGCAATTTAATCTTTTGTAAATGTGCTTTTTTGTATGCTTGATCAGACTGCCAAAAGGATCCATGGTACAAAAAAGGTTAAGAATTCTAATTGTAGGGTTGCCGAGAGTAACTAAAAAAAAGTGAGGTTCAGGTTGAAAGTAACAGCATCTTGAAACACATATATAACAGTTAAAAACAATTTTAAACAATCAACCGATGTTTTAACTGGTAATTATGAGGCAGACTTATCAGGAAACATCCACTTGAGAACAGAAACCAAGTGAGAGATGAGTGTTTATTATTATCTCACTGAACTAAAGAAGATTAACTTTCTAATTGGCTTTTCCCACTGTGAGGAGAATTGATGTAGAAAACTTGGTCAAAATATGTGCCAAGGATTTTCTGATGTTCCCCTTTGCCTATTCACAGCTCCTTCCTAGTTCCCCCAAAGGAGATTCAGAAGCAGAGGAATGGAAGAAGGAAAAAAAAAACCAACAAATAAGTCTGTATATGTGTAAGTATTGCACAAATTATGACCACTGCAGGCCAGGTGCTGCTTGCTTTCACTGTGGCTCTATGTATGTGAGGCTACTGGCATGCTCTATATATGCAGGGGCATTCATACTTCTACTGCTCTGCTGTGTTCCATTTGGACAAATGGAACCAGAGATTTCCTCTTGCTTGCAAGTGGGAGAAGATTGGGAGAGGGGGAGGGAGGAGACACAGCAAATGACTCTGACAGACCCAGGAGAAAGAAGTGGTTCATTAAAGTCCCTGGTATGTAGGCTGCTCACATCCCCTCAGGATGATCAAATAAATGAGCCATCATGCTGACAGCCTAGCCTTATAATAATTTTTCAATTCCCTAGAACAGGAGGGCTGAAATTCCCTGGCAGAGACAGCACAATTTACCTAGCAGCTTCTCACAGTACTTCCATTCTATGCTTGCCAAGAAAATCTTCCTGATCAAGACTGCTTGCCAAAACACTTCTCATTAGATACCTGGCAGCCTTCAGCCTACAAATGCATTGACCAAGTAAGAGAGAGGGGAATTAATGGAAGGCCATGGATAGAGGTCTAGATATGATTAAACTGTTACCCAGCAAAATCACCATGATATAAACAGAAATATTTACCCTTCCTCCAACTTCTTATCTAAAACCTGAGAACAGAAAGGATTCTGGAGCCATCTATAACTCTGGAAGTGCTAGTCTAGAGATCAAACAGCCAACAATCTGAATGATCCTTTATGGCAGCAATAACCCCATTTACAGTGTCCTACACATGCTATTGGAGGTAGCACTAATTCCTGGAAGGAAATACTCCAGGTTGTTGTGCATTTGGTTCAGTTGTGTCTGAGTCTTTGTAACCCCATTTGGGGTTTCCTTGGCAAAGACAGTGGAGCAGTTGTCAATTTCCTTCTCCAGCACATTTTAAAGATGAGGAAACTGAGGCAAAGAGGGTGAAGTGACTTGCCCAGAGTCACACAGGTAGCAGGTGTCTGAGGCTATGTTTGAACTCAGGAAAATGAGAGTTTCTGACTCCAGGCCTGCCATTCTATTCACTGTGCCACCTAGTTGCCCAAACACCCCATAGAAAGACTTATATTCTTTTCCTGCCTTTTTTAGTGGTCGGTACATGGGTAATACCACCAAATTGCAGAGGAATTGCTATTTGCTGGAAGGCAGGGATCATGTCATATTTCTTTTATAGCCTGTGGCAGGAACTAGCAAAGATCTGGGCATGTAGTGGGTAAATAATAAGCAGAATATCTCCTGGGGCACATAGGAAAGTATGCTGACCAGAGGCAGAAAATAGGAACTTGCTTTATTTCAGGTATAGACTTAGGGCAGTATTTTATGCTGGGCACATCATCATCATTCTCCTAGTGCAAAGCAAAATAAAACAAAACACTGGCTGAGAAGTCAGGAGGGGGCGGCTAGGTGATGCAGTGAACAGAGCACTGGCCCTGGGGTCAGGAGGACCTGAGTTCAAATCTGGTCTCAGACACTTGACACTTACTAGCTGTGTGACCTTGGGCAAGTCACTTAACCCCAACTGCCCTGCCTTTCCCCTCCAAAAAAAAACTCAGGAGACCTGGGTTCAAATCCCAGCTCTGCCCCTAACTGGCCATGTGAATTGAACAAGTCAGAGTCTTCCTGGGATCTGTGTCCTCCTGTGTAAATGAGGGGACTGGACTAGGGGATCTCTATGATCCTTCCCGGCTCTAATACTGTAGTGTTCTGGCACCTACAACCAGGCTCCTGAATTGGCACTGACTATAATCAGTGACTGGAGGTTTAACAACATGGGAACCAGGGAAGAGTCCGGTTTGTGAATCTGCTGATGCAAGGCTAGTCCTCACTAAGTGGTAACTGTGATGCTGATACAGCATCTTTGTGCTTACACCAAGAGAGATCAGGCTCATTAGAATGCATAGAACCACCAAGGCCACTTTCAGGACAGACACTTTGGTGGAAAGATAACAAGGCAGGAGCACTTTTTGTAGCCCTCAACAACTAGAAACAAAGTAAATGCCCATCAATTGAGGAGGGAGTGGCTAAGAAAATTCTGACACATGAATATAATGGCATGATACTACATTGTGAGAAATGATGAATCTGAAGAATTTGGAGAAGTATAGGAAGAATTACATAAAATGATGGAGAGTGAAACAAACAGGAAAATAATATATGCAAATGAATACAACAATGCAAATGGAAAAAACAGCAAAAACACCCAAATTGAACACTTTATAATTATGACTAATTGTAGCCCTGGAAAAGAAAAAAGAAAGCATATCTCCCTTTCTCCTTTGCAGAGGTGGGGGATGATGGGTGTGCAACTCTGCATATATTGTCAAGCTCAGTTAATATGTTAGTTCTGTTGAACTCCCTTCTCCCCAGTCCCTTTGAGAAAAAAAAAAATTTATGCATAATGAACAACCTTGATTCTAAAGGATTAATGACAGAGATACTACTCCACATCTGTTCAAGAGATGATGGTCTAAATGTACAGAATAGGATATACATTTTTTTTGATATGGCTAACGTACTAATTCATTTTGTTTAACTATGTATGTTTGTAAAAGGGTTTTTCCCTCCCCGGGAATGTAAGAAATTATGTGTTTATTAATTTAAAAATTTTTTACAAGTGATGTGTCACTAGCTAGAGATAGAGCGAGATCTATTTAGAAATTAAAGAGATGTAAAAATAAAAGATATTAATAAACATTTAAAGAGACAAAAGAATGGAAATATTTTGCCACAATTACCTCTTTTGACCACAGAAGACTGTGTGAAAAAATAAGCAGCAGTCGCTACTTCCAACTTTTAGAATTTCCATGCCAATTGGAGTAATATGTGAAAGCTGAGGTTTATGCCACAGGCATTCATCCCTCAAGGAAGAACCAAAGAGCTGGTTGGGTGATCAACACAAGGAAAGATATGCAAGTTTCTTCTGGCAATGGGTTGAACAAACAAACCCACACAAGCAATAAAAATGTCTGACACTGTTAGCAGAAGAAATTGAAGGAGATCTGAGTTGGACCTGTATGTTTTGTCACACTAAGAATAAGAGGGCAGACTGAGTTTTTCACATCTGATAAGGATTTGTACCCTGATAACAAAGGCATATGCTTTTACATATATATATATATATATATATATACATACACACACACACTTTTTTTAAAGCAATTGGAGTTAAGTAATTTGCTCAAGGTTACACAGCCAGTCATTATTTATGTATGGGTGCTCATTTTCTGAGGCTGGATCCGATCCTGGGTTGTCCCAACTCCGGGGCCAGCACTCTTACTCACTGTGACACATAGCTGCCCCTTTTTATGTCGTATTTGCTTCATTTTGTGTTTTTTTTTTTTTGCCTTTTTTTAAGGGCAATTGGGGTTAAGTGACTTGCCCAAGGTCACATGGCTAGTTTTTGTGTTAAGTATCTGAGGCCGAATTTGAACTCAGGTCCTCCTGACTTCAGGGCCAGCGCTCTATTAACTGTGCCACCTAGCTGCCCCTAAATTTTATTTCTTTTTTCTTTTTGGAGGGTAATTGGGGTTAAGGGACTTTTGGGATGCTTTTACTTATATTGAATGAGCTGTTGTTAAAGTTGGTAAGTCATGTGCAAATCCTCATGACTCCATTTTGGGTTTTCCTGGCAAAGATACTGGAGTGGCTTGACATTTACTTTTCCAGTTCCTTTTATAAATGAGGGAACTAAGCCAAACATGATTAAAATGACTTACCCAAGGTCCCACAGTTACTAAATGTCTGAGGTGAATTTGAACTTAGGAAGATGAGTCTTCCTGATTCCAGGACCAGCCAATTGCCACCTAGCTGCCATACTGAATGAATAAACTTCTTCAAATTCAATACAGTTCAATACTTCCTAAGAGTCTACTCTGTCTAGAAGGCTTTAGTAGGCCTCTGGGAGGTGAGATATAGTTACTGCCGTGGTTCAACACATAGGCTAGTCAAGAGATGAGAGTAGTAATCAAGGGGACCTGGATTCAACTCTTGACTCTGACAATACTTAGCTGTCTACGAGGGCAAGGCATTTAATCTCTCAGTGCCCCAGGCAACTCTCTATGACTACATGTCACAGGTAAATTTGTGATCTGCATTAATGGAGGGAGTTATCATGCTAGGAATCTCCTCACATAAATGAAGACCTCACAAAATTTCCATAAAAGGTACTAGGTATGGCTGGAGTGGGGAGATGGTATTAACAGCTGGCTGGGGGAATCAGAGGTTTCCTAGAGATTAGTCTTCAAGGATGCTGGGAATTCAATAGTTAGTGGATGATGAGGGGGGGTTTTGAGAAAAGGTGGGAAATAGCATAAACAAAGGCATAGAAGAGGGAAATTAAGGGCATATATATTTCAGATCAGGAGCACTAGTTCCAGGGAAGCCCCTGACTTACTATTCAAATTCAGACAAATCACTTAATCTCTCGAGAATATATTACCCCTACTCATTTATTGATTAATATTCTCTAAAGAGGGCAGCTAGGTGATGTGGTGGACAGAGAGCTGAGGCTGGAATCATGAAGATCTGAGTTCAAATCTTTCTACTGTGCGACCTTGGGCAAGTCATCTGTTTGCCTCAGTTTTCTCATCTGTAAAATGAGCTGGGAAAGGAAATGACAAACCACTCCAGTATCTTTGCAAAAAAAAAAAACAAAAACAAAAACCCCAAATGGGGTCATGAAGAATTGGACACAACTGAAAAACTATTGAACAACAGAATCATCTAAAACGGAAGTTCTTAATCTGGTTACTGATAGACCAATTCCTCTCCCATAAAAATAAAAGTCATGGATGGATCTTAAGTGGGTCCATGACCTGGGATAGGAAAAATCTTTATTTTTAGTAACCTCTAATTGAATTTGAGTATTTGTTTCAATTACAAAGGTGGACAAGAACACATTATTCTGAGAAGTGGTTCATAGGCTTCATATTACTCAAATAAGGTTGAGAAGTCCTTTTTTGAAGGAATCTTTTGAAGGAATCTTCTATCTCCTTGAGATCTCTTTAAAGTGAGATCTCCTTATATCTCGTCATTAAGTATTCTATATACAAAAGGGCCTGAGTAAGAGAGAAATGATGGTAAATGATTACTAGATCTGGGGGTGATTATTTTGTGCCAACAATAAAACTTAACTTTATGTCTATAGCATTTAATCTAATCCTCCCACTAGATATAAAAGGGATTTGGTCCTGTAGGTACAGCTGTCCATGAATTCAAGATAAACCATGATCATTCGATATTAAGTGTGGAAATGTTAGCCAGACAAGACAAATCATCCCTGCACCTCATGGATAATTTTAAAAGGTCAGGCACAAGAAGAAAAGGAGTAATGAGACACACCGAAATCCCTCATCAACCTAATGAGATATAAACCTCTCCCAAACCTTACATACCTTGTTTGATGATACAAACAATCATTTCCCAAAGAAAATGCTGCTGATTAATCTGAAGAGAAAAAGGAATGAGCATGCTAATAGGGACAAAAAAAAGAACAAACAAAAACCAAATTAAAAAAAAAAACTTCTTTGATTTTAGATACACAGGAAAGAAGGAATCCTCTTAGAGCAAACAAAAAAAGATATTATATCTTTAAAAAATGGATTAAAATCAAACATGTGGGTTTGCACTTGCATTAGTAAAAATTCTTTTAGCATTAAGAAAGCCCTGTGAGTTATACTTATTGCACACCTATTAGGTACATATATATCTGGCACTCACATACTCACTAGGTATGCTTTGGTATTGAGTAAATAGTAGAAAAGAGGCCATAGAGAAAGTGGTAGCCAAATGTAGGATAGTATATTTTGTTTCTTAGAAGAGGCATCTTGGTGATCTATTCCCAACCAATTGCGAATGGTTTTCTCACCTTCTTCTACCTGAAAAGTGGGGAGTAATATTTTTCACCTGCCTACTTAACAATCTAGGTGCCACAGTGAATAGAGCACTGGCCCTAGAGTCAGGAGGACCTGAGTTCAAATCTGACCCCAGACACTTTATATTTACTAGCTGTGTGACCTTGGGCAAGTCATTTAACCCAATTGCCCTGCCTTTCCCCCTCCAAAGAGACCAAAAAACCTCAAACAAAAAACAAAAAAAAAAAACCCAATGGTGCCTTTAATAAAACAATACTCCCTAACCCACACCTTACCCAGTCCCCTAAGAGACATTTTTTTTTTCATTCAAAAACTGTGGAAATCTTTCATTCCTGTGGATTTACAGAATTGATCTATTTCAAAGGCATAAAAGCTAATTTTGTCCAATTAGGCAAAGGAGATCTTACTTCATTCAGGTTTTGAAGTCAAGAATTAAATTGAAAAATATTACTTTAATGTTCTGATTTTTAAGAATCTTTTTTTAATTTTAAAATTGTTTTCAAAGTAATCCTTTAAATTGAAACTTTCTGCTAACTGATTACAGTGAGTACAGTTCCACCTAGTCTTATTAATACTACATTTCACAAAAGGTTTTATTTGCCTTTATAGCTCAAATCCTCACGATACTGCAGTGAACTTTATTCTCAGATCTAGGTCTATGACACATTCTTGGCATGGGTGATGTGTTGTAATCTATCTTCCTGTAACTTTACATTTATGAAATGAGGACACGAGGGGCCAGAGGTAAAACTGATGTGCATGCCAGGACTGAGCATGTGGCATTCTCTTCCATGGGCAACATTCCGATGTTAACACTCTCTTATACATGGGAGAATAGAGGTCCCTACATGGCCTTAAAGGGGCAGTTCCATACTCTCAGTCTCTCTGAGCATGACTTATGTGTATAGTAAGGATAAGTTAGGCATAAAACTGACTCTAACCTGGAAGCTATGTCAGGTCAAGGGCAAAAAAGAGGTTCAGCCTGTTCTGGTGGGACAAGTTGCCCTTCCTCTTGCCTCACCCATGTCAGAAATGATAGGTACAAGTAGCAAGAGATGAATGAAGATCCAAAAGCAACACAAACATATATAAACTGTGATTAGCAATCTGTACTAAATATAGAACATGTTGATTAAAAGCTCTGCACATGCTTAGAGTTTGTAAGGAGGGTGGATTCAGTGACTTCCTTCATGCCACTATATCCAGGCATCTTTCTCTGTTCTATGGATTCCAGTAGCTTCTCCAAAGTAAAAACTCACATACCTGTTCCTGACATGAAGGTGGCTGAAGGGTTACCAAAGCTTACATTGATATCACTGAATTACATAACCTTGGATGGGACTTTAGAGGCAATGCCATGCCATGCCATGCCATGCTTTATCCTTAAGAAACCTCAGCAGTTTCTGACAGATTTTAGGATAAACTTGGCATTTAAAGGGTTCTAGAAAACTTGTATAGGGCAGTTAGGTGACACAGTAGATAGAACTCCAGTTCTGGAGTCAGGAAGACCTGAGTTTAAATCTGGCCTCAGACACTTACTAGTTGTGTGATCCTGGGCAAATCACTTAACCCTGTTTCCTCATCAGTAAAGTGAAGTGGAGAAGGAAATGGCAAACTACTCCAACATCTTTGCCAAGAAAATCCCAAATGGGTTCACAAAGAGTAGGACGTGACTGAACAACAACAGAGCTTACTTTTCCTGGCTTAACCTACATTACTCCCTTTCACTAATTCTATATTCCAGCTAGGTTCACTTACTCCCACCTGTCTGAATGCATTAATTCTTTTTCCACCTCTATACTAGGCAGCTGAGTTAAAATCCAGCATCACATATTTAATAGTTGTGTGATCCTGGGCAAGACACTTAATTTCTGTCTGCTTCAGCTTCCTCTACTATAAAATAGGAATAATAATAGCACCTTCCTCCCTGGGTTGTTGTGAGGATCAAATGAGATAATATTCATATGTTTAGCAGAGAGATTGTCTCAGGGTAGAAATTTGGTAATGTTTCTTTCCCTCTGTCCAACGAGATATGAGTTCAAGTTTCAGATAGTTACAGTCAGTTGCCTTCCTAACCAATTCTACAGGAGAATGTTAGTTTGGATACTTTTTCATAAACAGTATGGACAGCACACTTCTCTCTTGGACAATGTTGCCAAAAAGCACTTACTGCACCACTAAGTTTATGAGAATGCTGCAGTGATCACCCCTACTCCTGCTAGGCGTGGGTTGATTCAGACCCAAATCAATAATCTAGTCATCTAGCCTTTGCATTTCCCCTGCCACCTGTATTGTGGTCATATCCCTGCTTTATCAGATGATAAACAGGAAAGGAAATTCAAATCCATTAATGTTGTTACAAATCTGGTAAAAACCATTGATTGTTGGTTAAAGTCAAGCTATAGGCTTATCTATGGATTTCAGCTTCCAATTAATCTCCAGGTCCCACATTAAAGACTACGAGATTTCAAGCAGAAGTGATAATCAGATCATAGATTTAAACCTAGTGTACTGGGGAGGGGGGGTCTCAAAGGTGATCTAGTTTAAACTTTTCATTTAGCAGATGAGGAAATGTGAGGTCCACAGAAATAAAATGACTTGTCTAAGGTCTCACAAATAAGAGGTAGGAGGTTGGGATTTGAACCCAGGTCCTCAGACTCCAAACTCAGTACTTCTTTCATGACAGTATGAACTTGCAAAAATTCTGCCTGAAGAGATCATTGTTCTAGGGAATTTATTGCCAAGTTTCATTTCCTGGGAAGAAGATTTTTCAGAAGACTTACTCTGACCTTTCTTTGGCTTGAAGTCTAAGATAAGACACTAAGAACAGGGTCAGTTAGTTTGTATTTCTATGATGTTTTAAGATTTACAAAAGGTTTTGCTCAAGGTGCTATATTTTTAAATCATCTTTCATGGGAGAATATATTCACACATATACACATATAAGTATATATACATATGCACATACACATAGAAAGGTATATATCCCAGAGATTTCCTACCTGACAGTTTAACATGTTCAAACTCTGTTCTGGTTAGTCAGTGGAATACATACTTAGTAAGAGCAAAGAGTCTGGTGTTGGGAGGAGGAAGGCTGTCATCATTCATATTGTGGCTTTGGGGGATATGGCAAAGACCACCTCTTTGAGGTTTGCAGTTATAGCAAGGAGAAACGTGTTCTGCTGACTCACATGCTAGCACCCCAGCAATTAGCCAGAGGAATTCTATGGCAAAAAAGCAATTCTCCTTGACATTTTGAAAAAATAGTCAGAATTGGACTTCTGATGTCAAAATGGCAGAGGAAGGAACCCTCTGAAACCCTCTAAAATTCCCCTCCAAACAACTAGAAAATCACCTCAGAATTGGTCTAGGAGCAGGAAAACAGTTTGCCAATCTGGCAGGAAAGATCTGTCTCACTGGGGTGGGGGAGCAGGTCCAAGAGTAGCAACAGCATCAGTCTGCCTCACGGCAGGGCTCTAAGTTTGGGTAATCTATCATTGAGGCCCTGCCCTCCTGCAAACCAACAGCCTCTTAGGCAAATGAGCAATCTACGCAGCACAGCAAGGTCCCACCCCAGCACAAATCATTAGGGAGGCCTTGACCCCATTGCTTACCAGTAGTGAAGCCCTGCCTTAGGGCTGGCCAATAGCTAGACCTTGCCCCAAAGGCCTACCAGCAGAGAGACCCAGGTTCCAAAGACTCTTTATCATTGCAACCCAATAGCAAGGCCCCACCCCTGGAGCAGGCCAACAGCTAAACCCCAAACCCAGGGGAAGCCAGTAGTGAGTTCTCCCTCCCCACTTGGTACAAGCCAGAAAGGAAACCTACATTCCAGAGAAAGCAAGCAGCTAAGCTTGAAGCCCAGTTCATGAAAGCTAGCAGTAAGACCCAGAGCACCAGCATATAAAGCTTAAAACAGTGCAGGACTTACATAAAAACTCTTACATAAAAACACCAAATCACAAAAAAGTTAGGAAAAAATAAGCAAAAACCAAAAAGAGAGCTTAATTATAGAAAGCTTCCATAAGGATAGGGAGGATCAAGGTGTAAACTTAGAAGAGGAAAAATACTGTCAAAATGGCTACATGTGAAGCTTCAAAGAAAAACATAATTAGGCCTCAGCCCCCAAAAGAATTTCTGAAAGAGCTTAAAAAGAAATTTAAAAAGCAAATTAGAGAAAAGAAGAAAAATTGGGAAAAGAAATAGGTTAATAGCATGGAAAAAGATTACAAAAAATTTACTGAGGAAAATAACTCTCTCCAAAATAAAACTGGCCAAATGGAAAAGGAAATACAAAAGCTCACTAAAGAAAATGATTCCTTAAAAATTATAATTGAGGGGTGGCTAGGTGGCACAGTGAATAGAACACCAGCCCTGGAGTCAGGAAGACCTGAGTTCAAATCTGGCCTCAGACACTTAACACTGTGTAGTTTTCAGAGGCATTTCCGGCTCCCAGCCTACGAATCGTGGGGAGATCCAGCAATCAGTCTTGGGGGGTAATCGCTCTTGCTTTGACCTCCCTGGATCTGGATTGTGATCTAGGGTAGAAGTTGTGGGTGGGTTTACAGCTTGCCAGAAACAGAAGTTGCCCCCCCACACGTTCGGGACGAAAATTCCTCTAGCTGGCCTTAAAGCCATAGTGTGGCAACAAGCCCAAAAGTCAAGCAATTAAGTGGCAACATGCCAAGGCAAAAGAAACAGAAAAATGCAACCCTAGACTCCTATTTTGGGGGCACAGAGCAGGAAAAGGACTGTGAGGTCAGAAGTCCTGCTCCAAAAGCCCCAGGGGAAAACATGAGCGGGTTGCAGGCCACAGAGGACCTTAAGAAGGACTGTAAAAATCAAATAAGAGAAGTGGAGGAAAAATTAGAAAGAGAAATGAGAAGGATGCAGGAAAAGTATGAAATGAGGGTCAACAGCCTGACTGAGGAAAACAACACCTTAAAAAATAGACTAGCTCAAATGGCAAAGGAGGCCAAAAGGGCATTGAGGAGAAGAATGCCTTAAGAAGTCGAATTTGCCAGATGGAAAAAGAATCTCAAAAGTTCACTGAGGAGATTCATTCCTTCAGAGTTAGACTGGAGCAAATGGAAGCTAATGACTTTATGAGAAATCAAGATGCTGTTAAGCAGAACCAAACAAATGAAAGATTAGAGGGCAATGTGAAATATCTCATGGGAAAAACCACTGACCTGGAAAATAGATCCAGGAGAGACAATTTAAAATTATTGGACTGCCTGAAAGCCATGATCAAAGAAAGAACCTAGAAATCACCCTTCAAGAAATTCTCAAGGAAAATTGCCCTGATGTTTTAGATCCAGAGGGCAAAATAGAGGTTGAAAGAATCCACCGATCACCTCCTGAAAAAGATCCCAAAAAGAAAACTCCCAGAAATATTATAGCCAGGTTCCAGAATCCCCAGATCAAGGAGAAAATACTACAAGCGGCTAGGAAGAAACAATTTCAATATTGTGGAAACACAATCAGAATAGCCCAGGACCTGGCAGCTTCTACACTGAGGGATCGAAGGCATGGAATATGATATTCCAGAGGGCAAAAGAACTGGGAATGAACCCAAGGGTCACCTACCCAGCAAAACTGAGTATTTTGTTTCAGGGGAAAATATGGTCACTCAGTGGAATAGAGGACTTTCAAGCATTCTTGAGGAAAAAACCAGAGTTGAATAGAAAATTTGACATCCAGATGCAAGAAGTAAGAGATGCCTGAGAAGGTAATCAGGGAAAAGAAATCAAAAGGAACTTATCAAAGTTGAACCATTTACATTCCTATATGGAAAAGCAATATCTGTGACTGATGATATCTTTCTCACTATGAAAATAATGGAAGAAGGGGGTGTGGTCATATGAATACATATGTGAATGTGTGTGTATATGGTTACAGTCATATATGGATAGAGGGCATAGGTTGATTTTGTTGGGAAGGGAGAGTACTCAAGGGATGAAATTATGAGGTGAGAGAGGAAAGTGGCAAGAGGAGATGGGGAGAGACATGGTAGGGTAAACTATCTCATGCAGGGGAAGTGGGTGCAAAGGAGGGGGAGAATAAGGAAGGCTAAAAAAGCAAAACCACATTCACATTGAATTTGGTTCAGGTAGAAAATGACATACATACTAAATGGGATATCTCAACCTGCAGCAGGATAGGGGGAAGGGGGATGAGAGGAGAGATGATGGATGGGAGGGCATCCTTGGGGTGAGGGGAAGTTGGAAGTACCCACTATAGAAGAGGGACAGGATCATGTAGGGGATGGACCAGGTGGGGGGTGGGATGAGTGGGAGGGAATTATAAGCAGCCTTGCACAATATATCTACTATGATAATGTTTTGCATAGCTAGACATGTACAACATATACTGAATTACTTATCTCCCAAGAGGGAATGGGTGACAAGGGAGGAAGGAAATGGATCTGAAATTCGAAGTAGTAACATTAAATGTTTCAAATATATATAAATACTATTATTAATACTCTTTCGCTTGTAATAGGGAGATAAGATGTGCAGGCATTGGGACACAAAGATTCACCTTCTTCTAATGGAAAAGTCGATGGGGGTATGGGAGAAGGTATGGGAGAGAGCAGATTGGAGGAAGCGATATCTTGTGGTACTGCTATTCTGGGAGGTTGGGTAGGGGAATAATGGGGGGAAAATGATTGTAACTCAAAATCTGGCGGAAATGAATGATGTAAAACAGAAGTTAATAAAGTATTTGTTTAAAAAAAAAAAAGAATTACTAGACTACCTGAAAGCCATTATAAAATTTTTTTTTTTTAAAGCCTGGACATCTTTTAAGAAATTATCAATGAAAACTGCTCTGATATAAACTTGAGGGCAAAATAGGAATATAAAGAAACCACAGATCACCACCTGAAAGAGATCTCCAAATGGAAACTCTCAGAAACATCATGGCCAAATTTCATAGCTCACAGATCAAGGAGAAAGCATTACAAGCAGACAAAAAGAAACAACTGAAATCCCATGAAGCTTCAGTCAGGATTACATTGGATTTGCAAGCTTCCATGTTAAAAAAACTGGAGGGCTTGGACTATGATATAGCAGAAGGTAAAAACCAAGAATCATCTATCTAGCAAAACCGAATATAACCTTTTGGGGGGAAATAGACATTTAACAAAATAGAGGATTTAAAAGCATTTCTAATTAAAACACTAGAGAAGAATAAAAAATTTGACCTCCAAATACAAGACTCAAGGGAAAAATAAAAGGGTAAGAAGAAAATAAGAGAAAACATAAGAAATTCAATATAGTTAAACTGTTTCTACATGGCAGGATAATATTTGTAACTCTTAACAATTTGATTACTATAAAAGAAATTAGAAGTAGTATATATAGACAGAGGGTATGGACATAAGGTAACTTAGATGGGATGATGCACCAAAAAATCAAGATAAAAAGGTGAGTAAGAAAACTACACTAGAAGGAGGAGGATAGGGAGGCTGAATGGGGGTAAATTATTCCATATAAAAGAGGCATGAAAGAGCTATTATAATGGAGGGGAAAGTGGGGGGGGGTGGCAGGCAAAGTTTAAACTTTACTCTCATCAAAATTGGCTCAAAGAAAGAATAACATGCACACACACTTGGATATAAAGATCTATCTTACCCTATAAGGAAATAAAAACAGATGGAGATAATAGAAGGGGGAAGGAACCAATATATGGGAGGGTATATTGGGGAAGGTGGTGATCAGAAGTAAAACACTTATGAGGAGGGAAAATGTGGACTATAAGGGGTAGGCAAATACAAACAAAAAATATCATGGAGGGAAATACACAGTCAGTCATTATAACTATAAATATGAATGGAATGAATTCACCCATAAAATTGAAGTGGAGAGTAGAACTGATTTAAAACCAGAAACCTACAATATGTTCTTTATAAGAAATACATTTGAAGCAGAGAGATACATACAAGGTAAAGGTTAGGGGTTAGAGTGGAACCTATTATACTTTAGCCAAATCAAAGAAAGCAGGAGTAGCAATCACACAATCACACAAAGAAAAAGCAAAAATAGATCTAATTAAAGAAATAAAGAAGGAAACCACATCCTGCTAAAAGGTACTATAGACAATAAAGTCATATTAATACTAAATATATATGCAACATATGGTATAGCATCTAAATTTTTGAAGTAGTTGAATGAGTTGCAAGAAGAACTAGATAATCAAACTATATTATTAGGGGACCTCAAATTTCCCCTCTCAGAACAAGATAAATCTAGCCAAAAAATAAGGAAGAAGTTAAGGAGGTGAATAAAATTCTTGAAAAGCTAGATATGGTAGATCTCTGGAGAAAACTGTATGGGAATGGAAATGAATCTACTTTTGCCTCAGCAGAACATGGCATCTACACAAAAACTGACCATATATTAGAATATAAAAACCTCACAACCAAATGCCTAAAATGCTGAAATAGTAAATGCATCCCTTTCAGATCATAATGCAATAAAATTATATTAAGTAATGGACAATGGAAAGAGCGATTAAAAATTAATTAGAAACTAAATAATCCAATCCTAAAAAACAAGTGCATCAAATGATAAATCATAGAAATAATCGATAATTTCATTAAAGAAAATGATGAGACAACATACCAAAGTTTATGAAATGCAGCCAAGGTGGTACTTGGGGAAAATTTACATTTTTAATTGCACACATCAATAAAATAGAGGAAAAGCATATCAATGAATTGGGTATGCAACTAAAAAGCAAACTAGAAAAAGAACAAATTAAAAATCCCCAATTAAATAGCAAATTGGAAATCCTGAAAATCAAAGGAAAGATGAATAAAACTGAAAGTAAGAAAACCACTGAACTAATAAGTAAATATATAATATATAATAAATAAATTTTATGAAGAAAAAAACCAATAAAACAGATAAACCATTAATTTGATTTTTAAAAAGCAAAGAAGAAAACCAAATTACTAATGCAAAAAATGAAAGAATGAATTAACTACCAATGAAAAGGAAATCAAGATAATTGTTACAAGATATTCTGCCCAACTATATGCCAATAAATTTGATAAACTAAATGGAATGGATAAATATCTATTAAAATAGAAATTACCTAGATTAACAGAAGAAATAAAATACTTACGTAACCCAATCTTAGAAAAAGAAATTGAACAAGCTATCAATGAACTTTTTAAGAAAACTCCCCCAGGATCATACATTAAAAAAAACAAACTATTAATCCCAAACATTAAAAAAAACAAACTATTAATCCCAATACTATATATATTATTTGGAAAAATAGAAATAAAACAAAACCAATTCAACCAAAATTATAAGGAAGGTAAAAAACTGGGAAAAAATTTTGCAATAAAAGTCTCTGATAAAGGCCTCATTATTCAAATTCTCCCAAACATTGAAAAAACAAACTATTAATCCCAATACTATATAAACTATTTGGAAAAATAGACAAAGAAGGAGTCCTAGCAAATTCCTTTTATGACACAAATATATATGGATATGGTGCTGATACTCAAACCAGGAACAGTCAAAATGGAAAGAAAATTATAGACCAATTTCCCTAGTGAACATTGATGCAAAAATTTAAATAAAATACTAGCATAGAGATTATAGCAAATATCACAAGGATCGTACAATATGACCAGGTGGGATTTATACCAGGAATGCAGCACTGGTTAAATATTAAGAAAACATGATTAATAAAAAATTAATAAATAAAATGTTTTAAATTAATTTTAATTATTTAAAAAAGAAAACATTAATTATTACTAAATAAAATAAAATTTTAAAAATTAATAAACAATAAATAAAAAATAAAAGAATAATTAACCATACCAATAACAAAGCCAACAGAAATCATGTGATCATCTTAACAGATACAGAAAAAGCCTTTGACAAAATACAGCACCCATTACTCTGAAAAACACTAGAGAGTATAGGAATAAATGGGGCTTACTTTAAAATGATAAGAAATATTTATCTAAAACCATCAGCAAGCATTATCTGTAACGTGTATTACATAGAATCCTTCCCAATACAATCAGGGGGTGAAGCAAGGATGCCTATTATCACCTTTTTTTATTAAATATTGTACTAGAAATGTCAGCTATAGCAATAAGAAGAAAAATAAGTGAAAGGAATTAGAATAGGCAATTAGAAAACAAAACTATAGCTCTTTGCAGATGATATGGTGGTACACTTAGAAAATCCCAGAGAATCAACTAAAAAACTACTTGAAATTATAAACAACTTTCGCAAAGTTACAGGATACAAAATAAATCCATATCAATTATCAGCATTTCTACATATTACTGACAGAGTCCAGCAGCAAGATATAGAAAGAAAAATTTCATTTAAAATAACTGTATATAACATAAAATACTTGGGAGTCTACCTGCCAAGATAAACCAAGGAACTATATAAACACAACTATAAAATACATTTTATACAAATAAAGTCAGAGCTAAACAATTGGAAAAATATTAATTTCTCAGATAGGCAGAGCCAATATAATAAAAATGACAATTCTGCCTAAATCCATCCATCTATTCAGTGCCACACCAATCAAACTATCAAAAAATCATTTTATAGAGATAGAAAAAATAACCAAATTCGTCTGAAAGAACAAAATCTCAATGATATCAAAGGAATCAATGAAAAATGTGAAAGAAGGTGGTCTAGCTGTATCAGATCTCAACTGTATTATAAAGCAGTAATTATCAAAACAATCTGCTACTGAGAAATTGAGTGGTGGATCAGTGAAATAAATTAGGTACAAATTACATAAAAAATGACCATAGTAATCAATTTTTTTTTTTTTTTGCTTTTTGGAGGGCAATTGGGGTTAAGTAACTTGCCCAAGGTCACAGGGCTAGGTTTTTTTTTGTTTGTTTGTGTGCGTTAAGTGTCTGAGGCCGGATCTGAACTCAGGTCCTTCTGACTCCAGGGCCGACACTCTACTCACTGCGCACCTAGCCACCCATCAATTTTTGATAGACCCAAAACTCCAAGCTTGTAACAAAGAATCTTTATTTGACAAAACTGCCAGGAAGACTAGAAAACAAGACCAATATCTCATATCATATACCAAGAAAAGGTCAAAATGGGTATATGATTTACACATAAAGGGTGATACCATAAGCAAATTAAGAGAGCATAGAATATTTTATCTGTTAGATTTATGGATAAGGGAAGAATTTAGGACCAAAGAAGACATAGAGAGTATTACAAAATGTAAAATAGATAATTATGATTGTATAAAATTAAAAAGTTTTTGTACAAACAAAACTAATTCAACCAAATTATAAGGAAGGTAAAAAACTGGGAAAAAAATTTGTAAGAAAAGTCTCTGATAAAGGCCTCATTACTCAAATACACTGAAAACGGAATCAAATTGAGAAAAATACAAGTCATTCCCTAATTAATGGCCAAGAGATACAAACAGGCAGTTTTCAGACAAAGAAATAAAAACTACTTGTAGACATATGACAAAATGCTCTAAATCACTACTGATCAGAGAACCACAAATTAAAACAACTCAGGTATCACCTCACACCTCTCAGAGTGACTAATATGACAAAAAAGGAAAATGTTCAGTGTTGGAGGGGATGTGGGAAAACTGGGATACCAATCCACTGTTGGTGTAGTTGTGAAATGATCCAATCATTCTGGAGAGCAATTTGGAACTATACCCAAAGAGCTATAAAACTGTGAACACCTTTGATCAAACAATACCACTGCTAAGTCTATATTCCAAAATCATCCACAAGAAGAGAAAAGGACCTATTTGTACAAAAATATTTATAACATCTCTTTTTGATGGTGGCTAAGAATTGGAAATTAAAGGATGCCCATCAGTTGTGGGATGGCTAAACAAGCTGTGGTATATGGTTGTAATTGAATATTATTGTGCTGTAAGAAATGGCAAGTAGGATGATTTAAGAAAAAAACTTGGGAAGGCTTACATAAACTGATGCATACCGAAGTGAACACAATCAGGAGAACTTTGTATGTAGTAACAGAAATACTATTTGATGAAGAACTGTGAATGATTAAGCAATTCTCAGCAACACAATAATCTAAGACAATCCCAAAGGACTAATGATGAAGCATGCTATCTATCTCAAGAGAAAAAAAAAACTGATATTGATTCAATACAGACTGAAGTATGCTATTTTTCACTTTCTTTTTTTCTTTTATTTGAGTCTTATACAAAATAAATAATATGGAAATGTTTTACATAATTACAAAAAAAAGGTATTCAAAGTTTCCAGTGGATTTTCTGTAGCACAAATCCACTGCTGTCCAAATTGATAAGGACAGTTTGATGCTACTTTCCCATATATGGTAGAAATAGTCTATCTGCAAAATACTATAAATTTTGTTCTCAGTTATCCCTAGGGAATGATAAGTAATGGGTAGCAAACTTGCTTAAATACAGGCTTGGCCTAGGCTCTGGGGCCTGTTGCTCAAGAGCAACAGAATGCTTAAATATGCTATAAAAGTTTTGAGGAAGGGAGAACAGGAACTTCTTTCTTTTCTTCTCTGTGTTTTACTGAATATGACACAGAGAATTAGCAAAAAAAAAATGTAATGAAAATGTGAGGAGAGGTTATGGGTTGGTACTAGCCAGGATGCAGAATCTGCAACCTGTGTCTCATCTTTCTTTTGTTCTGCTCTCAGCTTCCTCTGCATTGGATCCAAGGAAGCAAGGTAACCAATAACTTAAAAGACTTCCACACTCTGTGGGGGTCTTTTTTAGGGGGCAGAGTCCCTGAAACCAGTTTGAGCTCTGCCCCTGAGTAGCTGGTAGAAGTAAACACTGTTGATATTTGTCCTTTGTTTCAAAGAGGAACAATGACATCACAATGTGTTGGATGAAGTTTTGACTGGATGGAAGTGAGGCAGAGTTGTACAAAGTTGTGAGCTTCCCTCTCTCTTTCCAGAGTCATCGAAGTCCAGTGGTAGAACAAAAGTCAAAATGACTGTGGATGGTCCAGGATGCAGAGGATGACCTTGATGCCTGACCAAGCTCTAAGCATTCCACAACGACTGCTTCAGCTCCCTTCAGGGCCACTGGAACAAACTGTTCTCATCAGGGAAGTCATTACATAATTAGGCATCCCCCTAACTCATCAATATGTTTAAAGACTGTTGGATCCTACAGGAATGAGTTTGTGACTCACAGTTCTGAGAGATGCTAATCCACAAAGTGCTTCAATCTGGAATTGCTTTTATGGAGGGTGGAGGGACAAGGCAGGAAAGGACACAGAGGCATTGTGTATAGGGTTTATGGGTGCTGCAATAAAAATATAAATGAGAAACTAAGCTATCAGTTAAAGATTATGGTCAAATGGAGTATTAAATATTGCATATATTATGCAACAATTAAAATAGCATATGAACAAAGTGGAGGTAGAAGTAAATGTCAATTTCCTTAAATTTCTATTTAGTCCAGTATAGTTATTTACTACTGGAAAAAGATTTTTAAATATTGTAAATACTTAAACTAAGGAAAAGGCATTAGAGGGAAAAAAAATCTCAAGAAAGTTTTAGATAGTGGACCTTCAGACTGCATAAAATGTCTTCTTTCTCTCAGCCTCAGGAGTCTCTGATGATGCACCTTCTCATGCCCAGGTCTCTGTGCTATTAGTTAAGCAAAAAAGAAAAAAAACAAAGAGCCACTGTTCTTGTGCCTCTGCATTTCTTCTTATATAGAAAGTACTTATTCTTCATTTCAAGGCATTAGTTATTGGGCTAGTCTCAACTTGACTCTTTCTTATAGGTTCTTAACTATATAATTAATTACTGCAATGCAAGCTTTGGGGGTAAAGAAGAGAGACTCTCCCTCTATAATATCATAAATCCTAATACTGGCTGGAAGGGATCCAACAGGTCACTTTAACTTCCTTAGAGGTAAAGAAACAGGTCTAGAGCTGAAGAGAGTTACCTACGGTCACAAAGAGCTAGGATCTGTACTCAGGTACTCACTCTCCTTTTGGGGCAGTTAGGTGGCACAGAGGACAGAGTGCCAGGCCTAGAATCAAGAAGACTCTTCTTCTTGAGCTCAAATCTAGCCTCACACACCTACTATATTTGTGACCCTGGGCAAGTGATTTAACCTTGTTTGTCTCAGTTTTCCCATCTATAAAATAAGCTGAAGAAGGAAATGGCAACCTACTTTAGCATCTCAGCCAAGAAAACCCCAAATGAGGTCATGAAGATTTGGACATGATTGAGCAACAACAACTCACACTCCAAATCCAGTGATCTATAACATACTGCCTTTTGTGTGGGTGTACAAACACAAAAACAAACAAAAATCACCTTGTTAAGCTTCATATTTGGTCCTTATTTGTTAAGCTTTGTGTTCAAAGAAAAAAAAATGAAAAATATAGCCCCAAACAAAAAACAAGTAACAATTGCTAATATTTATATAGCATCTTTAAGTTGTCCAAAATACTTAACATGCTTTTTTATCTTGTTAAATTCTAATGAACAACCCTATGAAATAGATGTTATTATTTATTATTATTATTACCTTCATTTTATATATGAGGAAACAGAAGATAAATAATCATGATGATAATAATAGTTATCATTTTTATAGTGCTTACTCTGTGACTTATTCAAGGCCACACAGTTAGTAAAAGTCTATTGTTCAGTTGTGTCCAACTCTTCATGACCCTCTTTGGGATTTTCTTGGCAAAGATACTGGGGTGATTTGCCATTTCCTTCTACAGATCATTTTACAGACGAGGAAACTGAGGCAAACAAGATTAAATGACTTGCACAGAATCACATAGGTAGTAAGTGTCTGAGGCCAAATTTTAACTCAGATCTTCCTGACTCCAGGCCTGGTACTCTATCCACACCTAGTAAGAGGATAAAGCAAGAGTCAAACTCAAGCCTTCTTTGGTTCTAAGTTGAGCAGTCTGTCAACCAGACCACTTCACTGCTTAATTAACAACAAAAAAATGGAGTAAGTCATGGACACCACTTCAACAAAACTTTGTGGTAAAGTACTCTTTAATATATCCTTGGAAGGGAGCAGGAGAAATTAATAAAAATTAGATTTTATGCTATGAGCACAGAAATGCTTCAGAATTTCTCATTTTTCCTGCTGACACTGAGATTGAGACACCATCAAAAGACAGGAACTGGGCCTGTCATTATACACACTTCATGCTTCACATTGTGAATTCCCAAGGAGACCTTGCAAAAGACAGTGTCCCTTTTATTAAATGACAGTTGAACAGATATAGCATTCACACTCTGCTTAGTGCGTCTGAATATTTGCATGGGCTGAAACCTACAAAGACTTCTCAGACTCTTCAGTCTCTATTTAGCTTCCTGGCATATGTGGCAAACCTTAGCTAACATTTCTCATGTTAATTTAAAAAAACAAAAATTTTGAATTGCTCAACTAAATTCTCGAGAGGTGTGGGGAAGATGGAGAAAGAACCCATAGAGCACAAATGCAAAATGTATGTCAACTAAACCACTGGATTTCAAACATCTGAACCCTTCTAAATTTGAATCACAAGACAAAACTTCCCTATATTAATCTGGGAACATTAGTCTCCTTATATCCCTGAACATAAATTTTATTTTATTTTATTATTTTGTTGCTTTTTGGAGGGGGAAGGCAGGGCAATTGGGGTTAAGTAACTTGCCCAAGGTCACACAGCTAGTTTTTGTGTTGTGTCTGAGGCTGGATTTGAACTCAAGTCCTCCTGACTTCTGGGCTGGTGCTCTATTCACTGCACCACCTAGCCTCCCCAAAGATACATTTTAAAGAGGTATTTCAGAGCCATTGGATTTGAGGGTTTTTTCCTTAATCATCAAATTTACTTATGTAATCCTAATCCTCTTGCCTAGTATTTTTTTTCTGTTATCTGAGTATAAAGGGCAAAAGCACTGATGTGTCAGATGTGTCAGCAAGTCAGATTTTTAATATGAGAGTATTCAAATTCTCAATTTAATTTTTAAAATATGAATTAAATTCTTGCTGTACTTGGTAGCTAGATGGCACAGTGGATAGGATGCTGGATCTGGAGTGAGGAAGACCTGACTTCAAATACTGCGTCAGACACTTGTCATCTGTGTGACCCTCAACAAGTCACTTAACCTCTGCTTGCTTCAGTTTCATTCCCAGGATTGTTGTGAGGATAATAAAGATAATATTCGTATAAAGTGTTTAGCACAGTACCTAGCATATAGTTGATACACATTAAATGCTTATTCCCATCCTATCCTGTTCTGTTCTATCCCATCCCATCCTATCTTATCCTACTATATAAATTATTATGTGAAGATTTCCAAGAGGACACTGATCAAAGTCACCAGAATCGGCAGGCATGGAGGAGTCATGATGTTCCATCAGTAGAGGGTATACTCATATTCATGAGATCAGAGATGTGTGAAGCACATTGTGCTAAGCTGGAGAAGATAAACATTTTATACCAAACTCTTCCTGGATAAATCTGAAATGATAAGTTTCAGGAAACGCTTTTTTCTAATATATCCTTCCTCCCAATCCCTAGCACAGAATCTTAAATACTGTATATACTCAACAAATATCTTTTGAATAAATAAGCCATGTAAACTTGAAATAAGAGTGTGGTTGTCATTTTGGTTAGCAGTGACTGAATAGAACAATCTGTGGAACATGCCATCTCATTTATACATACCAAATAATTCATTGTGAATCTATTTTAAGTTTAGAATAAAATAATCAACTCACATGGTGTAATAGCAAGCAAAGAAGTAGTTAGAACCTTGTTTCAGCTATTAAATTAACACCCTGTTTCAGTTCAAATTTCTTTTGAGCCTTGTATCAAGTCTATTAAGAAACAGAACATGTGAACCCCACAACTCATGAACTTCTGGTGAGGAACTGTGCCATATATAAGGAAGAGCACAAGCTGGACAGTCAGAACTTCTTGGGATAAGCATCATGAAGGCAGGGTAGCTGCTGGATTGAAGCCTGAATTGAGAAGAACTGAGAAGAGGAATGAGAATTGAGAACTGAGACAGAATTTCTTGGAGCAAGTCACATGGAGGCTGGATAAAGTGATTTTGATTCTGAGAACAGAGCTTATGGTGCTGAACACTTCCCAGGGCCAGGTGAAGCTGCTGAGGACTTCTAAGGACCTGCTAGAGCTGCCAAAGACTGAGGAAGCATGACTGTGGTGCCTGTACTTTGTACAAATGTTGTTGTGACTTTGTTAATATGCATGAATGTTCTTGTGGCTTTGTTAAACCTTGTCTTCCCAGGAACAGAGGCAGTGAAGGATTTGAGATGGACTGGACATTGTGAGCTTCAATATGGAACAGAAACTGGACAAGAAAATGGATGAAGAATTGGACAAGGAACTGGGAGCTGCTTGCCTTTGAACCCAGGTGAAAGTTGGATAGATTCAGACAGGAGCTAGGACCATGGAAGAGAAACTGTGGAAGCTGAGAGCCAGCCTCGAGTGAAGATGAAAGAAGACTTTACTTGGATACCATGTATTGACTGAGATTATGATTTACTATGACCTAGGGGTGGAGGACTTTAACTTTTGTAATTTGTGATTGAATTAAGGACTTTGTGATTGACTAAATGAATATGCTTTGCTTAAAACTATGTGACCACTCTGGTGAAAACTACATGGCCATTTTAGTGTTAAGTTGTGAACATTGTAAATGAATGTACTTTGTTTTCTGTGAATGTTTTGCTCTGATGTGTTATTAAATAGAGAATTCACTATACTGTGTAATCAGAACCTTGAAGCTGTTCACAGCAGCAGTCCTCTGGAAAGTTGCTTGTGCATGGCTTTACGCATGGTTGTCATATATTTTAATAAAAAGACTCATATGTGTGTTTAAAAGATGAATTAAGATAAAGAAATATCATTGAACTGTAAGTCAGAAGAATTGGGTTCTAGATCTGGCTCTGCCACTATTAGCTTTATGGCCATCTGTAAAATAGGAGAGTCGTACTAGAAAATTTCTAGTAACTAAATGATCTCTAAGGTCCTTTCCAGTTCTAGATCTGTATGAGTTCTGGAGGAAACTGAATTTGAAAAGGAGTATTTGGAGATCACTGCACAGACTAAAGGAAAGTCTTTTTTATGAAATGAGATCTTTGAAGATTTTACAAAATGGAACACTATCTATTGCTATTGCCAAATCTTGATCTGTTCAACCTCATATGGGTCTCCAGAATTAGGAGAATTAAGTTCATCCGCAAGTGGAACTTCTGTAAAACTAACTTCTAGATCTGAAAATGGCAGAGAAAAGGACTTAAGCAAAGGATGCCTCTGCCTTATGGTTCTGCAACAATGTCTGAAATTCCTTTATCACTCATTAAGACAGCTAATAAGATGCAAATGTAATCCAGAAAAGGTAATGCTTTAAATTATAATGAACATTTGCTACATTAACTGAAGTTAATATATTAATATATTTCTTTATTTAGTCATTCATGTGGTAAAACTCTAAGAAAGGTGTTCTCTTAACCTGGGACTATGGATTCCTAGACAGATTTCAGGGGGTCTGTGAACTTGGGTGGGAAAAAAAAATTACATCTTCATTTTTCACTTATCTTTGGTTTTCTTTTTAGTCCTATGTATTTTATTTCATGCATTTAAAAACATTCTGAAAAATGGATCTGTAGGATTCAGACTGCCAAAAGGGTCCATGATACAAAAGTGAGTCCCTGCCCCAGGAGTACCAGGTAAATTTCAATGAGTCAGAAAAAGTGTGAAACTCAGAAAGCAAGGGAAAAAGGGGGAGGGAAGACAACACGCATTTATTGAGTACCTACTAGGTTCTGGGCACTGTGCTACTTATTTTACAAATAATAGTATCTCCTTTGATAAGGAGAAGGGGAAACTAAAAGGAAGGGGATCAAGTTATCAGAAGAGTATAAACTGTGTCAATTTCACAGATGCTTGGGGCCTGTGCTGAATATTGGCATGGCCCCTCCCCTTTCTTGCTGATTACAGGAAAAGCAGAATATCCCGGTCTAGGGGAAGTGGGTGAGACACTCAGAATGCCAGATATGAATCACATTTACGTCTGTCTGCTGCCATGGCACCTTGCCAAAGGGAGGAATGGACTTCTAAAGTGAAACAATCCACTTTTCCAATTTTGCTTAATTTTTAGTATATACTGAAACCAGAAAACAATTATATTGCTTAGTATTTAAATTAGTAAGTTCTATAGTTACAAGACCTGCTCACTAGTTCATGTGTCATGCTTGAACACACTAAATACAAAAAAGTATATATACACATGCATTTATATACGTATGTACCTATGTAAATATGTGTGTTCAAATGTATACATATGAAAAAGACAAAAATTGCTTTTAAGCCTATATTACATATCAAATGGAAAATTACAGGGATAGTCTATATCCTGTTTCCCCTGTCAATTATTTATATCATGTGATTAAAGCACCAGATTTAGCTATAAAACACAACTGAAAAATCGAATCCCAAGACAACAGCTTGAATTGCAATTCAAGTGGATGATGGCATCTGAGGCTAATTTACAGCTTTTTGTTTGTTGGTTTCTAACGCAAATATAATACCAACAGAAACTGCTGGAGTGCTCCAGGATGTAAATCATCACTTCTCTGGTGTAATATAATGTTTATATTATTGAGATGCAAGAGTTGTGTCTAAATCTTAATTCTAAGACTTAAAGTATCTTTTTAATCACTTCAATTAAAATTTGTTTCAGTTATTGTTCAGTTGTTTCATTTGGGATTTTCTTGGCAAAGGTATTTGGATGGTTTGCCATTTTCTTCTCCAGATCATTTTACAGATGTTGAACCTGAGGCAAACAGGGTTAAGTGACTTGCCCAGGGTCACAGAGCTATTAAGTGTCTGATGTGACATTTGAACTCAGGTCTTTCTAATTTCAGGTTCAACACTTTTTATTCATTGAGCCATCTAGCTGTCCCTTAATGTATGTTTACTGTTCTCTAACAGAATGCTCCCTAAGGGGAGGGGCTTTTTATTTTTTGTATCTGTGTCCCAAGTGATTGTGGTGCCTGGCACAAAGTTGGTGTTTGATAAATGCTTGCTGATAGACTAAGTGATCCTTTTTAGGTGCCAAATAAGAATAAATTACAGAACTGGAGTTCCTTACTCAAATACTTAGAGATTTTATGGATCTTTGTAACTTGTCTTTCTAAAAATTTTATCCAACTTTTCCCTTTTCAATAAAATTGACCTATTTTTTCTACTCTTGTTATTAGTCATAAAAGTCTTAAAAGCATCAATTTAAAAAGTCATAAAAAAGTCCTTTTCTCAACATGGCAGATACTTGAGGAATTTACCTTTCCTAGGATAACCTCCCTATAGCAGAAATCACCTTATTCATTTCAAAATTGCTTATTCAAGCAGAGAATAACAAAACAACTGTTAGGTATGAAATGACACAAGATCTGGGAAGTGAAGGCAACTGTGTTAACTATGAAAACTTTGACATTCCCTTGAAAATGCTTCCATTTTTGGCTGGGGTTTTTTTGTGCTTCTAATTATCTCCAGCTATATGTTCTTGCTTCCACATATAGAATCCTGTTTATTTATTCAACAAACACTTGTTGCTGAATATCCACTGTGTGTAAGACAATGTTCTAGGCTATGAGAGATACAGAATGGTAGAAGACACTGTTCCTAACCTCAAGATATTCATAATCTAGTAGGGGGGATAATGAAATAACCAAACAAATGCAGAATGTAATAAGTATCATAATAGAGCCAAGAGCTCTGAGAGTTCAGAGGAGGAAGGTGTTATTGGGAGTGGGGAGGTCAGGGAAATAAGCAAAAATAAATGACAGGTGCCAAGGGAAATGGATTTTGAAGGATAAGTAGGATTTTGAGAGGCAAAAATAGGAAAGACATTTTATGGAGGAAGAAATGGGGCAGCTGGTGCAATGAATAGAATGTTGCGCCTGGAGTCAGGAAGACTTATCTTAGTGAGTTCAAATCCAGCCTCAGACACTTCCTAGTTGCATGACCCTGGGCAAGTCACTTAACCCTCTTTGCCTCAGTTTCCTCATCTGCAAAATAAGCTGGAGAAGGAAATGGCATACCACTCTAGCATCTTTGCCAAGAAAAACCCAAATGGGGTCAGTTGGAACAACTGAAAAACGACTCAACAATAACAAAATGATTACACACAAAAAGAGCAAAATGAAATGTGTGTTGGAGGGGTGAGGAGGGAAATTGTGATGAACTGGTCTGGGCCACAGCACAAGGGTGGGGGAGGGAGTAGAGGAGGGAACAGGGAGAAAGGGTGAAAAGACAGGGTGACCCCAGATTGTGGAGGGTCTTGAATGTCCAAAGTATTCTGAACTATATTCTGAAGGCAAGTAGGAGACAATGGAGACTTTTGAAGAAGGGAGGGATCAACATGGTCCAAGCTGAGCTATAGGATGCCAGAATAAATCTGGCAAGTTTGTGAGATGAAACAGAAGAAAAGAGAATGGTTAGGGATAAATTACAAGATCTCATAAGACTCTGTAAGTGGGCAGAGATGTGACAAAGGGAAGAAAATCTACAAATTAGAGTGGGATTTTGATTCCTGGAAAAGATTCCAGAATGTTATTAAAGGGACAATTGATTTGTGTGCATTTTGAGAGGTAAATGGAAATCACTTGAGTCAGCATGATTTCTTCAACAGCAAGTCATGGCAGACTAACCTCAGTTTTTCAAAGGGCCACCAGACTGGTAAATCAAGAAAATCAAGTAAATAGTACCTAGATTTCAGCAAATCTATTTCACAATTTATTTAGTCATTTACCGACTGCTGGACACTTAGGCTATTTCCAATTGTTTGCTATTCCTAGTGGAGCAGCTAACTAAGAGAACTGTTTCCTAAGTTTTAAACTGCTAAAAGTCTGAGAAGTAGGTGGGAAACAGACATATTTAACATATCTCTAATCTCAAGACTGTATTAAAGAATATAAAAATTTGCCTAAAAGAGATGAACAGTTGAAGCATATAGTCAGAAATGAAGAAATCCAAATGAATTTAGGAGGTGGTTTTTATAAGCAGAATATCCATTCTCAAAAGAAAAGAAAGATTAATTGAAGATTAAGTTTTTGCTTTAGCATAAAGCAAAAAAAATATGTGTAGCATTTTAGCATAAGTTTTTGCTTTAGCATAAAGCAAAAATGTGTAGAAAATTATATATGTTTAAGTGATAGAGTGATATTTCTCCTTTTCTGCTCCCTATCTTCATTTTTAAATAAAAGTGACTAAACTTTAATGAAAGCATAAAGTCCAAAACATAGGATATCTTCATTTTAAATTATAAGAATCTCTAGTTGATGAGGCAAACGGTACAGTGTTGACTATGTCTTCCTCATTTGCGCAACAGAGATGGTAATACTTTTATTCCCTCAAGGCATTTAAGTAAATACTGCCTCTTATGCCATAATGTGTACATATGTAAAAGATTTATGATTTTATCAGCTCAGGGAATTCTCAGTGAGGAAACCCTGCCAACAATCAAACTACAACCCTTCTTTGTCTTACTAATTATAAATTCAAATAATCTTCATATTTCTAGACTTCTTTGCAGATTTTTTGGGTTGTTGCTTTGTTTTATTTCTGGACCACAGTCGTTGTTTCATTGGCAGGTAGAACATCCCACAAGGAAATCGCTTTTGCCTAAGCAGATCAGCACCTCTTTGGTAACTTAAGAGTTGTAGATTGTGGATTCTTCATGTATTTTATGTCACAGTCTTCGGGTGGTCTGTTGAAACCTGTGGACCCATGCTTAGAATAAAGTTTCTTTATGCATAAAATAATATACATAGAATTACAAAGGAAATCAATTTATTGAAGTAGCATTATAAAAAAGTTTTTAAATTTCATGAACTTTAAAAAGGTTAAGAAAGGTTAAAAAAAAGCACAACAGGTTAAGGACCCCTATTAGAAGGTTTCCTAGAACACAGAGTTTAAGTAACTTGTTCAATGTCACACAGTCCACAATTAATAAGTGCTCCAGTAAAGGCAGTTAGGTGGCACAGTGGATAGAGCACCAGGCCTGCAGCCAGGAAGACCTGAATTCAAATCCAGCCTCAGATACTTACTAGCTGTGTGACCCAGGCAAGTCACTTTACCCTGTTTGCTCAGTTTCCTTATCTGTACAATGAGCTGGAGGAGGAAATGCCAAACCACTCAAGTATCTTTGCCAAGAAAACCCCAAATGGGGTTACAAAGAATTGGACGGGATTGAACAACAACAAAGGACTTTTTGGATACCCTGTATGTTTCACATTTATTTACAAATGAAGTTTCCCTCCAATCAGGAATATGTAAACTCTTTAAGAACACTATTTTATTTTTTCTTTCCATCTGAAGCACCTAACAGAGTGCTTGGAACATAGTAGGTATTTAATTGATGCTTGTTGAATTTAATTTTAGACATCACGATCAGTCACTTTAATGATTCATGAACCACCATTTCAAAATCCTGCATGCCCTAGATGGTTTGTTATTTCTGATTTGATAATGTTTAGCCTAGAGTAAGCCCCTATAACTAATTAATCTGGTGCTGTGCCTGGATTGCTGAGCTTTGCTGTGGAAGAGTCATGAAATTGTGCTGATTTCAGCCACTATAAAGTCAGGGTACATATTTTCAGTTGGGCCCTATTCCTCCTTGGTAATCCTTCAACCCTATAGTTGCCAATTTTTATTCTCTTATTCTCCACAAGCACTGTTTCAAACTTTCCCCTCTCTTGAAGAGCCCCATGTACTTAGTCCAGACATTTATAGCAGATGATGTAAACCTCTTGCCTCACTGAGAAAACTAAGGCCGATCATCTTGCCTCTTCAAAATTTTCAGTATTAACCATTCTTTTGCCTTTTTCCCATCCAGTCTCAAGGAAAGAATTTACCTAACTCTTTTCAGGGTTAATCCTTTAATTCATATCCATAATCCCATTCTCTCCAACCTCAGGTTCTCCCATTATCTACTCCCCTACTCCCAAATGTATCTTCATTCCCTCCCTCTTTACTAGCTCATTCCCATTTACCTACAAAATACAGGTAGGTTGGGTCTGGAGCTAGTTATAACCAGCTCAGGAGAGTCAATTATTAAATTTTCATTGTGAGCATTTACACATTGGAAATTGGCAAAAGCTTCCAATCAGGGCCTGGTTTACTGTTTTGTTGATTGTCTCTAGACTTAAGAAAGTGGTGGAAAAATGTTAATAATGTTTATTAAACTTAAAAGTGTGTCATGTATATTTTTCCCCTATGGAAATAGTTGTCAAAACTCTACTAGCACCTGCCTACCTTCAAGTCTTCTTCATCTTAACCAATGCTTTCCTCAATCAATCTCTTCCCTTTTAGCTACCATTTTCCATGTTAATACCAAACTTCTTGCAAAATTGATTCATTCCGTAAGATTGCATAAAATATCTACTATATTTAAGTCATTGTGAGAAGTGCTGGAGACACAAATACAAAAACGAACAGCCTTTGCCCTGAAGAAGTTTACACGGTATTAGGAGGAAACAGTGTATAGAAACCTGCAGGTTATGTCCCCCTTGTAGAATGCCAACTTCTAGGTGTTGTTTCCAGTTCTTCAAATGCTTCACAGCAACTATCTTTTCTTGAAAAAGTGTTCTCTTTTACAAGATCAATGTTCCCAGTAGCTTCAATTCCTAGCGCCCTAAATGACATGGTTTCTAGTCTCCCAGTTTGGTCACCCTATTCAAGATGGACTGTAACTTGTCAAATTACAATATAGTACAGAAGATTTTATGAAACAAACACTGGCTGAGGAGTTTGGAAATCTGACTTCAACTAATTAATTGTATGATCATACTTTGTGTCTTGTTCTCCTCATTTATAAAATAAAGGCATTGAACTAAAATCTCATTACTATGTGATTCTTTCATCTATAAAACTCTATAAAACATAATATTCCTTCCATCTCTCAAACTTCAGAAGGTTATGCCTTTAGATACAGTCTTTATAAGAAATACAAAAATCCCATATACACAAATCCCCAGAATTATAAAAACATAATTTAGGGGATAATTACAATTTTGCATTATAAAAATATTTTAGCTTATAAAAGGATAACTTTAAATAGAAAAGATTTAAGATAAAAGTTGAAATCTGATTTACACATAACCTTATATAGAGCCTATATAAACAAAGTACAGATATAAAAACAAAAGTTGTCCTAACAATTATTAATGTAACATTCAAGGCCTGGCATTCAAGGCCTTCTACAATGTTTTTAACCTATGATTTTAACCTTATTTTCCACTATTCCTCTTGTATGCTATTTTTTAATTAAATTGGACTGCTTGTCATACCCCACAAACAGCTCAAGTTTTCCTATCTCTTCACCTTTGCTTGAAATATCCTCTTGGAACCCTAGCCTTCTTTATGACCTAGCTAAAATGAACTCCTCCATACTTACTCCAGCTAAAAATCTGGCCGTATAATACTTTGTACTTCTCTAATGCACCTAAAGAGGTGCTTTAAAATAATGCTTTTTGGTGCACATATTTCACATTTCTTTATTAAACTATTAAATTCTTTAAAATTGAGATTTTGTTTTATTTATCTTTTATTTTCCCCAGTCTTAGTACAATGTACATAGATGCTTCACAACTGTTAAATGAATATTTAACTGGGCAATGAATATTTAGCTGGGCAAAGCTACCAATCCAAATAGTAAATAAGTGAAAACTTTTGAGTCACAGATACCACCTCAAGTTATAAGAAACTGTGCTAAGCCTCTAGGAAAAGGCAGAAGAAAAATTCCGATACATATAGGCCTCTGAGGGCACTAACACATTTAACTGACAACATGAAACAATACAGAAAGTGATATTTTTTTTACCAGAATTTGGATGTTTCCATATAAGTAAATAAATGCTAAGTTGGTCAATTTCAGCTTAATCCTTCTAGTTATGATTTTCTAAGATTACTGTTTGAATTGTTTCCTGAATTTTTCTCTTGCCAGGAAATTAATCTAGTTTTTTCCTTTACATTATGAGCAATATAATATCTTCCATTTACATTAGAGGTATAAAGGAGAAAATGAGAGACTTTTCTTTAGAAAAATAACATGTAATGTGGTATATAGGGACTGGAAAAATATACCAAGGATTCTAAACTTAATTTTTCAATCAACACTCTCAATTCCATATTTTCTATGTATCATGTGAACATCTGGAAAATGGGGAAGTAACAACAAACACTAGGTATTTTAGTGTTTTCAATAAAAAAATGGGAATGTAGCCTTTTATCTGCAAGGAGGCTGATTAGTGGTATAGTTTTTCCCAACTGGAAGAAGGAACTAAAGGATCATGGGAGGCAGAAGCTGGAAGCTGTTTGGTCCTGATAAACCCAGGAAGCTTTGAGCTCCACTTCAGGCCTCCTACCTTCCATGAGCTTTCAGTTCCTCCTTCCAGCTAGGAAAATGACACTTTTCATCATCCTCCTTGTTGACAAGAGGCTGCAAGAAACAGCTAATGAACTAAACACTTCATAAGGCATGAAGGAATCAGAATTATGAGATGGATGAGGCATGTTACACTCACAGAAAGTAGGCCATGATGGAAATGACTTTATAAGAGTAGTTAGGGTAGGACTGAAAAAAATGGACAAATGTAAATATTTATCATCATCCCGTATTTGGTACTTTTAACAGGAATGCAAGGATGGTTTAATATTAGGAAAACCATCATTATAATTGAACATATCAACAATAAAACTAGCAGAAACCACGTGATTATCTCAATAGATGCAGAAAAGGCTTTTGATAAAGTACAACACCCATTCCTATTAAAAACATTAGAAAGTATAGGAATAAATAGAGCCTTCCTTAAAATAACAAGTAGCATCTATTTAAAGTCATCAGCAAGTATTATATGTAATGGGAATAAGCTAAAAACATTTCCAATAAGATCAGGGGTGAAACAAGGGTATCCATTATCACCTCTCTTATTCAATCTGGTGCTAGAAATGTTAGCAAAAGCAATTAGAGAAGAAAAAGAAATCAAAGGAATCAAATTAGGCAAAGAAGAGACCAAGCTATCACTCTTTGTAGATGATATGATGGTATACTTAGAGAATCCTAAAGAATCAAGTAAAAAACTACTTGAGACAATAAAGAAATTTGGCAAAGTTGCAGGATATAAAACAAACCCACACAAATCCTCGACATTCCTTTATATTTCTAATGAAATCCAACAGCAAGAGATAGAGAAATCCTATTTAAAATTACTGTAGACATTATAAAATATTTGGGAATCTACCTGCCAAAACAAACCCAGAACCTATATGAATACAACTATAAAACACTTTTCACACAAATCAAGTCAGATATAACTAACTGGAAAAACATCAACTGCTCATGGCTGGGTTGAGCTAATATAATAAAAATGACAATTTTATCTAAATTAAATTACATATTTAGTGCCATACCAATCAAATTACCAAAATTACTTTACAGAACTACAAAAAATAGTAACAATATTCATTTGTAAGAACAAAAGGTCCAGAATATCAAGGGAATTAATGAAAAGAAATGCTAAGGAAGGTGGCCTAGCTATACCAGATTTTAATCTGTATTATAAAGCAGTAATCATCAAAACTACTTGGTATTGGCTGAAGAATAGAGCAGTGGATCAATGGAATGGACTGGGTACATAAGACTCAGCAGTCAATATCTATAATAATCTCCCCTTTGATAAAGCCAAAGACCCCAGTTTTGGGGATAAGAACTCACTGTTTGACAAAAACTGCTGGGAAAACTGGAGTATAGTATGGCAGAAACTGGGCATAGGCCATTATCTAACACCATATACCAAAATTAAGTCTAAATGGGTGTGTGACTTAGGTATAAAGGATGATACTCTAAGTAATCTGGGAATCCAAGGAATAGTTTATCTGTCAGATTTATGGAGAGGGGAAGACTTCATGACCAAACAAGAATCAGACAGCAGCATAACATGCAAAATGGATAACTTTGATTACATGAAATTGAAAAAGCTTCTGTACAAAGCCAATGTAACCAAGATTAAGAGGGAAGTGGGAAATTGGGAAAGAATTTTTACAACGAATGTATCTGATAAAGGCATCATTTCTAAAATATACAGAGAACTGAGTCAAATCTATATGAATACAAGTCACTCCCCAATTGATAAATGGTCAAAGGATATGAACAGGCATGAAGGAGGAAGAGGAAGAAATTAAAAATATCTATAAGCATATGAAAAAATGCTCTAAATCACTATTGATTAGAGAAGAGCAAATCAAAACAGTTCTGAGGTACCACATCTCACCAGTCAGATTGGGTAAGATGTCAAAACAGGAAAACAATAAATGCTGGAGAGGATGTGGAAAAACTGCAATACTAATACATTGCTGGTGGAGTTGTGAACTGATCCAACCCATTCTGGAGAGCAATCTGGAACTATGCCCAAAGGGCTATAAGTAACTTCATATCCTTTGACCCAGCAATACCACTTCTAGGATTGTATACCAAAGAGATCATAGAAGTGGGAGGAAGACCCATATGTACAAAAATATTTATAACAGATCTTTTTGTGGTGGCAAAGAATTGAAAATTAAGGGGATACCCATCAATTGGGGAATGGCTGAACAAGTTATGGTATATGAATGTAATGGAGTACTATTGCACCATAAGAAACAAAGAGCAGATGGACTTCATATTTATCTGGAGAGGCTTATATGAACTGATGCTGAATGAGAAGAGCAGAAGCAGGAATAATTTGTATACAATTACAGAGACAACGTATATGTGACAACCAACTTTGACAGACTGAACTCTTCTCAGAAATGAAGGGGTATACATAAACTCCAAAAGACTCATGATGGAGAAAGATGTCTACATTCAGATAAAGAACAGAGTTTGAATGCAGATTGAAGCAAATTACCTGCTCTCTTTCTTTTTCCTGTTTGGTTTTGTTTCCTCTTTCCCATTGTTCATTCCATCTGATACAATCCTTCTTTATAACCTGACCAATGGCTAATGTGAAAGTATCTGCAGATCCTATACCTGAATGTATGATGCCATGGGGGGCGGGAGGGGAGGGAAGGGAAGAAAATTTGAAACTCAAAGAAACAGGGAACTGAATCTTGTAAACTAAAAGTAAATGAACAAATTAATAAAGACAAAAAAATGAGCTGGAGAAGGAAATGGGAAACCACTCCAGTAACTTTGCCAAGAAAATCCCAAATGGGGTCATAAAGAATCAGACACGACTGAAAAAATGACTGACAAAATGTTAGTAGGAAAAAAATCATGTAACCCAAACTTTATTTTGTAGGCCAGAGGCATCTTTTGTAATATTAAATGTACTTCTGATAAGTAATTAATACCCTATGGAATAAGCCAGGCTCTTGATGGTGTCCAAGTTTCTACCTGGTCTCCTTAAGATGTTTATCTTATATATTTATAATATATATACATATATATATCATATATTTATTTCTCTCATCATCAAAGTATTTTTAATGTAAGTCACCGAAGTGACCAATTCCAGAGGCTTGACTTTCATAGGTCTTAACCTCGGAGATCTTCTCTGTTACCATAAATGGAAATTTAACTTAACTCCCTCTATAAAGCAGCTAAGGGGTAAATTGATAAAGTATGTGCCACACTTGGAGTCAGAAAGACTTAAATATAAATCTTGCCGTAGACATTTACTAGTTATATGATAGTGGAAGGGTCACATAACCTCTCAGCCTCAGTTTTCCTATCTGTAAAATGGGGATAATAATAGCCCCTACCTTTCAGAGTTTTTGTGAGAATAAAATGAAATTATACTCGTAAAATGCTCAGTATACCCTAAAGCACTAATATAAATGCTAGATATTATTATTATTACAGAAAAAATGAGCAAATATGTTCTAAATCACCAGTTCTGGCTTTTGATTATGCTAGGACTCAAGTGAAATGAAAAAAAAAAAACAAAAATAAATGAAAATTAAAACAAGAATTTAAAATATTTGGGTTGATGTAGTTTCATCACAAATTTAATTTTGACACACAAGTCAAGTATTTTTGGTAAGTCATTTTTCAATGATGTCTGATTCTCTGTGACCCCATTTTGGGGTTTTCTTGACAAACATATTGGACTAGCTTGCCATTTTCTTCTCAGCTCATTTGACAGATGACGAAACTGAGGTAAATAGCATTAAGTGACTTGCCAGGGTCTTACACATGATCTCAGGAATATATAAGTCTTCCTGATTCCGGGCCCAGTGCCCTAGCCACTGTGCCATCTAGCTGTTGCACAGCACCTAACTGCCCCAAAGTCAAGTATACTTAAAAGCTTAAACTCTAATAGGGGAAATATATATATATATATATATATATATATATATATATATGTGTGTGTGTGTGTGTGTGTGTGTGTGTGTGTGTGTGTGTGTGTGTATACATACATACATACATACACACAAATGTTTAGAGAACATGTTAGAATATTATATCTATCTATCTATACCTATATCTATATCATCTATATCTATATCTATATATATATCTATATCTATATATATATATATATATATATATATGAGAGGACATAGAAAAAATCAAGCAGAATAAATCTTCCAGGGAAGAAGGTTACTTCGAGCTGGGGATGGGGGTGGATTCAAGGGTTTCATGATGAAAATGGTACCTAAGCAAAGACTGTAAGAAAATTCAGAATTTCAGGAGGCACCTGTGCAGAGGAAGTCTATTCTGGCCGTGCAAATTGGTAAGCTTACCATTTTACAGATGTACTATCAATAAAATAAGAATAAGCTCCTGTTCTTCCAATGGCATACCTGCCCCAAGTATCTTTTACAACACAAATCTCTATCTGCTTAGGCTACAAGGGAACTTCCCCCATTAGGCAAATCAACCAGCTCCTAACACAATACTTTGTACTTAGAGGGCATTTATCAAATAGTTGTTGACGACTCATTCAAACTTGAAAAATAGGTATAAAGGCTTTTTTAAAAAATGTAAACAGAAGACACTATATTAATTGTAGAATGAAGAACAGGGCATCATGGGTCCAGGATCCACCAAATCTAAATCTCATTCACTGACAATGTCAGCACACGTCTACTAGATGGAATGCTGGAAGAGACAATTGAGCTCATCCTTAAGTGATCTGCCAAGTTTACACAGGTAATCGTTGTCAAAGGCAGTATTTGAACCCAGATCTTAATGTTTGATTATGTGCGGTCTAGGAGACATTTCATAACCATTGAACCATGCTAGGGACTTAGTGAGGGATACACCTACCTATTTTATTAGGATCAATATTTCCTTCTACTAGGGTGAATAAATAAAAGCTGGTTAGAAATATTTAAACTATTCTGTGTGCCTACTATTATTTGTTGAGATTTTATTGTCTTATGTTGAGATCTGTTATCTTTTAATGTTTCTTTGCTTTAAACTCAGGGAAGCAGAACAATGTGGGAGAAAAAGCATATGTTATCTAGATTCAAGACCTTGACCCACAGATGACCTATTTTTAAATGGGGGTAATGATACTTATGCTTACATACTTCATAGGATTGTGAGCAAAGAACTTTATAAAATGGAAAATCTGTGCCATATGGGTGTGTATACAAATATATATATATATATATAAATATATAATAACTCATTTATATAACATAAATGAGTTATTGTTATATTTCAGTTTTCCTTTTTATTATTCATACTTTGTGGGGGTTTTTATTAAAGTTATTTTTCCCTATTAAAATTTTTAAGGCATATGGGAATGTTGTATTAAAAATCATTTGGTATATTTGCCTAGAAAACCTTGATTTCTGTACTTCCCATAAAAATCAAAGAAGGTAACAGTTTGACCTTCATGAAAAGAAAGAGTACATGTGGTAGTTACATTTTTATTTAATAATACTAATATTAATCACTAGCATTTATATAGAACCTAAGGGCAATGATTTCTACACCGGTGATATATAAATGACAAATATTTCTAGGAAGGGGATATTATTATATTATATTATATTATATCATATCATATCATATCATATTATATTATATTATATTATAGCCAACTTTCTATCTACTCAACCGTATGATGATAATCAGTCTAACCTATTATTTTATAACAGCACCAGAGGTAGCAATACCAACGGTATTTATTCCTAGAGCAGAATTATCTATGAGGAACCAATTCATGTTAAATATTGATATCATGAAAAAATAGAGTGACTCTGGATATAGGTCTGGAGGTTTAGAGGACAGAAATTTCAGAAAATTAAACAGAGGAACATATGAAGATTTTGGCAGTTTGAGAAACCTACATACCCACTAACATGTGTTTGATTAAAATGAATTCAAAGAACAGTTATTAAGCTAATGTGTTAGATCATAGGGATTAAAAGAGAAAAACAAAATAGCCCTTACCCTGGAGAAACACATTCTACATATTAATTTATTCCTACTACAAAAAATAATGTACATGAATTGATAGAGCTATTGATGGAAAATAAAGGGTTGACCATGTGCAAAGGAAGATCAGATCTGCCTGGGGAAGGTAAGACATTGGGGGATTGGATTCTGAAATCCAGAACTCACCTATAAATGATCCCTTTCTCATGTAGAAACATAAGGGCAGAAATTATTTCTGCAGCATAGAAGCGGGCTCGTGCCTCATCAAAACGACGGGATTTTTGGATATGGAACATCAGATCCCCTCCATTCACAAACTCCATCACAAAAAATAGGCGATCCTAGCAACAAATAGAAGAATGGGAAAGAATTAAATACTGCAAGTTTGTATTAACACAGGGATCAAAGTCATTATATGGTAATAGCAAGGAAGAAATCCTTCATCTGGCATTACACAATGAATATTTGAGACTATCAGATATCATCAAGATAAATTCTATTAGAAATTGATTAGCTGGTGTAAGACTATGACAGGAGATTACTGGAACAATAGGCCAGCAATATCTTTACATCTATCCTGACCTTAGCCTCCACGGAACCTCCCTATGCAAGTAAGGACTTCATGACCATTTATTAGAGATATTACAGTAGGGAAATTTCATATTTTGGTTAAGGATTAGGTTAGGTGATCTCTAATGTACATTCTAACTCTATCACATTATGTTAGACATTGCAGAGGAAATAAAAGTGGTATATAACTTGGCCCTTGACCTCAGAGACCTTCCAGTCTTTGTTGCTATGATCAAATTAATATGTAAGAAACAATTAGAGAGCAGCTTAATGCCCAATGGTACTGACTATATGCGCTAAAGGAGTTCAAAGAAATGGAAAGTCAGTTTAGGCTGGAATAGTAAAAGAGGACCTGAGCTAAACCTGGAAATTTTAGTAGGATTTAAACAATTAGAGAGGGTGAGTAAGGACATCATAACCAATAAGAAAAGGAAAAGGTACAGATACATGTACAAGCATGGTGTACAATATGTGGTGTCAAAAATAAATAGAAATGAATCACTGTGGGTTACATATTGACTTAGAAAACCACAAGTTAACATTATCTATGTTGTATTGTATTTTCATTTATTTTGTCAAACATTTCCTAATTACTTTTTAATCTTATTAGGGCCAGATGTTTTGCCTACTACATATTGAGAAGGCCTGCCTTAAAAGAAAAGAAGGTATATTTAGGAAAAATCATAGGAATAACCAACAGGACCCTAACTTTCTCGCTTATACTATATAATCTATATGTATTTAACTGGAGGATAAGTGGTTGAAATCTTGCAGTAGAGGAACAGGTTTGTTCTCTCACCATATGAGGATAAAATTGGGCAAGAGAAAAGCCCATAAGGCAGGTACAACCTGTGACCTGCTGGTTGCTTATGGCATACCAAGGATTTTGGGTGGTCTGCAAAAAAATATTGAGGATATTTTCCTCCATTTGAAACCCTTTGGTGCTCTGTAAGCAGACCGCAGGCCATAGATTGCGCAGGCTTGCCATAGGGGAATGAATGATCCTCTGATTTTCTTGTAGGAACCTCATCACATAAGATGATTTGATAATGATTATAATTAACAATATTGCTTTATTGGTTTAGTGATCATAATGCAGTATGATGAATTGGAAAGATAGTTATATTTGCAGACCTAAGTTTTAATCCTGTCTTTCATTCTCTGTATGAATGAGCAAGTCACTTGACTTTTCTATGCCCCATGCCTTCATCTGAATAATAAATTAATTAAACTTGGCTGCTTCAGAAGCTCACATTTGGAGATTCACCATGTTTGGCGAGTATGAGTTTTGTGATTTTTATAATAGCTCACATTTTCATAGTACTTTATGAAAGACTTTCCATGAAATTACCCTGAGAGGCAACTTTTGTAAGTTTTCTTACTCTAAGTCCTAAAGAGTCTCAGAGAAATCATGTGTCACACCACAATAAAATGGAAAGTAGCAAAGCCTAGTCACAAACACTGGTTTACTGACTCTAACTCAAGGGTTGCCATCAAACTTGGTTTTGTTCTTGCTGTTTTTTTAAAATCTCCATTCCTGTTGGTTTTTATTAAACTTGCTTTGTTTTCTATTTAATATGCAAGAAAATACATTCTAGAATTTACCATGTATATGTACTTAAGTAGATTAATTTTTCATAAAGAAAACCTTGGCAAAGCCTTTGACAATGTAAAATACTCAAAGGGTTTTCCACAATGACTACAATCATGTAAATGGAAAGAATGATCATACACACAGAGAATCAAAAGTGAATGGCAAAACAATCAAAGAATAATCAGTATGACTTAAAAAAACAGATGTGAAAGAATATTCTCAATTCCTCCCTTTGTAGAGGTGGGAAGTCCATAGGTGGTGTACAGTGCCTGCATTTCTGTAAGCTTCCTATCCCTCTAAGAAGTCTCTTAATTCTACTACTGCCAGGAAAACTTATTTATCTTGACACAATTTGAATGATTTTATGACTTGGAAACCCCTTTCCCTCCTTTTATGGGGAGGAAGTTAGCATTTATAAACCATAGACAAAGAAAAGATTATTTTATTTTCAGTTTCAAATGTTGCCAAATAACAATTCATTTGCTTATCCTTGCAGTTGTAATGAACATGTTATCAAGAATATAGCACAACTTCCTTTTTCTCATAAATAGAAACTTTATTATATGCCATAAGCATTGATTGTCAGCTATGGTTATTTATTTCTCGACTGATGAGACTAGACTTTCAGATTAAAAGTTGACCCTATATAATACATTTATAATATAGTTTGATTATCTACATAAAAATGATACTTTGTTATTTGTCAGTTTCCAAATATAAGTTGATAAGTCAGGGTCATAAGACTGGGTTTTTAGAGCTGAAGGAAAGATGGAGATTATATATATATATATGTATATGTACAGTTTTCATTTTTTTTTTTTTTGCTTTTTGGAGGAGCAATTGAGGTTAAGAGACTTGCCCAAGGTCACAAAGCTAGTAAGTGTTAAGTGTCTGAGGCTGTATTTTAACTCAAGTCCTGCTGACTCCAGGGCCGGTGCTGTATTCACTGTACCACCTTTCACTCTTTCCTATCTCTCAAGATGGTGGACAAAAAGGCCTCCAAGGAAAAGAAGGTCAAAAACGAAAAAAAAAAAAGGGGGGGGGGCAGAGTCAAGATGGCTAAATAGAAACAGGACTTCTGCGCAGCTCTGGCTCCCACCACTTCCAATTTATGGAAAAGGTGACTCTGAACAAATTTTGGAGCTACAGAACTCACAAAATGACACCGAGAAGCTAACTTCTAGCTTAGGGCAGCCTGGCAAGCTGGCAGGGAGTGGCCAGTGCAGCACCCTGGGAACCAACCCCAGCCCTGAGTGAGCCAGAGGTTTTAGCCTCAGGGTGAGCCTGACCAGCAGCCAGCTGGAGGGACTCCAAAACACCAGCAGCTGTGGCATTTCCAGAATTATCAACACATAGTTTCCAAGGACAAAGTGAGAGGTCAGTGCAGTGGGGACTTTGGGATCTAGTAGTGGGGAAAGCATCGACTTTTGCCCCCAGGGCAAGAAGCCACTGAGATGCCTCAGCAAAGCCATGCCACTTTGCAGCTTCAGCTCCTGGCCTGAACACTGTGGGGGAACAGGCGACCAGTCTGGGAGGTAATCGCTCTTGCTTTAACATACTTGGATCTGGATTGCATTCTGGGGTGGAGGACCTGGGGTATATGACCAGCTTGCCAGAGCGTGTGGAGGCTTTAAAAAGGGCACCCAACTAATACCTCCAGCAGCTGAGAAAACCCCAGCATTTGGGACAGAAGCTCCCCTGTCTGGTGGCAGAGTCCTACTGTGGCAAAAAAGCCCAGGGTTCAAGTGACTGAGTGGAGACATGAGTAGGCAAAGGAAACAAAATAAACAGAAAAATTCAACATTAGACTCCTATTTGGGGGCAAAGAGGATCGAAGCATGGAACAGGAGGAAGACAGTGAAGTCAGAACTCCTACATCAAAAGTTTCCAAGAAAAATACGAGCTGGTAACAGGCCATAGAGGATCTTAAGAAGCAAATAAGAGAAGTGGAGGAAAAATTGGGAAGAGAAATGAGAAAGATGCAAGAAAAGTATGAAATGAGAGTCAATAGCCTGACTGAGGAAAATAACACCTTAAAAAATAGACTAACTTAAATGGCAAAAGAGGCTCAAAAGGCAATGAGGAGAAGAATGCCTTAAAAAGCCGAATTTATCGGATAGAAAAAGAATCTCAAAAGCTCACTGAGGAGAATCATTCCTTCAGAATTAGGCTGGAGCAAATGGAAGCTAGTGACTTTATGAGAAATCAAGATGCTATTAAGCAGATCCAAACAAATGAAAGATTAGAAGGCAATGCGAAATATCTCATTGGGAAAACCACTGACCTGGAAAATAGATCCAGGAGAGATAATTTAAAAATTACTGGACTACCTGAAAGCCATGATCAAAGAAAGAACCTAGAAATCACCCTTCAAGAAATTTTCAAGGAAAATTGTCCTGATGTTTTAGAACCAGAGGGCAAAATAGAGGTTGAAAGAATCCACTGCTCACCTTTTGAAAAAGATCCCAAAAAGAAAACTCCTAGGAATATTATAGCCAGGTTATGGAATTCCCAGATCAAGGAGAGAATATTACAAGCACCCAGGAAGAAACAATTTCACTACTGTGGAAACACAATTAGGATAGCACAGGTTCTGGCAGCTTCTACAATGAGGGATTGAAGGGCTTGGAATATGATATTCCAGAGGGCAAAGGAGCTGGGATTAGAACTAAGAATCACCTACCCAGCAAAACTGAGTATCATGTTTCAGGGGAAAATATTGTCATTCAGTGGAATAGAGGACTTTCAAGTATTCTTGATGAAAAATCCAGAGTTAAATAGAAAATTTGACATTCAGATACAAGAAGCAAGAGAAGCTTGAGAAGGTAAATAGGGAAAAGAAATCATAAGGAACTTATCATAGTTGAACTATTTACATCCCTACATGGAAAAATGATAATTGTAACTGATGACACTTTTCTCAGTATGAAAACAGTTGAAGAAGGGTATATGGACATATGAATACATATGTGAATGGGTGTATATATGCTTACAGGTATACATAGAGGGCACAGGACCAATTTAATAGTAAGGGATGATACTTAAAGGGTGAAATTAAGAGGTGAGAGAGGAATATAATGAGAGGAGATGGGGAGAGACAGAATGGGGTAAACTATCTCATATAGAAGAGGCAAGGGAAAATGGTTACAATGGAGGGGAAGAACAGGAAGGCAAAAAGTCAAAACCTTATTCTCACTGAATTTGGCTCAGGGAGAGAATGATATACATACTAAATAGGATATCTCACCCTACAGTAGATTAGTGGGGAAGGGGATGAGAGGGGGGGATCATGGAAGGGAGGGCAGGCTGGTGGGGAGGGAAGTTGGAAGCACACACTTTTAAAAAGGGACAGGACCAAAGTAGAGAATAGAACAAGTGGGAGGTGGGATGGGGGGGGAATATAGTCAGCCTTTTAAAATATATCTTCTATGGAAATGTTTTCCATAGCTACACATGTACAACATATACTGAATTGCTTATCTTCCCAGTAAGGGTGGGTGGGTGACAAGGGAGGAAGGGAATGAATATGGAATTCAAAGTTTTAAAATCAAATGTTTAAAAATATATAAATACTATTATTAATACTATTTTACATATAATTGGGAAATAAGATATACAGGCAGTGGGGCATAGAGAGTCAACCTGCCCTACTGGAAAAGTCGAAAGGGGTATGGGAGAATATATGGGAAAGGGCAGATTGGAGGAGGGGACCACTATTCTGGGGTGGTAGGTAGGGGAAAAACGGGGGAAAATTGTAACTCAAAATCTGGCGGAAATGAATGATGTAAACCAGAAGTTAATAAAACATTTGGGAAAAAAAAGGAAAAAAAAGAGAACGAAAAGGAAGAAGCAGCTAGAAAGGTCAGACAGCCTCCAAAGCATTGCAGTCAGACCCAGTCCTGGCCCCATGGATCAGTAGATGCTCTCAGTCTGCAGTGTCTTCCCGGAGAGCCACGTGCAAGTGGAAATGCACCGCCCCAAAACCTGGATTGAAAGGAAGAAGGAAAAAGTGCCTGCTGCCATGTCAAAGCCTGGTGGTGGTGATAAGAAAGGAGGAGCTCGAGCGGCAAAGATTCACAAAATGCCTCGGAATTCCCCTACTGAGGCTGTGCCTAGAAAGCTCCTAAGTCACGGCAAAGAGCCCTTCAGCTGGCATGTGAGGAGGCTTTGGGCTGGCATCCCCCGGGCACTGATCATGCTCACCGGCCTCCACAGGGGCAACCGAGGGGTTTTCCTAAAGCAGCTGGCTACTGGCTTCCTACTGGTGACTGGACCTCTGACCATCATCCGTGTTCCTCCAAGAAGGACCCATCAAAAATCTTTCATTCCAACCTCTACCCGGGCTAACCTTTCAGGTGTGAAAATTCCAAATACTGATGCTTACTTCAAGAAGAAGAGGCTCTGTACACATAGACACCAAGAAGGAGATATTTTTGACACAGAAAAAGAGAAACACGAGATTACAGAGCAGCGCAAGGCTGATTAGAAAACAGTAGACTCTCAGATCCTGCCCCAGATCAAGAAAATTCCTTAGCTCTGGGGCTACCTGCCTTCTGTCTTCTCTCTCTCCAGTGGAGTTTACCTCACAAACTGGTGTTTTAAATGCCTTGCTGAGAACACTTATTAAAATATTTGCAATAGCTAAAAAAAACAAAACAAACAAAAAACAACAACAAGAAGTAATGATTTTTTTTTGGAGGGGGAAGGGCAGGCAATTGGGGTTAAGTGACTTGCCGAAGGTCACATGGCTAATAAGTGTTAAGGGTCAGAGGCCAGATTTGAACTCGGGTCCTCCTGACTCCAGTGCTGGGGCTCTATTCACCGTGCCACCTAGCCGTCCTTATTTTTTTTCATTTTTTTCATCAAGGATCACCTGAGAAGGGGTCCATAGGTTTTACCAGACCACCAAAAGGGGGTCCATGGCACACAAAAGGTTAAATATTACTGCTCTAAACATTGATCTTGCTCCTGACACAGCTGTGAAGTCAATAAGGGTTTAATTGCGATTTTCAAGTTTAGAGGGGAGTTGAAATATTATATATTGGAAAATCATCAAAACTTTTGGGAATCACAAGAAGAACACAGAAAAGAACCTAAGAGTTCTGACACCCTTTAAATCACCACTACCACCATTCCTCAGATGCTGATAAAGACAGTCTAGGACCCTGAACCCAAACACTTTGGGTATAGTAATATCCACAACCCACAGGACATGTTTTTAGTCCAGCCTCTACAACCATCATTAATATGAAGGGGCCCACATTCCTCATCATCACTATTACCAATTCTACTGACCAATTGCCACCAACAGGAACATAAGCATGGGAGTCCTGGGTGCCACAGGCAACTCTCAGATCACTATTCCTGCTTCTAGCTCCTCCTTCACAGCCATCATCTAGGAAAGCAACTTCTATGAAGAAGGGGTAATACATCTGCACCAAACAGCAAACCAATGTAGTTTAAACAGAGAAAGACAGAGAGAGAGAGAGAAAGAGAGAGAGAGAGAGAGAGAGAGAGAGAGAGAGAGAGAATGCTCTAGACAAATCAAACCACCATCACCTTGACCACCATTTCTATTTAGACCCTGATAAGGATAGGCCAGGACCCTGAACCCAATAGGCTTGGGAACAGCTATGCTTCCAGTACATTGTCCTTAGTCATCTAAAGGGCCCATTTACAATATATTTTTATAAATCTGTTTATATCCATATATATTTCCCCCCAAATTTCAGTTTATTAGCTAAAAGAAACTTAGATTGGCATCTGATTCTGAATTTAAACAAAACATTAATTGAACCTTTTGCTTTTAAATGTGGTCTTTGTTCTGTTTCCCTAGAATTAAAATAAAGTCAGTTGGGAGGCATAGTGGATAGAGGGCTGGATCTAGAGTCAGAAAGACCTGAGTTCAAAACTTTCCTCAGATACTCACTAGCCATGTGACCCTGAAGAAGTCACTTAGCCTCTATTTGCCTCAGTTTCTCCATCTGTAAAATGGTGATAAAGATAACACTTACCTCACAGGAGGATTAAATAAGAAAATTGCAAAGCAGCACAGTACTTGGCCCAAATGAATGCTTAGCTTATTCCCTTTCTCCTTCCCCTAAGAGGTTGTATTTTAATGTCAGCTCTAAATCCAAATTGCTGAATCTTCTGTTTCCTTTTTTTCTACATCCTGTCTCAGATACCAACCAACCAACCTCACATTAGTGAAAGTATTCATGTGTTTTGAAAAAAAGAAGGGCCAGTGAGTAAAATACAAATCAGAAATCCTTTTTGTCCAGTGTCTTGTGACTTGCAATAGAAGCATTCCACTCATCATTTCCATTGGGTTTCATTTCTGGGGTCAACAAGCTTTTGAATATCAAATCATGCTCTAGGGCTTAGAGAAGTCTCCGAGATCTCAGAACAGGAAAATACAATCCAAGTAATAACAGCTACTTTTACAAAGTATGAAATCTATAAAGCTTTCCTTAAGTAGTATTCTTTTGTAGGGTAGGTTAATGGGCAGGCAGTCATGCAGATAGGAAGGGAATAAGCATTGATTAAATACCTAATATATACCAGGTGCTATGCTAAGTGCTTTACAAATATTATCTCATTTGATCCTTGCAACAACAATCCCAGGTAAAAATGCTATCATTATCCCCATTTTAAAGTTGAGGAAAATGAAGCTGACAGGTTAAGTGACTTGCCCAGGGTTACATAGCTAGTGAGTTTCTGAAGCTGGATTTGAACTTGAGTCCTGCTGACTCAGCTGTTATTTTTTTTTTAACAGAAAACTAAAATTCTGTGATTCTCTCTTAAAGTTCTCTTTCTAAATCTATAAAGTAGAAGTTAGAGGCAACAGCACCTGGATAGATGAAGTGACATAACAGAAACCAGGTCATTCTCCAGGCAAAGATCATGCTATTCTTGGCTATAAACACATTTTGGCACATCCTCATTTCACATACAACCAAGGGCAATGATTTCTGAAGACCATGTCTATTTAATGGAAGGTTATCAAAATCAGACTGTTGTCTCATTATGCTCTCGGTAAGTAGGTATGTTCAACTGCTAGGGTGACTATAGCTCATGTCACTGGCAGGAAAGCAATATAACTGGACCATGTGGGAAATACCTTTGAGGACGGTGATACTAGGAAGGGAGCAGGCTCATACTGCTGGACACACTGCTGATCACACACCACCTGGCTTGATCCTGGAAGACCCCCTGCCCTGGTTTCATGAGGCATGTCTGCAAAGGCTGTGTGATTGTCTGGTCCCATAGCTTGCACATGGGTAGGCAGATATTTAGAATGGTGGATGGGGAGGCAGAGACCTGCCTGGTTTCTAGAACCTCTTATGACACTCCCTAGGTACATCTCCTGGGGGGCAAAGATGGCAGCAGCAGCATTCCCTAGGCCTGACTCCCAGTTTGGGGTGGAATATCTAAGGATCATAGGAACTTAGATTTCAAAGTGTCTCCAAATCAACCACCACTCATGCAAATGCAAGTTAATACCTTTGTGTTAGGGGCACCTTGCTTGAACTAGATTCCTTACTTGGTTGAGATTGCCAAGCATGGAATTATAAAACTAAAGCTATTGAAACAAAACTCATTAACCAGACTTTCATTTCTAAGAATGCTGCCAGTTCTTATGAAACTCATTTCTTTGACTAATTTGATTCCTTCAATTTCTTTTTCTTCTCTAATTGCTACTGCTAACATTTCTAGTACCAAATTGAGTAAGAGGGGTGATAGTGGACATCCTTGTTTCATCCCTGATCTTACTGGAAATGCTTCTAGCTTATCTCAATTACATATAATACTTGCTGGTAGTTTTAGATAGATGCTACTTATTATTTTAAGGAAGACTCATTTATTCCAATATTTCTAGTGTTTTTAATAGGAATGGGTATTGTATTTTGTTAGAAGCCTTTTCTGCATCTATTGAGATAATCATATGGTTTCTGCTAGTTTTGTTGTTGATATGATCAATCATTATGATAGTTTTCCTGATATTGAACCATCCTTGCATTCCTGGAATAAATCCTACCTGATCAAAGTGTATTATTGTCATGATGAGTTGCTGTAGTCTTTTTGCTAATATTTAGAGAAAATATTTTTTAAAAAGGAAGTATTTCTGTCCCCCCATCTCCTCTGAAAATAGAATCAATCTGGGGACTATTGCACTAAACAACCTTACTTCTAAACACTCTTTGCGAAAGGAAAAAAATGAGAGAGAAAGCACACCTGGGAGGAAGTGGAAGATTTTCCTTTTAAAAATAATTCAGAGGCTAAGAATAGCATTTTGAATTTGTGGAAGATTCAATTGCTTTGTTCAAACTATCATATGAAGTATTCTACCCTTTCTCAAGAAGCTCTGGGAAGGGCCTGGGTTTATTTTGAGTTGCATAATAAATCCAAAATAAATAAATAATAAACAGTCTATCTAATGCTGTGTAGGGGCAGCAAGGAGGGGAGTCCACTGAACTTTCTGGGAACTTTTCCTGTTTTACCATCTTTCTCTGACAATGCTATCTATATTTGTAGAAATGAGGCATTCCAGTCAACAGGAAACAGTGACTGACGCAGAAGAAATCCTGAGGCAACCCACTCAGATGAAGAAATCTGTCTGCGAAACATCATAAACTGGAAACACAATAAATCTCACTACACAGTAGAATGTTCTTTGTGTTTAAAATTTTTTTCCAAAGGAAATAATAGTGAAAAGGGCAAAAAAAGAACTTCATTTCAAAACCAAATAATTTTGTTTAATTCTTACTTAATCCTTGCCAACAGGTAATAGGCACTTCTTTTAGGTGAGAGTCTAATCCAAGGTGGGTGAGGTGATTATTCAGTGTACTCAAATGGAGCTGTCATTTCATTAATTTTTGGTAGCTAGATGGTACAGTGGATAGAGTGGACCTAGGGACTTTCAAAATGGATTTTCAACTGAAATCTCATATATTTTGTCTCCTTCTATTAGAATGTGGGCTCCTTAAGATCGGGGACTATCTTTTCTGTCTGTATCTCCAGAATCTAGTACAGTGTTTTGAAAAAAGTTAAGTGGTTAATAAATGCTTACTTGTTCATTCATCCATTTATCCATTGATTCATCTACATGGTCAAATCTGCTTCCCCTGTTTTTTTTAAATGTCATTTCTATAGTCTCTTTATAAGCACATATAGGATCGTAATGTATGCTGGTTCCACCATAGTTGATAAAGGAAACATTTTGCCAAAATGTTTTCTTTATAAATCTTTTCCTTTTTTCTTCTGTTTGTAGCCCCTTCCATTTTCATCTTGGAATGTCCTTAGGGTGGTATTGCTTAACCGGTGATATTGTCATGCTTTTATTAATTTGATTTTGTCCTCCACTATTTCTCTCTGATTTTTGAAATGATATTGTTCACGATTCCCTCCCATCCTTCTTTTAAAAATTTTATACATGAGTTTACATTTTAACCTAGTATTGCTTTTTGGCAAATAACTTTTTATTTGGCAAGCAAGTCAGGTGCTTGCTAAGTGAGGCACCTTTAAGACTCTTTGAGATCTCCATGATGTGGTCCTTAATTTAGTCACTCAGTCAACAAGCATTTATTAAGCACCTACTATGTACCAAGTAGATTAAGTGCTGGGGATACTAAGAAAGGCAAACAAATAAACAAAAAAGTCCCTCCTCTCAAGGAGTTCACATTTTAATGGGGGAGAAAACATGTAAACAACTATGTACAAAACAAGACATGGACAGCACAAAGTGGAGAGAATCAATAATCACTAGCATCAGGTAGACTTTGGAAAGGCTTCTTGTAAAAGGTGGAATTTTATCTGAGTCTTGAAGAAAGCCAGGGAGAGAGACTGGGAGACGGGAATAAAGAAGAAGTGAAGTCCAGGAATAGGAGTCAGTCAGTAAAAATGCCTCAGAGCTGGCACATGGAATGGTGTATGTGAGGAGGCAGGGTTGAAGAGAATGTGGGTGGGGAGTAAGGTATAATAAGCCTGAAAAGGTAGAAAGGAGCCAGAATGTGAAGGGCTTTGAACACCAGGCCACTTTGTTTTAGAGGTGATGAGGAAGTTGATACTGAAGTCTGCTTAAACTGTCAGATAAAATTATTATAATCAACCTCACTTCTGTTGCTCATTCTCAATTTTTTAAATGTACAAATACCTGTTTAAATACTTCAGGGTTGTTCTTTCAACTGCAAATCATATTTTTTTCCTTATTGCTACTCTTATTGGTGTTTTCTTTAATTAATTCTAATCTTAGCTGTGATGAATTGATCTGACTGTACAGACAACTGACTCATGGATAAGCCCCACATCAATAACAAGGCTTTTCTTGTTTTGTTTGTTTTTAAGTACAATTTGTTTCATTCTTCAGGGTGTTATTTGATGCTTTTAATGTCCAGCGCTTACCAATTCTATTTTGAAGAAATCGTCTATGATATACATTATGAGGCTTCTGTGTAAGCCTTTAGACTCTCATTTCTTATTTTTTTCTTGGAGGGGGAAGGCAAGGCAATTGGGGTTAAGTGACTTGCCCAAGGTCGTACAGCTAGTAAGTGGTGTCAAGTGCCTGAGGTTGGATTTGAACTCATGTCCTCCTGACTCCAGGGCTGGTGCTCTATTCACTGTGTCACCTAGCTGCCCCTCATTTCTTGTATCTTTTTTATATTTTTTTAAACATTTGATTTTAAGACTTTGAATTCCAGATTCTTTCTCTTCATCCCTCCTCATCCACCCTCACTGGGAAGATAAGCAATTGAATATAGGTTGTACATGTGCAGCTATGCAAAATATTTCCATAGTGGATATATTGTGAAAGACTGACTATATTTTCCTCCATCCTATCCCTCCCCCCCACTTGTTCTATTCTCTACTTTGACCCTGTCCTTTTTCAAAAGTGTGTGCTATCAAATTCCCTCCCCCCACAACACACCCTCCCCTCCATCATCCCCCCTCTTATCCCTTTCCCCCCTACTCTCCTGTAGGGTGAATACCCTATTTAGTGTGTATGTCATTCCATCCCTAAGCCAAATTCAATGAGAGTAAGATTGACTTATTCCCTTTTGCCTTGCTGTTCTTCCCCTCCATTGTAATGGTTTTCCCTTGCATCTTATATATGAGATAATTAACCCCATTCTGTCCCTCCCCATCTTCTCTCATTATATTCTTCACTTATCTCTCAATTTCACCTTTTAAGAATCATCCCTTCCTATTCAACTGGTCCTGTGCCCTCTGTCTATGTATACCTGTACACATAAATACACACACTCACATATAGACATACATATGTATATATATATATATACAAATATATATACATATATATACATACACACATACACACACGTGCACACACACATATATTCCCTTTAATTATTTTCATATGGAGAGAAGTTTTGTAAGTTACAATTATCGTTTTTCCATGTAGGAATGTAAATAGTTCAACTTTGATAATTTCCTTATGATTTCTTTTCCCTGTTTACCTTCTCATGCTTTTGGTATCCGAATGTGAAATTTTCTATTCAACTCTGGATTTTTCATCATGAATGCTTGAAAGTCCTCTATTCCATTGAATGACCATATTTTCCCCTGAAACATGATACTCAGTTTTGCTGGGTATGTGATTCTTGGTTTTAATCCCAGCTCCTTTGTCCTCTGGAATATCATATTCCAAGCCCTTCAATCCCTCAATGTAGAAGCTGCCAGATCCTGTGTTATCCTGATTGTGTTTTCACAATATTGAAATTGTTTCTTCCTGGCTGCTTGTAATATTTTCTCCTTAATCTGGGAATTCTGGAACCTGGCTATAATATTCCTAGGAGTTTTCTTTTCTTTTTTTTTTTTTTTGAAGTTTTACATAGTTTATTCATGGCCAGGTAAAAAATTATCTTCACAGATAAACATAATCCATAGTGTCTTTTATTCCTTCTGTTATGAAATCTCCAGCTCACTGCTAGACACTTCATTTCTTTTTGCCAGCACTGGCATTTGCCTTTGCAGTACCCCTGACTTTCTTCATTCTGTTCTTGTGTTCCTTTCACTGCTTTCTTGATGTCTTTTTCTTCTCATACAGGCCATGCCTTGCAAGTCTATGCTTTGGTTCATTTTTCTTTCCATAGTCAAGGGAATCATAAATCATGCCAAAGCCTGTTGTTTTGCCACCACCAAAATGGGTTCTGAATCCAAAGACAAAAACGACGTCTGGAGTTTTGTACATCTTGGCTAGTTTTTCTCGAATTTCAGTCTTAGGCACTGTGGCCTTTCCAGGATGAAGGACATTTATAACCATCTGTTTGCGCTGAAGAAGTCTGTTTGTCATAAACTTCCTGGTTCTGATGGTTTCAGTGTCATTCATGGTGGTGGCCGGCTCCTTGAGCAACAGGAGAGGGAAAGGCTAGGAGTTTTCTTTTTGGAATCTTTTTCAGGAGGTGATCAGTGGATACTTTCAACCTCTATTTTGCCCTCTGATTCTAAATTATCAGGGCAATTTTCCTTGAGAATTACTTGAAGGGCGATTTCTAGCTTCTTTTTTTTTATCATGATTTTCAGTTAGTCCAATAATTTTAAAATTATCTCTCCTGTATCTATTTTCCAGGTCAGTGGTTTTTCCAATGAGATATTTCATGTTGCCTTCTATTTTTTCATTTGTTTGGATCTGTTTAATAGTATCTTGATTTCTCATAAAGTGACTAGCTTCCATTTGTTCCAATCTAATTCTGAAGGTATGATTCTCTTCAGTGAGCTTTTGAGATTCTTTTTCCTTCTGGCAAATTTGACTCTTTAAGACATTCTTCTCCTCACTGGCTTTTTGAGCCTCTTTTGCCATTTGAGTTAGTTTATTTATCTTCCCAATTTTTCCTCCACTTCTTTTATTTGGTTTTCAAAATCCTTCTTAAGCTCTTCTCTGGCCTGTAACCAATTCATGTTTTTCTTGGAAGCTTTTGGTGCAGGAGTTCTGACTTCACTGTCTTCCTTCTGCTCCATGCCTTGATCCTTTTGTCCCCCCAAAATGAACCCAAAGTTGGACCATTGTGCTTGCCCTGCTTTCCCCGCTTGCTCATGTTGCCACTCAATTACTTGACTCTTGTGCTTTTTGCCACAGTAGAACTCTGCTTTCAGAGAGGAGAGCTTTGTCCCAAATTGCTGGGGTTTTCTCAGCTGCTGGAGGTATTAGTTGGGTGCCCTCTCAAAAGCCTCCTCTGGCTCTGGCACACTGGTCACACACCCTAGGATTTCCACCCAGGACAGGGATCCAGATCCAAGCAGGTTAAAGCAAGAGTGATTGCCCCTCAGACTGTTTGCTTGGCCCCCCTATAATCTGCAGGCCAGGAGCTCTGAAGCAGCCATGCACCTGTGCAGCCATGCCTCAGCAACTTCTTGCCCTGGGGGCAGAGGCCAGACCTCACTCCTTGACTTCCTGTTCCCAAAGTCCACTGACTTCTCAGTTTGTCTTTGGAATTTATGGGTTGATAATTCTGGAAACCACCACAGCTGCTGGTGGCCCCCTCTCCTGACGTCCCTGTAGCTGAGGCTGGTTGGGCCACCCTGAGGCTAAAACCTCTGGCTCATACAGGGCTGGGCTTGGCTCCCAGTGCACTGCAATGGACCCTTCCTGCTGGCCTGCCAGGCTGTCTTCAGTGGGAAGTTAGTTTCTCTCTGTCCCTTTGTGGGTTTTGTAGCTCTGAAGTTTGTTTAGAGTCATTTTTTACATGTATTAGAGGAGGTGGAAGCGGCAGCCCTGAGGAAGCCTATTTCTACTCTGCCATCTTGGCTCTGCCCCGCCTCACTTCTTATTTCTAAGTCGTAGTTTCCCTCATGTTTTCCCCCATCTTTACCTTTCCACTCTTTTGCATTGAAATCAGTATCAGAGTATATGTTGGTTTGATCCAAAGTTTGCCAATGTAACAGTTCAAATTTCAAAACCAAGAGATACATCTGTAAGTTGAAGACAGCAGAAATTTTCCAATTAATTAGAAACTTTAAAATATTTTCTCTTATTTTTTCCTAGGAATCTTTTGTTGTTGTTTTTGTTGGAATGGAAAGAACCTTGGACTTAGAATCAGAAGACCTGGGCTTGAATCTTGACTCCAACACTTACTAACTATATGATCATGGCAAATAATTCTCATTCCGTCTTGAGAGATCTTAAAATATTTTAAAGAAAATGTGCTAAGTTCACCTTGGAACATTCATCACACTAAGTCAAAGAGGAAATTCAATATATTTCAATTACTTATATTGCCTTATTTACATTTGTGGAAGAAGATACAGAAAATAAGAGAAAGTCAGAAGACTGAATATAAAAACATATCCATTTATATCAAATAATAAGTCCTCATTTAATAAATTGAATATATAATTCTTCCTGCAACCTTAATAGTGCTCTTTGCCCCACTTCAGCCCAACCCCACTATGAAGCCTTCTCCAGCTTCTCTGGCCCTTGCTATAGCATCCCTATTCTGATCATATAATACCCTTTACTATCTCACAATTGTTTCATGTTTCTATCTTATCTCCTGAGTGAGCTCATCCTTGAGGCAGGGATAATGTGTTCTGTTTGTACTTAATTTAGCTATTTAATAGACTCACAACCTGACACTTTTAAAATGAACAAAATAGTCTATCCACTTTTCTGAAAATTAGGGTAAAAGGGACAGTAGAGTAGAGTAGGGGGAAAAGCCAAACATTAGATTTAGATTCAGATGGACACGGTAGAAAGCAGAAGATGCTAAGTTACCCAGTTTTTTAGGCTGTCAACACATATTAACCTGATTGTTGGTAATATAATTGGAGGACTCTTATCAAATGAGTGGACATACCACTAGAGGACTTGAATTCTATCAGCTTTTATATTATGGCTATAAAGGCAACTAGTTGGCACAGAGGATAGGGTACCAGATCTGGAGTAGGGAAGACCTAAGTTCAAATTCAGCCTCAATAACTTACTAGCTGTGTGAACTTGAGCAAGTCACTTTAACCTCTGTCTGTCTCAGGTCCCTCATCTATAAAATGGGGGTGATAATAATAGCAGCTACCTCTCAGGTTTATTGTGCAGATCAAATGAGAAAATATTTGTAAACTGCTTTACAAATTTAAAAATGCTTTATAAATACAAGCTATCATTAGTGTTGTTGATGATATTACTACTACTACTACTTATTACTACTTCTACTACACTACTACAACTACTACTACTACTACTACTACCACCACTACTACTACTACTACTACTACTACTACTACTACTACTACTACTACTACTACTACTACTACCATAATTGAAACGGGAAGAAAGAACATTTCAGCTAAATGGAAGGATTGCCCACAAGTTCTCCTTGGAGAGGCAAAGAAAGGAGTTGGCAGAGTTAATTTTATTATATGCCAAGAGGCACTATGAAGCATTACTTCATGGAACATTTAGTCCTTTTGTATTACAATGGTAATGATAAGTATATGCAAAAAGACCACCATGAAAATAATTACAGTTTATGCATCAACACTGGTTGCAGAGAATGAAGAGCTAGGGTAATTCTATGACACTGATACTAAGAGATTTTACTGAAAAGTGTTAATAGGTGAGGGTGGTGAGACTATCTCAGAAAGCATGGTTCAGGATGAAGGAATGTTGTAGGGCAAAGATTTGTACACTTCACAGAGAAGCCTTATGACTTTATATCATGAATACTCCTTTGAGAAAAAAAAGTTAATAGGTGCTGGACATGGCAAGCCCTAAAAAACATCTTAAAATGAAATTGATTTATTTTTAACAGACAGGAAAAAACTTGTTGTTGATGTAGGTGTCATTGCTGAATCAGCTGTGTACAGTCAGACTAACTTGTTAGAGCAAAGATCAGAATTAGTAAAAAAACAAAACAAAAATTACATGCTTGAAGAAAGCTTCATGAGACTATGGAATAATGCAATGAGAATGAGAGTAATATGAGAACAATGAGGAGACAATAGGATCATGATAATGAGAGAAGGATCGTGGCATTCTAGGGTCCTTTTCCCAGTATCATATCCTATAGACTTTTAGCTTTTTAACAATTTCTGATTTTTGCTCTAACAAGTTGGTGGTCTGACTATACACAGCTATAGCATACAATCAAACAACTCAATTCAGAACTATTTAAACAAGTAATTAATAAGGCAAAACATTTATTATCTAAAGAAATGACAATGATCCTGATTACAATTTTATGCAGGGTTTAAATTGATATAAATTAATTTCTATAACAAACAGGAAAAAAGAGTGGAAAAGACATTTTAGTCAGCAAGCACCTGACTTATTTGCCAAGTAGAGAGAAATGGTGGCCAAAGGCAACACCAGTTTGGAATATCAACTTTTTGTAAAATCTTATGAAGAAGGATGACTATGGGCAATATTGCCTAATAAAGCAGAGAGAAACAATGGAAGGTAAGACCAGTTTAAAGAAAGCTTGGCAAGTGATTAAACTAAACAATGCCATCCCAAGAACATGTAAGAATGAAAATGGAAAGATGACAGACTCTTAACCAGCTGTGTTACCTTGGGCAAGTCACTTAAGCCCAATTGCCCTGCCTGCCCCCTCCAAAAAGAAGAAGGAAGAAGAAGAAGAAGAAGAAGAAGAAGAAGAGGAAGAAGAAGATGAAGAAGAAGAAGGAGGAGGAGGAGGAGGAGGAGGAGGAGGAGGAGGAGGAGGAGGAGGAGGAGGAGGAGGAAAGAAAGAAGACAAGGGTAAATGTTTCATACACATAGATGGGTTGCAATCCATGTACTGTTGGAAGGGACGTAAAATTGGTGACATCAAAGACCCATTTGAGGGTACAAGAATCCTGATCAATACAGGCATCTCTTGCTTTAAGAATATCCAGTATAAGTTTACAAAGTCATTGTAAAGATCATTGACCTCCAGGAGGAAAACTTTATTTCCAGGGGCAGTTAGCTCCACAGGAATAATGTTCCAGTGGGAAATCTGCCCATTGGAATAATGTTGCAATGAGATTTCGTTGCTTTACAATGATGTTTGTTTAGAGTGCACTGCTCTTGGCCACACCTAACTCAGGTCAGTCCAGTGGCTCAGGCTCAAGGTTAGATGGCAACGAAATACTCTAAAAGAAAGTTTACTTAACAATAGAAAGATGATTACAGGATGACCCAGCTCCCCTCTGCTCCCACATTTCCAGGTGCTTCTGTGGTGGCAGCACCTGGTCAGAAAGACGCATTGACTTTTAAGGCACTAGGGTTTAATAATGCCAAAGGAGTAGCAACTCTTCATAGGCTGGGTCTTTTGTGCCCCAGGCAAACAAGAACCAATATTAGTGGCTAAAATCTCTGAGACAGTTTCCCTGACCTTTTAAAGAGAAACTAGCCTAGCCTATATGAAATAAATGCTGCTGCTACCACATGTAGTAACAATATTATTGCAAAAATGACATTGGACAGTGTAATGGCAAGCAAAATAGGACTTTTTGCTGGTTTTCTGGATTGAGTTATAGCTAATCAAGTGCCTTTGATTGAATCTTGCCTCTGATTGAATTAAGAGTCTTTGATTGCAAACAGTATATATTACATTATTTGGAAGAAGAGGAGAGAGAGCAGAACTGAGTTAGAGAAGCAAGCATGAGCTGGTTAGGGGAACTTGCTTGTGGGGAGGCCTAACAGAAAGAATGTTTATGATGAGTATAACAAAGTCTAGATTATGAAAAAGATGAGATTATTGGCTTTACAAAAGGAATCAGATTATGATCCTTTAAATTATAAATTATTTTGGTGAATTTAAAATACAATTTGATTCTCAAAAATTCATTTTAGACATATTTGAGTTGCAGAAAATGAGATAAACACACATACCTTTTGTAGTGGCTAGAAGAATAATTAAGAAGATTGCCAGTAACTTTTCACTTGGAAATAACTTCAATCTCAAGAATTTGGAAGCTTGTATACTCCTATAGAAGTAGGGACTATCTTTCTCTATAAGATATATCTTATGCTTCTGTTTCATATGCTTCATGGTTTACTCTCTAGGGCTAAGATCCCTCAGAAATGAATTAATTCTTTTAGGATGTTGGTACTCCAAGGGCCCAAGATAGAGTATTTGTACCAGTACTTAAGAGAGCAGATTATGCACAAAAAGAAGTGATTCAAAACACAATGTGTCATATATATATATATATATATATATATGTATATATATATGACTCTCTCTCTCTCTCTCTCTCTATATATATATATATATATATACATATATATATATATACATATATATGGATATAGTGAAAACATTCACAAATTTTTAAAATAATGGAAGGAAATGGCATTACAGCTAAATGACCAAAGAGCCAATTTTTGTCTTTACAACAAGGAAAGTGTCATTATAATGTTCACATGGATGCTTCTGAATTAGTTTTCTAGTTCTCTTCCAGGAAATACAATTCTGTTCAAACTGATGGCTATGTATTCACCATCTCTCTCTGTAGAATCTTCCCAACAGTGAGCATCTGCCTATATTATTCATTGAAGGAAGAGGTGAGGAGCAGCTAGGTGGCACAGTGAATAGAGCACCAGTCCTGGAGTCAGGAGAACCTGAGTTCCAATCCGGTGTCAGACACTTGACACTTAACTAGATGTGTGATCTTGGGCAAGTCACTTAACCCCAATTGCCTTGTCTTCCTCTCTCCAAAAAAAAAAAAGGAAAAAACAGAAAAAGAAGTAATCTCTACAAGTAAGAAAATAATCAGAATCAGATTAGAAAATCAGATCAGAAACAAGGTGGATTAAGGACTGAGGTAACTCAGATGGGTCAATTTAATGGATCAATTTATACATAGCAAGAACTAAGATAAAACACAAATATAGCATTATTTATATATAAGAATGCATCTAAGATTTTTCAGAGGTTTTGATTCATTTTCAATTTGAAGGGGTTTAATCAATTTTGGCTGATTAAAAACAATAACCATGTATAAGACACTTAACCTCTACCATTCCTGCCTTCAGGACCAGTTAGTTGCCTCTTTTTCAGCTAATCTCTGTAGGGAATGAGACAGAAAGTCATAAAGATTAGTATAGAAGAATGAGTAAGCATCAGTGAAGGCCTAGATAAAGTTATGAACTAGAATTTTAGTGGATGGAACCATTTTGATTTCATGATTTTCTTAAGAAAGGGAAGGATCATTAAAAGTAATATAGTCCAGTCACTTCATTTTGCACTTGAAAAAAAGCAAGGCTTAGACAAAGTTAAATGACCTGCCCAAGGTCACAAAGACAAAAGTGTCAGGTAGTAGTTGGCAAAAGCTGTTGGAATCAGCATGGGGTTAAGGCTAGGTATGGAAGCCAATTGAAACCATAAAGGAATGAAGAGATTATTATGATTATGAACAGGAGAGTAGGAGAGCTGAAAGTATAAAAAGGCTGTGGGTGAAAAGGGGAATTTTAAAGTTCTGGATCTTGCCATAATGATGGGATAAGGTGAATTGCAAGTTTGTTTCCAACATTAAAATTCTATAAAATTATTTTTATTGATTTTTTAATATCATCTTCACTTCCCAATCCTCCATCCTGGTAATAAAGAATAAAAAAGAGGAAAAAGGCATATCAGAAGAACTAATCAGTGCATCAATTAAGTCCAACAACATACAGTATTCCATATCCATGGTCCCCTGCCCCTCTGCAAAGTAAGGAGATGGGTGTATTCTCCTATTTCTTTGGGGTCAAGTTAGGTCATTGTAATTACAGGGAGCAGCTAGATGGCACAGTGGCTAGACTGCTGGGTCTAGAGTCAGGAAGGCTTGAATTCAAATTTGGCCTGACACTTTCTAGCTGAGTAATTCACTTAACTTTTATTTGCCTCAGTCTCCTCATTTGTAAAATGGAAATAATAAGAGCACCTACATCCCAGAGTTGTTGTGAAAAGCAAATGAGAATAATTTTAAAGTGCATAAATAATAAAATAATTAAAATGATAATATAAATGTAAATAATAAATAAATAAAAATTTAAAAAATAAAGCACAGTGTAGTGTTGCCACATAGTAAGTACTCTATGAATATTTGCTATTATTGTTATGATATTAATTTTGTTTTTGTTCTTATTTTTTCTATTTACATTGTTGTAATCACTGTATATATTGTTTTCTCGGGTTTGTTTACTTTGTTTTGCAACAGTTGATATGTGTATGTCTTCACATATCTCTCTATATTCTTCATATTCAATGTTTCTTAAAGTGTAGTAATCTATCAGTTTCAAGTACCACAGTTTGGTCAGTCATTCCCTAATCAATAAGCATCTACTCTGTTCCCAATTCTTTGCTACTACCAAAAACTATGAATTGTGTTGCAATAAATATTGGGGGAGAATGTATGCTTCTTTCTATATTTGACCTTTTTGGGGGTAGATATCCATTAGTAGGATATTAGGACTGAGGGTATGGACATTCTAGTTAGTTTCTTAGTATATTTCTAAATTGCTTTCCAGAATAGCTAGACTAATTCACAGATCCACTAATAAGGCACCAGTGTTTTAATTCTTTCTTAGCCTATCTTTTTTTTCCTTTTTTAAAAAAAGTTTTTGGTCTTTATTAATTTGTTTACTTTTAGTTTACAAGATTCATTTTTACAATTCCTTCAGTTTCAAATTTTCTCTCCCTCTCCCCCACAACCCCTATGGTGGCATATGATCAAGTATAGTATCTGGAAGTACTTTCACATTAGGCATTAGTCAGGTTATAAAGGATTGTATCATATGGAATGAATAATGGGAAAGAGGAAACAAAACCAAACAAGAAAAAGAAAAAGAGCAAGTAGTTTGCTTCAATCTGGGTTCAAACTCTGTTCTTTCTCTGGATGTAGACATCTCTCTCCATCATGAGTCTTTTGGAGTTGATTTATAACCCTGCATTGCTGAGAAGAGTCCAGTCTATCAAAGTTGGTTGTCACACATACGTTATGTCTGCAATTGTGTACAAATTTCTCCTGGCTCTACTCTTCGCATTCAGCATCAGTTCGTATAAGCCTCTCCAGGTAAATATGAAGTCCATCTGCCCCTCATTTCTTATAGCACAATAGTATTCCATTACATGCATATACCACAACTTGTTCAGCCATTCCCCAATTGATGGGCACCCCCTTAATTTCCAATTCTTTGCCCACAAAGAGCTGCTATAAATATTTTTGTACATATGGGTCTTCTTCCCACTTCTATGATCTCTTTGGTATACAACCCAAGAAGTGGTATTGCTGGGTCAAAGGGTATGAAATTATTTATAGCCCTTTGGGTATAATTCCAGATTGCTCTCTAGAATGGTTGAATCAGTTCACAACTCCAGCAACAATTCATCAGTGTTCCAATTTGTCCACATCCTCTCCAGAATTTGTCATTTTCCTGTTTTGTCATCTTAGCCAATATGACTGGTGAGATATGGTACCTCAGAGTTGTTTTGATTTGCATTTCTCTAATCAATAGTGATTTAGAGCATTTTTCATATGCTTATAAATATCTTTAATTTCTTTCTCTGAAAACTGTCTGTTCATATCCTTTGACCATTTATCAATTGGGGAATGACTTGTATTTTTATAGATTTGACTCAATTCTCTGTATATTTTAGAAATGAGTCCTTTATCATGACATAGGTTGTAAAAATTCTTTCCCAAGTCTTAGCCAGTCTTAACATTGCCTATTTCCATATTTTGTCATCTTTGCCAGTTTGCTGGTATAAAGAAAGAACCTCAGAGTCATTTTAATTTGCATTTCTTTAATAATTAGTGACTTGGATCAAACTTTCAATTATTTGTTAATAGTATTTGTAGCTCTTTTGAGAACTATTTTTATATAATTTATACACTTATTCAGCAGGTAACATTTTTGTTGTTATATATTTATGTTAGTTCCCTACATATGTTAGAAATCAGAACTTCATTAGACATTAGATACAAAGACTTTTTCCTCCAATCAGTTGTTTCCTTTCTTATTCTAGTTGTTTTAATTTTGTTCATTCAAAAGCTTTAAAATTTCATGTTTTTAATCTTCTGTGCCAACCCTAAGATTCTATCCTCATCCTCATCCTCATCATCCTCCTCCTCCTCCTCCTCATCATCATCATCATCATCATCATCATCATCATCATCATCATCATCATCATTATTGTTTTCACTACCTTGAAGAGTACAAAATGGGCCAAAAAGCTCCCTTCTACACTGGAAGTCCTAGGAAAATGATGGTCACACAGAGGGGAAGGCATAGATGCAAAAGCACTTAGAAAAGTTTGGGGGACTTTGAAAAGACATTGTTGGCAACTGAGTAGGGTTGGAAACCTGAATTTCTAAGACATGTTAAGCCATCTCTGCTTTATAAATGAGGAGGAACTCCAAGAGGAATTACAAATTTCAAAGGTGGCCCAAAATGGAGACACGGGAAGAAACAAAGAGTTGGCTTCTAACAGACAGATGACCTAAGGTGGAAGAATTCCAGGTTGGCATGGCATCTCCCATCAGGGTGACACTGTTCAAAGCTGAGCTGTGATGCTCAGAGCAGTAAGAAATGAAGTTTACTGTCACCAAAGGGAATGCCCATTTTTAACAGTTGCCAAATGAAACAATTCAGACAAACCAAATGGAAAGATATAGACTGGGGATACTTTTTGAAAGCCCAGTCCTTTAGTAAGAGTGAAAAAGGTAATTGCAGTGTGAATGCACATTGAAGAGACATTGGAAGTTTCAGTGGTGTGGTCTACAGAGGACAGCTGCAGAAAAGTACAGTGAGACCCAGAGCCAGAAGTTATGGGGCATCATAGTCAAAGATAAGATTAGGATGAGGCAGGGGGAGGAATGAAGTTCTAATCAGTTTTATAAGCATTGCCAGCCCCAAAGCACTATGGGCTAAAAGAGCCCTCATTCTTTTGTTTCAAATCCAGAATAATTCTGAAACCTGTACTGTGTCAGGCAAAGATCTTCCTTCTTAAGAGTTCAATGGGATGGGGAGAGAGAAATTATCATTATCTTTATCTTTCCCCTAAACTATCCCACTCTACCTTCCCTATTACTGTAGAGGGTATCACTATAACCATAGTCCCTCAGGCTCAAAACATAAGAATCATCCTGGATTCCTCATCATATCTTAACCCCTATAACCAGTCTGTAGCCAAGGATTTTCAATTTCACCTTTGCAACATCTCTTAGATGCCCCCTTCTCCTCTGCACCACTTTGGTTCAAGCCCTCATTACCTCATACCCAAGCAATCAGCAGATGGGTCTGTCTGCCTCAAGTCTGTCTCCACTCCAATTCATCCTCCATTCAGCCTTCAAAGGTATTTTCCTAAAGCACAGATCCGACCATGTCACTACCCTATCCAAAAAATTCCAGTGGCTCTCTGTCCTCTCCAGGATCAAATATAAAACACTTTGTTTGGCATTCAGAGCCCTTCATAACCTATCCCTTTCTTGCCTTTCCAGTCTTCTGACACCTTTCTCCCTGACACATATTCTTCAATCCAGGGATACTGGCTTCCTTGCTATTCCACGAACAAAATACTCCATACTGGCATTTTCTCTGTCTTTCCCCCATTCCTGGAATGCTTTCCCTCCTCAGTTCTGCCTAATGGTAAAACTGGCTTCATTTAAGTCCCAACTAAAATCCCACCTTCTACAAGAAGCTTTCCACAACCCTTCTTAATTCCAGTGCCATCGCTCTGTTGCTCATTTCCTATTTATACCATATAACTTGCTTTGTATATATTTGCTTGCATGTGGTCTCTCCATTAGATTGTAAGCTCTTGAGGACAGAGATTGTCTTTAGTATCTTTTTCTATCCCTGTACTTACCCCAATACCTGGTAGACAGTAGGCACTTTAATAAATGTTTATGCATTGACTGACTGAAATGACTCTGGTATAAAATCAGAAGTTTAAAAAACCCTTTAAAAATGTTCATGATGGGAAGGCGGAGCCAAGATGGCGGAGTAGAAACAGCTCATCCAAGCCTCTCTGCCCCCAGATTCCCCCCAAACTATGTAAAAGGGGACTCTGAACAACTTCTGGAGCCCCAGCACCCACAGAACGACACAGAGAAGCTAACCTCCCGCGGAGGACAGCCCAGCAGCCCTGCAGGAAGGACAAGCGCAGAGGTCTGGGAGCCGGCAGCACGCAACGTGCTCCGCATGAGCTGAGGTTTTAGCCCCAGGGTGGCAGGGCTGGCTGGAGGAACCCCAGAACACCAGCAGCTGTGACGACTCCAGAATTATCAACATAGACATGCCTAGGACAAAGTAAGAGGTTAGTGTCCTATGGACTTTGGGACCTGTATTTGGGGGAATGCGTCAGCTCCCTCCCCTGGGGGCTAGAAGCCGCTGAGGAGACATGCCATTTTGTAGTTTTCAGAGGCAGCTCCGGCTCCCGGCCTGTAATTAATTGCAGGGAGATCCAGCGATCAGTCTTGGGGGGGGTAATCCCTCTTGCTTTAACCTCCCTGGATCTGGATTATGATCTAGGGTGGAAGTCGTGGGTGGGTTTACAGCTTGCCAGAAACGGAAGTTGCCCCCCACACGTTCGGGACGAAAATTCCTCTATCTGGCCTTAAAGCCATAGTGTGGCAACAAGCCCCAAAATCAAGTAATTAAGTGGCAACATGCCAAGGCAAAGGAAACAGAAAAATGCAACCCTAGACTCCTATTTTAGGGGCATAGAGCGGGAAAAGGACTGTGAGGTCAGAAGTCCTGCTCCAAAAGCCCCAGGGTTGCAGGCCATAGAGGACCTTAAAAAGGACTTTAAAAATCAAATAAGAGAAATGGAGGAAAATTTGGAAAGAGAAATGAGAAGGATGCAGGAAAAGTATGAAATGAGGGTCAACAGCCTGACTGAGGAAAACAACACCTTAAAAAATAGACTGACTCAAATGGCAAAGGAGGCCCAAAAGGGCAATGAGGAGCAGAATGCCTTAAAAAGTCGAATTTGCCAGATGGAAAAAGAATCTCAAAAGTTCACTGAGGAGATTCATTCCTTCAGAGTTAGACTGGAGCAAATGGAAGCTAATGACTTTATGAGAAATCAAGATGCTGTTAAGCAGATCCAAACAAATGAAAGATTAGAAGGCAATGTGAAATATCTCATGGGAAAAACCACTGACCTGGAAAATAGATCCAGGAGAGACAATTTAAAAATTATTGGACTACCTGAAAGCCATGATCAAAGAAAGAACCTAGAAATCACCCTTCAAGAAATTCTCAAGGAAAATTGCCCTGATGTTTTAGATCCAGAGGGCAAAATAGAGGTTGAAAGAATCCACAGATCACCTCCTGAAAAAGATCCCAAAAAGAAAACTCCCAGGAATATTATAGCCAGGTTCCAGAATCCCCAGATAAAGGAGAAAATACTACAAGCAGCCAGGAAGAAACAATTTCAATATTGTGGAAACACAATCAGAATAGCCCAGGACCTGGCAGCTTCTACACTGAGGGATAGAAGGGCATGGAATATGATATTCCAGAGGGCAAAAGAACTGGGAATGAACCCAAGGGTCACCTACCCAGCAAAACTGAGTATTTTGTTTCAGGGGAAAATATGGTCATTCGGTGGAATAGAGGACTTTCAAGCATTCTTGAGGAAAAAACCAGAGTTGAATAGAAAATTTGACATCCAGACACAAGAAGTAAGAGATGCCTGAGAAGGTAATCAGGGAAAAGAAATCAAAAGGAACTTATCAAAGTTGAACTATTTACATTCCTATATGGAAAAACAATAACTGTGACTGATGATATCTTTCTCACTATGAAAACAATGGAAGAAGGGTGTGTGGTCATATGAATACATATGTGAATGTGTGTGTATATGGATAGAGGACATAGGTTGAATTTGTTGGGAAGGGAGAATACTCAAGGAATGAAATTATGAGGTGAGAGAGGAAAGTGGCAAGAGGAGATGGGGAAAGACAGGGTAGGGTAAACTATCTCATGTAGAAGAAGCAAGGGGAAGTGGTTGCAAGGGAGGGGGAGAATGGGAAGGGAAAAAAGGCAAATCCACATTCTCATTGAATTTGGTTCAGGGAGAGAATGACATACATACTAAATGGGATATCTCAACCTGCAGCAGAATAGGGGGAAGGGGGATGAGAGGAGGGATGATTGATGGGGGGGGGGCATCCTTGGGGGGAGGGGAGGTTAGAAGTACCCACTATAGAAGAGGGACAGAATCATGTAGGGAATGGAACAGGTGGGGGGGGAGTGGGATGAGTGGGAGGGAATTATAAGCAGCCTTGTACAATATATCTACTATGATAATGTTTTGCATAGCTAGACATGTACAACATATACTGAATTACTTATCTCCCAAGAAGGAATGGGTGACAAGGGAGGAAGGAAATGGATCTGAAATTCGAGGTCGTAACATTAAATGTTTCAAATATATATATAAATACTATTATTAATACTCTTTTGCTTGTAACTGGGAGATAAGATGTGCAGGCATTGGGACACAAAGATTCACCTTCCCCTAATGTAAAAGTCGATGGGGGTATGGGAGAAGGTATGGGAGAGAGCAGATTGGAGCAAGTGATATCTTGTGGGACTGCTATTCTGGGAGGCTGGGTAGGGGAATAATGGGGGGAAAATGATTGTAACTCAAAATCTGGCAGAAATGAATGATGTAAAACAGAAGTTAATAAAGCATTTGTTTAAAAAAATAAAAAATAAAAAAAATGTTCATGATGGGGTGGCTAGGTGGCGCAGTGAGTAAGAGCACTGGCCTCGGAGTTGGGATGACCCAGGATCGAAACCCGCCTCAGAAAATGAGCACCTAGGGGCGGCTAGGTGGCGCAGTGAATAGAGCGCCGGCCCTGGAATCAGAAGGACCTGAGTTCGGAGCCGGCCTCTGACACTTAATCCGCACAAACAAAAACCTAGCCGTGTGACCTTGGGCAAGTTACTTAACCCCAATTGCTCTAAAGGGGCGGCTAGGTGGCGCAGTGAGTAAGAGCGCCGGCCTCGGAGTTTGGATGACCCGAGATCAGATCCGGCCTCAGAAAATGAGCCCCCACGCATAAATAATGACTAGCCGTGTAACCTTGAGCAAGTTACTTAACCCCAATTGCTTTAAAAAAAAATAAATAAATAAAAAAGCCCATGCTTCTTTGAAATGACATCTATCCCATGTGAACCCTATGTAACTCTTACTAATTTTCTTATACCTTAGTTTCTTAGAATAAAATACCCTCTTTAACTTTCAGCCTACTTCAGGGGAAGAAGCACTTTAGATTTTTTTCCATGTCTCAGTAAAGATAGAGTAGATCATTTTGCCACTGGTGACAGTAAGAACAGACCAATTCAAAGCCTGGGTAATTCTGAGAATATGGAATAGGCAGTGAAATTTAAAGTCAGAAGGGAGTTGAAGCAGAATGGGGAACGTGAAATTCCTTCCACTTGAGTCCACAATGCCCCCACCTCCAGGTACCTCTGTCACCCCTACCACTACTCTACAAGGAGCCCTAAATAATCTTTAACCAACTTTTAGGGTTGGCAGTACAAGTTTCTCCCAATCTCACTGAAGAGAAAACAGGCCACCAGAGATTATGTGATTGTCTGTGAACATATGGCCATTAAATACCAGAACCAGGACCCAAACTCAGATCTTCTAAATTAAAAAAATCCTGTTGACTGATTCTAAATGGTAATGTGCTTTACTCAAAGCTATTAACGAGTAGGTCAAAGGATATGAACAGGAAGTTTTTAGATAAAGAAATCAAAACAATTTATAGTCATATAAAAATGCTCTAAATCATTATGGATTAGAGAAATGTAAATTAAAACAACCTCGAGATATCATTTTACGCCTACCATATTGGCTAAAATGATTGAAAGAAAAAGTGACAAATGTTGGAAGAGATATGGAAAAATCGGGACACTGATTCATTGTTGTTGGAATCGTGAAATGATCCAACCATTTTGGAGAGCAGTCTGGAATTATGTCCAAAGAGTTATTAAACTGCTTATACCCTTTGACCTAGCAATACCACTACTAGGTCTATTTCCAAAGACAATTAGTGAAAAAAGGAAAAGAATCTATATGTTCTAAAATATTTATAGCAACTCTCTTTGTGGTGGCAAAGAAATGGAAATTGCAGGGATGCCTTCAATTATGGAAGGCTGAACAAGTTGTGGCATATGATTATGATGGAATATTACTTTACTATAAAAAATGATGAGCTCGATGATCTTAGAAAAACATGGCTAGACTTGCATGAAATAATGAAGAGCAAAATGAATAGAACCAAGAGAATGCTGTATACAGCAACAGCAATATTGTTTTAAGAACAACTTTGAGTGATTAAGTCATTTTGACTATTATAAATACACAAATTAACTACAAAGGACGTATGAAGGAAGACACTATCTGCATCCAGAGAAAGAACTGATAAATAGAAGTATGTAAAGAATTATTTTTACATATATCTATATATTGGTACCTAATGATAACTTTATTATATATTCAAATGGAATAGTGAGTTATACATAATAGATTGGCAGTTTCATGTGAAATCATCTTTTTATTATACTATGTTATGGAAATGTTTGTTTTATTCCATAAATTAAAAACAAAATAAATTATTTTTAAAGATTGTTAATCATTATGTTCTAGAATTTATTTTATATTGATGAAAGGTATTATCCCTTTCAAGATCTATAGAACAGGATAATGTAGTTAAATTTAAGATTGACCAACATAGCAGAATTCTTGATAGAAATGAAATAAGCAAGGCATAAATTCTTTGAATTCTATCTTAAAGCAAAGAATTTAACATAGATTAATTTTGTCTTTTGGTACAGAATGGAAGTGCTCCAGGCATTCAAATATGTAGCACTGGTACCCCTGCCAAGCTGTCATAATTACTGCTCTCTCAAAATACAAGAATCCTGATGGGCTTTCCATCCAATCATAGCTGTAGTCTAAAACCTTGGGATCCATCTGCTAGGCAAAACAGAAGCATAATACTTTCAGCTGAAAATTTTCTTTGATTGACTAGGAGTTTTATCTTCCAGGTCAACATTCATTCAACTACCTCCAAAACAGGATGATTCTATTTTGCAATTTTATACTATTATGTATTAGTTGTATTTGCTTGACATAACTTGTAGCCAACTTGACCTGAGAACACAGGACCATGTCTTTTATTTCTTTTGTACCCTGTACAGCATCAAGAATAGGGCTGAGCACTCAATTTATGATGATTGATTTGTACTAAAATATTTTATGACTTTGGGCCCATTTAATTTGTAACTTCTAACCCATGTTTTTTGAGTGACCTTGACAAGTCAATTCTGTTATTTACTCTTACAGACCAACAAGCTATCTATGGTTTGTTAGCTCCAATAAAGGTTTATGCTTAGGGTGAGAAAAAATTCTAACCAGATTAACTCTAGCTGCAAATGATTTTATGAGTCACCAAATCATAGAATCTTAAGAGTTAGAGGTCATCTAGACCAATTCATACTTGAGACGTGAAACACCTCTGTGACGCTCCTGACTAGTAGTGACCTAGCTTTATCTAAAAATTCCTAAAGATCTTTACTAACTGGGAACTGATGACCCCTCAAGTCATTCCACTCCATTTGCTAACAGATCTAATTGTTAGAGACTATTTCATTAAATTAAGCTAAATCTGCTTCCCTTGAACTTCCAAACCTTTATTCTAGTTCTGCCCTCTAGGGGTAAGAGTAAGTTTAATCTATTTCTACATTATTAAACTAAATATTTGAAGACTTTCATAATGTTTATCTTTTCTTTTCTTGGCTATATTCTTCTCAAGCAATCCTTGTATGTTATCAATCCCATAATGATCCTGATTCTAAAAAGGCCAAAGACTCATCATGTGCCATACCCTCATGACATCAAAGACATACACCAAATTTGTCTTAATATCCCCATAATCACTGGGTGAAGGAAGAGTATAGATACTATCACTATCTCCACCCCACTCTCCCTAACAACGTGGTATAGTGGAAAGATAACTGGACTTATAGCCAGATAACCTGTATTCTAGCCCTGGCTTTGCCACTTACTAGATATATAAGTTTGGGCAGATCACTCTTGGGGCCATTTCCTTATTTATAAAAATGGACCCCCTCTGCTTTTTCTCTCAGCAGTAGACCTCAATTTGTACTTTATTGACAAAGCAGAGACTATTCATTGTGATCTTTCTCTTCTCCCACCAAATGTCCTCATCCTCAAAAAATCTTTACTTTTTCTGTCACCCCCTCCTGACCCTTATGAATGGGTATAACCCAATGGTTCTACATTGTAACCAAACTGGTCAATTAGTCAAATGAATGCCAAAGAATCTGGCATTGCCTCCAACCTAGAATTCACTCCTTTTTCACCTCTCTGCCTTTTAGAATTCTTAAGTTTCATTTGAGGTTCAGCTTAGGAACCAGTTCCTGAAAAGGATTTTCCTGATTTCGACTCCCCACCAGTTAGTTTTCTCTCATTCTTTCCCTCTTCTTCTCCTTTCTTTTTCTTTCCTCTCCTCTCTTTTTTTCTCCTCCTCTTCCTCTTCCTCTGTTTCTATCTCTCTTTCCCCCTCCCCCTCATTCTGAGAGACTCAGATAAAAGCTTACTGCATTAATTGCTCTACCTAACAGGAGAAAGTAACCAGTAACCTCCCAGAGGGTTACAGGCTATTTTTTTTGGCTTCTGAATGCCTAGAGCTTTTTGCATATGTGCTTTGTGCATAGTAGGTGCTTATTAAATGTTGTTGAGTATATGAGTGAATTCCCTCTCAGCCCTAATTATCAGAATATGGGATAATCAATATTTTATAAATAATAAAAATATAAATTTAAGATAATATTTTCAATTTTTCCTTCACTAAATTTTTACTGGAAATGTCAAAAATGGCTAGTAGGTGAATGCTGAAGCAAACAAAGGATAGAAGTTTTGTTAAAAAGATGAAATTATTACTTTCAATTACATGAAAGTGAAAGTTTTTATATAAACAAAATGAACTCAAACAGGAGAAGGAAGGAAGCAGTTGATTATGAAAATATCTTTGGATCAAATATCTCTGATCAGGTCTGATATCCAACATATATAGAGAACTTATGAATATATAACACAAAAATATATAACATTCTCTACTCAGTAAATGGTAAATCATATGAACAAAGCATTTTTAAAAGAAGGGGGGAAGCCTATTAACAACCATGTGTAATATTGCTCCAAATCACTAATAGTAAGAGAAATGAAAATCAAAACAACTTGAAGTTTCATCTCCCACCTAACTAATTGGTAAAAATGACTAAAGATAAGAACATTCAGTGTTTGGGCAAAGATGAAACATTTAAAAATAACAAAGGAAGTCAAGAATGAAATTTAGAAGGAGACAAGCAGGATAGCTTTATTACTACCATGGTAAATTTGTAAAAACTAAATGAAAGAAGTTTAAGGTCTCCTATGTGATCAATTTTTAAAATGAAGGTGCTACACTAGAAATAAAATGACACATTAATATACCAGTGCTGAACTGAAAAGTGATCTAGCCCTTCTAGGCAGTCATTTGGAATCATAAGAATAAGGTGACTAAAATGTCTACACAAGAGATCCCAGGCATAATGCTGCTAGAGATGAAAAATAAAGAGTTCTAGGAGTACTTTTTGTAGCAACAAAGAATTGGGATAATACAAAGTTAATGCCCATCAACTGAAGCCTAGCTAAACAAGTTGTGGTACACGAACATAAAAGTGTTTTTGTTCTTTAAGAAACAATGAGTATGAAGAATACAGAGAAGCTTGAGACAACTCATGAACTGATTCAAAGAGAAGCAGAGCCAGGGGAATGAAACTTTGTGGCAATATACGGGGAAAGAACAACAACTGAAAACTGAATGTGAAATCATCATGGTTGACCCTAAAGAATTCATGCCTTGGAGTTACATGAAAATGTACCTCTTTCCCTTATTTGAAAAGAATTAAGGGGATTATGCATGTAGGATACTGCTGAACTGATTTTTCCCCCTTCATTATAATAGAGATGACTTTTGGGAGGGAGAAGGTAAGGAAAATATTGGAAAATGTAAAAGTGATATAAATATAGAAAAAATAATATTTTCAAAAGCAATGGAAATAACAATTAAATGAAAAAAACAAACAAACAAGAATAGTCAAAACGACTACCTTGAATTTTAGTTCCACCAATTTCTCATCCATGTTCTGGAGCTACATTCCACAATGAAATGGCTAAAATCCAGGTAATTGCAGAAAAGCAATGATACCAAATTAATTCACAAGATAATGTACCCTGAAGACTGTGTTATCTCCATTTTTAAAAAGAAAATTTAGAGCTAAGACAAAGGGGCAAACAATTACCCCAGATCATTCTGTTGATAAGCAACAGAATGGGGAAGAAAGTTATTCAATTAGGCCATTTGAAATCTTGGATTAGATTTCCTTTTTTATCACAAACAATGGGAGAAAAAGAAAAAGTAAGGGAAAAGAAAACCTGAAAATTTAATAATGTTCCTTTTTTATACCTCAAATTAATTACCTCAGAAAATTACTAAGTAATAGAAGGGAACATAATGTTCAGGCTTGTTGTTTACTTTAATCTCAGTCAACAGCAAACTGCAACAAATGAATTGTAAGAAAATTCATCAACCGTTGGCATAACCACTGCTCAGAAAATGGAAGAAACTCAATTGTCAAATAGATTGAGAGGATAAAATTTTTATAGATAAATATGTACAGATAAATTTTGAGGTCCACTAAAACAATATATTACATTTTTAGTGTTGATTTTTTTGAATTCTTGGATTATGGATCTGCAGCATGAATTAATGTATGTAATTTGTGGTGTCTAGGGCTTCTGTCCCCCACTAAGCATGTTAGCTTAGCACAGGGTATTTCAGGCTCCCAGAAAAGTCTACTGTCTGAGGCCTTGATCAATTTAATCCTTAGAGGTTTATGCTTAGTGCCCCTTTAAGAAATTAAAGGAAATCTCCAGGGTTTTCCAGTGTCACTCACCGCTATCCTCACCTAACCCAGCATCACAAAGCTTCTTCCACAAACACAGGATGCCACTATAATTCAAAGCAAGACACAAAGATTTCCTTCCAACAGCCAAGTTTGCTGTTTCCTTCCTAACCCCCAGCCTTGGCAGAAGCTCAGTGGCTGGCCTGGCCTTCCTGCTTCTGCCAGATGCTAAGTAATCATGCATGGAAAAGAAAACAACATTGAAGGTGTCAACTGAAATGCAGTCAGAGCTGGATACTACCTTGGGCAAACTCTATCCCTAAAGAAAGAACACGGGGAAACTTTAACGTTATTCCAAAAAATTACAAAGCACTTTTACATTTTACAAGTCTCAGGATGACTTTTCAGATATATTCCTCTCAATAGCTCTTTGAGAAAAGTGAATGTGAGTTTTCGCTTCAGTCTACAAGTCTGTGAAAATAAGGGGAGGTAAATGACTTTGCCGAAGCTGGGTAGGTTAGAGGTGAAGTTGCATATAGAATGCATAGAGTTGAAACAGATTATTATTCAAAACCCTAATCCCATTTGATACAATGTCTGGAAACACTTTTAAAAGGTTACTTCCATTCCTACATGCCTATAAAAATGATATTTTCCAACTCTGAGGTACCAAATCTCACTGGTCAGATCAGCTAAAATAACAAAACAGGAAAACAATAAATGCTGGAGAGGATGTGGAAAAATTGGAACACTAATGCATTGTTGCTGGAGTTGTGAACTGATTCAACCATTCTGGAGAGCAATCTGGAACTACGCCCAAAGGGCTATAAAGAAAAGTGCATACCATTTGACCCAGCAATAGCACTTCTAGGACTGGATCCCAAAGAGATCATAGAAGAGGGAAAAGGACCCATATGTACAAAAACATTTATAGCAGCTCTTTTTGTGGTGGTGAAGAATTGGAAAGGGGAAGCCCATCAATTGGGGAATGGCTAACCAAGTTGTGTTATATGAATGTAATGGAATACTATTGTGCTATAGGAAATGAGGAGCAGACGGACTTCATAATAACCTGGAAAGACTTATATAAACTGATGCTGAATGAGAAGAGCAGAACCAGAACTTTGTACACAATTACAGATATATTGTATGTGTAACAATTAACTTTGATGGATTGAGCTTCTTTCAGCAATGCAAGGTTATAAGACAACTCCAAAAGACTCATGATGGAAAGGGATATCCACATTCAGAGAAAGAACTACAGAGTCTGGGGGTGGCTAGGTTGCCAATGAATAGAATGCCAGCTCTGGAGTCAGGAGGACCTGAGTTCAAATTTGGCCTCAGACATAACACTTACTAGCTTTGTGACCTTGGGCAAGTCACTTGACCCCAATTGCCCTGCCCTCCCCCCTCCAAAAACAATTTTACAGAGTCTGAATGCAGATTGAAGCAAACTACTTGCTCTCTCTCTTTTTTAAAATGTTGTTTTGTTTCTTCTTTCTCATTGTTCATTCCATTGATTATAATCCTTCTTTGCAACTTGACTAATGTTTAATGTGAGATTAGATCCTATATTTGATTGTATGCTACCATGGGGGGAGGGGTAAGGAAAGGAAGGGGGAGAAAATTTGAAACTCAAGGGATTTTGGAAATGAATGTTATAAACTAAAAGTAAATAAATAAATTGAAAAAAATGTTGTTCTGAAATATATCAATGAACCCAACAAATACCAGAGGTGTCAAATGACTCAAAAACTTAAAAACATTTTTATAATTTTACTATAATTTCTTCTACCTATGCCAGTGTAAATTAAATAGAAATAATTATAAATTGCTAACATTTATATAGTCCCTACTATGTACAAGGTTCTGTGCTAAGGACTTTACAAATATTACCTCATTTGATCCTGACAACAACTCTAAAAGGAAGATGCTATTATTACCCTAATTTTACAGATGAGGAAGCTGAGGCAGACAGAGGTTGTGACACACTCAAGGTTACACAGCTAGTAAGTATCTGAGGCTAGATTTAAACTCAAGTCTTTCAGGCCCAATGTTTTAGCCACTAAATTATTATAATCGTAAGCAGATATTATAATTTTACTCTGAAATTAAAATTTCATCCTACTAGCTCTAGTACATGCAAGTTCACTATCCATTGATGCAGCTTGGACCACAAAGTCAAGACACTGACTACACAGAGATTAAAAAGTGACAAAATCCCTGCATCTAAAAGCTTGTGTCCTATTATGCTCTTAATTTTGCCCTGGAATCCTTTGCCTACTCCAGCTTTCAAATCACACCCATCTTACCTATATTTAATCCTGGCTCACCTTCCCAGTCCACTTTTTCAACACCTTAGCTCTAAGATAGATAGAAAAGGCTACGACATTGCTCCTGGGGTATATGAACGAATTCATTCTGGGTAGTCTAAGCTGGCTCTTTCCTGATGCTCAGCAAGTCTTTTATTCAGCTCTTATCAGTCCTTTATTACATTGCACAGGATAGATGTTCAGAACTTTTCCATTCTCCTTAAGCCCTTAACACTTATCTCTCTTGCTTTTATGCTGATGGTCTCATCTATTTTACTAAGAAAATTGGGTCTAATCGAGGTGAACTCCTTCAACTCTCTCTCACTGTGGCTTCAAACCCCTCAATATCTTAACTCTATGGTACTCCTTCTCTCTTATCTCAGAAGAGGCAGCCTACCTGTCCAAGGCTAACCTCTCCATCTACCTCTTCTGGGGCCTTTCATTCCCTCCCTCTGGCAACTTCAAATTTCTCTTTCTACTCTCTTTTTCCCCCCTGCACAATGTGTTGTATATAACACAGACACATCTATAACAGATACATATAGATATATTTATATATCTATAAAATAGATACTGGGTACAAAGATGCTGGTAGTAATAAATTATTGACAATCTTGTAACCCCTTGGCAACAACAATAACAACAACAACAACAACAAAAACCAAATAAACCAAAAAACTCCCAAAGCTTTCCTTAACCACTTCCACGTCTTTTGGTTTCCATGAGACACATCCTTGACCTTTGTGAGTATTTACCCTCATCTCTCTTACCACTCCATTTATAGCTGTTCATTGTTCAGTCATTTTTTTTAGTTGTGCCTGATTCTTTGTGACACCATTTTGGTGTTTCCTTGGCAAAGACGCTGGAGTGGCAGCTCGTTTACAGGTGAGGAAACTAAGGCAAACAGGGCTAAGTGACTTGCCCAGGGTCACAGAGCTACTGTCTGAGGCTGGATTTGAATCAGGAAAATGAATCTTCCTAACTCCAGGCCCAACACTCTATCTACTGCGCTATCCAGCTGCCTTTATTTCCAGCTAGTCTCTCTTTTTCCTTTGTCCCCTTAAAGTGGTATTTTCTCAAAGTTCTGTCATCAGCTCTTCTGCTGGTTGCTCATCCAGATCGCCACCCTCCCCACCCCACCTCCATCTTTGGTAAAAATCTGAAAGTTTACCCAAGAGCTAAATGCTAAGTGTCCAAAGGAGCTACTCACTTCTGGTTGTGGGGTAGGTAGGACCCAAGAAGCCTTCACAAAGGAGGGAGCATTTGAGCTGGGGTTTAAAAAATAGGAGGAGGCTTTCAACTGGTAAAGATTCAGACTGATTGGGATGCAGTGGGGAAGGATTTTATAGTAAATAGCACTTTCCAAGAATAAAAAATGACACTAACAAAAGCAGGAAAGTAAAAGAACTCTTCATGGAATGGCAAATAGTCTCATGTGCCTGGAGGTTAGAGCACATGATGGAAAATAATGTGGAATAAGTCTGAATATGTAGGCTGGAATTGGAATGGAGGAGGTCTAGAATGCCAGGTATTCACTTTATACTGCAGGTAATGGAAGTCCACTGAAAGTTTTTGGGCAGGGAAGTGGTGGGGTTGGAGTGGTACATTAGGAAGACTAAAGAGAATGGGGGCAGTAAAACTGTCTGAAGTAGAGATAGATCAAAGGTTGTAACACTAATTGGAATACTATTTACATGTCCAAGGTGAAAGGCCTGAGGTAGGATAGGTAGGGCATCTTGGTGGCAGAGTGGATAGAGTGCTGGGCCTGGAGTCAGGAAGACTCATCATCATGAGTTCCAATTTGGCCTTAGACACTGACTAGCTCTGTGACCCCGGACAAGTCATTTAACTCTTGCTTGCCTCTGTTCCTCACCTGCAAAATGAATTGGAAAGGAAATAGTGAACTACTCCAGTATCTTTGCCTAGAAAACCCCAAATGGGGTCACGAAGAGTCAGACATGACTGAAAGAACTGAACAACAACAGGGTGACTGATGGTAAAAGGAATGAAAAGGAGAGGCAAGGTACAAGAGGTATTTTAAAGAAATAATTGACTAGATATTTTAAAGATATAGTTGGTTAGATATTGACAGAGAGAAAAGAGAAGTCAAAGATAATTCTAAGGTACTGACCTTGAGTGACTGAGAGATTAGTGTCACCATTAGCAGAAATAAAGAGGTCAGGAGGAAAGGCAGTATTTGGGGAAAAGCTCAGTTTTGAGCACATTAAGTTTGAGGAGTTGGCAGGACATCTGGAAACCAGTTGGAAATTCATTTATGGAATTCAGGGGAAAATAGGGACTAGAGACTGACATAAATGTCATCTACATAGAGATGACTGATGACGCAAAGGTTAGGAAGGAAATAAGCATTTATTAGCCTCCTATGTGCCAGACAATGTGTTAATAATAAACACTTTAGAAACACTAACTCATTTTATCCTTGCAACAAGCCAAGGTGGCAACTACTGTTATTATCTTCAACTTCTGAGGAAGACAGAAGTTAGGTGACTTGGCCATGGTCACTCAGTAACTGAGACTGGTTGTGAAGTCAGGTATTCCTGACTTCAGACCCAGTATTGTATCCACCACGCCACCTAGCTGCCTCTATGGGAAAAGCTGCCTAATGCCTTCTACTAGTAGGACCTTAAAATACTGAGTTCAAATGTGGAGGAGACTCTAATCCTGTTTCAATCCCTTGTGATATAATAAGAACTGAAAAACAGTATAGACAAATGATGTATTTGTTCTCACTCCACGAGTAGGAGGTGTTTTTTCATGGCATACAATAAATACAATGTAAGCACTCTGAAATCCATCTCATCTGGGGAAAATGACACAGTTGAGGCTAGGAGGTGGTGTCAGACTATACTTCTAAAATACAATGGGGCTTTGTTTGAGAACGTCTGAGAAGGCAGTTTATTACTGAAAGAGATGAACCTTTGCCAACAACTCAAGTTTTGCTTCTTTGGCAAGGACTCATACAAACTTCACTGGGACAAAGGATGGAAATGAATAACAGCTGAGATTTGCAAATTCCACTGACCTGGACAGAGTCTGATGTAGTAATTGGGACCTTTTCCTGAAAGGAACTGATAGCCAGTGGGCCAAGGACATTAGTAGGGAGCAAGAACACTGGGCTTTTGTCACTTTTAAGGGAGAATCTGCACTTCTGGTGGCACAGATAAACTTCGGGCAAGGCTCTGGATAGACCTTCCACAAAGAAACACCAGATTTAAAGTTAAGTATTAAGAAAATATGATGAATTGCATCAATTCATTTCACTAAAGAGGGAGTCCAATGCACTGAAACTTGCCAGTAAAGTATGGTTTTGAAGGTCATAATCAAAGTAGGTCTGTGGCACTCACTGCTCTACATTTCCTTACTGCCAGCAATTCAAAAACATTTCCCAACTGTGAATGAAATTATTTAGTTTGTGTTTTGTGGCCCACCTGACTAGTATTTACTCTTCCTTTCTCCTACCTCTAAACCTTCTTTCTCCCTTTTGCTGACCAGTTGATCAGAAAGTATAACAACCTAAATATTGAGATAAATGGAAAATATCATGAGACTGATCTTTTTGGCCACTCTCATGACAATGAAACCTCTGCTCTGAAGACTTCTGAACTTTCCTAATCTGGAAATTTCCCCCTTGACTGATCTAATACCAAGATCTTACACACAGTATTTTCCTTTTTTCCATATTAGTCATATTGTGAAAGAAAACACAAAAAACAATAAAAATTAAAAATGTTAAAAAAAAGCATTTGATCTGCATTCAGACTTCATCAGTTCTTTCTCTAGAGGTGGGTAGGAGTTTTCATTAAAAATCTATCAGAATTGTCTTGGATCACTGTATTACTCGTAACAGCTAAGTCATTCACAGTTAACTATTTTTACAATACTGCTGTTACTGTGTATAATGATCTGGTTCTGTTCACTTCACTTTGTATCAGTTCATTTATGTCTTTCCAGGTTTTTCTGAAACAAATGTGCTCATCATTTCTTATAGTACAATAGTATTCTATCACAATCATATACCACAACTTGTTCAGCCATTACCCAGTTAATGGTCATTCCTTCAATTTCTAATTCTCATGCATAATATTTTCATTGCAACCCATTCATACTGTTGCATTCTGAGAAATTCTTGTCCGAAATTTCTATGGTGGGTCTCCCAAACTCCTTGGGGTCCTTCATCTGTTAATATGTACAAATTCAGATGATTCATTTGCTATCTTTCAATTTCATTAAATGACCAGCCTAATTCCTTTTTAAGTAACATGGTTGGTAATATATTGTATGCTACTTCTTTCATGCCAAGTCAATTTTGGCCACCTAGGTTCAAAGTCTAGGACTTTTTATTCTCTCATACCCCTCCCTTCTTTCATAGCTGCCTAGATCTATATCTGGCTACTGGACAGAGATGGCTCTGGAGGAGAGAGTGAGGCTGGTGACTTGGCACAGCCCTCCCTCCCTCCAATCCAATTCAATTGCAAGTCATGGTATCAGCTCCTTGATGCCATGCTCTTCTCTGAGGATAAAAGACAAACCCAAAGCTCTTTCATATACAGTAGGATACAAAGGTTTGCCAACTCTACCTCCACAAAATCCCTTACATTTATCCCCTTCTCTCCATTTATGCTGCTACCACCCTAATTCAGACACTAATCTCCTTTTGCCTAGACTACTGCAGCAGTCCAGATGTCTCTGTGAATTCAGCCTCTCCCTCCATTCCATTTTCCACAGAGCTACTGAATTGATATTCCTAAAAGCATGGGGCTAACCATATCACTCCCCTAACTTCAGCGGCTGTTATTGCCTCTAGAATAAAATCCAAACTCTACTGGCACTTGAAGTCCTTCATAATTTAGCTCCAACCAGTCCTTTCAGGCTGACTGTATATTACTCCCTTTCCCTAGCATATTCTCTACATTACAGCCACATAGGTCTACCAATGTTGACCTCTTCCCAATGTTCTAAGAAATGATGAACATGATGAAAAAAAAGCATGGTAAAATTTATATGAACTGATAAAGTGAAGTAAGCAGAACCAGAAAAACAACATGCACAATGACAAAAGTAATGTAAATGGAGATAATAAAAATTTTAAAAGAATGTAATGAAATTTACATGACTGTTTAGCCCAAATGTAGAAAGCTGAGAATGCACAAGAGATGAAGGACTATAGGTAGGGAACAACTCACAAACTATCACACGTGTCTGATGTGCTGGTTAGTCTTGCTCAATGATTTTTTCTCTTTTTTTATTCTTTGTTATAAGGGAGGGTTCTCTGGAGGGATTAGAGGGGAGAGAGAGATTTGAAAATAAAGGTGACGTAAAATAAGAAGACAGCAAGAAAAATGCTGATTGAATTGAATGATCAACACTCTGCAGCATTCTCCCAACCATGTCTCTCTTCACTGTCCTTTGGGTCTCTTAAACTTTACTCAGGTCCTTACAGAATCACACACTCTCTCTCATCAGGATCAAAAAATACTGTATTGGGGCAGCGAGGGTGGTGCAGTGAATAGAGAACCTGCCCTGGAGTCAGGAGGACCCCAAACCTGACCTCAGACACTTACTACCCATGTGGCCTTAGGCAAGTCATCTAACCCCAATTGCCCTGCCCTCCCCCCTCCAATTTTTTTTAAATACTATATTTACTCTGTGAGCTTTACTTACTAAAACTTTGGGCTCCTGATTTTAATGGAACTAAAAAGAAAATGGCCCTGCTTCTTTAATAAAATTCCATTCTGTAGGTAGGAGAGGACTCCTCGCTCTCCTTAAAACTATTTTTGTCCTGTGACTTTCAGTCTATCCACACATTCTTGTTCTCATATTCTACTCTCCCTCTCCACATTGTAGAATGTAAGATCACTTGATTTCATGAACTCTACATCTCAGTCAAGCTGGTCTATTAGCTGTATACTGTATTCAATGTTTCATATCCCATCTCTGTGCTTTTGCAGTTTGTTCCCCATGACTATAATGAATGCCCTCTGATATATCGCCCTTCCCAATGCCTTGCACAGTACTCTCCACATAGGAAATGTTTACTGGTTACTTTTCCCCCTCCCACACTGATATTTTTGGCATGGTAAACTAGGCCATCTTCTGTCTTAATTCTTACGCAGCCCTTAGTCATTAAATGGGCATTGCTTCAGACAAACTGAGACCTGGGAAAGACAGACCAAGGTCACCCAGTGCATCCTGGGCCATTGCCAGTTGTCTTGACTTCTGTTTTATGACTCTGGAGGAGAGAGTGAGGCTAATGAATTTGTGCAGCTCTGCCTCACTTAAGAAAAATTCACTTGCAAGTCAAGACATCACCCTCATGATGCCACGGATTCTCTTCAAGAATGATGATCAACAACAAGAACGCCCTCCTCACTCCTGCATCTTAGACTCTATAGTTTCCTTCAAGGCAGAAAATTGTAAAAGCCTTGGACAAAAAAATAAAGGTAAAAGGGGCACCGACTTTTCCTCATTACGACCTACTGAAGGCAAGGTATTGCAAAGAGAATAGTTGGTTTGTGAAGTACACAAGCACCTGAGAAGGTAGTTCCTGGGAATGGGATTTGGATTTCTGGACCATGGCATTGAATACTGGGAGATACATTCCTGGCCAGAGCATACATACATATAAATGGCTGCTAAGAATATATCTGCTAGGTGTCTTGACAATCTAATCAAAAGGGCTTTAAACTAAAAGGGGTGAGGGAAAGAAGAAAACTGCCAACATTTCTCCAAGCTAGATACCATAAGGAATAGCTAAAATGAAGGAAGAATAAAATTTGGTACAGGCAAGATTTTAATATCAAGACTACAGACTATGGACCCAGAGGATGTACATTCAAATCCTATCTCTAATGATTACTCTCTTTAGGACTTTGGGGAAGTGACTTTATGTATGTGCATCTCAGTTTCCTCATCTATAAAATGGAAAGCTAGACTAGATAGCTCTAGATAGGTTCCTTTCAACTATAAGTTTATTATTTTACGATTCTAGGAGAAATCCACAGGAGACAGAAGTCTAAGAAAGGAGTTTGTGGTAAAGTCTACCACCTCAAATGTCTACATACTGGGATGGATAACTTATCAGTGTCCAAAGTGATCTAGAAAGGTTAGTATCGGGCTGAATGTAAGATAAGTATCAATATGTACAAATTTAATGGCAGGACTTTGGAAACAACATATAAGTTACCACAAAAATTTGAATTGTGATATAAATGTGTGTAGAGAAAGAGAGAAGATCAAAAAGGTTATATTTTAACTGCCATCTGTGAGGATGCAAAAAGACAAACAAAACACCCTGCTCCTGTTGATTTGTTTTCTTTTTTTGAACTCAAACTACTGCAATTCATCTCTTAGGCAGAAATTTTTGTTGTTGTTGCTGAGTTTTGCTCAACTCGTTGTGACCCCATTTAGGATTTTCTTGGCAGAGATACTGGAGTGGTTTGCCATTTTCTTTTGCAGTTCATTTTTACAGATGAGGCTTGCCTAAGTTCACACAGCTAGTAAATGTCTGAGGCTAGATTGAAGAGGAATCTTCCTAACTCCAGGCGCAGCACTCTATCCATTACTATCATCTAGCTGCCCAACTGACTCATCTCAGACAGAAATACAATGTCCCAATAGTCTTAGTGTAATATTTAAGCTTCCATACTCTATTAAAATTACCTTGTGGCAATGACTGCCATCTAGTGACCAAACTTGAATTAACTACTAGGAAAAGCACAGCAATTAAATTTAAGGTCTGAAACTCTGAAGACAGTGTCTGTCATTTACATAATTCACAAATGCTTATATTGTGACACAATGGATAATCTGGAGTGCTTCCAGGAAATCTACGCATTCATGGAGCTCTGAATCTTTCCTAAAAGAGTTAATTCCTTTCCTAATATTTTGCCCATTTTTCTATAGTATCACCTGGAGTTTCAGAAGCAGTCTTTCTATATAAGTCTAGGGTGAGATGTTTCCCAGAAGTCAGAAACAGCAATTTTAAAAACAGATTTGCTTCATCAGTTAGAAAAATATCAAACAAAGGAATATTTATTATCTAGGTTTAAATACTGTCAGCTGAATAAAGCCTATTCCGGTTGCTAGAGTTAGGAGACTTGGCTTAATTTTCCTGCTTTCTACTTGCTAACTATGTGACATTAGGCATTAGACATTTCACTTCTTGGCAAATAAAATTAGTTTCCTTATTGGTAATATGGGGACAACAATTTGTGTGCTGTGCCACCTTACAGAGCTACTGTTTCCTCATTTGTAAAATGTGATAACAGGAGCACCTGCCTCCCAGGATTGCTGGGAGGATAAAATGAGATAATATTTGTAAAGCACTCTGAAGATGTTAAAGGGTTGTAGAAATGCAACTGTAGAAGGGAGAGCAAATGGGAGGAGAGGGTTTTCAGAAGCAAACACTTTTGAGGAGGGACAGGGTCCAAGGAGAGAATAGAATAAATGTGGGGTGGGATAGGATGGAGGGAAATATAGTTAGTCTTTCACAACATGACTATCATGAAAGTGTCTTGCTTGACTACACATGTATAACCTATATAGAATTGATTGCCTTCTCAATATGGGTGGGTGGGGAGGGAGTAAGGGAGAGAACATTGTTAAAAATTGTTTTTACATGCAACTGGAAAATAAGATATACAGGCATTGGGTGTAGAAATCTATCTTTCCTACAGGAAAATAGAACGGAAAGAGATAAGAGAAGGGGGTGGGGTGATAGAAGGGAGGGCAGATTGAGGAAAGGGGTAATCAGAATGCAGTCTTGGGGTGGGGAAGGGGAGAGATGGGGAGAAAATTTGGAACTCAAAATCTTGTGTAAGGGAATATTGAAAACTAAAAATAAAGTAATTAGTAAAAAGAAGAAAAAAATTGCTATCATTATTAGCCATTATTATTATTGAGAAGAAAATACTTCGTAAACTTTACAACAGCTGAAATTTTATAGTATGTAAAGATGCATATAAAAAAAGATGCATAAGCTACTTTACACACATTTTTTTTTCACATAACCCTCACAACCACCTTGTAAATCACGGGCTATAGGCAGAGGTACACTGTAATATGTTTCCCTAAAAGATGGCTGAAGAACATGCTTTTAAGTTTAACTTGCATCAACCTTTTTAAAAGTCTACCCAATCATCAAAACAATAAATCAAGCCCTGATTTGTAGCATTTGACACACTGTAAACATTCACACTCTATAGCCTTGACTATAGGCTTTTTCATCCCTATTTTCTGGAATAAACTGAGGCAGCTGATATTAAGTAACTTGTCCCATGGTCAAACAGCTAGTAAGATTCAAAAGACAGAATCAAATCTAGGATTTTTTTGGCTCCCAAAGAAGGTAGGAATGGGTCTGCTAGTTGTACAGACCTCATTGTTGTATGCCTTTGAAACCTGGGACCATAAACCAGCTCCATGCCAGGAAATTGAATCTCTTCCATTTGAATTGTCTTAGGAAGATTCTGAAGATCACCTGGCAGGATAAGATAGCAGACACTGGGGTCCTTACTTGAACTAAATTGCCAAGCATTCAAACACTGCTTCAGAGAGCACAACTCTGATGGACTGGCCACACTGTCTGAATGCAAAACCTACGCTTGCCAAAAAGACTGTTTTATGGAGAACTCATAGAGGGCAAGTGCTCATATGGCAGTCAGAAGAAGCAATACACCAACACTCTCAAGGTCTCTCTCAAGAACTCTGGAACTGATGGTGTGGCGTGGGAGACACTGGTACAGGACTGCCCAGCATGGCATGCCCACACAGAAGAAGGTGCTGTGCTGTATGAACAAAGAACTGAAACAGCTCAAAGGAAGTGCAGGACGTGCAAATTTGGAGAATCCATTCTGAGCTCATATTGATCTGATGAGCCAGTCAGACACGATGAAACTTGACTTTAGCAAAGTGATGTCATTTTGGTCCTCTATGAGAATGAAGGACGACAACCAACCAAGCAGCCCAAAACACATTACTGTGTTACTGTGGTCCAGTCTTCAAGACAGAGCGGGATTAAAGAGAATTCTAATAACATATTCTGTTATATTTTCTATATCCAGTTACATTTAATTTCCGGAGTAAAAGGCTGTCAACCTAATCCAAACACCAAATCATACTTACAGGGGTCTGGAAGCAGCAGAATAACTGGGTAAGGAAGGGGTGATTTCGGGCCAGGGCCAGGATCCTTTTCTCCGTCATCGTGCACTCTACATCATCATCCTGGAGGATGACATCCTTCTTCAACACTTTCACAGCATAGAGATTGCCAGTCTCTTTGATTCTGGCAAGCATCACCTATTGCATGACAAAAATCAGGAATGTTAGGGAACACATCCTGTGGATATACCTGGGGAGGAAAAGGGAGTCACAGTGCTGGATTTCGACTTGGATTTGGGTTTGAATCTTGGCTCTGCCACTTTTTACCTGGGTGCCATGAAGCCAGACACTTAGCCCACTCTGGACCTCAGTTTCCCAATCTATAAAATGAGGGGGTTATAACGATGAATTCTAAGGTCCCTCTGAGCTCTAAATCTATGGTTCTATGATCATACAAACACTGTTTAACAAAATGAAGTCATTTATTAATTTGAGACAAACTAACCTTCCCAAAACTGCCCTTTCCCAACATCCGGATGAACTCAAAATCTTCAATTCCGAGTCGGTTAGATGAGGATCCGCCAACACCGTTGCCATCTTTCATGCTTTCCTTGCCTTGTCGCTTCAGGGGCGACCTGGAAATCAGCTTCTGCAGGAGAAAGGAGTGAACTGGTTACTCAGAAATCTTGGAGGAAATTGATGATATTTTGGCCTCAGAAGGGGTAACAGTCCCGGACAGCTTGTCTGTAACTGGCGAGATCTCTTCTCGTGGGGGCATCGTCGCCATCCAGATGAAATACTCAGGAAAGGATGGCTTCAGTTTGATATGGGGCCATATTCCCCACACACAGCTCCATCAACACTAGCTGCTGATCTGTGGTGCTTTACCATCATTTCTGGTGGAATCCTCTCTAAGTTCGCACATCTGGCTTTTAGTTTGTACTAAAGTTAAGTGTAAAGAAGGGAACAGCATGCTGTGGAAGGCATCAGAAGACCTGAATTCTTGGCCAATTCTGTTACTGACTAGCTGTGTAAACTTAGCAAGTCACCTCCACTTTCCTGACCTCAGTCTCCTCTGCTACTTGACTTCCTGAAGGCAGCGATTTTGAACTATCGAAATTTTGTTTATTCTCCAAGGCACTACAGAGTTTACAGTACCTTGAACAGTAGAAGCATTTAATAATATTTATGATTTAAGAAGTATCAAAGAACTGGAAATGAAGTAGATGCCTAGTGAATGGGAGTGCCTAACAAGCTGTGATTCATGAATGTAATGGGGATGCTACTGTGCCATAAAAATGATGACTACAGAAAAGCATGGGAAGTCATATAAACCAATATAAAATTACATAAACAAAACTAAAACCTCAGTAACAAAAAAATCAAAACTAAGCTGCGAATGACCAAGCATGTCCCCATAGAAGAGAAATGAGAAGCCACCTCTTCCATCTTTGAAGTTCTGGGGGCCTAGTGTTCATTTTAAATTCGATTTCAATCATTCAATTTAAAGATTTTTGTTAAAAAGGATTACTACTGGGGTGGGGGAGTAGGAGACAAGAGGTTACATTAGGAAATGTAGATGATGTAAAGACAAAAGCTACGAATAACAAATTGTTCTTTTTTTTTAAAGAATCATTTGATGAATGAATAAATACTGAAATGAAATCCCTATCCTTCAAAGTGTTCTAGCATAGGCTAGATGTCAAAGTTGTTGTGGAAGGGATTTCTGTACTGGCTAGGATGTTGGACTCGATGATATCTGAGATCATTTTCAGATCTAAGTTTCTATGATTTCTTGGAAACTCTGTATAGCAGTACCTTGACATCAGACCTTGTATTCCAGTCATTAGATTTCAAGAGTGCCACCTGCTGGCCATTTCCGAGAGGAGCAGCCTTCACACTTGCCCTGAGAATTTCAAGACCTGACAACTCTGTGGCCATAGATGAACAAAGAATGTGTTCAACCAAACATGGCTAATCCCACCCAGCTCACACCCTTTTCAGCATTACCTCCCCATTGCCCCACCCCCCTCTCTCCAACCCCACAATAAAAAGCTACTTGGAAGGCAAAGAGATTTGTGAATTTTTAGGTTTTTCATATTTATTGTACTTATAATTAGTGAATCTACCACATGGCAGATCAAAAACCTAAAATGTCTATGGCTTTTGACTCTTTTAGGCAATGAAATCTATTTTTGGAACTTTAAAGAACAGGTGGCAATTTGTCCTCTGTGTATCAGACCAGAAATTCAGATAACCATTTACTCACAATTCTCAGTTCAGCCAAAAAGCACATTTAATTACTCTCTCCCAACAAAACCCTGACTAGAAAATTTCTGTCAGTATTAAAATTATTAACTCATATTTCATTTTCTGGTCAGGGAAGGAGGTGGTGATGCTGGTAGTGGTGGAGATAGCGATACAAGAACAGAACTCAAATCCTCATAGCAGTCTTGAAGTTTCTAATGGCATTTTCTTTGATCCTCTATTTGGCCAGGCTCTTTTAATTTTATTTTAAAAGATAGATGTTTTAATGGTTCTCCTTTAAAAAATCACTATCATTTCCTAATGACTCCACTGTATTATAGAACATGTTCCATGTAAATAAATATAATACAATAAAACAAATCAATACATTGGCTATGTCTGAAAATGTATGCTTCATTATATTATATACATATATATGTGCATATACATATATATTACATATGCATGCTTCTATAACGCACCGCCCCTCTGATGAGACAAAGGGAGTATGCTTCTCCATATTAACATTTCCCTGAAGACCCCTAACTGGAATCCTGAGGAAAGCAGTATATTCTTCCCCTATGAAACCTATTCTGTCAGTCCCATGTAAGTTGGTAGAGTGGGCCCAATGAGAGTACAAGAAGATCCAAAAATCTGAAAACTGTTTGGAAGAGGGAAGGGGGCATGGTAAAGGATAAGGAAATACTGAGAATGATGATAATATAGGAAGATCTCTTATGGAACCTCATCTCCATATTTTTCATAAGAACTGCAGGAAAGATCAAATCAATTCCCAAATATTTCACAGGATTTTTTTTTGTTATAAATTATGTTTAAAATATTTTCTTGATGTTTATTTTTAGTATACAATAAAATATTTTTGTGTTTATCTTGTATCTTCTGATCTGCCAAACTCATTTGCTGTTTTTTTTTAATTTGGCTGAGTCTATTGAAAATTTTTTTAGGTATGACCATATTTTGACCCCTTCATTTATAATGTTAATCTCTTCAATATCTTTTTTTTCTTCAATGTAATTCCACAGAATTGGAAGAAGTGTAAATATTTTTGAAACTTGAAGCATGCATTTCTACATTTATCTTGGCTTAATATCATCTTATTGAATTTGGCTCCTATTTCTAGCATAGCAAAATCTTTTCTTTTTTTGATGTCTGATTCTGTCATTCATTATGTTCACTAATCCTTCCCTGCTCTGAATCATCTGAAAAATTTATAACCATGCTTTTTATGTTTTTATCCAATATGTTACAAAAATGCTGAATAAGATAAGGCCAAGGGCAAATTAAACTAGCATCCAAAAGAAACCTATTCCAGGCTGATATTGATAAAAAAAACAACAAAAAATAAATTTATTGCAATGTAGTTCAACTACATATGAATTCATTTAACTATAGTATCATCTAGTATATATTTTTTCTATCTTGTTCACAAAGATCCCAAGATCTAAAGGTACTGCAATATATTTTGCTGAGATCTAAATATATCATATCTGTAGCACTCCCCTGATTAGGTCTAAGGACTATTTTTTTTTAAATTAGGTTAATTTGGCATTATTTCTTAAGAATTCTTGCTGACTCCTGGTAGTCACTGATTTTTCTGTCTACTTACCAACCATCTAATAGACAATCTGTCCTAGAAAGTTGCCTTGTATCGTTGTCAAGTCATTGAACTTGGCCTTCTAAGCCACCATATTTCCATTCTTAAAAAATGGGGTGAGGGAGGGGCAGAACCAAGATGGCAGCATAGAAGCAGGAAAACTCCATGAGTTCCCCCATAACCACCTCAAATACTTATAAAATATGACTATAAACAAATTTTAGAGCTACAGAAACCACAAAGTGACAGAGAGAAACAAATCTCCCACTGAAGGAAGCCCAAGAGACCTACAGGAAGGGTCCATCACAGCACACTGGGAACTGAGCCCAGCCCTGAGTGAGCTGCAGTTTTAGCCTCATGGTGGCCCCAACAAGCGGCAGCCAGAGCAGACTTCAAGAGAGTGAATCACCAGCAGCTGTGGTGGTTTCCAGATTTATCAACCCATAAATGCCAAAGAGCAAGTAAAAGGTCAGTGTGGAAAATCTGTTGGAATTGGTGGGGGACACGAGCACTTTCTGGCCCCTGCCCTTGGGGAGAAAAGTGATGGAGGCACAGCTGCCTCGTGGCTGCTTCAGAGCTCCTGGCCTGCAGAGAGTAGGGGGACCAAGTGACTATTCAGAGGGTAATCACTCTTGCTTTAACCTGCTTGGATCTGGATTGTGTTCTGGGGGGGAGGCCCTGGCCAGTGGGCCAGAGCTTGTGTGAGCTGCAGAGAGGGCACGCAACTAATAACTCCGGCAGCTGCAAAAGTCCCAGCAATGTGGGACAAAGCCCTCTTCTCTGGAAGCAGAGTTCTACCGTGGCAAGAAGCTCAGAAGTCAAGTAATTGGGTGGCAACATGAGCAAGCAAAGGAAGCAAAGCAAGCACAGCAATCAAACCCTAGATTCCTCTTTGGGGGCCAAAAAGGATCAAAGCACAGAATGGGAGGAAGACAATGAAGTCAGAACGCCTGCATCAAAAGCTTGTAAGAAAAATATGAGCTGGTTACAGGCCATAGAGGAGCTCAAGAAGGATTTTGAAAATCAAATGAGAGAAGTAGAGGAAAAATTGGAAAGAGAAATGAGAATGATGCAAGAAAATCATGAAAAGAGAGCCAACAGCCTGACTGAAGAAAATAACACCTTAAAAAATAGTCTAACTCAAATGACAAAAGAGGCCCAGAAAGACAATGAGGAGAAGAATGCCTTAAAAAACCAAATTTCTCAAATGGAAAAGGAATTGAAAAAGCTCATTGAAGAGAATGATTCCTACAGAATAAGATTGGAGCAAATGGAAGCTAATGACTTTATGAGAAATCAAGATACTATTAAACAAATCCAAACAAATGAAAGAATAGAAGGCAATGTGAAATATCTCATGGGAAAAACCACTGACCTGGAAAAAAGATCCAGGAGAGACAATTTAAAAATTATTGGACTACCTGAAAGCCATGATCAAAGAAAGAACCTAGAAATCATCCTTCAAGAAATTCTCAAGGAAAATTGCCCTGATCTTTTAGACCCAGAGGGCAAAATAGAGGTTGAAAGAATCCACAGATCACCTCCTGAAAAGGATCCCAAAAAGAAAACTCCTAGGAATATTATAGCCAGGTTCCAGAATTCCCAGATCAAGGAGAAAATACTCCAAGCAGCCAGGAAGAAACAATCTCAATATTGTGCAAACACAATCAGAATAGCACAGGACCTGGCAGCTTCTACACTGAGGGATAAAAGGGCATGGAATATGATATTCCAGAGGGCAAAAGATCTGGGAGTGAAGCCAAGGGTCACCTACCCAGCAAAACTGAGTATTTTGTTTCAGGGTAAAATATGGTCATTCAGTGGAATAAAGGACTTTCAAGCATTCTTGAGGAAAAAAACAGAGTTGAATAGAAATTTGACATTCAGACACAAGAAGCAAGAGTTGCTTGAGAAGGTAATCAGGGAAAAGAAATCAAAAGGAACTTATCAAAGTTGAACTATTTACATTCCTACATGGAAAAACAATAACTGTGATTGATGAAACCTTTCTCATTATGAAAATAATTGAAGAAGGGTGTATGGTCATATGAATGCATATGTGAATGTGTGTATATATGTTTACAGGTATACATGGATAGAGGGCACAGGTTGAATTTGGTGGGAAGGGATGATACTTAAGGGGTAAAGTTAAGAGGTGAGAGAGGAAAGTGGCAAGACGACATGGGGAGAGACAGGGTAGGGTAAACTATCTCATGTAGAAGAGGCAAGGGGAAATGGGTGCAGGGGAGGGAAAGAACAGGAAGGCAAAATGGCAAAACCATATTCTCATTGAATTTGGCTCAGGGAGAGAATGACATACACACTAAATGGGATATCTCACCCTTCAGGAGAGTAGGGGGGGGGTGAGAGGGGGGTGATGAAGGGGAGCGTATTGGGGGGGGGAGGAGAGGTTGGAAGTTTTCACTTTTGAAGAGGGACAGGATCAAAGTAGGGAATGGACCAGGTGGGAGGTGGGAAATATAAGCAGTCTTTTACAATATATCTACTATGGTAATGTTTTGCATAGCTATACATGTACAACACATACTATATTGCTTATCTTCTCAGAGGGAGTAGGTGACAAGGGAGGAAGTGGGGAAAAAACTGTAACTCAAAATCTGGCAGAAATGAATGATGTAAACGAGAAGTTAATAAAGAATTTGTTAAAACAAAACAAAAAAACAAAACAAAACAAAATAAAAAAAGAAAGAAATTCTCAAGGAAAATTTCCCTGACATTTTAGAACCAGAGGGCAAAACAGAGGTTGAAATAATCTACCAATCACCTCCTGAAAAAGATCCCCAAAAGAAAACTCCTAGGAATATTACAGCCAGGTTGTGGAGTTCCCAGATCAAGGAGAAAATATTACAAGCAGCCAGAAAGAAACAATTTGAATATTGTGGAAACAAAATCAGTATAACACAGGATCTGGCAGCTTCTACACTGAGGGATTGAAGGACTTGGGATATGATATTCTAGAGGTCAAAGAGCTGGGATTAAAACCAAGAATCATCTACCCAGCAAAACTGAGTATAGTTTTTCAGGGGGAAATATGGTTATTTAATGAAACAGAGGACTTTCAAGCATTCTTGATGAAAAAACCAGAGTTGAATAGAAAATTTGACATTCAGATACAAGAAGCATGAGAAAGTAAACAGGGAAAAGAAATAAGAAGGAACTTATCAAAGTTGAACTGTTTATATTCCTACATGGAAAAATGATAATTGTAACTTATGAAACTTTTCTCAGTATAAGGATAGTTGAAGGGAATATAATTATATATATATATATATATGTATACATATATATAAATGTCTATATAGGAGGGGTATATGTGTGTATGAATAAGTATTGAGTGTGTGTATATATGTGTACATGTATACATAGATGGCACAGGATCAATTGAATAGGAAGGGATGATATCTAAACAATAAAGAGGCAAGAGAGGAATATAATGAGAGGAAATAGGTAGAGACAGAATAGGATAATTATCTCATATAAAAGAGGCAAGGGAAAACTGTTACAATGGAGGGGAAGAATAGGAAGGCAAAAGGGAATGGGTCAACCTTACCCTCTTTGAATTTGGCTTAAGGAGGGAAAAAGATACACACTAAATTAGGTATCTTACCCTACAAGCAAGTAGGGGGGGAAGGGGATAAGGGGGGGATGATAGATGGAAGGACAGATTAGTGGGGAGGGTAGTTAGAAACACACACTTTTGAAAAGGGACAGGGTCAAAGTAGAAAATAGAACAAGTGGGAAGCGGGATAGGATGGAGGGAAATATAGTCAGTTTTCATAATATATCCACTATGGAAATGTTTTGTGTAAATACACATATATAACCTATATTAATTTGCTTATCTTCCCAGTAAGTGTGGGTGACAAAAAAAGAAGGGAAAGAATCTGGAATTTTTCTGGAAAGTTTTTGTTTTTTTGGTTTTTTTTTCCTTTTTAGAGGGGAAAGATAGGGTAATTGGGGTTAAGTGACTTCCGCAAGGTCACATGGCTAGTTTTAGTGTTAAGTATCTGAGGCCGGATTTGAACTCCTGACTCCAAGGCAAGTGCTCTATTTACTGTGCCACCTAGCTGCCCCGAATTCAAAGTTTTAAAATCAAATGTTTAAAAAATTATTATTATTATTATTTACATGCAACTGGGAAATAAGCTATACAGGCACTGGGGTATGGAGATCCATCTTGTCCTACTAGATAGTTGGAGGGGGATGGGGAAGGATATAGGAGAGAGCAGATTGTGGAGGGGGTATTGCTGTTTTGGGGTTGTGGATAGGGGAAAGATGGGGAGAAAAATTTGTATCTCAAAACCTTGTGGAAATGAATGTTGTAAACTAAAATAAAAAAATAAAATTAATTTAAAAAGAAAAAAATGGTGTGGTTGCCTGTCTCAAAGTACCTCTCCATGATTTTCCAAAGATTGATGACAGTGGCTCTATCAACACATCTGTAGAATAGTAGTGGGGAAGGCACACAAAAGGAATCATTTGAGCTCTACCATACTCTCTTTGTAAGCTATTTAATTTCTTCTAAGCCTTGGTTACATCAACTATAAAATGTTGACAATAATACCTGACCTGCCTACCTCATAGAGTTATTATGAGGATCAAATGGGTTAATGGAAGTAAAATTCTTTGGAAACCTGTAAAGCACTGTATAAATGCCAGATATTAGGAGAAAGAGCAAAGATTTCAAAGATTTTCTGAGCCTAGAAAATTGAAGTAGCTAGGTAATTCACACTATCAACCCCTTTATCTTAGGCTTCAATTCCTCTGGGTATAACTTGGGCTGGGCAGATAGCCCCTATCTGCTTCCAGCAGACTGCCTATGTTTGGGCCTGTAACATATTTCCTGGCCGTTTCTAGCCATGTGATAACCCTACATATGGAAAGGTGTTGGCATTTTGGCATAATGTGGCAAACCCTGAGTGGTCCCTCTCTCCTCCTCTTGTCATGAGGCAGGGTGCCAGATCTATTAAAAGAAAAGATAGTTTCAGAGCCTATTTTAACTCACCCATGTGGCAAGTAGTGTACTCTGCCTTGACTCCTCATTAGGAGTGGGGGTGTGGTGGAGACAGACTGGGAGGGGTTGGGGAGGGCTCTTTTATTATCTTGTGTATGTTTCTCAAAGCTGGGTTCATATCTCCTAGGCTTACTCTATTTTGTATTGATTCTAATTGGTCTTTCTGCTACAAGGCACTCTCCATTCTAGTCTGTACTCAACATTAGCTGTCAAGGTGATTTTCCTAAAGTGCAGTTCTGATTATATCATCCCTCAGTTTAATAATCCCCAGGATCTTCCTCTTTATTAACTCTAGGATCAAACATAACCATCTCTGTTTGGCATTTAAAATGGTTTACAATTTTGCATCCTCCTATCTTTCTAGTTTTCTTATTTATAAATCTCCTCAATTTACTCCACGATTGTCTAGCCATAATGGCCTACTCATCATTCATCACACAAAATTCTTCACCTCTTCTGTCCCATCATTGCACTGGCTGACCCTCATGTCTGGAATGCAATCCCTGTTCTTAGAAACCCACGACAATATGGCAGATGACATTACTGCTCTGTGATACCCTCAATACGGCGATTACTAATCTCTTAACCCTGCACAACCCCCTGCAATCATAAACAACTCACATTTACAAGGCATTACAGACTTGAGAAGCTTAGGGTTTATCTAGTCCAATGTCCTTATTTTACAGAAGAGGAACCCAGGGCCTAGAGAAGGGCCCTTGTTCGGTGCTAATCAATTGGTACAATGGATAGAGTACTGGTATGGGAGTCTGGAAGACCTGTGTTCAAATCCTGCCTTAGACACATATTAGCCGTGCAGCTATGGGCAAATCACCTAATCCTCTGAACCTGTTTCCTTATCGATAAAGTGGGGCTAAAAATACTACTACATACCTCATAGAAGGTTATGTTATGAGGATAACATATCAGAGGATGTGTTCTATGTATACATGCATATAAATTCACATAGAATATGAGGATAACAAATCAGAAAATATATGTAAAACACAAAATTTTTTGTACACCTTAAAGTGCTATACAAAAGCTAGCTATTGTTTTTGTTGTTATAGTCATCCAAGACAACACAAAGAGTAAATTGTAAAGATAGGATTTGGCTTTTCTTCAGAGGAAGCTAGGTGGCGCTTGTCTCAAGGCTTGTCCCTGGGCCTTGTCTCAAAAAGATCTGAGTTTAAACTTGGATTCAGACCCTCAGTAGCCACCTGTGGTGCTTGGACAAAGCCATTTAATCTCTATTTGCCTCAGTTTCCTCAACTGTAAAATGGGAATCATAATCGTACCTACCACCAGGGTTGCTGTGAGGATCAAATGAAATATGTATAAAGTGTTTAACATGGTACCTAGCTCATAGTAGGCACTTAATAAATGCTCATTCCTTTCCGCAGTGAGACTGAGACCCCCCCACTCCCCTCCCATAGCAAGTCCTCACTGCTCCATTGAAAAAAGCTCCCCCAAGTCACCTAACCTGACTGTTTGCCCCTACCAAAAAAAAAAGAAAGAAAGAAGAAGAGAGGAGAGGGGAGGGAGGGGAGGAGAGGAGAGGGGAGGGAAGGGAGGAAAGGAGAGAGGAGAAGAGAAGAGAGGGGAGGGGAGAGGAGGGAGGAAGGGTAGGGAGGGGAGAGAGGAGAGGAGGGGAGGGGAGGGGAAGGGAGGAGAGGAGAGAAGAGGAGAGGGGAGGGGAGGAGAGGAGAGGAGAGGAGAAGGGAGGGGAGGGGAGGAAAGGAAAGCAGGGGAGGGGAGGGGATGGAAGGGAGGGGAAGAGAGGAGAGGGAAGGGGAGAAGAGGAGAGGAGGGGAGGGGGGGAAGGGGAGGAGAGGAGAGAAGGAAAGAAAAGAAAAAGAAAAAAGCTCCATGTGGCATGAATCAAAGAACTTTAAAACTAGCACAGACCTAAGGGATCATCTAAGCCATCAGTGTACAGATAATGAAACTGAGGCCCAGAAAGGTTAAGAGATTTTCCCAAGATCACACAGCAAGTCAAAGATAGCACGGGGCCTAAAATTCCCTCAGTGCCAAGCTTGATGCTATTTCAACTACACCCTGACTGATTCTTCTCTTCATTTCTAGATCTATAAGGCACTATTAGTACATGCTTTAACTGCAAATTAATACCACTAGGCAGACAGACCAATCCATGACTAATGGTAAGAAGTTTGTTTACAGAGTGAAATGCTCTTAAAAGAAACCAATAAATCCATTGCCTCTGCCCAGGTCAGCTTTGAATGAGAAGAGTAAGCTTTTAAGAGATGAGGACTCAGACTCATGCTTCTCACATTTATACAGCTTATAAAGGTAACACATGAAAGAAAGCAAAATCTCACCGAAGATGGAGAAATGTTTCCAGGCTGAAGGCCCATTCCTGCCAAGGTCTTTGCTAACTCCACCGCATTCACCCCGCAGTTGGGTGCCACATTGGCTTGGCATCTTTTATGTACATTCATTTTACAGACTGGAGAAGAAGAACAAGATTCATGTTTATTTTTTTTTTAAAGAGAGAGAATGTATATGGTTAAAAAAACAACTTTCTTGTGTTAATGGACTGGAATAGGGTCCATACATCCTTTAATATGGAATAGACATACTCTCTTGTGCAAGAAACTACAACTGCTATTAGGATCACCTTAAAGCCACTTGGGTGTTTTGGACAGAGATAGAAAATTAAGAATACTGCATAATAATATATTTAATATAGCTATTTTTCTCTATGATAATGATATTATATACTTACCTAAAACTACCTGATATATTTCTATAGTTCTGTCATTTTTATTTAGATTTATATTATACAGACATCACAATGATAGTTTTGGCTCAAAAATTCTGGGGGGAGGGAGAGAGGTGAAGATCTATGGGTAACTCTCAGTGTGGAAATTCCCTCTACCAATGTAGATCAGTAACTCATCTGGAACTTAGTATCTTAGAAAGTTGCCTAGGACACTCAGACATTAGTTTTCTTACCTATTTTCACCCAACTGGTATGTGTGAGAGGCAAAACTTGAACTCACATCATCCTGACCCCAAAGATGATCCTCTATCCACTAAATGGGATAATCATAAAGTGCCTTGGCATATGGTAAACACTATATAAATGCAGCTATTGTAGTTACTCACTCTGTGTCAGCCTCTCTGTGACTCTAAAATAAAGACCTAAAAGTTCACAGCATGGATAATTTTAGTTCAATTAAATAAAAAGTAATGGAACCATGTTAACTAACTCAATTTCTGATGTCAGGGAAATAAAAGGCCTAATATCATGCTGAATGGACACCTTGGAAACATCTTCTCTGGTGGCAAACCTCTGAATAACGACACCTGCTGTTTCTGAGTATTGTTGAGGCTAGAAAGACGTGCTACACAATAGTCAGGGCATCCTGTGGGGTTGTGGTTCTTAGGCTGTGGTTCCATACTGCTTCACAGAAATAATCAAAAGCTTTCCCTCCCCCTCACTCCACCAAACGTCTTTTCTTTTTAAGGTCAGTGCCACTTAGTTCTAGTTTCATGCAAAGTTAAAATAATCTAAGCACCAAAAAAGGTAGCAAAGCAATGATAGATGCAATGTTACCAGTAAAAGTGTTTTTTGCTTCTCATCTTAGGCTGTCTGGTAGATGGAGACTCTACATCACAGATGTAGAGCTTGGCTCTGCAAAACAACTTTTCCAATAGACTAGGGTTGCCATATTGCGTAGTATAAGAAGGAATTATTAGAGGCTGTCCTGGCAGGCTGGAAAGTTCTTTTTTCTTTTAAATGAACCTTTGAGGTCCTTCTAAGAAAAGATACTTTCTTTTTCCTTTTTTTTTTGCAGTCCTCTTCTCATTTAAAAAAAAAACCTTGCCAATTTAACTTCCTAACCTCATTAAGATCACTACTTTCTGAACTCTGTCCTTTGCCTCTTATTCATGGATTTATAGGCAGTGAGGTGATACAACAGATAAGAATGCTGGGCCTGCAGTCAGGAAGAGCTGAGTGCAAATCTTAATTCAGACACTTACTAGCTGTGCAACACACCACTTAACCTCAATTTGCCTAAATTGCCGCAATTTAAAATGAAGATAATAATAGTACCTACCCTGGAGGGTAGCTGTGAGAATAAAAATGAGGTAAGACATGTAAAGCACTTAGGTTTCGATTTTTTGTTTTTTTGGGAGGGGAGAAGGCAAGGTAATTGAGGTTAAGTGACTGGCCCAAGGTCACACAGCTAGTAAGTATCAAGTGTCTGAGGCTGGATTTGAATTCAGGTCCTCCTGACTCCAGGGCTGGTGCTTTATCCACTGCCCCATCTAGATGCCCCTTGAAATGAAAGCACTTAGCACAGTGTCTAGTACACAGTAGGTGCTGTGTAAATGTGAGTTATTGTTATCATTGTTCATTTTTTACCCTTCTCCTTAAGTAACTTAAGATGGGTTGGGGGCATTCCATGCCTGTCAAACTGAAAAGGCAACTCTTTATGGGTGATTACTCCAAACACACAGCCCCTAAATTACTGGCTGTGGAAAAGCTGTATAACAGCCATTTGACAGAACGTGATGGCTCTGCTCCTGTCTGGCTAGACTTTTTACAGAAAGGGCTCTCAAATTTTCTTAACCTATTACAGCAGTAGGAGGTCTCCCCTTTGCCCCTAGAAGGCTGCCTCAGAGCAAATTCTCTTACAAATATACAGCTGAGGAAGGACATGATCAAAGTCCTGTGTTAGCACAAACAATAGGAACCAAACATAGCCAAAATACATAAGATGCTTGAGGGTAGGGCAGAGGCAGAGGGAGAAGGAGAGGGAGAAAAAAAGGGAGAGGAAGAGGAAGAGGAGACGGAGGGGGACAGGGAAAGGGAAAGGGAGAGAAAGAGAGGAGGAGGGGGAGAGGGACAGGGAAAGAGAGAGAGGGAGAGAGCAATAGGGATACAATAAAATTGTGGGTTAGAAAGCATAAGAAAGGAAACACTCCAGGTTAACCACATGGCTCTGCCTGCCCCATTCATCAGAAGCTCAGTTCAGCAACTGAGCAGTTTAAGGCCCCTAAGGTCAGTGGTGGAATCACCTGTAAGTGATCACTGTATTTCCAGCCTGGGTGAGATGGGAAGACCCAATCTTCAAACAAAACAAAACAAAACAAAAAGAAAAAAACCCAATTCATGTACCAAAAAGAAAAAAAAAAACCCAGCCCACAGAAGAATACTGACCTATTTTTTTTCATATTCATTCCTGTCTATCCCTGGTGATAGCAACTACAGCTATTAACCTACTCTCTACATCTCTATATTAACCTATTCTCTACAAGTCTACATATTACCCAAGTTTCTCTTCCATTTATTAATGTCTTCTTACTCCCTCCTCCAGAGAACTCATTAAAATCTTTTCCAACATTTGACTTAATATTTTAAAGCTATTTCTTCAATACAATTTTGTGTTAATCAGACATTATTAGGACCTATTATAAACATGGCTGGTATGCCATAATCAATACCAGTCAATATGAATACAAGACCCACTAAGAAGTTCTGAGCTTTGCAAAATATCTAAAATCAATCATCAGACCCCAACTTTGATTTCTTTGTAATCCTAAGAGACCATAGCTTTAAATGATAAAACAAAGTAAATAGCATCTCTCACTTTTACACTGCAGCCCTTGTCTCATTATTCCCCAAAGCAGAGAGCCACAGTGATCGCAGAAGGTGGGCACTTTGTAGTTGTGAACACTGAATTTGTGGGGAATGTTGATTCCAAATCTCTGTTCAGAATTCTGCAAGAAATAAAAGACACAATAGGAGATATGGTTTTGCTAAACATCAAAGTGAACATTTTTTTAAAATATAACAGGCTATCCCCATCCTCCCCCACAAATAGCAGTTATGACAACACTACTTGGATATTACAGATCCCTATGGTCTACACAGCAGTACTCTCTGTATCTCTGGTCTACTCATTGACTTAATTGTGAAGTGTGTGTGGTTTTTTATTTTCCAGGTACTACTTGACCTTTTCTTCTCACCTCCCCTAACCTGTGAATATTTTGCTTCAGAATTAAAATTTCCTCTTATAGTCTTCTTCTTTTTTTTTTTTTAAAGCAATTGGGGTTAAGTAACTTGCTCAAGGTTACACGGCTAGTCATTATTTATGCGTAGGTGCCCATTTTCTGAGGCCGGATCTGATCTCGGGTCATCCAAACTCCGAGGCTGGTGCTCTTACTCACTGCGCCACCTAGCCGCCCCTTTAGGGCAATTGGGGTTAAGTAACTTGCCCAAGGTTACACGGCTAGGTTTTTGTTTGTATGGATTAAGTGTCAGAGGCCGGCTCCGAACTCAGGTCCTTCTGATTCCAGGGCCAGCGCTCTATTCACTTCGCCACCTAGCCGCCCCTCTTATAGTCTTCTTCAGGAAAAGTATTTAGCAAAATTCCAAGGGGCATTAGGGACTGTGCAGTATAACACTCCACCTCTCATTTTATAAATTAGCTAACTGAACCCCAGAGGGCAGAAATGACTCTTCCAGGACTCCACAGAGGCTTGCTATCACATATTTTCTTCAAGAAACAACATCACAGTAGTAAGTGGTATCTGGGACATATATTCCAGAAAATGGAACAGGGAAAGCATATATAAAGTGTTTATTGTGTGCAATACACTGGGGAAGCAAACAGAAAAATGGCAGCCGCTGCCCCCAAGGAGCTTACATTCTAATGTAAGAGAGATAACACATATGGAAGACTTCAGCTACAAGCCAGATGGAAAGGTCCCATGGCACGTAGGATGCAGCAGCAAAGCAGATGGCAATGCCTTTTCTTTACTGTCATAAAATGAATTTACCCTAAATTTTCATCTTATTTTGCTGTTTTGTTTGGGTTTTTGACTGACGTTGAGAGCTTTAGCAAATTGAGAAGAAAACCCCAGCTGATATGGTCCAAAAAACTGTCCCTAGGGCAAAATAAAACTAAAAATAAACATTACAACATGACTTAAGGGCAATAACAGACTCAGAGGTAGCAGAATTTAAACTTAATTGTATATATTCCCCTTGAACTTTTAAATTTCTTCCTTTAAACTCTGGTTCATATGTCTAATTGTAGTATTCAGTTATTATCTGTGTATAACATAAGAGCTGTTAAGCACCACAGAACTGTACTTCCTAACAAAATCATGTCAATTGTCAAATATCAGTAACTCTCCATGTGTTTACCTCTTCCAGGTTTAAGAAACTATGTTTGTCCTCGCTAAACAACAGTGAAGAGGAAATAATAAGAGTGAATCCTAAAATGTTAGCATTGGAAGGTAGTTTAACTCCTTCATTTTACAAATGAGGAAACTAAGACCCAAGGGCTTTAAGAATTTTCCCAAGGTCAAATAGTAAATGAAGGATCCAAGATTCAAATAAAGTTTTCTGGCTCCAAGGTCAACAGTAGTTCCACTAGGTCACAGTAACTTTGCAATTTTCATCAGGGTGTTAGCTATTACCACTAAAATTTGGCGAACAGAACAAAATAAAGCTTTTTTTTCTTAATTAAACAAATACTTTATTAACTTCTGTTTTACATCATTCATTTCCACCAGATTTTGAGTTACAATTTTTTCCCCAGTTTTTCCCCTAACCACCATCCCAGAATAGCAGTCCCACAAGATATCCCTTCCTCCAATCTGCTCTCTCCCATATCTTCTCCCATACCCGATTCGACTTTTCCATTAGAGCAAGGTGAATCTCTGGGCCCCAATGCCTGCACATCATATCTCCCAATTGCATGCAAAAGAGTATTGATAATAGTACATATATATATATATATATATATATATATATATATATATATATATATATATATATTTGAAACATTTAATTGCAAGACCTCGAACTTCAGATCCACTCCCTTCCTCCCTTGCCACCCATTCCCTCTGGGGAGATAAGTAATTCAATATGTGTTATACATGTATAGCTATGCAAAATATTACCATAGTAGATATATTGTACAAGGCTGCTTATAATTCCTCCCACCCATCCCACCCCCCACCTGGTCCATTCCCTACTTGATCCTGTCCCTCTTCTATAGTGGGTACTTCCAACCTCCCCTCCCCCAAGAATGCCCTCCCATCCATCATCCCTCCTCTCACCCCCTTCCCCCTATTCTGCTGCAGGTTGAGATATCCCATTTAGTATGTATGTCATTCTCTCCCTGAACCAAATTCAATGAGAATGTGGTTTTGCCTTTTTGCCTTCCTCTTCTTCCCCTCCCCTTCAGCCACTTCCCCTTGCTTCTTCTACATGAGATAGTTTACCCTACCCTGTCTCTCCCCATCTCCTCTTGCCACTTTCCTCTCTCACCTCATAATTTCATCCCTTAAGTATCATTCATTCCCAACAAATTCAAGCTATGCCCTCTCTCCATGTATAACTGTAAACATATATACACACATTCAAATATGCATTCATATGACCATACACCCTTCTTCCATTATTTTCATACTGAGAAAGGTTTCATCAGTCACTGTTATTGTTTTTCCATGTAGGAATGTAAATAGGTCAACTTTGATAAGTTCCTTTTGATTTCTTTTCCCTGATTACCTTCTCAGGCATCTCTTGCTTCTTGTGTCTGGATGTCAAATTTTCTATTCAACTCTGGTTTTTTCCTCAAGAATGCTTGAAAGTCCTCTATTCCACTGAATGACCATATTTTACCCTGAAACAAAATACTCAGTTTTGCTGGGTAGGTGACCCTTGGGTTCATTCCCAGCTCTTTTGTCCTCTGGAATATCATATTCCATGCCCTTCAATCCCTCAGTGTAGAAGCTGCCAGGTCCTGGGCTATTCTGATTATGTTTCCACAATATTGAAATTGTTTCTTCCTGGCTGCTTGTAGTATTTTCTCCTTGATCTGGGGATTCTGGAACCTGGCTATAATATTTCTGGGAGTTTTCTTTTTGGGATCTTTTTCAGGAGGTGATCGGTGGATTCTTTCAACCTCTATTTTGCCCTCTGGGTCTAAAACATCAGGGCAATTTTCCTTGAGAATTTCTTGAAGGGTGATTTCTAGGTTCTTTCTTTGATCATGGCTTTCAGGTAGTCCAATAAATTTTAAATTGTCTCTCCTGGATCTATTTTCCAGGTCAGTGGTTTTTCCCATGAGATATTTCACATTGCCTTCTAATCTTTCATTTGTTTGGATCTGCTTAACAGCATCTTGATTTCTCATAAAGTCATTAGCTTCCATTTGCTCCAGTCTAACTCTGAAGGAATGAATCCCCTCAGTGAGCTTTTGAGATTCTTTTTCCATCTGGCAAATTCGGCTTTTTAAGGCATTCTTCTCCTCATTGCCCTTTTGGGCCTCCTTTGCCATTTGAGTTAATCTATTTTTTAAGGTGTTGTTTTCCTCAGTCAGGCTGTTGACCCTCATTTCATACTTTTCCTCCATCCTTCTCATTTCTCTTCTCAACTTTTCCTCCACTTCTCTTATTTGATTTTTATAGTCCTTCTTAAGGTCCTCTATGGCCTGTAACCCGCTCATATTTTCCTTTGGGGCTTTTGGAGGAGGATTTCTGACCTCACAGTCCTCTTCCTGTTCTATGCTTCGATCCTCTTTGCCCCCAAAATAGGAGTCTAATGTTGCATTTTTCTGTTTAATTTGTTTCCTTTGCCTTGGCATGTTGCCACTTAATCACTTGACTTTTGGGCTTGTTGCCACAGCAGGACTCTGCCACCAGACAGGGGAGCTTTCACCCAGAACGTTGGGGTCTTCACAGCTTTCTGGCAAGCTGAATACCCACCCCAGACCTCCCCCCGCCAGATCGCAATCCAGATCCAGGGAGGTTAAAGCAAGAGCGATTAACCCCCAAGACTGGTCGCTGGATCTCCCTACAGTTCACAGGCCAGGAGCTGGAGCTGCCACTGGAAATGGCAAAACGGCGTGTCTCCTCAGCGGCTCAAAATTAAGATTTTATGATACAGATCATCTCAACAACATTCTTCCAGAACTCTGGTAATAAATTTGGGTGGAAGATAAATCTGAAGTAAGGATAATCCTTAGAGACAAACAAACTGTTGCTATTTAGTCGTTTCAGTAGTATCCAATTCTTCATGACCCCATTTGGGGTTTTCTTGGCAAAGATACCAGAGTGGTTTGCCATTTCCTTCTCCAGTTCATTTTACAGATGAGAAAAATGAAGCAAACAGGGTTAAGTGACCTGCCCAGGGTCACACAGCTACTGTGTGTCTGACACTGGATTTTAACTGGGGTCTTCCTCACTCTAGGCCCTGCACTTTATTCACTGCACCACATAGCTGCCCAAGACAAAACAATAATGGATTTAATTATCTTAAGCAGAGCCAAGTAAATGCTAATACTGAAAGAATAACTTTGTAATAACATACAAGGAAAGTCAATTTGATTGCATATACAACAAACCTTGGATAAGAAACATTTCTCCTTACCTTTGCATCTACTTTATTTATATTTTGGCAAGTACAGGCAGTAACTATCAGATGGTGGCAGCGCTTATGAACAACACAGGTGCAGACTATGAAATTTCAAAAAACAAAAACAAATTATCCATTACAAAAATGCACAACTTAAAATGCAGTAATAACTGAGTAAGTAAATGCTATGTCTAAACAGTGCCAAGACAGGAGAATGAAAAATCAATAATCATCCCATCTCTAGGTATTTACTCAGTGTGGTGCTGGTAAATGTCTAACAACCAGGTCTCCACAAATAATGTATGTATAACACACTTTTAACTTTAATTATTAACATTTCACCCATTACTTTCTTAATTCTAGAAATCAACAAAACAAAATCAAGTCTTGATTTGTAGCCTTTGCTGACTTTCAAGGTGTAAATGCTCCCACATACAATTCAACAATCAGTTCTTTTGATCTGGCTCCACTACATCCCTGAAAATCCCTTCCTTTCTACCCCTAAAAAGGTTAACAAAAAAAACCTCCTGAACTCCAAATTATTCATAGCAGCACTTTTTGTGATAGCTAAGAGCTGAAAACAAAGTAGCTGCCCATTGATTGGGAAATGGACAAGTTGTGGGAGGTAGACGTAATAGTATATGACTATGCAGTAAGAAATGATGACTATGAAGAATTCAGAGAAATGTGGGAAGAATTATATTTATGATGCATACTAAAGTAAGCAGAACCAAATGGAAAAAGTAACAGCAAAACATTAAATTGAACATTGTAATGAGCAAGTTAGGTCCTAGAAAAAAAGATGAGAAAATGCTTCTCCTTCCTTTTCAGAGGTGAGGGAATAAAGGTAAGGAACATTACATATACTATTAGACTTGGTTAAACGTTGATTAACTTTACTCAACTGCTTTTTTTTTGTTCTTTGTTACAAGAGGTGGAGGGGGGAAAGGAAGGAGTAAATTTGGAAATAAAAGTGATATAAAAAAAAAACAATGACTTCTTTCCCAAAATAATAGAAATTCATCTAGATCAGAGGTGGGGAACCTGTGGCCTCAAGGCCACATGTGGCCCTCTAGGTCTTCAAGTGTGCCCCATGTGGCCTCGAGGCCACAGTTTCCCCATTCCTGATCTAGATGCTTTGCCTATAAGATCATATCCATCAGAGTGTTCCTTTCTATTCCCACTGTTATCATACTAGTTGTATTGGCAGGGCCTTCTTATCTCTCCCCTGGACTATAGCCCCCAAACCAGCCTCCCTACTTTCATGTTTCCCTACTCCAATACATCCTTTATACCGTAAGAAAAATCTTTCCTAACTGTAGCTCTATCCAACTCAGAATGATACAAAGAAAATAATTAGGTTATGCATACTACATTTTCTTAACTGCTCTTATTAGTTTGGATCTTGGAACAATATATTAATCCATATACAAAACTCGAAATCTTCATCTTGAAATTATCTCACATCTTAATTTTTTAGAACACTGGCTTCAAAATGTGATTATACTTCCTGTCCCTGTCTACTGCTGTTGCTGTCATTATTTAGTCATGTCTGACCCTTCACGACCAGATTTGTGGTTTTCTTGGCAAAGATAATGGAATTATTTGCCATTTCCTTCTCCAGCTCCTTTTACAAATGAAGAAACTGAAGCAAACAAGGTTGAATGACTTGCCCAGGGTCATACAGCTAGTAAGTATCTGAGGTCAGATCTGAACTCAAGAAGATGAATCTTTCTGACTCTAGGCCTGGCACTCTATCTACTACACCACCTAGAAGTGCTGGTTCCTGTACATAGTACACCACTATATATGTGGTCCTTATATTAGTATTACCACTACCAACAAGGACACTAAAAGCCAAAATTTATCTTTGAGAAAGTATACTATAATATTGACAGTGGCTTGTGGTAGCTTTTTAAAAAAAGAATTAAGTTTAAAAAAAGAACCCTGACATCTATAATGTAATCAATTGAATAATGACTATCATTATAAAGTTCAGAACTTTATTATGGTTTTTATTTTATTTTTTTCTGAATTTAATGAGGAGGAGAAGTGGGGGGAGTGGGAGAAAGAGAAGAAAAGAGGGGGAGCAGAGAGAGAGGAAAAGAGAGTAGAGAAGAGAAAGTAGATTGTTGAAATGTCTTTAAAAATGCACAGAAGAAAAAGAAGGAAGTTCAGTGAGACCGAGAAAAAGAAGTAGAAGAGTTTTGAAAGTAACATTCTGAATTTATTATTTATCACATAATTTTCTTAAAATCAAGCTTTATCTAATAATGATTTGTGGCATCACATATAATCCTCTTTTCTGTTCTACTTTGTATTCTCTCTCTCTCTTCTCTCCTTTCTTTCTTTCTTCTTCTCTTTTCTTTGTTCTCTCCTCTTCTTTCTCCCTCTCTCTCACTTCTCCTCCTCATTAAATTCAGAAAAAATAAAATGAAAACCATAATAAAGTTCTGAACTTTATAATGATAGGTATCCTGGATCATGATACTGCAAGAGTAAAATTTCTCTTTCAATTGCTATTTAAAAAAACAACATAAAAATGAATTGAGTAAAGTAGAATCTTAGAATCTTGTTGGGCCTTAATAGAAGCTTTAAAAATTTGAAACACCATCTGTTCCAATACATTTATTTTCCAGTTGAGGAAATTAAGGATTAAAGAGGTTAAGAGGAGGAAGAGCTAACCAAATTTCAGGACATCGAAATACTTTGGTTCTAATTTGAAATATAATGTTTTGTTTACCATTGAAAATGCAGATATTTAAAAATATTATTTTTCTCTTGGTACTGTTTTTTAACATAGCAATTTTTTATGATGTTCCCTTACCTTGGCACTGATAGCCTTGTTTCCCAAATAGTCCCCTGTTCAAGACAAAAAAAATGATCAACCATAAATGTCAACAATAATCATCATACAACCAAAATAATTAAAAGTAAATCTAAATTTTGTTTTCTGATTATTTACAAAGACTCACAATTCTATGGCAACAACCACAACTACATGACTCCTGAGTTAGTGTTTGAAACCCTATTACAAAGATGCTAAGAGCTAATGGAGAAGGTAATTTAATTACTAAAATGAATTTTGGTAATTACATTTCAAAATATAGTTCTTAATCCCAAAGCTACAATTCTCATAAAAATAGAGCACCATCTATGCATGCATCCATTTGCTCTTCCATATCCTCTTTCTTGCTTTCTCCTATAGTAAGTAAATAGAGGCAGCTTTGTTCTCTCATGGGGCTATACTATCAGGACCTTCAAAAAGAAAAGCAGAACTTAGCCACTAACAGCTCCAACCATTATTTCTTAGGCTAAAACTCACATAAGTGTGTATGTATGAATGTATGCATGCATACATACATATATGTAAATATGCCTGTATATATGTTAGACAGAGAAACTTCAGAAAAAATTTTTATTTCCTTTTAGTAAATGATCATATGTTTGAATTCCTCCAAATATGGAATACTTACTATCTATAATTAATCACCATCAGTAAAGCTTCGTTGTTTTTCTTGTAGTGTTGATATATTCAAGCTGACCCACTTATACCCAGCTCCCCCTGGGAGCATGTGACCACTAGCCTAGATTCAAAAGACAGCTGCTGCCCATGATTAAGGGTGTACTCTTTGGCCGTGAAAATTTCATTCATAGGGATGAAACATAATCGTCCTCATTAGCACTGTGTTCTAAGAATCCGAGTTAACTTGTGATGGAGAATATAACAGCAAATGTGAAATTAAATATGAATTTTTTATACATGTTGCTGAGAAGTGATTAGGATTTGCTGGTTTGTTGATTCTCCAATCTAGATGTCTACTCAAAAGTAATGAGCAAAGCTATGAATAAGAAAATAAGTGTTTTTACTCTTATAGAACTAAGAGAGGATTTACATGATTTGGTAGTTATTTTCTATTTGTATACTTTGCTAATATATGTATACACACTGTCTCAAAAGTCTTAGTGCAGTTTTAAGCTAAAACTAAACTCTAAATGCCTATTAAAAGATGTGTTAGTCAAATGTAATAATATAAGAGTGTGCTGTAAGAAATTATGAATATGAAGAATTCAGATAAATATGGGAAGACATAGGAACTGGTGCATAGCAAAGTAAGCAGAACCAAACTGAAAAACAAACAACAAAGAGCAACAAGAAGATACTAAACTGAAAGTAGTAACAACCAAGTTTGCTTCTAGAAAAAAAAATTAAAAGATGCAGAAATGAGGGACCATAGCTAGAGCTAAAAGGTAAAAATTGCACCAAGACTTTTGGGACACTGTGTGTATACGTGTGTTTGTTCATACATGCAAATAAACATAAATCTGTTCTATGCACAGAAAGCTGCATACATAATAGCCCACATTTATATAGTGCATTATAATTTACCAAGAGCATTCCTCACAACAATTTTATAAGCTAAGTAGAGGTGATACCACTTTAGAGGAGGAATAAAGGGGAAACTGCATTTCAGAGAGGTTAAGTGACTGGTCCCAAGTCATGAAGCTAATAAATGGCAAGTGTTTAACTCAAACATGTGACACTGATGCTAGTTAATACTCATTTCACCATGTGGAAAATTCCCCCAGTAGAACATGAGCCCTTTGAGGTTAGGTACTCTCTTAGCCTTTGGATGCTAAGCACTCACTGAATCACAGGATTATTTCCATCTACGGTGCCCTGTTCCAACACCCTTATTTTATAGATGAGAAAACTAAGGCCCAGGGAGATTATGGGACTTGCTCTAAATCACAAAATGTTTAAGAGGCAGAGGCAGAGGGAATGGCAAAAGAGGCCCAAAAAGCCAATGAGGAGAAGAATGCCTTAAAAAGCTGAATTGGCCAGATCAAAAGGATTTTCAAAAGCTCACTGAAGAAAATAATTCCTTCAAAATTAGATTGGAGCAAATGGAAGCTAATGACTTTATGAGCAATCAAGATGCTCTAAAACAAATCCAAATAAATGAAAAAATAAAAGGCAATGTGAAATATCTCATTATAAAAACCACTGACCTGGAAAACAGAACCAGAAGAGATGATTTAAAAATTATTAGACTACCTGAAAGCCATGATTGAAAAAAGAACCTAGAAATCATCCTTCAAGAAATTCTCAAGAAAAATTGCTTTGATATTCTAGAACCAGAGGGTAAAATAGAAATTCACCAATTGCCTCTTGAAAAAGACCCCCAAAAGAAAACTCCTGGGAATATTATAGCCAAATTCCAGAGTTCCCAGGTCAATGAGAAAATACTGCAAGCATTCAGGAAGAAACAGTTTGAATATTGCAGAAACATAATCAGGATAACATAAGACAGCTTCTATATTAAGGATCAAAGGGCTTAGAATATGATATTCCAGAGGTCAAAAGAACTAGGATTAAAACCAAGAATCACCTACCCAGCAAAACTAAGTATAATGCTTCAGGGGAAAATATGGTCATTCAATGAAATAGAGGACTTTCAAGCATTCTTTATGAAAAAAAACTAGAGGTGAAGAGAAGATTTGACTTTCAAATACAAGAAGTGAGAGAAACATGAAAAGGTAAACAGAAAAAAGAATTAAGAATCCAAAAAATAAAATTAAGAGGTGAGAGAGGACTATATTGGGAGAAGGAGAAAGAGCTAGAATAGGGTAAATTATCTCATATAAAAGAGGCAAGAGAAAACTGTTACAATGGAGGGGAAGAGCAGAAGGTGAAAGTGAAAACTACTCTCATTGAATTTGTTTTAAGGAGGGAATAACATACACAATCAATTGGGTATCTTACCCTACAGGAAAGTAGGGGGGAAGGGGATAAGAGGAGGGATGATAGAAGGGAGGGCAGATTGGGGGAGAAAGTAGTTAGAAGCAAACACTTCTGAAAAGGGACAGGATCAAAGTAGAAAATAGAATAAGTGGGGGGGGGTCAGGATAGGATGGAGGGAACTATAGTCAGTCTTTCACAATATAGCTACTATGGAAATGCTTTTCATAACTACAAATGTACAACCTATATTGAATTGCTTGTCTTCTCAGTGGGGGTGGGTGAGGAGGGAAGAAGGAAAGAATCTGGAAATCTAAGTTTTAAAAACAAATGTTAAAATATTGGTTTTTCTTACAGGCAACTGAGAAATAAGATATAATGTCACTGGGGTATAAAAATCCATCTTGCCCTACTAGAAAGTTAGGGTGATGGGGGAGAATATAAGAGAGAACAGATTGGGGCAAGGGGGTATTCAGTAGGCTCACTATCTTGGGGTAGGGGGTAGGAGAAAGATGGGGAGAAAACTTGTAAGTCAAAATCTTTTGGAAATGAATGTTGAAAACTAAAAATAAATAAATTGAAAAAAAGAGGCAGAAGCAGGATTCCTGGGCCTCTGCCTCCAGATGCAGGAATCTGTCTACTGTACCATGATATAGGTACTTTACAAATGTTTGTTGAATTGGAAAAAAGACTAAAATCTGACTATTGGATAATGCTAAAGACTAAAATCTGACTATTGGATAATGCTCCTCTGAAGGAAAACCAATTAATTAATTAATTAATTCTACTGTGAAGGATGATAAGTACTGAAATCAAGGGACAACAGAGTGTAATGGTGGGAGCAGATGACATGAGCTCAATCCTGGTCCTATCACTTTCAAGCTATGTGACTTCACCCAAATCATTTAATCTTTGAACATCTTTCCTCATTCCTCATCTTAAAAATGGAGAGACTAAGGCTTACGGGGATCAAAGGAGATATTGATTGTAAAGGACTGTGTGAACAGTAAAGCCCTTTATAAATGTCTCCTCTTGGTACTCCAGAGTTTGCTTAATCCTCAAAACACCGTGGATTAGGTATTATTAGCACCATTTTACAGATGAGGAAATTGAAAGCTGAGAGGGTCACTGACTTGCTCACAGTCAAAAAGCTGGTCAGAGGTGGAATCTGAATCCAAAACTCTTTTGGCTCTAGGTACAGGGATAGTATTATTCATTCATACTTTGATGCAGGGGACAGCTAGATGGCTCAGTGGATAGAGCACTAGGTCTGGAGACAGGGAGACTTAAATTCAAATCCAGCCCCAGACGTTTACTAGCTATGTGACATTGGGCAAGTCATTCTGTTAGCCTTAACTGATTACCCTGGAGCAGGAAATGGCAAACTATTCCAATATTGTTGCCAAGAAAACCCAAAGACAGTATAGTCCACAGGGTCACAAAGAGTTGAACAAAACTGTATGACTGAACAAGGACTCTCATTCAGATGCTACGTTGTACTATACTTGTTACTAATGTTAATGTGTGAAAATGCTAGTCTGATCTAAACAATCACTGTCCCCAAAGTTTTAAGTCAAACACACCTGTAAAAATTAAAATAGGTCATAATTTTCTCATTGGCACTAATGAATGGGTGCAAGCTGACTTTAAAATGTGCCAGCTAGGGGGCAGAGAGAAGAGAGTGATAGACTTGGAGTCAGGAAGATCTTATTACAAATCCTATCAATCCCTTAATACCCTGTGATCATAGGCCAGTCACTTAACCTCTGTGAGCCTCTATTTTATCATCTATAAAATGGGAAGAATAATAGCACCTACCCTCCCCAGACTGTTGTGAGGATCAAATGAGACATCACATTTAACTGTTGCTATTCAACTATTTCAGTTGTGTCTGAATCTCTGTGACCCCATTTGGGTTTTTCTTGGCAAAGATACTGAAGTAGTCTGCCATTTCCTTCCCCAGCTCATTTCACAGCTGAGAAAGTTGAGGCAAACAGGGTTAAATGACTTGCCCAGAGTCACACAACTAGTAAGTGTCTGAGACTGGATTTGAACTTGGGTCATCCTGACTCCACACCCAGAGCTCTATCCACTGCAACCACCTAGCTGTTCCAAACATAGGTAAAGTGCTTTATAAATTTTGTATAAATGTTAGCTTATTATTGTTAAACCATTAGATTTGGGAAGAAACATTTAAATAGAACTCTGGTGAATTTCATAACTCTTCCTACTTATTTTAGGCAATGATGTAAAAGTTCTTTTGCTGTAACACATACGTGAGCAGAAAGAGATCTATAGTAGCAGCTAGGTGGCGCAGTGAATAGAGCACCAGCCCTGGAGTCAGGAAGACCTGAGTTCAAATGTGACTTACTGACACTTAACACTTACTAGCTGTGTGACCTTGGGCAAGTCACTTAACCCTAATTGTCCTGCCTTTCCCCCTCCAAAATATATATATATATATATATTCTCTCTCTCTCTCTCTCTCTCTCTCTCTCTCTCTCTCTCTCTCTCTCTCTCTCTCTCCCTCCTTCCCTCCCTCTCTCTCTCTCCCTCTCTCATTACACTTTCTATCCCTGTGCTTATAATGCTGTAGCTCACTAAAAGAGAATTCTGTGAGCTCAGCTGATTTTCAAGGCAGACTTGCTTTCTAAACACCCTTGAGCTGTGATGAGTGGTGATGGCTTCCTGGAGATAATTTGCCTCTTAACAGAGATACCAAAATGTTTGCTAGAGATTAGGGTATGATTGCTGATGGAGGTTAAGTTATGTAGATCACTGGTAGATGACTTAAACTTAGGAGTCCAGAGCTGCAGTAGAATACAGGGGTGTACTGGTAAATTTTCACAATTGTCTCGCCAAAAGAAAAAAGTAGATCAATATAATTTTTAGTTTTATATTCTTTAACAGTTTCTCCATCATTTTCTTAAGTTTTTTTTGGCCTTTTTGGAGGGGGGGAGGCAGGGCAATTGAGGTTAAGTGACTTGCCCAAGGTCACACAGCTAGTAAGTATCAAGTGTCTGAGGCAAACATTTGAACTCAGGTCCTCCTGACTCCAGGGCTAGTACTCTATTCACTGCACCACCTAGCTGCCCCTAAGTTCTTTTTTTAAAATAATCAACAGAACAATAAGCCAAGCCATGATATGTGGCACTTATAAACTTCCAAGATATAAATGTTCTCACATTTAAAATTTAATAATCAGCTCTCGGGAGCCAGTTCAAACTGGCTTCAGTACATCCCTGGACTCAAGCCAAACAGGTATCCGCAATAAGTCTAGCACCAATATGATGAGACCCTGGGAGCACTAGGGTGATTAGGTTGCCTAAGAAGGAGTCAACAAACCCAGGTCAGAAAAAACAAGAAGGTCAAAGCTTCCATGTCATTTAATACTGACTATATTTCTAGCCAGGGCAAGAGACCTAGGAAAGAAAAAAGGAAGGAAGGAAGGAAGGAAGGAAGGAAGGAAGGAAGGAAGGAAGGAAGGAAGGAAGGAAGGAAGGAAGGAAGGAAGGAAGGAAGGAAGGAAGGAAGGAAGGAAGGAAGGGGGGAGGGAGGAAGGGAGTAAAAGGGGAGGACGAAGGGAGGAAGTCAGGGAGAGAGGGAGGGACAGAGAGAGGGAGGGAGAGGAGAGGAAGAGGGAAGAGGGAAGGGACTTCCACTAGGAACTTCTGATACCTGCTTGCAGCTCCGGTAAAAGGTTTGAGAGTACAACAGTTTGAGACTATTGACTAAAATGAAATTTCCAGCTCACCAAAAATCCCCTAAATTCTATCCTTGTACAATAAAATCGAACAGAATAAAGAACTGGTTCTATAAAATCATAATTGATAAGGAAAAAGGTACAGAGGGGGTAATGGAGGAATCATACCATATGAATTCTTTGCAATGTGAACAGTAGGTAGGTTGTCTCAGATATGTTGCCATAAACTTATGCCCGTTAATTTGATGAACTCGTCTTCGCATAGCTCTTTGGCGCTTCCGAGTAAAATGCTTGAAGATTCTGTCCCTCTGGAGAGTTGCTGTACATTGGGAAGATGAATGAAGAACAGAAATATGTAATGAGTATTTCTGCAATAGAATTGCAAAGCTGCATATGAATTATAAATAAACTATTTCAAATGTATAAAAATGCATTTGTCATTCTTTAAGATTAAAAAAAAACAGAGTGCTTCCTTTTTAACTATACTGTAAAGATTCATATTCATGGCTCTGTAGCTATATCTCCATAATGACACTAATCATTTGTGACAGTCACAATTTAACAAAATTTGTTGTTGGGTGTTGATCTTCAAAACAAGATACCATGAACCACACTAATAAATATAAGAACAGCGCTAAAACAACAAGAATAATGACAGATTAGTTATGTCAAAGGAGGTGACTGAAATTCTAGTTTCTCTACATACCTAAAAAGTGGTCAGGCCAGAAAAGAGCCATTATTATTGCCCCAAAGGCCTCACAGTAGTGCATTAATTATTAACAAGGCACTTTACCAGCTTCCTCTCAGAGGTAAGCCTTATCTTTCCTTTCTTAACAGAAAGTATTATTTATCATATATATATATATATAAAACAGAAAGTATTATTTATATCATCTATTACCAAAGATAAAAATACCAGTGATCTCTCCAAATATAGGCTAATTACATGTTTACATAATTTATAGAAAGTTTATTGACTGACTGACACTCAGAGCCTGTATCATAAAATAATCTATAAATGCTTACACCAAATAAAATATTGGCTTAGGAGCAAAGAAAAAAGTATGTCAAAAAGTCCCATGTGTATAAAGAATAATTGTCAACTTGGGAATTACTGAACAAGCTATCCTAAAATACTGTAGCCTTTACACTGCCTTTATTGGTTATTCCAATGTTTCCAACTCAATTCTGCACTCATGACTTCTTTAGGAATAACAAATATGTAATACAGACCCACATATAGTAAGAATGCCCATATATTTGACATCCACATGGTAAACTGTTTTCGATATAAAAGATGACACTAACATAGCACTATCAAGACCAATTCATATAAAACATCATATTTTTCAGAGAGAAAGTTTAATTCCATTATAATCTGCCTAACTTTAAATCCATCATCATCTCTCCTAAAAAGAAGTACTAATGGCTTTCAAATTAAAGGAGTTGAACCAATTGATTTAAATAGGTAACATCAAGTTTTATGGCTCCACTGAAAAAAATACACTTAAAATGTCCATTAATGTCATCTCATGGACTCTCTCCAATGATATATCAAGAAGTCATTTGGATGTGCTAAGTATAAAATTTTTAATCTACACCAACGAAAGAGAGAGGCTGAAGGTTTTGAGTTTGACTTCAAGAGGTCACACTGAACTCATGCTCTAGGTAAGACATATGGAGCATAAAGATATCAAGGAAAAGGCTGTGGCTGAACCATATTCAGAGATATCAAAGCTGAATAGGAAGAACACAGTGAATTAATTAACACTGACTCAATACCAGTCTTAGTGAAAACATTTAGATTTGGAAAATACACTAACATTTAAAACACATTCTGACAAAAATCATAAAATATTAATAAACTATAGGACCCAACATCCTATAGCTATAGCAAATATTGTATATATGTATGTATGTATGTATATATATATATGTATGTGTGTATACATATATATGTAATGCAAGCTAAAGAAAGATGAACACTCCAGGAAGAATACAGACATAGATGTAGATGGATATTCTGAGACCATAACAAAACTACAGAAATACATTTTGAATAAGCAGACATTACTTCCTGAGTGAAATCAAAGGATGATAAAAGGTATATGCCAATGAATTTTTAAGTAACTATAAATGTCCATGAAATTACTATGAAATGAGAGAATTCAAAGGAGTGGAAGCTATATGAGCTCAATAATATCTCAGGTGTGAACATGTGGCTGTCATGTGGTTTGTTTATGAAAATGGAAGGAATCATAATGGCAGTTCAGGACAGGTCATTGATACCAGAAATAATATAAGATTGTTATCTATATTCTAAGGATCTTGAATTTATTAATCAATGTAGATTAAGCATAGAAGATTAGAAGTATTTGGTATAATGATAGAAACTGTGTAATACTATGCTTCAGGATTTAACAATTTAGCACTTACCAAATACCTACCAGGATGTGACCTGGTGACTAGTACTACATATCGGAAGATTGAGAAGTCTTTCTTCCATGGAATGACAGCCAACAAATTCTAATACTGTAATACTACAGACCTCAAAACACCCTAGCCAAACCATTCAATAAACTCTACTCAAAACTGCCCATCATCACAGACTTGCCTAGACAGAATACTGATGCATAAAAACTTAACAGCAATACTTTTTATGTATTTGTTAAGCCATTCTCCAATTGATAGACATCCACCTAGTTTCTAATTCTCTGCTATTACCAAAAGTTCTGCTATAAATATCGTGGTATATATGTAGGAACTTTCTTCTTATCTACAGCCTCTTTATAAGACTAATAGTGGAGTCTCTGCATGAAAGGGGTTGGGCATATTAGTCATTTTGTTTGCATAATGTCAAAACACTTTCCAAAATGGTTATACTAATAGTTCCACCAACAATCTACTAGTGCTCTTCTGTTCCCATATCTTATTTTCTGTCATCTTTGTAAATTTCCAGTGTGTGAAGTGACACCTCAGAGTTGTTTTGGTTTATACTTCTCTTAGTAGTAGTGATGTGGAGCATTCTTTCATATGGTTGTTAAGAGTTTACAATTCTTTTGGAACCATTTGTTCATATACTTCAACTACTTTTCTACTGGGGACTGGCTTTGGGTCATATATTTATGTATCTATAGACAGATAGATATTTATATATCTGTTAATTATTTATATGTCTTAGATACCAATCCCATATCAGAGAAATTTGATAAAGATTTTCTCCAATTCAACCACTTTAAGAACAATAGATATTTTAACATTTTGCCATACCAAATACTCACAATATTCAATCTACAATGGAAAGAAAAAAATTAATTAAAAATTTTAAAAAATTGTTAAGACACTTAACAAAGGAGATGAAAATCATGTGGGAACAGAATAAGCAGCATGTCTTCCCCATTAAACTTGCCTACTATTAGAGTTATATCAGAGAAGCATTTAGTAAGACTATAGAAGATACGTTTAGATCTTAATATTTTTATTTACCTACAAAAAGAAGTGATATTTGCCCACTTGTGGAATAGCAAATAGAACATCAAATATAAAAGAACAATTGGAGGTCAGCAACTTGTCTTAGGACCTTTTCTATTTGAATGCCATCAAAAAGATGAGAATGATACAATAATAATAATTGATAATGATGATGTTTATGATGATAGTAAGAAAAATAGCAGCTGGTTTTTATTGCACTTTAAGGTCTGCAAAGATCTCCTTACATACATTGTCTCCTTTTACCTTCAAAGTAAACCTGTAGGTTAGTGCTATTATTATTTCCATTTTTGTAATAATAATGGAATTTGAACATCCCCTTGTATTTTGAAATCAAACCGGTACTTATCACTTAGTTTCAAGTTAATTATATCAAGCCTCTGTTAAGAAACAGAAAGTATGAACCCCTGTTGATGATGTAACAGGAAGGGATAGAATAGGGAGTAGCTAATACCTTATACAAGGGAAAACACAAGCTGGAGACTCAGAATTTCTCTCAGCAAGCATCTGGAGGCTGGGCTGCTACTGCTAGATTGAAGACTGAACTGAGAATTGAGAAGAACTGAGAAGAGAAATGAGAATTGAGAACTGAGACAGAATTTCTTGGAGCAAGCTGCATGGAGACTGGAGAAAGTGATTTTGATATTGAGAACAGAACTTGTGGTGTCAGAGTTTCTTCTGAGAGCCACCCAAACTCCTGCTGAGAGTTTCCAAGAACCAGCTAGAGCTGCTGAAGACTTCTGAGGGCCAGCCAGAGCTGCCAAAGACTTCCAAGGGCCAGCTAGAGCTGCCAGAGGAAGCGTAGCTGTGATGTTGGTACTTTGTCTGTCTGTTTGGGGTCTATGTTGATTTCACAGGCAGAAAGTAAATTGAGATGATAGTGCTGACTATGTATGTGAATATTGTTGTAATTCTGCTAAGCTTGATGTATGTAGATATTTTTGTGGCTCTGTTAAATTTCATCTCTCAAAGAACAGAAACTGTGAAGGACTTGAGGTGGACTGGACACCATAAGCTTCAGTGTGGAGCAGGAACTGAACAGGAAGCTGGACAAGGAACTGGGAGCTGTCTGCCTTTGAACTCAGGTGGCAGTTGGTTAGATTTGGGCAGGAGCTGGAACCATGGAAGAGGAACCATGGAAGCTGAAAGCCTTCCTTGAGTCAAGATGAAAAGACTTCTCCTTGGGTATTTAATGCTGACTGATGGTATTATAAATTAATTTTGATTTAGGGGTGGGTGGCCTTTGTACTTTCCACTACCCCTTAACTTGATTGCACACCATGGGTGGAGGACTTGGACCTTTGTACTTTGTAACTGAATTAAAGAGATAGTAAATGACTGAGTTACTAAATGGATGTACTTTGTTTAAAATTTTGTGACCACTTTGGTGAAAACTACATAGACATTTTAGTGTTAAATTGTTAAGCTATGACATGGTGTATGCTGTATTTTTATTTTCTGTGAATGTTTTGCTCTGATTTGCTACTGAATAAATAGTTCGGTATACTCTGCAGTCAGAACCTTGAAAAGCTGTTGACAGCATCAGTCCTCTGGAACGTGCTTGGCTTTACAATTTTACAGATAAAGGAATTTTATTAAGCTTAGAGATCTTGAATGTTTTGCTCAGGGACACAGTTAATAAGTGGATTAAGTGGCATTCGAATACAATTTCCTTGACTTCCCACCAGAACTATGGCCACTACACCACATGGTCACTCACCAATGGCCAAGGAAGGGACACTGAGGTAGATTAGGTCCAGATGTCTCAAATCCATGACATACCTAAAGGGTATATATAGTTCCATCCCCTCTCTCATCTATCCCCATAAAGTACATGAAGGAATATGCCTACAACTCAAACATCCTGGGCACCAAGAAAGTATAAGACAAGAACAAAATAGCCTGAGTCACCAGCAGCCTCCATGCCTGCTTCCCATGTTGTATAATCAGCAGCAGCAACAGTCCCCTCCCACAATGCCTGTCTATTCCTTTGAATTCTGTGACAACTGCAGCAATATACTGTAAGACAGGGGCACATGCACACACAGAGGAGGCCTAGTCCATGGAGCAATATTTAGTCAAAGTGGTGGCAGCTGCCACACTATCAGTCAGCCCTGTCCTTTGCCAGACATTGACTGGTAGCAGTGACTGATAGCACACCAGCCTACAAAATCCGTCTGTGGGCTATTCTAGCTATTGCAAAACCCTTTTTTTGAAAGAGGAAAGCTACTGCTGCAGGTACACACAAAATAAAGAAATCTTCTACCATTTTGCAGTGAACTTAAAGATTTTTTTTATTATCTCTTCCCACATGGATTTTCTGTAAGGGAGATCAGAAAAGATGTCTAAGAAGGCATCCCACACCCATTGCCTACCACTGGATACCTAATAGAAGCACTGCGATACTTCCCAAAGTGTTATTCTTGGCTTCCAGACTGATAGGAGGGTGATCATTTGGATGGATCAATCAATCAATCAACATTTATTAAATATCTACCATGGGCCAGGCCCTGTTCTAAGTACTAGTGATGCAAAAAGTAGCAAAAGACAGTCCTTGCATTCAAGAAATACAATCTAATGAGGGAGACAACATGAAAATAATTTTATATGTATATGTATGTTTATATGCATATATATGCATACATGTATGTGTACACATATGTGTATATATACACATAAATATATACATATATATCAAGTTGTATATGGGACAAATAGATACAGGGAAGGCACTGTGTTTGGGAATTTTTTAAAGAGATTTTGGGAATGGTTTCCTGTGGAAGGTGGGATTTTTAATTGAGACTGACAGAAAGAGGGAGGTCAGGAGTCTTCATGGATTTTTTTTTATCTTTTTTGGAGCGGGGAAGGCAGGGCAATTGGGATTAAGTGACTTGCCCAAGGTCATACAGCTAGTTAAGTGTTAAGTGTCTGAGGCCAAATTTGAATTCAGGTCCTCCTGACTCCAGGGCTGGTGCTCTATTCACTGTGCCACCTAGCCACTCTTGGAGGAGTAGGGAGAGCATTCCAAGCATGGGGGACAGATAGAGAAAGTGCCTGGAGCCAAGAGATGAAGTGTCTTCTTTGTGGAACAGCAAGAAGGCTAGTGTTACTGGATCAAAGAGCATGTATTGGGGAATAAAGTGTAAGAAGACTGAAAATGTAATAAGGGTCTAGGTTATGAAGTATTGTGAATGCCAAATGGAACATTTTATATTTGATCCTAGAGGTGATAAGGAGCCACTGGAGTCTACTGAATTGGGGTAGGTGGGTGGGGTGTGACATGGTGGAATCTGTGTTTTAGGAAAATCACTGTAGAGGCTGGATGGAACGTAGAGGGGAGGGACTCAAGCAGGCAGACCAACCAGCAAGCTATTGCAAAAATCCAGGGAAGAGGTGATAGGTGGTGCCAATGTCAGAAAAGAGAAAGGTGAAATCAACAGACCTTGGCCACAGCTTGAGTATGTGGACAGAGAGACAGTAAAGAAACCAAGATGGTTCCTAGATCGTGAAGCTTAAGGACTGTTGGAAAACTTGAGTTCAAATCTAGCCTCAGACACTTACTAGCTATATGGCAAGTCACTAAACATCTCCCAATCTTGGCTTCCTTTTCTGTAAAATTGGAATAATAATAGCACCTACTCCAGGGTGTTGTTGTGAGGATCAAATGAGATAGTATTTATAAAACATTCTGGAAGCCTTGGAGTGCTATTCAAATGCCAGCTATTATTAAAAACCTGTGTTAAAACACTGAAAATGAAATCATATCCATGTTATGAGAAAGAAATGGAGCAGATTTTTAGAGAAGTATCTTTGAAATGTAGTACAAAATTTTCAAAGACTTTTTTTGTATTATTTTCCATATTTGTCTTTCATTTAAAAAAGCAAACAAACCTGGAAACATCTTACATGATAATATTCTTTAGCCTTAAATGTAGGTCAATTTTTTTCAAATGAAAGGAAGATTATGTATTTTTTTTTTTTTTGCTTTTTGGAGGGCAATTGGGGTTAAGTAACTTGCCCAAGGTCACACGGCTAGGTTTTTATTTGTGTGTGCATTAAGTGTCTGAGGCCGGAACCGAACTCAGGTCCTTCTGACTCCAGGGCCGACGCTCTACTCACTGTGCCACCTAGCCGCCCCGAAGATTATGTATTAAAAGTATGAACAGAACAGAAAAAAATATAGTCCTAGAAGTGCATTCTGGTCCCTGGCACTGACTCTTCAACTCCTCTGTGGATCACAGAGGGCAGCATCCTCATTGTTTATACTACTCCTTTAGGTCAGAGTTAAGAGAACTAAATATTTAATTCTGTTGTGTCAAACCAAATAGGACTTGAAAAATTGGTGAGATCACATTTCTCTCAACCACATGACATCAGAATTCGACACGTTTTGCTGCCAAAACTGGTATTTCAACTTTTGCACCCAAAGTATACTTAGAGCAATAGGTAAACAGAAAAATTATTTGGTATGAAGAGCTTATATGAGGTCACATCCCTATCCCAAGATATGTATGTGCTGGCTACTTTTGTCCCTTACTAGGAGTTGATTATTAAAAGCCTTCTGTTTGAGGTATAGGGGGTGGGCGATTGTAATGTTACACACAAAAAGGGAACTGATGATTTTGAAATAAAATTCAGAATTCCATATGGGGAAATCTGATTTTGAACTGATACTTCATAAAGATCTTCAGAAAACAGTAATAAGGCCACAGAAAATATCTAAGTTATAGAGGAATGTTTCTGTGGCATCAATACTCAAAACACCCTTCAGTTAGTTCAGGTCTTTATACACTAGCTTAAATTTCCTCTTCTTAAAAATCAAGTTAAAAAAAGTCTTAGTTATTTCATGCTCTGACTATATATCACCAAGATCTGCCTGAATTCAAAGTGTCACATTTGTTAGATTATATTTTTAGATAGTTCTAGCATATTTTGCCATTAGCCAACAGTCAATCAATAAGCATTTAATCAACGAGCACCTAAGATGTGCCAGGCACTTTGCTAGTAGGTCCTTGGAATACAATGACAAAAGCAAAACAGTCTCTGCCTTCAATGAGTGTATTCTAGTTGAAAAAGCAACATATGCATGTATGTATATGTATATATTTATGCATATATATGTATATATGTGTGCATTGTTATGTGTATATGCTAACGTATATAGTCAATCCTTAATAGTCATGTGTCTCTTTCATGACTTCAAGTATTTGTGTGATTTTATCAGTAACCTCATTTTCACTTTTGTGTTGGTAACTGCACACTCATATCTATGCACAGGAGAGAAAAAAATGAGAGGCACGATGCATACAAGTTTGTGGAGCCGCTGGTATCCCACAAGGAATTTCACTTGTCTTGGTCTATATCACTGTGTCGAGCATTGTAAAGAGCTCATGGGGCATTCAGTGCATATTTTCATTGTTTGCCTTTAAAACTCAAGTTTTGTGCTGCAATTACACGCCTAAAGTGTGGCCCAAGTCCTTTGGGTACTAAGGTGATAGTGAGACTTCCCCAGTCTCAGCATCTTCCAACAGCAGTGACTAATGTCCCAGTAACCTCTCCCTTGGTTTTCAGAGGGCAGCTAATGTAGAGAGGTTTACAGGAGTATAATATACAGTACAGTACCCTTACACTGCCATCTGACATAGTAAAAGGTAAGATTTAGGTTAAAAATATTTTAGTTTTAAAATTTTTATTTGCTGTACAGTATTTATGGTACTATAGATTTCAAGTGTTATGAGAAGTGAATATTGCCTGAAATCAATGTGTGTGTTTTTTAAGTTGCAATATTAGCACAAAAGGTCATAGAATTCTAGGGAATTGCTAGTGAGAAAAAAACGTTTTGCATGTTACCAATTTTATTTTGTGTAATGCATTTTATGGGCTATTTTGTGGTTACTGTGTTAGGAAAAGTGCATGTTCTCACAATTAATGCTTTGTTATAAAGAATTATATGCAGAAAAGTGCATTTAGGGTAATTTCTAGTGAAAGATTAGCTTTTGGTGATCAGAGGAACCTAACTACCTATTTCTTATAGGTTCAACGTATCAACATTCGTGTTTTCAATTTTCACAATGTTTACTAAGAACTAATGATCCCTGCAAAAGTAGAGAATTGACTGTATATACAAACACATACTAAAAAGAAACAAAGTAACTTTGGCCTTGAAGGCACAAGTAGACACTGGAGATAGATGGTTAGCTGAACGAATCCAGAGTTGAACAGTAAGAGGAGAATGGGCAAAATTGCATTTGTCAACTCCATGGTTTTGATGAAGCCAATCTTCTCCTCGGAATGAAGGTCCATCTTTTTAACACCGGCATTTTTTCAGTAGCAATGTATGACTATACACCACGAGATACCTGAGTTTCTAAAGAAGTAGATTACGCAATGGACAAGGGGGGGCATGCTGGACATAAATAGGCTACAATATATAATCAATAAATCAGCACATAAGAGATATCATCAGAGAGATATAGGAATAGGAAAGACAGGTCACCCATGCAAGGGTAAACTGATGGACGACCACTGTGCTCCACTTTGTATTCACACAATCTCAGGAGATCTGGAGAAACACCCACAGCAGAGGGATAATCTTTGGATAATCTGAGGCCTTGACCAAAAATTGAAGAGGATGAGAAGGAAGAATTTCAAGCTACATTCCATTTCTGACCTCAATTCCTTTTTGTATAGAATCCTTTTTGTGTATGTGTATAGAAATGGTCCTTTGAGGAATGCTTAAACCCAGAATAATTTTTTTTTAAATCTCAAAACAGTAACTACTCTCTGTCCATACCACCAGTGCTAAAACCACCCAATTGTGTTACAGCTAGTTCATGTCACTCGAACATTTCTACATGAACAGGAGCTTGAAGAAAAGCTTTGCTAAACTCAGGTAAACTTTTGCAAGAGACAGAGAATTACACAAGGACAGGATGAAGAAAGTAATGACCACTGTTCGAACCTGACTGACTTTACATATGACACCTGCTCAGGCCAAGCAGTAACCACTGCCTAAACCTGGCTAGCCAGTTGTTGTTATTAATCAGTAGTTTCAGTTGGGTCTGAATCTTGGTGACCCCATTTGGGGTTTTCTTGGCAGAGACTCGGGAGTGATCTGCCATTTCTTTCTCCAGCTAATTTCACAGACGAGGAAATGGAAACAAATAGGGTTAAGTAACTTGCCCAGGGTCACATAGCTACTAAGTGTGAAGCCATATATGAACTTAGGAAGATAAGCCTCCCAGACTCCAGACTCCAGGCCCAACACTCCAACCACTGTGCAACTGAACTGATATATGAATAAGATCATCAGATCATAGATTTAGATCTGGAAGGGACCTTAGAGGCCATGTTGGGTGGGAATGAATGAATCAGTATTACCATCTTCCCACAAAAGCTGGGTAACAGAACTGAAATTTATAAACAAATTTTAATTCTCTCATTAAAAATTATTTTTTTCAATCAGGAAACATTAATATTTTTCTCACCCAATGAAAGAAAAAAGGATACTATAATCTTAAGGCTCCATTTCATTCAGCATGCCCCCCCTTCTATTCTGATTACATTTCTTTTTTTTTCCAAAATGCTTTATTAATTTCTGGTTTACATCATTCATTTCTACCATATTTTGAGTTACAAATTTTCTCCCCATTTTTCTCCTACCCACCACCCCAAAATAGTGGTCCCACAGGATTATCCCCTTCTCCTGTCTGCTCTCTCCCATATCTTCTCCCATACCCTCTTCGACTTATTCAGTAGGGCATGGTGGATCTCTATGCCCCAGTGCCTGTATATCTTATTTCCCAATTACATGAAAAGTAGTATGAAAAATAGTACACATATATATATATATATATGTGTGTGTGTGTGTGTGTGTGTGTGTGTGTGTGTGTGTGTGTGTGTGTGTATATATATATATATATATATATATATATATATATATATATATATATATTTAAACATTTGATTTTAAAACTTTGAATTCCAGATTCATTCCCCTCCTCCCTTGTCACCCACCCTTAATGGGAAGATAAGCAATTCAGTACAGGTTGTAGATGTATAGCAGTGCAAAACATTACCATAGTAGATATATTGTAAAAGACTAGTTCCCTCCCTCTGATGCCAGCTGCCACTTGTTCTATTCTCTACTTTGGTCCTGTCCCTTTTCAAAAGTGGATGCTTCCAACTTCCCTCCACCCCAGCCTGACCTCCCTTCCATCATCCCCCCTCTTTCATCCCCTTCCCCCCTACTCTCCTGTAGGGTGAGACACCCTATTTAGTACGTATGTCATTCCCCTCTGAGCCAAATTCAATGAGAATAAGGTTGACCCATTCCCTTTTGCCTTCCTGTTCTTCCCCTCCATTGTAACCATTTTCCCTTGCCTCTTCTATATGAGATACTTTACCCCATTCTATCTCCATAACGTCACATTATATTCCCCTCTTACCTCTTAATTTCACCTTTTAACTATCATCCATTCCTATTAAATTGGTCCTGTGCCCTCTATCTATATATAGCTGTACACATATATACACACATTCACATATGTATTCATATGCCCATATACCCTACTATATAGACAAATATATATATATATTTCTGTTCTCTTCAATTATTTTCATACTGAGAAAAGTTTCATCAGTTACAATTATCATTTTCCACGTAGGAATGTAAATAGTTCAACTTTGATAAGTTCCTTATAATTTCTTTTCCCTGTTTACCTTCTCATGCTTCTCTTGCTTCTTGTATCTGAATGTCAAATTTTCTATTCAACTCTGATTTTTCATCAAGAATGCTTGAAAGTCCCCTATTTCACTGAATGACCATATTTTCCCCCTGAAACATGATACTCAGTTTTGCTGGGTAGGTGATTCTTAGTTTTAATCCCAGCTCCTTTGACCTCTGAAATATCATATTCCAAACCCTTCGATCCCTCAGTGTAGAAGCTGCCAGATCCTGTGTTATCCTGACTGTGTTTCCACAATATTCAATTTGTTTCTCCCTGGCTGCTTGTAATATTCTCTCCTTGATCTGGGAATTTCAGAACCTGGCTATAATATTCCTAGGAGTTTTCTTTTTGGGATCTTTTTCAGGAAGTGATTGGTGGATTCTTTCAACCTTTATTTTGCCCTCTGGTTCTAAAACATCAGGGCAGTTTTCCTTGAGAATTTCTTGGAGGATGATTTCTAGGTTCTTTTTTTTTTTTATCATGGCTTTCAGGTAGTCCAATAATTTTTAAATCATCTCTCCTGGATCTATTTTCCAGGTCAGTGGTTTTCCCAATAAGATATTTTACACTGCCTTCTATTTTTTCATTTGTTTGTATCAGTTTAATAGTATCTCGATTTCTCATAAAGTCACTAGCTTCCATTTGCTCCAATCTAATTCTGAAGAAATGATTCTCTTCAGTGAGCTTTTGAGATTCTTTTTCCATCTGGCAAATTCGTCTTTTTAAGGCATTCTTCTCCTCATTGCCTTTTTGAACCTCTTTTGCCATTTGGGTTAGTCTATTTTTAAGGTGTTATTTTCCTCAGTCAGGCTGTTGACTCTCATTTCATAATTTTCTTTCATTGTTCTCATTTCTCTTCCCAATTTTTCCTCCACTTCTCTTTTTTGCTTATTAAGGTCCTCTATGGCCTGTAAGGAGCTCGTATTTTTCTTTGGAGCTTTTGGTGCAGGAGTTCTGACTTCACTGTCTTCCTCCTGTTCCATGCTTTGATCCCTTTTATCGCCAAAATAGGAGTGTAAAGTTGGGTTGCTCTGCTTATTTTGCTTTATTTGCCTACTCATGTTGCTACTCAATTACTTGACTTTTGGGCTTTCTGCCACAGTGGGACTCTGCCACCAGACAGGGGAGCTTCTGTCCCAAATGCTGGGGTTTTCCCAGCTGCTGAAGGTATTAGTTGGGTGGTCTCTCTGAAGCCTCCACATGCTCTGGCAAGCTGGTGGCACCCCCCAAGACCTCCACCCCAGAACGCAATCCAGATCCAAGCAGGTTAAAGCAAGAGGGATTACCCCTCAGACTGGTCACTTTGTCCCCCTACACACTGCAGGCCAGGAGCTGAAGCTTCCATGTGGCAGAGGCTGTTGCATGATCAAGGCACCTCAGGGGTCTAAAACCTCTGGCTCAAGCAGGGCTAGACTCAGCTCCCAGGGTACTGCACTGGCAGCTTGCTGCCAAGCCTGCTGGGCTGTCCTCAGTGGGAGATTAGCTTCTCTGTGTCATTTTTGTGGGTTCTATAGCTCCAAAGTTTGTTCACAGTTCCCTTTTACATGAATTGGGGGAGGTGGAAGCTGGAGCCCCTCAGAAGTCCTGTTTCTACTCTGCCATCTTGACTCCACCCCTGATTACATTTCAATGTGATAGCCCCCAACCCAGGAAGTTCTCTGAAAATTTACAAAAGGTTTCATATAATAACACTGTGCACAGTGCCTGGCACATGGGAAAAGCTTAATAAAATGCTTGTTGACTGACTAAATAAACATGAGCACTCTAAATGTGATAATGTTATTTATAAAGGAAGTTTCCTTATTGGCAAGAAAACTTTCTGACTTTATAAAGAACTCCCAGCCCATGAGAGCAATCATATATCCTTCTAGCTTACAACGTGCTTTATAATATACATAACTGAAGAAAGAACTCCCTGCTTAGTTTCTCACTTCCTTTCGATAATTTTTTGAACTTCCATTTACCACAAAGAACAGACCTGGAATCTGGTATGCTTTCTATGCCCACATTCAGCAGCCAAAGAAATGAATATCTAACAATTAAATGGCTATCTCTTAAAAGTCATTAAATTGTTTTGGTTATAAAAATATTAAATGATCTTCCACACCAAATCACAAACAACGATTTCAGGGAAAAAAAGAAGAAATGGGCATGGAATACAGTGCATTCAGATCATGCCCCTGACAATTACTAGTCTATGATTATGAATAAATTTGAGGTCGTAACATTAAATGTTTCAAATATATATATAAATACTATTATTAATACTCTTTTGCTTGTAATAGGGAGATAAGATGTGCAGGCATTGGGACACAAAGATTCACCTTCCTCTAATGGAAAAGTCGATGGGGGTATGGGAGAGAGCAGATTGGAGGAAGCGACATCTTGTGGGACTACTATTCTGGGAGGTTGGGTAGGGGAATAATGGGGGGAAAATGATTGTAACTCAAAATCTGGCAGAAATGAATGATGTAAAACAGAAGTTAATAAAGCATTTGTTTAAACAAAAAAAAAAATAAAATGATCTGTTCCGTAAAACTTGGACTCAGTCAAAAAGCTGCACTCAAGGACCTAGAAGGCCACATGTGGCCTCAAGGCTGCAGGTTCCCCATCCCTGAGCTAATAATAGGAGCTTTGGGCAAAGCTTAAAGAGATAGATGTCAGTTAATAATATTAAAATAAATGAAACTAATAGTTGCATGAAGGCAAAAACAGGCAGGTCTTTATCTCTGTGCCTCCCAAAGGCTGCCCTTACTCCCCAAAACAGAAATATTCACTTATAGTAGGTACTTAAACATATTTTTGGAACAAATGCTTATCAGTAGTAACTTAGAAGGAAGGTAAAACAGTTCTCAGAAAACAGTTTTCTTACAAGGGGAGGTGGCGCCCTTTATGTTTTAGAACAAAACAGTCCACTCTCAGTGCCCCAAGTTTCACTGAATACCAGGGTTTTACTTCCAGTCTCAAGTTCACTTTCCTCCCTAATAATATCCCTACACAAACAACCTGTCCAACTGACATCTTTTTCAAGACACACATGTTTCCTGCTTAAAATCTCAAAGAACCCTACCTCCTCTATCTTGTTTATTTAATTTCTCTTGGGTTTTTTTTTTTCCTGTGTTACTAGAAAAATTAAGGCCTACTAGGCAAAAAGGTTATATGTTGCATAAACATTCACTTCTACTACAAACAGCATCAGCAATGAAATGTAAGCAGTGGTGTTTGTTTGAGATGCTTATTTGATCTTAGTACAAACCACTTTCAAAGCTATTATATGATTGCATATTTATGTATAAATTCAAAATGGGCTTGAAAATCCCCTTACTGGAGGAAAAAATGACTTTACTGTACAACCAGATTTCCTGTAAAACTAATGGTGTTTTGGCCTCTTGCCAATTATTTGTTTTAGGGAAAACATCAGTATAATGAACTAAAGGAGACAGCTTCCTTTAAGTGAATTTCATCTGCATTACACAATCCCTACTATTTATTCAAGAGACAAATCTGACATGTGTCTTTTGCTATTTTTTCCCTTTTAATATTCAACTTTTGACCATAAAGGAAAAATAAAAGATAAGAAAAATCAAATAAGTAAGTTTACTACTCTATTAGGAACTCTAGTTAAAGGTTTGGCAGGGAAGAAGCTGAAACTTATGGCTAAAATGATTATCCATTTTACCATCTTTGCTGTCCTTTTCTTATGACTGACTAATCTAGTTGAGCTCTTGAATTAAGGTTTCTCATCTCTTATAAACCTGTGTCATAGATCTCAATGAGAAATAGAACATTCAGTCCATCACCCAAACTGTTTTATCATCAGCTCACCAAAATATCCAGAATACTGCTTTTTATTGTTCATTTAAGGCATCACATAGCAAAGCTTAAGTGCATTTTACCAAAAGGCAAATCATGGAATGAAATGCTATGTAGGAGGTAATTGGTTTAGTATTTCCAAGTAAAATAATTATAGGTTTTGTGAAAAAAAATAGTCCCTAAAGACCATAAGTTTAACTTCTAAACTGAAAATACTTTATCTGAAGTGGGAGATTTTTACCTTTTTAATCAAATGCATAAATGTTGATATTATCTGCAAGAACTTAATTGTGCAACCTTCAACATTATGTCTTCAGAAACTAAATAAAAGCTAATACCTAAAGTACATAGATACTACTAGATTTTAAATACTTGCCTATTTCAGTTGGAAATGCAGAGTATTAATGATCTGTAAACTTCAGAACTTAGAACCTATTATTGGAGAGGTCTGAGACAATGGTAGAAATGCTGGGCTGCCAGGCTGTCCTCAGCGGGAGGTTAGCTTCTCTGTGTCGCTCTGTGGGTGCTGGAGCTCCAGAGGTTGTTCAGAGTCCCCCTTTCACATGATTTTGAAGTGGTGTGGAGGAGAGCGCCTTAGAAGTGCTGTTTCTACTCTGCCATCTTGGTTCCGCCCCCTCTAGGCAAGTAACTTAACCCTGTTTGCCTCAGTTTCCTCATCAGCAAAATGCGTTGGAGGCGGAAATGGCAAGTCACTCCAGTATCTTTCCCAAGAAAGCCCCAAATGGGGTCAACAAAATGACTGAACAACAAGAAGGAATAACTTCCAAAGCAGTCAAATCCCATTCTAACTGGGGTTCTATTCCCTTTATTTATATTGCTAGGAATTTTATTTTCTACCTGTTTTCTCTATGTTGCCTTGTTCTTGGTCTTCAAAGTAGTCAGGGGGTAAGGGCCTGATAGTGACCAAATAAGGAGGAAGGAATGAGAAACAGGCATCTTATGAACCTCCTGCTTAACTGACCAAGACACAGGAGGGATGACCATGCTCATATGCACATCTATCCCCCCCCACACACACATACTACAATGAGTTTTTAGTAGAAATATATTAAACTCTACACAGAAATAGGAAGGGACAGGGAGAGGTGAGAGTAGAGTTCAAGAGGTAGGACAGACTTGGGGAAGGGAAGAGTAAAGAACAAAAACAAGACAAATAAGAAAGTCTAGTTTCAGAGAGCAGATCACAGAGAGGCTGGGTAAGAACCAAACATCAGGATCTGGGCCTGAAGAGAGGAAGAACAGAATAAACGGCCCGTTTCAATGATAAAATATTCGTGTTCAGATTTCTTTTCTTTTTCAAACTACCTCTGCTTTGCAAAGAGAAGAACAGAGGCAAAAATAGAAGAGGATATAGACCCCAATAAACAATTAACAATCACAACCATGAGTGAGATAAATTACCCATGAAAGAGAAGAGGAAAGCAGAATGGATTAGCATGTAGAGTTAAATATTATGTTGTTTAAAAGAAACACAACTGAAACATCAAACAATCTACGAGTAAGTGCCATGCACCGTGTAAAGACAATGAAGATACAAATACAGAGAAAGAAATGATCCTTAATTGAAAGAAACTTTCATTCTAATAGGAGAAACATTGAATGCATGGAAAAATATATAGCACAAATATAAAGTTAATAAATACAAATCTGTACAAAGCAGGGAGAGAGAGGAGGGAATAAGCATTTATACAGTGCCTACTACATACGAGGCACTGTGCTAAGCATTTTTTACAAACATTATTTCATTTTATTCTCACAACAGCCCTGTGAAGTATGTTATTTTTATTCCATTTCACAGCTGACAAAACTAATTCAGAGCGTAAGTGACTTACACAAAGTCACACAGCTAGTAAATGTTTGAGGCTGGACTGGAATGCAGGCCTTCCAGATTCAAGGCCCAACTCCTGATCCAATCTGCCACCAGCTGCCTCTAAGCAATTAAATACAAATAAGTTTGAAAGGGAGGGCACTCATTACCAATTAAGGAAGATCATGAAAGACTTCCTGCTAAAGATAGTGTTTGAGCTCTGTTTTAAAGAAAATATATACTTCTTCTGGGCATAGAGAGTGGCCAAATGAAAAGGTGCAGAGATAGAGTGCCATGTGACAAACAAGTAAAAAGCAGAGTTTAAATGACTACAGAGGTAGAAGGGGGAGAAAATGTCCAATGAGTCTGGAAAGGTAGATTGGGAACAAGCTGTGAAGGCCTTTAAAAGTCAAACAGGAGTTTCTATTTTATCTTAGAGGCAATAATAATCCACTGAAGTTGGACTGAGGTCAAGTAGGAAAGGCACATGTGTGGCAGCAGTTCTTAGAATGCACTGAAATAGTGAGGCTTGAGGTAAGAAATTAGAAGGTTGTTGCAATAATATGGGTGAGAGGCAATGAGAACCTGATTAAATAGGTAGTTCACCTTCTCACCATCAATTATCTAGACTCCACATGTAGATTCCTGGGTTCTAATAGGTAGGTCTTTCGCCTTGTTTTCAAGGGTCTATGATCTTTATGCTACTTCCACTTCCAGGACTGCTCCACACAATGCCACTTCTGTTTCTACTCAGACCATGATCTCCATCTTCTTTCCACCAGGAATCTGGATTCTACTCCTGTGTTCCTAGGCTCAGATGGATCAGCTTTTGTCTTCTTATTGAGTCTAGCCCACTCTGCTACTTCTACAGGAATGCTGTGGCATGCATGCTCCATCTTCATAGTTGTTTTCCTTCTTTGAGGGTGAAGACTGTTTTGTTTACTTGTATTTCTATCCCAGCACTTAGCATAATATTTGGCACAAAATAAGAGCTTAATAAGTGATCTGTCTAACTTAAGCAGATTATTAGAAACTGTATCGTCCAATTACAAACTAACAACCATGATAAATAAAATGGATGAATGTTTACAGAAACATAAAATACCAGAGTATTTTAAGTTACCTAAAGTAACAGTAAAAAAAATGGAAAATTTTTAAACTCTAATCTTGGGAAAAGAAATTGAATAAACAATTGAGAAACTCCTAGCTGGGCAGGGGGGAACAATCCAGGAGCATATATATTTATAAGGAAATTATTCAAAACATCCAGGAACATTGTATTCCAGTTTTATATAAATTATTTGCAAAAAGAATGGATCTTATTAATTCTGTTTATATGGTCCTGGTGCCTAAACCAAAGAGAGAAAAGTCGGAGAAAAAAAAAAGTATAGGTCTATATGTCTAATGAATGTTGATGCAAAAATTTTGGGTAAATATTAGCAAAGAGGCCATTGCAACATATTAAAAAGATTACACACTATGAACAGTTTGGTTCAAGATTAGAAAAATTATCAAAATCACAGACCATATTAATAACATAACAATAAAACCTACATTATTATATTAATAAAAATACATTTTAAAATAAAATATGAAATCCATTTATATAAAATAAAACTATTAAAATATATAAATGGATTATTCCTTAACACAGTAAATATAATCTATCTAAAACTAAAGAGACTACTAGAGCCTTTCCAATGAGATCAGGGGTAAAGACACAATACCCACTGTCATTGTTATTATTTTATATAAATCTAGAAAAGCTAGCTATAACAAGGCAAAACTAAATTGAGGGAATAAGCATAAGCAAAGAAGAGACAAGAATATTGCTTTTTGCTGACAGTATTATGGTTCATTTAAAGTACTTGAAAGATCAAAGAGAAAAAAATAGATGAAACAATAATTTCAGTGAAGCAGTGACATATAAAATAAACCCTTTAAAAATCATTAGCCTTTCTATTTATTTCCCATAGAACTCAGCAGGAAGAAACAGAAATTGTAAAATAACTACAGAATTTATAATAGATTTAGAAATTCAAGACACACACAGGAATTATATCAACATGACTACAAAATACTCTTTTCGGAACTCTATAATATAGTCTTATATAGAGACATACTAATTGATCATGGTTGGGCTGTGCCAATATAATAAAAAATAATTAAGTGTCACAAAAATAATTGCCAGGGCAGCTAGGTGGTGCAGTGAGTAGAGCATCGGCCCTGGAGTCAGAAGGACCTGAGTTCGGATCCAGCCTCAGACACTTAACAAGCACAAACAAAAACCTAGCCGTGGAACCTTGGGCTTACTTAACCCCAATTGCCCTCCAAAAACAAACAAAAAATAATTGCCTCTGCCAATATAATAAAATCACACAAATGAAATTACCAAAAAAGCATATGTAAAGGAACTTTAAAAAATTAACAAAACTCATACAAAAGAGAAAAAAAAATTAAGAATCTCAAGGAAAATAATGGAAAGAAAGCAAGCAAGGAAGTGGTCCTAAACAGTATAAAATTTCAGAATATATTGCAAACTAGTAATCATCTTAACTATTTTGTACTAGTTTAAAAAAAAAGGAAAGCTGATCAGTGGAATAGTTTAGGTACATAAGATTCAGAAGTAAACGAACATATAAGAATAATAATTAATAAACCCAAGGACTCCAACTCCTGAGATAAAGACTCATTATTTGGAAACCTATCTGGAAGAAATTAGGTTTAGACCAACATCTCACACAATAAGGTCTAAATGGATATATGACCTAGATAAAAAAGGTCATATCTTAAAACAAATTAGAGAAGCAGAGAAGGAAATATCTTTCAGTCAGTCAGTTGACAAGTATTTATTAAGCAATTACTCTGTGATAAGTACTGTAACAAGTGCTTTCACAACTATGAGTGGTGGAAGAGTTCTTGATCAAATAAGAGATGTAGTAGATCACAAGAGATAAAACGGACAATTTTAATTACATAAAACTTTAAAAAAGTGTACAAACAACATCCATTCATTAACAAGGAAACAGTTACTGGGGAGAAAATATTTACATTGAGTTTCTCTTAAAATGTCTGATTCAAGAATTTATACAAATAGAGAAAAAAAGAGCCATTCTCCAATATATTTATTATTTATTTTATTTTTAATTGATTTATTGACCTTTTATTAAAGGTCAAAAGATATGAAAACAATTCTCAAAGGAAAAAAGCAAGCCATCAATAACCCTAAGAAAAACATTCCAAGTCATCAATAACAGAAATGTCGATTAAAACAACAGTGATGTTCTATCTCACATTCATCAGATTGGTAAAGATAACCACCCATACCACCCCCAGAAAAATATAGTTATTAAAGGGGCTACGTGAGTGAGGAAAATGATACTAAATACCTTGGTATCAGAATTGTGAAGTATGTACATCTATTCTGCATAGAATAATTTTTAACTACACTTCTGTAAGGGCCCTTTAAGACTTTACCTGAACTCTGAGAACTCACGGAGAACTCAGGCAAATGACAGGGCAACTCAAGCTGGGTCCAAGAGGCACCTTAGTGTATGTTCTGCCCCATGAAACCACATCCTCTTACACAGGTTCAAGGATTGTGGGGTATTGAGCACACTGCTGTGTGAGGAGCCTGTTGCTGAGGCATTTGAGGGAGCAGAGTTGGGGAAAGGGGACAAAAGGGGGAGGTGAGGTGAACAGGGGCGTTGGTGAGGAAAAGGGGAAGAGAGGAGGTTGTGAACGAGGAAAAGAATAAACGACAAGGCTATACACTACACCTTGGTGTCGGACTCATTTGTCTATTCCGGAGGAACCAACTTTCCCAAGGGTGTGGAGGCGACCAGAGTGTTGGAGGTGACTGGAGAGGTATGTATACGTGCTAGCCTGGTACAGCGGGATCCGTACACACTTCCAAAGTTGCTAGACCCCTTGACCCAACACAATACCACAACTAGACCTATATCCCTGAAGTAATCAAAGAAATATGGGAAGAACCCATAAGTACAAAAATAAGTATGTTGTTGTTGATCATTTCAGTCATGTCCAACATGACCTCATTTGGGGTTTTCTTGGCAAAGGTACTGGAGTGGTTTGCCATTTCCTTCTCCAGCTCATTTTATAGATGAGGAAATTAAGGCAAACAGGGTTAAGTGACTTCTACTCTATCCACTGCACTACCTGACTACCCTCAAATAAGTATAGCATCATTTTTTTGTCTTAATAAAAACCTAGAAACAAAGGAGGCACTCATCAACTGCAAAATGGCTTAACAGATTATGATACATGAATATAATGGAATAAAATTATGCTATAAAAATGACAAAAGAGTTGGATTTAGAGAAATGGGGAAGGACTTACATGACCTAATACAGAGTAAAGTAAGCAAAATTACAAGAAATTGTTATATAATAACTAAATTTAAAAATAAAACAGCTATGATTTAAAAACTATGGTCGATTAAATGACCAATCCTGAGTCCAGAAAATAATGCTCAATCATGTTTTATCTCTATGACAGAGATAAAACATAGTCAGTCTAAAGACTGACTAGAAGCACAAAATGAGACATACATTTTCAGACAAGGTCAATGTGTGGATTGGTTTTATGTGACTTGTTGAAAAGGAGACCTTTCATTTGAGGATATGTGGAGAAATATGAGGAAAAGTAGTTCTACTTAAAAGTTTCCATAGATAAAGAGTAACTCATTATCTACCTGGGCCATTTATTCTATTTCTAGACAGTTCTAACTCATAGGAAACTATTACTTTTTTAATGAATCCCAAATCTGCCTCTCTATAACTTCTACTCATGGCCTCTTGTTCTGCCCTCTGGTGCAGAAAATAAACAAAGAAAAACCTAATCCCACTTCCTCATGACTCATAATCCTTTGAATATGATGACAACTATCATGTATTCCCTACATATTCCCTTCACATTCCTATCTAATTTATTCTATGTATTTAAAAACATAATTCTGAGAAGGGGTCTACAGGCTTCACCAGACTGCCAAAGGGATCCAGGACCTTTTAAAAAGGTGTGCATGCATGCATGCGTGTGTATGTATGTGTGTGTGTGTATGTGTAGTACATAGGCCCCAGGTTAAGAAACCCTGATCTAAAGTGTTCTTTGGGCTAATAATTAGCATTGCCTTCAATCAATCCTTGCCTAAGACTAGAGCTTTGCTCGCAATCACGACTGAATCCCAGTTTGACTTAATCTTTCCCAAAATGTGGGAACCACTACCAAATGAAATTATATGATTGTCTGTTATAGACTCCATACAACTAGATGATAACCTCCCTTGTTATACAAACTTTTTCTCCTAATGCGATAAAGTTCACATTTGCTTTGGGGACTATTGACTCATATAGAGCTTTGAAGTTCATTAAAATTCAAAAATTCTTTTCACATTGTGAAAATATGAAGTGTAGGACTTCATGTTTTATCTCTGTCATTTTATGAGATTCAGTCTTCTATTCCAATTGATTGGAATCTTCTTGAATCTTATTCCTTTTGCTCTTTGGCACTATTCCTCTGAGCTTCACGGCATCTGCAAATTTTAAACATATCATTTATCCTTTCAACTAAGTCCTTGATTTAAAAAAAAATGAACATAATTAAGCCAAGGAGAGAGCCCTGTAGAAGACTACTATAGACATCCTTCCAAGTGGAGACTTTGTCCCATTAGCCATCATTCCTTGGGTTGTTAACATTAGTTCCAAATCCACCTAGCTGTCCTACAACCATTCCACAGATCTCTATATTGTCCAAAAGGTATTATTCCAGTCATTCCCTAATATTTATCCCAATCGATAACACTCAGCCAAGAAAACCTCAAATGGGGTCACAAAGAGTTGGATACAACTGAAACAACTAGACAACAACAACTCAGCGAGGATTGTTACAGCCTGAGAATCAAATGGAAAATACTTTTAGAACAATCACCACCGATTTCACTTTGGTTTTTTCAAAGCAGTTTTTAAAGAAGGATTGAGAAAACTCTGTTCATTGTTTGGGGCTCAAATGACCAAGCAGATTTTGGAACAGTTAGGGATGATGCTTTATTGTTTCTTCAGTGCCTTCTTCCTGGGTTCCAGGCATACAGCAGAACAATATTATCTGCTTGGTAGAAAGAATGAATCATCCTTGTTCCAAGTTGGTCCTTCCAGATATAGCTGAATGAGAAACTCTAAGATAATTCTTTCTCATGAAATTGCTGCCACCTCCTCTTCATTTAAACTTATTAAAACAAAAGCCAACTTGCTCCCAGACTTCTTAGAGTAGGCCTTGTTTACCCAGTTGGCAAGTTCTCCCTTATCTAGAATAAATCAGTTTTGCTAATTGCCCTTGGAACTAGTTGAAGACTACACAGTGAATGCTTACAGTCCATTGCTACACATATTTTAATTTCCCTCATAAGCTCTGAAAGCAACAACAATGGGTGTGACTGCTCACCCAATTTGGAAATAAGCATACTTTGTTTTTTCTCCTTTAAAAACAAACCAAAAAAAGTACTTTAAAATTCATTCCCTTTGGTCACAGTGGGATTTGATCCTGCTTTCTAGGGAGAACACCAAACAAAATGTTTATTTCCTCCCTTAGTAAAATACACACACGTAAAATATTTAATACCTTAAATGTTTGGTATGCAAATTATCTGATACTGACAAAAGACATTTCATAAAGTCAGTACTCTGGCCTACCTACAGTGTTATATTTCTTTAGTTTTGTGCCTGTATCAAATAAGCAGAGAATAAGAGTCAGTTTCACCTGATTTGTCGGGAATCAAGCTTTTCACTGTTATCTCCTGGAAACTCATATAAAACTGTGAATGTTCTCTGCATGGATTTTTCTCTGGTCTAAAAATCTCCATCTCCTCCGACCACTCTTTATATTCACAGATTGGGGTTTGCTCACAATCCTGGCTGCAGTCCCAATGTGGCATCCAGAACCGAACACAATACTGTGGATATCTGACATGGGCAGAATACAACTAGACTATAACTTCCCTTGTTATTTATGGAAACTGCTTTTATTCATATACTCTAGGACCCAGTGGATTGGACTCTTTGCTGTTCCTTATATACAACACTCCCTCTCCCCCAAGACTCTAAGCATTTTCACTGTGTCCCATACCTAGAATGCTCTCCTTAACTCTATCTCCTGCATCCCCTGGCTTCCTTCAAGCTTCAGCTAAAGTACAACTTGTGGGCAGCTAGGTGGCACAGTGGATACAGTGCCAGACCTGGAGACAGGAAGACTCATCTTCCCCAAGTTCAAATCCAACCTCAGATACCTACTAGCTGCATGACCTTGGGCAAGTCACAGAATCCTGTTTGCCTCAGTTCCTCATCTACAAAATGATATAGAGAAGGAAATGGCAACCCACTCCAATATCTTTGCCAAGAAAACCTCAAATGAACTCGCAAAGAGTTGGGCAGGATTGAAATGACAACAGCAAAGTCCCACCTAGTGTACAAAACCTTTCCCAGTACCCCTTAATGTTAGTGCTGCCCCTCAGTCCATATGTTGTCTATGCATAGCTGTTCACATATAGTCTCTTCCCTTGGCCGTGAGCTCCTTAAGAACAGGGACCGTTTTGTTTTGTTTGCCTTTCTTTGTATCTCAAACACTTGGCACAAATGCTCAGGACATAGTAGTTGCTTATTGACTGACTACAACTAGGATACACTTTGATTCCCTCCTTTTTATTAACTTTACTTCTTCATACTTACTTTTAACTTTTACTTCCTTTTAACAACTTGGTCTTAATTTTAAACCTTATTATATGAAATATTTTATTGCTATAGAATGTGAATTGAGACATTTGAAATTTTTAATCCATAAAGTCTGTCGCTTAAGTTAAAAAAATGTAGAAGCTACTTTTAATGAAAGTTTGGCAAGAAAAACATTAAGAAAAGTTTTTTCAATTTATTTTTGACTAGCCAGGGCTGAATCCAAGAATAAAATTTTATCCTCCTTGGTACTGTAATGCACAGAAAATTCCTATTATCCATCCTCCCACAGACACAAGGGTGGTATTAATGTCACCAGAAGCACCCCTGGTTTTTAACTAAAGTGACAGGTCTAAGCTCTGCTAATACTGAGAAAGAGAGTTAATCAATTATTAAACATTTCCAGTATTGGGCAGAGGAAAATGAAAAGAAACATAAGACATTGTGCCTTGGCTTAGCAAATTTACAAATTAGTTGCGGAGACAGGAAATTTTTTAGATATACATATATGTATACATATATACATATACACACTATATGTGTATACATATAACATATATATGTATGTATATATGTGTGTGTATGTGAGCATGTGTGTGTCTGTGCATACAGAGAGAGGGAAGGGAAACAGGGGAAAAGAGAGACAGAAGATAGACAGACGGGGAGAGAAAGAGAGAACCAATCCCTGTCCAAAAGTCTCAGTTATAAGAGCTCTAAGACCTGATTCATCCATTTACTCTGCATGGTCATGAAGATTAAATCACTGATCTTCATTTCTATTCTCTAGGCATGGTCAGACATGAGGCAGGCAAATTCTTTCTTGACATGAGCCTTGCCTGACTCACCCCAAACCAGGCAAAATAAGCAGGTTCAGATACCCTTGGCATCTGAAAGTGGAATGATAACAAAAGAGCATGGATTTTAAAATGAAGCAAGGTAGCTGTCATTTGGTTAGCAATACATTTCCCAGTACAAACTCCATTTTGGAAAACTGCATTCCTGATGGTTTAAATCATGAAAGATGAAAGAGAAAATCAGACAAAATTGCCCACGTTTTCTTGTCATTACATGAGAAAATTCCCTGAGAACACAAAGACATTGGGTTTTTTCCTTTCATTTTAACAGTTTTTACCTGACATGATTTATTAAAGACTTTATTATTTCTAAAAGTAACAGAGGACAAAGCAATATTTTTATTTTTTCACTATTTTTTGCAACCTTAAGAATACAATATTAGGGCTCGCAAAAGACTTCTTTGTTCTCAAAAGGAAAAATTCCCAACCAAGCTTATTTTTTAAAAAAGAAGAAGAAAAATAATCCTGGATCATGATGCTGAAAGACTATGGAACCTTTGATTAAAAAACATACTCACCACATCCAGCTGCAGTGGCTCATGAAAAAAAGAAAATGTTTCAGAAAAGTTGAGTCAATGCAAACTGCCCAGATGCTTTAGTACCTCTTCATGATGCCTTTGACATTGGGTTTTATTTTTTAATGACTAAGGAAATTCAAACTATGATTTTAAAAAATAGAATAAATGCTCTATAAATTACTGAACTAAATGGACTAAATCCATGATTTAAACATAGCAGGAATTTCAATGTACAACAATGAATTTGGTACTTTTCTCCTCTCAGAACTTTGAAGGGTCAGAATGGAAGAGGATATTATGGGACTTTGGAATTAGCAGGATCTAGAAATTCTAAAATCAAGAAAATGGCAGACAACACTGAAATTGAAACAGAATTCCTAGGATGATTAAAGATTGCCAAGTTAGAGGTAGAATGGACCTTAAGAGAACATCTAGTCCTCCTGATTTATTTGAGAGAACACATTAGTCATCTTTGTCTTCAGTAGGTTTTTTTCTCTGAGGACTGCTTTCTCTTAGGTCCTCCCAGAACCATAGGTTTTTGCTCAAGTGCTTTTCTCTGAAGAGCTACTTTTTCTAAACTGTGTTTCTTCTCCTGTCCACAAATGAAACTGTCTAAATCTGAAAGGGGTTGCATCTTGTCTAAGGTCATAAATTAACTGAAGGAACTGAGATTCAAACCTGGATCTTTTGCTTAACAAGGAAAATTTTTAGTTAAAGAAAGTGATATTAAAAACAATATGATTGTGTTAAAAATGCCAAATTGCCATACTTAAAAAGATTTAGGAAAAGATCTTAGAAGCCACTGAAATTCTCTCCAAGTCTTCTTCTCTACTCTCCATTCACTATTTTTTCTTGACCTTATCCGTCCCCATGAACAAAGATGATGCCCAGATATAAGGACCCAGTCTTTTTCCTGCACCACCAACTGCCAAACAGATATTCCCACAAGCATTATAAGCTAAACATGTCCACAACATAACTTATTTTCTTTCCCCTTCCTCCAACCCTTCTCTTTTTTCTAACTTCCCTTTGTCTGCTGATGGTACAATAAGCTTCCCTTGGTGACCAGGGTCCTCAATTCTCCCCTTTGTCTTTTTACCACCTGTAGCCAATCAATTGTCAACTCTACCACATAACGTATCTCAACTCTGTGAACTTTTCTTCTTTATCACTATGCACCTGGACTACTGCAAAAGTCTAACTAGTCTACCTGCATCTAAACTCTCTCCTCTCCAATACATCCTCCACATAGCTTGTTGTTGTTGTTGTTAGTCATGTCCAACTCTTTGTGACTTCACTTAGGGTTTTCTTGGCAAAGATCCTAGAGTAGTTTGCCATTTCCTTCTCCAGCTCATTTTACAGATGAGGAAACTAATGCAAACAGGGTTAAGTGATTTTCCCAGGGTCACACAGCTAGTAAGTGTCTGAGGGCAGATTTGAACTCCCGACTCCAGGTCTGGCACTCTGTGCACTATGGTGCCACCTAGCTGCCAAAATGATATTCATAATGCACCAGCCTGATCATGTCATCAGCCTGCTTAAGAAGTTCCAGGGGCTCCCTAGGATCACACAGAAACTTCTATAGGTTCACACACAAACTCCTCTGTTCAAAGCCTGCACAATCACACTCCTGGCTAACTTTACAGCCTCATCATATATTACTTTCCTTCACACACTCTACATTCCAGTCAAACTGGTATAACTGCTATTTCTCAGATCCCATCTCCCCTCCCCGAACCTTTGTACAGGCTGACTCTCAGGTCAGTAGCATGCTTCTTCCTCATCTATGTCACAGAATCCTCCAAAGCTCAACTTCTGTACCATGACAGACCCTAGGAAGCAAGTGCATCCCCAAAATTACTTTGTACTTTCTTTGTGTGTGTTTCCTTTGTTTCCAGGAGGGAGGGAGAAAAGGATTAGGAAGCATTTACTAAGCATCTATTATGTGCCAGACATGATGGCAAATGCTTTATAAATATCTCATTTGATCTTCACAACTGCCCTGGGAGCTATTATTAACCTCATTTTACAATTGAGGAAACAGAGGCAAATAGAGGTCAAATGACTTGCCCAGGGTCACAAAGTTTGTAAGTGTCTGAGGCTGTATTTGAACTCAGGTCTTCCTGATGCTGGGCCCTGTACTCTATCCATCTTCCAAGTAGTTGTTTCAATAGAAGGCAGTATTAAAAGGCACATAGCATCCATATAAAAATAACAATAACTAGCATTATATTTTAATTTTTTTAAGTTTTAACTTTTCTTTATGTTTTCATAAAGTGCTTTACAAATATTTTTATCCCCGTTTTACAGATAAGGAAACCGAAGCAGGTAGCAATTAAGTGACTTGCCCATAGTAACACAGCTAGTAATTATCTGAGGATGAATTTGAACTCAGATCTTCCTGACTCTAGGTCCAAAGCTCTATTCACTACACCACCTAGCTGCCTCTATAAGAGAGGATATCCTCTTCCTTCAGGTAGATTCCTCTAATGTACCTACTACCAGCCACTATGTTTCTAAGATGCTGTGGCTTCTGGTCAAGGCCCTCAGTCTCCCTGGAATAAACCAAGCCTAAGAAATTAGGTGATAAAAATTATTCCATTTTCTCTAAGAACTAAATGATGACTTTGCTATCTGGGAAGGATGTTTATACCTACTATCTCATCCCAATATTACCAGTTGTCAGGTGTGTGTATTTAAATCTCAGCTAGAGAAATGCAATGGTCCTTTCTCAGGGACATAATGATAAAAGTAGAAAATCAGACAGCAGGGAGTATTTGGTAGCTTGCAGATTGTTGAACATTACACTCTGTCTTCCAACTAAACTCATTATATACACATTCCCAAGTGGCTGTCAGCCAACAGTAAATCAGAAGGTTATGCCCTGCTGAGAACATTAGGAGGTAGAAGTATGTCTAACTTTTGGACCAGCTCAAGTAATATTTGCTTTGACTATTTGTTCCTAAAACCAACTAGAGGGATTTTAATTGTTTCATTCATAGCAAGAAAAAAAATTCTAAAGCTCACCTTAGCTAAGAACACAGAGGTAAGAGTAGAGAGGTATCTTATCAATATGGTGGCCATAAGATGATAATTTCTGTTCTGTACCCAGTAGCAAGTGAAATAATCTACTCAAGCCCTGGGGATGTTATGGTCTATATGGGGAGAGTATGTAGTGTGTGTTTACCTCTCCCCCAAGGAAGATTACAGATCCACGAAACATTGGAATAGTATTAAAAATAAAGCACCATTTGTACACACTAATAATGGTCATCATCAAAGAAATTACTTGTTTGAGGACAAAAATACCCACTTCAGGAACCATTAATTTGATAAGGATTATTTCTCATTAACCGGTCTATACTTAATGTAAGAATAATATATACATAAACTGGTATTAGTGGAAAGGCAATTATTCAATATGCATTTATTAAACACCTACTATGTGTCAGAACTATGTCAGATTCTGGAGATAAAATAACAACAACAATAATAGTTAATATTTGTATAGTGTTTTAGGGTTTGCAAAGCACTTTGCAAATATTATATCATTTTTTCCTCTCGATAACCATGGGAGGTAGGTATTATTATTCTCATTTTACAGATAAGGAAACCAAGGCAGAAAAAATATTAAGTGACTTTCCCCAGGTCACACAGTTAGTATGTGTCTGAGATCAAATTTCAATACAGGTATACCTGATTCCAAGTTCAATATTCTATCCTCTGCAGTGCCACTTAACAAAAAGAAATTAAATAGACCCTGCTGTCAGGGAGCAGGCAGGCATCTTTGCTGTGGGCGGTGTAAATACCCAAGCTTCAGTGAATAGGGAATGGAAAAGGTACCAAAAGCCCCTGTAGGCTGGTGGGATCACCTTTCCCAGGAGCTATGAAAATCTGAGGAAGAGAGGTGGCAAAATTACATGCCCTTCACTGTCCTCTGATGTGGCAGGGTCTGGGGCCTTGACAAGAGGGGAGGTATAACACCAAGGGAGGAAGTTCAGAGTGAAGCCAGCTTCTGGTCTCTCCTACTCTCCCCAGTCAGGCTGCTCAGGCTACTTTAAATCCAGAAGGAGATAGGGACAACAAAAGGTGTTGGTGGTTTTTTTTTCCTTCTTGGCTTTGATAAGGGCAAGAGGAACATCAAAGAAGCTAAGGGATCCATAACATGAATGACAATGAAAAGCAAAACTTCTTAACCCTTACTCTGCTTATGCTTTTTCATCTAATGAAATACCTTGTCACATTGGATAGAGAGCTCACCTAGGAGTCTGGAAGACTAAAGTTCAACTCCCATCTGACATACACTGGTGGTATGAAATACAGACTGTGTGACCCTGGATAATTCACTTAAAATGCTAATTGCTCTAGATAGCTCTTTAAGACTAAAAGCATCAGGTACAGTGCCAGCCTGCATTGGTGGGTACTCTCATCTGGAAATTCCTGTATCAATGAAATCACAGGTACAGTCTCCATCCCTATCCCTTCTCTTCTAAAAAGAATGATCTTTGGACTGGGAAAGAGTGAACAAAAATGGTGAGCAGGTAATGCAAACCCAATAATTATTTGGCATTATTCTCCTTCATGCATGTAAAATTTCAGGCAAATAGGTCTATTTGCTATTCCTCAAACCAAGCATCTGTTATGGGAATGGGAATTTAAGATCTTCCCTGCCCCTAGGCCCTTTGATAGGCTTAAGCGCACCTGGAGCCTGTGGTGGAAGACTTGGTTTTCAAGAATGCTTTTTTGATTGGGCAGTGGGTCAAGAGGGTTATGACATTCTCTGAGCCAGGAGAAGGCCAAATAAACCATGATGTGAGGCTTTGCTTTGGGGCGCACTTTGAGAAGTGTCTTGTGGTTTGACCAGACGAGACTCTGGGTAGCCATTGAGCCCCCAGGCTTTGAAAATCCAGATATTGGTGCTTCCCTCTCTGGTAACTGTGACTAAGTATGGATGTAATAGTCAAGACAGCTGGAGGCCTGTCTGCTTGATCTTTTTCTGTCTTCTTGTAACTTCTGCCTGGAACTTGTTTATATTCTCTGAAGTTTGGGGTGCTGACCTTTTTCCCCTGAACTAGGTTAATGACATATTTGATTGATTAAAGCAAGATTGTTAACCCATTCTGAGTTGTTTTCCTTTAGAAAAGCAGATTTAAGAACCTATGTTGGCCGCCACCCTGGGGATGCTGGGGTGCTTGCTGCTACAGCATCCCATCTCCAATCTCCATAATCTTATACAGGCTGTATCCCAGGACTGAAACAAATCCCCTCCTAATTGCCACTCCTCAGAATTCTGGCCCTATAGGAAGTCTGTCCTTACTTACCTAATTCTTAGTGTTCTTTCTATACTAAAATATATGGCATTTACTTACCTCTATTCTTAATATTGGAGCTACTTCCATTTTGTTTTTGCATCTCCAGAACCTAACATCATGTCTTGTACACAGTAAACACTTAATACATAGTTCTTGAATTGAAAAGATCAGATAGTAGCATCTAAATGAGTTTAAGTCACCAGGATGTGAAGGAAATATCTGATTTAGTTGCTAAGCTGCTGAGGGTGATCAAGATTTATCACTCTGGAGAAAGGCAAATCTTGCCCTAATTTTCAAAAAAGACAAATTCTGAAAACTACAGACAAGTGAACTTGATTTCTCCTCCTGAGGGAGAGAAGGATAAAAGCCCTTATTACTAAAGAGAGGCGATTTAAGCACTAAGAGATGGAACCAAGAGATTACTAACGTCTCACAAGGCTTCATCTAGAACAGGTCACACCAGACTAACTTCATTTCTTTTTTGACAGAGTTACTAGACTGGTACATCAGGGAAATGTTATAGACATCATATGCTTAGATTTCAGCAAAGCACTTTACAAAGTCTCTCATGCTATTATCTGGATCAGATATATAGGCTAGATGCTAAACACAGGTAGGCAGATTTGGAACAGACTAAATGACAAGACCCAAAGAAAAGTTACTAATATCAATGTGGAAGGAATTCTCTAGTGGAGTGCCCCAGTGACCGGTCTTTAGCCCTGTGCTTACATCTTTAACAATGATGGGATGAGGGCATAGGTGGCGTGCTTGTCAAATTCACAGGTGACGTGAAGCTTGGACCGATAGCCAAGAATGTTCTAAGAATCCAAAACCAAAAATATCTCAACAGCTTACAATGACAGACTAAAACAAAATTAAAGAGGAATACATTTAAAATTATAGATTTGGGTTAAAAAAACTAAGTTTTGCAAATAGAGCTAGTCAAGCCAGTGAAAAGGGTCTGCAAATTCAGTACGACTCAACAGTATGACATGGCAATAAAACAAAACAAAACAAAAGAAATCTAATGTTATCAAGCAGCACCAAGAGGTCTGGTGCCCTGGCCAGACTTCATCTTCAGAATACTATTCAGTTCTGAACACCACATTTTAGGAAAGAATAGAATATGTTCAGAGGAAGATGACCAGAAAGTCTTAGAGATTGTATTATATGAGAACAGAACGAAGGGATTAAAGAATTTTTTGCCTGGAAGATGATTTAGAAGGAACATGATATCTGCCTTCAAACATTTTATGACAAGTCCTATGAAAGAAAGGATAGCTCTTCTTGGCTCTGGTGGACAGATGGAAAAGGGAAGAGAACAAGTATTTATCAAGAACTTACTATGTACCAGGCACTGCGCTGAGAACTTTACAAATATTATCTCATTTGAAATTCATGACAATCTTGTAAAGTATTGTGATGTCCATTTTAGAGCTGAGTAAACTGAGGCAGACACTGGTTAAGTGCCTAAGATCACAGTGGACCAAGCACTGGGAGTCAGGAAGTTGCTTCTGTTGTTGTTCAGTTGTTTCAGTTGTGTCCAACTCTTTGTGACCCCAGTTGGGGTTTTCTCGGCAAAGATACTGGAGTGGTTTGCCATTTCCTTCTCCAGCTCATTTTACAGACAAACAGGATTAAGCGACTTGCCCAGGGTCTCACAGCTAGTGTCTGAAGTCAGATTTAAACTCTAGAAGATGAGTCTTCCTGACTCCCGGTCTGGTATCCTATCCACTTTGCCACCTAGATGCTGGAATCAGGCAGACCTGAGTTCAAACCTGACCTCAGACACTTATGTGCTGTGGATCCTAAGAGGTCCTTTGTTTGCCTCAGTTTCCTCTTCTGTAAAGTGTGGATAATAACAGTACCTATATCCAAGGCTGTTTTGATGACCAAATGAGATAATAAGTGTAAAGTGCTTAGTATGATGCCCAGTACATAGTAAGCATTATACAAAGTTAGCTTGTATTATTATTATCTATACCTAGCTGCCTCTAGATAGAGCTAGGACCAATGGTTAGAGGTTGTAGAGAAGCAAATATAGACCTGACACACAAGGAAAAACTTCCTAGCAATAGGGGCTATCCAAAAATGATGTGGGCTCCTGAGGAACACGTCACTGGGAATGTTTAAGCAGAGGCTGGTTGACCATTTCTTTTTCTTTTTCTTTTTTTTTTTTTTTTGCTTTTTGGAGGGCAATTGGGGTTGAGTAACTTGCCCAAGGTCACACAGCTAGGTTTTTGTTTGTGTGTGCGTTGTGTCTGAGGTCAGATCCGAACTCAGGTCTTTCTGACTCCAGGAACGATGCTCTACTCACTGTGCCACCTAGCCGCCCCCTGGTTGACCATTTCTTAAGGATTCTAGACAATGCTAATTCTAGTATTCTTAAGGATGCTAGACAAGTATAGGTTAGATTAAGGTTTCTAAAGTCCTTTATATCTTTAATATTCTGTGATAAGTAGGAATAACCTAAGTGTAGAATTAATAGAGCAGTGAGTGACCTTTACCCTGTCTTTTTTGCAATCTCTACCTTACTCTAGTCTATAACTTTGGTTGATTTTAGCTCCTTATTAGGGAGAGGGAGAAAATGTGTCCTAATTTTTAGGCTGTAAAGATGAGGGCCTACTTCTCTCTTGCCTAGATTTTTTTTAAAACTTGGGTCCCATCTGTGATTTTATACTGTAGGGAGGAAATTAGAAGGTCAAAAGACTTGCTTGGGGCGACATAGTCTGCTCCTAACTCCAAGATCTGACAGAAATGAAACTTGCAAACTGAAAGATTAAGGATCTCTTCAATCATACCTCAAAGGTCTAAGATACACTGGATCTTAACATCATTTATTTGCTTTTACGTTCCTAGTAAAACTGGTGTTTTCGTAGAAATTTTTAAGGATCCAAGAATGTCTGTGCACTGTTGAAGAAAAACTTAGAGCCAACAGCACTTCAGACACTAAACAGAACAAAATGACGTGACTCCTGCTGAGTGCTCTTCGAATCTAAGTAAGTTCAAAAGCAGGAAGAAAGCTGGGTATTTGTCCTGATGGGAAGCAATGGGTGTTGGCCTTAAGATCAGACCTCCTTCATCTAGGCAAATATCCAGAAGTTAAATATATTACTTCTCTTAGGAAGGAAAGTGAACAATAGGAATCTGGGTAGGGCAGGGCATTAATTCCCAGAGATGGAATTTGGCTCAGCCATCAAGTTAGTATTCTTCCTTTTGTGGAAAGGACCCCAAGAATTTCAGTAACCACAGAGGGACTACCTCTCTTCAGCTTCCCATTCCAAAGAGAAAAACCAGGAACTTTGTGGCATACTCTGGTGCCAGGAGTAAGAAGAGGCGGGAGAAGGATGGAGGGGGGAAGGGGAAAGGTCAAACTTAGTTAATGAGACAAGGAAATAAACAGCTGAGCAACCAGCATTTCCTGCTACACTGGGGCTTTTTAGCCATTTTTGTATGAATCTTGAAAACTCAACAGACAGGATCTATTTAATAAAAAAGAATTTATCTTCCTCTGATTTGCATCTGCCTTATACATAAAATACTTTCAACTGGTCTCACTCAAAAATTCTGCACTAACAAGCTAATTTCAGTCCTAGACAAGTCCCTGTGTGCAAAACTTAAGAGAACTCAATCTCATAAACATAAGAGAACAGGATGGAACTGTACAGATGTTAAGGTATTTCTCCAGAAACAATTTAATATGCAAAACAATTGCAAGGGTAGAGAAATTTAAGAACCAGCTGGGCTATGAGGCAGCCAAAGGCACACTCCACCTCCCTTTTAAATAAAGCTAACAGGTCATATGATCTTTCATTAGCCCTTAGAGAGGAGGCAATGCCTATAGAGTGGCTTCCTTGGCAGCCTTTAAAAACAAAAGAAAACAAAACAAAAAAGAAACCTTCACACCAAGAATGAATGTGAAAAAATGGGTTTCAAATGAGAACAACTTTTCAAGCTAGAAGCTTTTATTATCCAGGTCTGTTGAGATTTTAATTAATTACTTTATAGGTGATTTCAGAGAGGGAAATAAGTTACAAATGAATTTTTATCTTGTTCAGATACCTATACTTCATAAAATATGAATTATTTTCTGTGTAATATTTTTAACCTTTGAGGAAGGGACTTTTTAGTTGATATGATAGAAAAGAGACTGGCCAAAAGAGAAAACTAGCCAGGGATCCTATAGGGTAAATGGATCTGTAGGCCCATTCAATTTCAGAAAAGCCATATTTAATATGGAAAAATAATATGGAAAAAAAACCATAGAAAATATATATTAGCTGAAATGCCAAACGCAGAGATCCCTGTATTACAAATGCCCATTTAAGGATGGTATGTGCCTATCTCATTCTCTTTGTACTTATTTAGCCCAAATTCCTCCTTTTTAAGGCAAAGGGGATCCTCATTTTTTGAGTACCCACTATGTTACAAATCTAAGAATTTTATAAATATTATGTCACTTGATGCTCACAACAATCCTGGAAGGTATGATCCCCCTTTTTCAGTTGAGAAAACTGAGGCAGACTGAGATTAAGTGATTTGCCCAGGGTCATATAGCTAGTAAGTATCTGAGGCTAGAGCTGACTTTAAGTACAACACTCTAATCCACCGTGCCACCTAAGAGGAGAGGAAGACAGTACAATTCTATGGAGATATAGTAAAAAGAATTTAGGATTGGGAATAAATTAATACAAACTCTGTCGCTTATAACATGTGTGACCTGGGATAAGTCTCTTAACTTCTGTGGGCCTCATTTTCTCAAATAAAAGTGAAAGGGTGGGGCATAATTTGGCATAATTTGTTGGAGAAGATCAGAGTACATGAAGAAGGGTTGACATTTTTGAAACAAGGGCCATGTCTTCAAAGATTGTAGCTAATAGCTATTATTAAGCACCTATTGTATGCAGAACACTATGCTAAGCACCACAGAGATGGATACAAAAGTATGATTTCCTATTCTCAGGGAGCTCACATTTTAATCAGGGGAGGCAACATATACTGGAAGTTTCATTAGACTAGGGGATTGATCACTACAAAATTTCTCACATAAAGCCAGTGGGTGATATTAATACAATATTTGTCTCTAAACAACTTATTTTTAAACATTTTTTATTTATTATTATTATTATTTTGCTTTTTGGAGGGCAATTGGGGTTGTGACTTGGCCAAGGTTAGTTTTTTTGTGTGTTAAGTGTCTGAGGCTGAATTTGAACTGGGGTCCTCCTGACTCCAGGGCTGGTGCTCTAATCACTATGCCACCTAGCCGCCCCCTCTAAACCACTTTCAAACAAGAAAGGTCATTTAGAAATTATAAGGTGTTTTGAGGTCATAGAAACATTTGAGGCATATAGAAGAATTTTTAGGATGTTTAAGTGAGAGAAACATGTTTTGCAGGTCAATTGTGCTGAGTCAAAAAGATAGTAGAGAATTATACTAATGGATTGAAATACTAGGAGATACTGGGAAATAGGGAGGATGGGAAAAAAAGGGACTCTTGGTGAGGGGCCTCATGAACATATTAGGAGCTATAGTCCTTTGAAAGGATGGAGCTCCCACTAAAGGCTTGAGGAGAAAGGCGCAGTTTCTGGCTTGTGAGAAAGAAGCAATTAACAGCAAAATTGTTTTAAGGACAACTGTGAGTGACTAAGTCATTTTGACTATTATAAATAACCAAATAACTACAAAAGATATATAAAGAAATTCATTATCTGCATCCAAAGAAAGAACTGATAAATAGAAGGATGTATAAAATGATTTTACATATATATAATACATATATTACATATATACATTCATATATATTATATTACACTTATAATTATAATATATAATATACACACATATATACATATTATATAATGTAATGTATATGATGTTTATTGTGTTTATATATGTTTATATAACATTTATGTATGTAATATATATAATGTTTATATAACATTTATGTATATAATATATATAATGTTTATATGTGATGTGTATATACATATAATATATACATATATTATATATAATTATAATACATGTATTATAATATACATTATATACATATATAATATACATACATATTAGTGTCTAACGGTAGCCATCTCTAGGGTGGAACAAGAGAGGGAAGGGAAAAAAAGGGAAAAAGAAATTTATATAACTCTATTATATACTTTAAAATATTATATATCATATCTTTAAAATATATAAATTAAATATTTAAAAGGAAAAGCAAGTTGTACATAATAAATTTGCAGTTTCTGTGCATTTTTATTCTACCATGTTATGAAAATGCTTGTTTTATTTCATAAGTTAAAAATAAATAAAATTAAAAAGAAAAGAATCAATTAGGAAAGAGAAGGAGGATTGCCCTGCTACAGTGAGCACCCAGGTAAAATTAGGTAACATAAGTTTGTAATGGACATCAGCTCCATCCACTGACACGTGAATAGGAGGTAAGTGCTAGGAATAAATCAGGGTTGGTGTTTGACAAGAAATGGTAACAAGGGATTTGAGAGTAAAGAATAATGTAGCACTGAATTAGCTTAATAAGAGATTGATTATGGGATGTGAGGGAAGTGAACCCAGAGCAGGGATGCTGACCTGAGAAAACAGTGAAGGTAGGCGAGGTTGGGAATTGGAGTGCTATGTCTGAGAATATAAGGCACAGAGAAAAACAGTTCAACAGATTATGAAGGGATAAAGGAATTTCGGAGTTCTTTATCAAGGAATTGGGTGATGACAAGGTCAGGGATGAGATTATCCATGTATATAACAGAGGAGAAGCAGAAGAATAGGTGATGGGAGTTGATTACCTTGAGAAACTGAGGGCAACTGACAGGTCACTGACAGATCATTCAACACATATGTTGAAGTCCTACAGAAGGAGGGTAGGAGTTAGGGTGAAGAGGGAAATTGGGAGCCAGACAATGAAAGAGAAAGGAGAAAGAATGTCCTAGAGGTTGACAGATTTAGCCACTGGGATTTCATGATAAATTAGGAGGGAGTGAAATCTCAAAGGAGGAGAGGCTAAGGAATCACAATGGAAAGAGACTGCAAGTGGCAATGAAAAGCAAGTACTCATAATACCTCCCTTCTGGGGATTTGAGAAAGTACAACACAATTACAAAGAATGGCCAAGGATACAGTGTCATCCAAAGGAGGAACTCAATCTCAATAACAGCCAGAAGGTAGAAGAGTTTAAGAGGAAGACATCTAAAACAAAAAGAAGTTTGAAAATTTGTAAATAATTACCTTCCCTCCCCCCATCCAATGAGTCCCTTGTAACAAAAAGTAAAAAGGGAGAGAAAAAAAGTAATTCATCAAAACTAACCAACAATACATGCACTGAGCCTGGCAGTATCTGAAATATTCTACAGGCATGGTCCCCTACCTTTGCAAACGGAGAGATGAATTCCTCTATCTTCTCTCTAGGGCTAAGCCTGGTAATTATAGTTACAAAAATTCAGTTTATTTCCTTTTCATAACTTGTAATCTCTGTGTATGTTTTTTTCTGATTCTGTTTACTTCTATCCATATGTTCAAGTTTTGTGAATTCTTCATATTCACCGTTTTTTGAATCAGAGTAACATTTCATTGTGTTCATGCATCACAATTTGTTAACCATTCTCTAAGAGAAGTTATACTCTCTAAGTAGATATCATTTTCTTTCCAGGAGTTGCTGATCTATATTCGTGGAGAGAATTGCCTCTTTGGGAGTCCACTACACCAATGAAATCACAGAATTTTATTATATTGTAAACTCCTTGAGAATGGAGACTGTCTTTTGCCTTTTTTTGTATCCCCCACTTAGCACAGTACCTGGTAGTAGTGATTAATAAATGTTTATTGCTTAATTGATTGAAAAGAAGAAAATAAAACCCTAGGCTCCAGCATTATAATACCGAAATTAACCAGACACCACATGAATATTCATGAGCCATTCATTAGCAGGCTGCTAGGACATGCAGTAAATAGAGCACTAGGTCTGGAATCAGGAAAACCCGAGTTCCAATCCAGTCCGCGGCACTTACTAGCTATGTGACCCTGGCGAGTCACTTTACCGCTGTCGACCTCAGTTTCCTCGTCTGTTAAATGGGGGTCATAATAGCACCTACCTTCTAGAATTGTTATGAGGATCAATAAATTATTTGTAAAGCGTTTAACACAATTCCAGGCACACAGAAGGCCCTATTCATGCTTGCTCTATTTCCTTCCCTCAATGTATACTCCACTATACTTTGAAAAGATACAGGAAGATTAATAATTGTATAATTGATAGTTAAGTTTTCACTTTGGCATTTTAACGTTTATAATTCAAGCAGGCCTCCTAAGCACAAGTTCGATTCACTTATTCACATAACAGAAGCCACAGAAGGGGCTGATTGTAATGCCACACATGAGCGGCTCTACAGAAGAATGCTGCCGTGAACGGCCTTTAAGGCTCTGATTACACAGTACAGTGAGCACTCTATTCAATAACAAATCAGAGCAAAACGTTCACCAAGAAGCAAGGTACAGCATTCACAATGTTACACTTATCACAGAAAATCACAATGCACTATTCACATGGCTTTCACCCAAGGGGTCACAATATTTAGAACAAAGAGCAATCACCTCAAAGTACAATGGTCAAAGTCTCACTAAGTTAACGCAATCAGTCATTGATTCAGCAATTACTAAGCATCATTAATCACTAAGTACAACCATTAGAAAATACACAGACCCTCCACCCCTAGGTCACTAGTAAACTACATCATTACTCAGTACCCAGGAGAGGTCTTTTCATCTTGACTTGGGGCTGGTTCTCAGATTCTCTGGTTCCCCCTTCCATGGTCCCAGATTCTACCTGGATTCACCACACTGTCGCCTGGGTTCAGTGGCAGACAGCTCCCAGTTCCTTATCCAGCCTGGGGGAGGGCTCTCCTGGGCTCCTCTTCAGCCTCCTCCAGGCAGCTGCTTCTGTGCTTCTGCCTCCAAAGCCCTCCAAGAAATTCTGACTGTGCCTCTCTGGAGCTTTTCTTATATGCACACAACATGAGCTTCCTGTTTCAGCCAACCGCTTCCTGTTACATCAGGAACAGGGGTTCAAACCTTCTGTTTCTTTCAAAGAGGCCTGATCAATTACTAAGTACCTGCTTACTTGCCAATACAAAGGGGTCAAATTACATTACCATCACAGGGATAAACTACAAAAGTCAATTAATTGTAATTGGTTCACAATTTAACCATGAGGAATTAATTTAGTAAGTTAAGGCAAATGTTAGAGAAATGGCACCCGGGACCTTTAAATGAAATGCATCTCTATTCAAGTAAATAACAATTTTTCTTTCCAATTCTGTTCCCAGCATTTGGTCACATAACCATGTTGGCCCGTAATCCCACAGGTCACAGTCTAGAGCTAGAAAGGCTCTCAGAAGTAAACAGACAAGGATACTGAGACCTGGGGAACATATGACTTTCCCAAGTCCACAAAAGTAACAAGACAGGATTTGAACTCAGGTCTCCTGCCTCCAGAGACAGTGTTCTTTACTTTGTACTACAGGAACCAACTAAGTAAGTCTTCTTTACAACCAAATGTCTTTCTTGTTTAAAACAAGAAAAAAGAAAAATAGAAAATAATGTCTAATAATGGAACAGTCAGTACCTGGTATCTTAAAAATCAGGGCTCTAAAGGAAACCAGTATAATATATCTATATCTGTAATATGTATTTCATTGGAGGACCTAAAATACTATGTAAACATTCCATTCCTAACAGCTCTGCTGTATCAGAAAATATTAGTTCTCAGACCATACTACATAAAAGTCAGTCAAACCATCTGCCCAGATCATAAACCAATCATTCATTTAGAAGAACCTACTACATGCCAGGCACTATGCTAGGGACTTGGGTATCCTAAAAACAAAAATGAAACATTCTCTATCTTCAACAAGCTTACATTTTGGCAGAATTAACAGCATGTACATAAGTACACAAGTCAGCTTAAGTAGCACAGTGGATAATGTGCCAGGCCTGGAGTCATGGAACTTCATCTTCTTAGCTCAAAGCTGGCCACAGAAACTTAACTAGCTGTGTGACCCTGGGCAAGTCACTTGTTTGCCCTGTTTGGCTGTTTCCTCATCTCTAAAATGAGCTGGAAAAGGAAATGGCAAACCACTCCAGTATCTTTGCCAAGAAAACCCCGAATGGGGTCACAAAGAGTCAACATGACTGAAAAACGACTAAACAACTACACAGAAGTATACATAAAACAAATATAAGGTAAATAGGGTGGAAGGAACACTAATGCCTAGGATGGTTGAGAAAGGCAAGGTCACTGTGAGAAGACAAAGTATTCCAGGCCTGGTAAATAGCTAGTATAGGGGCTGAGGTATGAGAGAGAGAAGATTCGTGTGAGGACCATTAACAAAGCCAGTTTGACTATTCTATACAGTATATGAAGAGAGGATAAAAAGGCTGGAAAGGAAGGGAGGAGTCAGATACCAAAGACTAAGTGCTAAAGAGAAATATTTGTACTTAATTTTTGAGGAAATAGGTCATCATGGGTGTTTTTGTTTTCTTCTGTTTTTTTAAGGGTTGTGACACCTCTGCTTTAGGAAAATCATTGGATGAATTGGAGAGATCTGTGGCCAATTAGAGGGGTATTACAATAATCTAGACTAAAGGCAATGAAGACATTAACTAGGGAACAAGTGGTGATTGTGTGAGAAGAGAGATGGGGATGGATGAGAGATGGCTGTTAAGGTAGCATCAACAAAACTTGGCAACTGACTGTAAAAGCAGAATGAGGGAAAGTGAGGAGGGACTGGAAAGCACCCTGGGCAGAAAGAGGTCCAGAAGAGGGATGGGTTGGAATGATGGAGAAGATAATGAGTTGTATTTTATACTTATTGAGTTTGACATCCACTTGAAAATGTCTAATAGGCATTTCATAATACAAAATTGGAGCTCAGGGGGCACACTGGGACTTAAATGAGATTTAAATTTAGGGGTCAATGGCATGGCTATGGTAATTCAACCCATGTGGATCAGGGTTATTCAACGAGACCAAAGAACGTGGTAGTAGTACCTAATTTAAAGGGTCAGGTACTCAGGATTCAGGATTCAATGCTATATACGGGCACAAAGCACGGGAGTGTTTGCCACTCTTCCTCCTTGAATAGGGTCATTCTCCCTGACTGGCCCCTGTAGCTTACTCCAGTGCTCTCTCCAACAGTTTCAGCATTAATTTAACCTTTAAAAGAGAAGGAAAGGGGAAAAGAAAAGATAGTTTATGTCTTGGGAAGGGGAAAAGGATGTAGAGTATTTTCCTGGTTTCTCTACTTGGAGAATGGGCTTAGGGTAAGGAGGATGGAGATAGCATAACGATCTAGAAACTTGTTGCTGCTGTTTTAGCATGCAGTGAAAGCACCCCCCTCACCTTGTCATACCAGTGTAACTTTCCTTCCCACCCCCATCTTAAATTATGTTCCAACTCTTGCCAAAAGCATTTAAGATGCAAAGAGTTCTAATATATTTTTTAAATAACTTCTATGACTTGCATACATAAAAAGCTTTTCCACTAATCTTTCACCACAGCAGTAGGGCAAAAAAGCACCTAGAAGTAAAAAAGCTCCTGAAGTAAATCTAGAAAGGATATTGCCTAGAGGCAAATGATCTCACAAGATAAGATCTCTAAAGAGAAAACAGTCCTAAGTGGTAGGAATTTGTCTCAAATTTATGGAAAGGGAGAGGTAAATGCTCCCCTGGTGGCAGGGACAGGAGACCTAACCCAAGCTGGGTTAAGAGGTGCCAGGAGGGTGCCAGGAAATCCAATACTAGTGTCGGCTTGCTTCTTATCACAGAATTACAAATTTAGAAGGGGCCTTAGAAGTCTTCTAGTCCAATTCCCTCATTTTACAGATGAGGAAATTGAGGCCCAGAGAAATTAAGTGACTTGCCCAAGGTCACCCAGAAAGTAAGCACTAGAGATGCAATTCAAACTTTTGTCCTTTGACTCCAAACACAGCATTCATTCCATTATACCAGGCTTCCTTTCTCCCTTCCTCCCACCCCTTCTTCTGTATAGAAGTCTATATAATGTCAGTGCTTCCCTTGTTTTCTTTGGCACTGGTGATACAATCACAAAAACAGTGCATGGATATGATGTCAGCTGTAATCAAGTCTATGAAATGCCCTTTTCTCCCTTCCTTTTTTGGCTTTATTCTACATATTCTTGTTTAACTCTGATACTACTAACAATGGAGAATATACATATATACATACATACATATATTTGTGTGTGCACTTACAGTCCCTATCATATATGTTATGGGAAAGAGTGAATGAGAGCTTTGAGAGAATCAAAGCTATTCTCTTTTCATTCTCCTTCTGACAGGCTCCTGAACCAGTCAAAAAGCTAATGGATGGGGGCACCTCACAGAAAGCAGAGCCGGCTTCTCTACACAATGCACATCAAGGTCTTTAAAACAGCTCTGCTAGAAAGGTTTAGATTCAAACAGGGTGAATTTGAGTCCTGCCAATCACCACTTACTAGCAGGAAATAATATCGTCACATTATGTATTTTATAAGTCTGCTTGTATAACTTAACACTAGAAGGACCATGTGCATTAATTGATTCAGAAATTTTAAAATAATTATACCATAATTTACCATAATTTCTCCTGTCTGTGAAAATGTACTTTAAATACAAACGATTACAAGTATATATTGTAGTTCTACTTTGAAATCAAAATTTTCATTCTACTATCAATTTATGGATTAAAATATACACCACATCAAGTGACAGAGATGATCCTTCAAAATATTTTAAATGTCTTTCTATTAAAGTGTTATATTAATGTGTCTTTTTATTATTTCAAAAAGTAAATTACAAGAGTTGATCAGACAGAACACTGTAGCGGTCCTATACCTGTGTATCAACTTTTAAAATAATTAACAGATATTTCCCCCTACTCTTCTAAAAAGAAATAGGCCTGAACCAAGATACTATTAACATTAACATCCCTCAGTCTGCTGAAATGTAAACTATTTTTCATAATCCACCTCCTCCATGGAATCTTCTCCCTGATGCAGCCCTGGAATTGGTCTCTCACCCCTTCTAAGCATTCAGAGCATCTTGTTAACACATCTCTCACATTCTGTGGATTCTTAGTTTTTGGGGGGATATTTCAACTCCATCATAGACCACAGGATTCTAAGAACAGGACAGCCTAACCTGTTTTTCTGTTTCCCAAACCAGAATGACAACATCACACAGCAACTTAGAGAATTACCCTTGGGGCCAGAAAGATGTGGGTTCAAGTACTGCCTCTGATGCATCCTGGCTAAGCAGTGATGGGCAAACCATCTGCCTTCAAATCTAAAGGAAACTCTCTAAGACTACATATTGCAGAGAAAGTTCCAATCTGCATTTGTAGAGGGAGTTTCCATTTTTATTTTTTCATTTATTATTAATTAACTTTTTTTGGAGGGGCAAAGGCAGGGCAATTGGAGTTAAATGACTTGCCCAAGGTCACATGGTTAGTGTCAAGTATCTGAGGATGGATTTGAACTCAGGTCCTCCTGACTCCGGCACTGGTGCTCTATTCACTGCACCACTTAGCCGTCTCCTCCCCCACATTTTTTTTTAAAGCAATTGGGGTTAATTAACTTGCTCAAGATTACATGGCTAGTCATTATTTATGCGTGGGTGCTCATTTTCTGAGGCCGGATCTGATCTCGGGTCATCCCAACTCCGAGGCCGGCGCTCTTACTCACTGCGCCACCTAGCCGCCCCTTTAGGGCAATTGGGGTTAAGTAACTTGCCCAAGGTTACACGGCTAGGTTTTTGTTTGTGCGGATTAAGTGTCTAAGGCCGGCTCCGAACTCAGGTCCTTCTGACTCCAGGGCCGGCGCTCTATTCACTGCGCCACCTAGCCTCCCCCCCACATTTTTTTAAACCTCAGTTGAAACATAATAGATTCTGTTCCGGTGCCTCATTTTAACTCTATGTATATTTCTGTTTCAAGTGTGATTTTTATAAACAACATATTCTGGTTTCTAATCCATTCTGCTATCTGCTTCTGTTTTATGGATTATAATCATTAACTGTGTGTTTCTTGGCAGCTAAGTGAGGCAGTGGACAGAGCGCTGGTCTTGGAATCAGGAAGACTCATCTTCCTGAAATAAAATTTGGCCTCAGACACTTACTAGCGCTGTAACACTGGGCAAGTCTCTTAACCCTGTCTGCCTCAGTTCCTCATCTATAAAATGAGCTGGAGGAGGAAACAGCAAACTATTCCAGTACCTTTGCCTATTAAACTCTTAATGGGATCGCAAGGAGTCAGTCACAACTTTAACAACTGAACAATAACTTTGTATTTCCCCCCATTCCATTTTCTTCTGTTTCTTCTCTCTCTCTTTTAACCCTGTCCCTCTTGAACAGTCTGTTTTGCTTCTGACCACTGACTCCCTTAACCCGCCCTCCCTTTTATCACCTCATCCCTTCTCTCATGCCCTTCCTCTATTTCCCTCCTGGACAAGATAGATTTCTAAACCCAATTGAGTGTGTACACAGATTCTTCTTAAAGGGAGCTTCTTAATCTGTAAGTTCTCTATATCAATGACAACACTGCTCCAAGGTTTGTCCTCATGTTAGATAGCTTAATAAATGTTTGTTGAATGAATGCATGAATCTCACTTTCCAATACAGCCCCAAAAGTCCTGAGAATGCATAACTGCATGTGCATTAATAATGACACCTCCATCAAAGTTTTGCTGTGATGCCTCATAATCAATCATATGATAATGATACTAGGGCTTCAGGAGCTATGCCAGAAAAGCATAAGATCTGGTAGAGTTCTACTAAGCTGAAAATGCTTCATGAAGATCACATTTAGTCTGAACACTAGTTGAGTTCAAATAGGCTTATCATGAAGTTGGCCATAAACCTCTGGGTTCCCCTGATAACTGTCCTTGCAAGGTACTCCTAAAAAGAAGGTATTTCATGACTATTACTCCAGTATTTCAGTACTACTTATTTCAATGGTGTGGCTCATGCTTCTCCATAACTTAGTAGGCAATCCTTGAAAGCAGTGGTGGCCAAAAAAAATCCAATACAATCCTCCAGATGAGGTCTTACTAAGGCAAAGTGTAATGGGGCAATTACCTCCTTGTTCCTGGAAGCTTTACACCTTTCAATGCAGCCAGCTGCATTAATTTTTTTTTTGGCTTTCAGATTTTAATGCCAATTCATATTGAATTTTCAGTTCCTTAAACCATTGAGATCTTTCCTAGGACAACTGCTATCTAAATGTGCACCCCCATCTTATTCATACAAAGTTTATGTTCTTTGTATCCACGTGCAAAGCATTAGATTTATTTCTCTACTGAATATAATCTTATTGGATTCATCCAAATATCCCAGCCTTTCAAATTCCTTTTGGATCATGCAGTGGTGGCTGAAAAGCCCATCTTCCCATGGTCACCATCATGATAAGCCTCTGAACTTAAACTTATTTAAACAGTAGATAGTAAACCAACACTAGTCCTAGTTCAGAGCTCTTTGCTCTACACTAAGCTGCCTGTTATACACAGAAGCTAAGAAACTACAAGTAGCAGCTAAGCCTGCATTTTCTCAAGTTTACCTGTTTGTCCCTGCTACTTTGATATCTATGTAATACATTGATTTCCTAATATAATATGATCAGCATTTGAATTATTGCTAAACAACCTAAGAAGCACAAAGATTAGTGACAATTCTCCAAGTCAAAGTTGAATTAAATTTCAGGTTTATTAGCTTATACATAGGGGACCAAATTAGTTAAAAATAATAAGAAACTCTGGAGGAAGTGAAAAATGCTGTGACTTAGAGGATAAATTGCTTCTGCATCAAAGTTCAGATGTGGGTTTTGATTCCACTGCTATTCAAAATAAATAAAGGTTATTTTTAAGAAAAAAAAATTCAGGTCAGTGCAACCATAGAACCAAAAAGAAAGAGACAGTTCATTGTGGTGGAAAGAACTCTGGGTTAACGGTCTTGTTATCTTGGTTCATATCCTATCTTCAATACTTAGTATAGTTCCTGGCACATAAGAAGAACTTAATAAATACTATTGATACTCTTAGTATATATGTAAACCAATTAGTTTCTATAAACCACAGTCTGTAAAATGAGACTATTAGTACTTAAAGTGCTTACTTCCCCATTAACTGGGAAATGGGTAAACAAATTATGGGATACTATTGGGATATAAGAAATGATGAAAGGGATAGCATTCAGAGAAACCTGTAAAACCGTGTATGAGTTGATGCAAAATGAAATGAGCAGAACCAGGAGAACAATTTCTACAATAAGCAACACTGTAAATAAAAATAACTTTGAAAGACTTAAGAACTTTGTTCAGTTCAATAACCAGCCATGACTCTTGAGAACTGATGATGAAGTATGCTACCCACGTCTTGACAGACAAGGAATGGACTCCAGATGCAGAAAGAGATATTCATTTTTGTACCTGGCCATGTGCATATGTATTTTGCTTGAATAATACTTATTTTTCACAAGGGGAGTTTTTTAAAAAACTGGAAGGGTGTGAAGATTTGGGGGTGAGAGAAATTAATGTAAAAAAAGAAAAAAGGCCAATGATTTTTTTTTCAAAAAACACATAGAGGAGAATCAAGTTTCACAGGGAGAAAGGGAAGTTAGGTATAAAGCTAAATTGCTAAGTTTATCACATGCTTTAAAAAACTAACAGAAATCAGGGTAGCTAGGTGGGGCAGTGAATAGAGCACCTGCCCTGGAGTCAGGAGGACCTGAGTTCAAATCCGGCCTCAGACACTTAAAACAAAAACTAGCCATGTGACCTTGGGCAAGTCACTTAACCCAAATTGCCCTCCAAAAAGCAAAGAAAAAAAAAAACTAAAAGAAATCTACAGTTTCATATACCGTTGTTACTTCTTTGTAGATGGAAATGTTTTTTTTTATCAAAGAAATGCCTCTTGACAAAATTCTGTTTAGCAAGTACAAAATAACAAAAAATAAAAATTATTTTAAAATTAATACCTACTTCACAGGGTTGTTATGAGCAAAGTCATTTACAAAGCTAAAAACTCCACAATTGAGTTATTTTTATATAAGATTAATCCTGAAAAGTTTTATTCAAGTGAATCTTTGTGAATTTGATAATGTACTTAGGTCATTTATTATTTAACAAAATCTTATGGTAACTTCTCAAATAGCAAAGCACCATAATTAGGTTCCATTTATCTGTTTATCTGCTTATTTTGACGCAGCCCAATGCCCTTCACATAGCAGGTCTTTAATACATACTTGTTGGTGCTCTAGAAAAGACCTTATTGGGTATGAAGGGTACTGGGTTCTGTTCCTAACTCTGCTACTAATTTGTCATCATGCTGGTTAGTCAAGTCCCTCCAAAGCCAGGTTCATTTTAAGCTCTAGCTCTTTGATTTTATGATTCTCAGTAAATTAGCAATAATGCATTCACAAAGAGTGCATTAGAAAGTTCCATGCATTATGATGCATGAAACAGCTCTCTCCCTTCTACTGAAATAAATATGTACATAATATATAGCTTGGTGGGAGAGGAGTACCTGTGATTTCATGACCTGAGAGAACTCCCAGTCTGGCAACTCCCTCCACTGATCCAGAACATCAATTCTTCTGTAATCTAACATCACAGGATGTAGACTTAAGACTTGGAAGGGAAATGCATTAAATGACATTTAGTCCAAACTCCTCATTTTGCAGATGAGAAAACTGAGGTTCAGAAAAGTTAAATGATCTACCCAAGGTCACACATCTAGGAAAGCAGTAGTCAGTTGCATACTATTTTTTGGTACTTAGTCAAATACAGAGATATCGGAATTCTCCTCTGTACTAAGTCATTCATGTTAAAATAATTCACCTACATATAACATACATACACACGTGTGTGGCAGTTCACTCCACTTCATATTTCACATGAAGCAAAGAAACCTACGATTGCACCTACAAGGAAATGTTCCGTATAAAATTATTTATATTAGTCAGATGCAACTAAATAAATTTTAAGGCAAAGGGGTAAACAAAGAAGAGCACAGATATTAACAGAACCAGAGTCTATATCTGACTCTATATGTACAAGCTATGTGACTTTGATGAGCTGGATGATTTTAGAAAAACATTAACTTACACAAAATAATTAAGAGCAAAATGTTCAGAACCAAGAGGATGGTGTATATAGAAAAAGCAATATTGTTTTAAGAACAACTAAGTCATTTTTTACTATTATAAATACCCAAATTAACCACAAAGGACCTATGAAGGAAGATGCTATCTGTATCTAAAGAAAGAACTGGTAAATAGAAGTATGTATATATGTATAAAATGATTTAATATACATACATACACACATATGTACACACATACACCTGCATATGTATAGAAGATTTTATTTGTGTATGTGTGTATCGAATGGTAATCCTCTCTAGGGAAGGGGGGATGGAAAAAAAAAGGAATTTTCATAATAACCTTATCATATATTTAAAAGGAACAGCAAGATGTACACAGTAGATCTGCAGTTTTAAGCGCAATCATGTTTTATATTATGTTATGGAAATGCTTGTTTTATTTCATAAATTAAAAATTAATAAAATGTAAAAATAAACAAATAAGTAATTCAACCTCAATTTCTTCATCTGAGAAAGGGGCAAGTAGTTCATCTCTTTGGTCTTTTTCAGGTCTAGATTTTATGGTCTTAGAACAGAGCCTCATCTATGTTCTTCCTCATTACCTTCCTCTTTCTTTTTCTCCCACCTCAGTGTGCAGCCCTTCAGTCACTTGAGGCTTTAAACTCTTCCTGCCTTCTTCACCCCTCCCTCTAATAAAATGTGATAAAATAATCATTTATACTGCCTAACAGAATGATTCATTCATACTGAAGTTATAGAACCTAAACTTTATCGTTTGCATGTCAAACCTCTCATTTCTAAGCAAAAAATGAAAAAAAAAACAACTTTACTCTTTCTTATAATGAAATTTTGGGCATTTCCAAGCAATTGGAGAAGTTGTTGGATAGATAGATGGATGAAGGGAGGAAGGGGTGGATTTATTGAATGCTTATTCTGTGACTAGCACATGCAAGGAACTGTGCTAGTATAAGAAAGCAAGATGGTCCCTGACCTCAAAGAGTTTATATTCTAATGGTGGAAGGGAACAAAGAATAAAAGGGAGTTGGAAAGGGTATAAAGATACACACTATGGAGCTATGGAGATAGCTGTCAAGTGGGGTAGAGGCACGATCTGGGAAAAAGATAAGACAAAAGTTCACCTATCAAAGCTTTGCTTTCCAGGGACAGAGTCCAAAATTTTGGCAGGAAAAAAAATGAGGATGGCCAGCATTAAGGTTGCATGAGAACACGGAATTAGGGGGTTCTTGGAACCATACAAAGCCTACTGGTCTGGTCCTAAAGGGAAAGTGATTTATAGTGAGTATAGGTGTTGTCAGGGATCTTCTTTGATCCCTCAAACAGGAGGTGCCTAAGGCCAGTCATGGAAATTGCCAGGACTACAAACTCACATCATAAAATTACATTTAGAATCTCTCTGGGCCTCAGTTTTCTTATTTACAAAACAAGGGATTTGGATTAGATCCTATGGTTCTCTGTCTCCTTTAATCTAACCACTGCCTTCCCCTCCTTCTGCCTCCAAGATTTCCAGATGTGTATCTTATGTTCTCTGATATTATTTTTTTAATACTGTAAACCTCTCATTGGACATACTGGACCATAGAGTAGCTCTGTGTCTCTATGAGGACATAGAGCAGGCAAAGGCACTCTCTATGTGTGTGTGTTGAATTGGGTATGATATTCCTGCAAAAGAGTATGTTAAATGAATTCATGGGAGGCCCTGTGATATGGAGGAAGAGATACAGTATTTACAACCATAAAGCATAACTTCGAATCCTGGTTTTGCTGCTTGCTACCTATGCGATCTTGGGCAGTTCACTTCCTTTTCTCTTCACCCATAAAATGATGATCAAGATGATGGCATAGGTCCTTCCCAATTCTAAGTTTTATTGATCTGATAAAGCAGCCATTAATGATTCTATGAGTACACAATATTAATTTAAGATTAAATAATGTAAAGTTACATATGTAATATAATAGGTTTTATAAATCTTAAAAAGTAATACTATATAAATGTCAAATATTATTATCAAAATTTTCATGTCCATATGTTGTTTTCTCCATTAGTCTAAAAGCCTGTATTTGCATTACTAACTAGCCCTCTGATTAGTGAAAAATAACCTTGCTGATTCCCTTGACAGTTGACCACTTGTCTGGTATATTAAAGATAGAATTTACATTTAGGTAGGGAATGGATCTCTGAGTCCTTTCCAACTATGAGATTCTTTAACATTGTGATTTTGTATAACTGTTTAAACATGAGTGGAAATATCAAACCTGGTACATTCAGAATGTACTAACATCTTCCATCATCATCTACAGCATTCTTCATCAAGACTTTTTGATAGACTTTTTTTGGGAAGATCTCAACAGGATTTCTCATTAAAATCCTTGTCAAGGCTTTTTAAAATATTTAAGAAAAGACATACTTTTATTCATGTGAAAGCAGACATACTCCACTGTGTGAAAACATGCTAGTTAGGCTAAAACAAGGAGATTAACCCATAGACACATGAGTGAATAAATATGCATTTGAGTTTCAAGTGTCTAAAATAATTTTTGCATCAACTGATGTGCCTGGACCTTCTGGTGTTAAAAGGAAGTCTAGGAGAGTACCTGAGGGGCGGAGCCAAGATGGCGGAGTAGAAAAAGCATTTCTAATGTGCTCTGCCCCACACAAATTTCAAGCAATGTGAAAGGGAGCTCCGAACAACTTCTGGAGCCACAGCACCCACAGAACGGCACAGAGAAGCTAACCTCCTGCTGAGGACAGCCCAGCAGCCCTGCAGGGAGCGGCCAGTGCAGCACTCTGAGAGCAGGCAGCACAGCATGCTGAGAAACTACAGCTCAGCCCACAGAGCCGAGCCCAGGTCCTTGGTTTTAGCCCCAGGGCGGCCGGGCCTTCAGCTGGCCTGTGGAACCCCAGAACACCAGCAATTGTGGCGATTCCAGAATTATCAGCACAGATATGCCTAGGACAAAGTGAGAGGTTAGTGCCCTATGGACTTTGGGACCAGTATTTGGGGAACACGTGGCTTCCTCCCCTGGGGGCAAAAAGTTGCTGAAGAAACAGCTGCACAGAAGCCATTTTGCAGCGTCAGTAGTGGCTCTAGCTCCTGGTCTGCGAACTGTAGGAAGATCCAGCAATCAGCCTGGGGGTTAATCGCTTTTGCTTTAAACTGCCTGGATCTGGATTGTGGTCTGGGGGGGAAGTTTGGGGTGGGTATCCAACTTGCCAGAGTGGGTGGAGGCTTTACAGAGGCCACCCAACTGGTGGAAGTTGTGAAGACCCCACGTTTGGGCGGAAGCTCCCCTGTCTGGTGGCAGAGTCCTACTGTGGCAACAAGCCCAAAAATCAAGTAATTAAGTGGCAATATGCCTAGGCAAACGAAAACAAAATAAACAGAAAAGTTCAACATTGGACTCCTATTTTAGGGGCAAAGAGGCTCAAAGCATGGAGGAGGACTGTGAGGTCAGAACTCCTGCACCAAAAGCCCCAAATGAAAATACAAGCTGGCTACAGGCCATAGAGGACCTTAAGAAGCAGATAAGAGAAGTGGGGGAAAATTTGGGAAGAGAAATGAAAAAGATGAAAGAAAAGTATGAAATGACAGTCAACAGCCTGACTGAGGAAAATAACACCTTAAAAAATAGACTAACTCAAATGGCAAAAGAGGCTCAGAAAGGCAATGAGGAGAAGAATGCCTTAAAAAGTCGAATTTGCCAGATGGAAAAAGAATCTCAAAAGCTCACTGAGGAGATTCATTCCTTCAGAGTTAGACTGGAGCAAATGGAAGCTAGTGACTTTATGAGAAATCAAGATACTATTAAACAGATCCAAACAAATGAAAGAAGGCAATGTGAAATATCTCATGGGAAAAACCACTGACCTGGAAAATAGATCCAGGAGAGATAATTTAAAAATTATTGGACTACCTGAAAGCCATGATCAAAGAAAGAACCTAGAAATCATCCTTAAAAGTAATTCTCAAGGAAAACTGCCCTGATGTTTGCCCAGAGGGCAAAACAGAGGTTGAAAGAATCCACAGATCACCTCCTGAAAAAGATCCCCAAAAGAAAACTCCCAGGAATATTATAGCCAGGTTCCAGAATCCCCAGATCAAGGAGAAAATACTACAAGCAGCCAGGAAGAAATAATTTCAATATTGTGGAAACACAGTCATAATGGCACAGGACCTGGCAGCTTCTACATTGAGGGATAGAAGGGCATGGAATATGATATTCCAGAGGGCAAAAGAGCTGGGAATGAACCCAAGGGTCACCTACCCAGCAAAACTGAGTATTTTGTTTCAGGGGAAAATATGGTCATTCAGTGGAATAGAGGACTTTCAAGCATTCTTGAGGAAAAAACCAGAGTTGAATAGAAAATTTGACATTCAGACACAAGAAGCAAGAGATGCTTGAGAAGGTAATCAAGGAAAAGAAATCAAAAGGAACTTATCAAAGTTGGACTATTTACGTTCCTACATGGAAAAACAATAACTGTGTTTGATGAAACCTTTCTCATTATGAAAATAATTGAAGAAAGGTACATGGCATATGTTCACAGGTATACATGGATAGAGGGCACAGGTTGAATTTGATGGGAAGGGATGATTATTTTTTTTTTGGAGGGCAATTGGGGTTGGGTGACTTGCCCAGGTTCACGTGGCTGGGTTTTTGTTTGTGTGTTGGGTGTCTGGGGCCAGATCTGAGCTCGGGTCCTTCTGGCTCCGGGGCTGGCTCTCTGCTCGCTGCGCCACCTAGCCACCCCAAGGAAGGGATGATTCTTAAGGGGTGAAGTCAAGAGGTGACAGAGGAAAGTGGCAAGAGGAGATGGAGAGAGACAGGGTAGGGCAAACTATCTCATGTAGAAGAGGCAAGGGGAAGTAGTTGCAGGGGAGGGGAAGAACAGGAAGGCAAAAAGGCAAAAGCATATTCTCATTGAAGTTGGCTCAAGGAGAGAATCACAAACATACTAAATGGAATATCTTACCCTCACTCACTCTCCTGAGTAGGGGAAAGGGGGATGAGAGGGGGGATGATGGAGGGGAGGGCATTCTGGGGAGAGGGGAGGTTAGAAGTACCCACTATCAAAGAGGGACAGGATCAAAGTAGGGAATGGACCAGATGGGAGGTGAGTCAGGTGGGAGGGAAATATAAGCAGTCTTTTACAATATATCTACTATGGTAATGTTTTGCATAGATATACATGTACAACACATACTGAATTGCTTATCTTCTCAGAGGGAGTGGGTGACAGGGGAGAAAGGGAATGGATGTGAAAATCGAAGTTTTAAAATTAAATGTTTCATAAGATGTCCAGGCAGTGGGGCCCAGAGATTCACCTTGCCCTAATGGCATAGTCGAAGGGGGTATGGGAGAAGATATGGGAGAGAGCAAATTGGATGAGGGGATATCTGGTGGGACTGCTATTCTGGGGTGGTGGGTAGGGAAAAAATGGGGGAAAAATGTAACTCATAATCTGGTGGAAATCAATGATGTAAACCAGAGTTAATAAAGCATTTGTTTAATTAAAAAAATAAAATAAAATAAAAATAGAGTAAAAAAAAAAGGAAGTCTACACAACAAGTTTTGTGTGAAATGACATTGAAAGAAGTAGAACAAAGAGAACAATAATCACAATAAATGACCTCAAAGGAAAACAACATTAAAAGACATCAAAACTTTGATCAATGCATGGTCTCTAGAGGACTGGTGATGATGGTGATGGTCCTTTCAATAGAGAGGTAGAAGACCTCTGGAATGAAGTCAGCTGTACTTTACTTAATACAGTGAGGTAGCTAGGTGGCACAATGGATACAGCATAGAACAACCAAAGTTCAAATCCTTCCTCAGACACTTTATTAGTTGTGTGATCCTAGTCAAGTCACTTAAATGCTTCCAGCCTCATTTTCCTCATCTATAAAAATGGGGATAATAATAACACCTAACTCATAGGGTTCTTAAGAAGATCCAATGTGTTAACATATGTGAAATGCTTTACAAATATTAAAGTGCTATATAAATACTAGTTATTATAACTATTATTATTAACTTTCCCTTCTTTGAAAAGAAAGTTCTACTGGGGGGAGGGGAGGGTGTTTGTACTGGGGCAGGGATGGGGAACCTGTCACCTTAAGGCCACATGTGACCTTCTGTACTGGGAATGGGAATCTGAAGATCTTTCCTGCTTTGAAAGTAAACTCTGGCCCCTGATAGACTGAATGTGGTCACATGGAGCCACCATAATGGGTGGGTGGGGGTTTGCTTAAGGGTGAAACAGAGCACATAGGAAGCTGGGAGCCAGAGCTAGAGAGAGGGTGGGAGAGAGAGGACACTCAGGCAAGGGGATAGCGAGGTTTGTGAGTAAATATTGATCTCATATTGGTTTGTGGAAAGGCTAAAGGATGCTGTGGCTCTCTGTGTTGCTATGGCTTATATATAAATACATATATGGGTATTAATGTAAAGTTTTATACACACACACACACACACACACTTACTGGTTTTCGGATTTGGTTTTCTGGTATCTGAATAAAAATGCTTTGCTTCTGTCTTTTATGTGGAGAGCCTGTCATATTTTGTGACTGAGCACCATGCAGGTCTATTTGTAATGATCTTAGGTGCTGTAAATATTGCATTAGCACTACACCCTCCAGGTCCTTGAATGCTTTTGACTGAGTCCAAGTGTTACTGAACAAATCCTTTTATTAAGGGGATTTGTTATGAGAAGTTTGAATTCAGTCAAAGGGCTGCACTTGAGGACCTAGAGTCCTCATGTGGCCTCGAGGTTGCAGGTTCCCCACCACTATACTAGGGAATGGCAGTTATATTAAAAAAACATTTTTAAAGAAACAAAAAGAAAAACAAATCTCACAATAGTTTATAACCAATGTAACCAATTACACTCTACCTACTTACTTTCCAACTCTGTGCCATCTGGCTTCTATCTTCATGACTCAACTGAAATTACTCTGTCATTCCATACTGCCCACAAACATGCCCATATCTCCCCTGGCCTAAAAAAACACCTAATCCTTCCATCCCCACTATCACCCTATATCTCTTCTGCCCTTTGTCCTGGAAAGGACTATCTACAATGGTCTCCTCTCACCTTCTTCTTAATCCTTTATAATTCAGCTTCCCATCATGTTGTTTCACCGGAATTTTTCCCTTCAAAGTTACCATTGATCTCTTACTTACCAAATCCAATGGCACTTTCTCAATTCTCATTCTGCTTGACCTCTCTACAGCATTTGAAACTATTGCTCATGCTCTCCTCCTTCATGCCATCTTCTCCTTAGTTTTTTGGGACCCCACTCTATCCTGGCTTTTCCTCCTGCCTATCTGACCACTCCTTCTCAGTCTCCTTTGCTGGATTCTATTCCAAAGCACACTCTCTTAATCATAGGTCTCCCTCACACTTCTGTCCTCTCTTCTCCTTCTATATGACTTCACTTGGTGATTTTATCAGTTCCTCTGGATTTGAATACTATCTTTACGCTAATGATTCTCAAATCTATTAATCCTGTCCCAACCTCTCTGCTGATCTTCCAATTTCACACCTCCAAGTGTCATTCAAATGTCTTGAACTGATGTACATCTTAAACTCAATATGTTCAAAACAGAACTTAAGAATTCTCCTTAAAATCTCCCTTCATCTTCCCAATTGCTGTTGGAGGACAACATCATTCTCCCAGGCCCTCAAGCTCACAACCGAGGTGCCTTACTCAACTCCTCCCTAGCTCTCACAACTTCCATATCAAATATGCTGCCAATGTTGTCAATTTCATTTTTGCCCATCTCTCAAATACTGCCCATTCTCTCTTCTGATGGTGCCCCCACTCTCTAGTGCAGGCCCTCATCACTTCACATTTGGATTACTGTAACAGCCCACTGGTGGGTCTGCCTTCCTCAATTGTCTTCCCACTCTAATCCATCTTCATTTGGCCACCAAAATGATTTTCTTAAAATGCTGTTCTAACCATGTCACCCTCCCCCGCCCTTAATAAACTCCAATGGCTCCCAAATGCCTCCAGTATCAAATACAAAATGCTCTAATTAGCATTCAAAGCCCTTCTACTAGCTACTTCCTACCTTTCTAGTCTTCTTATACCTTGCTGTTGTTCAGTCATGTCCAACTCTTCATGACCCCCTCTGGGGTTCTCTTGGCAAAGATATTAGAGTGGTTTGCCACTTCCTTCTCGGGTTCATTTTATAGATGAGGAAACTGAGGCAGATAGGGTTAAGTGACTTTCCCAAGGTCACACAGCTAGTAAGTTTCTGAGGACAGATTTGAACTCAGGAAAATGAGTTTTCCTGACTCCAGGCCCAACACTCCATCTACTACACCACCTAGCTGCCCTCTCTTATATCTTATTCTTTATAACATACTCATCAATCCAGTGATATTGGCCTCCTTGCTGTTCCACAAACAATACTCTATCTTTCCATTTTCTCTGTCTCCCATGCCTAGAATGCTCTTTCCTCCTCTCTGCCCACAGGCTTCCTTTAAGTTCCAACTAAAATCCCATATTATACAAGATGTCTTTCTCAACACCTCTTAATTCTAGTGCCTTCCCTGTTAATTATTTCCTGTTTACCCTGTATATTGCTTGTTTGTACATATTTGTTTGTTTGTTGTCTCCCCATTAGATTGTGAGCTCTTTAAATGCAGGACTATCTTTTGCCTCTTTTTGTATCCCCAGAGCTTAGCACAATTACTGACACATCATAGGCACTAAATAAATGTTTTATTATTGATTATCAGAGGTCTTCAATGATATCCTGATGGCCAAGTCCAGTGGTCTTTTAATAGACTGCATCCTCCAAGATTTTTATGTAGCATATGATACTGCTGACTCCCCATTCCTTGTAGATATGGTCTCCTTCCCCATCTTTGATAATAAAACACTCTCCTGGTTTTTCTGCTACATCTCAAACTCCTGATCTATTTGACTGATTCTTTTTCCCAATCTGTTCAAAGTCCATGAACTATTTTTAAAATACTTTATTTTATTTCATTATTATTGCTTTTTAAATATTTCTATGTATTTTATTCTGTTGATTTTAAAATGTTATTCAAAGAAAGGGTTCTATACATTTCACCAGGCTGTCAAAGGGGGTCCATGCCATAAGTATATATATGAACGCCAATTCCTGCTGCTTATGAGAACTGACTGTTAAATTTTCAGTGTGAGCATTTACCCCATTGAAATTGGCAAACACTACAAATCAGGGCTTGATTTATTCTTTTGTGTATCTGTCTAGAATTAAGAAAGGAATAGAGGACATGCTAACAATGCAGATTCAATGAAAATTATGTCCTACATTTTTTGGAAAGCCAGGTATTAAACATTTATCAGCATACCACTGGCCATGATACATACACAAAAGATTAAGACTGTCCTAAATTATATCCTTTTCTATATTCTCTCTCTCTCTCTCTCTCTCTCTCTCTCTCTCTCTCTCTCTCTCTCTCTCTCTCCAATCTAATTCACTCCCATAGCTTCAACCATTAGCTTTATATAGATTGTTCCCAGATCACTAGTGCTGACCTATTTTCTCAGCTCCAAACTATATCTGTCTACTTATAGGCAGCTAGGTGATACAGTGGGTATAGTGCTGGGCCTGGAATCTGGAAGACCTGAATTCAAATCTGACCTCAGACACTTACGAGCTGTGTGACTCTGGGCAAATCATTTAACCTCTGTTTATTTCATTTTCCTCAACTATGAAATGGGGATAATAACAGCAACAACTTTTGAAAAGCTGTTGTGAGGATTTAATGAGAGAATTTTCTTTTACCTTTTTAGAGGGGGGAAGGCAGGGCAATTGGGGTTAAGTGACTTGCCCAAGATCACACAGCTAGTGTTAAGTGTCTGAGGCTGGATTTGAACTTAAGTCCTGACTCCAGGGCCAGTGTTCTATTCACTGTGCCACCTAGCTGCCCCCAAGAGACTATGTTAAAAAGCCTTTAGCAGAGTATCTAGAATATAGTAGGTACTACATAAATGCTTATGCCTTTCCCCTTCTGCTTATACATAGAATCTTTCCTAAGTGGTCTATCAACAGCTGAAACTTAACATACCCAAAACACAATTTTGTATCTTTACCCTAACTCTGCTTCTTATAACTACATTCTTTTTCTCGGTGACATCACTATTCAAACAGTTTCTTTCAGTGTTGGCTACAACTTTTCCATTTCATACACAGTTGACACCAACCAGCTCCTGCCAATTCTACATATACAACACTTCATGCCTGAATTTCTTCCTCTTTACTCCTAGGGACATCAGTCACTGATATGGTTATTAGGCAAAGCACAAAAGTGAAATTATCTCTTCCCTGTAGAAACTGACATTCTAATATAAGATGAGTACATAGAGAACATATATAAAATGAATAAAAAATTAGTTTGGGGAAAGGGGGAATCAGGAAATACTTTATGAAAAGATAATGCTTGAGGTTCATGTTGCAAGGAAAGCAGGGATTCTGAGAGGCAGTAGTGAGTAGGTAGTGCATTACAGGTTGGTATAGCCAGAATACAGAGTAAAAGGAGGGGAATAAAATGTAAGATGATTACTTAGGGAGCAAGGAGACACCCTTACATACTTACACCTCTGTCCCCTCTGTCCAAGGACACTATAAATAATGCCATTACACACCACTAAAGACATGCTTGATTTTTTTGAAAACCCTGTAACAAGCCTCCAGATTAAGAAACCACAGTGATATATGGTTCATGTTACTAATAGGCAAACTAATTGAAAAAATATTCTTGCCAAGGGGGAAAAAACCTTTAAAAATAAAATTAAGTTTTAGGGGACAAAACCAATCACTGAATCATTCTTCTCATGAATGCTGCCTGCACCCCCATACCTCCCACCTCACCACCTTAATGTCAATCCTCAAAATGACATTCAAGCATATACATGTCAGTTAGTTCTCCCTGTAGGAACCTTAAAAAAGAGATGGGATTTGGGGAAGGAAATTTAAAAATAAATATTAGACAGTTATAATTAGATGTAATCTGCCTATATCCACCCAAACCAAGCAATTGTTATACTTGGGAATTGGCCCAGGGGTCTTTTTTGTTCCTTGAATATTTTAGGTTATGATCCACAATGAAAAAAAACTCTATGGGGCACTAAGGGGCAGTGGCACTAATAATTGCCACACTCCAAGTTTAATACATCTAATGTTCAAGATATCCAGAGATTGAGAGGTCAAACCTCTTTTAGTAAGAAGGAGAAGAATGGAATAGAGATCTAAGTAGTTCTACTTCCTTTTAGACCAAAGCATAAATATACAAATCCATAAAGCAGTTATTTTACATAAATAATTCACCTATAGTTGTCCTAACATGCTATTTTCTAAATCATCCAAGTTGATTTTATGACCAGGTTTCAAATAGAAAAGTACAAGATGTTATAAAAAATAATGATTATTGAACAGTTATTAAAACTCTTTGCTTAAGGTTCCTGATCTATAAAATAAGGGAGTTGGACTAGACTTAGCAGGATAGCCCACTATAACCTGCTCAACAAGTAGGTCAGCCAGACTCCACTAAAAGATTTCCAATAATTAGAGGGCCTCATGAGTTCTCAAAGGAGAATATTTTGATTTATGGCGGTTCTAATACTTTATTGTATCAAGTTAAAATCTGACTCCCAATTTCATAAGACCATAGATTTGGACCTGGGAAAAAATTTAAGAGGTCATCCAGGTAAGCACACTTGTTTAAAAATGAAGGAATCAATGTCCAAATAAACAAAGTGATAAGCCTAGCATCACAAAAGGATACAGGTACTACGAAGTTTTGAACTTGTACTACAAGATTTGAACCCCCTGCCTCCAAGCAGCAATTATTTTTCTGTACCCCACTACTGCCTTTAGTTCTGGTCTCTTGAGGCAAGTTGAACAAGTATAATCTCTCTCTTACACATACCTTTATACCTTTCTTTTCTCCCTCTCCATTATATATTCTCTCTCTCTCTCTCTCTCTCTCTCTCTCTCTCTCTCTCTCCCCCTCTCTCTCTCTCTTCTCCCTCCCTCTCTCCCTCCCTCCCTCCCTCTTCTTATTTTTGTTCTTTCTATTCCTTTCTTTCAGATCTCTCCAATTCCCAAAGACCACCACAAATATTGCTTAGCCTGTAGCACTCAAAGCCTGAGGTAGATGATGAAAGATTAAAAATTATTTTTTTAACCTGAGAAAGAAATTAGTCATTTTAAAAAAAGAAAATAGTTTTCTTTTTAAAAAATAACATCCTATTATATGTAGTAAATAACTACAGATTGCAGGTCTAAAGCTATATCCCCTAGCCTGCATTTGTCTCTATTTAGTGCATGTGGTTGACCTTTTAGCAGAGAACCTAATTATTTGTAAATTGGTGGGTTGACACAGGAAATATAAGCTGAAAGCTTAGGCACTCTCATTTGTGATAATGTTCTGCAAGAGAAAGATTAAAATCTTGCACTTGTACAAGCCTTTGTTTCTTTATCTAAGAGACCAAGCAGATAATAGGATTCAAATGCATTCTTCTCTACCTTCTAAATGCAGTAGTTTACATGTGTGTATACATAGGTACACACAAATATATGTGTGTATTTCATTTTCAAAGTTACTATAGGGATCTAAAGTACAAGATATATTTCCAGCTTTTAACAAAAAACCAAAGCAGCCTTTCATCTAGGTAGACCTCAGTATTTCATATTTTTACACTTTTATTTTATATTTTATTCCGACGATTTTTTATTCCAAATACATGCATTTTTAAAAGTTGTTTGTCTTTTATCTACGAAGGATGGTACAAAGTTCCTGAAAGTTTACTTTTAGAATTCAAGGAAAGGAGTTGAGATTCTCTAATTAATATCTATGTGTATATACACATACATGTACACATGAGTAAACACAGTAGCTCTTTGTAAAAAAAAGTTCTAAAATGTCTTTAACTCAGCACCCCTTTAATTTTCTTTTGTTAATTGATGCCATTTGTCTTTACAGAATATTGCTTTCTGAATATATTGCTCTCTTCTCTTGTACAGAAGTTGAAGGGATGAGAAAATTAAGTTCAGGGAATCAGGCCCATCTTAAAACACATGCACCAAGTCCACAAATAAAGGAGGAAAGTACAGGTTCCCAGTTCTTATTGGAGTCTAAGCTTGGTTATTATAATTACATAGCATTCAGGGTATTTTTCCGTTTACATTTCTGTAGTCATTGTGAATAGTTTTCCAGGTTCTTCACTCTCCATCAATTCATATATATCTCTCATGCCTTTACTGAAATATTTCATTACATTTACAAAATATTCTATTGCATTTACATGCTATCAGTGCCACTTCTCAACCAAGGGGTGCCTACTTTGTTTCTAGTTCTTTGCCACCACAAAAGGTGCTGTAATGTATGGTTTGGCATATATTGGACCCTTCTTTCCTCATTCTTCCTAGGGCATATGTTTAATAGTGGGATCTCTAAATCAAAAAGTATATACATTTTAGTCATTTTAAGCATATTTCCAAAATGCAGAATGGTTGAACCAATCCAATGTTTGAACAGTTCCAACAATATATATTTTTCCCTCAAATCTTCAAAAGATGATTTCCTCAATTTACTGCAAAAACATCCACATTGATAGCAACTGCCTTATTAATGGGATTTAAAGTAACAAGAATATGAAGTAGGTCTCGTTCACCTTCTTTGAATCACAGCACTGGAAGTCAACTACCAGCAGAATTCAATCATGCTGGATTAGGTTAGCTTTGGTTTCTTCTTGGAGGTCTCCTGTACATACTTTTGATAATAGGTCATGAGGGCTCAGAGATGGATTGACAAACAGCATAAATCAGGGCCACAAGGCCTCCTCCCTTCACATGTACTCTGACTTCTATGCCAGCAAAACATTCTTTGCCTTGTAAAAGGACAAGGTCCAGAGGCTTGTACAATAAGGTAGGAGGTTCAATTAGCTAATGTGGTCAACCATTCACTTTGATCAGCCCATTGCCTCACAGGAGGCATGACGGTGGCAGTTTTCTTTCACCTGAAAACCTGGATCAACAAAAGCATACCTTAGGACAGCAAAATGCTAGTGAGCAGTATGAGCCCATGCTGGAGGCAAAGGGAACAGAGGCTGGTGACAGGAGCTTCTCACCCACTGTGTTACTAAGGCATGAAAGCAGCTCCAGCAAAGTATTAACATTCTTGTTTTCCTATAGCCTCTACAAAGGTGGAGATTTCCATTTTTGTCATCTTTAACAATTTGCTGGGTATTAATGAAATTTCAGATTTGCTTTAATGAGCTTTAATAAGAACATATTTTCACTATTAATGATTTGCATATCTTCTTTTGAAAACTTTATATTCTTTGATCATTTATGTGTTGGGGGATGGTTCTTGGGTTTATAATACATAGGGATGTATTACATGTACATTCACATTTCTATTTTGGATATCAGATACTTATCCTAGATAATTAATGCATTGATTTTGTTTTCAGTTTACTTTCTTATCCTAGCTTCACTGATTTTGTTCTTATAAAAGCTTTCAATTTCATGTGTCTGATAGTGATCATCTGTGTTATTTGTTTAATTAAGAATTGTCCAATTAGAAATAGCATGAGAGGTATTTCAACCTGTGTCCATCAAATCAAATATCCGTTTGGAATTTATTATAGTGTATGGTATGAGGTAGTGGCCTAACCCTAATTTCTGTCAAACTGCTTTTTTTAGTTTTCCAAAGAGTCTTTGTCAAACATGGAGCTTTTCCCCACATCATTTGTTACTGAGTTTTAAAAAAAAATTTATTTATTTAAATTATTTCTCATTCATGCTTCTGCAGTCTATTACGTTTTTCTGCTGCTTTATAAAATAATTTGAGTTCCCCTTTTATTCTTACTAAGAGCTCTTATACCGTCTTCTCTTTTTTCTTCTGTGACTCACTCAGAAATATCAATTCATGAACAAAGCAGTATTCTGTGGTGGGAGTCATTCCATGCCCTGAGTCATGAAGCCCAACCTTAACCCCTGTAATATAGTCATGATTACACACCATTCCAAAGATCAACTTCTATGTCTCTCCTGCCATCCAAAATGCTGTACCCTTTTTGTTGGTGTTCAGCCATTTTTCAGTCATGACCAACTCTTCATGATCCCATTTCAGGTTTTCTTGTCAAAGATACTACAGGGGTTCGACATTTTCTCTTCCAACAAACAAGCACACAGCTAGTAAGTGTCTGTGGCCAGAACTCACAAAGATAAGTCTTCCTGAATCCACAATTGGTACTCTATACACCGTGCCCTAGACGCCCCTTTCCTAAAAGGGGATAGAGTTCTGCTAAGCACAACCATTCATACAGAAGTAGGAACCCTACATGTGAAAATGTTAGCATGAGCATGACAAAGATGACGACGAAGCCAAAGGAGACTGAAAAGGAATGGTCAGACAGAGAGTGTAGGGCCATGATAATTGGGAGGAGAGAAGGCAATCAGTACAAAATGCTCCAGAGGTCAAGAGGGGAGAGAAATAAGAAAAGGTCATTCGATTTGGCAATTAAGAGATCATTTTTTACCTTCGGAGAAATTATTTCAATTCAATGTTGGGATTCAAAAGCCAGAATGCAGAGTGTTTAGAAGAGAATGAGAAGAGAAGAAATGGAAGAAGCAAGTCTAGGTGAATTTCTTTTGAAGTTTAGCAGGGAAGAGAAAGAGATAAAGGATGATAGAAAATGAGGACGGTAGGATCACGTAAGAAGGTTTTGAGGAAGGGAGAACATGGACATGTTTGTAGGTAGCAAAAAAAAGGAGACAATAAATAGGGAGAGACTAAAGGTTAAAGAGTGTGGAAATGATAGGGGGGAATAATCTGCTGGGGAAGATGAGAGGGGATGGTGATGAAGGGTGTAAGTGAAGGTGTTGGCCTTGGCAAGGAGAAGGGTCACCAATCAGAGAAAGGAATGAAGGACATAGTCAAAAGGATATGAAATAAGAAAAGGAGAAGGAAAATCACTGGTAACTTTGAGGAAGGTAGTTTCACTTTTTTAAATTAAGTATGAGGTGAGGTCCTCAGTTGAAAATATAAAGGGAAGGGTGGCTAGGTGGCGCAATGAATAGAGTACTAGCCCTGGAGTCAGGAGAAACTGAGTTTAAATACGGCCTGTTTAAGTGTTTACTTAACACTTACTAGCCACATGACTTTGGGCAAGTCACTTAACCCTATTGCCCAGCCTTTCCCCCTCCAAAAAGCAAAAAAACGGTAAAGGGAGAGATGTCATGGGAGGTTTGAAGAGAGACAAAGTTTGAATACCCTAGATGGTGAGTGGGATAGAGAAGAAGTGAGGGAAGCATAAGAGGGTTGGTTTGCTTCTGTATCTCTTGGTATGTTTCTGATATTGAGGTTTTTAGGCTGGAGAAATTTTTGGAAAACAACTACATAATTTATCATCTTACTAATCAAGTCATCTGTTCCTTACTTTTAAAGTAAACTTTGATAATAAAATGTGATTGACCTGTCATTTACTATAAATGTGAACTCTATGGCTCAAGTGAAAGAACTCTTCCTACTCATCCCCACTTAACTGGCATTTTTCTGAACCAGCTTAGAATTTATATGGTATTTTAATTTCTTTCTAACTTGCTCTAAAGTTATTTTTAAAGTTATTCCTTACAATTTTTTATGCTCTAGCTCAGTATCACCACCCCCAAAGAGCAGAGAATTGGACAGAAAGAAAGCAAGAAGAATCAATAGTATCTGATGTCAGTCCAGGACACAGTGTGTTCTGAACCGCAACAGTGGCAAGAGAAAGGATGTGACCTTAGAGAATGAGGACTAATGCTTCTGACCCCATTGCTAGGTATATACCCCATAGAGGCCAAAGAAAGACCATATATTACACATATACATATACATAACATATATTCATATTAATTTTGTGGTACCTTTTATGGTAAATAAAATGTACTTATTTATATATTTAGTAAAATACTTATTATAGAAGTATATTAATATTAGTATATTATTATGCTAATATTATAATATATAATATATTTTATATAAGTATATTATATTAAGAAGTATAACACGTATTGTATAAGTATATTAATATTAGTATACTTATATTATATTAATAAGTATAATATTTATTAGCTTATATAAATAAGTACAATACATGGTTGCATATGCCTGGGCAAAGGATAAATATAGACAAGGAAGTATGAGAAAAGAGAGAGACTTTCAGCTAGGGGAATGGCTTTCTGGAAGTAGTGGGACATCAGGTGAATCCTGAAGTAATCAAACAAGCATTTATTTTGCTGAATGAATTGGATAATGTAATTATTTTTATGGGAGCAGCTAGGTAGCACATGGATAAAGTGCTAAACTCGGAGTCAGGAAGACCAAAATTCAAATCCTGCCTCAGACAATTAATGGGTGACCCTGGGTACATCACTTAACTTCTCTCAATCTCAGTTCCCTTATAGGTAAAATGGGAATGATAATAGCACCTATTCTGTAGAATTGTTCTGGGCATCAAATGGAACCATATGTGTAAAGCACTGTACAGATCTTAAATGTTATTACACATGCATGTAATAATAATTTTATTTTCTACTCATTTATAATTGGGAGGTAGAGGCTATACAATTTTTCCATTAGGGTTTCTCTATAGCGCCCCCCCCCACACACACACACGTTCTTATCTCATTGGTACAGTGAGATCTGGGTGAGGAAATACCTTCTACAAATACAGATTAGCTACATTGTTCTACAAATTATAGAGAGCTACCCCAGTCCCTGAGAGGTTGAGTGATTAAGGTAATACAGTGTATGTTAGAAATGTGTGTTAGATACAATTTAGTGACTGGGGGTTAGAGGACTCAAAGTTTACCGATCTCTACAGTAATTCTGGGTGGGACTTCAGTAAAAGCACCAATACAAGACTATATAGCTAATTCCCGAGGTTTTGACTTACCTCAGGAACTATCTTTTAAAGACATGTTTGGGTGACAACTACAAGTTATGAAGACAAAGTAGAAAAGTAAAATAAGAATTCAGCTGGTTTCTTAAATAGAGAACCTATAGATTATTAGGTATTCAAATCTTAGCCAGGACAATCTAAAGAGAAGACTGAACATTTTATAAAATACATTATACACACAGATAAAGTTTAAACTATGATGAAAATGTGGTGACATGCTGAATATCTGCTAAAATGTTGCCCTTACCTTCAGTAAAACTTCCTGTAAGAGTTATAACCACAAAAACTTTCCCCTCTGGTTCCAAATCCACCTGAAAGAGAAAAGAGGAAAAAGAAGTTTTATTTTAAATGCACTCTTTTTTGTCTCCAAGGTTTTCAAAAGAAGACTTCACATAATACATTACAGATGTGTTATGTGATGTCTATAAGGGTAAATTACACCCATAATTTCAGAGCCATTTTCCCTGTGAACACAACCTTGCATATAAATAACAGAAAGTTAAGAGAACAAGTGAAACTATAACTGAAGATGGGAGTGGTGAGAATCAAAACTAAAAGAAAATATTCTGTACTTTTGCTATGATTCTTTCCTGAAATACAATTGAAGCTGGCTAACAGCATAATTCACATATTATTTTACTTTAAAATGTGTTATATTACTCAAATCAGACTTCTGTAGTTAATGCTCTAAGTTTTACAAAACACTTTCTTTAACACACTAGGCATTGGGGAAATAGTGCAAGTATTATCCATAATTTTACAGATGAGGAAATGGAGGCTAGAAGTAATGGAAAAAAAATGACTTGCCAAGAGTAAAGTCAACAAACATTTTAAGTGCCTACTATAGGAAGAAAGGCAAAAACAGCCCCTGTCCTCAAGGAGCTCACAATCTAATGGGGGGCGACAAAATGCAAACGGCTATGTATAAACAAGGGATATAAAGAATAAACTGGAGATAATCCCAGAGGGAAGGCATTGACATGAAGGAGATCCAAAAAAGGCAAGACTGGGCTTAACTGAGGTTTGACAGGAAGGCAGAGAAGCCAGAAATTAGAGAGAATTTCAGGTTCAAGCACTGGGGACAGCCAGTGGAGATTCTCAGATTTGGGAAATGGAGTGTTGTGCATGAAGAGAAAGAAGGAAACCAGAATCAATTTGTAACATATAAGAAGACAAGAAAGGCAAGAAAGGTAGGGGTTACAAAGAGTTTTAAAAGCAACAGAGGAATTTTGTATTTCATTTTTCAGGCTATAAGGAGGAACACTTTAACCCAAGTGTTCTGACTCCCAGATTCATTTCCCATATACCACTGATGCCTTGATTATACTGACATATAAGACCCAGAAACATTAGTGACTGTTTAAGGTCACATAGCCAGTTAGGATCAGAATGTGCCCATTAGTTATTTTAACAGAGCACAAATCTTTCTTTTTTGAAATCAGAATGTGCCTCTTTTACAGCTATTTATCTTGTATTGCAAACTGTTCTCATAATTTCTTCTTCCCCCACCCACACCATTACCACACTGGTCACTGCATTATAAATTCCCCTGGCATTCAGATTGGTTGGTCACATGAGGCCTATGGCTAATTTAATAATTCCCTCCAAACAATCTTGAAACCACTTGTGAATTGATCATCTTTACACAACAGAAGCTCTCAAAATAGGGTTCTCTGGGGAGATGACTAAATTGGAGGTCAGCTTTTAATTGTCTCTACTCCTGCCTTAACTTGTCTCAAGTCAAAAATATATTATTTTTACAAGCCACTCCCTTGTCTTCAATATAAAGCCCTGGCAGGGAACACAGAGAATCTCACAACATAAACTGCTGTTGGCAGACAGAGAACTCCATGCTGCCTCAGGACAGATTGACAGTAAGTACCATATCGGCAATCATCCAAACACCAGTCCTTGAAAAGAGCTATAATAATAGCCCTGCAGCTCAACAGAGAATATGATTCCACAACAGAGGTGTTCCAAGGTTTTCTTGGTAAAGGAAGGGGGAGATAGTTTCTAAAGCACAATAGATTTAATACAGCCAAACTTTCATTTATAAGGAATGTATGAGACCTTTGTCACTTACTCGTTGGTATGTTGGGAAAGGAAACAAATACGCTGAAGTTTCTATCCTCACTCTGTAACTTTTCCCACCCTTCACAATCTAGCATTCTTCAGCAGAGAAACTGGTTCAAGAAGACTTCTTCATACATAATACAGTTATAATATAATATATACTATACATAATATAGTTATAATATAAGTCTATCAGAGTACAAATACTTTGAGGGCAAGAACTATTTCATATTTTGTTTTTGTAGCCTCAGGGACTAACACAGTGCCTTGTTCAATAAATGCTTATTTGGGCTGAATTGGATTATGTCTCTAGTCAACATCTTTGGAAAGATGCTCTTCCTACCTATAGTCCTACTCCATTTTGATGAGCAATATGGAATAGGAAATATCTGGACTCTTGAAACAGCTAAGAAATTAGTATACCTAAAATAATTCACATTCCTGCATGAAAATTATAGCACTCTTAGAAGAGATAAATAAATATAAAGTTTGGACAATCTACAAAATGAGGCATATTCTTCTTTCTCCTCCCAATTCCCATCTCAGGGCTCCCCAAGCCTCTCTACTATTCTGTGTTTATACTCAGAGAACCCATCAATTCTTAGAGATTCAACTATTATTTCTATCCTGATGACTCCAAATTTGTATTTTCAGTTTTTCTGGATCTCTCTCTCTCTCCCCCCCCTCCTCTTTTCTCCCTCCTTCCCTCCCTTTCCTTCCCTGCCCCCTCCCTCCTTCTCTCTCCCTTGTTGCAAGGTATGGCTCACTTGCCAGGAGAGAAAGAATGATGTATTTGGAAATAAAAGTGTTGTAAAAACAAGATATCAATAAAGAAAAATTTAAGCAAAAAAATACTTGTTCAAAATCCCTTTTTAGAATGCCTTCTTCCCTCCTTCCCACTATCAAAATGGCATTCACTATAAGGCTTTTCTCACTCCCATCCACTATTAGTCCAAGGAATATTTTAATCAGGGAAATCATAGTTTCACATCAGAGATCCAAGCCTGAGAGAATTTAAAATACGGAAGAGGGGACAGCTATAGGAGCCAGCCTATTCCAAAAAGGTGCTCTGAAGTCAGTGGTCACTAGGTATCAAGGGGAGAAAATGGGTTCTGAAAACTAGTGAGCAGTCTGGAGAAGGAACATGTACAGGTAACAAAAATAAAAGTCAGGGAATGGGATAAAAATGTAGACCATAAGCAAGTCTTGAAGAAGGTCTAACCAACTATATAATAGTTCTGGACCTCCAGAATCCATAATTACTATCGAGACAACGGAGGAGAAAAAAACCCAAGCAAAGGGTCTTGCCTACAAAATAGGCTACCGATAGCAAACAGGACCTTGATACTAAGCCAGTTTCTGGCCTCAGAGCATTTAATTTTGTTCTTGCTGAGACAAGTACCAGTACCAATGTGGCTTGTCCAGGCCTGCAAAGAGAAGCAGGTAACTGAGGACATCATTTGAATGAAGTGTGGATACAGATATCTACACTAATACTCCCTTCTCAGTGCTGGGGGACGACCACCTTGTGTTTGTTGTTTAACTATTGATATGTGTATATTTTAACTCCCTAATGAGATAATATGTTCCCTTCATTAAGGGACAATATTCAATCCTTTCTTTGTAACTTTATCTCCTTGGGTAGAATTTTGATAGTGGGAAGGAGAGATGAAGGAAAAAGGCATTCTCAAAAGGAGTTTTGAACAAACATTTTTGCTTAAAATTTTTTGTTGATATCTTGTTTTTATATCACTTTTATTTCCAAATAAATCCTTCTCCCTCTCCTACCTTGATAAATATTTATTGAACCTGAAATTCTCTCTCCTGACCTCTCACCTAGGGAAATCATTCTTAAGAGGCATATAATGGTATGTGATCTCAGGCCACCCCATTCTGAGGGACTCTCTCCCTCTTCATCTTTCTACTTGTAAGATATCTTTTAGATCTGTTCTATCCTCTCCCTCCTACAGCTACTAGCCAAGGTCAGGCCCCTAGCATCTCTTGCCTGGACTATTACAGAAGTCTACTAAACTGAGATTTTCATTCTTTCCCCTCTCCAATCCATCCTCCATCCTGCTACCAATATCATTTTCTTAAGGCACACATGTGATAATGTCACTCCCCTACACAAGTATTTTGATCAACTCATTATTTCCTGACTAATAACAGCTAGCACTCTAAGAGCTTTGTGAAGAAAGTGCTTTACACATTATCTCATTTAATCCTCACAACAACCTTGGGATACAGGTGCTATTATTATTCTAATTGGTTTGGCTCTAGGAGCAAAAACAATCCTGGCATTTCATTCTTGCATTTTAGTTCTTAGACATTAACTAATTGACATCTGGCTTGCAATCACCTAGGAGCTCAGATGAGCACAATATAATGCCTAAGATTGTTGTTGTAGTTTGTCCTGCATTCTTGAAGAAGACCTATGGCATTAAGGTTATGTTTTGACTTGTAAGTGAAATTGGATTCAAATGAGGCAGGGCTCTGCAAAGTCACCACCTTCACTCTCTACTCAGGAGCCATCTGGGTTCAGCAGCAAGATATAGATCAAGATGACTAGAGACACCCCTGGTTCTAGTGAGAGATCTTAGCCTTTTTTAAATTAAGGTCTTTCCCAGGTGTTAGTTTGTCTAAGGCAATGCCCATTCAGTGATTAAGACTAGGCAAAAAAATGGCCTCTTTTACCTAGCCAAAAAAAAAAATCAATCCAGGGAAAGAAAACCCTAAGGTTTTCTGGCTAAAACAAAAACAACTGCTCACTGGCTAAGAACTGAAATAAAGGAATAAAGTGCCATAAATATCTTTGCTCCTCTAGAGCCAAAGCAGTTTGAAGGATAAAGGAAAGCACAGACGTGGGATAAAAGCAAACATATGGAATTCCCCTAGAAGCCTGACACTATCGTTATTACTATTATTCTAAATTATAATTTTAATAACAGTATTCCAGGTATAATACTTCATGACATATTTAGCATATAATACCTACCTCATCCGGTAAGATCACATCAACAAACATTTATTAAACACCCATTATGTACTAGGGGCTATACGAAGCTAGTAAACTGGTGAGAATATTGCAGTATTATTTTTAGAACCAGCTGGATGGTTCAGTGGATAGCATGCTAGACCCAGAATCAGGAAGACCTGAGTTCAAATCTGGTCTCAGACACTTACTAGCTGTATGACAGCTAGTCACAAGTCACTTGGACAAGTCACTTAACCTCTGTAGTATCTACCTCTCAGAATTGACGTCAGAATGAAATGAGACAATATTTGTAAAGTTGTTTGTGAACTTAAAGTTCTCCCATGATATTTTAGAATTCCAGCCCTAAACCTAAAAATAATTTATTGGGCATGAATGTCTCTGGTAATATGCTACACACTTCTTCCATCAACAATGTATCCTCCTATTGCCCTTATATTAGTCATTAAATTTCATTTTATTAGACTGCACTCATCATTCTGCTAGGAAGGTCATTTTTGATCCTAAATTTTTCAACAAATATTATTGTTCACTTTTATACAGTTATTAAAACATTCAGGAGAACATAGTAAAAAAAGGAAAATGCTGCTTAAAATGACTACAAATTACACAAATTATTTGAGAGTCAATCTACCAAGGCACACTTGTAAAAATATAATCACCAAAATAAAACTATGAATCTAAATAATCAACAGGCTATTCTGGGCTCATGGCAGGGCCCTGTCAATATAATAAAAATGATGATAGATTTAAGTTAATTTACAGACTTAGTGCAATACAAACTTTGATACCCTATAGAACTAGACAAAATAATAAAATTCATTTGGAGGAAAAGGTCTAGAATTTTAAGGAAAGTAATGAAAAAAGTAGGACTAAAGGGTAAATAGCACTTCCAATTTTTAAATTACACCATAAAGCAGCAATCAGCAGAATTATTTGGTTTTCCTTATAAAAATAGAAAAGCAAACCAATGAAATAGACCAAATAGGGAAGAATCAGAAATAAAAGAACTCAATATCAAAGTTAGACAAAGCAGAATATAAATTACTTAGAGAAGAACTCCTTAACTAACAAAGATTGTTTGGGAAATTAGAAAGGATTTTGTCAGAAATTAAGATTAGGCTGCATCTCATACCATCTAACAAAATAAGATTAAAATATACACATGACTTTATATAAAAGGTCATACCACAAAAAAAGGCTAGAAAAGAAACAAATCAGGTACCTTTTATAGTTAATACTAAGGAAAGAGGTGATAACCAAACAAGGGAAAGAATCAGTCACAAAAGATAAAATAGATCATTTTGATTGTTTAAAATAGAAAAACAACATAAACAATTTAACTAGGAAAAGGAAAACCATTTAATGTGGGGGGAATCCTTGCATCAAATAATGGTGGTAAGGATTTGCTATTTAAGATATAGAGGCAATTAATACAAATATATAAAAATGAAAGCCATTCTCCCAATGATTACGGTCAAAAGATGAGTGATTATTGCTCAAAAGAATTGCAAACTATTAACAACCATAGAAAACACTACTCCAAATCACTAAGAGAAATGCAAATCAAAACAACCCAGCAAACTGGCAAAGATGATAAAGATGGGAATAATCAATGTTAAAGGGGCATCAAAAAGACAAATAGGAATGTTAATACCCTATTTGTGAAGGTGTGAATCTATTCAACAATCTGGAAACCAATTTGGAATTATGATTCAAAAACATAACTAAAATGTCTATTGCTTTTGACCTAGAAATTCCAATAAAAAGCATAAATTTAGAAAGGTTCCATAAACACCAAATTATTCATAGCTGTGATTTTTTTCTGGTAATAAAGAATTAGAAACCAAGTAGATACTCATTACTTAGGGAATAGCTGAACAAAGTGTGTTACATCCACATGATGGAATATTATTGCACTGAAAGAAATGATGAATATTAAAGAAATGTGGAAAAGCTTGCATGTACCAACGCAAAGTCAAGTAAGCAACAGACACAATATAAACAAGATACCCAATGAGTACAGTAATAAATGGATTAAAAAAACATAAATATGCAACAAAGCTGTATAATTATAATCTTCCTTTGCAGAAGTAGTTAGTTTTGCTGAAATATTTTCCTTTTTTTCTGCTTCAAGGGGATGACTCACTGGATATAGGAGGGGAGAGGGTTATAATCAATATAAACCTTATATAATAACAATAGAGAATAATAAAAATTTAAAGTAAAACAAGAATATGTTGGATTTAATTTGCAGAATCTAATCTTGTTTTTCATAGAACTCATGTAACTCTTCATTCATTACAACAGAATGGTACATAAGCTTCAATTGTTTCCATCATGATATTTGTGCAAATGCTTGTCAAGAACGCTAAAACATGAAATTATCAAATGACCTGTAAAATATTTCTTGTTTACTTTTGTTGCATGATAAAAGGAATCCACCAATCTGTTTATTTGTCTCTATAAGGAAAAACACTGTGCCATCTTTCTGCTTAGCTATAACTTTCTCCTTTAGGGAGGTTTGGGTCATAGAATGCCAAAACTGATACAATCCCTTTAAGTATATCCACTCATTGATCACTGGGCAACAATCCCATACTGAGAATGCCAAAAGTCAAGTTATAATTGATAGATGGCCTAAAAACTGTATGTTTCTTGGCACACTTTGATTTTTTGCTCTCCCCCTTCTTCTTTCCACCATTCTGCCACCAGCACTGCAAAAAAAAAAAAGGTGTCTAGGTGGCACAGTGAATAGAGCAGTGGCCCTGGAGTCAGAAGGACCTGAGTTCAAATCTGCCCTCAGACACTTAACACTTGGCAGCCATGTGACCTTGGGCAAGTCACTTAACCCCAATTGCCCTGCCTCCCCCCCTCCAAAAAGCAAAAAAATAAAATAAGATGAAAATAAAAGGGTATCACATAGGACTGAGAGTCATTTTCTAATTTTCTTTGTTTGATGGTTTCTAATTTTCTTTTTGGTCTGGTCAATCAATTAATAAGAATTTATTAAGCTCTTACAATGTGCCTGGCACTATGTTAGGTGATGGGGATACAAAAATAAAGAATGAAACAATCCCTTCTCTTAGTGAGCTTAGAGACAGGTTCTAGTCATTGCCAGTACTGTGCTTGAAGCCTTCCCAGCATGGTAGAACCTGGCAAAGTTTACATTTGATTGGCATAAACCTTAAAAACCCAGAGTCACTTAACAAACATCAGAGTAAGACTTTGTGGCATTTTGTTAAATTACAAAGTTCTCCAAATTTTAACTCTTCCCTTCATTACTTTATTCTCTGTCTTTATTTTAATCACATCTACTGCCTCCCACAGCATACCTATATATTATATCAGCCTCTGGTTTCTTTTTCTTTTTCTTGGGGGGGGAGGGTAAGGCAATTGGGGTTAAGTGACTTGTCCAAGGTCACACAGCTAGTAAGTGTGTCAAGTGTCTTGAGGTCAAATTTGAACTCAGGTCCTCCTGACTCCAGGGCCACTACTCTATTCACTGTGCCACTCAGTTGCCCCTTCTTTTTTCCTTTTAAGAAAATATTCTTTCATCTCTATCAGTCTTCCTGGGTAAAGCTAACTTCTAGCCTCTAAGTATGCCACAGCGTAGAGGTTCTTAACCTAAGGGATCTGTAGGATGACTTATTTCAGTAAAATTTATTTCCTTTGAAATTCTATGTATTTTTAATCTTATACATAAAATTATTCTGAGAAGGGGTACTTTGGCTTCAGACTGCCAAAGGGATCCATAGTGGTAAAGAGCCGCTGCCCAAAAGAAACTCAAACCACCCTTGAAGAAATAATGCTTTCAATCCAATGAGATATATATCCAACAACCAATCTGCTTCTTCTTTTAAATGGATGGAGCAGCAATGAAAAGAGATATTTCACTTTGACTAGATGGTCTATGTATCATCCTATACATATATATATTTATATATACATACATATATATGTATGTATGTATATATATACATTTATATATGTATATATATACATTTATATACTCAGTTGTTAGCATTGCTGTCTTCCCCCAGCTGGGATGTATTAATAGATACAACCAATCTGAGCCAAGGTTTCTATTGCAATACCGAGTATCACTTCAGACTCCTAGAGATTCCTGGACTTCCTTTCAGACTTAGAAACCCAAGTATCTTGTTGAAATAATTCTTTCAACTGAATTGCTGTAGGAGTACCTGTTTCTCACACAAAAGATTCCTTTGCATTGTCATTCCCCTGGCTTGGAATGTCCTTCCTCCTCACCTCTGCCCCACAGAATTGCTTAAGCATCACTTCCTATACAAAAATTTTCTGTTAGTGGTCTCCTGCTCAAAGAACCTTACATTTCCTTATATTGTACTTTTCCATTTTATTTATTTTATTTTATTTTCTCTTTTATTTATTCTGTATATACTTATACTGGTTGTCTCCCCCTCTCACTGGCCCCCAGAATGGGAATTCCTTGAGAGTAGGGATCGGTTCATTCACTGTGTTTGTATACCTTGCACAGTGCCTGGCATACAGTAAGTGCTTAATAAATATTTGTTGATTGACTCATTGAATATATATATATGTATATGTATATTTCCTCATAGTAGAAGTCGTGCCTTCTTCATATAAAACCTACTTTACTTGCATAATGTAGAATCTTCCCTTTCTTACTTTGCTTGACAGATGGAAATAAGACAAGTTTGAGAACCTTTGCATAGTGAGATGATGTGTCTATGTGTACATTTGTTAAGGAAGTGAGGTGAGTCAACAGGAAAAAAATCTCAAAATGCTTGTATATACTCACGATGTGGTACAGTAGATTGAGCACCAGACCCTTGCTAGCTATGTAACCCTGGGCAAGTCTCAACCCCTATTTAAACCTCTTTTCCTCATCTATAAAATAAGGACACACTGGAGAAGGAAATGACAATCTACTCCAGGAACTTTGCCAAGAAAACTCCATGGACTTTGTCCATATGGTAACATAGAGTTGGACACAACTGAATGACTAAACAACAACTCACTATGTCCCAGGCACTGTGCCAAATGCTGAAGGTAAAAAAACCAAAAACTCTTTTTGGCCTCAAGAAGCTTATATTCTAAAGGGGGAGAAAACATGGATAACATTGAAAAAGTAGAACAGATGGAAGGTAATAACCACTGGGGGTAGGACTCTCTGCAAAAGGTACTGTTTGAGTTGAATCTTTAAGGAAGTCAGGGAATCTGAGGTGAGAAAAACCTGGAAGGTATGGGGGACATCTAGTCCAAAGGTACAGAAAAAGCAGATTTTGGAACAACGTGTGTCAGCAATGGTGAAAAAGGCAGTGTAGCTGGAACTTGGAATGTGGAGAGGAAAATAATGTGTAAGAAAGATAGGAATGGGCCTGGTGAAGTGAAAAATCTTCAATACCAACATGAAGAGACTTCAGGGGTCACAAGGAACCATTAGGGCTTACTGGATAAGAAGATGAAACAATCAGGCCTTCATTTAGAAAAATCATATTGACAACTGTGTGGTGATAGGAAACGGTCATCAAGGTGAGAGATAATAGGGTTTGAATGAGGGTGGTGATTGAGTGAGTGGAGAGAAGGGACTCTACCCAAGAGATGTCATGGAGAAGAGAAGAAAAGAATGATACCCAGTTATTTATGTCAAATATACCACATATAAATTATCAAAAGTTGAAATACTTAAACCAAGTTACCATTTTAAACTAACTAAATATTTTTCATTGCCCCTGAAATTAAATTTCTTTTAATTATAACTGTTAGGGCTTGTTAGTAAATTTCTCCATAGCTTTTATCAGGTGAACATAGGAAAAATTCTTAATATATGATTCTACAGTACCTTAGTAAAGTTAAGCAGTTCCCATCTTCATTCTAAAAGTAATATAATCTTTGCCATTATGAAACTAAAATAGGTACAAAAGAGGGAAGATTTTAAATTTGAAGATCTACTGCTTTATTTTTAATATGGGACAACTCTATAGAGAGGTCACATGGTTTGCACATCTCACAAATTTGTAAAAATTGACCCAGCGTAAAATAAGCAAAATGAAGAGAGAACAATATACATGGCTTTAAGAACATAAATGGGGGCAGCTAGGTGGCACAGTGAATAGAGTACCAGCCCTGGAATCAGAAGGACTTGAGTTCAAATCCAGACTCAGACACAACACAAAAAAATAGCCGTGTGACATTGGGCAAGTCACTTAACCCCAATTGCCCTATCTTCCCCCCTCCAAAAAAAAAAGAACATAAATGAAGAGCTAGACTATTAGCAACTGAAATATCAGTAAAGATTCAAGGGAAAAGATATTGAGATATTCCTCCCCTTTCATGACACAAAGCAGGAGATTGACTAGGATAGATTCTTAGAATACATTTTCAGAGACAGCTGTGGGCATCAGATAAAGGTCTGATATTTAAGATATGAAAGGAAATAAAAAACAAGGGATAGTTCAGTCTAGAAGGAAGATGGCTGAAATGACTATTGTTTAAAAAATATGTTATTAATAAAACATATAATCAATTCTCAACTTTACTGTAACATTCCTTTAAAAAAAACAAAAATCAAAAACATTAATGCTGATACAGTGAACCTACAAGAAATATGAGATTAGGCTCTTGAGAGCATCAAAAACTGTAATATTTCACTATAGATTGCTGAAAATACACTTTTCTGCATGTAATTCTTTATAACAAAATGCTAACTCTGATAACATGCACTTTTCCTAACACAGTAACCATGAAATAACTAATTAAATGCAGTATACAAAATAAAACTGGTAACATGAAAAACATTTTTTTCTTGCTAGTACTTTCTTCTTTTGGGGGATATAACAAAAAATCAATTTGTTAACACCAAACTTATGGCAAAAGCAGCTGAAGACATTCGAGCACAAAGCTTTATTTTCTCACTAATCCTGATCACTGACTTTACATGCTTGGGCTTAGAGCCCAAAGGACTTGTACTATGCTTTGAGGGCATAATTTCAATACAAAACTTGAATTTTAAAGGCAAACAATGAAAATATGCAATGAATGCACAGGGAACTCTTGACAATGGTAGAATGAACAAGACTAGTGAAGCTCCTAGTAGGATACCAACTACTTCACAAATTTGTGTATCTTCCTTCTCATTTTTTCTGTACTGCACACAGCCCCATGAAAGTGAAAAATGATGTTACTAATAAGATCATGTGAATGCTTGAAGTTCTGATTATTGAGGATTTGATTGTATTATTTAAAAAAAATTCAAACATTCTATATAAAAATGGTCCTGCCTTTCAAAAGCTTTTTTTTAAAAAAAGACCTGTTAACTCTGTCTATACAGATACAAGTCATACAAGAAAGAATAGTAGCAATAGTAAGAATATAAGAAACAAGAAAAATAGTAATAATAAGCAATAGCAATAATAGAGGGGGTGATTTGCATTTGTGATCAGGCTAAGTGCTAAAGTGAAATAAAGGTAGGCCAAAATTAACAGCAAATATTCTGATAACTAGTCCTCTTCTTTTTAAGCTGGGAAGGAAGTACCAAGGACGTTAAGAAAGGAGTTGAAAATAAGCTCTTTTAAGAGGTATTTAAAATAACTCCTAGAGAGTTTCCAACTTAACAAAAGGATTTTATAGTACAGCGTGTTTGCAACTTTAAATTATGCAAGGGAAATTAGAAAACTTTATATTCTTTGATACCGTAATCCCATTTTTGGACCCACAGAGATTACTGACAATAATACTGGCAATATCTATCTGTACAAAAATATTCATAGCAGCACTGTCATTAATAGCAAAATATTAGAAACAAACTGCTTGCTAAATAATTTGGAGAATGGCTGTAAAATTGTAGCATATGAATATAACTGAATATTGTTGTACAAAAAGAAACAATCACTATGAGGCAATCAAAGAATCATGGGAAAAGGTGTGTAAGTGAATAAAACCAAACATAATATGCTTCTCATTTCTCCCTCCACATACACAATTACTATAACTATGTAAATTAAAACAACTTTAAAAGCAATAAAATTTTTAAGGGCCCTTTTTTAATGAATGGAAAATTAGTGAAATATGAGTTTATATGCTCTTTTAGCCACAATCCTTTTATACTGCTTCAGTAGTCATTTTCAAGGATGGTACAGTGTGGCAAAATCAAATGAGTATGCTTGGATTTTATACTATGTTTTAAAAAAATTATCAATAAAACATTTCACCAAAATAAAATTATTTGCATAAAATCATCTTTAAAAGTCTTTTTTTAAGTCAGGTATTTGGAACCTGAAGTGCCTTTTCCCCTAGGCAAATTATAATAAATAGTAGTTAAGGAGTGGTGGCACAGTGACTAGAGCACTGGTTTTAACACTTACTAGCCATGTGACCTTGGACAAGTCAGTTAACCCCAACTGCCCAGCCTTCCCCTTTCCAAAAAGCAAATAAGCAAATAAATAGTAGTTACAGTCTCAAGCTACATCACCTTCTATCCACAATCTGACCTTCCTTTTTCAAACAGACCTGTCATATATAATCCACAGAATTTCAGAAATGGAAGCAACCTCAAATGCTATCTAATCAAACTCTACTTAATATAAGTAGGATGTAGTACCCAGTAGACTTAATCTGAATACCCTCTATAACATTCCTGATAAGCACCTTATCCCACCTCTATTTAATGACTTGCTGTAATGGTTATTCACCTCAATAACAGATCATTCTATCTTTAGTCATCTAATCATTATGAAGGAAGCTTCTCCTTAAGTTGAGATAAACAGTTCTGTTATCTAGGGTCAAACAAAATGTAATTCAATATGGCATTGCTTACAGAAGAAAACAATACAATGATGACCTCCTCTCCCTGCCCCCCCCCCAAGCTATCTTCTTCATGGTCTTGCCTGTTTCATTACATATATCCCTGGTTCCTTCAACCAAATCCTCATATGACCTGGCTTGAAGTTCCTTCATCATACTCCATTTTGTCAATGTTTCTCCTAAGATATGGTTCCCAAGCTCTACAGAGTTTAACCAAGGTGGAATATGATGCAACTATCACCTCCCTCATGCTGGGTATACTATATCTATCAATTCATTTGAAAAGCAACTTCTAAAATGACTTATTCTATTTCTGACTTTTGCAACATAGAACTACAGCATATAATCTAATCACCATGTGTAGCAATGTTTTTATGAGAAAAGGCATCATTAGCATGGCCACATGGGGATGGCAAGAACAGATATCCTTTGTTAGTGAGAATACCTTGAGCTTCAGCCTACTGCAGATAGTCATGACTTTGGAGTGGCTTCAACAGCAACAGTGCTTTGGGAGGAAAAAGATCATAAAATCATAAATGTTATAACTCAGAGACACTGTAGAGACTATCTGTTTCAACCACCCTCATTTTACAGATGAGAATACTATGGCAGGAGTTTTAAGTGACTTATTGAAGGTCAACATAGAACTATCAGAGACGACATTTGAAGCCATATCCTCAAATTCCAAAGCTGGTGTTAGTGGGTCACAATGCCTCCTCAAGGTGAAGGGTACTATAAATTAAAGATCAAAGTTTCAGGTGTTGGGTGGTAAGGGGCTGTAAAGAGAGACTGCGATGAATATATACGCCAAAGGAATTTTTGAATCCCAACCAGATCCCAATTATACCCTTTTTTTCCCACCATGTGCCTGAGGATTTCCCTACCTCCTTTTCCAGTGCTATTATCTGTAACCTCTGACTAGGATTTCCTTCTCCTTTTCCATCTATTTCAGAACAGAAGGAAGTTTTGTGAGTTTTATCTGAAAACTCCTACCCCTGAAGTAAGCATATAGCTTTAGAAGTTTCATTTTGAGGTTTTTTTTAGGACTTTTGCTACTAACAATAGATGAAAAATAGAATGTTAAAAGTCTTCTACAGAACTAGAAGGCTTATTATATGAAATGATACAAAGTTAAGAGAATAAGAAAAACAATATATACAACGAATACAATGTAAATTGAAAACAACAAAATAAATAAAATAGGAGGTTAAATAACTGTTATAAGCAAGTTTGGTCCCAAAGAAAAGATATGAGAATGCATTTCCATCCTTTAAAGAAGAGAGCACTACAGGTTTGAAACAGCAGCTAGCATTTTATAGTAGGTCTAGATTTATATGAATAATGAATCCTCTAAAGTCATTAAATCATGGGTTTTTGTACATAAAGTACTTAATCAAGATTCAATTACATTTCAAAGAAAAATCAGACTACAGCTCTCCTAGTCATTTCCAAATAGGTACTGACTGAATGGTTTTTGTTGTGAAGTTAGGTCCAAATGTCTAGTTCAGAATGTGAGATGTGATGGTGACTGGTGAAACTACTATTAGGACCAGTATCGAACCTGAAGAAGCCAGCAATATAAATGGATAGAAGAACGATAAAGCTACAATGTTTACCTTCCCCAGTTCCATCCCTTCCCCACTTAACACCATCAGTCCTGCCCTTGCAGACGCCCTCCTAGACCAGCCTTGAAGCAAGATGAAAAGTGTAACAGAGCAAGGTTGTAGAGGTAGTCGTAGGCTAAGGAGAAGGAAAGAGGATAGAAGAAATATCCAAAGCAATTCAACAGGATAAAATTAAGAATTCCTGAGACCACAAATCATTCCTAAAAATTACAATGGACATTTGAAAATTGGTCATATAAGTCAAGAACTGCTTATAGAAACATGGGAGAGCATAACATTATAAAAGTCTCCAACTGAGCAAATTCCAAGAATGAATTTGGTTTATACTTGCCTAGGCCAACAGATTAAAGTGTGTTACCAAAAAAAATTAAAAGTATGGCAGATCCAATAATATATCATTTTTCAGGGACAAATTTCTTACCACATGACCTCTACAGACAGCCAAGAGTTGCATGGACAATTTCATGTGTACCTTCCCAGGTGATAAATCCAAGAACAGTAAAATCAATGAGTTTTCTGTGCCAGAGTACAACTGTGACTCAGAAGGTAGCATTGAGGAAAATGGAACAGACAAAATTGAGTGGCATAATATACTACTTACAACTATGAAGTTGTAAGTGCGCCTTTCCATTAAAGATCTCAAATCACACTGTATTTAGCTTAAAGCAGAAGCAGATATCTCATGGGAATGATGCCTAGCTCATTCCTCACTCAACTCTTTTACACTTTATTTTGTTCTCCCTTCCTCTCCTACTTTGCTTCTCCTATTTTAATTTTATTTTTCTTTACTTTCTCCATGTCTCTCCATTTTAATTTCTAGGCCCTATGGTAGCCAATGGTACCAATGAGCTTTGCCTGGATCTGTTAGTGACATTTAAGGCTAAAGAAGATGCCAACCCCAAGTCCGGAACACAGGTTACTTACGTTAGAAAATACTTTATATATCAGCCAGGTGGCACAGTGGATAAAATGTTGGACATGGAGTCAGGAAGACTTGAGTCCCAATCCAACCTCAAGCACATACTAGCTGTGTGACCTTGGGCAAGCCACTTAAAAAAACAAAAACAAAAACAAAAACCTTTGTCTCAGCTTCCCCAACTATAAAATGGGCATAATAATAGAACCAATCTCCCATGGTTGTTATAAGGATCAAATGGAGTAATATCTGTAAAGCTCTTAGCATGGTGCCAGACAAATAGTAAGCACCTTTAAAATTTTTCTTCTCTCCTTCTTTCCTTTCTTCTTTCCTTCCAGTCTTCCTTCTTTCCTATATCACCTCTTCACTTACAAAATATTTGATAACTGTATTCTAATATAATTGGCTTCTGTTGTGGTAATACGTATTTTATTTTTCCACTTAAAATCATTATTATAAGAGAGGTCTATAGATTTACCAGCTTGCCAAAGGGGTTCATAACACAAAGTGGCTTAAACTGTCTTATGAGGTAATAGGTCTTCCAGTAGGGTAAGAATAGGAATTTCACTATATACAGGGGAATGTTTTCTTCCCTCCCAACAAAAAACAAAAAGATAGACTTGCCAGACTTTTTTAATGACCCTAGTAGTTAACCAACCATGGTTACCGTATGTCCATCAGAATATAATGCAATGTTCTAATACAGAAATTGGAAGTCATGAAGAATTGTAGGTTGTACAAATGGAAAAATTGCATGCCAACTACATAATCTTAAATGCCACTGACCATTCAAATTCTCAAACTTCAATACAACTGGACAAGTTAATTAAATAAATTTGGTACAGTGAGCAACAGTAAGATTAAAGCAACTGACATCTGCCATACCATATCTGAAACTTTTAACTGAAAAGTCCATCTCTGATTGTATGGAAGACCAGCTGAAATCATCAAAGATGATGATTAACCATTCCACAAGTCTAACTGGCCTTCTACAAAGAAGCAAAGTGATATAAAGCATGAGGATTTTTTTTCTTTACCAATCAATTAATAAGAATTTAAATACACATAACAGGCAGACAATATGCTGGGTGCCAAGATTACAAAAGACAAAAATTAAAGTCCCTGCCTTCAAGAAGCTTATATTCTATGAATGAGTCAACATATAAGTATATACAAAATAAGAAGAAGATTATTTTGTGGGGGGTAAACAGTAGAAGCTAGAGGATCCAGAAACATTTTATTTAGAAATGTCTCATATATTTAATCCTAGAGCTAATTGGCAGCCACCGAAGTTTCTGAAGTAGAGGAGTAACAAGTTCACATCTGTGCTTTAGGAAAATTACTTTGGCAGACTTGAGAAGGGAGAGGCTTAAGGAAGGAAGAATAATTAATAGGTAATACTGCAAGTATCCATGCAAACAATAATCAGGACATGAAGTAGGATAATGACCATGTTAATGGAGAGAAAGATACAGCTGTGAGTAGTATTGTGGAAAGAATTAATTAGTTATGTGGAGTGAGGGAGAATGAAGGGTCAAGGATGACATTTAAGTTGCTAAGCCTGGAGACAGATGATGGTAACTTTAAAAGACATAAGAAAGGTTTGGAGGGAGTTTGAGATGCCTACAAAACATCTAGAAGATGACATCAGAAGAGAGACTTGGGATGAATGTATAAATCTGTAAGTCAGCTATAAGGAGACAAAGTCAATAAATGAAAGGAAAGAGTGAGTGGACATGACAGGAATGAAAAAGGAATGGTTAGACATGTTAGGAGATGAACCAAAAAGGAGCAGTGTTAAGAAATCCCAAGTTGATTGACAGAGTCCAGTGCTGCAGAGAGATCCAGAAGGGTGAAGATTAAGAAGTCATCAGATTTAGCAAGTTCTTACCTGCTAAATTAATTAATTAATTAGTTAATTAGTGTGGTAGGATTAATATTCAAGATCCCCTTTCCCATATAGTTTAGGCTAGTTCTTTTCCTAAAAGGCAAGGAAGCTGCCTCTGAGACTTGATTAGCCCAAAGGTCCAATCTTACCTAACTGTTGAGGAAGCTTCCTGGTGGTCTCAGGATGTGCTAACATGGCTTTCTGGTCACCATGGTCATCCAAGTGAAGTTCAAGTCATTCAAGCTGTCCCAAGACCACACCCTATCCTGCTGACCAGTTTCCCTATGGAGGTGATACCCCCCTTCCCCTACCCAATCTGAGTGTTCTATCCTTATTAAATATCCTTCCTATATTATGGCTTAGAGAACCTCCTTTTGTTAACTACTGAATGACCTAGGTTCAACCCACTATAGTCAGTAACTTTGTAGAAAGCAGTTTTATTTGAGTGATGAGATCAAAACTCAGACTGCAAAGTAAAAATTTTTTATAATTGTTTTACAAATACATTTTTCTTTGTTACTCCTCTCCAGTTTTGCTTCCTACAGTTTAAGTTACTTATCTGTGTCAGACAGCCAGTAAATTAACAGAAAACAGTGTAACCCCAATCCTAAAGAAAAAAAAATTTATCTTTTATATAAATTTCCCAAAGCACCAACCTGCATAACTATTCTTTTTAGTGTTTCTTTAATACTCTCATGCAGTAGATAGATTACCAGGCCTAGGGTTAGGTAGATCCATCTCTCTGAGTTCAAATCTGGCCTCAGACACTTACTAGTTGTGTTACCCAGCGCAAGTCACTTAACCCTGTATGCCTCACTTTCCTCATCTGTAATAGCAGCTGGTGAAGGAAATGGCAAACCATTTTCTTTGCCGATAAAATCTCAAACAGGGTCAAAAAGTCAGACACAACTGAGAAAAACTGAACAACTATAACTACCTTTAAGGGAGAAAAAAATATGGCAGACTCTTAGAAACATCAATTTGACAAGCATTTATTGATGCACTAACTCCTTCATATCTTACTTCCTAATAACTACCACTTATACAATGCTTTAAGTTTATAAAGTACTTTCCTCCCAACAGACATGTAAAGAAGGCTAGACAAGTATTATTGTCTCTCATTTTACAGAGGAGAAAACAGACTCTGAGATGGGACTTAAACATGATTACACAAGTAGCTGTGGTAAATTTGAACCTAGGTCTCCTAACTCCAAAGCTAGCACTCTATCCACTCTACCAGGCTTCCTTTCAAATTACACATTTAAAAATTGTACACGTAAACTAAAAATTAATAAATTGAAAGGAAGACTCCTTCAATCAGTACTCACTCCCTACCCATTATGTAGGTTTACAAAGAATTTTGTAATCAGTTAATCTTCCAACAGCTACATGAGATAATTGGATCATACATTCTCATCTCTTTTTTATCAATTAGGAAACTTAGTTATAGGTTCAATAAAAATTTCAGGGCAAAAATCATACTTATATCCAAGTCTTAGCCCCTCTACATAATCCTTTATTTTTCCTCTTTAAAAAAATAAAAATAGGGGCGGCTAGTGGCGCAGTGAATAGAGCGCCGGCCCTGGAATCAGAAGGACCTGAGTTCGGAGCTGGCCTCAGACACTTAATCCGCACAAACAAAAACCTAGCTGTGTAACCTTGGGCAAGTTACTTAACCCCAATTGCCCTAAAGGGGCGGCTAGGTGGCGCAGTGAGTAAGAGTGCCGGAGTTGGGATGACCCGAGATCAGATCCGGCCTCAGAAAATGAGCACCCACGCATAAATAATAATGACTAGCCGTGTAACCTTGAGCAAGTTACTTAACCCCAATTGCTTTAAAAAAAAAATAAAAAAAAAATAAAATTTTAGTAATCATTTTCCAACACATGTGAACAGGGAGCTCTCAAAGGAAGAACAAATGTTTCATATTATTATTAATTAGAAAAATTCAAACTAAAACAATCCTGAGGTTTACCTATCAAATTAGCAAAGCTGACAAAAAAAGTAAAGCAACATATCAGTGTACTGTTGGTGGAACTGTGAATTGATCCAGCTATTGGGTAAAGCAATTTGGAACTTAGCCCCAAGTCATTAAATGTGCATGCTCTGTGCAAAGAAATCAGAGAAAGAGGTGAAATATCCAATATGTACAAAGATATTTATAGCAGCTCCTTTTGTTAAAGAAAAGACCTGGAAACAAGATGGTCATCAATTAATAAATGGATGAACAAATTATGGCATGTGAATTAAAGGATTATTTTATCAGGAGGAAGATTGAGGTAAGGAGGGAAGGTATGTTGCCTCTCACTCCCAAGCCCTGCAAAAATAAAAAACAGGTCACTGAAGCATCTTTTAAAATATATAGAAGAGACAGAAATTCAGAGTGAAACAGACAAGTAGTACAGCTTTGAAAGTAATATGCTGAATTTAATCTTTAAAAAGAAAAAGCAAGTCTGTTTTACATATCCTCTTCTGTTCTCCTTGGTCTATGGAAATGATCTCTCTCTCTCTCTCTCTCTCTCTCTCTCTCTCTCTCTCTCTCTCTCTCTCTCTCTCTCTCTCCATTAAGTTCCAAACACAAAATCACATAAAGTAAAAATTTTAAAATATACATAAACTTTCCTGATCTCTACAGTTTGAAATGTTCTCTCCTTCCTCTGAATTTTTAGAGCCTACTAACTCCTGATTCATTTTCCAACTAACTACACACTGTCTTTATGACATCTTGTCTATTGCTGTCTTGAAATATTACTTAGCTTTTTAAATATTTATACCTTGTCTCCTCAGCTAAGTTGTGTACTTTTTGTGAGCAGAAACCATATATTATGCTTTAATTTCATTCCCAGTATTACCCAACACAGTGCCTTACACCTTATATATTCATTGATTTCATTTGGTTGGCTCATAATCCCTATAGTACCCATGTCTATCTGTCAACTACAAATAACTATTGCCTCACTGATAGCTATTCCATATGGCAAAATACTTCAAGTTCTAGATTAGGAGTCAGAAAGCCTTACTTCTGACATTTACTCTGTAACCAAGGGCAAGTCACAACCTCATCTGTAAAGTGAGGATAAGAATACCTGTACTAACTAACTGAAAGGGTCAGTTTAAGGCTCAAAGGAAAATGTATACAGTGCTTTACAATCTTATCCCTACATAATGAAGTATGACAATTCATTCATCATATTTCCATTTGTTTTAAGCATATCATTAAGCCCACCATCGCATTAAATGAACTAATTTAAGAAAAAAGAATCAGTTTCTCCTTCTATACATTGGTATTCATTCTCGACAAATAAGAATGTGACCCTTTACAAATATATCCAAATTACTGTGGGGAAACAGGCATATTAATGTACTGTTGATGGAACCATGAACTGGTTCAGTCATTCTGGAAAGCAATTTAGAACTGCACCTAAAAAGTTACAAAACTTAAAAAAAGTTACAAAACTATGCAAATACTCTTTGGTCCCGTTGTACTATCACTATTAAGTCTGTATTCCAAAGTGACTGAAGGAGGAAAAAGATCCTTATGAATAAAAATATTTATAGCAGCTGTTTCTGTTTTGGTAAAGAATTGAAAACTAGGGGGTAGTAATCAGTTGAGTAATGAACAAATTATGATATATGAATGCAATGGAATTTTATTGTGTGGTAAGAAATAAGATGCCTGGGAAGAATTGTATGAATTGATGTTAAATGAAATGAGGAGAACCAGGAGTACACTTCATACAACTCTATAAAGACAAATAACTTTGAAAGAAACTCTGATCAATGCAATGACCAACCTTAATTCCATAGGACTCATAAAATATGCTACCCACCTCCTGATAGAGAGGTGATGGATGCAGGTTTCCAACAGAAATATATATTTTTTGGAAATGGCTAATATGGGAATTATTTTGCCTTTACAATGCATATGTTACAATACTTTTTTTTTCTTTACTTTTCAATGTGGAGAGATGGGAGGGGAAAAGTGTAGCATGCAAAGTTGTTTTTTTTTTTTAAATATGACCAAACTAAGCCAACTCCAAAAGGTTCATGATGGAAAATGCTATCCATATCCAGAGAAAGAATTATGGAGTCTGAAAGCAGATCTAAACATACTATTTGCACTCTCTCTTTTTTGTTTGGTTTTGTTTTATTTCATTTCTTCTTTGTCATGGTTCATTCCATTGGTTACAATTCTTCTTTACAACATGACTAATAAGAAAATATGTTTAATATGAATGTGTATAGGTAAAGCCTATAAGGGATTGCATGCCGTCTTAGGGAGGGGACAGGGAGGGAGTTGAAAACTAAAAATAAATAAAAATAATAATAAAAATATAACCAAGTCCAAGACACTAAGCTGAATGGAAAATGGATTTATAAATCTAAAAGCAAATCAAGAGGTTAAAATATCATACAAATATAAGGCGATTATCAACATTTTCCTCATTAAAAATGAGATTTGTGGACACAGACCTTCTTTGTAACTTAAAATACATGTTAAAAGAATCACACAAACATAAAACCAGAAGAATTCTCAGAGAGCACCCTCAGCCTGTCTTACCCACTAATCAACCAGTCTTTATCCCTTCTCAAAAGGGATCTACCACCTCAATTTATCACACTTAGGCTGCCTCCAGTCCTAGACCAGGTTAAAGCCCTTAGCTTCAGTCATATTATTTTCTAAATCAAAAAATCCCAACACATCTTTCAGTTTAACAAACATATTAAGTACCTTATATTTGCATAATACTCTGCTAGACACTGGACATTTAGGTGAGCCCTTAAGGAAGTCACGAACTAGTAGGTATTAACAAGAGGAGGGGGAAGATATAAGGAGGCAGAACTATGATTCTACCCTATGGGGAAAAACTTGGTGTAGAAACTTCCTTCAGTACTGCAGACCAGTAACTTCTGTGTAATTTAGAGTCTTAGAAAGTTGTCTGGGGGCAATGACAGTTTAAATAATTTTCACATGGACATGTAGCTAGTATGTGTCAGGCCAGGCCTTTTGACTCATCTCTTCCTCTAATTCCAAAGCCAGTCCTCTATCTATTACACTCTCTACTACCTTCTCAGTGCTACATAATAAGTCTTATTGATTTGAATTCATTTGTTAATTTAGTTATTAAAATATATTTCACAAACATGTGCCTACTACGCACAGGGACTTAGGCCAGGAGCTGGAAGACGGAATGAGAAAAAGCCTTCAAAGTGTCTGTATTCTCTCTCTCCATCTTTTTCTTTTTGTCTTTTTTGGAGGGGGAAGGCAGGGCAATTGGGGTTAAGTGACTTGTCTGAGGTCACACAGTTAGTAAGGGTTAAGTGTCTGAGGCTGGATTTGAACTCAGGACCTCCTGACTCTATTCACTGAACCACTTAGCTGCCGCCTCTCTTTTTTAAAATTTCTTAATTTATAACATTGATTTTTACTACATGTGAAGTCATGAAAAACATATTTCCACATTAGTCATATTGCAAAAAGAGAATTAAAAGCAAGAAACATAAAGAAAATGAAAAAAACAAAACTATGCTTCAATAAACATTAGGAATTTATCAGTCCTCTCTCTGGAGGTGGATACAATTTTTCATCATGGGTCCTTTGGCTCTGTCTTGGATCATCTTCTTGCTCAGAGCAGTAAAGTCTTTCACAGTTGAAAATTGTTACAGTATTACTGTTACTATTCTGTATCCTCTTAATATGTACCAAGCACCTGCTTTGTACAGAACAATCTGCTACATTCCTGGGAAGATAAAATGTTTCAATAAGTTACCTCCATTTTAGCAAAACATTTGACAAAGGGTTTCATCTATTCTTGTGGAAAAGACAAAGTACTATGGACAAAATGATAAGAACAGCTAGGAATACTAAGAATTAGTTGAATGCACAGTTTAATGTTAGTTTGGGAGGTCTACAACTGAGGGCTGCAGGATCTGTGCTTGGCCTTCAATTAGTTTATCACTAATTTGGATAAATGGTTAGATAGCATGGTCATCAAATTTGTAGATGATTCAAAATTGAAAGCTATAACTAACAGATCAGATGACATTCAGTGTTTAAAAAGACCTTGAAAGGCTAGGACATTGTTTTGAATTAATAAAATTAAATTTAAAAGGTATAAATAAATCATATGCTTAGGTTCAAAAATTATAAAATATATTTAATTTTTTTTAATTTCAAAAATTCAAAAAATAAACTTCATAAGTACAAGATAAGGAAGATAAGGCTAAACAACAATGAAGAGTGGATTGGTGAAAGGACTTGTGCATGGCTCTAGAGGACAGGACTAGAAGTAATAAGTAGAACCTGGAAAGTGGCAAATGTTAAGGAAAAGTATACCTGTAACTTAGTCTTCAGAGAGTTACCTAGAGCAGCTAGAGGTTAAGTGATTTGCCACGTATCACACAGTCAGTACACGGCAAAGGTGGGTGGTTCCAAAACCAACACATTACATCAGGCTACTTAAATAGGTATATATATGTATGTATGTATGTATGTATGTGTGTGTATATATAAAATAAAACTTTTTTGAAAACTTTCTAAAATTCTTTGTAAATTTTTTTCAAAAGGATGAGTCTCGTGGCAAAAGTCATTCCTAATCTGCTCTTAAACCAACAAATTATAGGATGGACCACAAGTAAGGAATGTGGCAAAAACATTTTCTTCCCACAATAACTAATGTGTTTTTACCTAAGACAAGGGCATTTTGCTTTCTTGCTTCCTTCTCTGACTTAGGGTTCAGGAACCATGCAGTCAGCTTCATCCATGGTTTTTAGGGGGTTCAAGTCTCCTAATAATGACAACTTGGAGATGAGGTTACAGGGCCTTAGAAAAGTGACCACCATCATTCTCTTTTGTAGGGTAATAGTAAGTAAAGACTGAGCAATTATATTTTTTGTACTATATTGATGAGTATACAGGTTCTTCAGCTGGTTGTTTCTTTACAGCCTGATTAACTAAGTGGCTGCTCTGTAGAACATATTAGATTTATTACACTAGCGTTCCTTAAAGGCTGCTGCTCATTTCTGTGTATCTCATGGCACTCAAGTAAAATGCTTTGAACATTGAGGTGCTTTACAAACATTTACTGAACTAAACTATTTTAATTTTTCACTACTCTAGATTGGGTGGCATTCAGATAACAGAGTGAAGACTAAGATATATACACATGGGAATCAGGGAACTCTAACCCAAAGTAATGTCAGGGAAGGGTGCATATAGTAGAAACAAAAGTAGCTGCATGCTGAATAAGTAAATTCTGTTCTCTCTCTCTCTCTCTCTCTCTCTCTCTCTCTCTCTCTCTCTCTCTGTGTGTGTGTGTGTGTGTGTGTGTGTGTGAGAGAGAGAGAGAGAGAGAGAGAGAGAGAGAGAGAGAGAGAGAGACAACCAAAGAAGATGCTTTTCTTTTTAAGAATCAAAAATATGTTGTTCTAGGATCCATATATGGCATGAAATTAAATGGAAAAAAAATCAAGAAAAATGTTCCATTTACTTAATCTGAATTCTTCTTTTTCTCTTTTTGAATGTTAAAAAGAAATATATCTCCCAAGACAATGTAAAACTACCATCTGAATGTGATACCCACAGAACACTGGAAGTTCCACTCACTCAACAAGGTGATTACACTCATACAATCAGTGTCCTGTGGTAAGAACTATAGTTTCCATGATGCATAAAAGTCCTTCTATCATGAGAATGAGGACATATCATATGAAACTATGTAATGTTCTGCATCTCACTTCATTCATTGTTCTAAAATATCCTAAACTTTCCCGTGTCTAGTCATCAACTTTTAAGAACGGAAATTGCAGCTGTAAATGAACTGGCTAAGTGCAATACAGTAATTAACATGTATTAAGAACCTATGTACAAACTATTGGGCTAAGCATTGAGGATGCAAAGAAAAATAAAAGATAGTCCTCACCTTGTAGGAACTCACAATCTAATATTGGAAAGGCAATATATAAGTAACTATGTGCAGATATAGACAGGATAAATTAAAAATTAGGCTGTCCATTAGGCAATATTTTCATATTGTATTGTAACCCCTTAATGGAGACATAATTATGTCTGCAAAGGAAAAGCTTAAAATTGAAGGACCTCAGGGGGCGGAGCCAAGATGGTGGAGTAGAAACAGCACTTCCAAGGTGCTCTCCCCCACACCATTTCCAAACCATGTAAAAGGTGGACTCTGAACAATGTCTGGAGCTCCAGCACCCACAGAATGACACAGAGAAGCTAGCCTCCTGCTGAGGACAGCCCAGCAGCCCTGCAAGGAGAGGCCAACGCAGTGCTTTGGGAGTGGCCAGCGCAGCATAGCGCAGAACTCTGGGAGCCAAACCCAGACCTGCCTGAGTCACAGTTTTAGCCACAGGGCGGCCTGGCCAGCAGCCGGCTGGAGGGACCCCAGAACACCACCAAGTCCAGAATTATTAACACAGATATGCCTAGGACAAAGTGAGAGGTTAGTACCCTATGGACTTTGGGACCAGTATTTGAGGAACATGTCAGTTTGTTCCCCTGGGGGTGAGAAGCAGCTGAGGAAACATGTCACAGATGCCATTTTGTAGCTTCAGTGGCAGCTTCAGCTCCTGGCCTGTGAACTGTAGGGAGATCCAGCAATCAGTTTTGGGGGTAATCGCTCTTGCTTTAACCTCCCTGGATCTGGATTGTGGTCTGGGGGGGAGGGCGTGGGGTAGGTATCCAGCTTGCTGGAGTGTGTGGAGACCTCACAGAGGCCACCCAACTAATACCTCTGGAAGTTGTGAAGACCCCAATGTTTCAGACAGAAGTTCCCCTGTCTGGTGGCAGAGTCCTACAACAAGCCCAAAAGTCAAGTAATTAAGTGGCAACATGCCTAGGCAAAAGAAACAAAATAAACAGAAAAATTCAACACTAGACTCCTATTTTGGGGGCAAAGGGGATCAAAGCATGGAACAGGAGGAAGACTGTGAGGTCAGAAATCCTCCTCCAAAAGCCCCAAAGGAAAATATGAGTGGGTAACAGGATAGAGGACCTTAAGAAGGATTTAATAAACCAAATAAGAGAAGTGGAGGAAAAATTGGAAAGAGAAATGAGAAGGATGCAGGAAAAATTATGAAATGAGAGTCAACATCCTGACTGAGGAAAGTAACACCTTAAAAATAGACTAACTCAAATGGCAAAGGAGGCTCAAAAGGGCAATGAGGAGAAGAATGCCTTAAAAACCCAAATTTTCCAGATGGAAAAAGAATCTCAAAAGCTCATTCAGGAGATTTATTCCTTCAGAGTTAGACTGGAACAAATGGAAGCTAGTGACTTTATGAGAAATCAAGATGCTGTTAAACAGATCCAAACAAATGAAAGAATAGAAGGCAATGTGAAATATCTCATGGGAAAACCACTGACCTGGAAAACAGATCCAGGAGAGATAATATAAAAATTATTGGACTACCTGAAAACCATGATCAAAGAAAGAACTTAGAAATCATCCTTCAAGAAATTCTCGAGGAAAATTGCCCTGATATTTTAGACCCACAGGGGGAAATAGAGGTTGAAAGAATCCACTGATCACCTCCTGAAAAAGATCCCCAAAAGAAAACTCCTAGGAATATTATAGCCAGGTTCCAGAATTCTCAGATCAAGGAGAAAATACTACAAGCAGCCAGGAAGAAACAATTCCAATATTGTGGAAACACAATCAGAATAGTCAAGGACCTGGCAGCTTTGACACTGAGGGATTGAAAGGCATGGAATATGATATTCCAGAGGTCAAAAGAGCTGGGATTAAAACCAAGAATCACCTACCCAGCAAAACTGAGTATCTTGTTTCAGGGGAAAATATGGTTATTCAGTAGAATAGAGGACTTTCAAGCATTTTTGAGGAAGAAACCAGAGTTGAATAGAAAATCTGACATTCAGACACAAGAAGTAAGAGATGCTTGAGAAGGTAACCAGGGAAAAGAAATCAAAAGGAATTTATCAAAGCTGAACTATTTACATTCCTACATGGAAAAACAATAACTGTGACTGATGAAACCTTTCTCAGTATGAAAATAATGGAAGAAGGATATATGGGCATATGAATACATATGTGATTGTGTGTATATATGTTTACAGGTATACATGGATAGAGGGCACAATTTGAATTTGGTGGGAAGGGATGATACTTAAGGAATGAAGTTAAGAGGTGAGAGAGGAATGTGGCAAGAGGAGATGGGGAGAGACAGGGTAGGGCAAACTATCTCATGTAGAAGAGGCAAGGGGAAGTGGTTGCAGGGGAGGGGAAGAACAGGAAGGCAAAAAGGCAAAACCATATTCACATTGAATTTGGCTCAGGGAGAGAATGACATACACACTAAATAGGATATCTCACCCTGCAGGAGAGTAGGGGGAAGGGGGATGAGACGGGGGATGATGGAGGGGAGGGCATTCTTGGGGAGGGGAAGTTGGAAGTACCCACTATTGAAGAGGGATGGGATCAAAGTAGGGAATGGTCCAGGTGGGGGGTAGGATGGGCGGGAGAGAAACATAAGCAGTCTTTTACAATATATCTACTATAGTAATGTTTTGCATAGCTATATAAGTACAACACATACTGAATTGCTTATCTTCCCAGAGGGAATGGGTGGCAAGGGAGGAAGGGAATGGATCTGAAATTTGAAGTTTTAAAATTAAATGTTTCAAATATATATAAATACTATTACTAATACTATTTTGCATGTAATTGAGAGATAAGATGTGCAGGCATTGGGACACAAAGATTCACCTTGCCCTAATGGTAAAGTCGAAGGGGGTATGGGAGAAGATATGGGAGAGAGCAGATTGGATGAGGGGATATCTTGTGGGACTGCTATTCTGGGGTGGTGGGTAGGGGGAAAATGGGGAAAAATTTAACTCCAAATCTGGTGGAAATGAATGATGTAAACCAGAAGTTAATAAAGCATTTGTTTAAAAAAAAATTGAAGCACCTCAGTGGTAGAAAAATCTAGGTTTAAAATTTTTAATATTAAAATATATAAATCCTGTGTCTGAAGTTGACATTTTAAATGGTTCCAAAATTATCTAAGAAATAAGTTGCCAATTGGTAATTTTGTACTTTGTTCTACATATAACCTTATATCTAATCACCCTATCCATTCAAAATTCTGAATTGAAAATGTCTTTCTGGAATCCAGATTATCCTTTAATCCTGGTGCACACAGTCAGGTATTTAGATGCAGGTATGGAACACTTTAAGTCTGATTATCCAGGCCATGATCTTACATTCCTAGCACTTGATTCTGTCACTAAACTCTTATCTACACAAAAAAACATCATCTTTGTCTCCCTCTTTCTTACTCTTTTCCTCCCTCCTATTTATACCCTGAGAGACTACTATACTCAGTAAACAGATATCAATTAAGGCACCTTTACTTTTTTTTTAAGCAATTGGGGTTAAGTAACTTGCTCAAGGTTACACGGCTAATCATTATTTATGTGTGGGTGCTCATTTTCTGAGGCCGGATTTGATCTCGGGTCATCCCAACTCCGAGGCCAGCGCTCTTACTCACTGCGCCACCTAGCCACCCCTTTTAGGGCAATTGGGGTTAAGTAACTTGCCCAAGGTCACACGGCTAGGTTTTTTTTTTGTTTGTCTGTGTGGGTGAAGTGTCTGAGGCCGGATCCGAACTCAGGTCCTTCTGACTCCAGGGCCGGCGCTCTACTCACTGCGCCACCTAGCCGCTCCCGCACCTTTACTTCTTTATAAAGACTTCCTAACTTTAATTACCCTCCTCTCCTCTTTATGGTAGACAACTACCAACATCCCTAAGTCAGGTAAAAATCAACCTACAGTTACAAAACAGATCAATGAGACAGCTAGAAATAAGCCACCAGAGTCCACCCACTTTAATTCCCTTAGGAAGAATAAGAATAAAAGTAAAGTTACGTTTATTGTTTAAAAAAACACAAATATTTAATTAAAAATTACGAGGGGAAAAAACATGATAGGAATCATTTTTGGACTTCCCCTCTATGACCCTCATAAACTAATGGAGAACAATCTCCCAAAACACACTCTAGAAGGGATAAATTTCCCATTGTGGAAAATAACTTATTAATTGTGTTGTAGCTCTGGGCTCCTCTCAGCAATGCAAGGTTAGAAGACAACTCCAAAAGACTAATCATGTATATCCACATTCAGAGAAAAGAACTAAAGAGTCTAATGCAGACTGAAGCAAACTATTCTTTTGTGTTTTGTTTTGTTTCATTCCTTCTTTCTCACTCACTCCATTGGTTATAATCCTTTACAACTTGACTAATGTTTAATGTGAAGGTATCTGTAGAACTCTATATCTTATTACATGCCACCATGGAGGGGGAGGAGGGAGAAGAGGAAGGGGGAGAAAATTTGGAGCTCAAGGGATTGTGGAACTGAATGTTTAAACTAAAAGTAAATAAATAAATTTAAATTTAAAAAATAAAAAATCGCATCATAATTTTGTACAAGGAAGTATGTAAGACTTAGATTTACACAAAAAGCAAAAAATCATTACCCTTGAAAATCTCTTAAACTGCCTGATCTTTAATTCTCTCTTATCAAAAGGCTGTCCCTCTTCTGATGGAAGTTTGAGAGGCCTGTTGAAACTAAGAACCTCTTCAGTCAGAGATTAATAACTGTCTACTGGACATTTCAAACTGAACTCATCTTTCTCCCTAAATTCTCCTCTCTTCCAAATGTGCTTATGTCTGTTAAAGGTACCACCACCCTTTGAGTGTCTCAGGTTCATAATCTAGTCATTCCTCACTCTCCTGTATCTCACATATCCAATCAATTATCAAATATCTATCCACACACAGGACACACACAGGTGCCTTTCTTAGTTCAGGTTCTAATCACCTCTCTCCCAGATAATTGCAACCATCTCCTACTTAGCCTCCCTACCTCAAAAGCCTCTCATTACTTAAGTTCATAATGCTGCAAAAGTAATTTTCCTTAAGCCCAGATCAGACCTCGTGACTCCTGTACTGAATCAACTCCAATGGCTCCCTATTGCCTCTCGACTAAAAAAAAAAAGTAAATTCCTCCGATCAGCTTTGAAAGTCCTATACAATATGGCCCCAACCTATCTTTCCAGCCTGACTGGACGTTAGTCTGCCTCCTGTACTCTATGAACCCACCAAACAGGTCTTCTCACTGTTCCTCCCTCATGACACTCCATTTCCCATCTCTATTATCTGCGCCTTTTCATTATCCATCTCTCTCTCTCTCTCTCCCATGCCTGGACTGCAAATTCCTTTCTTTTAAAATGAAGCCCAGGTATCATCTTTTTCATAAAACCTTTCCTGATACCCCCCCAGCCAATTACTAGTGCCCTCCTCCTCCCAAACCATTGTGTATTTAATTTTGTATGTAATTGTAGTTATTAACTTTCTATTTATGTTGTATATAATTTGATACATACCTGTTTCCCCTACTATAATGTCAACTCATTGCAAGTAAGAATTGTTTCTTTCTTTGTGGTTCTAGCCCTAGCACATAGCAGGACCTTAATAAATATTTATTGATTGGCATATATTTACATTTCACATCTTCCAGCCATACATTTAATGCCTTTTCAGACTTCACTAATGCCTTTATCATTTTAATTAAAATGCCCTTATTTTCATATTCAAATGGAATCCAACTTACAACAGGCAAACTATAGAGGATAAAGAGCTAATCAAAGGATTAAACTGCAGAATAGGCTCCTTCCCAAAGTGGACGATCTAGTGGGGGGTGCCTGGTTTACCAAGCAGAGGGACTGAGCATTCCCTATCATCACAAAGGGCTTCACTTAGGAGACAGTCACAGTGTTCTTATCCCCACCCTGTGGAGATTTTCTCTGGTAGTGCTGTCCATGATATAAGCATACCCAGAGAGGGGATGGAAGAAGAATGGAAGGAAAACAAAGGTTATGAGACCAGAGAACTTTAATGGACAGACAAGATTTCAGGATAGAAATTTCCTGATATGAGCTACTAGCCTGGGATCAGCAGTGGGACAGGGAAGATGAGGAATTGTCAAAGATTAGCCAAGGGAGCCATGACTCTTCCAGAGCACATTTAGTTGAACTTGGGCACATATGGCTAATTACATGTATGATGTGATAGTACTATATCTTTACTGGATAGTATCAGTGGCAAGAGGAAATGTGCCAACCATATGTGGTTTCTACCACTCCCCCTGGAATTGCAATATCCAGGGCAGTAAGGGAAGATACTCATTCATGAAATCTCATCAAACCATAATCCTTAGTGATAGGTTTTGGGGAAAAGTCAGGAATAATGGAGAAAAACTGCTACATTAAGTAGCCACTATAATGAAAAAAGAATGCCAACTCCAATCAAATGGTGATGTTCTGCCTTAAGTAAATATTGATGCACAGCATTATATGGGAGGCAGTGGGATATAGTGGAAAGCATTTTGGATTTAGAGTAAGATGATCGGGGTTTCCATCCCAGTTCTGTTGCTTCCTGCCTGTGTGACCTTGAACAAATCCCTTCAGCAGCTTTCTCATCTGTAAAATGATAGGGTTGAACCAGATGACCTTTAAAATTCTTTCAAGCTTTTAAACACATGTGATGATTTCTTAGGTACACACGACTTCTTTGCCTGCTGTCAAAAGGCCTAATATTGTATATGACACTTGTGTCTAAACAATGACAGGCCTCAAAACAATAGAAATTCAAGGTTCACCTTGCTTTCAGATGATCCTCTCTTCCCAGCTGCCCTTCCTCTTCCTCTTTCACTCTGGATGACTTGACTTTCCATGAAAGAATGCCAAACTCTTAGTCTGCCCGACTGGCATTTCCTGCTCTTCAAGTTCACTGGATGCTTCATGAGGGTGGTGGTGTATTACCATAAAGATTACCTTCCTTGGGAGGTTGCTTTTCAGCCTCCTGCCTTTGGTGACTCACATACAGCCAGTTTCTATTATGTATATGAAGATCTATGATTAAAGAAGCCTCCATTTCAGTCTCTCTGAACTGGTCTCTTCTCTTCTAAAAGATGCTTCTAAACTGGATTTAATAATTTCTATGATTATGTAAATGTATTCTAGATTAGAGTTCTGCTCTAGCACGGGGGCTAAAAAAAAATCCTAATCTATAATGTGTGGCCTTTGATTCAATGACATTGATTTTAATTGTAAACATTCAAAAGAGGTCAGAAATGTTCAGGGAATTAGAACCAAGAAAGAAGTAATTGATAAACCAGAATAACAGTAGTCTTAATTCCTGTGCTGTATTAATATTTATTAATATTAGTTATTAGTGGATGTCATTAGGGGACAAGCTGAGGAAAGTAATATTAACAGGATGCTTAAATTGTCTTCAACATGTTAACAAACTTCCATTTGATGTTGGTAAAATGACTCTTCTAACTGCTATACCCTACCATTATCAAGAAATGCTTATTAATACCCACTTTCTGCATGACACTGTACTAGATATAATGGAAATTTTATACTGTCCCTACTCTTAAGAAACTTTTCATTTGATGAAGACAAGTGATAGAGGCAAGGGACTGGAGATCTTATATAAAAAATCCTATAGGGGCAGCTAGGTGGCGCAGTGAGTAAGAGCGCCAGCCTCGGAGTTGGGATGACCCGAGATCAAATCCGGCCTCAGAAAATGAGCACCCACACATAAATAATGACTAGCTGTGTAACCTTGAGCAAGTTACTTAACCCCAATTGTTTTATTAAAAAAATCCTATATTAAAAAAACCACCTATATAAAAAGTCACAAAGGCAAGACAAGAACCAGGACATTCTAGCAGAAAATGAATTTAGGAGAACACAATAGCTATTGGTGTGGAAAGTTTACCTCATGGAGTGTATGGTTGGACTTTTTGGAAAAGAAGCTGCTGTTCAAGTTTATTTTTCCCCTAAGTTTATAATCCTATCAACGATTTCCTTAAACCATTACTAAAGGATAGTTAGAGCTGAAGCCAAAGTATAAGAAGACACTGGAATTTAAAAAGTTGGACACTGGAAGTAAAAAATACAGCTCACCCCACTGGTTTTGTTCATTAAAAATTTTTAAAAACAACACAAGGCTTTGTTGTGAAATAGATTAAAGACAGAATTTGCTTTAATGTATATCAAAAAATATATCTAGAGGCAGCTGTGGGGGCAAAGGGAAGGAACTGAATGCTCTTAAAAAATAAAATATTTTATCACATGAAGAGAGGATGACAACAAAACTAGAAGTTCTTAGGAGGCTTGAGAAAATGAGCTGAAGGTGACAAATTTAAGCTTACAAATGAAGTGATGGGAAGTCTCCCAAAACAGGAAGCAGAGGAATGAGGTAATAGATGGTAAAGGCATGCAATAGTTTGCAAAAAGTCTTGGTTTTATCATGGAAATAAATCATGAGGTCTTTGAGTATGGGCACAACTGAAATAGATCATAAGGTCTTCAGACTGGCAGAGACAGGAGAATAGGAAGAAGTGGACTAGTAACTATTTTGTTCATTCTAGCTCTTAAGTTCTCATGAATGATGGGCTCTCTGTTTTAAAACTCACATGGATAGGCTCTTTGGAGTTTTTTTCTTCTCCTCAAAAATTTCTCTGCTCCATCCCCATCATAAAAGAGGCTAAACTGCTCATGATCAGATAAGTACCAAAGCTGGAACTAAAACCCAGACTCCAGTCAAGTACTGTTTCCACTCCAGTTCTTTCTGTCCACGACTTGATACTAACTGGGTAGGATAGTAGTTGTGCTCTCTGGCAAAGATTAGGGTGAGCCAGGCTTGCTTGGTTGCCAGCCAGAGTACTTGGCTGCAAATTTAAATCTAATTCCTCAATGCAAGTGAGAGTCAAAATTTAGAGTCAAAATGTGGATATTTGACCTTCTGGACATACAACAAAAGCACCCAAATATTACTGTAGACATTTTTACAATCTTGAAGATATGAAGAGAGATTAGAAACCATTTCTAAATTTAAGAACCCCCAAATAAACAAGCATTTATTGTATACAGGACACTGTGCTAAGTTTGGAGCTATAAAGACAAAAAAAAAACAAACAGACCTTTCCCTCAAGAAGCTCACATATTAATGAGAGAAGCAATATGTAAATAAATAGGAACATATAAGATACATACAGAACAGAAGAAAGGTAACCTCAGAAGGGAAAGCTCAAGTGGCTAGGGGGACTTGGAAGGACTTCTGCAGAAAGTGGTATCTGAGCTGTCTTGAATGAAACCAGGAATGCCAAGTGGTGGAGGTGAGGAGAGTGTATCTCTCTCTCAGGCATGGGGAAGAGCCAGCCCAAAGGCATGGAGATGGAAAATGGAGAATAGCTAGCTCAAAGAATGAGTGGAGGAAAATAAAATGGCAGACGACTAAAAAGATAGGAAAGAGTCAACTTTTGAGGAATCTTAAATGCCAGACCGTGGAGGTAAAAGAGATTAGCCACAATATGACAAATTGTAACTTGTCCTAACTTCATTTTCATAAATAAAATACTGAATTCACTGTCCATAGAAAGGAAAACTATGCCTCAAGCCCACCCCCCAATTTCTGGCTAAGTGAACAACCACAAATCTAAAATTGTTCTTGACCTGACAAATTTTCAAAGGGTGGACATCTATCTTTGCTCTGTGTCTTCCCTGTTTTGACACTAAATATGGATGTCCAATTCCTCATTCCTCCACCTTGAAATTTCCCCTGACAAGCAGTATGTGTCCCTGAAGAAGCATCACTTTTATGCATGCCAAATCTCAGACAATTCATATTCACCTAATTCTTAAGCTGACGACAGGAAAGCTAAGAACCTCAAGATTCTCAGCTGGATAATAACAAGACTGCTGACATGTTGAGGAGAACAACGTAGCTACAGATAGGTCTGTCTACACATAACCATCTTCCTCCCTTTTTAGGCCAGCATTTTCATGCTCAGGAGGGGTGACAGAATGCTACTCTGCAGGATCTTAAATGTTGCAGCCATCTGGGAGGGTAAAGATTTACCCAACACTCTTCTCCCAAAGATGAAGGAAAACTGACCTTTCTAAAACACGACAGGTACAGCAGACAAGTTTATGCCTTTATTAAAGCATTGTCATCCTGTCCAATTCAACAGATCTTTATCAAGTCCCTACAATATGTATATAGGCAGAAATACAAATATGAAATAGGATGTGGCTCCTGTTCCTTCATGGAATTCACAATCTAATATGTTCATACATAGAAATCTGGAAGAGACCTTTGAGGGCATCTAGTCTCTGCCCTCACTCCTTTATTTTAAGGATGAGAAAACTGCAGCTTAAAGAGGTTCAGGGATACATCAGGTCATGGTGTTATGTAAGTGATAAGTAAGTGATACATTCAGAATTAAAACCAAAATATTTTTACTTTAAATGTAGCACACTTTCCTCTATACTGTTATATAGATCCTTAGTTAAAATGGGGATAATAATAACACCTGTTCCCAGGGTTAGTGTGAGGATCAAATGATATTTATAAAGTATTTTTGTAAAACTGTGCTAACTATGTAAGTGCTTATAATTATTTTTTGCTACTGTTATTATTTTTTTTTAAACAAATACTTTATTAACTTCTGTTTTACATCATTCATTTCCGCTAGATTTTGAGTTACAATCATTTTCCCCCCATTATTCCTCTACCCAACCTCCCAGAATAGCAGTCCCACAAGATATCGCTTCCTCCAATCTGCTCTCTCCCATACCTTCTCCCATACCCCCATCGACTTTTCCATTAGAGGAAGGTGAGTCTTTGCATCCCAATGCCTGCACATCTTATCTCCCTATTACAAGCAAAAGAGTATTAATAATAGTATTTATATATATTTGAAACATTTAATGTTACTACCTCGAATTTCAGATCCATTTCCTTCCTCCCTTGTCACCCATTCCCTCTTGGGAGATAAGTAATTCAGTATATGTTGTACATGTCTAGCTATGCAAAACATTGTCATAGTAGATATATTGTACAAGGCTGCTTATAATTCCCTCCCACTCATCCCACCCCCACCCGGTCCATTCCCTACATGATCCTGTCCCTCTTCTATAGTGGGTACTTCCAACCTCCCCTCACCCCAAGGATGCCCTCCCATCCATCATCTCTCCTCTCATCCCCCTTCCCCCTATCCTGCTGCAGGTTGAGATCTCCCATTTAGTATGTATGTCATTTTCTCCCTGAACCAAATTCAATGTGAATGTGGTTTTGCCTTTTTAGCCTTCCTTATTCTCCCCCTCCTTTGCACCCACTTCCTCTACATGAGATAGTTTACCCTACCATGTCTCTCCCCATCTCCTCTTGCCACTTTCCTCTCTCACCTCATAATTTCATCCCTTGAGTGCTCTCCCTTCCCAACAAAATCAACCTATGCCCTCTATCCATATATAACTGTAACCATATACACACACATTCACATATGTATTCGTATGACCACACCCCCTTCTTCCATTATTTTCATAGTAGGAAAGATATCATCAGTCACAGATATTGCTTTTCCATATAGGAATGTAAATAGTTCAACTTTGATAAGTTCCTTTTGATTTCTTTTCCCTGATTACCTTCTCAGGCATCTCTTGCTTCTTCTGTCTGGATGTCAAATTTTCTATTCAACTCTGGTTTTTTCCTCAAGAATGCTTGAAAGTCCTCTCTTCCACTAAATGACCATATTTTCCCCTGAAACAAAATACTCAGTTTTGCTGGGTAGGTGACCCTTGGGTTCATTCCCAGTTCTTTTGCCTTCTGGAATATCATATTCCATGCCCTTCAATCCCTCAGTGTAGAAGCTGCCAGGTCCTGGGCTATTCTGATTGTGTTTCCACAATATTGAAATTGTTTCTTCCTGGCTGCTTGTAGTATTTTCTTCCTGATCTGGGGATTCTGGAACCTGGCTATAATATTCCTGGGAGTTTTCTTTTTGGGATCTTTTTCAGGAGGTGATCGGTAGATTCTTTCAACCTCTATTTTGCCCTCTGGATCTAAAACATCAGGGCAGTTTTCCTTGAGAATTTCTTGAAGGGTGATTTCTAGGTTCTTTCCTTGATCATGGCTTTCAGGTAGTCCAATAATTTTTAAATTGTCTCTCCTGGATCTCTTCTCCAGGTCAGTGGTTTTTCCCATGAGATATTTCACATTGCCTTCTAATCTTTCATTTGTTTGCATCTGCTTAACAGCATCTTGATTTCTCATAAAGTCACTAGCTTCCATTTGCTCCAGTCTAACTCTGAAGGAATGAATCTCCTCAGTGAACTTTTGAGATTCTTTTTCCATCTGGCAAATTTGACTTTTTAAGGCATTCTTCTCCTCAATGCTCTTTTGGGCCTCCTTTGCCATTTGAGCTAGTCTATTTTTTAAGGTGTTGTTTTCCTCAGTCAGGCTGTTGACCCTCATTTCATACTTTTCCTGCATCCTTCTCATTTCTCTTTCTAATTTTTCCTCCACTTCTCTTATTTGATTTTTAAAGTCCTTCTTAAGGTCCTCTATGGCCTGCAACCCACTCATGTTTTCCCCTGGGGCTTTTGGAGCAGGACTTCTGACCTCACAGTCCTTTTCCCCGCTCTATGCCCCCAAAATAGGAGTCTAGGGTTGCATTTTTCTGTTTCCTTTGCCTTGGCATGTTGCCAGTTAATTGCTTGACTTTTGGGCTTGTTGCCACACTATGGCTTTAAGGCCAGATAGAGGAATTTTCGTCCCGAACGTGTGGGGGGCAACTTCCGTTTCTGGCAAGGTATAAACCCACCCACAACTTCCACCCTAGATCACAATCCAGATCCAGGGAGGTTAAAGCAAGAGCGATTACCCCCCAAGACTGATCGCTAGATCTCCCCACGATTTGTAGGCTGGGAGCCGGAAATGCCTCTGAAAACTACACAGTGGCATGTCTCCTCAGCAGCTTCTAGCCCCCAGGGGAGGGAGCTGACGCATTCCCCAAATACAGGTCCCAAAGTCCATAGGACACTAACCTCTTACTTTGTCCTAGGCAAGTCTATGTTGATAATTCTGGCGTCTCCACAGTTCCTGGTGTTCTGGGGCTCCTCCAGCCGGCTGCTGGCCCTGCCGCCCTGGGGCTAAAACCTCGGCTCACGTGGACCTGGGCTCGGCTCGGCTCCTGAGCTCTGTGCGCTGCCGGCTCCCAGACCACTGAGCTGGTCCTTCCTGCAGGGTGCTGGGCTGTCCTCAGCGGGAGGTTAGCTTCTCTGTGTCGTTCTGTGGGTGCTGGGGCTCCAGAAGATTTTCAGAGTCCTTTTTTACATAGTTTGTGGAGAATCTGGGGGCAGAGAGGCTTGGAAGAGCTGTTTCTACTCCGCCATCTTGGCTCCGCCCCTCTACTGTTATTATTTTTAAACCACAGTGGCTTACATGGGGAGTGACACAGGTACAAATAAGTTTGAAAGAAAAATAGTACATAAGGGAAATAATAATAACTATAGCTAGCATTTATTCAGCACCTTAAGGTTTGTAGAGTGCTTTTCATATATCATTTCATAATCCTCACAATAGCACCAGGAGGTCAGTGCTGCTTTAGCTCCACTTTACATATGAGAAACTCAGAAATATATATAACAGTTTACAAAATGTTTTCCTCTTAAGAATCCTCTGAAGCATGCATAGAATTATTATGTCTGACAAATGAAACTGAGGCTCACCATCCTACAGCTATCAAAGGCAGAACACATATCCTCTGACTCCTCAAATCCTGGGTTCAACACTTCCGCCATGCCACATAAAGTGCTATTAAAATCCCACAGAACATCTAAAATTAAGTAAATCATTTTGACTTGTTAATCAAATTCCAAAAGCATGTACATCCTCTAATGCAATAATAAAAATAGTTATGCTTATGAAATTTAAAATTCTCATAGGCATAGAGTTTATCACAAAAAAGGAATCATTTTTAAACTGCACAATACAAATTCAAAGCTCAAGAGAATATTATATGGAATTACATGGTAAACTAAAAGAAATTAACTATACTATCACTATCTTCCTGGTTCCCATATGTCAACTTGGTAAAACAACATTAGAATCCTCCTTTAAAATGTAAGCCATTGTTAGATATTTGCTACCAGTATATATAAGCAAAAATAGTGTGTCTCTAAGAGCACAGGGCATAGAGGCAGAATCCTTAGGTTCTAGTTTTGTCTCTGCTACTGTTGGCCACATGAATTTGGGATTCACATGTTCTAATTATCTGGGACTTGGGATACCTTTCATTCTCTCGGTATCTATTTCCTGATATATTAAATATGGAAGAAGCATGATGCAACAGAAAGAATAATGGCTCTGGGGTCAGAAGATGAGTTTAAATCCCACTTCTCATGTTTACTACTTACATAACACAAGTCACTCAAACTCCCTGGGTCTGTCTCATCCTTGAAATAAGGGGGTTAGACCATATAAGCTTAAAGCTCCTTTCTAATGCTAAATAAATTCTAGTACTATATTATAATTTTAGGAAGGGGCAAGGACCATTTGTGTTTCTTCCTATATGCACTTAAGTAAAGACAAAAAATATTTGTTAAATTGGGCAGAATAGCATAACTTTATCCTGGGCTCAATTTCTTCATCTGTAAAATGACGAGTTAGGTTAGATGATGCCTTAGGAATCATATAGCTACAAAGCTATGATCTTATGAGCTTATAATAAATGGAAGGATATCTATCTTGCCAACTTAAATGGCTGCTGTGAGAAGGGGATTAAGGGAAGGGAATAAGCATTTATTAAGCACCTCCTATGTGCCAGGCACTGTGCTAAAGGCTTTACAAATTTTATCTCATTTGAGCCTCACAACAACTTTGTTACATAGGTGTTGTTATCCCCATTTTACAAGGAACCTGGGATAAATAGGTTAAGTGACTTGCCCAGGGTCACACAGTCAGTAAATGTCTGAGATCAAATTTGAACTCAGGTTTTCCTGACTACCAGTACAGCACTCTAGCCACAATTAAGTGACAATGGCTGCTGGAATTAAATGAAATAACATATAGGATAAAAGGATGTATCAGAAAAAAAATTTGAACGCTACAAATCACTATACTAATTGATATGATTCCTTTTGTTGTGGATAAAAGAACTTATCACAATGAATAGTTGTTACAAACACTATTCTACTTTCCTAACTTCAGGCTCTTCTGTTTTGATTATTTGTTGGATAGAAGTGAATCCTAATTTAAAAAAAAGGCAATTTTTAAAACTTTGAAAATGTCCATTACTTCTAATATTCACCTATATGCCTAAATTTCCCTATCCATATATACCATATATCCCTACCTCCCTGGGATGCTGTGAGGAATAATGAGGTCACACTATAAAATTTGCTCTGTATAAACAAACATAAGGCATTATTATTATCCCCTCACTGAACAGTGGGATCATGCTTTGGTATTTTCAAAGAACTGTGGAATCTTTTAACTACCACCTGTGGGGTAACAAGGAATCAAGGGGACCACTGCTCTTTCTAGTCTGGGTTTCTGAAATTGGTGTGAGAATCAATGGAATTTTTCTTACTACTTAAAAAAGCAAATTGTACAAAATAGAAGCTATGAAAGAAAGATAACAAGAAAATAACTGTCTAAAATGCACAAGAGAATCATAGAATTTCAGAATTTGAAGGAATTTCTGTGACCATCTAGTTTAAACTATAGAAGGTAGCCTAATGCCATCAAAGAATAATAGTTCTGGAGTCCTTAGTCCTTTAACTCTAAGTTACTCCTTTTGTTTTCATTATATATCTTTTATTTCTCCCATTTGTGTAAAAACAACAAAAAAAAGTGCAAATTCCTATGAATTGTTTTATATACAGACACTAAGCATAACTTTCAGCAGCAATAGGACTCTGCTACTCTTTCTTACCTGGAATTTTTATGTATATATACATACATACACACATATATGTGTATGTATGTATATATGTATCACATATATTATACATATGCATATGTGTGTATAATATTTTTAAAAATCAAGCAAGGATAGAGGGTAAGGAAACAGGACAAATTGTCATCCAGGACAGTTCTATCCTGGAAACTTTAGGGCAGCCAAAGGACCTTCCTGTTGACTTGCAGATTTTGTGAATGTAGTATTTACTTGCTGTGGTGTTCAACTTCCACCATATTACCTCTCTCTTCTTTGCAACCTGGCTTATCCATTGCATAGGTCCATGCTTGTTAGTCTTAAGTTTCTAAACAAATCCAAAAGTTTCCCCCCTAAGACTCTCCACTAATCTTCTCTAACTCAGATTGCTGCAAATTCATCAAAGAATGATACTGAAACATGGGTCATCCTTACTGCCCATGTCTGTTCCCCAGTATGACACAATTCCTTTTCAGACAAGATTCTTAACTTGATTCACTCTTGATAAGGAATGTCCTTGACAACAACTTGTATTGAGATAAGACCCCTGAGGTTCCTGAATCAACCAATCACTCCACAGCCACTAACTAATAACTGACCACAAAACCACAGACTTTCCCAACTTATCACCTGCCCAGAACCTACCACTGCTTACCCTACAGTAAGTAACCTTAGAGCCAACCAACATGCCACCTTTTCCATCAGCCAATCCTAGGCATTCAGCCCCTATAAAAGAACCACTTTCACCCTGGCTAGGCTACCTGGCATCCTTAAGAAGAGTCCATCAGATGTGTTACCCTAAAAAAATGCCCGTGCTTGATTTGGTTACAGTCTGAGTCCGAATTCTTTCAACATGACACCATGCCACATGCCTTTCACCTCATCGACCATCATTCCTCTGCAGTAAGATAACTGGCCTCATCCTTGCCCATGGGTACTGCTTTTCTGTCTGGCATAAGGGCCTTTTCTTTTTAGTATACAAATCTACAAGTCCAGCAAACTATCCACTTGTTACTGTGGTACAGTTGTATGCAATATCAACCAACCTGAACACTTATGACATCTAGATTTGGGATTACTGGTCTGGATATAAAACAAGTGTCAAAGCCCCTTCTGTTATAAGTTCAACCAGGTTTCATCAATTTAGATCCAGGTCACCCCAAAATAATCAAAAGTGAATTTGGGGAAACTGTTAAAACAAAACAAAACAAAAAACAAGCAAAGTCCCAAAGAAAAGATATGAGAAGGCAGTTACCTCTACTTTGCAGAGGTAGGGGGGATGGAATACTTGCATATGGAAGATTGTACATGTTTTCATATCTTTTTTTCTATGTGGTGACTGATTTTGCTGATTGTTTTTTCTCTTCTTCCTCTTTTTTAATTAAAAAAACTTTTGTGATATGAGATGGCCTAGCATACAGAGAGGTATTTAGATGAGATAAAAAAAATATTTTTTAAAAGATTGGCCCTAGTTTGCATATATCCATATAATCCATCAACACATCTTTCTAGCATACTCAGGCTGACAATATTTAACCTCAGTCACAATTTCAATGGGAGAACTCAGAGATCACCTGGGAGTTGCAGGAAATAATGCCTGTTAATTATGACAGCACAGGAGGAAGAGAAAAAATGGTCAACTGCATGACAAAATGGGGCATCCAAACCAGCTCAGGGTGGTTTACTAAAATTAAAAATACAAGTAATAAATGTCCTGATTGGACTCAATGTCCTGATTGGACTCAAGAGAAACAGAAACTTCCCAAAATCATAACCCAACATAAAAGTGACCAGGTCCATATGCCAGCAGCATCATTGTACCTATAGTTGGATATAACTCTGAAGGTAAAAGTAAATAGTTTCCACCATTCAACAGTGGACGATTCTATTTCATCTAAGTACGTCTTTTCATATCTCCATTTCTCCTTCCATCCTCCAGTATTCTTAAAAGCATTTCACATTTTCTAGGCACCAAATCCCTTTCCTGATCCCAATTTTCTTCAAGTTCCTACTTGAAATTGGATGATATGCCAGCTATCTTGACATGTAGTGAATTCCTCTTCCTGTTGAAAATACAACTTAGGAAAAAAAAACACCCACAAATCAAAACCAAAACCATGTAATCTATCAGAGCGCTGTACATGATAAATACAGGGTGGTATCTAAAGCAGATAATCTACATACAACTGCACAATAATTTTGATCAACTAACTTAAAACCACTGTAGAAAAAGGGAGACAAACTGGGGAATTCCCCCTGCGTGTGAGCTTTTTGTAGCCAACTCAGGCTCTATAGTGAATCAGTTCTATGCAACTGACTTCCTCCCTAAATGAAGTCATGATATGATTTCATTGGGGTAGGTACTCAAAGTATCACAGAATCAAAGACTTTAAGGCTTGGAAGGGAGTTCAATGGTCATAGACCATCCCATTCAAGAAAAGCAACCCGATATCCTCATATTGAATTAAAATCCCCAGATCTTTTCCCAAGTTGGTTGGTGAATTGTATGTCCATGCACGCTTGTCTGTTCAGACAAATCTCATCTTTCCTTCTTCCTGGAGCTTCCTCTCCTTTTGTCTGATTCTTAAGCATCTCTCATTTCCCCTTTGAATCTTGCTTTCTCAAAATTTTGGATGCATGCTGGATTCAGCTCAAATTTCCTTTCCTTCTCTATCAGGAACTCTAAGGAGGTAGTGATCACTTCCCTTCAGAGTTCTCATCATTTCTACCTCAGCAATCAGTCCTTCCCTGTTAATGTGAATCAGATCCAGAATAGATTTTCTCCTTGCTCATTCCTCACTATTTCAAAGGAAGAAATTATCATTAAGGCTAGTCAATAACTTATTAGCTGCTTTGCTTTTGATGGGAAGAGAATTTCAGCAGATATCTGGAGAATTACTCTTCCCACTCTTGAAAAACACAGCTCTCTATTGTCTTTTTATGCTGTATAACTCTTTTCCATGTCTTTCCATAAGCCTTCATAGTAGGTAGAGGGTCTTCTTCTGATTATTTTACTGTTTATGAATGTCACTGAAGCACTCAGGCTGTCCACCTGTTATCCTGGCTACACTTTTGCTTCATGACTGACCAGGTTATACATTTTTATTATAATTTTATTATATTTCTTGAACACAAGCAAGCATTAGATGAAAATAAAAATCGATGCCTACTACACTATGTAGGATCTATTAGGGCAAAGGAAAACAGGAAAAACACTCCAATGATTTTGAGGAAAAGTTCATTTTTGGAGAGGAGGGTACAAAACAACAGGAAGTTAGGAAACAGAACAGTCTATTTTGACTAGGGTATGTATTCTAAAAATGAGAGTAGTAAGAGAAGATAGGAAAGGAAGGAAGGAAGGAAGGAAGGAAGGAAGGAAGGAAGGAAGGAAGGAAGGAAGGAAGGAAGGAAGGAAGGAAGGAAGGAAGAAAAGAAGGGAGGAAGAGAGGGAGGGAGGAATGAGGGAAGGAAGAGAAGGAAGGAGGGAGGGAGGGAGGAGGGAAATAAGCATTCATTAATCACTTCATGCCAGGCACTGTGATAAGTGCTTTACAAACATTATCTCATCTGATACTCAGGACACCCTTGCAAGGCAGGTGTTATTATTATCCCCATTTTACCAACAAGGAAATTGAGGCAAAGCTTAAGTGACTCACCTGAGCTCACACAGCTAGTGAGTTTCTGAGTTAGGATTTAAATTTAGGTGTTGCTAACTCCATTGACAAGTAGATACATAGATTATAATAAAGTTATGAAGAGTTCAGCATGTTAGGTTTAAAAGTTTAAACTTTTTTAGTAGGCAATGGGGATTCACTTAAAGATTTAGAGCTGGAAGGGATCTTAAGGATCAGTTGGTCCAGCCTCCTCATTATCACAGCAATTTATTAGGCATATTACTTAGGCAGCAGTAAGAATGGATTGGAACACTTAACACAAAAACTAGCTGTGTGACCTTGGGCAACTCAATTAGCCCCAATTGTCCTCCAAAAAGCAAAAAATTTATATTTAAAAAAACGATAAATTTTTGGGGCTGCTAGGTGGCTCAGTGAATAGAGTACTGGCCCTGGAGTCAGGAGGACCTGAGTTCAAATCCAGCCTCAGACACTTAACACAAAAACTATCTGCATGACCTTGGGCAAGTCACTTAACCCCAAATGCCCTCAAAAAAAAGGAAAAAAAGAATGGATTAAAGACTGAGTGGACTTTGGGAGTGGAAGGTATGGGCTTAATGTAAGAAATAAGAGGGAGGCAGAAATGTGAGAATGAAGAAGAGGTATAGGGGTGGCTACGTGGTGTAGTGAATAGAACACCAGCCCTGGAGTCAGGAGGACCTGAGTTCAAATCTGACCCCAGACACTTAACACTTACTAGCCTTGTGACCTTGGGCAAGTGACTTAACCCCAATTGCCCAGCTTTCCCCCTCCCCCCCAGAAAGAGGTATATAATCAAAAGGGATTTCTAAAAAGGGATTGCAAAGTTACAAGCCTGGGAGATAGAAAGGAACTGATATGGTCCTTAGAAACAAAGGCATTAGGGGGAAAGGAGTAATGATGAGTTGTCTTAGACACGATTAATTTGATGTGTGAGAAGGTAGGGATGGGTGACAGTCAGTTGGAAACATGGCACTGGTTCTCTGAGAAGCGTTGGGGGGAGGATATAATTACAGATTTAGAAACATCTGCATAGAGGTAATAATGCTATAATGTACATAAAATCAAAAAAAGAAGAGAGAGAAAGAGAAAAGAACCTTGGAAGAAGAACACAACAAGAAGGCAGAAGGAAAGTTCTGAGAAGTAGAAAGAGTGTCATGGAAGTCAGTGAGTGTCATGGAGAGGGAAGGGATCACACACAGTATAAAATGGAGCACAGAGGTCAAGGAAGATAAAAACAGAAAGAAAACAGATAACGAATTTGGGGACAAGTATCATTGATGACCTTGGAGAAGGGCTGAGATGGAAGCTAGCCTGCAAAAGAATGAGGATTACCAGTGAAGCCAAGTCAACAGAAGAGACATGAAACAAACAATGGGATTGAGGAACTGCCTCCAGCAAGGAAGACCATCTATCCCTTCTTCTCAAACCAGCTGGATGGAGAAGAAAAAGAAGATAAACTACATGTACTAGAACTACCATTCATCTTTCCCTTGCTCTCTGGGTCAGCCACAATTTTGCATCCCCTGGGACTCAGTCTTTGACTTGCATCCATACAGCATCAGTAGGAGAACAGTGGGGTTAAAAAAATCAAAAACAAAGCATTTATTAAGGAGACGTTATGTGACAGGCTCAGGGAGCAGCTTGAAATTAGAGAAGACAGTGCACAATCTACCACACACAATAGTGCCTAATAGCTTCCTTCCTAGTGCCACATTAACATGCTATTTAAACCCTTCTTCCATGAAGATCTTACTTCAATTCCTCTCTCGCTTTGTGTTGGATAAAGCATTGTCATCCCAAGAAATGACAATATTACAGTGAATGAGGAAGGTACCAGAAACAGCTTGAATATTTTAAAGTTTGAAATGTCTCAACTTCTGCATCTACCAAATTAGCAAAAGATACCAGAAAAGTAGAAATTTGGAGGAAGGAAGGGGCTGAGGGAAGAAAGGCACACCAATATCCATCTGCTATAGTCAGTAACTCAATGAGCATTTATTAAGCACTTGCTGTTGGACTGCTAAGTGGTGCAGTGTATAGTGTGCTGGGCCTGGAATCAGGAAGACTTTACTTCAAATCTGGCCTTGGACACTTACTAGCTTTGTGACCCTGGGCAAGTCACTTAACCTTATTTGCTAGAGAAAGAAATGGCAAATCACTCCAGTATGTTTTGCCAAAAAACCACCAAATGGGGTCATTAAGAGTTAGATGTGATTGAAACAATCAAACAACAACAAAGTACTTACTGTATGCCAGAAACTGTGTTAAGTGCTGGAGTTACCAAAAAAGAGGCAAAAAACAGGCCCTGCCCTTGAAAAGCTCACAATCTAATGGCCTATACAGCTATATATTATTCCCACTTACTATTCTGCAACACAATTTGGAATTATGTAAGAAACATGACTAAATTGGTCATATCATTTGACCAAGACATCACATGATTGGGCTTATTCTACAAAGAGGTCAAGGACACAAAGGTCCCATCTATGCCAAAATATTTATTGCAGTACTTTTATGGTAATAAAGAACAGGAAACAAAGTGGGGAGTGATTGAACCGATTGTAGAACAAACAATGGAATGTTATTATCTAGAAAGAAATAACAAATGAGGAATTCAGAGTAATATGGAAGGATTTATATGAACAGATTCAGTACAAAATAAGCAAAGTCAGAAAAACAATGTACACACTGATGAAAACAGCATAAATGAAAAGATTGCTAAAAGGAAGCTAAACTCTTGGTCCCAATAAACAAATAATGAAACATGTATTTCTCTTCACAGCTGAGAAGCAAGGGAGTACAAAGGGAAAATGTTGTCATATATACTCACTGTATTAGTTGCATTCTTTTTTATTTTTTGGAGGGGGGAGGGCAAGGCAATTGGGGTTAAGTGACTTGCCCAAGGTCACACAGCTAATAAATGTGTTAAGTTTCTGGGGCCACAGTCCTCCTGACTCCAGGGCCAGTCCTCTATTCACTGCACCACCTAGCTGCCCCAGAGCAGCTGAATTTCTTTAAGTGCTTTTTTTCAGTACAAGAGGGTTCAATTCTGGGAGGTACCATAAATGACAGTGATACAAGAGCAAAAGGCACCAATGAAGAATGTTTTTTAAAGAAAAAAATTTAAATGCCTTGGAGATTAACAACAGATAAATGTAAGGAAGTAATAGATAATTTAGTATTGATAATAATAAATGACATGCATATAGTCTACAAAGCACTTTGTATAATCTCTTTTATTTTCACAACAACTCTTCGAGGCAGGTACTAATAGTTTGACTTTGTAGATAAGAATTTAGAGGCTTAGAGAGGATTAGTCCATGGTTATATGGTTAGAGGTAGAATCTGAACTCAGATCTTCCTGACTCTAAATCTAGCATCATCCTATACAATCTTCCATGTTTCCTTCTATCATATTAGTCACCTTGTCTATGAAAACTATCCATGGTTTTACCCCATCCTGAATAAAAGAATTAAGCACTATCTATGAGGAATCTATGATGGGAATTTTATGTCCTAATGCTTCTAGTGACCATTGTCTATGGTAAATTTGAAACCAAGGCATAACACGCACACTTGAACATACCTGAAGCTCACCAGATACTCTGCAGATCAAAGAGCTGATATCACAAATCTACCAACCCCAGTGATAATGAATTAGGTTTACAGAAGAAGGTTTATATACCATTTTGAAGGGATGCAGAACAATCGATAAATTAAAAAAAATCACCCATCAACAGAAATTATCCCATAAAACAAATAGAAAATCTCTTTAAACAAATATTTCCACAAGTGAATTCCTGGCATTTGCTTTACTGCCCACATTAAATCAATGAAAACTAAAATCGTTATCTTTACAAAAAGTATCTGTTAGAAAACTAATGGTCACTTACAGGAATGAAAGAGAGAGATCAAAAGAGAGAAGGAGGGACAGAGGGACGAAGGGATGGAAGGGAGAGAAAGAACAAGAACTAAAACTTCTGGTGGGGGTTTTTTATTCTTGTTTTTCAGTAAGATACATAGAAAAGAAAGCTTGTTATAGTCAGTAACTATTAGGAAACATAGGGTACCTATCACTTCACCTAGCATGCTGTGAACTCAACTTTTTATATAAGATGAAGTCAATCATTCTTATGCCTAGGTGTTCTTTTTTTCTCACAAAAAAAGAGAAAGACCAAAACTGGGGGTGGGAGTGTGAGGGTGGAGAAGCTATATTAATACCAGGTAAGTACATTCTGGGTAAATCCTCCAGGAAGTGATCAAACTAAAAAGTACAGAATTTACAACATATTTGTGGGTGTAACTGTTTAATGTGAGCATTTGATCCTTCATTCAGACTTAAAGATGGGGGAAGTCACTGCTATTTCCATGATGTTTCTTTATGACCAACTCAGAGAATGTGAAGTCCTTGGGTTCTAGAATCTAGGTGTGCTGATTGAGACTTTGACGTTTGAAAACTAATGACCTTCTCATCCTTGAGGTTAAAAGAGTTGTAAATACTATACCCAGCCATAGAACCTTTAAACCCATAATGTTCAACAGATGAGGAAATAGATGACTTCTCTTGGATGTTTCCTGAGAATTAGTTGGCATATAACTTCAAAAAGCAGATGATTGAGAGTGTCTATTACTTTTGTCCATGCAGCCCTCAGAACTCTACCGCTCCAAATTCCTCCTTTTATCTTTTAACATGACAGCATATCATTAAAGAACAGAATAAATGAATAGGCTGGGAGAAGTCCTACATCTTCTTATCTCACTACCATTTTTCCATCTTCACCATTTCTAAATGACTGGAACTCTGCTAATCTGAAACTCCATTAAACAGAGATACAAATGGAGATGAATCTGCCATCCCTGCTATCATGAATGCCAATCAGTGACCAAAGGGCAGGCAAGCCACCCTAGATGAATCAGTAAGGCCTTTCTAAGGGAGAGAGGGGAAGTGGCATATGCCAGATGTTCCAAAGCACTATCACCACCTGCCCTTAGATACCAGTAAAAGCAGCATAAGACCCGGTGAGCCCTGGGAATTATAATATCTCCGAAGCTATTTACTGGCCCTACTTCCAGCCCAGCCTAGCAGCCATAATTTCCTTTCTGGAAACGTGACCCAGGGAGTTGTGAATTGGTCTAATCAATGTGGAAAACAATTTGGAACTATGCCCAAAGGGCATATCAAATTGTGGATACCCTTTTATTATACCCATATTTTAGAAGAGGAAACTTAGGTGGAGGGACTTAGTAAGTGGAAGTGGGGGGATTCAAATCCATGGCTTACTAAATCAAAATCCAATTCCTAGCAAGGACCTCTCTAAAATCTTCTTTCCTCTAAAAATCTGGATGAGACATTCTAATCCAAATAACTAGTGTACAAATAGTTCACCGGAGTCCTGCATCTAGTAAGAGAGATGACAAAAGTGAATGGTTGGAACTACCTAAAATATATGACAATAGATTAATACAGAACAGAAGAGAATTCAGAATGAGGCGGCTAGGTGACACAATGAATACAGCACTGGCCCTGGAGTCAGGAGGACTTGAGTTCAAATCTGGGCTCAGACACTTAACACTTACTAGCTTGTGACCTTGGGCAAGTCACTTAAGCTCAATTGCCCTGCCTTCCCCCCTCCGAAAAGCAAAAAACAAAAAAAAAACCAAAAACAGAAAAAAGAAGAGGATTCAGAATAGTAGAAATAGTTAATTGGGTACTTTTCCCTGAATAAGCTGCTTATACATTTGTTTTTTTTAATCTAATGATGAAAACTATAACTATCAGTATAGTACATGTCTTTCAATAAGGAGCATACTGTACCCAAAGACCCGAAATACTTTTCCTAAAATCTGACTTTGCAATCCTTTCTCTGAGCACTAACAAGTTTATCACTAGTATATATGAATCCGTACTGTAATATAAAAACATCTAACATACAAATGCAACTATACTTCAGTTGATCTATAATGCAAAGATCTTTTGTGCAGCTATAGCTGTGAACGTACTAGGAGAGATTTTTTTTAATGCTTTCCTTTTCTAGCAGCATTTATTGTAGTATTAACTTACCAAGTGCTCCTGCATTTCCTGTTTTTCTTCCATTCAGTTTCATGAAATGGCAAGACTTACACTAGATTCCACTGACAACAAAATTCCTAAGAGTAGAAGAGCATGTCAAAGTTCATCTAGTTTATCGCCCTACCTTTAGGCAAAAACACAAGTCCTTTCCAGGAGGATAAATACCCATCCTTCTTTTAAAGGTTTCATAATTTCCCAATAAATCTAAGCTTGTAACAACCCTAGCAAGAATGCCACTTTAAGAGGGTAATAAGGAGAGACTATTAGTACCATTCCTATTGGTAAGTCATATGGCCAGGACTTCAATTCAACTAACACATATGGAACCCTGACTATGTTACAAGAAACTATGCTAGGCACAGGAAAATCATCAATACACATCATAAACCACATGAAAAGTAATGGAATTTAGAGAGGAGAGGAATTATAAGGAAAATATTTGCCCCTAGACTAGATCTCCCAAACATAATGACAAGGTGTGAAGTCTCCACATAGGCTATGCTTCCCTATAAAAATGAGGATGATTGTAAGGCCAAAGCCAAAATAAATGGTGGGACTCCAGGTAGGATACTACTGTCTTCAATAGGGAAAACCCAAATAATTCAGCAATTTTTCCCTTAAAACTCAATATTCAATCTTTAAACAAGTTCTTAAGCAGCTACAAGTAAAGAATGTAGTTACTTTTCAGCAAAGCTTCTTTCAAGGGAAGATTTAGGGTGACAGGCCTAAAAGCCTTAAAAGCACTATGGAGGCCACAGTCCAGCCCCTCACTTTACAGCTGAGGGAGATGGAGCCCGGGAGTCTAAGCGGATTGCTGAAGAGCTCCAAGTAAGTGTGAAAGGCTGGATTTGAATGCAAGTTCTCATATCCTATAGCGAACTTTCTTCTTTGTACGAATGTAACTGATATCTATTTGACACTAAATTATTAATAATTTTTCCTCCACCATCATATGGTCAGTGAGCGAATAAACAATCAGCAAAGGATAATTAAGCACCTTCTATATCTCGGGCACTGTGCTAAGTACTGGCCATACAAAAAAAAAAAAAAAGGCAAAAGACAGTCTCCACTCTCAAGGAGTCCACAGTCTAACATACCTCTAGTTCCTCATCTAATTCATCACTGATTATATGTTTAATTTTCATCAAGGAATTATCACAGGGTCCCTTTATACCTCCTTCTTACAGATTGAAGATCTCATAAGCTCTACAGCAGTGTTTTCCAAACTATGAAGAGGGTCACCTCAAGGAGGAAGGGAAAACCCACAAAGTAATATCAAAAAAATAATTGGGGCAGAGCCAAGATAGAGGAGTAGAAATAGGACTTCCACAGGGCTCTGGCTTCCTTCTCCTCCAATACATGTAAAAAATGACTTGAAACAAACTTTAGGGCTACAGAACCCACAAAATGACACAGAGAAGCTAACCTCCCACTGAAGACAGCCCGGCATGTCAGCAGGAAGGGTCCAGTGAAATGTGCTGGGAGCCAAGCCCAGCCCCACATAAGGCCACAATTTTAGCATCAGGGCAGCCCAACCAGCCTCTGCTAGAGGGATTTCAGGAGAGTGGGCCACCAGCAGCTGTGGCGGTTTCCAGAATTATCAACCCATAAATGCCAAAGACAAAGTGAGAGGTCAGTGGACTTTGGGAACAGGAAGTCCAGGAATGAAGTCCAGCCTCCACCCCTGGGGCAAGAAGTAGCTGAGGCTTGGTGGCCACAGCTACATGGCTGCTTCAGAACTCTTGGCCTACAGATTGTAGGGGGGCAGAGCAACCACTCTAAGGGGTAATCACCCTTGCTTTAACCTGATTGGATCTGGATCCCTGTCCTGGGTGGAGGTCCTGTGGTATGTTACCAGTATGCCAGAGCCAGTGGAGGCTTCTGAGAGGGCACCCAACTAATATCTCCAGCAGCTGAGAAAACCCTAGAGATTTGGGACAAAACTCCCCTCTCTGGCAGCAGAGTTCTCCTATGGCAAAAAGCTCAAGAGTCAAGTAGTTGAGTGGCAACATGAGCAAGTGGGGCAAGCACAACAGTCCAACTTTGGATTCCTTTTTTGGGGCCAAAAAGGATCAAGGCATGTAGCAGAAGAAAGATAACAAAGTCAGAACTCCTGCACCAAAAGCTTCCAAGAAAAATATGAGCTGGTTACAGGCCACAGAGGAGCTTTAGAAGGATTTTGAAAACCAAATAAGAGAAGTGGAGGCAAAATTGGGAAGAGAAATGAGTATGATGAAAGAAAATCATGAGAGTCAACAACCTGACTGAGGAAAATAACACCTTAAAAAACAGACTAACTCAAATAGCAAAAGAGGCTCAAAAGGCCAATGAGGAGAAGAGTCAAATTTGCCAGAAGGAAAAAGAATCTCAAAACTTCACTGAGGAGAATCATTCCTTCAGAATTAGACTGGAGCAAATGGAAGCTAGTTACTTTATGAGAAATCAAAATACTATTAAACAGATCCAATCAAATGAAAAAATAGAAGGCAATGTGAAATATCTCATGGGAAAAACCACTGACATGGAAAATAGATCCAGGAGAGATAATTTAAAAAGTATTGGACTACCTGAAAGCCATGATCAAAGAAAGAACCTAGAAATCATCCTTCAAGAAATTCTCAAGGAAAACTGCCCTGATGTTTTAGACCCAGAGGGCAAAATAGAGGTTGAAAGAATCCACCAATCACCTCCTGAAAAAGATCCCAAAAAGAAAACTCCTAGGAATATTATAGCCAGGTTCTGGAGTTCCCAGATCAAGGAGAAAATATTACAAGCAGCCAAGAAGAAGCAATTTGAATATTGTGGAAACACAATCAGGTTAACTCAGGACCTGTCAGCTTCTACACTGAGGGATCGAAGGGCATGGAATATGATATTCCAGGGGTCAAAGGAGCTGGGATTAAAACCAAGACTCACCTACCCAGCAAAACTGAGTATCATGTTTCAGGGGGAAATATGGTATAGAGGACTTTCAAACTCTTTCTATTGTATGGGTGTATGAATACATATGTGAATATGTGTATATATCTTTACAGGTATACATAGATAGATGGCACATATTTAATAGGAAGGGATGATACTTAAAAAGTGAAATTAAGAGGTAAGAGAGGAATATAAAGAGAGGAGATGGGAAGAGACTGAATGGGGCAAACTATCTCATATTGAAGAGGCAAGGGAAAATGGATAAAATTGAGGGGAAGAACAGGAAGGCATAAGGAAATGGGGCAACCTTATACTCATTGAATTTGGCTCAGGGAGGGAATGTCATACACACTAAATAGGGTATCTCACCATACAGGAGAGTAGGGAGGAAGGGGATGAGAAGGGGGAGGATGGAAGGGAGGGCAGGCTGGGGGGAGGGAAGTTGGAAGCACACACTTTTGAAAAAGGTCAGGGTCAAAGCAGGGAATAGAACAAGTTGGGGGAGGGATAAGGTAGAAGGAAATATGGTCAGTCTTTCACAATATATCCACTATGGAAAGGTTTTGCATAGCTACACATGTACAACCTATATTGAATTGCTTATCTTCCCAGTAAGGGTGGGTGAGGAAAGAGGAAGGGAAAGAATCTGGAATTCAAAGTTTTAAAATCAACTGTTTAGGAAAAAAAAAAAATATATATATATATATATATATATATATATATATATATATATATATATATATTTTTTTTTTTTTTTTTCATGCAACTGGGAAATAAGATACACAGACACTGGGGCATAGAGATCCATCTTACCCAACTGGAAAGTTGGAGGGGGTATGGGGGAGAATGTAGGAGAGAGCAGTTTGGAGCAGGGAGTATTCAGTGGGATAGCTATTTTGGGGTGGTGGGTAGGGGAAAGATGGGGAGAAAATTTGTAACTCAAATTCTTGTGGAAATGAATGATGTAAACTAAAAATAAACATAAAATTTAATTCAAAAATAATAATAATTGGATAGCTTCAGTACAATTCCCACTCATACACACCTTTTTCAGTGAGGAACCTCAAATCAAAAACTACAAAAGTAAAACTAATGATGAATTTGATCCAATTAAATGAATGCAGCTCAGCCGTTATTATGGAGTGCAAAAACCTACTAATAGCAATGCCACATTAAGAGAAAATTTCAATATCACTGATAGATTTAATGAAAATAATAATATGTGGGAGAATTCTGAATCTGAACTGACAGTACAATCAAGGTCAGATTGAAATTCAGTTCTACAGTCATGTTAGTTAAAAATGCAACCCCTCTCATGCATCTGAATGTACTGCATGCTTCACAATCACTTGAATGGAGAAACATCAAGGAGGTACTACATATGTGTTTTCAGTGTTGCAAGGGTAACCAATTATTTTTAAAATTATCTTTTCAAATGAAAATCTGTCTTCTCTCCTTCCCTCCCCTATCCAGGTGAGAAAGGAAAAAACACAAGCAAAAAAAAAAACAAAAAACATGTTACAGTATATGGTATAGTCAAGCAAAACAAATCCCTGTGTCGTCCCCCCCCACCCCGTTTGAAAACCCAGGTGTTGGTGCTTCCCTCTCTGGTAGCTGACTAGGTGTGGATTAATGGTCAGACAGCTGGAAGCCTGTCTGCTGATCTGTTTCTCTGTATTTTTTTTTTCCTGCTTGTAACTTCTGTTTGTTTTCTCTGAAATTCAGGGTGCTGACTTTTCCCCCTGAATTGGTAAATGACATATGTTTGATTAAAGTAAGATCATTAATCCATTTTGAGTTGGTTTCTTTTAGAAAAGCAGATCTAAGAACCTGTGCTAGCAGCCACCCTGGGGACGCTGGGGTGCTTGCTGCTATACCTCAAGACCAGTCTCTTCCTATACCTAGATTCTCATCCTATACATACCTGGCAAAGTAATATGCCTGAGGAATATTACATATTTCATAAATATAATATTTATTTCATATTTCATAAATATATAATATTTATTTCATAATAAATCTAAAATAAATATAAAATATAAAAAAATAAATATAAATATAAAATAAATATAAAATAAAATAAAATAAATATAAATATAAAAACATTTTATAAATATATAATAAACAGGACTTGGAGACAGGAGTTCAAATCTGGCCTCAGAAATTTCCGAGCTATGTGACCCTGGGCAAATTATTTAACCCTGGTTGTCTCAGTTCCTCATCTGTAAAATGAGCTGGAGAAGGAAATGGCAAGCTACTCCAGTAGTTTAGCCATGAAAACCTCAAATGGGGTCATGAAGACTCAGGCACAACTGAACAACAACAACAAAATTAAGGCTTTGAAAAGTGCTTTATAGACATTTTCTCATTTGACCCCCACAGAAACCCAGTGATGTGGTTTTATTATTAACCCAATTTCATAGCTGATGAAACTTGAAGCTGAGCAGTTAAGTGATTTACAAAAGGTCACACAGTAAGTCTAAGAAAGGATTCAAACTCATGCCTTCCTGCTTCTAGGTGTAGAGAGCTATCTACTATGTTACCTCTTGGAATTGCAAAGCTCCTTTCTAAGTTAACAAATGCCACCTCCTCACATGAGGCCTTTTCTTTTAAAATTTTATTTGTTTTATTTTTAATTTATGGGATAAAAATATTTCCATAACATAGTATAATAAAAAAAAACTGCACATGAAACCGCAAACCTATTATGTACAACTTGCTAGTCCATTTAAATATATAATAAAGCTACCAGGCAATTTTTTCCCCTTTTTTTCTTCCCTTTCCCTCCTGCCCATGGCTACCATTACACAAATGTGTGTGTGTGTGTGTGTGTGTGTGTGTGTGTAAAAGCATTTTATACATACCTCTATTTGTAAGTTCTCTGGATGCACATAGCATCTTCTTTCTTACGTCCTTTGTAGTTAATCTGGGTATTTATAATAGTCAAAATTACATAACAGTCAAAATTCACTGGCAGTCATTTTTTACAGACAAGTCCAAATTTTATTTAAGACTACATTTTAAGTTTAAAGTTATTAAACAAACCACAAGGAAAGAATAAAAAAGAGAACAGTGCAGCAAGCATAAAATCTAAGGAGGATCCCATCTTGGACATGTGACCTGCTTGAGCAGAAATGAGTATTACCTATTCCAAAAGGGAATGGGTCAAAAATTAATTTATATTTTTATACAGATGGAAAGGGAAGGCAGACAGTTGGAGATTTCACATTTCATTCTTAAAATGATATTTCCGTTATGTATGTTATGTTCTCTTGCCTCTGCTCATTTCACTAGTCAATATTTTTCAAGCAAATCTAACCAGTTGCTTTTCTAACATCATCGAGCTCATCATTTCTTATAGCACTGGGATGAGACTTTTCTTATCCCACTCCAGCTGCTACCAACCCCCAACGCATTACTTTGCCTCTACTTTTTTTTTTTATTTTTATTTGCAGGTGTATGTGTCGATTCTCCAAAGGAAACCTAAGTTCATTGAAGAGTAGGGTTATTTTGTTTTGTCTTTGTACCCCAAATATCTAACACATAATAAATATATATTGCTTCATATCACATTAGAGTTATGTAGTAGAATTGATTAATTTATTAATTAAAGTTACATTAAGTCCTCTCTACAGATGATAGTCTTCTAAGACTTTCCTTGGATGAAGCAATCTAACTTCTGAATTGCTGTGGCATTCATTCTACTACTACCTAACAGCTAGCCAACCAACACATGGGAGATATAGACTTACATGACCCTGATTTAAATGGATTCAAAGAAACTGAGAATGACAGAATCTCAGAGGAGCATGTGATCTTAGTCCCCATCTAAATCAACTAATACCTGAACAAGATTCTCTTTTGCATAATATCCAACATGTGGCCATCTTGCCTTTACTTGAGGTCGTTCTTCAGAGGCAGCCACATTCATTCTGGGAAAGTTCAAATTGTTAAAAAGTTTTCCCTAGTTTCCTAATTCAACATTAAGCCTAATTTACCTCTTTACAAGTGATAGCCCTTCAAATTGACTTGCTAGAAGTATTGAATAAAAATTTTGAATAAAATTTGAAAAATTAAGCAAAATCATATACTTCTAGGGCTGGCAAGGACCATAAAAGGTAAACCAGACCAACCTCTTCATTTTAAAGATACAGAAGTCAAGTCCCAATTAGTGAGTATAAATGACTTGCATAAGCTAAGTAGGTTATAGCGCAAAGATTAAAATTCAAATCTTGCAGCTAGGTGGCACAGTGGATAGAGAGAGTACTGATCCTGAAGTCAGGAGAACCTGAGTTGAAATTCAGTCTCTTAGTTGTAGGACCCTGGGCAAGTCACTTGACCAGGATTGCCTCCAAAAGAAGGAAAGAAAAAAAGTCCGAGTCTTCTGTCTCCTACTCCTCTAAACTGGTCAGAATATCTTACTATTTTCCTCCCAAACAGAAAAAAAAAAAACATTTGTAATCTTAGTAAAATCATCAACCATATTAATGATCACTGGTAGACAATGAACATTTATGAAGAGCCTTTAAGGACCAGGTCATTCAATGAATGATTTTTGTTATCAAGACCTGGTTCAAGCATGGTAATTATCCTGCCTGGGAAGGTTGAACCTGGTAGGTCATTTGGGCTTAGACGTACTGAGCTGAGTTCTAAATCCATCAGGTATCTGTACTATGTTTGGAACAAAGAGGGTAAGCCCCCATATGCAAGACTGTCTAGGAGGAGTATATTGACATAGACAAGAAATGGAGCAGGTCAAAGCTCCTATGCCAGGTAGTAGTAGGATCTGAACCATGAGTAGCCCCTACACTGTTAGCCTGTGCTAGATAAGAAGATTCAAACTAAAAACAAAAAAAAAACCCACAATTTATAAAAACAACAACCCGACTCTACCAATGCAGATGGGCAATCTTTCTTCAACTTAGAAAGAACTGATAATCACTTAGTCCACCTACTAGAGTTAGGCACCATGCTAAGCACTAGTGATACAAAGAGAGGCAAAAGACAGTCCTTGCCCTCGATAATCTCTTTTCATGCAGTTATCATTAACTTTGGTTGGAAGGAACACTAAATGGCCTTGAACAAGCTGGAAAATTTATGATTAAAAGATGGAAAAATTTGTTGCACATTCAACAAAGACTAGCAAATGTCCCTGCACCCCCTGGCCATATCAGGACACTGTGGGTTTGGCAGTACAGCCACAACAGCATCAGTTATAGAAAGCACAGTTCCTGTGGAAACACTGAGGCCTCTGGTTAAAAAATTATGAGAACAGACACACAGGCTGATTCTTAAATGCTGTAATTTCATGCCTATATAAATATAGTGTCTTTCCATGTTATATGCTGTCAGCAAGGGCATGATCTTCAAATTTAATCTTTTTATTTGGGTTTCCTAGAAGATATAGATCTTGATATTTTGAGGTCATAGAAAATTCTTCAATGAGCTACAAATTTATATACAAAAAATGTGTTTAGATCAGTTCTTAAATAAATTAGGTTGATCTTATTATTTCCTAAAGAATGAATAGAGCTGTCCCACCTTCTTCATAAACTTCTAGTACCAGTCCAGGCTGAAAAGGACTTAACATTTGCAAATAAGTCTGTCAAATCCAGAGAGCAAATTTGGACAGCTGACTGTCACTAAGTGCCTTTCTCTCTAAGAGCACATTTTCATCTACAGATAAGTTAGGCTGCCACACAGGCTATTATACTTTCAGGAACCAATTGCCTAACCCAAAAGTCTCAAAATTTATGTAATGGGCTTCTTAGGAAAGAGAATAGAATTAAAGAGAGAAGGATGATACGAGCTATTTCCCCTGTTCAATTAATCTGAATATACATACTCAATTAAGATTTAGTTTGATCTACAAGAAAGGGCACTGTGTAAAAAAATATCAAGAGACCTGGATTCACATCGACTGGCTGTGTAAGCTTGGACAATCAATCAATATATAATTTACATTTCATCGAGGATAAAAAAACACTGGAAATGATCCTTGCTCTCAACGAGCTTCTAATCTCTGGGGAAACAATGCATGCATGGGGAAGAGGGGAGAAAGCAAGGCAGTTGGGGTTAAGTGATTTGCCCAAGGTTGCATAGCTAGTGTATCCACTGTCTGAGGCAGGATTTGAACTCAGGTCCTCCTGAATCCAGGGCTGGTGCTCTATTCACTGCACTACCTAGCTGCCCTCTAATTCAAAGATTCTTAACCTTATTTTATGGCCCAGACTTGACTGGTAATCTGGTGAAGCCTATTAATCCTTCATCAAAATAAGGTTTCTAAAGGTATAAAATAAATATGCAGGATTACAAAAGAAACCAATTATATTGAAAAACAATTATTAATTTTTTTTTGCTTTTTTTGGAGGGCAATTGGGGTTAAGTGACTTGCCCAAGGTCACATGGGCTAGTTAAGAGTTAAGTGCCTGAGGCTGGATTTGAATTCAGCTCCTCCTCACTCCAGAGCCAGTGCTCTGTTCCCTGTACCACCTAGCCCACCCCACCCCCAAAAATTTGTAAACCAGCTCATAGTCTCCAGGTTAAGAACCCCTAGAATAAGGATATCTAAGATCACCTCCTACTCAAGGATTCTAATTATTTTGTTTTTCCGCTCTCCCAGTCCATATCTTTCATACAATCTGGAAGGAACCTAACTGTTACTTAGACCTTTTGAAACAAAAGCTGAGCTAGGAAAGAAATGAAACCAATAATCTTAACTTCAAAAGTATCAGCAAGAAGACATTCAATGTCATAGTGGATATGATTTTCCAGAAGCAACATTCTTATTTTTCATAAATATTTTATATAAAGATACTCTTTCTAATACTGAATTATAGTACCATTTGTAAAAACAAGTTAAATTATAAAAGCAACACTTTGTGTTTTTATACTAATTTTGGAGAGTGGCTAATTTATGTTGCAAGAAAATGCAAGTGAAATTGTTTTTAAAAGATAAAAAGTAGCAAAGAAGAAAAATAACTCTAACTTTACAGTCACAGCTAGGCCTTCTAAACAATGCTCTGCATTGATTTATAAATGTTAAATTTAAGTTGTCAGGGTCATAACTTTTTCTCCTCACCAAGAGAAGGCTGAAGATAATGGAGCCCCATATTCCTGGTAATGCAGGTGACAGACATATTTCATGCTTCTCAATGTTTGCTGTTTTAAAAACTCTCTTGTAAACAAACATTTATTCTGTATATTTAGAGGTCTTCAGAATTAAGCTCTTCTTGTGAGACAAAAGCCAAAAACATTTGAACAGATGAAGTTCTCTACTGAGATTGTTACTAAAGGCCTGGGATTAGTCGTTTTTGAGCAATGAGTCAGTTTCATGAATAATTACAATAGCACTTAATTACAGCAAAGAGGGCTTATTCTTGGAATGTTGGATTCGATTTCATACCTGGAAACAACGGGAGCCAGAAACATGCAGGCAAACACTGATTCTGGGTCTTCTTTACATACAGGTTCCAGGCAAATCAATACTACCGTGACACAAATACAGGGTGTACCAGATAAAGAAAGAAAATGCATATCTTTCTATAGAATTTGAAAAAGGGGAAGGGGACAGAAGGCATTTCTATAGCGCTTATTATGTGTCAGGCATTGTACTAAGTGCTTTTTTGCCAATATTATCTCTCATTCTCACAACAATCCTGAGAAGTAGCTACTATTATGATCCCTATTTTATAGTTGAGGAAACTGGCACACAGAAGTTAAATGACTTACCCAGGGTCATACAACCAGTATCCAAATCTGGACTTGAATTCATGTCTTACTAACTCCTGGCCCAGTGCTCTGTCTACTATGCCACCAAGCTACAATATATGCCCCAAATATTCAAATTTCTAACAAGCCCATTTTTAAACAGCTGAAACTAGTGTTTATTCTATTCAATTACACAGTAATTTATTAAGCATCTAATATATGTTGGGCCCTGTGCTATGTATGGGTGGCACAAAGTTTGGATAGGATTTCCTCCAAAGAGCTTTACAGGGATTTTTTTTTTAATTTTGTTGGGTTTTTTTGGGGGGAGGTGGGGAGGTGACAATATTGTAGACAATACATCCACAAATAGTTATAACATAAAATAATACATGGTAAGTTTAAATAAACAGAAGTAAAGTGTTATCTTAACACTAAGGAAGGGACCAAAGCCATTACTAATTTCACTTGGAAAGAATGGGAAGAAAGTGGATCAGGAAAGACTTCCAGGAGTTGGCATTTCAGTCAGGTTTTAAAAGATCCATTTATGGACAGCTAGTTGTCGCAGTGAATAAGAGTATGGACCCTGGAGCCAGGAGGACCTGAGTTCAAATCTAAAGTCAGATAACTTGACACTTAGTAGCTGTGTGACCTTGGTCAAGTCATTTAACCCCAATTGCCTTGGAAATCCATAGATGTGTTGGGTGAGGAAGAGGAGAAGGAATTCCAGGCATGGGGCAAAATACAAATAGTCACAGAGCTAGGAAAATAGAGATAGATACCGAAAAAGTTTAGTAGTCCAAATTGATTAGAACTTCAAGGGTATTGATAGGCATAGTAAGAAATTAAGGTTGGGCAGTACCAGAGTGTGGATGGCATTAAATGCCAGGTTTAAGAGTTTCTACTTTGCTAGGCATGGAAAGAAGTAATATGGCCATTTTTTTTTTACATTTTTATCAGTGATTTTGATGAAGCCACATTAAGAAATGTGACTTATCAAATTTGTAGATGATACTAAGTCAGTAGGGATTCTTAACAGGTCAGATGGCCAAGTCAGGATCCTAGACAAAAAAATAAATAAATAAATATATATATATATATATATATATATATATATATATATATATATTTCAGCAGTCTGAAATAATAGCTTGAATCAAAGAAGATGAAACTTCATTGCATTAATAAAAATCAGTTTCAAAAGCAGAAGATAGGAGAGGCATAGCTGGACAATGGTTCATTTGACAAAGGTCTGGCCTGGAAACTCAAAGGAGTTTGATATGACATAAAAAATAAGATGATATGGAATAATGACAAGAACTATATGAACTGATGCAGAGCAGAACCAGGAAAAGAATATACACAAGGATCACAACGGAAATTGACAAAAACAAGAAGCAAGAACTGAATACTGTCTAATTATAATGATCAAGAAGCTTGGTCCTGGAGAAGATTTGAGAAAAATGTACCTCCTCGCTCCCCTCTTTGCAAAGCTCGAGGGTTTTTGTTGTGGAACACTGCATAAATTGTCAAACTCAGTTAATGCGTTGGTTAGTTTTGTTATACTCCTCTTCCTTCCCCCACCTTTCTTTATTCTTTGTTACAAGAGATATCTCAATAGATAAGGAAGGGGGAGGGATATGTTCAGAAACGATGGTGATATAAAACAATATCTATCATTTTTTAAAAGTTAATGATAGTTCAGACTACATTGGACTACAATACCTAGACTGACAGAACTAATAATTATGATTGTGCCATATTCCAATCTGGTGAACCACATCTGCACTTAATATTAATAACTGTGTGGGTTTCCAGATCTCACATTTCAGGCAAGACACAGATTGTGTCAGTCAGACACAATCAGAAGACGACATCCAAGATTGTAAAAAGACTAGAGGACAAGCCAAGTCAAAAACTGAAGGTATTTAACCTAGTAAGAAATAAGAATATTTATGGGGACATGGAAACATGAAAATAGTCTTCAAATACTGGAAGGGCAGTCATGTTAAATAAGTAGGAACAATGGGTGGACATTTCAAAAGGTGGATTAAGGCATGATATAAGGAAAAACTTCCAAAAATCAGAGCTTTCCATTAGTAGCAAGGATTGTTTCAGGAGGTAGTGTGTTATCTAATTGATTACCAATTCTCAGTGATATTGTAGAGAGAAGTCAGACTAAATGGCTTTCTGGAGTCCTGTCCAACTCTAGAATTGTATGATTCTGTAATCATATCTTGCATAAGTAAAATCAGTCTGACAATTATGTGAGGGATGAAGCTGCTGGGTGCAGCTAGGTGGCACAATGAACAGAGCACTGGCCCTGGAGTCAGAAGGACCCGAGTTCAAATCCAACCTCAGAGACTTGACACTTACTAGTTGTGTGACCTTGGACAAGTCACTTAACCCCAATTGCCTTGTTCCCCCCTCCCAAAAAAAAAAAATGAACGCCAAAAAATGACCAAACAAAAAATCCAATTCCAACATCTGTTAACAAATTAGAGATAAGATACATAAAAAACTAGAAGAATCAAAGATAACAATAAAGTTTCAAACAAGAAAGACTGAATGAAACAATAACTTCAGCAAAATAGCAAGAAAATCAATCAAATCATGACCAGCCTTTCTGTATATTAGCAACAAAACAGCAGAAAGAGAAATTCCATTCAAATAATAAGCATTGAACAAAAATTTGGGAGTCCACCTACCAAGATACAAATACAAATTTTAGAAATACAAATACAAAAGATTCCTTATAGGAATGAATACAGGTCTACCTAATTGGAAAGATATTACTTGCTCATCTTTGGCCCATATTAATAATATAGAAATCACACAAAAATTACTTTATTCGGTGCCATGTCAAACTACCAAAGGATTATTTTGCAGATGTTAAAATTAATAAAATTCTTTTCTATGAACAGAAGATTAAAAATCTCAAGAAAAACAATGAAAAAAGTGGGAAGGAAGGGGTTCTAGCCTTGCCAAATCTCAAATTAAACTGCAGTCATCATGAAAACTATTTAGTACTAACTTAAAAAAACAAACCGATGATCGGAACAGAAAAGTACACACAAGATCCCAGAAGCAAATGAACATAGAAGCATAGTGTTTAATAAACCCCCAAACCTCAATTAATTGGGTAAAGACTCACTATTTGATGAAAGTTGCTGGGCAAATGGAAAGTATTCTTGGCAGAAGTTATGTTTATACCAACATCTCACACAATATATGACATCACAGGTCACATAATAAAAAAAAAAAATAGAGGAACAGGGAAGGAGATATCCTAGATAACTATGGATAGAAGAGTTCTTGACCAAAAAAGGAATAGAGAATATCAAAAAAAGATAAAAATTTTTGAGTTTAATATAGGAACCTTGGAAAGTTCCTAAGCCAAAAATCTAGTTTAGGGAGTTTCCTAAAATATCAAACCTTGCTCCAAGTACAATGGTCCTAGGACATTCCCATCTGAGCTCTGAGGCTATCTATTCAACCTGAACCCTTTCTTAGACAATCATATTTTTGAGATACGCAAGTAGGTGTCTTAACACTCACAGTGTATAAATACAGAAGCATTGTAAGAGACACCTGCCAAAAATGAAATGTATTATTAAAAAACAAAACCTGTTAGCTGTTCTTGTAAAAGCCTATAACTAAAGAAATGTTCATGGAGGAGACAATTCATTTCTTATTACAGAATGGTGTTTTACAAGGTATAAGTGAAGTTACAATAGCTCTACTATATACTGTGTTCACTTTACAAGTAACTTGATAATTCACAAAGTATAAATACTGTTGTACTTCTTTGGTTACCAAAAAATTGAAAAGGTTCTACAATAGGTATTTAGAGGGAAGGTTCTATAGGCATCTGATAACTATATAGATATATGCAGATACATATATTTGTAAAGCTGCTATGGCCATTATACCAGTATTAAGAAATATTACATGCTCCCCGGGTTTACTTTTCAGCTTTTACTAAGTCCTTATCACAGTTTGCTTTGTATTTTTCATAATTCTGTAAACCTAGGGTTCCTTAAAACCACTATGTACTGTATGCTCTGTTATTAAAATTGAGTGATAACAAAATCAGGCCAACAATTCTGGGGCCACTTAAATGTTTTTTAACAATAAAATTTTTATAATAAATGATGGAAAAAATTTTTGAGTTTATAAATTTTGAAAAGCTTTTGTACAACCAAAATCAAGCCAAGATTAAAGAGAAAATAGTTCACCAGGAAATTCTTTTTTTTTTTTTTTAGCAATTCTCTCTGATTATGATTTATACAGAATATGTATGGAACTGATTCACATTTTAAAGCCCTCAATAACCTGGCCCCAAACTTCTCTTTCCAGTCTCATTGAACATTATTCCCTCATCCTACTCAGTTAAACTGACTTTCTCTCTGTTCCTCACACATGATAGTGCGTCTCCTGTCTCCATACCTTTGAACTGGCCATATCCCCCATTCCTAGAATACACTTCCTCTCTACCTCTACCTCATAGTTTCTCCCTTCCTTTAAGATCCAGCTCAAGCATATCTTCTGCATGAAACTTTTCCTGATGACCTTGCTAGTGCCCTCCCACTCAAACTACCTTGTCAGCCTGTCAGTTAATAAGCATTCTTTAAGAGCTTCCTATGTCCCAAGCACCAAACTAAGCCCTAGGGATGCCAAGAAAGCCAAAAAACATCCCTGCTTTGCATATGTTTGTATTTATTCACTTCATATTTATGCTGTATATTATTTTATATGTACTCAACTCCCAAATTAGAATCTAAACTCATTGAAAGTAGGGATTTCCTACTTCTTTGTACTTGTATCTTCAGTCCTAACACAGTGCCTAGCACATAGTGGGTGTTCAACAAATGCTTGATGATTGATTAGAATAAATAAGAACAAGAAACATTCTTGAAAAAGATAAATAGTCAAAGAATAGAAACAAGAAATTCAAATAAAAATACTAAGGTTTCATCTTATATTTATCATATTAGCGAAGATGACAAAAAAGGGAAAACGACACAGTAATTCATTACTGTTGAAGATACAAATTGGTCGTCAGTCTTTAGAGCAATTTGGAACTAATCTTTAAACATCACAACTGTGTTAGGAATCTACATCAAAGAGTTTGTTTTAAAGATCAAATGGATGCATACATACAAAAACAGTCATAATAGCACCTTTTGTTGTGACAAAGAACTAGAAATTTTGGAGGCATCCATTAATTGTGGAAAGGCTCAGCACATTACAGCATATAAATATAATGGAATAACACTGTGCCATAAGAAACACCTGCATGAATTTTATGAATTGATGCTGAGTGAAGTAAGGAGACCCAAAACAAATTGAAAGGCTCAATAACGAACAACAAGTCCAGAAGACTATAAAGCATGCTTCCCAATCCTTGATAAAGAAGCGCTAGCTAGACTAAAAAGACAGAATGAGGCCTATATTTTCAGATGTGACCAATCTGTGTCTTTGTTTTGCTTGACTATCCTTATTTGTTAATAAGAGGGCTTGGAACAGGATGGAGCTGGGGGAATGGGAGTAGTAATGCCAATCAAGACAAAAAACAGATCAATAAAAAATTTTAAGATCCAACAGAAAGAAGTTCAGTTTTACACTAACATGCTATACTTGTTACATACTATTAGAAAAGCTATACAACAGTCATGGTTTCATAAACAGCCTTCTATTTCTCTTTTTATATGGAAATATTTGTATTTTCTGATGTTTGTCATGTTCAGAACAAAAACAATGAAAAATTGAAATCTTGACATGTTACTTGCACAGCTAAAAGTAAAATTAGTACTTCCTACCAAAGAACTTATAAGACTTTAGGGTCAATTTTTCATTTAAATTTTTCTTTAGATCAAGTTTTCTTTAAATCAAACTAAAATTTAAAATACTTGTGAACTCATGAGTCTAAATTATTTTCTCACAATTCTAGTTTTTTTTTTCCTTTAGTCACCATAAAATAAAACCCACCCTATTGCTGGGAAGAGCTAGCCAAAAGTGAAGCAATGGAAATACAGTCACAAAATCCAAGAGATGGAAGGGACCCTGGGGACTACTAATTTAATCCAAAATAATGCTGCCTACAACCAATCCCAACATGTAGTCATCCAGCTGACTTAAGGAAGGAGGTACTACCCCTTACCATCAAAATTTCATGTTTAGATATCACTCATTTTTAGCAATTCCTTTTCATTGAGTCTAATTCTTTCTGTGATAATTCTATCTAACTCAGTTCTCTGGAGAACAATCATGAGGTCTCATCCCTCTTCCACTAACAGTCTTTTAAACACTTGAAGTTAACTACTATCATGTCTTCCTGAGGTCCTCTTCTCAAAGTTCCTTTAGGTGCCACCTTTGTTGCCCATTTGGACACTCTATAGTTTAACCATATCCTTCTTAAATTTAACACTGAGTTTCTGTTTTGTTGTTCAGCTGTTTCAGTCATGTCTGACTCTTTATGACCCCATTTGGGGTTTTCTTGGCAAAGATACTGGAATGGTTTGCCATTCCTTCTCCAGCTTATCTTACACATGAGGAAACTGAGGTAAAAAGGGTCAAATGACTTGCCCAGAGTCACACAATTAGTGTCTGAGGCTAGATTTTAACTTTTGTAGATGAGTCTTTCTGACACCAGGCCTGGCACTCTATCTACTGCACCACTTAGCCAGACAGAGTCTAATCAGGACATAATATGATAGAATTATCATTTCCCTAACTGAACATTTTACTGCTTATCAATACAACCTAAGAACACAATAGGCTTCTTTCTTTTAAAAAAACAAATGACTTTATCACACTCTTGAATCATAATGAGCTTTCAACACACACAAAAAACCCCAGATTTTTTTCACAGGAAGTGCTGTCTGGTCATGCCTCTTACATCTTACACTCTTAAAAGTTGGCTGTTACACTCCTAACCCTAGATGCATGCCTTTACATTTGTTCCTATTCAATTTAATCATGTTAAGCTCAGATCAATTAGCTACCCTGTAGAGATCTTCTGGGATCAGGTCTGTCATCAGTCACATCAGGCACATTAACTATCCCACTCAGCTTTTTGTCATCAGCAAATTTTATACACATGCTATCTGTGCCTTTATCCATGTCACTGATAAAAGTGTTAAACAGGACAGAGGTAAGGACAGATCTCTTGGGAAACTAATTCTAAATAGGGACTTTTCCCCAAGTTGACATTGGACCAATAATTAAACTCTTTATGTTTAATAATTTTTAATCCAACATTTCTTCCCCTAATGGGGGGAGAGTGGATTATCTCCATTCTTTATACCAGTTGCTCTTAACACACATTATTCATTAAAATAAATAAGTTGTGAAGTAAAAGGGACACTTAATTTAGAGTCAGAGGACCTGGGTTCAAATCCTCAGTCTGTTATTTGCTACCTGTTTGACTTTGGACAAGTCAATTACCTTCTCTATGTCTCTCCTTTTTTCTTACCTTTAAAATACAAGGGTTGGGCAAGATAATCACTAGGTTCCATCAGTTCTAAATCTTTTGATCCTGTAATTTCCTCAACAACAACACTCATTTCATTTTTTCAAAGCATCCAATAAGTCACAACACTTTCAACTAACCATTAAATTATGCAGCTAAAATATTTTCTTATTTGCCATTTCACTACTCACTACCACCAAACCCTCTATATAGATTCACTCTGAATATTTTTTTAAACTGGTATTTCAACATCTGAAAACAATCATTTCCTTACATCACTTTGTATCTTTTCTATGTCTGTAATAATTACTTCCAACACTGTACTTATGCCCAAAAACAACTGCCCAGGTAGACAAAGTAACTCTCCTCTCGATTAAAATTCCACCTGCTCAGATGGAGAAAATAATTCACTCTTCCAGTAATAACTAAGAGGTACCTATTGCTGGATAGTCTAGTCACTTATATACAAACTAGACATTAAAACAGTAAGAAAAGGAAGAACTAAAACAAGAAAGAAAAGTGTCTATCTTATAATCTAACCTCAGAAAGTCTTTGCCTCTGACTCCTAATGCTATATTTGGCATTCCTCATGCAATAATAGAAGTTCAATGAATGTCAGTTAGTATTGCTGAGACAAACTGGACACACATTTACAATTCAAAAGCAATTAAGTAAAGGCCACTTAAAACTAGAATGGCATATTCAAGAAAGTGTCAAATTCTGAATTATCCAAAATAATGGAAGGGAAAAATTATGGAACTAGGTGATTCAAAACACAAAATACTCCCAAATCATTTGCATGTGGCTCAAGTAAATTGGTGTTTTAAAATTTATTTATATTTTAAATATTCTTGGGGAGAGAATTTGTTATTTGAAATGAATGTGAATAAATCCTTTTGTAAATCTAAAAATTATTATTTATTTTTGCTTAGTCATTTTCAATCATGAAGTTTTCCTGGCAAAGATACTGGAGTGGTTTGCCATTTTTTCCATGAAAAATATACATAGTGATATCAATAATAAATAATTGCTAACATTTATATATCATGTTAAGGTTTACAAAGCATTTTACAAATATCACATTTTATCCATATTGGTAGGGAGTTGTTATTATTATCCCCATTTTACAGTTGAAGAAACTGAAGCAAGCAAAAATCAAGTGACTTGCCCAGGGTCACAAAGAATTGAGGAAACTTTTGAACTCAGGTCTTCCTGACTCTGATTCCAGTATTCTATCCACTGTACCACCTATACAATAAAACTGTATTTTCATAGACATTCTCTGGATAGCCTCAAACTGTAATTTTATAATAATATATTTATAGTAAGGAGCACACATTCCTAAAGTACACAAGAGAGCCCTCTCTTGTGGACAGGGTTCAAAATGACACTCTATGGCAAGAAAGACCAAACTAGATTTTAAAACTACCAGAAGAAAGTCATGTGAAAGTAAGGACATACTTAATAAGACATAACTATGCTTTTTTGCTTTTGCTTTTTTTACTCTCCCAAAAGTCAAGACATTTTATTTTCTTTTCATTTGTGCTGTATTTGCATACTAATTATCTGTTTTTTTTTTTAAAGGCAACTGCCCAGGGTCACACAACTAGTGTCTGAGGCTGAATTTGCACTCAAGACCTTCTGACTCCAGGGCTAATGCTCTGTCCACTATGTGCTGCATCTCCTAACTAGCACTATCCATTCTTTTAACCATCACTTTTATCTCATTTTTTTGCTTTTTGTTCTGTCAGTAATTTTATCTTAATGCAAATATTATTTTGAAAGGACAGACATAGGGCTGTTCAATGAGAAAGACGACAATATGAATTTTATCCTCTTGACAAAATTAACTTTTTCATTAAATAGGTACAGGCCCAAAGATTTTTGTAAGTATAATTCCAAAATCCTAAAACTTGGAATAAATCTTAGATCTTCTAGGTCTTAAAACACCATACCAAAGGGAAGAGAATAAATGCTCCCAAACAGTATGAATTTGAAGTCTATTATAATTTGCCCCCAGTCTAAAAACATCTCCCAGAAAGACCTGATAGGATACCTATCAGGCATCCTATATAAATAACATTATTCTAAGAAACCCTCTTTTAAAATACAAATCAATCAAACATATCACTCATTAATACCTACTTCAGTGGGAAGTGCTTATTCCTTGGAAGGGAAAATAACACAGGAAAAAAAGTTTTTATAATAATAAAAAAAATAGTAAGCATCTCTTATGCCCCCAGAAACTGTGCAAGGGGCTGAGGATACAAAGACAAAATTACATGGCCCCTGCCCTAAAATAACTTATGTTCCATAGGAGGTACTGAGGAAAACCACTGGTTCTGCAGAAAGAGGATGCATATTCAATTCTTGCCTAACATTCACTACCTGGGTGACCACAGATAAATCAATAAATTTCCCTGGGCCTTAGTTTCCTCATTTGTAAAATGGAGTCATTAGACACAGTCTCTGGAGTTTTATTTGAGTCTAGATCTCAATCACATATACATAAATTAAAAATACAAGAGAAGTACAAGGTAAATTTGTAGGGTGGGAGGAGGTAATAAAAGCTGAAGGGGAGAAGCATCAGAAAGGCCTCATGTAGGAAGTGGTTTGAATTGGGTTTTGAAGGGAATCTAAGAGACAGAGGTGAGAAGAAAGTACCTTTCAGACATGGCGGACACTTTAACAAAGGAAGCAACACAGGATGTCCCCAAGCCTAAAACTACACTAAGACTTTTGGGACCTCCCTTACAGCATTTCTACGTACTTTAAAGGCCAGCAAAGCAATTTACAAACCTGACCACATCTGAGTCTCACAAACACCTCGTGAGGGAGCTACAAGCATTATTATCACTATTTTATGGAGGAGGAAACTGATCCTCAAACACTTAAAGGACTTGCTTATGGTCACTCAGTTAGAGAGCATCATTTGAACCAGGTCTCTCCTGGGTGTCCTATAGGACACTAGACTAAGAGTCTTAGTTAACTTCTAACAAAATCCTGTGAGCTATTTTTGAACTTTTTTAAATATCTGGAAAACAGCAACAGAATGTGACAATAAAGAAAATATTGAATTCAGAATTAGAGAAAACTGGAATCCAGTTTGACCTTGGGAAAAATCACTTAACCTCTCTCATCAGTGACAAGGATACTTACATGAGGTAGCTCCTTCAGAATCAATAAGATAATGCCCAAGAGCAGCTTATAACCTTAAAACTTAAGTAAATGTAAGTCATAGCATGAGCCCACAAATCTGTACAAACACTTTTCTTTTTGAACCTCATTCATCTTCCCCAAACTATTCATTGCTATTTTGAGTCACTCTAGTTTAAGCAAGTAAAAATGTCCTCTGTGGTCTTTGGCCTCTTCTCTTCCCTCAGGATATAGGTTAAAGCACACACAGCATTATAAAATGAATGTGTTTCCTAGAATCATCTGTTAAAGTAACCTGATGTGGTACAACTCACCAGAACTAGAGGCATTTTTTAGGATTCCAATGCTCAATTAGGCCTCTTCTACCAGAAGAGTCTCCTCTCTGTTTGGAAGCCTGAAGGGATTACGAAGGGAGGACATCCACTCATGGTCCCCTTCCTCTGAAACTTTTCCTTCTCAGTCTCTCATTAGCCTATCCACCCCATGGGACTTTAAGGACTTTTCGCATGGGAACCAAGGCCAGCAGCTATCTGTGCCCAGGGGACACACTGGTTCCTGCCTTTCTGTGACACTCTTTCCTCTGTTTCATGGGCTAGCTCAGCGTGTGGTATGTTGTGATTCCTGGCAACTTTGTATTGGCTGTCTGATTTCCCCCAGTCCAGGTACCAGCTTAATTTTGTCACAAAAAAAGGGGATTTTTATATTCAAGGATTTCAAACCATGGTAGAAAATCTAAAAAATGGAAAAATCTAAAAAAATGGTGTAAAACCTACCTCATGCTGAATATGTCAAGAGAAAAAAAACACAGCTATATATCTTCAAAAGGTTTTTGCACAGTGGCAAGATCTAAAGCGTGTTAGACCTTGGTTTATCTTAATTCTGTTGCAAAATCCAATTCTACTATCTCATCACTCAGGAAGTATTTTATGGGTACACGACTTGTAATAGAAAAAGAAACCTATGTGCTTTATATAATAGCTATGTTTATAAAAAGCCTAGTGTCCTTTTTACCAAGTATAAATACTGACATGAATGTCAATAAATTGCTAACAACTAAATTGCTAACAATTCCAAAACAGACAGGATGGATGGATGGATGGATGGGTGGATGGATGGATGGATGAACTGACAGACAAATGAAAATGTATTTAAGTTCTTACTATATGCAAATTGCTGGGGATACAAATACAAAGTTGAGACAGTCCCTACTCTCAAGGATCACATTCAAAAAGTGGGAAAGAGCATGTATAGAAGGAATCAAATGAAAGGCAAAAGGAAAGGCCCAGGGGTCTTTTGGCAGCTGCAAAGAAGACAATGTGTCACGTATCTTCTTTAGTGTCATTTCCATTGATAAAACCATATCAATTTCTGATGATCTGTGGATAAACATCAGGAAGAACACACTTCTGGCTACAACATATATTTGAAATTGCTAAACTTACTCTATCAATTCAATTAATCTAGAGGGTGCTTGAAATATTTTAAGTTAGAAAATAAAAGATACAAGATATGAATATATATATATTCATATAAGATATGAAATTCAAATGAACATCAAAAAACCTGATGCAGTCTGCTTTAAAACAGTTCAGTATTTAACATTCGGTTGCTACCCCCTCACCATCTCCACTTAAAAGTACACAACCCTGCTCAGCTCATTGAGCATGACAAATTGTGTCAACTCTCTCCTAAACTGTTCCATTGATCTGCCTAGTAACTGGTTTTCTCTGACCTTCACAAAGTCCTCAGATTCATTCCCCTCTATTCTGTGTGGTAACTCCTGACTGTCTGAAAACATGTCCCGCCTCTTTCCTTTTTGCTCAATGCATAAAAAACTGAAATCCTTCTGTTTTGTATAGCCTTGCCTCTGGCTCCTTGAAATTAGAACCAGGACCCCATATGAACTGTGTGTTCTATGGGTGATTAATCCCCTACCTTCTGGAGCAACTAGCTTCAGCTCCAGGGAGAACAAGATGATCAGGACCAAATCTTCTATCATGTGAAAATGGAGACAATAGAGAGGTTTTTATTTTAGGTGGGCAGAGTACCAGGTCTAGAGGGCAGAAGCAATGATTGCAATTATCCTTTTATGGTTTCTACCATAGAATCCTTGCTGGCACTCAGCAAATGGCATTTGATTAAGGTGAGAATGAAACTGCTCTATCAACAATAATGCTATCCTGTCCTACTCTACAACAGGAACAGAATGAAGACTTCTTTGCTAGCGGTTTGGGGAGATTTATGTCACTACTTATCTTTTCTCCATAATACCAAAGGCGTGAGGTGAGGCCAAAGGTGACCAAAGGACCATAAAAACATAGATGGAAAGCTGGAAGGGAACTAATCCATCATCTAGTTTACTCACCCTACCCCACCCCCCATCCCACCCCTGACCTCATTTTACAGATGAGGAAACTGAGGTCCAAAGAAGTGACTTGCCCAAAGTTCCACAGGTAGGAAGAAGTTACAAAGTCAAGATTCAAGTCTAGGAGCATATCAGTAAAGCTAATGAGAATATATAAAAACACTGCTAGTTTATTCACACATTAGAGGCATTTCTAATCTAAGAATTCTGTGTGCCTTAGCAACTGCTGACATTTATCGTAGGCACAGAAACACAATACCATAGTAATATTGATAAATTTCTCTTCTGACAGTATTATGTCTCACCAGAAATATCTAGTCTCACACAATCCTTCAGAATAGAATTAAAATAAACAAACACTATGATATCCTGGACTGTTAAAATCGATCATCCATTTAATTAAAATGTCTGTCCTATGGGTGATTTATAGAATCTTGTCATTATTTGGTCATCACCTAGGGTGGATATAGATTGGTAACTATAGGCACATCAGAACTTTGACATTAATTACTATGCCAGAGGGAATGGTCTCCTGGTATAAATAAGCAAACAAGCAAAGAAATAACCAGTTCCTCTTTATGACACAGCTAATAGGGACATAACTCACAAACTACAGTACAAGAAGTACATTCTTGGTAAGAAATACAAAAGGATGTATGTGACCTGCCTCACAGTAAAAATATACTATAGAAATAAAATAAGTATTAATATTAAAGCTGCACAAATCACAGAATAATGAGTTAATTCATCCCCAACCCTAGCAAGTAAGATTTCAGGTGGTGGCCATTGTCAAAATGTCATCCTTATAACATTTTTTTCAAAACTAAACAAACAACTCCCAAGGCCAAGTTCATTAATTGCCTAGTATAGATCCAGACTAAGAACAAAAGGGCTTCATCTTCTTCATCATAAAGAGTGCTTAAAGTTGCATCTTAAAATTCAAACAGATAAAACTGATAATAATAAAGTACTTTTCTAATAAAAATTAAGCATCTGAATATTTAGTAAATTGGCTTTGCAAGAAATTATGGTTAAAAATTTTGATTAATTACTAAAAAGCTACCTCTGAAAGGGATTCATTTTGTGATCAGGACAAGTTACCCATCTCTCTGATTTTTAGTCTTCTTTCCCAAAAGACTGCTAGTGTCCCTTCCTTTTCTAAGAATCCCTTCTATGATCCTAGACTGGGGAGAAGTTTTCCTCTTTCCTTTCTATATGAATAATTCTTGTTTTTAAAGTATTTCATTTTAGAATTAGTTCTATAGCTTCCTTAAATACTCCTGAATGTATTTAGAATTAGTGTGAATAAATTCAGATTGATCATGAATATTGTGCAAATTATCAAAAGATTAACTGTGGTAGCCTTCCAAAGAAATCTTCAGAATTCTATTTTCTCCAAATCAGAAATGGTTTCTACCAAGCCACATGTGGAGTAGCCACTATGCCAGATTTGTACAAATGCTTTAAAACTAAGACCTTCCCCAGCCCTGAAAGGCTTCAAAATTTCCAGAAGACTAAAACACTTTGAAGGTGTGATCCCAAGAGAAGAGATAGATTTGCATCAATCCATTACACACACACGTTTACCCTGGCTTCTTGTGAGCAACAGTAATGTTCTTAGTAATAACAGATAGTTATTCAAATAGTATTTCACTTTAAATGAGATAAGTTTTCCTCAAAACAACCGTGCCTGTAAACAGTAGTATAAGTATTATCATCCCCATTTTACACAGGAGGAGACTGAGGCTAAATGACTGTGACTTGCCCAAGGTCACAAAGATGTTAAACACAAAGCTGTGACTCAACTCTAGCTACTAACTCAGTATCTATTTTTCCTTCTTCACAGAATTGCCACATTCATTTTCAAGAGAGGCAAAAAGATAATTTTATGAAAAAAGATTAAGTCCATAACAGCTTAGTCTATAATTATAATTTAAGATGACAAAGTATTTTTATGCACCTTATCTCCATTGATTGCTGCAATAATACAATATTGATTATCCCCATTTTACAGACAGGGAAAAAAAAAGGCTAATCAACTTAAGTCTTATAGCCAGTACTTGAACATAGATTATCTGAATTCAAGTCCCCCACTCTTTGTACTGTAGGAAATTGGCTTCATCTGTATCATGTGTGCAGCCAATGACAAAATATATCTGTCACTGGCCTTTTGGGCCAAATTTTATAGAATTGGAAGAGAAATCATAAAAAAAACCCCACAAGGAGCTTCTCTTCTAAGTAAGTACACACCACCATGGAAAGTTAGATTTTCCTTTAAGTAATTCTACTAATCACTGTTAAATTTGCCTCTCACTTTGGGATAAAACTTAAAAAATAAAATCAGATCCAGGTTCTACTAATTAGTCTCCATTGCTCTCCAGATTTTAAGTAAGGCTTCCTCGATTCCCATTTCTCCTTTTGGTCACCTCTGCTGCTCAAATCTTACTCCATAACAAATATATTGGACACCTACGTGGCTAAGTGGATAGAGCACTGGACCTGGAGTTAGGAAGACCTCAGTTCAAATCCAGCCTCAGTAACTTACTAGCTGTGTGACCCTGGGTACATCACTTAATCCTATAATCAGTACCTCATGTGTAAAATAAGATGGAGAAGGACACGAAAATCACTTTAGAAGGCTTGCCAAGAAAATTCTAAATGGGGTCACACAGAGTTGGACAAGATTGAACAACAAATATATTACAAGCTTTAAAAACTGGGGCTTTGTATGGCTATAATTCTTTTTCACATCTGAACAAGGAATTTTCTACACTCAGACCCCTCAGTCTCATCACCATGTTCCTAGTAACCTAGGGTTAGAAAGGACATTAGAGATTATTTTACTTGTTCTCACCTCCTTTTACAAAAGAAGAAACTGAGGCCTAAATAAGTCAAGTGACGTGCCTGAGGTCACACATGGAGTAAGGATGAAGGCCAAAATTAATATCCAGCTACTAGAACTGGTTCATTTGATACCTTCTGTGAGAGACAGCATGATGGAATCCAATGTTCATTCCATTCTATCATGCTGTCTCTCAAAAAGTATTAAAATGAATCATGTCTAGCATTTTCACCAAATATTGATATATCAAAGGACCATAAGCCATACAATTCTAGTCATTTCCTCCCTATAATCACTTTTTTTTCTTTTTTCTAATTTTTTTTTTTTTTGGAGGGCAATTGGGGTTAAGTAACTTGCCCAAGGTTAAATGGCTAGTTTTTATGTTAAGTGTCTGAGGTGGGATTTGAACTCAGATCCTCCTGACTCATGGGCTGGTGCCCTACCCACTGTGCCACCTAACCACCCCCTATAATCATTTAAAAAAATTGTTTTTCTGTACAATGACTAAAATGGTTAAGAACAAATGCTTATTTAAAATTATTGTACTCTCACTATCCCAAAATACTTTCTTAAAATCATGCACCTTCATTGCAACTTTCTGGAAAATTATCTACAATATCAGATTACTGTCCACTAAGGGAAGTCATGAGTTACAACTCCATGAATATTCAAAGCCTTACTTACATCTAAGAATACGTTTTTTTTTTACACATGTCCTACCTAACATCCTATCAATCTAGTACATATTTGTGGAATTCAACCTGTATTTCCACTTATAAGAATGCAGAAAAAAATCAAAAGATTTAAAGAGAAAGAATTTTTGTCATTAGGAAATTTATGTTATGGGTCCATATCATGAACCCAAGACTCAAAGGCAGCAGAAATATGAGCAACAGCACCGCTCTTGTATTTGACTGGGTTATAAAACAAGCAGTAGTACTCACTTCTAGGATTTTCTAGAGGCATTTGAGTTCAGATATTTGGTCCAGAAATCACAAGGAGGCACATGAAATCACAAGGCGGCATGTGTACATTTCTACAACATGGCAGCAATAATTTTTGTGGGGCATGAATTCTGACTCCCTCACTCCCTCCATTGCCTACAGCTTGGGAAAGAAAATGGTCAGTGTTTGGAACTACACTTTAACAAGAAATTAAAAACAAATAACAACAACAACAACAAAAACAAGAAAAGACAAAGAAAGCTTGTCTCCATTTGGGCAAGACTTCAGTTTTCAGAAGTTCACAAAAGACAGTAAGAAATGAAGTTGCAGAAGGAGAAACTGCTGATCATAATTGAGAAAGTGAGATTGTGTCATAAATTGTATTTAATCAGTTTTTACTTTTTTGGCCATTTCTTCTGACAAAGAGGACTTTCCAGTCACTGATCAATACCATATAATACCATAGAGGACACTAGACCCCCAAAGCAGAACAGGCTTTGTTTTACTATAACTGATCATTTCCTGTGTTCTTAACTTTTGTTTGCTTCAGGTAACCTGACAAAAAAACTGAGATGATAAATTTCTTAAAGTTCATCTAGATGCCCTGTATCTGCACTTGTAACTAAAGTAGAAAATATTTTTAAATAAATCAAACTAGTAAATTTGCAATCGTTGTAATGAATAAGCTATTCTTATATATGTAACTTGATATAATGCATATTATAACACATAACATAACATTACATGTTATATTTCATATATACATCTTGTACATACTTATATATCATTTAAATGTGGTCATTTCATGAAATAATCTAATTTTAGACAATATTTCCCTAATCTAACAAAGTAACAAGACTAACAAAGAGAAGGAATTTTTTTAAGTTCCTCTGAATATTTCAGATTTTCCTAGAATTTACTGCCTATTTAGGAAATTATTTTTCCCCCTTGAATTTTTTCCATGTTTTAAAATTTCCAGACACTTTTACATTTCTCTTTAAGTCTAGTACACATTGTGGGCTTTGAAAGCCTCTCTCAGTTTATCCTAGCCTACTAACATTTGCTCTTTTCCAGTACATTCTTCCCTTTCATTCTGATACCACCAGCCTGCAAATCTTACTCTCACTCATTTATTTGGACCCTTCACCACAAAATGAATAAGTAAATAAATAAAAATAAAAAGCGTATCTCATGGCACCAAGCCCATAGTCCCAATTCAATGATTATTAACTGATGATGATTCCTTTCAATAATAAGCATTTATTAAGTGCCTACTGGGTGCCTGGCATTGTGCTAAAACAAACAAGAATTATGGTAAGTAAACAGCAATTTTGCTTTTTAAATAGAGTAACTGCTTCATCAGCTATCAGTGATGTCGGTGAGGCAATTTCTAAAGGACATATGGCAAACATCAATTCCACACTGACATCAATAAAAATAGCAGCTCACCTCACATAACATTTTATTTGACAAAGCACTTGGCTCATCATTCTCAGATAGGTAGTGGGACCATTATTGTCTCTATTTTATAGATAAGGAAACTGAGGCTTAGAAGCTTAAGTGATTTGGTTATGACCATACATGATCATGTATGATCAAACAGAATTCCAGTCTTCTGACTCCCAAATCCAGTGCAATATCCCTTCTATCAACTAGACCTTTACTTTTATCAATCTGAGCTAAGGATGTGACTTCAATACTGCTTATCTCCCCAGTTGTAAAGATTTCTTTCACTACATAACTTAAACCATTTAATTTATTTACATAGTTGATTGTACTTTGCCTAACCACACTGTATTACCGTAATAAATACTAACAGAGAATATAGCTCATTTGAAAAACGGACAATTGGAAAGTGTGAATGCTACAAATATCAATGATACTACTTTCTTTCGGACTGTCCAAACTGCATTCATGATCACAATGAATCCTCATGCCCAAGGCAGCAGTAATAGATACAACACCTTAAATCTCACTGCATCCTGGTTAGGACCAACCAGAACCTACAAGAAAACACTTGTAAATTCCACCTTCTTAGAAAACTGCTCAATAAGAACACTTTACAAGTGTGCAGACTTAGGTGTTCGTGCACATACAGGCAAGATGCTATCTCGAATTCTAGTGTACTGTGTGTGGCCATTATATGTAATGCACGTGCATGTCTAAACATATGCATGTCTGTACAGATTCGCCAACATGTAGTCATAAATACTAGGAACAATGCCTCATGGTGTGTCTTACCACGAGCTCCAAGAAATTGCTATAAAGTGTCGTTTATTCTCATTTATCCAGGGTACTACTCTGCGCTTAAAGAGGAAATGAGGCCCTTTGTCCACCAGCGAAGGTTAGCCTCTAACAGCTTCCCTGAAGCCACTTTCCGCTAGCCCAGTCTGCTTTTTCAACAGTGGATGCCCAAGCAAGCTTCTCACATCAACAGACCTGCCCTGGCACAAACCCACCAGTTTGTGTCACCGGTGCCATGGTCACCTGAGGCGGGGAATCCAAGTTTGGATCGAGTTTCCACAGACTCAAAGACAAAGAGGATAGGAGAAGGGGCTGCGTAAGGAACTTGCCGCAGGGGTCAGTAAGGTGGGTGAGGGCTACTTACCCAACCCTCAAAGGTGTCGGAGGAGCCCGCAGTGCGCAGCAGTTCTTGGAAATGCAAAGTACAGTTGGCCACGAAGTGGTCATACCCCAGGGGGGTCTCGTGGAAGACGGCCAGCTCCATGTGGCCGCCGTCTGTGACATTGGTACAGAACTCCTCGTTGTAGGTGGGCTTGTTGGTCTTCTGCTTGGTGCTCGTTTGGCCGACGCGCACCTGGTCCACACTCACAGTCAGGTAGGGATCCAGCAGCTGGTAGCCCTTCTTGAAAAGGGAGTGTCGCAAGGACCAACGGGTGGGCTGTAGCCCCACAGCCTCGCCGATCCTCACCCTCACATAACCATTGAACTTCATAGTCCCAGACATGCCGCCACCCCAGCCCCGGGGGGCCCGCGCTGGCTCAGGAGTAAGGGAGAGCCGAGGAAAGGGCAGGTCTGGGATCAGTCGAGCAGGAGCGGCAGCAGCCGGGGCACCAGTAGTTCCGGAGAAGAGCAGCGCCGGTTCCCCTTGGGCCCGTGCCGGGTCATTCTTCCCCTTCCCCAGGACGTTTCCCCTCACCTCCCCTCCCTCCCAAGATGGAAAGGAGGGGAGCCGAGTCGGAGGAGCCCCTCCACCAGCTATAGCAGCGAAGACGTCCCGCCTGGGCACAGGAGACAGGCAACACCAGAGAGGGCGGTGGCACTGCTTCGAAGCTTTTCCCCCAGCCCCGGTTCCCCACTTCTCTTGCCCAGGTGGGGAAATGCTTTTCCCGTAGATCCCCGAGAGCGTCCCAGAACAGGAGCTGCCCGTCCGGTTTAGACTCCTGCACGATGCATTTCTTCCTCCCTCAGCCTCCCCCTCCTTTTCCTCCTTCCCCCGCCTCCTCCGTCTGGCGCTCTCCCTCCCTCCGCGCTCTTCAAACCAGGAAGCAGCCGCAGCCCTTGGCGTGAGACTCCCACGGAGAGCTCCAAGTTGTGAGAGTCCCTTCGCAGCCTCCTGCGCTTTCCGGAGTCTCCTGGGGGCAGGGTGCTGCGGCTGGGCACCAGACTGCGGGGGACAGGAGAGTGGGGCGCGGGGGAGGTGGAGAGTGCGCTCTCCTGGGGCACCTCTCCTCCCCTAGCAGCTGCAGCTCCAGCTGTGGTAGGTGGGAAATCCAAATTGCCTACAGTCTCCTGTGAAGAAAAACAAGAGGCTGAGACCAAGCAAACACCTGAGGCGTATGTGACACAGGCCAAGAGAGCGTAAGGAGGAGGAGAGCAAAGGGGAAAAAAGGAGGAGGAGCGAGAGAGCTTGGAAGCTGCACTGCAAAAATTTGCAGTGCGCCGGGAAACGCCCCCTTCCTTGGGACTGCTGGCACATCTCTCTTCTCGCCCCGGAGCCACTAGCCTCCAGTCTGGCAGCGGGGTTGGCAAGGAGGGTTTTTTTTTTCTTTCCCTAATCATTATAGGGATGTATCATCCTCTGGTTCAGCCCTGGCACATCCTGTTTGTGTGCATTTCCTGCAGCAGGTAATTACATCTGGCTTTCTTAAATAGGGCTGTTGTAAGGATAGGAACAGTCTCTGGCTATTTCCTCCAAGAGGTGTGTTCTCTCCATTGCCGGTTTGTGGTGTTGTTGTTGTTATTGTTGGGTTTGGTTTGGGTTTGTTTGTTTTTTTTGTTGTTGTTTGGTTTGGGTTTTTTTGTGTTTGTTTTTTTTTTTTGGGGGGGGGTGTTGATCCACGAAAAGCAGGAAAGGTTGGTTCTTCTGGAGACAAGACAATGACTTAATAAACCTTTTTCTCTGCCCGGTGGTACATGATACACCCAGACACTGCAAGGAGCCCTTCTTGAGAATACACCCTTCCTTCCTGTCTGGGCTCAACATACAGACACAATAAATTAAGAGAACTGTGGAATTGTAGACTTAGAGCTAGTTGAGTCCTTTGAAGTCATCTAGTCTAACCTCATTTTACAGATGAAGAAACTGAGGCCCAGAGAAATTCAATGACTAACCCAGAGTCACAGTAGTGATAGAATAAAGATTCTAACTCAGGTCCTCTGATTTCAAAATTAGTCTTCCTGACACGGAACTTCAGCTTTGAGACCCTACCAAAGTTGACCCCTGCCCCTTCTTCAGGTGTACCGGCTTCTTCACCCGTACCTGACCTTCAGCATGGACCAGGTCTAGGTTGGACAAATTAGCACCAAGGAAAAATGGAACAAGCCTACCTACAATGTCATAGAGATATTGAGTACAGACAAAGATCAGTACCCATTTTCCTTCTTACTCTAAAACCCAAACAGGTGATCACTTGGTCTTGATGATTTTTTAATTAGCCTTACTCCAAGGAATCCACATTAGTTCCTCTGTGCCCAATGAGCTAAGTTCAGGTTTCTTGCCCTAAGCTTTGTGTCTAACCATTGTTCCATACTAGCTTAATTTCTCCCTTCCTTTCCCTGACACCTGCTACCTTCACTCTGCCCAGGAAGACCTGAGGCAGGGAAAAGAACATTAGATTTGTAATCAGAAGACCTGAATTTGAATACTGGTTCTGCTATTTACTGCCAATATGACATTGGGCAAATCAGTTAACCTCTCTAGACTTCACTTCATTCTACGTGAGTAAAATGAGGGGTTTTGGACTAAATGATATTTGATATCCCTTCTATCGCTAAATCTTTGAACTTATGACCTCATTTCTAGCCCGGTATCTTTCGACCTGTTTGTTCCTTTGTCATTAAACTATTATAATGTAAAAGACCTGTGGACACACACTGGTGAAACAGTGACCTCTCCCACAGAGGAGCCCTAGTTCTGGACTTCTACAGACTGGGTTCAAGCCTGGGAGGAGGATGGCATGTCTCTAGCTCTTTACACTGTCACCCTGGGAACCCAGGAAAAATCTTTTAAAGCTTAGGTTTGGCTCATGTCTAAGGGCTCTCCCAAAAAGGTAGCTGATATACAAAGTAGAAATCAAATATAGGACAGCAATTTCCTTCACCCCAAAAGAAATGTATAAAACACGAAAGACAGATAAACACTCACTGACAAAAACTTAAAACACAAAGCAGTAGCCCATAATTCCTATACTTTCCCTAAGAGACTGATACTTTAAACATTAAGACATAAAACACTTTGTGGAACTCCTGAAATGGTATTTCAATTTCTCTGCAGCTCTGCACCCTCTAAACAACTGCCTTCTCCTGGTTGTGGTCTCCTCTAAGAAGCTGCTTCAGAGGTTACCTCCAGCTAGGCAACAAGCTCCAAGACCCAGAACCTCTCAACCTCTCAAACACATGCAGTTCCCACCAAACAATTGATCTTTCAACAAGCATTCAGAATAGGATACCAGGCACTGTGCTAGAGGCAAAGGTGAGGGGGAAACATGATTGAGCTATGAAGGACATCCAGTACGAAGTAATGGAGAGAGAAAGTGTGGCATCACATGTCAACAACATTAGAATGGGCAGTATGATTGGACTACAGAGTGTATAAAAGGGATATAATATACAAGAAGACTAGAAAAGTAGGAAGGGGGTCAGGCTGTGAAGGAGCTTAAATGTCAAACAGAAAAGTTTGTATTTGATCCTGAAGGTAATAAGGAGCCACTGAACTTTAATGAGTGTGGTGGGGAGAGAGGATTGATAGTGCCATCTCCATGGAGTATGCTTGGGGCTACCCAATGGAGAATACATATAGCGTCCAGTAAAAAATAAATAGTGCCAATCCTCTGTTCTGGACATTTCTAACAAGACACATATTTTGTTTCCTTGCACAACCAGAGGCTTTTAATTGGGTCCCCCTGTGCTGTCCAAATGCACTTATCTAAGGGAACCTGAGTCTAAACTTTAAGTCTCTGGTTTAGAGTTTCTTCCTCTCAACACAAGTGACAGAGAAGTGCCTCTGAGATGAATGTTCTTAATATTTTTTCCCCAAAACTGATCCTCTTTTTAACATCACTATCACTGTTGAGAGCACTAGCATCCTTGCAGTCATCCAGGTTCAAAACCTTGCTGTCATGCTCAACTTCTCACTCACTCACCCCATACGTTCAAATGTTTGCCAAATCTCTTTCTTTCTCTACAACATAAAGCGTAGGTTTGTTTATGTCCATACCTCTCTCCCTACCACACTCATTAAACTTCAGTGGCTCCCTATCACCTTTAGGATCAAACATAAACTCTTCTGTGTGACACTGAAGGCTCTTCACAGCCTGACCCCCTTCCTACTTTTCTAATCTTCTTGTATATTACACCCCCTCCACACACTCTAGGCTTCATATCCCCTATCCCCCCTACACTCAGTAAACTCCAGTGGTACCTTATTACCTTTAAGTTCTCTCTCCCCCATGAACTACAATAATGTATCACCTGGCCCACTACCAAATGTGTAAGTAACGTTCCTTTAACAGGTAATACCTTACTATATACCATCATTATTATATCTCAGCAAATGACATTTATTGTTCTGCTTTCTCACTTCCTAGTCACCATCATTACTTGCAGTCTGATTTCCATATCTATCACTGGGTTGAAACTTCCCTCTCCAAAATCACCCATGATCTCTTTATTGACCAATCAAACAGCCTCTTCTCAATTCTAATCCTTCTTGCCCTATCTGTAGAGTCTCCCGCTGTTAACAAATCTGTCCTTCTGGAAACTCTCCCCCCACCACCCCGGTTTTTGTGACATTCCTCTGTTGTGCTTCTTTTCCTTCTTTTCCTGCCAGACTCATCTTTCTTTCTTTTTTTTTTTTTTAAAGCAATTGGGGTTAAGTAACTTGCTCAAGGTTACACGGCTAGTCATTATTTATGTGTGGGTGCTCATTTTCTGAGGCCGGATTTGATCTCGGGTCATCCCAACTCCGAGGCCGGCGCTCTTACTCACTGCGCCACCTGGCCGCCCCTTTAGGGCAATTGGGGTTAAGTAACTTGCCCAAGGTTACACGGCTAGGTTTTTTTGTTTGTATGGATTAAGTGTCAGAGGCCGGCTCCGAACTCAGGGCCTTCTGATTCCAGGGCCGGCGCTCTATTCACTGCGCCACCTAGCCGCCCCGAGACTCATCTTTCTTGATCTCCTTTATAAGAACATTATCCCTCACTCACAATGCACATATGTACCCAGGGACTCTGCCCTGGGCTTTCTCTCTCTTTACTTTCTTGGTGCACTCATCAGTCCCCATGTATTCAATTCTTCTATTCATATAACTCTCATATCTACATATATAGCCTCTGTCTCTCTCCTGAAAACCAGTCCTTCATTTCCAACTGCCTAGTAGACACCTCTACCATTGCTTAGGCTTCTCAAACTCAACATAATCCAAAATGGAACTCAACTATCGTGGCATAGTAAATACTTAAGCATTTTTAAATTAATAAACACCAGATGGATTAAAGAGGGAAGAGACTGGAAGTAGAGAGATCAACTAGAAAGATATTGTAATAGTCTAGGGCTCTAGGCAATAAATGACTGTAGTACAAATGAGGAAAAGGGCAGCTAGGTGGCACAGTGAATAGAGTGCTGGGCCTGGAGTCAAAAAGACATGAGTTCAAATCTAGCTACAGACACTTACTAGCTGTGACTTTGGGTAAGTCACATAACCTTGTTTGCCTCAGTTCCATTATCTGTAAAAAGACCTGAAGAAGGAAATGGCAAGCCACTCTAATATCTTTGTCAAGAAAACCCCAAATAGAATCAGAAAGAGTCAGACACAACTAAACAACTAAAACAGTGAGTGGGGAAAGGTATATAAATATAAACTATATTGTGGAAATAAATTGACAAGATTTGGCAACTGATTGAATATGAGGGATGAGGGAGTTGCAAACATGACTAGCTGAATGGTAACGGCTTTCCCCAAAATAGGAAAATTAAGAAGGAGATAAAGCTTTGGGGAGAAGGCATTCTGAATTGGATATGTGAAGTGTGATATGGAACACCCAGAGGAAGTAGGCATTTGGAAATGTGTGCCCGGAGTTTAGGAGGGAGATTGGGGCTGGATATGTACATCTGGGAGTTTTCTGTGTAGAAATGATAATTGAACACATGGAAACATAAAACTAGTGCGAAAGGGTAAGAGAAAAGTGATGCATAACAGAGGTCCCCATAAAAGGAGCCGGGACATGAATCTAGCAAAGGACACCCCAAAGAAGCAACGAGAGAGGTAGGAGGGAGCCATGTCATGAAAACTGAATAAGAGGAGAATATCTAGAAGGTGGTCAACAGTGTCAAGTGTTGCAGTGAAGTTAAGGAAGATAACTAGAAAAGACTATCATGTTTGTCATTAAGATATCATGATTAGGGCTGAGCCAAAATGGCAGAGTATAGGTTGGGGCTCAGCTGAACTCTTTCAACATTGCTCTCCAAATACTTTTAAAATAACACTTCAAACCAAATTTTGGAACAGCAGAACCAAAAACAAAAAAGGTCAGAGGGAAATATTTTCTAGCCTAAGACAATGTGGGGGTCCACAGGAAAGGTCTGTAACTACAGGGTGGGCACAGGCCCAAGAACATGGCAGGAGCACCAGTGGTGGGTCTTGGAGGTAGTATCATCAGCAGCATCTTCAGGGGCTCTCAGCCCAGAAAGTAAGGAGATGGAATAAGGAGAAAGAAATTACAGAAGATCCTTTGCAAGCAGAGTGTAGCTGGTGCTGACTGCCAACTCTGTTGTTTATAAGGAGTTCTGTGTAATGGTTCCAGAGTACTTGTGATTGGTCATAGTTCTAGGGTCAAGAGGAGAACTAGTACTTGTGACTACAGTGGAACAAGTTCCTTTCCTGGGTAAAGACCAGAGCACAAACTAAAGATAGAGCAGTGACCATACCTCTCCCAGGATACCACCAACTTGAAAGCACCAAAATCTTGTAAACCCCCAGAATTAGCTCTGAAAGCAGCATCACAAAAAAGTCTGAAGTTTGGGACAGGATCCCTCACCACCACTCTCAGGTGAGCAGAGCCCAACTTGAACATAAAGTTCAAAGTGAAGAAATAGGCTGGGAAAATGAGCAAACAACAACAGAAAGAACAAAAAAAATAAGAATTTGACCATAAAAAGCTCCTATGATGGCAGGGAAGACCAAGAAATAAACTTAGAAGAAGACAACGATGTGAAAATAGCTACAAGAAAAACCTCAAAGAAAAATGCTAATTGAACCCATGACCAGCAAGAATTCTTGGAAGAACTAAAGAAAGAGCTAAGAGCAGTAGAGGAAAAATTAGGAAAAGAAATGAGAATGATGCAAGAAAATTATAAATAGAGAATAGGTTGGTAAAAGAGGCACAAAAATTATTAAAGAAAATAACACTTTGAAAAAACAGAATTAGCCTAAAGAAAAAAAGAGGTACAAAAATTCACTTAAAAAAAGAATTCCTTTAAAAGCAGAATAGGTCAAATCGAAAAGGAGGTACAAAATTCTCTGAAAAGGGGGCTCCTTAAAATGGAAAAAAGAGGTACAAAAGTTCACTTAAGAAAATATTTCCTTAAAAATTCAAATGGGGCAAGTGGAAGCTAATGACTCCATGAGACTTTAAGAAACAATAAAACAAAGTCAAAAGAATAAAAAAAAAGAAATTATGAAATATCTCATTGGAAAAAAACAGCTGATCTGGAAAATAGATTAAGGATAATTTAAGAATTATTGGATTACCTGAAAGCCATAGTCAAAGAAAGTGCCTAGACAACACATTTCAAGAAATTATTAAAGAAAACTGCCCCAATATTTTAGATCTATAAAGTAAAATAGAAATTGAAAGAGTACACCAATCACCTTCTGAAAGAGTCCAAAATGAAAATTCCCAGGAATATTATAACCAAATACCAGAGCTCTTAGATTAAGGAGAAAATATTACAAGCAGACAGAAGAAACAATTAACATATCATGGAACCATAGTCAGAATGGCATAAGATTTAGCAGTTTCTACTGCTAAAGAAATATAGGGCTTGGAAAATGATATTCCAGAAGTTAAATAAACTAGGATTATAACCAAGAATAATCTATCCAGCAAAACTGAGTATAATCCTTCTAGGTTAATAAAAGAATATTTAATGAAATAGAGGACTTTCCAATACAAGAGACACACTTGGGACAGAAAAACAAACACTGAGTTGAGGTAAAAGGCTAAAACAGATTCTATTATGCTTTGGCTGAGGTTGAGGCAAGGATGGCAATCATGATCTCATACAAAGCAAAGGCAAGATTAGACCTAATTGAAAGAGATAATTGGGAAAAATACATTTTGCTAAAAGGTACCATAAGACAATGAAGTAATATTTAAAAATTTCATAGCAAGTTTCTATGATAAAAGTCCCATTTCTCAAATGTAGAGGGAACTGAGTTTAATTTATAAAAAATAAGAGACATTCCCCAATTGCTAATTGATCAAAGCATATGAAAGGATATGAGTTTTTAGAGGAATTCAAAACTATCTATAGTCATAAGAAAATATGTTCTAAATCAGTACTTTTTTTTGTTTGTTTTAAACAAATGCTTTATTAACTTCTGTTTTACATCATTCATTTCCGCCAGATTTTGAGTGACAATCATTTTCCCCCCGTTATTCCCCTACCCAACCTCCCAGAATAGCAGTCCCACAAGATATCAGTTCCTCCAATCTGCTCTCTCCCATACCTTCTCCCATACCCCCTTCGACTTTTCCATTAGAGGAAGGTGAATCTTTGTGTCCCAATGCCTGCACATCTTATCTCCCAATTATAAGCAAAAGAGTATTAATAATAGTATTTATATATATTTGAAACATTTAATGTTAAGACCTCGAATTTCAGATCCATTTCCTTCCTCCCTTGTCACCCATTCCCTCTGGGGAGATAAGTAATTCAGTATATGTTGTACATGTCTAGCTATGCAAAACATTATCATAGTAGATATATTGTACAAGGCTGCTTATAATTCCCTCCCACTCATCCCACCCCCACCTGGTCCATTCCCTACATGATCCTGTCCCTCTTCTATAGTGGGTACTTCCAACCTCCCCTCCCCCCAAGGATGCCCCCCATCAATCATCCCTCCTCTCATCCCCCTTCCCCCTATTCTGCTGCAGGTTGAGATATCCCATTTAGTATGTATGTCATTCTCTCCCTGAACCGAATTCAATGAGAATGTGGATTTGCCTTTTTTTCCCCTTCCTATTCTCCCCCTCCCTTGCAACCACTTCCCCTTGCTTCTTCTACATGAGATAGTTTACCCTACCCTGTCTTTTCCCATCTCCTCTTGCCACTTTCCTCTCTCACCTCATAATTTCATCCCTTGAGTATTCTCCCTTCCCAACAAATTCAACCTATGCCCTCTATCCATATACACACACATTCACATATGTATTCATATGACCACACACCCTTCTTCCATTATTTTCATGGTGAGAAAGATATCATCAGTCACAGTTATTGTTTTTCCATATAGGAATGCAAATAGTTCAACTTTAATAAGTTCCTTTTGATTTCTTTTCCCTGATTACCTTCTCAGGCATCTCTTCCTTCTTGTGTCTGGATGTCAAATTTTCTATTCAATTCTGGGTTTTTCCTCAAGAATGCTTGAAAGTCCTCTATTCCACTGAATGACCATATTTTCCCCTGAAACAAAATACTCAGTTTTGCTGTAGGTGACCCTTGGGTTCATTCCCAGTTCTTTTGCCCTCTGGAATATCATATTCCATGCCCTTCTATCCCTCAGTGTAGAAGCTGCCAGGTCCTGGGCTATTCTGATTGTGTTTCCACAATATTGAAATTGTTTCTTCCTGGCTGCTTGGAGTATTTTCTCCTTGATCTGGGGATTCTGAAACCTGGCTATAATATTCCTGGGAGTTTTCTTTTTGGGATCTTTTTCAGGAGGTGATCGGTGGATTCTTTCAACCTCTATTTTGCCCTCTGGATCTAAAACATCAGGGCAGTTTTCCTCGAGAATTTCTTGAAGGGTGATTTCTAGGTTCTTTCCTTGATCATGGCTTTCAGGTAGTCCAATAATTTTAAATTGTCTCTCCTGGATCTATTTTCCAGGTCAGTGGTTTTTCCCATGAGATATTTCACATTGCCTTCTAATCTTTCATTTGTTTGGATCTGCTTAACAGCATCTTGATTTCTCATTAAGTCATTAGCTTCCATTTGCTCCAGTCTAACTCTGAAGGAATGAATCTCCTCAGTGAACTTTTGAGATTCTTTTCCATCTGGCAAATTCGACTTTTTAAGGCATTCTTCTCCTCATTGCCCTTTTGGGCCTCCTTTGCCATTTGAGTTAGTCTATTTTTTAAGGTGTTGTTTTCCTCAGTCAGGCTGTTGACCTCATTTCATACTTTTCCTGCATCCTTCTCATTTCTCTTTCCAATTTTTCCTCCACTTCTTTTATTTGATTTTTAAAGTCCTTCTTAAGGTCCTCTATGGCCTGCAACCCGCTCATGTTTTCCCCTGGGGCTTTTGGAGCAGGACTTCTGACCTCACAGTCCTTTTCTCGCTCTATGCCCCCAAAATAGGAGTCTAGGGTTGCATTTTTCTGTTTCCTTTGCCTTGGCATGTTGCCACTTGATTACCTGACTTTTGGGCTTGTTGCCACACTATGGCTTTAAGGCCAGATAGAGGAGTTTTCGTCCCGAACGTGTGGGGGGCAACTTCCGTTTCTGGAAAGCTGTAAAGCCACCCACGACTTTCACCCTAGATCACAATCCAGATCCAGGGAGGTTAAAGCAAGAGCAATTACCCCCCCCAAGACTGATCGCTGGATCTCCGTACAATGAATTGCAGGCCAGGAGCTGGAGCTGCCTCTGAAAACTACAAAATGGTGTGTCTCCTCAGCAGCTTCTAGACCCCAGGGGAGGGAGCCGACGCATTCCCCCAAATACAGGTCCCAAAGTCCATAGGACACTAACCTCTTACTTTGTCCTAGGAATGTCTATGTTGATAATTCTGGAGTCTCCATGGCTGCTGGTGTTCTGGGGTTCCTCCAGCCGGCTGCTGGCCCTGCCGCCCTGGGGCTAAAACCTCAGCTCACGGGGACCTGAGCTCTGCTTGGCTCCGCTTCCTGCGCTCTGCAGGTTGCACGCTGCTGGCTCCCAGACCACTGCGCTGGTCCTTCCTGCAGGGCTGCTGGGCTGTCCTCAGCGGGAGGTTAGCTTCTCTGTGTCGTTCTGTGGGTTCTGGGGCTCCAGAAGTTGTTCAGAGTCCCCTTTTACATAGTTTGGGGGGAATCTGGGGGCAGAGTGGCTTGGATGAGCTGTTTCTACTCCACCATCTTGGCTCCGCCCCCCAATCAGTACTTCTTAAACTATAGGTTACAACCCCATATGGGGACACAAAAAATTTGTCAGCAGCAAAAGGTTTTGGAGCATACAACAACCAAAAATTAATTCAAAATCAAATGTGTAATGAATCTGAGGTGTTTCTGGTAGCACTTGCCCATGTTGTATTATGCAACTTCACTGCAGCCCTGGTTCTGAACCCAAAGCATGCATACTTTACACTGCATGTGCCCTCAGGCCATGCAATGCCAACAAAGCTGTCCAAATGAGAAAAGGAGTCACTGATAGAAAAAGCTTAGGAAGCCCTGTTCTAAATCACTATTCGGTAGAGAGAGAAATTAAAACAATTCTGTACCACTTCACACCTATCAGAAGTGACAAATGCTGGAGGGGATAAGAGAAAATAGGTACATTAATGAACTGTTTGTGGGAGTAATGAACTAATCCAACCATTCTGGAGAACAATCTGGAACTATACCCAAAGGGTTATAAAACTGTGCATACCCTTTAATTCAGCCATATCACTAATAGGTCTAAGCCCCAAAGAGATAAAAGGAAAAGGACCTATATATACAAAAATATTTTTAGCAGCTCTTCTTGTGGTGGCAAAGAACTGGAAATTGTTTGCCTTCTCAGTGGGTGATGGAGGAGTAGGAAGAAGGAAGAGAATGTGAAAGTCAAAATTTAAAAACAGAAGAATGTTAAAATTAAATAGATATTTTCAAAAAGAGATCATGAGCAACACATGGAAAGACTTGCATGAAATAATGAAGTGCAAAATGAGCAGAACCAAGAGAACATTGTATACAGTAATAAAATTGTTTTAAGAATGACTTGGAGTGTATAAGTTATTTTGTCTATTATAAATACCCAAATGAACTATAAAGGACATATGAAGAAAGTGCTATCTGCAGCCAGAGAAAGAACTGGTAAATAGAATTATGTATAGAATAATTTTACATATATAAACCTTTTTGTGTCTACTGGCAGGGAGGGGAGAGGAGATGGGGGAGGAGGAAGAAAAAAAAATTACACGATAATTTTGTTGTATAGAAAGGAATAGCAAATTGTGCATAGTAGATTTTCAGTTTCATGTACAATCATCTTTTTTATTGTGCTATGTTACGAAAATGCTTGTTTTATTCCATAAATTAAAAATAAAATTTTTAAAAAGAGATCATGGATAGTAAATACAGTTTCAAAGTTATATTGATTTTCCTAAGATATAGGTCTAACCTTGCCACATCCTTGTTCTGTGACCCTGGGTAAATCACTTAATTTATCTAAGCCTCAGTTTCCTCATCTGTAAAAAATGGAGAAATAATATTTGTATGACTGTGTGGTTGTGGTTCAAAACCCCACCCAACTCTTAACAATGTGATTTGCCCATAATGTGCTCAATAAATACTGAATTAAATTCAGTCCCTGGGTGTGGAGCAAACTGTCTTAAGAGCACCCAAGGACACATAAGTGGGTGTGACTGGGTAGTAACTATCTGGACTCCTTTTCTGGCTTTTGTATACTAAGGGAAAGGGTACCAGTTTCCTGGAAGATCTGGTGTCTGTGATTAGGCTGTCAGTATACTTCTGGCCATAAGGAAGAATCACAGGAAATGGTACCATGAAAGGAATTGGGCAGCACCATCAGGAGACATATAATGGTCTGCCAGGAAGGACACTGACAGGTCCATTTACTTCAGATTATCTGGCCCATAATACTTACATAATTTCTGAAACTGAATATTGGAATCAGTCATTTAGATGAAGGTATTGAACATAAAGCCTGTTAAAATAAAAGTTACCTGGAAAGAGGATCTATTATATTAAACCTTTAGTATCTACTAAATTAATTTAAGAGAATAGAACAGCACAGAGTCCTTAGGGGATCATTTAACTTTTCAATTTAAAATTGAGGAAATTAAGGCCCACAGAGGCCAAAAGACAACATATGGTTGAGCTGTGACTGAAACCCAGGTCTTGGTTCCAAGGTAGGCATTCTTTCCACTATCTTCTATAGTTATTTTCTTATGTAGAACAGCCCCCTTAAACAGTGGGCTATGACATCAAAAAGGTTTGATGGGAAATGAAAGGGAAGGTCTAGACCAGGGTGGGGACCTACCGTGTGGTACCTCTGAGGACCTAGAGGGCCATATGGGGCCTCAAGGCTGTAGGTTCCCCACCCCTGGTCTAGAGATTAGGAGAGAGGGAAGCCGAGGAGATACCCCTGGTGGGGGTTCTTCTCTAAAGGCATTCTTGCCTTTATGCTGTCCATTGACTACTTTTAAGGAAAAACTGCCAAAGAGGAATTTTACTTTTTCCCTAGCGCAAGGGTTCTTAACATAGGGTCCATAAACTTGAAGGGGAACTTTTTGCATTTTTATTTTCACTAACCTCTAAAATTTAGCATTTCCTTCAATTATTTCAAAACCTTATTCTGAGAAAGGGTCTATAGGCTTCATCAGTCCACCGAAAGGGCCCATGCAGGGGTGTACTGGAGCCAGTTCGGACATGGAACAGCAAGTAAACCAGTTTTGCTAAATCAGAGAGTGAATAAAGGCAGGGATATGCTGAAGCCAGGTGCAACGAGTTCATTCCTATTTAATAAATTTTTAGTGCGAGCAGTTACACCTCAGAAATTGGCAAACTACAAATCAAGACTTCATTTATTGTTTTATTAATTATCTAGATTTAGGAAAGTGATGAAGAAAATGTTAATAATGCAGATTAAATGTAAAAGTGTGGCATGAGCTCATCCCCCTGCCCCCCAAAGGGGCAATTATTAAACATTTACCAGCAAACTTCTAGGTTTATGACACACACAAAAAAGTTATGAAATCTTAGTCCAATGTATGTCCTGGGAAAGGGAGATAGGATAAAAACAGGTATTTATTAAGTTCCTTCTACACACCAGGTACTGTGCTAAATGCTGGGGATACAAAGAAAAGCAAAACAACAAAAATAAAACAGTTCTTGCCTTATAGAGGGTCTCAATCTAGTGGGAGAAATAATATGCAAACAACTATACCTATATCTAAGTATGATAAATTAGAGATAATCTCAAAAAGAAAGCACAAACATTAAGGGAAACTGGGAAATGACTCATAAAGAATGTAGGATTGTAGCTGAGACTTGAAGGAAATGAGGGAAGTCAGGAGGCAGAGGTGAGGAGGGAGAGATGTGTCCAGGCATGGGGGACAACCAATGAAAATATTCATTCAGGGAATGGAGTTTGTTGTGTGGGAGGAACATCGAGGAAGCCAATGTCACTGGATTGTGGAGAACATGAAGAGGAGTTAGGTATAAGAAGACTGGAAAGGTAGGGGAGAGTCCAGGTTAGGAAGGGTTTTAAATGCCAAGCAGGATTTTATATTTGATCCTGGAGGTAATGGAGAGTCATTAGTGTTTATTGTATAAGGCAACTTCTGTTTCTCCTCACAACACCTCCTTGACTAAAACAATCATACACACACACACACACACACACACACACACACACACACATATGGTACAAGTAAGTGATTGCATATATACACGTACATGCAAATACACAACATTTTATCTGAATTTTAAAATCAGTAACTGAATTTTCCTTGTGAGTCTCCAGGCTACTGATTTCTGTCTCAAATGAAAAGCTCAAGAGAAGGACTACAACTTAGTATTTCTCTTGGTGAAATGCATAGAAGAGCTCTAGAAAAACACAATGTGTTTAATTGATTGCTTGATTGATTGAATAACCCAGGCCACTTGGAATTGTCAAAGAAGACTTATTAAAATGAGACCTGGGAAGTTTGTGAATGACAAATGGGAATTAGATAACTTGGTTGAGGAGGGCATTCCTAAAGAAGGTGCAGGTTGTCATATAAAAAGTGGGAGTTGTTCAGAACAACTTTGAGCAACTAAATCATTTTGACTATCATAAATATCCAAATTAATTGTAAAGGGCATATGAAGAAAAATGCTATCTGCATCCAGAGAAAGAACTGATAAATAGAAATATGTATACAATAATTTAACATACACATACACATTTATGTCTAATGATAGTCATCTTGAAGGGAAGAAGAAAAAAAAGGGGGGGAAGAAATTTACATGATAACTATTGTATGTTTAAAAGGAAGAACAACTTGTGCATAATAAATGTACAGTTTCATGTACAATTATATATTTATTATACCATGTTATAGAAATGTTTCCTTTATTCCATAAATTAAAAATAAAATAAATATGGAAAAAATTAAAAGTGGGGAAATTAATGGGGAAAGTCTAAACTTAGTAAATATGGTAAGAACACTGAGTATGGGCTTGCATGAAGCAGACAGAGAGAAATAAGTCAGTGGTAATTAGGGGGAAATGTAGATGTAAAAGCAAAAGATGTAAATAAGAATTCATTTTTAAAATTGATTAGAGATGAAATCAGTGGTTTTGATTGTAGAAAGAATATATTTGGAGCAAACATAACAAAGAATATATTAAAAATTGATATATTAGCCCAAAATACACACTTCAGTCCAATCTAAAAAGCAATTTAACTATACACTAGCTATGTATTAAGCATATTGGAAGAACATTAGCATTTTTCTGAGGAAACAAATTATGTGTATACATGTATATGTATATGCATGTATATATATATATTGATATTAGCAGATGGAAAAAGAATCTCAAAAACTCACTGAGGAAAATCATTCCTTCAGAATTAGACTGGAGCAAATGGAAGCTAGTTACTTTATGAGAAATCAAGATGCTGTTAAACAGATCCAGACAATGAAAGAATAGAAAGCAATGTGAAATCTCATGGGAAAAACCACTGACCTGGAAAATAGATCCAGGAGAGATAATTTAAAAATTATTGGACTACCTGAAAGCCATGATCAAAGAAAGAACCTAGAAATCACCCTTCAAGAAATTCTCAAGGAAAACTGCCCTGATGTTTTAGATCCAGAGGGCAAAATAGAGGTTGAAAGAATCCACTGATCACCTCCTGAAAATGATCCCCAAAAGAAAAACGTTAGGAATATTATAGCCAGGTTCTGGAGTTCCCAGATCAAGGAGAAAATATTACAAGCAGCCAAGAAGAAGCAATTTGAATATTGTGGAAACACAATCAGGATAACTCAGGACCTGGCAGCTTCTACACTGAGGGATCGAAGGGCATGGAATATGATATTCCAGAGGTCAAAGGAGCTGGGATTAAAACCAAGAATCACCTACCCAGCAAAACTGAGTATCATGTTTCAGGGGGAAATATGGTATAGAAGACTTTCAAACTCTTTCTATTGTATGGGTGTATGAATACATATGTGAATATGTGTATATATCTTTACAGGTATACATAGGTAGAGGGCACAGGACCAATTTAATAGCAGGGGATGATGCTTAAAAAGTGAAAATAAGAGGTGAGAGAGGAATATAATGAGAGGAGATGGGGAGAGACAAAATGGGGCAAACTATCTCATATAGAAGAGGCAAGGGAAAAATGGATAAAATGGAGGGGAAGAACAGGAAGGCATAAGGGAATGGGCCAACCTTATACTCATTGAATTTGGCTCAGGGAGGGAATGTCATACACACTAAATAGGGTATCTCACCATACAGGAGAGTAGGGGGAAGGGGATGAGAGGGGGGAGGATGGAAGGGAGGGCAGGCTGGGGGGAGGGAAGTTGGAAGCACACACTTTTGAAAAGGGTCAGGGTCAAAATAGAGAACAGAACAAGTCGGGGGAGGGATAAGGTAGAAGGAAATATAGTCAGTCTTTCACAATATATCCACTATGGAAAGGTTTTGCATAGCTAAACATGTACAACCTATATTGAATTGCTTATCTTCCCAGTAAGGGTGGGTGAGGAGAGAGGAAGGGAATGAATCTGGAATTCAAAGTTTTAAAACCAAATGTTTAAATATACATATATGTATATATATATATGCATGTATATATGTATGTATATATGTATATATATATATAGATATACTATTATTAATACTATTTTATATGTAATTGGGAAATAAGAGGAGGGGATATCCTGGGGGACTGCTATTTTGGGGAGGTGAGTAGGGAAAAACAGGGAGGAAATTTGTAACCCAAAATCTGGTGGAAATGAATGAAGTAAACCAGAAGTTAATAAAGCATTTGAAAAAAAAAAGCTGCTATTATTTGCAATAACAAAAGAAAAAACACAATATGTTAATAATCTAATTGAAGAATGGCTGAATAAATTGTGGTATATTAATACAATTGAATGCCATGGAGCTATAAAATAATGAACATGAAACATACAAGGAAATATGGAATGGCCTATATGAAATGATGCAGTGTATACAAGGTGAGTATTCTTTTAAAAAAAGAAAAATAAGAAAACACCTAGCTGGCTCCTTATTTTGTTATTTTGTTAATAGTTACATTTTTTATAATAAAAACCAGCTTTAAATTCATGGGGGAAATCAATGTTTATTTATTTCTTATTTAGTCTTTATTTATGTGACTATGAAAACCTAGAGCAAGAAAAACAGTTCTGTGAAATGACCAATATTGTTCCCAGAAGATAGAAAATGAAACCTACCTCTCTACTGAAAGGAGGGGACCTACTGATGACAAATGTTGTATAGAGTAACAGGCTTCTGGATGCGTTTGTTTTGTGTAAACTCTTTTCTTTCAACAGGAGTAATACATCAAAGAAATGGCTGGCAGGAATAACAAAAGGCAGCAATATAACATTTTTGTTTAAAGAGGAAAATCAATTCAGGCAACACCTTTGAAAATTAATGGATAAATATCAGATAATATTGGACAAAGTTCAGAGAGGAGAGGATTGTAATAGAGGTAAGGATGAAACTAAATCTGCTATTACAAAAATAAGAAAAGGCAGATTAAGGAGATGATTTTGATACCAATTTGCTGAGTGACAGAAGTGAGTCAAAATGTCCCCGTAGTTTTTTTGTTTTTGTTTTTGTTTTTACTGTTTAACAAATGCTTTATTAACTTCTGGTTTATATCATTCATTTCTATCGGATTTTGAGTTAGAGTTTTTCCCCATTTTTTTCCCTACCCACCCAGAATAGCAGCCCCACTAGATATCCCCTCATCCAATCTGCTCTCTCCCATATCTTCTCCCATACTCCCTTCAGCTTTGCCATTAGGGCAAGGTGAATCTCTGAGCCCCAATTCCTGAACGTCTTATCTCCCAATTATATGCAGAATACTATTAATAATAGTATTTTTATACATTTGAAACATTTAATTTCAAGACTTCGAATTTCAGATCCATTCCCTTCTGCCCTTGTCACCCACTCCCTCTGGGAAGATAAGCAATTCAGTATGTGTTGTACATGTATAGCTATGCAAAACATTACCTTAGTAGATATATTGTAAAAGACTGCTTATATTTGCCTCCCATCCATCCCACACCCCACCTGGTCCATTCCCTACTTTGATCCTGTCCCTCTTCAATAGTGGGTACTTCCAACCTCCCTTCCCCCTAGAATGCTCTCCCCTTCATCATCCCCCCTCTCATCTCCTTTCTCCCTACTCTCTTGCAGGGTGAGATATCCCATTTAGTATGTATGCGATTCTCTCCCTGAGCCAAATTCAATGAGAATAGGGTGTTGCCTTTTTGCCTTCCTGTTCTTGCCCTCCCTGCAACTACTTCCCCTTGCCTCTTCTACATTAGATAGTTTACCCTACCCTGTCTCTCCCCATCTCCTCTTGTCACTTTCCTTTCTCACCTCTTAACTTCACCCCTTAAGTATCATCCCTTCCCACCAAGTTCAACCTGTGCCTTCTATCCATGTATACCTATAAACATATATACACACATTCACATATGTATTCATATGTCCATATACCCTTCTTCAATTATTTTCATAATGAGAAATGTTTCATCAGACACAGTTATTGTTTTTCCATGTAGGAATGTTAATAGTTCAACTTCGATAAGTTCCTTTTGATTTCTTTTCCCTGATTACCTTCTCAAGCACCTCTTGCTTCTTGTGTCTGAATGTCAAATTTTCTATTCAATTCTGGTTCTTTCATCAAGAATGCTTGAAAGTCCTCTATTCCACTGAATGACCATATTTTCCCCTGAAACAAGATACTCAGTTTTGCTGGGTATGTGACCCTTGGCTTCAATCCCAGCTCTTTTGCCCTCTGTAATATCATATTCCATGCCCTTCAGTCCCTCAGTGTAAAAGCTGGCAGGTCCTGGGCTATTCTGATTGTATTTCCACAATATTGAAATTGTTTCTTCCTGGCTGCTTGTGGTATTTTCTCCTTGATCTGGGAGTTCTGGAACCTGGCTATAATATTCCTAGGAGTTTTCTTTTTGGGATCCTTTTCAGGAGGTAATCAATGAATTCTTTCAACTTCTATTGTGTCCTCTGGGTCTAGGGCAATTTTCCTTGAGAATTTCTTGAAGGATGATTTCTAGGTTCTTTCTTTGATCATGACTTTCAGGTAGTCCAATGATTTTTAAATTATCTCTCCTGGATCTATTTTCTAGGTCAGTGGTTTTTTCCCATGAGATATTTCACATTGCCTTCTATTCTTTCATTTGTTTGGATCTGTTTAACATTTGTTTGGATCTGTTTTGATTTCTCATAAAGTCACTAGCTTCCATTTGCTCCAGTCTAATTCTGAAGGAGTGATTCTCCTCAGTGAGCTTTTGAGATTCTTTTTCCATCTGACAAATTCGGCTTTTTAAGGCATTCTTTTTCTCATTGCCTTTCTGGGCCTCTTTTGCCATTTGAGTTATTCTATTTTTTAAGATGTTTTCCTCAGTCAGGCTGTTGACTGTCATTTCATACTTTTCTTGCATCTTTCTCATTTCTCTTCCCAATTTTCCCCCCACTTCTCTTACCTGCTTCTTAAGGTCCTCTATGGCCTGTAGCCAGCTTGTATTTTCATTTGGGGCTTTTGGTACAGGAGTTCTGACCTCACAGTCCTCTGTTCCATGCTTTGATCCTCTTTGCCCCCAAAATAGGAGTCTAAAGTTGCATTTTTCTGTTTATTTTGTTTCCTTTGCCTGGGCATATTGCCACTTAATTACTCTGCCACCACACAGGAGAGCTTCTATCCCAAATGTAGGGTCTTCACAACTTCCACAGGTTGGGTGGCCTCTGTAAAGCCTCCACCCGCTCTGGCAAGCTGGATACCCACCCCAAACCTCCACTCCAGACCACAATCCAGATCCAACCAAGTTAAAGCAAGAGTGATTAACCCCCAGACTGATTGCTGGATCTCTCTACAGTTCACAGACCAGTAGCTGGAGCTGCCACTGCCACTGCAAAATGGCCTCTGTGCCATGGTTCCTCAGCAGCTTTTCACCCCTGGGGAGGAAGCCAATGCGTTCCCCAAAAACTGGTCCCCAAGTCCATAGGGCACTAACCTCTCACTTTGTCCAAGGCATATCTGTGCTGATAGTTCTGGAATCACTACAGCTGCAGGTGTTCTGGGGTCCCTCCAGCCAGCTGCTGGCCCGGCTGCCCTGGGGCTAAAACCATGGCTCCCGCAGGCCTGGGCTCAGCTCCCAGAGCACTGTGCTGTCGGTTTCCAGCCCACTGGCTGCCACTCTCAGAGCACTGTGCTGGCTGCTCCCTGCAGGGCTGCTGGGCTGTCCTCAGCAGGAGGTTAGCTTCTCTGTGTCGTTCTGTGGCTGCTGGGTCTCCAGAAGTTGTTCAGATTCCCCTTTCACATTATTTGGAGGTGGTGTGGGGCAGAGCACCTTGGAAGTGCTATTTCTACTCCACCATCTTGGCTCTGCCCCCGTCCTCATAGTTTTGACTTGGGCAGGAGAATATGGGATATATGATATGATTAAAGAACTGGGCACATAATCCGAGCAAAATGAAACAAGAGGTTTGGTAACAATAGAAGACAGAAATGTAAAGAACTGAGATGTTTATGGAGAAAAAATAAGTCACCTTTGGGAGATAAAATCACTCTGAAATAAGTAAAGACCAGGGTTCTAATTCTGCTTCTTTCACTTCTCAGTCATACCCTGGGCAAGTTACTAAACCTTTCTTGGACAATATTTTCTCATACGTAAAATAAAGGGGTTAAACTATATGTCCTCTAAGGTTATTTCCATTTATAAACATAAGACATAAAGTCTTATTTTACCCAGGACTATATATACATTATACATATTTGATAAATGAATGAATAAATGGTTCAAAGAAGTCGGCTTTTTGACACGATTAAGAAGTTTCCACTGGAAAGTCAGATGAGGGTAATTAAATGAGGTGCCTCAGCAGACTTTGTGTGAGAAAGACCTGAGCTCAGGGTCACACAGTAAGTACCTGAGCTCAAATCCAGCCCTCAGTCACTTACTAGCTGTGTGATGCTGGGCAAGTCCCTAAACTCCTGTCTACCTCAATTTCCTCCTCTGTAAAATGGGGACAATACTTGCACCTATCTCACAGGGTTCTTATGAGGATAAAATGAGATAGTGTTTGTAAAGCCCTTTGTAAAACTTAAAACATTATATAAATACCAATTGTTATTCCTCCATTTCCACTCCCTCATTCATACTAAATGTATTCTTCATCTTTATCATGGCTTCTAATTTCAGTCCCTCCTTTTTTCCTAAACTTCACCTCATGTTCTGCCACAACAATGATTTACTATCCAGTAATCCCATCACTTTTTCAAACTGTTCATTCTCAAACTTCAATAACTCCTACCACTGATTCCTTTGATCCTGTTCCTTGATTGCAGAATGTCCTGAGGGAAACTCATAAAAACAAGCCCTATCAATAATGGTACATAAAGTCACCAGAATGCGTACTACTATTTGGCAATCCTACCCTAGTCTTATTACCTTACCTGTCTTACTCTCTATAGTAATTATTGAATATCTCTTTCCTCAGCTGTATCCTCTTTCTTACTCTCCTAGAAAACCTTCCCTTCCCTACTTCATTTAGATTGAGGCTATCTGACTAGGGCTCTCTCAACATCTTTCCTTTCTTCCTCAAAATTTCTAACCACCATCATTGTCCATCCCTCTCCTGTTCCCTAGGCTAAAGGTCTAGACAAGGACTAGTATCTCAAAGGGAGAAATAATTCTAAGCTATTTTTTTCAGCTGTGTCCTTGTTTTCATCCCATCCTCACCCTTCCAAGACCTTGTTCAAATGGCCATCTCCTCCCTTTTATGTATCATCTATCCCTTTCTCTTGATCCCTTTCTGTTTGCCTACAGATGTATTAAAATCTTTATCCTGAAAAAACTCCCCCTTAGTCCTTTTACTCCATCCAAATATAACCCATCTCTGACCTACTTTTCACTCTTAATATTCTTGGAGGGGTGGGGCAATAAATAATCTATAATGATATCTCCACTTCTTTACCACCCACTCTTTAGCCTCAATCCCTAACATTTAAAAGAAGATGTTCTCCAAGGTTAAAATTTCTTCTTAAATAATAACAAACTTTTGTCAGTTCTTATGTTCACTGGCCTCTCTACATCATTTGAGTTTGTTGGTCACTTTCCCTCACCTTCAATAAGCATAGAACTCCATTCATTAAGTATCCATTGTTCTTGTTCTGTCATTTCAGTTGTCTGACTCTTCATGATCCCTTTTGGAGTTTTCTTGGCAAAGATAAAAGAGTGGTTTGCCACTTCTCCAGCTCATTTTACAGATGAGGAAAGTGAGGCAAAGAGGGTTAAGTGATTTGCCCAGGATCACACAACTAGAATCTGAGGCCAGATATGAACTCAGCTGCCCATAAGCATTCATTAGGCACCTACTATACATAAAGCAATTTGCTGGAAGGTGAAAATAGAAACACAGAGACAGAACAGTCCCTGACTTTCAAGGAGCTCAAATTGTAGTGGAACATAACCTCTTTCTGAGTGAGTACCACATTCTTCTGATTCATCTCTTCCCACACTAAACCTTCCTTTCTTAGTCTGCTTTGTAGGTTTCTCTTTTTCTTATTGATTCTTAAGTTGAGAGTTCCCCAAAGTTCTATTATTGGCCCTCTCTGCTCCTATTTCCTACCAAGTAAAGTCTGACATTCAAGGCTTTCTACAATCTGACACTATACTACTTATTACTCTAGCCTGGAATCATATGATTCCCTTCTATGCTCTAGATTCTTGCTTTTCCCTCATACACATTTGGCATTTTGCCATCAGTGCCTTTGTTCATGTTGCTTCTATACTTTGCAGCATATCCTTCACCTATTAAGTTTCCATGCACCCTTTAAAGTCCAGCTTAAAGATCACTAAAGTCAAGGGAAGTTTCCCCTGATCTACACTTTAAAGAATGGCCTTTTCCCCACCTCAGTCAGGCTTCACAAAGTATTTTGCTTACACTTCCCTTGTGGAGTTTCTCTGACAGCTGACCTCTCAGTATAGGGAGCAGGTGGAGGAAACAGGCACCCAAGATGACAGATATACTCTCTTAGCTTTATTTTATAAGGAAAAAAGTAATGCAGAAGGTACAGTGGACTTACAAGAGCCGAGGAACAACATAGAAAAATCACATAAACATAAGGTTTAGCCAAGAGAGCTACCAAAAGAGAAAATGGCAAAGGTTACGGTCCAGGGTGGGAAGAACTACATGGTGAAGTATTTCACTTTACAACCCTTTGATCCCTATACCTGGAGCTCTCCTTCATTATCTCTGACCTTTGACTTCCTTCCTTCCTTCTTTCTTTCCTTCCTTTCTTCCTTCTTTCCTTTTCTCCTTTTCCTTCTCCTTCCCCTCCTCCTTCTCCTTCCCCTCCCCTTCTTCTTCTTCTTCATCATCATCATCATCATCATCATCATCATCATCATCATCATCATCATTCCAATTGTGTCTAACTCTTTGTGACCCCATTTTGAGGTACTCTTGGAAAAGACACTGGAGTGGTTTGGGTATTTCTTCTTTACCAGCTCATTTTACAGACAAGGAAACCAAAGGAAACAGGGTTAAGTGAATTGCCCAGGGCATACAACTAATAAGTGTCTGAAACTGGACTTGAACTCAGGTCTTTCTGACTACAGGCTTGGCTCTCTAGCTACTATGCTTCCTTCTAGTCCCAGCTAAAATTCCACTTTCTACAAGAATCCAGTTCTGATCCTACTTAATTCTAGTTTCTTCCCTCTACTAATTATTTCTTATTTATCCCCTCTATTGGTTGTTTGCACTGAATTGTTTGACTATCACCTCTCTCATTAGAATGTGAGCTCCTCAAAGGCAGGGTCTGGCTTTTACCTTTTTGTAATTCCCAGTGAATAGCACAGTGTCTTGCACATAGTAGGCTCTTAATAAATGTTTATTGACTGCCTGATCAGAAGAAAACTTGTTATATTTATGTTTCTATGATATTCATTAATATTTGGGTATGTACAAAGAACAAATTAGATTCTTCCTTAAAGGAGAAAGTGAAAAAAAATAGAAGTGGAACAATTCTCTGCTTTCCAGGTTCTGAAGGAGAATTAAGTGTTCCTTGAAAGAATTGGTGTGGGGAAGGGGAAGGTAGAAATGTCTTTTAAGGAGGAAACTGAGAAAAAGGATATTAAAATACAGAGGAGAATCCTAATGTAGATCAACAGGTGGAAGGGTGGAAGAATATAATACAAAGAAGAAAAGAAGACAAGCCCCTGAAAATTGGGTGCTAAATAGTTATGAGGATCTTCCTACAGAGGAAAGACCCAGAACATCACAAGAGAAAGCAGCTTCTCTTGCTCCAAGTAATAATAATGTGGCCTCACAGATTCCATTAGGTGAAAGGTCATCAAGAGATGAATAATGGTGACTGTTCTTATTGAGGGCTGCTAAGGTAGCTATTTGTCGATGTGACATAAACAATGGAGAGATCTAATGTTTTTCCAGTGAGTTTATCCAGGACATGAAGTACAGCTCTGGAGACTTGTCAGACCTGATGATCAGTACTAACTCCTTGTGATTCACATGGATTCAAATTTGCCCTCCAAAAGGAACTGCTAAAGACTATGATGTCCTGAACAACAAAAAAATACATGGAAAATTTGGGGTGTTTTCATCATTTCTATCAATGGAAGGTAGGGGATTCAGAAAAGGAAAGCATATTTGAGAAGTGAACAGACTAAGGAAATTTATAAAAATAAAAACTGGATTTCCGAGTCACTGATTTGAATAAAGCAAATGACTTGGTCCCACTGTTGCATAGCATTTTTTTAATATGAGTGTAACCCACAATCCAAGACCCCAGATATTGACTTACATGAATTGGATTTGTTTCTGGGGTTTGTTTCCAAAATAATTATTCTTTTTTAAATTTTTTGTCTTTATTAATTTGTTTGTTTGCTTTTAGTTTATAAGATTAGTTCCACAATCCTTTGAGTTTCAAATTTTTCCCCCTCCCTCTAAGTACCCTCCTCCCCCCCCACCTCCCGTGGTGGCATGCAATCAAGTATAGAATCTGAAAATACCTCCACATTAGACATTAGTCAGGTTATAAAGAAGGATTTTAATGGATGGAATGAACAATGGGAAAGAGGAAACAAAACTAAGCAAGAAAAAGAAAGAGAGCAGGTAATTTGCTTCAATCTGCATTCAAACTCTGTTCTTTCTAGTTCTTTCTCTAAATATAGACATCTCTCTCCATCAGGAGACTTTTGGAGTTGTCTTATAACCCTGCATTGCTGAGAAGAGTCCAGTCTATCAAAGTTAGTCATCACACATGTGTTGTGTCCGTTATTATGTACAGATTTCTCCTGGTTCTGCTATCAGTTCACATAAGCCTCTCCAGGTAAATATGAAGTCCATCTGCTCTTCATTTTTTATAGCACAATAGTATTCCATTACATTCATATACCACAACTTGTTTAGCCATTCCTCAATTGATGGGCATCCCCTTAATTTCTAATTCTTTGCCACCACCAAAAGAGCTGCTATAAATATTTCTGTACATATGGGTCTTCTTTCCATTTCTATGATCTCTTTGGGATACAACCCTAGAAGTGGTATTGCTGGGTCAAAGAGTATGAAATTATTTATAGCCCTTTGGGCATAGTTCCAGATTGCTCTCCAAAATGGTTGGATTAATTCACAACTCCACCAACAATGCATTAGTGTTCCAATTTGTCCACATGCTCTCCAGCATTTGTCATTGTCCTGTTTTGTCATCTTAGCCAACCTGACCAGTGAGATGTGGTACCTCAAAGTTGTTTTGATTTGCATTTCTGTAATCAATAGTGATTTGGAGCATTTTTTCATATGCTTATAAATATCTTTAATTTCTTCCTCTGAAAACTGCCTGTTCATATCCTTTGACCATTTATCAATTGGGGAATGACTTGTATTCTTATAGATTTGACTCAATTCTCTGTATATTTTAGAAATGAAGCCTTTATTGGAGACATTGGTTATAAAATTTTTTCCCCAATTTTCCACTTCCCTCTTAATCTTGGTTACATTGGCTTTGTTTGTACAGAAACTTTTCAAAATTATCCATTTTGTATTTTATTACACTCTCTATTTCTTGTTTGGTCATAAAGTCTTCCCCTCTCCATAAATCTGACAGGCAAACTTTTCCTTGCTTTCATAGATTGTTTACAGTATCAGCCTTTATACCTAGATCATGTACCCATTTAGACTTGATTTTGGTATTCGGTGTTAGATTATGTTCTATGCCCAGTTTCTGCCATACTACATTCCAGTTTTCCTAGCAGTTTTTGTCAAATAGTGAGTTCTTATCCCAAAAACTGGGGTCTTTGGGTTTATCAAATAGCAGATTACTATAGTCATTGATTGCCGTCTATTCCATTGATCCACTATTCTATTCCTTAGCCAGTACCCAAAATAACTATTCTTTTAACTCATTTTGTTTCCAGACAGAGTTTACTCCAAGTTAAACTCTCCATATAACATTTAAATTTATACAGATGTAGGTGAAAGGAGTATCAAGTTCCTTCACATGCATTCATCGTAATTGACATTTTTATCAAGTACCAGACAGCATTAATTTCACCCCACAGATAAGACAGAAGTTTCTAAGGAATCACAGGAACCCAAGAGTATATAAAGCATTCATGATCAACACAATGTTCTTCCTTCTCTAGGAGATCCTGCATTTCCACTGTCTTGAAGGCATTCATATTCAGCCCCATCCTTCAGTTTGGAACCTGCTTGGCAGGAAGCTGACCTTGAAGTTGCCAGCAGGACACCCTCCTAACTTCAACATTCCAATGAGACTCCACCCCTCACACTCATGGTACTAGTACTCCATGGTTTGGAATCCCTTCAAAAGGGAAGTACATTTGGGACTGCTAGATAAACAACATTGTCAAAATACTGGTGAGTTTTTTATTCCCCAACTCCTCCCCCTCCCCCCAAGAAATCCTCTAAGGGTCTGAACTCCAATGAAAGGTAAACATATTTGGGACTGCTGGATAATTGACACCAATTCCACTGGATTTCACTGTCTGTATAACTCAATGTAATAACACTACAAAGTCCAAGACCCTTGCTCCTCTGTATTATAATTTGGCACTACTCTTCCTAGAGCCAAATGTTTGATTCTCTTCTCTTAGAAGATTGATTTTGTCAAGACATTCCCTTTATATTGATACCTATTTTTGAAAAAAAATTAACTAGATCCTATCATGCCTTCTAGCTAATGTCCTAATTAATAAAAAAAAAAGAGCTCTCAATTTGAGGATTATCCACAATGCAGGCTCCAAGGCTAGTACTGCCTAGGACAAGGGTGGGGAACCTGTAGCTTGAATGTTCTTTGGACTTTTGACTGGGTCCAAGTTTTACATAACAAATCCTTTTATTAAGGGGATTTGTTCTGTGAAGTTTGGATTTGGTCAAAGGGTCTCACTTGAAGACCTAGAATGACCTTGAGGCTGCAGGTTCCCCACCCCTGGCCTAGGAAATCCTTCCTTCTTCAACTAGTAGGCCAAGGTTTAAGAATGACACTCACCAGGAATTCCTATCTAGGTCTCTGAGCAAACGTCTGCCTGTTCCAAAAGGCTTAATGGCTCTTTGGCAGAAGGAACACATCTCCAATTACTACTGTCTCAGGATCTCTCCAGAAGAAAAGCAAAAAGAAAAAGCATTTTATGTAAATTTAAAGCCCAAAGCAGATCCTGTCACAATGGTCCGTCCTCAAAATTGTCCAAGACAACAATTCCTTTTGGGAATAGCTCTTATCAGTAAAACTCATCCTCTAGGAATTACCAAAGATTGTCTCCAAACCAACTACTTGGGGGATTGTCCTAGTCACTAAGACCTCATTGAACTTCATCTTTAATGCTCTCAACAACGTGACAATGGGCATCTTCCCACCCTCTATAGGGAAATACTTTGCAAAGGTCCTGGTCAGGAAATTCCCTTGACCTAACCCTTAGAGGAAAATTATTTAAATGCTCAAACCCTTAGCTCTAGCCATGTCACTCAGCTCAACAGTGACCAGTTAGAGGAAGAAATATTAAATAAATAGAACCAAAAAATATAATGCAACACTATTTATACTGAAAAGAGGCTGGAAACAAAATTATTTGCTCAATGATCGAGGAATTTCAAAACAAATTGTGTTATGTAAATGTTGTACAATATAACTAAACTAATGATCCAAACTTATGATCACATACTCTATTGGTGGGGGGGGGGGAAGTACAGTACCAAATTTCTATGTTTCTGTAATTGTAAATTATCTGCACTATATAGTCACTGTCCTAGTTCTAATCCTCATTACTTGCTTCCTGGTCTTTTCCTCCCCCATTCAGATCCATCCTCCACAAAACTGACAAAGTGATATTCTTTTTTTTTTTTTTTCTGTATATTCTTTAAAATTTTATTAAGAGCCTAGGCTACAAATACAAAAACAAAACAGTCTCTGCCCTCAAGGTGTTTACATTCCATTGTGGGCACTCATGTTTGTATATTTAAAATGTGAACTCTTAAGTCTCACATTTCTTTTTTTTTTTTTTTGTTTTTTTCTCTTTTTTTTAATTTTTTTTTAAACAAATACTTTATTAACTTCTGTTTTACATCATTCATTTCCGCCAGGTTTTGAGTTACAATCATTTTCCCCCCATTATTCCCCTACCCAACCTCCCAGAATAGCAGTCCCACAAGATATCGGTTCCTCCAATCTGCTCTCTCCCATACCTTCTCCCATACCCCCATCGACTTTTCCATTAGAGGAAGATGAATCTTTGTGTCCCAATGCCTGCACATCTTATCTCCCAATTATAGGCAAAAGAGTATTAATAATAGTATTTATATATATATTTGAAACATTTAATGTTACGACCTCGAATTTCAGATCCATTTCCTTCCTCCCTTGTCACCCATTCCCTCTTGGGAGATAAGTAATTCAGTATATGTTGTACATGTCTAGCTATGCAAAACATTATCATAGTAGATATATTGTACAAGGCTGCTTATAATTCCCTCCCACTCATCCCACCCCCCACCTGGTCCATTCCCTACATGATCCTGTCCCTCTTCTATAGTGGGTACTTCCAACCTCCCCTCACCCCAAGGATGCCCTCCCATCCATCATCCCTCCTCTCATCCCCCTTCCCCCTATCCTGCTGCAGGTTGAGATATCCCATTTAGTATGTATGTCATTTTCTCCCTGAACCAAATTCAATGTGAATGTGGTTTTGCCTTTTTAGCCTTCCTTATTCTCCCCCTCCTTTGCACCCACTTCCCCTACATGAGATAGTTTACCCTACCATGTCTCTCCCCATCTCCTCTTGCCACTTTCCTCTCTCACCTCATAATTTCATCCCTTGAGTACTCTCCCTTCCCAACAAAATCAACCTATGCCCTCTATCCATATATAACTGTAACCATATACACACACATTCACATATGTATTCATATGACCACACCCCCTTCTTCCATTATTTTCATAGTGAGAAAGATATCATCAGTCACAGTTATTGCTTTTCCATATAGGAATGTAAATAGTTCAACTTTGATAAGTTCCTTTTGATTTCTTTTCCCTGATTACCTTCTCAGGCATCTCTTGCTTCTTGTGTCTGGATGTCAAATTTTCTATTCAACTCTGGTTTTTTCCTCAAGAATGCTTGAAAGTCCTCTATTCCACTGAATGACCATATTTTCCCCTGAAACAAAATACTCAGTTTTGCTGGGTAGGTGACCCTTGGGTTCATTCCCAGTTCTTTTGCCCTCTGGAATATCATATTCCATGCCCTTCGATCCCTCAGTGTAGAAGCTGCCAGGTCCTGGGCTATTCTGATTGTGTTTCCACAATATTGAAATTGTTTCTTCCTGGCTGCTTGTAGTATTTTCTCCTTGATCTGGGGATTCTGGAACCTGGCTATAATATTTCTGGGAGTTTTCTTTTTGGGATCTTTTTCAGGAGGTGATCGGTGGATTCTTTCAACCTCTATTTTGCCCTCTGGATCTAAAACATCAGGGCAGTTTTCCTTGAGAATTTCTTGAAGGGTGATTTCTAGGTTCTTTCCTTGATCATGGCTTTCAGGTAGTCCAATAATTTTTAAATTGTCTCTCCTGGGTCTATTCTCCAGGTCAGTGGTTTTTCCCATGAGATATTTCACATTGCCTTCTAATCTTTCATTTGTTTGGATCTGCTTAACAGCATCTTGATTTCTCATAAAGTCACTAGCTTCCATTTGCTCCAGTCTAACTCTGAAGGAATGAATCTCCTCAGTGAACTTTTGAGATTCTTTTTCCATCTGGCAAATTCGACTTTTTAAGGCATTCTTCTCCTCATTGCCCTTTTGGGCCTCCTTTGCCATTTGAGTTAGTCTATTTTTTAAGGTGTTGTTTTCCTCAGTCAGGCTGTTGACCCTCATTTCATACTTTTCCTGCATCCTTCTCATTTCTCTTTCCAATTTTTCCTCCACTTCTCTTATTTGATTTTTAAAGTCCTTCTTAAGGTCCTCTATGGCCTGCAACCCACTCATGTTTTCCCCTGGGGCTTTTGGAGCAGGACTTCTGACCTCACAGTCCTTTTCCCGCTCTATGCCCCCAAAATAGGAGTCTAGGGTTGCATTTTTCTGTTTCCTTTGCCTTGGCATGTTGCCACTTAATTGCTTGACGTTTGGGCTTGTTGCCACACTATGGCTTTAAGGCCAGATAGAGGAATTTTCGTCCCAAACGTGTGGGGGGCAACTTCCGTTTCTGGCAAGCTGTAAACCCACCCACAACTTCCACCCTAGATCACAATCCAGATCCAGGGAGGTTAAAGCAAGAGCGATTACCCCCCAAGACTGATCGCTGGATCTCCCCACGATTTGTAGGCTGGGAGCCGGAAATGCCTATGAAAACTACACAATGGCTTGTCTCCTCAGCGGCTTCTAGCCCCCAGGGGAGGGAGCTGACGCATTCCCCAAATACAGGTCCCAAAGTCCATAGGACACTAACCTCTTACTTTGTCCTAAGCAAGTCTATGTTGATAATTCTGGGGTCGCCACAGTTCCTGGTGTTCTGGGGTTCCTCCAGCCGGCTGCTGGCCCTGCCGCCCTGGGGCTAAAACCTCGGCTCACGTGGACCTGGGCTCGGCTCGGCTCAGCTCCTGCGCTCTGCGCTCTGGGCTCTGCGCTGCCGGCTCCCAGACCGCTGCGCTGGTCCTTCCTGCAGGGTGCTGGGCTGTCCTCAGCGGGAGGTTAGCTTCTCTGTGTCGTTCTGTGGGTGCTGGGGCTCCAGAAGTTTTTCAGAGTCCTTTTTTACATAGTTTGTGGAGAATCTGGGGGCAGAGAGGCTTGGATGAGCTGTTTCTACTCCGCCATCTTGGCTCCGCCCAAAGTGATATTCTTAAATGAAGGTCTAATCAGGTTTCCCTCTCAATCGATACACTACAAAGACTTTCTTTTACTTCTGGAATGAAATATAACTCTTTGGGGTGTCATTGCAAACTTGATCCTTTCCTACCTTTTCCAATCTTTTTTACACATTACCTCCCTTCATAGACTCTTCTGTTCAGACACATTGGATCTATCACAGTCTCTTTGCCTTTGCAATGGTTGCCCTCCTTTACTAGAGTACCCTTCCTCTTTTATTTCCACCTCTTAAAATCATTAGTTTTCTTCCAAACTCAACTCAAGATCCATTACCTAATCACTACTACATCTGGCTGTCAGTACCCCCTCCCCTTCCCAAAATACTTTGCATTCATTTTGTATAGATTTAGATATAGATCAGATACTTAAATATTTCACATTAGAACATACGCTCTTCATTTTAAAGAGAGTGCACAGAAAATAACAGAAAGAAGGAAATTCAGAAGGAAAAACTGACAGGCAGGAAAGCTCTGAAAATAATGTATTGAATTATATATATACAGACATAACTATTAAAGCAAGATACACGTAAGAGACTTGTGTTTTCATAAACAATCCTCTTTTTTTCTATTCTACTTTGTATATGGAAATGGCAATGGGGTTGTATGTTAAATGCAGAATAAAAAAATTAAGATAATTCTTGAAAGTGAGGGCTTTTCCATTGTCTTTGTATCACCAGAACTTAAGAAAATGCCTGCCACATAATAAATGCTAAGCAATTGCTTACTAATTTGTGGTGATGTTGTGGATAGTGTGAAATATACTCAGAGATAAAATTTTAGAAGAATAAGAACAATATTAGCTAGAGAAAAATTTCAAAATATTTTCATTATTAATATTTTAGTGGGCAGCTTCAAATGTGGCCTCAGATACTTAATAGCTATATGACCCTTGGCAGATCACTTAATCCTGTTTGCCTTGGTTTCCTCATCTGTAAAATGAGCTGGAGAAGGAAACAGCAAATGACTCTAGTATCTTTGCAAAGAAAACCCTGAAAGGGGTCACAAAAAATTGGAAATGACTAAAAAATGGTTAAACAACAAAGAACATTTTAATTCTTTTTTTTTTTTTGCAGGGCAATTGGGGTTAAGTAACTTGCCCAAGGTCACACAGCTAGGTTTTTGTTTGTGTGTGTTAAGTGTCTGAGGCCAGATCCGAACTCAGGTCCTTCTGACTCCAGGGCCAACACTCTACTCACTGCACCACCTACCTGCCCCTAAACAACATTTTAGTGAGAGTAATTTGAATAGTTATTGCTTTTTAAAATCTTGGTTTAACACCTTTGATAGTCATTCAAAGGTTTTATTCAAATGGATTTTAATGATTGTCACAACTAAAAAAGATTCCTCATATGATATATAGATCTAAATGGGAAAAGTGCAGGATTGTACTTACTGAATCTTAATAATTCATTTTTATAATTTCCTTCATGAATTATGCAAAGGCTTTTATCAAAATTTGGTGATTAAATTAGCAGTTTTCCTTATATAAATTATTTTTGCATACAGGAAATTGTTATATTTATATGTATATATTTTTTATATTTTATTTTTTTATTTATTTGAACAAATGCTTTAACTCCTGTTTTACATCATTCATTTCCTCCAGATTTTGAGTTACAATTTTTTTTCCCGTTTTTCCCCTACCCACCTTCCCAGAATAGCAGTCCCACAAGATATTGCTTCCTCCATCCTGCTCTCTCCCATATCTTCTCCCTTACCCCCTTCGACTTTTCCATTAGAGCAAGGTGAATCTCTGCGCACTGATGCCTGTACATCTTATCTCCCAATTACATGCAAAAGAGTATTGATAATAGTGTTTATATATATTTGAAACATTTAATTTTAAGACCTCGAATTTCAAATCCATTCCCTTCCTCCCTTGTCACCCATTCCCTCTGGGAAGATAAGTAATTCGGTATGTGTTGTACATGTATAACTATGTAAAATATTACCATAGTAGGTATATTGTACAAGGCTGCTTATAATTCCCTCCCACCCATCCCACCCCCGACCTGGTCCATTCCCTACTTGATCCTCTCCCTCTTCTATAGTGGGTACTTCCAACCTCCCCTCCCCCCAAGAATGCCCTCCCATCCATCATCCCTCCTCTCATCCCCCTTCCCCCTATTCTGCTGCAGGTTGAGATATCCCATTTAGTATGTATGTCATTCTCTCCCTGAACCAAATTCAATGAGAATGTGGTTTTGCCTTTTTGCCTTCCTATTCTTTCCCTCCTCTGCAGCCACTTCCCCTTGCTTCTTCTACATGAGATAGTTTACCCTACCCTGTCTCTCCCTGTCTCCTCTTGCCACTTTCCTCTCTCACCTCATAATTTCACCCCTTAGGTATCATCCCTTCCCAACAAATTCAACCTATGCCCTCTATCCATGTATAACTGTAAACATATATACACACATTCACATATGTATTCATGTGACCATATACCTTTCTTCCATTATTTTCATACTGAGAAAAGTTTCATCAGTCACAGTTATTGTTTTTTCCATGTAGGAATGTGAATAGGTTAACTTTGATAAGTTCCTTTTGATTTCTTTTCCCTGATTACCTTCTCAAGCACCTCTTGCTTCTTGTGTCTGAATGTCAAATTTTCTATTAAATTCTGGTTTTTTCCTCAAGAATGCTTGAAAGTCCTCTATTCCACTGAATGACAATATTTTCCCCTGAAACAAAATACTCAGTTTTGCTGGGTAGGTGACCCTTGGGTTCAGTCCCAGCTCTTTTGCCCTCTGGAATATCATATTCCATGCCCTTTACTCCCTCAGTGTAGAAGCTGCCAGGTCCTGTGCTATTCTGATTGTGTTTCCACAATATTGGAATTGTTTCTTCCTGGCTGCTTGTAGTATTTTCTCCTTGATCTGGGGATTCTGGAATCTGGCTATAATATTCCTGGGAGTTTTCTTTTTAGGATCTTTTTCAGGAGGTGATCGATGAATTCTTTCAACCTCTATTTTGTCCTCTGGGTCTAAAACGTCAGGACAATTTTCCTTGAGAATTTCTTGAAGGGTGGTTTCTAGGTTCTTTCTTTGATCATGGCTTTCAGGTAGTACAATAATTTTTAAATTATCTCTCCTGGATCTATTTTCTAGGTCAATGGTTTTTTTCCCATGAGATATTTCACATTGCCTTCTATTCTTTCATTTGTTTGGATCTGCTTAACAGCATCTTGATTTCTCATAAAGTCACTAGCTTCCATTTGCTCCAGTCTAACTCTGAAGGAATGAATCTCCTAAGTGAGCTTTTGAGATTCTTTTTCCATCTGGCAAATTCAGCTTTTTAAGGCATTCTTCTCCTCATTGCCCTTTTTGGGCCTCCTTTGCCATTTGAGTTAGTCTATTTTTTTAGGGTGTTATTTTCCTCAGTCAGGCTGTTGACCCTCATTTCATACTTTTCCTGCATTCTCATTTCTCTTCCCAATTTTTCCTCCACTTCTCTTATTTGGTTTTTAAAGTCCTTCTTAAGGTCCTCTGTGGCCTGTAACATGCTCATATTTTCCTTTGGGGCTTTTGGAGCAGGATTTCTGACCTCACAGTCCTCTGACTGTCCTGTGCTTCGATCCCCTTTGCCCCCAAAATAGGAGTCTAACGTTTCATGTTTCTGTTTATTTTGTTTCCTTTGCCTTGGCATGATGCCACTTAATTACTTGACTTTTGGGCTTGTTGCCACAGTAGAACTCTGACACCAGATAGGGGACCTTCATCCTGAACGTGTGGGGGGCAACTTTCCTTTCTGGCAAGCTGGAAACCCACCCCACGACCTCCCCCCCAGATCACAATCCAGATCCAGGGAGGTTAAAGCAAGAGTGATTACCTCCGAGACTGATCGCTGGATCTCCCTACATTTCGCAGGCCGGGAGCTGGAGCTGCTTCTGAAACTACAAAATGGCGTGTCTCATCAGTGGCTTCTAGGCCCCATGGGAGGAAGCCAACACGTTCCCCAAATACTGGTCCCAAAGTCCATAGGGTGCTAACCTCTCACTTTGTCCTAGGCATGTCTGTGTTAAACCATTCTGGAATCTCCACAGCTGCTGGTGTTCTGGGGTCCCTCCAGCAGGCTGTTGGCCTAGCCGCCCTGGGGCTAAAACCACGGACCTGGGTTCAGCTCTCAGTGTGGTGTGCACTGTGCTGCCAGCTCCCAGAGAGCTGCGCTGGCCCTTCCTGCAGGGCTGCTGGGCTGTCCTCAGTGGGAGGTTAGCTTCTCTGTGTCGTTCTTTGGGTACTGGGGCTCCAGAAGTTGTTCAGAGTCCCCTTTTACATAGTTTGGAGGTAATCTGGGGGAAGAGAGCCTTGGAGGTGCTGTTTCTACTCCCACATTTTTATATTTTTAACAGAGTCAAAACCCACTGAAACTTTATTTGGAAGATTTTTGAAGTTAAAAAAATTCTGTGTCCAAGTTTATTGGTTTATTTTTTAAGTATGCAGATATTAGAGTCTTTATAGGACACACATACATAATTTTTAGCAATCAGATCATATAACAATGGTAAATGTAAATGGTAATTGTAAACATCCATGTTCAGAATGCTCATTATTATAGCATGGGTATAATTGCTTTTTAAGCAATTACTGTCTCATTCATCATTAATATGTCACCTTTATGTTGAAGGGACAAATTCAGTGTTTATTTTTTTAAATATATGTATACTATAGACTTTTCATCTAAAAAAACTCAGGAAATTTTAAACTTGTATTTTTGTAAAGAAAAAATATGTATGTATATATGTGGGTATGTGTATTTGTGTTCGTGTATGTTTATATATGTGTATAAATATACATATATATATATATACACACACATATATATATATATATATATATACATATAATATATTTCATCTTTAAGTTCACCAGTTCCTTTAATACACTTGGCCACAACAACAACAAAACTAGTGAATCTCTTTGTGGGACAAAAGACTTTCGTGGTCACTCCATATTTCATCACAAAGTTTTGTAAAGAATCTAATATTTCTGGTTGTTGTTTTTTGGGTTTTGTTTTGTTTTGTTTTTGCTTTTTGGAGGGCAATTGGGGTTAATAACTTGCCCAAGGTCACATGGCTAGGTTTTTATTTGTGGGTGTTAAGTGTCTGAGGCTAGATCCGAACTCAGGTCCTTCTGACTCCAGGGCCAATGTTCTACTCACTGCTCCACCTAGCCGCCCCATGGTTGTTGTTTTTTTTTTAATAAAAACTAACCATATCCAGACCAGTCTATGATATTTGGTGCTTGTCTGTCTTAAACTTCTTTGATACAATAATTTGCCTGTGAACGATGCTATAAATGCATTTCACAGGTAGGGACTATTTCTATAAACTTAATCTTAATTACTTCCTTTTATTCCAGTCAAAGCAACTACTTCCCTAGTAGTTTCTCTACTACATATTTAGCATTAGGTGAAGTTCTTGCCCTATTTTATTACAAAAGAGAGCCCTATGGAGCTTGGGGGAAATTAATGAGAAGTGACCTTGGGCAAGTCACGTAATCTTTGTGGGCCTCATGTTCTTTACCTGCTTTTAACATTTTTTCCCAATTTTTACATATTGATACACATAAGGTTGTCTGGATTTACAAATTCCTAGGTAATTTGAGCCTTTTTTGTGTGGTTATTAACAATTTGTATTTCCTCAGAAAAATTGTTTATATTCTTTTAACGTGCTTTTGTTTATTTATTTATTTTTATTTTTGGCAAGGCAATTGGGGTTAAATGACTTGCCCTGGGTCACACAGCTAGTAAGTGTGTCAAGAGTATACATTTGAATTTGAACTCAGGTCCTCCAGATTTCAGGGCTTGTACTCTATCCACTGTGCCACCCAACTACCTGCTTATTAGATTGGACTGATGATTATTATTAGACATGTATATCATTTTTTTCATAGATTCTTGATGTCAATATACCAAATATATGTCAATTAAAGTAGTCTTTAAAGAAAAAAATTATCTGAAAATGTATTAACAATGGAGGAAAAAAGAAATCCAATGAATTCAGAATTCAATTTAAAAAACTAGAAAACTGAAATATTAACAATGCCACAGCAAGCAAACAAATAAATTATGTAAGTCAGGAAAGAAATAAGTAAAACTGAAAACAACAGACTATACTACTAATAAAGCAAGCTTTTAAAAAAGACTACTAATATGGATAAAGTATTAGTTAACTTGATTTTTTAAATGAGAGGAGAAACAAATTTCTAAAATTTAAAATAAGAAGGATGAATTTAAAATAAATGTAGAGCTAGTGTTGGAAACTGTCCAAAATTATGCTACTTAATTAAATGGAACAAAACTGAAAACTTAAAGAAAATGGATGAAGAATGTTACAAAAAATGTAAAATACGCAACTCAAAACAAAAACTGGGGTTTCGAAACTGTCCAATCTCAGAAAAGGAAATTGAATAAATCTTAAAGAACTTCTTTCTCCAAAAGATAAAAAAACTCAAGATCAAGTGATACAATTTAGTTCTACCAAGAATTTAAAAATAGATATAAAATAAAAATTAAAAAACCACAACTTTTCAACACAAGAGAAATAAGGTACTCTCAGAAACTGTTTATGAAATAAATGTGATCCAGGGAGAGAGAAAACAGAGAAAGAGAACTATAGGCCAATGTCTTTATTGAATAATGACTCAAATAATTTAAATACAATAATTAAATTAAAGAAACTTATAGCAATATATCCAAAATTACTCATTATCATCAAATCACATTAATATCAGTGATGAAAACAGATCAATTAATCATATTAGTAGCAAACCCAACAAAAGCATGACTTAATAGTTAATACTGAAAAACTCTTGGTTTGAAACACTAACAAGCATAGACCTGGAAGGACCTTTCCTTAATATGACTAAAAGTATTTACATGAACCTAATAGTTTACAGTATTGTAACAATGAAACACTGAAGGCTTTCCCAATAAGATCAAGAGTAAAGCAATTGAGGTGGGTAGGTGGTGTAGTGAATAGAGCACCAGCCTTGGAGTCAGGAGGACCCAAATTCAAATCCACCTTCAGACACTTAACACTTACTAGCCATGTGACCGTTCACAGGTCACTTTAACCCCCATTGCCCTGCCTTCCCCCCTCCAAAAAGGAAAAAAAGGAGTAAAGCATTGATGTCTTTTTATCCACTATTATTTGATATAATACTAAAATATTACTTACATCAATAAGACAAGAAAGGGAAATTAAAGAAAAAAATATTGGCCAAGAAGGCAATGTCATTCCTTAGAAACATCCTAGATAATGAATGAAAAAATAGCTAGGTGGCTCAGTGAATAAAGTGCCAGGCCTGGAATCAGAAGACTCATTTCCTTGAGTTCAAATCTGGCCTCAGACACTAGCTGTGTGATCCTGGGCAAGTTACTTATCCTTGTTTGCCTCAGTTTCCTCATCTGCAAAGTGAGTTGGAGAAGAAAAATCAAACCACTCCCATACCTTTGCCAAGAAAACCCTAAATGGGGTCACACAGAGTTCAACACAACTGAACAATAACCCAACAATGATTAATAGCTTAACATAAAGTAGTAAGATAGAAAATAAATATACAAACATCACCACCATTTTTGTATATTACTTAAAAAAAAGGAAAACATAGAGAAAAAGCTTTTAAAATAACTTAAAGATGCATGAAATATTACTCTAACTTCTAAAGTGGCATGACAAAAATTTTGAATTGCCAACTCATCATTTCAGAAAAGAACCTAATATCTTTTTTTTACCACAAAATAAACATGTTTAAAGAAAAAATGCATGAAATATATGGGAATTCAACTACCAAAATGCATCTAGGACATTATATATATATATATATCCAACCAATAAACAATGCTTGCAGAAATAAAGTAAAATCTATATTGTTAATTCAAGATTAATTTATTGAGTCATTTATCATTTTTGTATTAAGTGTATTTATCTAATAATATCAGGCATTGAGATAGGCAATGGGGATACAAATATGAAAGGCAGATAATCACTGCCCTCAAAAACCTTACATTTTTAAAAGCCCTGTCCAGAAGAAGGTAAGCAGGAAAGGACAGGGTCACCTAGGGTAGTAGTACTCATAGCTACAGCCAGTCCTCCTCCCTACACCCCCAGAAGTACAGTCCAGTAGCCAGTGATAACACACTCCCATATAGTCTCCTACAGCACCAGGTAGGTGACAAATGGCAGCCATAGTTCTGAGTAGGAATTCCTTGAGTGGCATCTTGACCTCAGCCAAAGTCAAAGAGGAGAAGATGATCAAGAAGGTGATAGAGGACTGGATCTACCTATATCAGGAGTTTTGTCTTAGGAAGTGCATTTGGAGTGTTCATCACTGGCATTGACACCAATGTGGGCTTTGACCCAAAACATATATATTGTACACAAACTGCAAGAGAAATTGGTAATTCAATAGTTCTTAAATTATCTCTCCTTAATCTATTTTCCAGGTCAGTTGTTTTTTCCAATAGGTATTTCACATTTTCTTCTATTTTTTCATTCTTTTGATTTTGTTTTATTGTTCCTTGATCTCTCATTAAATCATTAGCTTCTATTTGCTGAATTCTAATCTTTTTCTTTTTTTACTTTTTTTCACTTTTTGGAGAGGGAAAGGCAGGGCAGTTGGGGTTAAATGCCTTTCCCGAGGTCACATGACTAATAAGTGTTAAGTGTCTGAGGCCAGATTTGAACTCAAGTCCTCCTGACTCCAGGGCTGGTGTTCTATTCACTGTACCACCTATCTGCCCCTCAATTCTATTCTTTAAGGAATTATTTTCTTGAGTGACTTTTGTACTTCCTTTTCCATTTGGCCAATTCTGCTTTCCAAATCATTCTTCTCTTCACTGGATTTTTGTGTCTCTTATAATATTTGGTCAATTCTGTTTTATCAAGTGTTATTTTCTTCAGTATTTTTTTGTGCTTTCTTTACCAAGCTGTTGACTCTTTTTTTCATGATTTTCTTGCATCACTCTCATTTCTCTCTCTAATTTTTCCTCTACCTTTCTTACTTGATTTTAAAATACTTTTTGATTTTTAAAATACTTTTCTTCCATGGTCTGAGACCAATTCACATTTTTCTTTGAGGTTTTGAATATAGAGGTTTTGACTTTGTTGTTTTCTTCTGAGCTTGCGTTTTGAGCTTCTCTGTCACCACAGTAACTTTTTATAGTAAGGATATTTTTCTGCTGTTTGCTCATTTTTCTTGACTTTTAATTATGCTAAAGTGGGACTCTGCTACTGGAATGTAGAGGGCACTGTCCCAAGCTTCAGGTTTTTTGTGCAGCTGTTTTCAGAAAGAATTCTGGGGCCCTGTAAGTTTTTGGTTCTTCCAAGGTAGTATGATTTAGGGACAGGTGTATTTACTGATCTCCTGACCTGTGCTCTGGTCTTTGAGTGACCACAAGAACTCTTTTCTGCCTTGGAATTGGAAACAGAGTCCCAGCTCCCCTGAAGCCAGGTGTGCTAGTGTTCCATCTCTCCCTGATACTAAGACCCAAGACTACAATCCAGATCCAAGTATGGGCAATGCAACAGAGTCCTACCCCTAGTGCAAGCAAAGGGACCCCTGTAATTTTCTGACCAGTTGCCTGACTCCCTTACTACCTGTGGGCTGAGAGGTCCAGAAAGAGCCACTGTTGTCACTGATTCAATCACCCCCAAGGCCTATTGATGCTTTGCTGGGGCAGGGTCTACACTTGACTGTGCTCCTCTCTCACCCTGTGCTCCTCTCAACAGACCTTTCCTGCCAACCTTATAAATTGTCTTGGGATGGGAAATTGTTTCGCCTAATCCTTTTATGTGTTCTACTACCCCAGAATTTGTTTTGGTGCATTAAAGTTGTTTGGAAAGGCTTTGGGGAGAGCCCACACAAGTCTCTGCCTTTACTCCACCATCTTGGTTCCTCCCACCAGAAATTCTTGAAATTACTAGGGAATGGCCTATGCCAAAAATCTCACCATCTTCCTGTACAGACTGTCTGGTAGGCCTATGGGAGAAATCTGTCTGGAGTAAAAGAATCATTAGTGGTTACATCATAAGATGAGCCACTGGTTTTAGACCAGGACCTATGGAAGTTTTGCAGCTTTCTCTGCTCTGATTATCAGCTACAGTGAGAACAGCTTTTCATGGGGGAAGTGATCACCATGGCTGTATCAGAACCATCCAGTGGACGGATGGAAGGAAGGAAATAAATACTAATTAAACATTTACAACGCGCCAATCACTGCACTAAGTTCTTTACAGATGTTATCTCATTCGATCTTTGCAAAACCCCTGGGAGACAGGTACTGTTATCCCCATTTTACAATTGAGGAAACTGAGGTTAAGTGACTTGCCCACAGCCACACAGCTAGTAAGTATCTAAATCCAGATGTGAACTCAGGATTTGGACTCCAGGTCTAGTGTTCCATCCATCGTGCCATCTAGCTAGTGTAGGAAGAAAGGTCTTGAAAGACTGCTCCAGCACTGTAAGTATGAAGGTCTCCTTAAATCGGCTTATTTATTGGTTACTGCTGCTTCTGCCTCCTCCTCTTTCCGGAGTAGCTATGCTCAGCACTTCTTTGGTCCTGGCAGATTGCCTTCTGTGGTGATTCCCAGTCTTTCCTGAACTCCACCCAGTGTTTTATAATGAGAAAAGTCAGAGTAACTCCTAAGAACAAAACAGGGAACAATGTGTTGACTTCCAGGAATTACATATCTCTCTAGTTGAATCCTTCCAACTGCAGCTGTCCAATCTGTTTTTGTTACTGCTAAAATAGACATGGAAGTATTATTTACTGCTTTGTTTTTGCAAACAACATAGCATGAAGCTCCCTTATTTGGGAGGGGAAAGGGGGCAAAATGAAGCGTATTCACTCCATTAAGCTAATTTTGTGGCTAGAGAATTGTTTCATCACTTTGGCCACTACCAGACCATTCTTGTGGTGGATATATTTAAAAAGAGTTTGAAAAGACAAATTTAAAAGTAAAAATATATAGCCCAGGTACCAGGGGACTTAAGTCAATTCCAGAACAAAGACCTCATCAATGGGGCAACGAAGATTTTATGCTTTGTGCTGGATAGATTTCATTCCTTATCAAGGAGAGAGAAGAGGGAAGAGTGGACTTCCTAGATCATATCTTGGCATACTTGCTACAGGCAGAACAAATTATTCTTTAAAACAGAAATAAAAGTACCAAATGAAGCAGCTGGTGATATGGTAGTTAGAGTACCGTTCCTGGAGTCAGGAAGATCTGAGTTCAAATCCTACCTCAGAAACTTATTAGTTATATAAGCCTGGTGAGTCACTTAACTTCTGTTTGTCTTAATTTCTTCAACTGTAAAAAGGGGATAAAAATGACCTACCTCTCAGGGTCATTATGATGATCAAATGAGATAATATTTATAAAAAGCACTTAGCACAGTGCTGGCACTTAGCCTGGCACATAGTAGGTGCTTATTCCCTCCCTCAAAAGAGAGACATGATTATCATGAAGTAAGAGGTGGGATGGGAATAGAACACTTTTTTTTTTGCTTTTTGGAGGGCAACTGGGGTTAAGTGAATTGCCCAAGGTCACATGGCTAGTTTTTGTGTTAAGTGTCTGAGGCCGGATTTGAACTCACGACCTCCTGACTCAAGGGCCAGTGCTCTATTCACTGCACCACTTAGCTGTCCCAATAGAATACACTTTCATAGTATTTTTTAATCTTTTTCAATTATTATTATTTCCATAGAATTCTAATCAAGAGATACAGTGAATAGAGAACTAGATATTAGATTTAGGAAAACTCAAGTTCAAGTTTTGCCTCTACTTCATACTGGGCTGTGTGACCTTAGGCAAACCACATTCTCTCTGACTCTAAGTTACAGGGGAGATGCTGAATTTCATTGGCCATGAGAGTTTCCTCACTTGGAGTTCCCTATGCCAATAAAATCACAAGCCCAGTCCTTCCCTGCCCTGTACCACCCCCTCAAAAAATGACACAAAGTGCTCAGGAACATGGGAGTGAGAGTGGTGAAGCCCAGTGATAATAGCAGTTCTTGGCCTATTCTGGTGAAGAGGAGAGGACTTTGAAAAGAATCTACATGAGACTAAGAGAGAATGGGAAGAGAATCAGACCAGAATCCCAGCAACAGGGATGTCTGGGCTTGCAGCTGTCATTCGTATCACAAAAGAATGACCTCAGCAACAGTTTGCACAGGCTCAGGGCTATTAGAAAAAGCAAAAGCCTGGTGAGCTCTTCATTAGCCAGACAACATCCTTACTGGGGGATGTTGCTTTAGAATTCTAGAAATATAAATATATTGTTCCTACTTACAGAGGGAAGGGAAGGACAGGAAGAGGAAAGGAAAAGGGATGGGCGGTAGGAGCAGATGGGTAGTATGGAAACCTAATTCTCTGACTCTTCCTCATATTTCCTCAGGGAAAAGGGTCCTTAAATTAAGGTTGATTCTGAAAACATGAAAGTATTAGACCTTAAAAAGTATTTCAAGCAAGTGAGTGTTTGTGTCCACTGAGATAGAGTCTGGTTATCAAAAGGAATGCTTCTGGAACAAGTCAAGTATTGTTTCTTAGGAGGAAAAGAAAGGAAGTTAAATATTTTATGTATTTTTTTTTTACTTCAGTCTAGAGAACAATGACAAATGTCTTGATTTGACTGGTTCATGAACTTCATGATTTAATGCAGTTTGTTGAATACCAAATCTGCATATATTAGAATCTATTCATTAGAAACTATTTCTCTTACCAGAGAGGGTTGTTACTTATTTCATGTATGTATATTTAATAATCCATAATTCTTTTAGAATAATATATTACCCCTCTTTGGACAAACTGTTTAAAAGAACCCATTTTATCTAACCTCACTTTGAAATATAACATTCATATGAATTTGCAAATAACTTTTAAAAAGCAGACAGAATCAACAGAAACTAAGTGAAACAAAAATTAACTACATATAGTTACTGCAAATTTACTCAACATTTTAAAGAGCCATTATATTTTCTTTTGTTTTTAGTTTTTTGGCCTTTTTTTGGAGGGCAATTGGGGTTAAGTGACTTGCCCAAGATCACATGGCTAGTTTTGTGTTAAGTATCTGAGGCTGGATTTGAACTTAGATCCTCCTAACTCCACGGCCAGTGCTCTATTCACTGTGCCACCTAGCTGCCCCAAGCCATTATGTTATTTTATAAAATGATGCTGAGCTCATTGAATAGTTGCATTTGAAATAAGTTCACCACTAGATAAAGCAAGAATATTTTCTGAATTGTTATACACTTATAAATTATATAACTCCAAACTGGGGGCTTAGTTTAAGTCATTTTAATGTATATTATGACATTTTCTTTTAAAAGTACTTAATGATAAAAGCTATTAACCATAGTTTAAGGCACCAATCATTTTCTCTAAACCAATCATTAATATAGCTAATGGTCAGTTTCTTCTATTAAGCTTTCTTATTTGGTTCTCAACCATTAGCAAACACAGTAACCATTAACCATAAGTAACAACTGGATTATTAGCTTTTCTGGCTTATGCAAGAAATATTTACAAAGAAAATGTTTCCTGCTTTAATGATTGTTTTCTCTTTACTCTGTTCTTACCTCATGTAGGTTCAATTACCAGCAGTGGATAGAATGCCTGACCTGGAGTCAGGAAGACTCACCTTCCTGATTTCAAATCTGGCCTCAGATATTTACTAGCTGTGCTACCCTGGGTAAGTCACAGAACTCTGTGTCTCGGTTTCCTCATCTGTAAAATGAGCTGGAGAAGGAAATTGTAAAAGTCACTCCAGTATCTTTGCCAAGAATATCCCAAATATGTTATTGAAAAATCTGAAATGACCAAACAATAGCAAAAATTTGAGAGGGAGGGCACTAGTAGTTGGGAGGATCAGGAAGGGCCTGAATATAGATAGATCTAGATCTCGATAGATAGATAGATAGAGATAGAGATATAGTATATGAGCTGAATCTTGAAGGAAGAGAAGAATTTTATGAAGGTAAGGAGATGAACAGCCATTGAAAGGCACATGGATGAGAAATGGAGTGTTGCATGTGAGAAACAGAGAGGAGACCAATTTGACTGAACTATAGAATACAAGAAAGGAAATAATATATGTAAGAAGGATAGAAAGATAGATGAGGACCTGACTGTGAAAGACTTTAAAAGTCAAATAGTGGAATTTATATTTTATCCTAGAGGTAATAAGAAGTCACAGGTGTTTATTCAATATGGAGTGACATGGCTAGATCTATACCTAAAGAAAATTATGATAGCAGCTGTCGGAAGGATGGATTTGAGTGAGAAGAAACTTGAATCAGTGAGACCAATCAGGAAGCTATTGTGATAATCGAGGTAAGAAGTGATGAGGTCCTTAATGATTTGTAAGCAGAGAGAAGGGGATCGTTAAGAGAACTTGTGAAGATAGAGATGGCAAAATCTGACAACTGATTGACTTTGTGGAGTGAGGGAGGGAGAGGAATTGAGAATAATACCATGGCTATGAAACTGGGAAACTGGAAGACCTGCAGTGCTTTTGACAGAAACAGGGACGTTTAGAAGGACACTAAGCATTATAATTAGGAATTTTTGTACTTTGCATAATACCATCACGAGGGCAGGCTGCTTGAAATATGACCTCATTTGAGGGGCAGATGGGAGAAACAGAGACTCCCAAGACAGTGATACCATGGTTGAGAAAGCCACAGGGTCAAAAAAAGAGGGGTAATCAGTGGAGCAGGGGGGGAAATCACCATAGCTAACCATCTAATAGCTTCTCATTTAACATCTAACTAAGCATCTCTTAATGTAACCCCACGCCCCCAGCTTTTTTGGCTGTCACAGATTGCTGACTTATACTAAGCTTATGGTCCACTAAAGTCCATAGAGCTTTTTCAAACAATTTGCTGTTTAGTCGTGCCTCCTCCATCCTATATATTTTTGGACCCAAGTGTAGGACTTTACATTTATCCCTGTTGAATTCCATCTTCTTAGATATAGCTCAATGCTCTGTCTGGTCAAGATCTCTGTAGATCTTGACCTTGAAATCCAACATTTCAGCTATCTTTTCCAGCTTTGGTTTGTTTGCAAATTTGATGAGCTTATCACTAACATTGACAATGTTAAACAGCACAGGTCCAAGCACCAGTGAACCACTTTGAATCCAAGCATTCAATCAGTTCCAAATCCACCTGATTATATTAATATTGAGTCCATATCTCTCTATCCTTTAAGCAAGAATTACATTAATTGCAAGTTGTAAGTGACAGATTTGCAATTTCACATGCAATAATCTTTTTATTATATTATGTAAATGTTTGTTTTATTCCATAAATTAAAAGTAAAATAAATTTATAAAAATAATTATGTGAGAAACAGTAGCAAGGAAGAAATGGTGACCAAGAAGGCAAAGTAATTATTTTCCCAAAATTTCTCCAACCAAAAATAATCTTTTAAAAACCCAATAACAAATTATTCGGTAGATCTTGGGTTCTTAACTGTTTTGTGTCTTGTACCCCCTTTAACAGTCTAGAAAAGTATATCGACCACAGAGAAATGTTTGTAAATATATAACATAAAACATACCAGATTATAAAGGTAATTAGTTGTATTGAAATACGGTCATCAGAATGCTTTTTTAAGTTTGCAGAACCTAAATAATCTATTTATGTAATGACATCCCAATTAAATTGCTAAAAAAAATTATCTTACTGAGTCAGGAAAAATAATAACAGAGTTCATTTGGAAGAACAGAGGGTCAGGAACTTCAAGGAAACCAAGCGGAAAAGATGTAAAGGAACTAGATTCAGTAGTATCAGACTTCAAACCATATTACAAGGCGAGAGCAGTGTTGAAGTGTAAAGTGGATAATTTAATAGATAAATTAAAAGTTTCCTGTATGAATAAAACCTATGTAGCCAATAATAGAGGGAATGCAGAGAATTGGGGAAAACTTTCATAAACTGTCTCCCAGATCGAATGTGACTGGGTCAGAATATCGTTGTAGTGTAGGAGATGATAAACTGGTAGATTTAGAAAAATATGGAAAGCCTTTGACTTATGAAGGAAGATGCGATCCACTTTCAGAGAAACAGATGACAAGTGGAAATAAGCATAATATGGGCTGAGTATATGTGTATATGTGCGTGTTTATGCATCTCTATGTATGTAGATATGTATATAATAAGTATGTATACATACACACATATTTATATATCTCCCACTTAATTATAGCCTTCTTGGTGGGGGAGAGAGGTAATGAAGTAAAAAGTACACAGTAGAGTACAAAAGAAAACCAACAAGGAAGCAAAGTCAGGAAGCTTTGAAAATAATGTGTAGTAATTCATTATATAAGTTTTCTTCAAATGGAAAATTATTACTATATATTGAATCCTCTCATGTTCTCCTGCATGCATGGCAATGTTTTTTTTTCTTTTCTTATTTTGTATTTAAATTTAAAATAAATTTAAAAAGTTGTAGATCAGGTTAAGAACTTCTGAATTAGATAAAAACACCACAAAATGTATATTCTCATGACATGTCATTGGACAACTGAAAGGCTTAGAACTCACTTAGCAACCCCAACACCAAACAATTCTCCACTACAGGTGTATAAGAACCATTTCAAGCTTGTGATTTAAGGTTCAGTTATAGAGATTCCTTTGTAATCCCCCATTTGGCAGTGACTCAGTCTGATTGTCTGCCAGTGAGGGAGAGAAAGAGAGGCAGAGACAGAGAGACAGAAATGGAGACAGAGAGAGAGTGAGAGACAGAGAAACCCAGAAATAGAAACAGAGAAACAAAAGGAGTGGAAAAAGGAAGACATAGCAACTCAGAAGGAAAGGTGCTACCATGCCAGAGATTAAAAGGACTATAATCCCCATCTGGGGTCAATCTTTCCCTACTGAATTTATTCTTATTAGGGAACCATGCTGATCTCAACTTGAAGGGGCTGAAAGCATTCATCTTAAAGGGGATCTGTGCAGCAGTGAAAGGAGAATGAAATGTGAGATAAATGTGAAAGAAAAGAATGAAATGTGAAACCAGCGGCAGAGAATTCAAGAAAAAGGATGAAAGGGAAAAAAAAACAAAATAAACCTAAGCACAAAACTATTCCTCAAGCAAGTAAATCTACAGAGAGACTTATAAATACAAAATGCCTTAAAAAGGGGCCATAATATTGAACAAGTATGAAGGCAACTGCACCAAAAAGCCTAAATGAAAAAAAAAAAAAGAGTTCTATAGATCCACAGAGAACAACCACAAGAATCTACAAGATAATCCGAAAGAGAAATGAAATTTTGAAAGGTGGTATTATGATGGGAATTATATTGGAAACCAAATCTCTGAAATCAGAATAAAAGAAGAGAAATTCAGGGTACAGAAATTAGAAGACATAGCTGAGAATCTGTCCAACAAAATAAAGACTCAATCAGAGAATGAAATCTTTGGAACACAAAATACATAAATGGAAGAAAATTTGACAGAAGAGAAGCAAATAGCAATTACTTTAAAAGTACATAAATTCTATGTAAGACAAAGCAATTAACCTTAAAGACAGAATGAAGAGAGATCATGTAAAGGTCCTAGGTCTCCCAGAATAATGTGTTTACATGTATATCTGGATATGTGTGTATAAGTATGTGTGTATGAATATATATATGAATAACCAATACTTAAGTATATATATGTATATATGTATATATATATATATATATATATATAATAAAAACACCGTATATTTTTATATATGATTTTTTTAACTGCCCGGCACTTTTAACTATAGATCAGAAACTACTCAACTGAATACATAGATTGCTAACCGAAGGTGTAAAAAATCTATACTTGAAACTTCAAGTCATATAGTGTCTCTAATCCCTAATTTCTATGACAAATAGCAAATTTTTCAGGCATCTAGGATAAAGACCTTTAGCCATGAAGAAATACCAGTTTGAATACCTAGAATTCCTGTGTAATCATTAGAAATTGAGGAGAGTAAAACAGGACATTCCAAAAGCAGAGAAGCTCAAGGTGTAAGCCCCAAATAACACATCCTGTAAAGATGAGCCTGATTATCCACCAAACATGACTGATATTCAACCAAGGAGAAACATTTGAGGCATTCCTATGAAACAAACAGAAGACACTGGTGAGCAAAATATTCAATTAGCAAACATTCCAAACAAAAGAAACATGAGAAAGGTAAATAAATACAATTCTCAAGAAAGAACACTATAATGAAATCTGTTTTTTTTTTTCACGTTTATAGTTTACTGTCTCAAAAAACATATTGAGGGTGTAAAAGAGGACTCATCAAGAAATAAAAAGGACATGAGGGTTTAAAGATTTAAGGAGACTTTAAAAGATCAGGAGAGGGGAAAGAGAGCTGAATAAACATTCTCTGGATTAAATCTTTCATTCCTTTATAAGTTAATCGTGCATTTTCTGGGAGAGATAACACAGAAGCCCTGACTCAGTGCAGAAGCGAACTGAGAAAGGAGGGTATGTTCTTTAATTTCTCAGCAAGATTGCGGGTTGGGGCTGTGAAAGAATAGGACAAAAGGATTGCAAGAGAAAGAGTAGAATGGGAAGGAAGGATACCCACATATGCATATGTATATATACATATATGTATATACACATGCGTACATGTGTGTGTATACACATATATATGTTTCTCCCCAGGAGAGGAAATGAAAGGGTGCCACTAAAGAACATTCCAGTTTGGGGTGGAGTTCTATGTAGGAAGAAATAGAACCTTAAAATGAGTTTTGTCTGGAGAAATTAACATATGCATTCTCTGAGAAAGTGTCATGCCTTCCAGGACTAAATTCAGCCACAGGAGACAGGATATGTGAGTCCCTAAGAACAGCAAGTCCTCAATATGGAAAGGGGAAATAGAAACAGGGATAGAGTAACCTAGCTTGGGAGTAGTGAGTGATCATGGTAAGGGCAGGAAGAAGATCCATGTCTCATGACTCATGACACAGAGTGATTCACTTCACATGATACTTCTTCCTTTCAGCGCTGCTTCCAACCCTGAAATTATATTTCTTAGAGTGAGACATATAGAAACAATGCAATAATAGAAGAGTTCGAATATTCCAGAAACTACCCTCCTGGGAGACTATTTATTATATATTCTAAATACTCTATTATAAAGATAATAGAGAAAGGATAAGTAAGGGAACCCATAAATTGGAGAAAGAACTTCAGAATAGATTAGAAAAGGGAGAGAAATGACAAAACTAGGTAAATCAAAGTTTCATAATGGGGGAGTAGGAATACTCATTGTTCTAGACGTCTACCATCATCACTCAGAAACTCCCTCTTTGAAGTTTGTACTACCAAAATTTGGATCATCTAATACATATTCTGGTGTCTGCTATCTTCTGACACCCTACCCAAGCCCCCCAGCTATAGGACACTTGCCTTCTTTCCTTAATGTCTTTGGTACCCACCTCAACTTCTGCCATCATACTAGGGGATTTCAACACACACACACACACACACACACACACACACACACACACACACACACACGTATATTGGTCTTCCCTCAACTATCTTAACTTCCTAATTTACCAACCTACCTGGTTACCATAACCTATTCATCTATTCTACTATACACTGAATGGTCATACACCTTATCTTTCCATCATTCATAAGTGTTATACTTCTTTGTTTATAAATTTCCAAAATTATTTGACCTTATCTTTTATATGTAATGGGGGCCTAGTTCTTGAAGTTTGGGCTAAAGTATGCTTGCTATATATGGGGATGAAATTGGACCCTTTGAATTTGCAGGATGCTTAGAGATACTGCTTGTGGCTCTCATTTTTATATCCTATTTTATGGGATACTTGACAAATTGGCATTTCTTTTCTGTCTTTGTTTTACTCTATAAATGTGTAATCATGTTTTCCAATGTGTGTTTCCCATACATGTCAGTTTCTTTTGACATATCAAAATTTTGCATCTGTTGCTTTAAGTATTATTATTTTGTTATATTGATATTGGCTGTCACAAGTATTGATATTGAGACTAATGAGAATTTTAGAAATTGCCTCATTAAGAAATATTCATAATTTCTTTTTGCATTGAAATAGACCTAGACTGCTTAATTTATTATGAGGTCCTTATGCACTCCAAGCTCAAAGGGTAAAGTTTACCTGTGTACCTAGAAACACCATATAATGAAGTGATTAATTCCTTCTATAGGGAGCCTCATCTGATTTGGGGGTTTATTTGACTTTGTTTGCTATTTTCCCCTAAATTAGCCTATTTCTTCTGTTATTAGGTAAATTTGGAATTCCGTTTGGATTGCTTTTGCAGTGGCAGGGATCTATTGGGGAAGATTGGGGATGCCTTTTGGAATGAGAACCCAGTTGCATGGTATTATATGTTGAGAGAATCATGGTAGAGTTTTCACCCAGGAGTGTTGGTTTCTTACCAGAACGTGAAGATATTCTAGTCCACCCCAGGTTCCTAATCTCTGTGGAAATTCCCACATGCTCCAAGGTTTTGACAGGAACCCAGATCTCCTAAAAGGGAAAGTTTGCCTAGTTATTTCTTTTTCCTTTTCTTTGAAGTTACTCAGTGATTAAAATTGCTCTGTGACTGTGTGTGGTCAGGGAGAATGAGGTGAGGAAAAGGGAGAGTCTGAAGTGCCCCATATCCCTAAGAATAAATCAGGGTACAAATACCTAACCACATTGGTTTGGTTCCTTGCCTGAGAGTGAAGGGGTGGCTTCTAGTTAACTCCCAGGTAAGTAGTCTGAGGGAAACTGTAGGGACAAGGTTTCCTTTCAATATAACAAGCTAATTTTCTTTGCTTTTCCTTTTCCTTTTTGTCTTTTGTTTGAGATTAGAGACTGGAGCACCAAAACAGGCACTTGTTGAGGACAAAACAAGCAGTAAACTTGGCAAAATGTTGCTTGTTGAATCTGCACAACTATGTATTTGGGAAAAATTGGTTTTTTTTCTCCTGTATGTGTAGGATGGTGTAAGATTGTGCCATTTTGTCTGTTGTGAGACAAATGTGTTCCTAATATCTAAACTAGAAAAATCAATGAATGATAACTACAGAGTGACATAACTAATATTCATCAAGACAGAAACATTTTAAAGAGAATTCTAGCAAAACAATTGAACTAATATTTGCTAAAACATATGCACTATGACCAAGTTAGATTTTTAATATGGATACTGATGTAGCCGGTGGATGGTGAATAGAGTTAGGAAGAAATGCATTCAAATTCTGCCTCAGACACTTATTGTTAGCTATATGACCCTGGGAAAGTCACTTCTCAATTGTAAAATGGAGATAATAAGTGGGTGCTTGATAAATGCTCATTGCCTTTCCTTTCCTCTTCAAACACTAGAATGTAGAAATTCCGAATCTCTTCCCTCAATTCTGAAATAGTATCTTCCTTTTATACAAGTTGCTTAGAGTATGATCAAGTCTCTCATACAGTGGCTTAAATTCATGCAAGATTTTTTTTTTATCACAAGCTTTTTCATACTCAGTTCTGATTCAATCAAAAAGTGTTCTTATTTAGCCAAGGCATCACAGACACATAGAGTGGCTTCAACCTTACCCTTACACATATTTAAGGGGAAAAACAAGCTATACTTTACTAATAAAAAAGAAATAATAGTAGTAGTAGTAGTAGTAGCTAACACTTAAGTAGTACTTACTATGTGCCAGGCACTATGCTAAGTGTTTTACAATAATTATTTCATTTGATCATTTTATTCATGGTTTGATGTACAATCCTCCTAAGTTTTATTTTGTATAAGAAAATGCCTATTTTATTTCATGCTTGCTAAGTTCAGAATTTTTTAAAAATAGGGAATGGACCTGTCATTTTATTTCTGAAGGAAATGCCTTGGTGAAAAACTCCACCATGCAGGCCAGTACCTTCTTTGCAACTTCAAGGCTTAAAATGTTGCCTGGTTCATTAAGAAGTTTTCCTAGGATCACACAGTCAGTATTATGCCAGAGGCAAAGCTTAACACCAGGCTTTCCTGACATTAAGGTCAGTTCTCTATCCACTATCCCATGCTGGCTTTTAAAAAAAAATGAGTTAAAAAAGGAAATTGAAAAGATTTTGCACTAACAAAATCAATGCAGCTAGAATAAAAAGGAAAACTGTCAATTAGATAAAAATCTTTGCATCCAAAATTTCTAATGAGAATCTAACATTATATATATATATATATATATATATGTGTGTGTGTGTGTGTGTGTGTGTGTGTGTGTGTGTGTATACACACATATACACCCATATGCATACACAAACACACACATATATGTTGTTGTTCAGTCATTTCAGTCATGTCCAACTCTTCATAATCCCATCTGGGGTTTTCTTGGCAAAGATGCTGGAGTGGTTTGCCATTTCCTTTTCCATCATTTTACAATCTTCATCATTTTATAGATGAGGAAACTGAGGTTTTCTCATTTTATAGATGAGCAAACAAGGTTAATTGAATTGCCAAGGGTTACATAGCTAAGAAGTGTTAGAGGCTAGATATGAACTTTGGAAAATGGATCTTCCTGACTCCAGGCCAAGTACTCTATCCACTGCACCTCCTAGGTGCATATACATATAAATATATACATATACACATACATATACATACACATACACACACATACATATATGGAATTAACACAAATATATAGGACTAAGCATCATTCCATATATTAGGTGAGAGAATATGAACAAATAGTTCTTAAAAGAAGAATTAACCTGCTAATAGTCATATGAGGAGAAATGAAAATTAAAACAGGAGGAGGAGCCATGGAATGACAGTCATATCAATAAACTCTTGGGAGAATTGTGAATTGGTCCAGCTGTTCTGGAAAACACTTCGAAAGTATGCTTTTAAAAATTGTCTAGAAGGTTCATACCCAGAGATCTCACTCCTAGACATATACTTCAGTGAGTCACGGATGAGAAAGAGAAAAGTTAAGAAACCTCAAATATATAGAGAACTGAGCTAAATTTACAAGAATACAAGTCATTCCCCAATTAATAAATGGCTAAAGCATATGAACAGGCAGTTTTCAGAAGAAGAAATCAGAGCCATCTATAGTCATATGAAAAAATGTTCAATATCCTATCTATCACATTGGCTAACATGACAGAAAAAAGAAAATGAAAATTGTTGGAGGGGGTGTGAAAAAATTGGGACACTAATGCATCGTTGATAAAGGTGTGAACTGATCCAACCATTCTGGAGAGCAATTTGAAACTATGCCCAAAGGGCTACAAAATTGTGCATATCATTTGACTCAGCAATACTGCTACTATGTCTGTATCCCAAAGATATTTTTAAAAAAGGAAAAAGGACCTATATATACAAAAATATTTGTAGTAGCTCTTTTTCAAAGAATTGGAAATTGAATACATGTTCATCAGTTGGGGAATGGCTGAACAAGTCATGGTATGTGATTGTGACGGAATACTATTGTGCTATAAGAAATGATGAGCAGGATGCTTTCAGAAAAAAATTTGGAAAGACTTACATGAACTGAAGCAAAGTGAAGTGAGCAAAACCAGGAGAACAGTATACATGGTAACAATATCGTATAATGATTGCCTGTGAATAATTTAGCTATTTTCAGCAATACAATGATCTAAAACAGTTATGAAAGACTCATGATGACATGATAACTCATGTTATCCATCTCCAAAAAAAGAACTAATGCAGTCTGAATGCAAATTGAAGCATGCTTTTGTTGAAACTTTATATTTCTTAGTGCTTTTATAGGGGGTGGGGGGGTGCTGTGTTTTCTTTTATATGACAAATATGCAAATATGCAAATTGCCTTCTCTATGAAGGAGGAGGGTAAGAAGGTGGAAGAGAATTTGGAACTCAAAGGTTTTAAAAGTGAATGTTGAAAATTGTTTTTAAAAAGAATTAGAGGGGGCTCACTTTGAGAAGTGTTGTGTGATTTGACCAGATGAGACTCTGGGCAGCCGTTGAGAGCCCCCTGGCTTTGAAAACCCAGATGTTGATGCTTCCCTCTCTGGTGCTGAAAACCCAGATGTTGATGCTTCCCTCTCTGTGCTGAAGCAGACAATTCTTCATGGATTTATACTGGCTGAAAAAATTCATCACTTGGTCTGAAACCAGTTAGATTGATCCTTGGATAAGCAACTTGGATACAATGGACTTGAATAATTTTGTTTCGTTGATCACCATATTTTTAGTTGCCGCTGCCAAAAAGATTGAGGTTTTATTCAATGACACTGCAGACCTGCCTTGTGATTTTAAGAATCCTCAAAACATTGGCCAGGAAGAGCTAGTGATATTTTGGCAAGGTGCCAAAGATCATGTTCTGTATGAGCTGTATCATGGAAGTGAGAAGCAAACCTACGTTCATCCCAGCTACATTAACCGCACCAAGTTTAACCAAACCACTTGGAATTTACATCTTCTAAATGTTCGGATTGCAGACCAGGGGGAATATACGTGTTTTGTCCAACACCAAGGCCCCAAAGGATTGGTCATCATCCATCACTTACCTTTTCATCTGTCTGTCTTTGCCCCTTTCAGTCAACCTGAAATAACAAGACTTGACAACACAACTGCAGAAACTGGAAATATGTTGAATTTTTCCTGTTCTTCTAAACAAGGCTATCCAAAGCCTCAGAAAATTTACTGGACAGTAGAGACTCAAAACTCAACCGAGTATTCTGGAGAGATACATCTGTCCCAAGATGAAACCACCCAACTCTACAATGTTACCACTTTTTTATCTCTGCCCATTACTGATTCTACCACCTGTATTAACATCACCTGTTTCCTAAAAACTCAGGTGCCAGTGGAACTCCTTATCTCGGAGACTTTGAACATAAAAAGGAAACCCTATAAGGAACCAGAGAACAACTTCCTGATTCTTGGGATACTAGCAACATTTGTGATTCTTCGTATTGATCATTCTCCAAGTATCATGTTGGAAAAAATGCCTTCACCTCTGTGGTAAAGGAGAAGCTGAGAGGGTGAAAGCAGAAGATTCTGATCATCCCAAAGAAAGAGATAAAGCTTTGGAACCAGTGAACCATCAAATGTGTGAAAAGAGAGAAGACAGATGATGCAGTGTGTTCACAGCGCTTGGAAGAGATTTAAAGAAGCTAAAAGGACTTGTACAGGGCAGTAGAGTTAGAGAGACTTGCCCTATAGCAAAGGCTTGTCTGGGAGAACTGAGTCAAATTTATGAATACAAGCTATTCCCCAATTGATAAATGGTCAAAGGATATGAGCAGGCAGTCTTCAGATGAAGAAATCAAAAACATCTATAGACATATAGATAAGACATTTGTGTTTGATTAGAGAAATTGAATTAAAACCACTCTGAGGTACCACATCACACCTATCAGATTGACTAATATGATAAAAAAAAAAAGGAAAATAAGTGTTGGAGAGTATGTGGGAAAATTGTATTGATATTGGTGGAATTGAGAAGTGATTTAACCATTCTGGAGAGCAATATGGAACCATGTCCAAAGGGCAACCAAACTGCATGCCCTTTGATCCAGCAATAGCACTAATAAAAAAAGGAAAAGGACCTACATGTACAAAAAAAAAAAAGAATTAGAAAAAATATTTAAAACATTATTTTGAAAAAGAAAAAGGAAAATAAATGATGCAAAACAAAAAGCATTTTAAAAATATAAAATAAGGGGTGGCTAGGTGGCACAGTGAGTAGAGCACTGGCCCTAGAGTCAGAAGGACCTGAGTTCGGTTCCGGCCTCAGACACTTAACACACACAAACAAAAACCTAGCCGTGTGACCTTGGACAAGTTACTTAACCCCAATTGCCCTCCGAAAAAAGCAAAAAAAAAAAAGTAAAATAAAATAAAGAGATCATGGAGGGTAGGGAGTTGAATCTTGGGTTTGACACAGGAGATAAGAAGCCAACAAAGAGATTTTAAATCTTTTCCTGAGTTACACTTAAAAAAAAATCTGAACCGAAATCAGGAAGCACCTGTGCTTGTTAACAGTAGTTAGGAAATAGCTTAAAAAGTTTGGACTCTCTTCAAAATATTGTATTGGCTGTCAGTGAAATCATTCCAATCTCTCTAATTCACTGTAAATGCAGGAGGCTGACTATTGTTCTTGGTCTCTGCATAAATTCCATTTTGTAATAGCAATGAGGCACTCAAAGCAGTACATTTAAGGGAAAATATTACATTTTGTAAGCTATAAAATTCACTTATACTTTATCCTCATATTATTTAGTAAGATTTTTTAAAGTTACCTCAGATTTTTTGTAGTTATCCATAAATCATATTGCCCTGTGGCTAAGATTGGGAAACTAATATAAGAGAATAAATTGTTTTAATGCTAAAGTGCTAGCCCAGTGGAAATAGGAAAGAATAAATCAGGTTCTTGTTTCAAGTAAACATTACCACAATTATTAACTATGTATAATAGTTTTTACTAACAAGAAAGTCTTATTAATAGCAAGACATTATATAATTTTTTGCAAACAATGATAAATTTTTAAAAAAATTTTTCTTTTCTTGTCTTTTTCCCAATTACATGTAAAATTTTTAACATTTACTTTAAAAAATTTGAGTTCCAAATTCTCTCCCTCCTCTATCTCCTGCCCCCTCCTTGAGAAGGCAAGCAATTTGATTCAGATTACATGTGTACAGTCATGAAAAACATTTCTATGTTGTGAAAGAAAACATAGATAAAAAAACAAGAAAAATAAAGACATATATATTTTCCCTAGCCCTTTGAATACAGTTTCAAGTTGCTCTCCAGAATAGTTGGATCAGTTCACAACTCCATCAATGATGTATTACTGTCCTAATTTTTTGTCAGTTGTCATTTTCCTTTTTTGTCACATTAGTCAATCTGATAAGTATGAGGTGATATCTCAGAATTGTCTTAGTTTGCATTTTTTCTAATCAATAGTGATTTAGAGTATTTTTATGTGATTGTAGATAGCTTTGATTTCTTCTGCAAACTGTTCATATGCTTTGATCAATTATCAATCGGGCAATGACTTGTATTCTTATAAATTTAAATAAATTCTCTATGTATTTGAGAAATGAGTCCTTTATCAGAGAAACTTGCTATAAAAATTTTCCCCCAAGTTCTCTACTTTCCTTCTACTTCATTGGTTTTGTTTGTGAAAACCTTTTTAATTTAATGTAATTGAAATTATTCATTTTACATCCAATAATCCCATAATGCTCTCTATCTTTTGTTTGGTCCTAAATTCTTTTTGTATCCACAGATCTGGCATGTAAACCATTTCATGTTTCCCTAATTTATTAATGATATCACCTTTTATGTCTAAATTATGTACTAAGTTTGACCTCCTCTTTGTATACAGATATTTTTATTTGAGATGTTTAGCTATACCTAGTTTCTGCCAAACTGCTTTCTAGTTTCCCCAGAAATTTTTATCACATATTGAGTTCTTGTCTCAAAACTTGGATCTTTAGGTTTATCAAACACTAGATTACTATAGGCATTTACTATTCTGTATTATGTACCTAATCTATTCCATTGATCCACCACTCTGTTTCTTATTCAGTACCAGATAGCTTTGATGATTAACTTTTATAATATATAGTCTAATATCTGGTATTGCTAGGCCATGTTCCTTCACATTTTTCCCCATTGATTCCCTTGATATTCTTGACCTTTTATTCTTCCAGATGAATTTTGTTATCATTTTTCTAACTCTACAAAATTTTTGGTTTGATTCATATGGCACTTAATAAGTAAAATAATTTAGGTAGAATTGCCATTTTTGTTATATTGGCTTGGCCTACCCATGAGCAATTAATATTTTTCCAATTGTTTAGATCTGACTTTATTTGTGTGATGTGTTTTGTAATTGTGTCCCTCTAATTCCAAGGTCTGTCATGGCAAGTAGACTTCCAAGTATTTTATATTGTCTGCAGTTATTTTAAATGGAATTTATCTTTCTACCTCTTACTGATAGACTTTCTTGATAGTATATAAAAATGTTGATGATTTATTTATGTGGGTTTATTTTATATCCTGCAACTTTGCTGAACTTCTTAATTATTTCAAGTATTTTTTTAGTTGATTCACTAGGATTCTCCATATATCATTTGCAAAGAATGATGGTTTTGTTTCCTTATATGTATTCTAATTCCTTGAATTTATTTTCTTCCTTTTATTGCTACAGCTGGAGTTTCTAGTATAATATTAAATAATAATGGTGATAACGGGCATTCTTGCTTCACCCCTTTGGATAGACTGTGGGTCCATGATATTTCAATTGTTTACTTCTGGTTGCTTGTAATATTTTCTCCTTGACCTACAGGTTCTAACATGGCTATAATATTCCTCTGAGTTTTCATTTTGGGATCTCTTTCAGGAGGTGATTGGTAGATTCTTTCAATTTTTATTTTATTCTCTGGACTTAAAATATTGGGCAGTTTTCCTTGATGATTTCTTAAAAGATGATATTGAGGCTATTTTTCTGATCATATCCTAGTCAGTCCAATAATTCTTAAATTATCTCTCCTTGATCTATTTTCCACATCAGTTGTTTTTCCATTGAGATATTTCACATTTCCTTCCATTTTTTTTTCATTTTTTGACTTCATTGTTTCTTGAAGTTTCATTGAATCAGCTTCTACTTGTCCAATTCAAATTTTTAAGGACTTATTTTCTCTAGTGAGCTTTTGTATTTGGTCAATTCTATTTTTTAAAGAGTTCTTTTCTTCAGTATTTTTGTGTCTCTTCTTCCACTTGGCCAATTCTGCTTTTTAAAGTGTTACTCTTTTGCCATTTGACCACTTAAAATTTTTAAGGATTTACTTCAGTATATTTTTGTGCCCCCTTTACCAAGCTGTTGACTTTTTTCATGATTTTCTTGCATCACTCTCATTTCTTTTCTCAATTTTTCTTCTATGCCTTTAATTTTATTTTAAACTCCCTTTTTTCAGCTCTTCCAGGAATTCTTTTTGGGTCTGAGACCAATTTACATTTTTCTTTGAGATTTTGAATGTAACTACTTTGACTTTTTTGGTCTTCTTTTGAGTTTGTATTTTGATATTTTTGTCACCATTGTAACTTTTTATGGCCAGGTTCTTTGTTTATTGTTTGCTCATTTTCAGCCTATTTGACTTTTATCTTTATGTTTTTACTTTATGGCCTCTGCTTCCAGGGTGGAGGGGACACTGTCCCAAGTCTCAAGTTTTTTTTGTGCTGCTGTTTGTGCTGTATTTTTCAGAGATAATTCTAAGGGTTTGTAAGTTTTCAGTGCTTCCAGGGTGGTATGAACTAAGGAGAGGTGTGGTCATTGATTTTCTAGTCTGTACTCTGGACTGTAACTGAACACAGACACTTTTTTCTGCCCTGGAATTGTAACCAGACTTTCCACTTCCCTACAGCTGAAAGCTTTGGTATGCTAGTGCTTCTCCTTGTCCTATGGCTGCAACCCTGGAACCATCTATGGGCAATGCAACAGAATCCTGTGCCCACTGTCAGCAAAAGGTCTCCTGTAATCTTCTTATAACCAGTTGTCCAACTCGCCTTGCTGTCTGTAACCTGAGAGCTCTGGAAACTGCTACAACCAAAGCAGCTGTCCTCAAGGCCTGTATAGCTTGCTGGGGTGAAGTTTGTGTTGTACTGTACTCCACTTTCACCCTGGTGAGACAGACTTCTCCTGCTAACCTTCTAAGTTGTGTTGAGCTGAGAAAATTGTTTCACTTCAATCTTTTGTTTGTTCTGTTGCTCCAGAATTTGTTTTGAGACATTATTTTAAAGTTGTTTGGAGGGGAATTTTACTCCACCAACTTGGCTCTACCTACAAAATACCAAGTATTAAAACCAATTTGTAATATTTTCTCTCTCAGTGCACACTTCTCTGTTTTGTCTTTTTTATCTTTCAAAGTCCAGCTTAGGTTCCATGTCTTCCAGATAGCTTTCCTTTATCTCCATCTCCTTCATTTCCAACATTTAGAGAAAATATTATCTAGGTGCTCAAATTTTTAGAGCAAAAAAAATTTTCCCTTTACTCATATTCTATTTTGTATCATATTTAGGTGCACAGATTTCATCCACTTCCTCTGTCTCCACCCTCTACCCATCCCACCACTAAACTATTAGCTACAAGGACAGGACTATGGTGCTTTCTCTTATTAACATCCCCAGTTCATTCTCCATAGTAAGCATTTAATAAAAGTGTGTTGACTTGTAGTTGATGAATTTTATAGATTCAGCCTTCTGTGAATATCTGATAACAGCTATAGCAACGTTGGAATATTTAAGGGTAGACACCATTGAGCAAACTGAATTCTAGGACATAGGTGGCAGTGTTTCCCATCTCTACTTAAATTTTTGTGGGCTCCATAACTCTGGGAACTTCCATAAATAGGAAATCCTGTATATAGTTCTGCTTCAATGCAATTAGAGTCATGGAATTTTTAAGTTGAAAGAGCCCTTACATGCGATTTATATTTGATAACTATGGAAAAAGTTAGCTTATGGCTTACTGTATAGAAGAAAATTGCAGGTCAAATCTAGTTACAAAGAACACCAAAGATTTATCTAAATTACTCTGTTGTCATAATTTTGCTATATCACATATTTTTAAATATGTTATGGGAGTACTTAGAAACCCCTTTGCTATACAGACATTTTTGTTATAAGCATATGCCACTGTTTGTAAAATTAGAGGGTTGGATTAGATGATTTCTTAGATCTCTTCCAGTTCTGTTAGTCTATGGTCCTATCATTTTACAGGGTTTTTCTATGTACAATAAACTCAATATAAGGCCTCACACACATAGTTACTCCACATGTGTGATCATGATGAATTCAGAATGTTAATTTAGTATTTAAAAGGAATGTCAAACCAATGACCATAGGTGTACAACAAATACCTCGAGATTGTAAAGGTGTCAAAAGCAACATCTTTATAAGGAAACAAAGGGAAGATTTTAAAGAATAAAGACAACCAGAAGTTACAAAGAGTATAGTTGTTGAGTTGTTTCTTAGGATTGAATTATTTCTTAGGATTGTTACTGCTAACAATATTAAAGCATTATTTATAATAACAAATAGCATTCTTCTATAGTACTATGATTTACAGAATTCTTTCCTCATAGTCCTGTAAGATACATAGTGAACCTAATATTATTATTATTCCTCTTTTACAAAAGTATCCTATATAGACTCAGAGAGTCTTTATTTATCCCAAATCCCACTTGTACTGGCAAGTCAGGTCCTCAGAGGGCAGCTTCCTCTCAGAGTTCTAGGGGCAACCCCAACGTACTCCATGGAGCTAAGGATATATTTCTAACATTACCAACTGAAGCCCCCACTCCAGTGTATTCTCCCCAATATTAATAGCCAATGATTGTTGCCCCACTATCATATGCCAGTTAGTATCTTCTCAATATCAGTGTTAACAGTGATTAGTATCCCATTATCAATTTAATCAGTTAATATCAGTTAGCTTTTACACGTGAATAATTAATTACATAGTGAGAACAAATGTACAAAAACATTCCCCTTGTAGTAGGGGTTATGTTCTGTCCTCTATATCTTTCTCTCAGAGAAGAGTGGGCTCAAACTTAATCGGGTCACTACAAAATGTTTGACCCATCAAATTTACTTCCAAAGGTAGTACAGTGACTGGACCATTAACTCCCTTCAGCTCAATTCAATAAACATTTATTATGTACCTACTATGTATTAGGCATTGTGCTAAGCACTGGAGATACAAATAAGATAAAGAAAGACCTGCCTTCAAGGAGCTTACAATCAAACATGGAGGGACAATGCAGAAAAGAAAGCTGAAAAGCAGTGGGAGGGGGGAGGAATTGAGTGAGGAAGAGAAGGCCTTTGGAGGTATCCATGATGTTCTGTGGAGTGAAAATGAAGCAAAGTTGCTTATGTAAAATGGAGAACTTGCAAAGTTCTGAGCCCTCTATAAAGGAATGCTTTAGGAGGAGTTTATTGCACAACCCTCCAGCATTCTAATCACAGGAGAGAAACAGCTGAAGTAGTTGAGAAGATTTCAAGTATCAAAAGCTGAGTCAGTCAGTCTACATGGTGAGTTTGATCCACTGTGGATTTGTATCAACCAGGTTGCTTTTGGGGGCACATGGTTCATCTGCAGGCAAACTCCAACTTGGGATCCCATCCCTGGCCATCTGCTCCTTTTGAAGTTTCACAAGGCCCTGTACCAAAGGAAAGAAGATATAAATAGGAGGTGGTTCCATTTCATACACACGTGCAACTTGGAGGCTATGCAGCCCTCCACTTATTCAGAGAATTACCCTTATATTTTGTTGTTTGTCCTTCATTTTCAAAGAGGACCAAACAGGAAGAAGAGAGTTGAGTTTCTCTGCTGGGACTTCTATAGACACTTTAATACCTAGCATAGCAGCCAACCGAAAGACCTTTTTTCTTTGCCACAAAAATAAGCATGCAGAAAACCCGAAGCAGAGATAGGTCCCTCTGTTCTGTGCTATTATGATTTTCCTTAAGCAAGTTCATCAAACATCCTTGTGGTTCTTCTGACCCATTCTCACAGAGCTGGGCCTTCATTGGGCAGTCCCTCATTTTACACATGAGAAAATGTAGTCTCAGCAGTCAAACAAATATTAAGTGCCAGAGCTGAGACCCCAAGTTACGCCTTCAGATTCCCAAACCTAATGCGTTTTCCACTAATATGCAGAGTTCATATGTAAGTCATCAAAAATGACTCAAGACAAAAATTAAAAGTTTAAAACACACATGCAAAATCTTAAATATTTTAAAGTGAATGCAACTGCTAGAAAGAATGACTGAAGTGGCACAATGTTAAAATTACCTTACACACAAACAAGCATCACATTACTATTATTAAATCTTACTATGTACTAGGCAATACTCTAAGCAATTACAATACAAAGAAGACAAGTAAAATTCCCTGCATTCAATTTTTTGTTTTCATTTTACCATGTATGAAAAGAGAAGAACAAAAATAATATGTGGAAGGAACGATCAATCAATCAATCAATCAAAGGATCAGAAGAGGCACCCAGATAAAGTGCTATAGGAAAATTTGAGGAGGGAAAAACCATTTACATGAGTGGAGAGCAGATCGGAGAAATCTTTATGGAAGGGATGGCAGTGGAAGAAAGGAAAGGGATTTTGACAGGCAGAAATAAGTAGGTATTCTGAGAATAAGAAATGGTCTGCCTAGGGGTGGCTAGGTGGTGCAGTGAGTAGAGCGTCGGCCCGGGAGTCAGAAGGACCTGAGTTCAGATCCGACCTCAGACACTTAATGCACACACAAACTAAAACCTAGCCGTGTGACCTAGGGCAAGTTACTTAACCCCAATTGCCCTCCAAAAAAAAAAAAAAAAAAAAAAGGAAAAAATGGTCTGCCTGAATTGAATTGAGGTGATTGCACACCAAGTTTGAAAGACAGCTAATAATTCAGTTTGTCTAGGACACAGAGTAAATGAAGGGGACAGGGAGATAGAGTGAAAAGGGAACTGATCCTGATGACTTAAAGTCAGAAAATCTGGCTTAAAATACTACCTGTGACTCTTACTTATAAGAACTTATTTAACCTCCCTGGGCCTCAATTTCCCTACTTACAGAATGAGAGCAGTGCAATAAATTACCATCCCACCCCCCCACTCCATGTCCCTTTCAATTTTACTTCTATGATCCTATTGTTCTAAAAGGAAAAATATGAAATAAGACTGACTGGGAAAGTAGATTTAAGTCAGATTTTCAAGGACCTTAATTGCCAGGTGAAGGGGCTTGTATTTTATCCAATGAACTATAGGGAACCGCTGAAGTTTTTTGAATAGAAGAATGACAAAAGATCTGTAATTTTGAAAGCATGAATTAAAGAGGGTAGAGACCTCAGAGAAGAAGACCAGTTAGGCAGCTGCTATTATAGTCTAAGAGAGAAATGACAACTTTACTAAGGCATTGACAGTGTGATTGAAGCTAAAGGAACATTCAAGAGCTGTCCTGGATGAAGAAAGGAAAGGGAACAAGCATTTATTAAGCACCTACTATGTACTAGGCACTGTGCTAAGTGCTTTACAAATATTATCTCATTCAATCTTCACAACAACCTTATGAGGTAGATGCTATTATTATCCCCATTTTACAGATAAGAAAATTAAAACAGACAGAGGTTAAGTGACTTGTCTAGAGTCATACAACTAGTAAAGTGTCTGAGGTCAGATTTGACTTCAGGTCTTCCTGATTCTAGGTTCAGTGCTTGATCCACTTGCACCCTCTAGGTGCTTCTTCCTAATAAAAAGTTGTAAAGTTCACACCCACCTGAAATTCTAAAACGTTCTGTAATGATGGTAATATAATCTCTGTGTTAATTGAGGACAAATGGACTTAGTTCAGTCTTGGGGACTTTCCAATAATAACACCATGGCTTTTGACCCCACCTAGGGATTTCCCTAGGAATATCAGAATGTTCTTTGTGTTTAGTTCTCCAATACAAAACAAAATTATATCTCAACTCTAATGTAATATTAAGTTTTGTTTTGATATTAAATAAAAGGCAGGTTTTCTTTCACTGGACAGAAATTGGAAAGAACTTATAAATAATCAAGATAGCTCTCCTCTGTCTCTTCCTTCTATAGGGATCTAATTCTCCAGATTTATAGTATTACCCCAGGAGATGAAGCTAGAAGAAGTAAGCACTCAGACTAATAGAGAGGTAAGTTGCATATATGATCTACTCCCAGGGTTACTGAAATGTAAAATCAAGAGAGCATTGGTATTTCAAACTCACAAGTAGATCTTGAGAAGCTTAATTTTGGCTTTTCTCCAATGCCAGAAGAATAGCAGAATCAGTTCAGACAGTTCAGAAAGAGAAATGATCTGTTCTCAATGTGTAAATGGTATGTGGGATAGGTCAGAGAAATAACCTACAGCACATGTCTTACTGACTCACAACCGTTTTGAGACTGATGGTTATTAAAAACCAATTGCCCTCACCAAATGAGAAATTAGTGACAGTGAGACTCACTGTCCAATATGTAAACTGGAATTCTTAGCGTTGAAGTGAATTGTTAGAAAAACTCAAAGACTATTTTTACGGAGCTATTTTTGAAATGCAGACTGGTGACGATCTGCTAACATTCTAGTCAACAAACACTTATTAAATACTCACTGTATGTCAAGCATTATGCTATGTTAAAAATAAAAAAGAAAAATCAGTGCCTGCCTTCAAGGAGCATACCTTTTAATGGGAGAAACAATGTATATAAATATTAATTATAATTGTATATAATTGTATAAAAAACATATATAAATCAGGAAATGCAAGATAACTAGAGAAGAAATGAAGGTAAGCTTTAATGAGCTAAGAAAGAGGGGAGACCAGGAGAGGCCTTCTTGAAGATATGGCTCTTGAAGTGAGTCTTAAAGCAAACCAAGGATTCTAAGGGTCGGGGAATAGAATATTTCAGGCACAAGGAATAAGCAAATGTAGAGATACAGAGATGGGAGATGGAATTTAATGTTTGAGGAATACTATATAGGTTAGTGTGAATGGGGGCAGCTAGGTGGAGTTAGGAAGACCCAAGTTCAAATTCAGCCTCACTTACTAAGCTGTGTGACCTTGGGCAAGTCATTTAACCCTGTTTGTCTCTGTTTCTTCTTCTGTAAAATGAGCTGTAGAAGAAAATGGCAAACCACTCTAGTATCTTTGCCAAGAAAACCCCAAAATGGGGTTATGAATAATTGGTCACAACTGAATGACTGAACAACAATAAAATAGCATGGATGAGGGCAGCTAGGTGGCACAGTGTCAAGAGTCAGGAAGACATCTTCCTGAGTTCAAATCTGTCCTCAGACACTTACTAGCTATGTGATCGTGGGCAAGTCACTTAACCCTGTTTGCCTCAGTTTCCTCAACTGTAAAAATAAGCTAGAGAAGGAAATGGTAAACCATTCCAGTATTTTTGCCAAGAAAACCTCAGTGGGGTCACAAAGAGTCAGACAAGACTGAACAACAGAACAACCACAACAAATAGTATGGTTGATCCATAGAGTATAACAGAGTGAGTTGGTCAAATTATAAAGAACTCTAAATGTCACAGAGCTTTTTACTTGGAAGTAATAAGAGTCACTGGGACTTACTCAGGGAAGTGATGACCTGGACAGACATATACTTAAGGAAAATAATTTTGTGGGACACTAATGTACTGTTGGTAGATTTATGAACTGATCCAACTATTTTGGAAAACAATTTGGAACTGTGCCCAAAGGGCAATAAAACTACATATATCCTTTGACCCAGCAATAACACTATTAAGACTATATCCCAAAGAGATTCAAAAAAAGGGAAGAGGACCTATTTGTAAAAAGATATTCGTAGTAACTCTTTTTGTAGTGGCAAAAAATTAGAAATTGAGGGGACGTCCATCAATTAAAGGATGGCTGAGCAAGTTGTGGTATAAGATTTTGATGGGCTACTATTGATGAGCAGGCAGATTTAAAAAAAAAACTAGGAGGACTTACATGAACTGATGCAAAGTGAAGTGAACAATACCAGGAGAATATCGTACATAGCAACAGCAATATTGTATGATGATCAACTGTGAATGACTTAGCTATATAATGATCCAAGACAATTCCAAAGGATTCATGAAGAAAAATTATATCCACCATCAGTAAAAGAAGTGATAGAGTAGTCTGAATTCAGATCAAAGCATACTATTGTTCACTGTGTTTTTTTCACGTTTTTTTGGAAGGGGTCTGTGTTTTCTTTCACCACATGACTAATATGAGGGGGAAGGAAAATAATTTTGGTAGCTGAGTAGAGGATGATCAGTGACTTTCATAACTTTTTATCTAGCCCTATCATCTCTCCTGACCAAGAGTCTTTCATGGCCAACTGCAATGCTTCCAGCACAATGACTCACATCTCTGTGGAGATGCAGCCTGGCAAATCCTCCTTCAGGTGCTATAGTTACAACCGTTGGAAAGTCAGAAAGGAAAGTTCTTGCCACCAAAGTCTAGCACTGTCAAATGGTTCAGCATTGGAAACTAATATGATTTTCTCTATAGAAGTGATATTAAAGATGAGATACAACCATCTGTTTTGATACTGTACCCTTAGGACATTGGGACCTTTCTATTTGATATGCAACTGAAAATTTCCATATATGTTATATTCGCCATTAGGATGTGAGGTCCCTGAGAGCAGGGACTGTCTTTTCCATTGTATCCCCGGTTAACCACAGAGCTTTGAAAAAAAATAAATGTTTAATAAGTACTTTTAAAAATTTATTCATTCATTCCTTGTGGGCAGAGCTGCTTTTGCCTTTCTTTGCATTCCTAGTGCTTAGCTCAGTTCCTAGCCCTAATAAGCATTTAATGAATTCTTGATTGATTAATTGGATTAGAGGAGGGAAAGACTTGAGACCAGAGAACAATTAGAAAACTATTGAAATAGCCCAGGAAAAAAAGATGATGAATGTTGGAATATATGAGTGTTGAGAAGTTTAGACTATGTTAAGAGATGATGGAAATAAAGAAATTATAAGATTTGACAGCTGATTGGATATGTGGAATGAGCTAAGGATGACATCAAGATTATGAGTCCAGGCAATCAGAAGGATGGTGGTCCCTTGAAGTTCAGAAGAGAGGAAGGTCTCAGGGTGTATGTGTCGGGGGGGAGAAGATAGTGAGTTCTATTTGGGACATGTTTTATTTAAGTTACTTTTGAGTCATGCATTTCAAAATGTCTAATAGGCCATTGGTGATGTAGGAATGGAGCTCAGAAGAAGGACTTGGAGCCTAATAAAATAGATCTTGTGATAATTGTATCAATGGAGCTGATAAAGTCACCAAATGAGCAAGTATAGAGGGAAAAGAGAAGGCCTCAGATAGATTATTGGGGGATACCTGTGGTTAATAAGTGTGACCTGGATGAAGATTTAGTAAAAGAGACTGAGGAGAATTGATCAGAGAAGCAAGAGATCAATCAAGCAGGAGTAATTTCACAAAAATGAAGAGAAAACATCTCAGAACAAGTTTTTAATAGTAGGAAGTGCTAGAAAGAAGTTAATAAGGATGACTAGTGTCAAGTTTCAAATCTGGCCTCAGACTATCTGTGTGACCCTGGACAAGTCACTTAACTCTGTTCATCTCAGTTTCTTCATCTGTCAAATGATCTGTAGAAGGAAATGGCAAATCACTCCAGTATCTTTGCTAAGAAAACCCCAAATGCGTTCACAAAAAGTGAACAATAGTAAGAAGTGCCAAATTAGGTGCTATTTGTCAGAAATGGGCAGTAGCATTAGCCAGTTATGAAATCAGCATGTTTCTGATGCTATTGGCTAAGGGAAAATGTGGTGATGTTGTCACTGTTCTGTGGCAAGGGCCCATATGACACTGAAGAGATGATAACACTTGAGAAAGAAGTTGAAGAACACTTTCTATGTGATACTTAGGGAACTAGGTGACAATTAAATGGAAGCATAGTAGAGAGTTTGTGACCCCCACCTGACAGCATGCCAAGAGCGTATGTGAATTTTGTTTGAGTAATGCAGTCCTTTTTGCCTCAGTTGTCTGAAAATTTGGCAGAGGGAACAGATGGCTGATGAAATACTGTAAGAAGTAATACAAGCCAAGAAGGGATGTAGGTTTGCTAAAAAGATTCAAGTTCCAGTCCCCAGAAGATATCCTACTGTTAAGACGAGGGCAGAAATTGTAGTTGTGGGTGTGGAGTGATGGTCCAGACTTAGGGTTCCAGGAAGCTACTCAGAGCTTCTATCTCTATGGGCATGAAAGTTTTACATAATAACTTTGGACATATGGTTCAAGAGAAGACCCTAGCTAGTGAGGAACAGATTTTATTGGCCCAACCTGGCTACAGATGCCATTAAGAAACATAAGATTTGTGCTTATTTGTGCAAAATACTACCAACTGATGATCCCAATTTGAGAATATAAGTGCTAGCAAGCCTTTGGGGCTCATCTGCATTTACTTTCTATTTTTAGAAGATAGTAAGAACATAAGCTATATTTTGGTGGTGATATCATTTTAGAAGGAATGCACAGGCATACCCAACCAGAAACCAGAAAGCTTCCACTATTTAGAAAGGAAGGAAATAAGCATTTTTTACTAAGCACCTAAATGTGCCAGGTACTTTAGAAATATTATATCATTTAATCCTCAGTCATAAGAAGTAAATGTTCTTATTACCCCCCATTTTACACTTGAGAAAACTGAGGGAGGCAGAGGTTAAGTGACTTGTCCAGGGTCACACAGGTAATGTCTGAAGGTAGATTTGAGTATTCCTGATTCCAGGTTCAGAGCTGTAACCCCTATGCCACCCATTTACCTTTATTGTATTGTGTATTAAGCATTTTTGTATTAATGTATTAAGTGTTATGGAAGAGGTATTTTTCAGTGTATGGATTTCCTTCCAGGATATATTTTGACCAAGGCAGAGACTTAGAAAGCTAATTATTTAAACAAATACTAATGTTGCCCCACTTCCAGGTGGGCTTGGTGGTCTCCTGAAGGACAGCCCTGTATTACTGTAAAAGTATAGGGAGAGGGGATTTCTGATTGGCCCCATAATCATTTGCTCTGTGGTCTTGTGACTGGTGTTTAAAATTTTTCCCCATGGATATTTTCTCTCATTATCACTCCACTATGGGAATAGATCAAGTCAAAGCTACAGTAATTGTTAGGGTACCTTAGTGTTATTAGGTTTCTTCTAATTTGAAGTTGATTTTGACCCAAGCTCTAACTTAGTTAATGGTCTGGCTATGTAAAGATACTTCATTCTAATATACTGTCTGTAGTACCAATGCAATATTTACACCACCCATGATCGTGATAAAGACTGTGACTTGATTACAAAATATAACAAAACTCTCCATATAGAGGACAGAAGCAAAGCATGTATTTAGATACCAGAAAACCAAATCCCCAAACCAGTAACCCGATTCCATCATAGTAGTAAAGAAGTTAACAAACCACAATGACACAGAGAGCCATAGCATCCTTCAGTCTTCCCACAAACCAATATTAGATCAATATTTACTCACAAGTCAGATCACAATGGCAAAAAAACGATGACAGTCTAGATATTTCCTTCAGTCTCCACCAACTTACACACACACACACACACACTCACACACACACACCACATGCATATACACATGTACAAAGAATTATGAATTATGAATGAGAAATCACAAATGTCTCTTCAGGAAAAGAAAGAAACTCAACTGAGTAAATAGCCTTGTGATTTAACAGTGAAGAAACTAATTTCAAATGCTAACTCAGCACTTGTCTTCCACAATCCTCCATTCCAGGCACACAAACTAACCATTTGGCTTGTGCTTTAGGACCCACTTAACAATTTCCCTACTGTTCCCACAAGCCACCTCCCCTTATTTCAGCATTCTATTGCAACAAGCAGTAGGCCTCAACTATGCAGAAGAGCATAAGTATCATCCCTTCCACCAAATTCAACCTGTGCCCTCTATCCATGTATACCTGTAAACATATATACACACATTCACATATGTATTCATATGCCCATATACCCTTCTTCAATTATTTTCATAATGAAGGTTTCAGCAGTCACCATTATTGTTTTTCCATGTAGAAATGTAAATAGTTCAACTTTGATAAGTTCCTTTTGATGTCTTTTCCCTGTTTACCTTCTCAGGTATCTCTTGTTTCTTGTGTCTGAATGTCAAATTTTCTAGTCAACTCTTGTTTTTTCCTCAAGAATGCTTGAAAGTCCTCTATTCCACTGAATGACCATATTTTCCCCTGAAACAAAATACTCAGTTTTGCTGGGTAGGTGACCCTTGGCTTCAATCCCAGCTCTTTTGCCCTCTGGAATATGATATTCCATGCCCTTCAATCCCTCAGTGTAGAAGCTGCCAGATCCTGGGCTATTCTGATTGTGTTTCCACAATATTGAAATTGTTTCTTCCTGGCTGCTTGTAGTATTTTCTCCTTGATCTGGGAATTCTGGAACCTGGCTATAATATTCCTAGGAGTTTTCTTTTGGGGATCTTTTTCAAGAGGTGATTGGTGGATTCTTTCAATCTCTGTTTCCCCCTCTGGGGATAAAACATCAGGGCAATTTTCCTTGAGAATTTCTTGAAGGATGATTTCTAGGTTCATTCTTTGATTATGACTTTCAGGTAGTCTAATAATTTTTAAATTATGTCTCCTGGATCTATTTTCCAGGTCAGTGGTTTTTCCCATGAGATATTTCACATTGCCTTCTATTTTTTCATTTGTTTGGATCTGTTTAATAGTATTTTGATTTCTCATAAAGTAACTAGCTTCCATTTGCTCCAGTCTAATTCTGAAGGAATGAATCTCCTCAGTGAGCTTTTGAGATTCTTTTTCCATCTGGAAAATTCAGCTTTTTAAGGCATTCTTCTCCTCATTGCCTTTCTGGGCCTCTTTTGCCATTTGAATTAGTCTATTTTTCAAGGTGTTATTTTCCTCAGTCAGGCTGTTGACTGTCATTTCATACTTTTCTTGCATCTTTCTCATTTCTCTTCCCATTTTCCCCCACTTCTCTTATCTGCTTCTTAAGGTCCTCGATGGCCTGTAGCCAGCTTGTATTTTCATTTGGGGCTTTTGGTGCAGGAGTTCTGGGATCTCACAGTCCTCCTCCTGTTCCCTGCTTTGATCCTCTTTGCCCCCAAAATAGGAGTCTAATGTTGCATTTTTCTGTTTATTTTGTTTCCTTTGCCTAGGCATGTTGCCACTTAATTACTTGATTTTGGGGCTTGTTGCCACAGTAGGACTCTGCCACCAGACAGGGGAGCTTCCAACCGGAATGTTGCGGTCTTCACAACTTCCGGAGGTTGGGTGGCCTCTGTAAAGCCTCCACCCGCTCTGGCAAGTTGGATACCCACCACAGACCTCCCCCCCAGACCACAATCCAGATCCAGGCAGTTTAAAGCAAGAGCAATTAACCCCCAGACTGATTGCTGGATCTCCCTACAATTCGCAGACCAGGAGCTGAAGCTGCCACTGAAGCTGCAAAATGGCCTCAGTGCCACGTTTCCTCAGCCGCTTTTCACCCCCAAGGGAGGAAGCCGAGTTCCCCAAATACTGGTCCCAAAGTCCATAGGGCACTAACCTCTCACTTTGTCCTAGGCATATCTGTGCTGATAATTCTGGAATCGCCACAGCTGCTAGTGCTCTGGGTCCCTCCAGCTAGCTGCTGGCCAGGTCGCTCTGGGGCTAAAACTGAGGCTCACACAGGCCTGGGCTCGGCTCCCAAAGTGTTGCGCTGTGCTGTGCTGGCTGCTCCCTGCAGGGCTGCTGGGCTGTCCTCAGTGGGAGGTTAGTTTCTCTCTGTCGTTCTGTGGGTGCTGGAGCTCCAGAAGTTGTGCAGAGTCCACCTTTTACATTATTTGGAAGTTGTGCTGGGGGGAGCACCTTGGAAGTGCTGTTTCTACCCTGCCATCTTGGCTCTGTCCCCCTCTTGTATCTTTTCTGATAAATTTTCCTATATCCATCTTTGCATTGACCTTATCAAGTATCAACATATGTATGCTAGTTTTGTTTGTAAAATCTTGTTCAATTCTACATGTTATCAGTGTTGTTGAGACATTTCAGTCATGTCTGCCTCTTGGTTACATGGATTTGAGCTCTAGGTCTGATGCTTTAATCTCCAAGCTCCCCTCTTGCTTCAAGTAATAACACTAATTCATTGGTCCATTGGGAAATAGTGATACCTTGCATGCAGCAGTTGGGAATGAGTGGGTTTTTTTTTAAATCTGAGATTTGCAATTAATTCTAAGACTATTAAGCACTAGAACCTGCAAATGAATTAATGAAGTAACAGTCTAAACATAAAGGTTTTCTAGACTTACACTCCCATACACATACTACTGAAAGCATAATAATATCTTAATTGGACTGTCTTTTGCCTCTTTTTGTATCTCTAGCTCTTAGCACAGTGTCTGGAATATAGTGGGCACTTAATACATGTTGACTGATTGATGAATTGATTAATTCAAATGTTTTATAGAATAGTGTTAATATGGTCAAGGTTCAGGGTTTCTTCTTTTATAAGGTCACTTTGTTTTACTCTAGAGACTGGATCTATAATTCCATGTCTTTGTATTGACTGTTTCCTATACCTGGAATGCTCTCCCTCATTATCTATGTCTCTTAGATCCCCTGGCTTGCTTCAGGACTCAATTTAGATTCCACCATCTGTGGGTGACTTTTCTCAGTCTCACCTCATCCCCCAACACTTTCCCCAAATTCTAGTGGTTTTTTTCTCCCTCACATAACCTTTCATATTCCTGGTATGTATATTTTATGTCCATAGTTGTGTACATGTTGTCTCCTGTATTAAAATACAAACCCCTTGAAGACAGGGACTATTTTTGCCTTTCTTTGTATCCTCATGGTTTAGGATCAGTGCCTGGCAGATAGCATGTAATTAATTAATGCTTTTAAAATGACTTTTCCACCTAACTGGGAAATAAAAGTATACACTGAGTCATCAAGACATCTTGCTGAGAAAGTGTGGATTGTGTAATATACATTCATCAATATTTTAGGGGAAATAAACTTAAAGTGTACGTTTTACAAATAGTATGAAAGTATCATCATCTTGACATATGAAGGAAACCTTTTATTATGGATAGGGTGTTGGGAAGACATGTATTCAAATCCCACCTCAGACACTAGCTGTGGGGCTGGGGAAGTCACTTAAGCTATCAGGCAACCAGTCTCTTCATCTATAAAGTGCAGGGATTGTTGAACTTGCAAACCTTAAGGTTCTTCTAGCTCTAAATTTGTGATCCTATTATGCTAATTATGCACAATGGTATATGCAAATATGCTTGCTTTTATTCTGGGTTAAATTTGCACAATTGAAAATTGAAAATTGCTGATTCTTTAATTCTGAAAGTAAATCACAATACTGCTACAAATATCCAAGTCATCTGATATCACTGGAGAGATTATGTATCTCATTATAATAAACTAGAATAGTTCTACATTTCACATGAAAAACTAAAATGTATCCACTTTCTAACAATAAAGTGAAAATATTAATAGTCTACTGGAAAGTACTGATAATGCTTAGTGCCATCTAATGGTCACAAATTATGCCTCAAAAGAAAAAATTATACAAAAGTAAAAAATCATTCCAAAACTGTCAGGACTAAAATTCAGCTATAGATATACCTCTCATAAAGACAGCAACTTATAGCAATGCCATTTCAAAATAGAATTTTTAATATATTACAGCCAAACCACCCATTAAGCTTTGTCATGATGCTCTGTGAAAAGTCTCTGACCAGCACTCATGTTGTAAAATACTTGAGGAATTGTTAAGTACTCTATACAAACACTTTATTGGTAAGCAGTTCTGTTCATACACAAAAAGAAGCATTTAGTTGTGGAATACTAAGAAAATGAAAAGAAAAATAATCTTTAAGGATACTCTTTTCTTTATCCCAATTTCTCTAAATTCTCCAACACCCTATTCCTCAGTCTCTTGAGATTAAAGTCGGAGAAATTTGACTCCTAAACTCTGACTTCCACAACTCTAATTAGTTATCCTCTCCCTTTCAGGGATTGCACTAGGACTCTGTGTTTCTCTTTTAATCTGGAGACACGGATTGTATTTACAGTGATAATACTGTCATTGTCTAATTTTAGAAAATCACGTAAGAGATGTCATCTAAAGATAATTTCCCCTTAGCCTCACTCCCTTTTCAATCCTCCTTCCACTGTGTTCTAGATTCTTTGCTTCTTGTGAATTCTCAAACCTTCTTCTCCCTAAATACTTGTGCTGAAAATGGTTGACCCAGTCAAGCATTATTATAATCTCAGATCTCTATAGAGACCAGTTATAAACTTTTATTATCCAAATTTTGGTTTCCTAGGAAAGTTTCCCTGTGTCAAATAGAGACAGAATGGTATTGGAAAAAGCACTGACTGAGCCATGAGACCTTATTCAGAATTATATTCTTATTATATTTTTTTGAAGGTGGGGAGGCAGGACAATTGGGGTAAAGTGACTTGCCCACGGTCACATGGCTAGTAAGTGTTAAGTGTCTGAGGCCGGATTTGAAGTCAGGTCCTCCCGACTTCAGGGCTGGTGCTCTATTCACTGTGCCACCTAACCTCTCCCAGAATTATATTCTGATACTCACTATTAAAAGTCTCTTCACTTTCAGAACATTAATTTCATCATTTGTAAAACTATAATACTTGTATATGATTGTTGTGGTGAATACATTTTTTTTTTTTTGCTTTTTGGAGGGCAATTGGGGTTAAGTAACTTGCCCAAGGTCACATGGCTAGGTTTTTTTGTTTGTGTGTGTTAAGTGTCTGAGGCTGGATCTGAACTCAGGTCCTTCTGACTCCAGAGCCAGTGCTCTACTGACTGCGCCACCTAGTCGCCCTGTTGAATACATATTTTAAACATTAAAGCAATAGTAAAATCAAGGTTTTTCAAAAATTAATACATTGCTATGTTCAGAACAGAACTCATTCTCTTTTTCTGACTAACCTCCACCTTCTCTAAACTTCCCTGATTCTTTTAATACCTGGAGCCATCTACAATTACAGTGATGGTTTGACGTGGCTAAAATACTGTAAATAATTATCCATGTTATTGTATTATTTTGTTACATGATTAGTAAATTATATATTCAATAACTTCAATAGAGTTAATTCTAGGAGATTATTGATTTTTATATATATGTATGCAGAGAGATGAACAACCACTTATTGAAAAAGGAGGTTTCTCCAGTTTATTAAATAAGTTATATTAAATGAATTCAGGTGAGATTCTTATTGAGTTGGAATTTTAATAATTACTAAGGAAATATTCAAACACATTCCTGGATTACCCTGGAACTCAACTGAGATAATGAGAATGAATATGAATCAAGTAACACATGACTATAAGACACAGAGGTAGACCCTCCCCTATAGCCCAATATTATCATCCTTCCAATCAGCCAGGTTCATTTCAGAATCATCCTTGGCTTTTTCTTCTCCCTTATAAGTGGTATCCAATATATTCCCAAGTCTTTCCTATTCTATATACATATCAACGCTTATATTTACCACCTAGCACAGAGTCTGGTAAAAGAATATGCCCTTAATAAATGGTGGTTGGTTCATTTATATGTCCCTTTCTCTGCTTTCACTTTCATCCATCTCCACAGAGCTTCCAAGATGTTTCTAGGATCAGGTCTATGATCAGGTCTCTCTTCCTTTTAAAACTTAGCAGTGGTCTACTATTGCTACTAGGAGAGAATACAGTCCTCAGACAAGCTCTGAGGCAGCTAGGTGGTGTAGTTAGTAGAGTGCTGGGGCAGTAGGTCAATACTGAAGGTCAAATCTGCCTCAGACACTATCTGTGTGACCATTGACAAATCACTTAACCACTATTTACTTCAGTCTCCTTAATTATAAAATGGAGATAATAATAGCACCTACCTCCTAGCGATGTTTTTTTTTTCCAGTAGCAATGTATGACTGTGAGAGTTGGACAATAAGGCAAGCTGAGTGCCACAGAATCCTCCCCCTTTCCATGGGAAGAAGTGGTGAAGGAGGAGATAGCAAAAGAAGACATCTGAATGACACGAGATAAAAAGCAAAGGAGAAAAGACAGCTCTCAGAAAATGGCCTCAATTTTTTGCAGTGAAGATTCATGTGAGGTCTTCAGCTAAAAGAGTAGGGGGAAAGTATGCTTTGGGAAGCTTGTGAACAAGTATGAAAACATTTGGAATGGTTGCTGTAGTGAGTCAGAAGGGGCACTAATTGGGGAGCACTAATTGCAGCAAAAAGATTTCCTTGCTGCAAATGAGGGCCCAGTTAAGATTATGTAACATAAATGTGTAGTGCACCCAGTCAGTATAGTTTCAGGACTTAACTTCTACTCATCAGCACATGAATGGAGCAAAGGTGATGGGAATAATCCAAAGTTGGAGTTTGGCAATGAATTATTGGCCATAGGATAAGGGGAAAGGGGCTTAAGTGTAGAAAATGGCATCAAATTGAACCAACTCACTGAGCTATTAAGATGGAGAAGGAAGGAGAGTCTAGCCAGCTTAGGAGTGATGTCTTGGGAAAGAACAGAAGTGGAAAGATTAGAGGTCACAATGAAGACTAAGAACAGGATTGGAGGTCATTAGAGGGAAAAGGGGAAATGATAAATGATTATTAGATAAAGGAATGTAGGAGTTGGTGAACATAGGAGCAGAACACTTGTGAGTAATGCCAAGATCAAGAGTATGACTCTCTCTGTGTGTTATTCAAGTAAAGGAATAGGTCATGGGAAATGGGTTGGTTGAGAAACTGTGGAACTAAGGTAGCTGCAGCAGCATCAAGATGTATGTTGAAGGAAGTAGTTTGGAGATAGAGAGAAATATTGTGAGTCAGGCACTGAACTCACTGAGAAAAGGACAATGACCTGGGGATTGTTAGAAATTGGTCAACAGAAGGTGGATTAGGTGATAAACTTGGATTTATCACAACATTGAATTGGGAATATGAGTAAAATTTCAACCAGTCCTGGAAAGGGTGTATATAATGTAAGATGGTGCCAGATCTCAGTGAGCACCAGGAAATGGGAGGAGTGATAAAAGAAAGATTTAAGATAAAAGTAAGTTTGTTAATTATGGAATATGGATTCCAAATGGCATAGTGAAAGAGGGAGGTAAATCTGGAGTTTGATGTTGGGGAAGGGAGGGAGGGTTGAATGGAATAGGAGTAAGGGAGCGAGCAATGGAGAATGGGGACTGGGGTTTTGTACAAGTGTACCCAGAGGTTCAGAATCATTGGGTTGGGGAGAACATGAAGAGGCGGGATTCTGTTAATCATTGAGGAATGAATCCTTATAGAAGAAGAGGGACTGGTGAGGTGAAGAGGGACTTCCATTCAGGAAGGCAAGTGATTAGACTATTCAAAGGCTTTCCTTAAGGTCTAATCTCAAGGTTAGTGCCAAGTTTGTGTTCTGTGAGATCCAGGATACATGCCTCACAGAAGCTAAGATATGGATTAAGGGCTGACACTTTAAGATGGATCTGATCTAAGACTGTCTATGGAACTCTCAAGAAAGCCCTGAAGAGAAGACAGAAGCTAGGAGTCAGGTATGTGGGGCGGAGGGAATTTCACTGGGAAAAACCTGGAGTAAAGATAGAGACATGTAGGTAGATTCTGCCTGGGTCACATGGGGAGGGTTCTTGGGGGAGGAGGCAGGAGAAAAGTTGTCAAAAAAAAAAAAAAACCCAACCCCAGCAACTAGACAATTCATTTTATAGTTACACAAGAATCAGAAGAGAACTAGTCAAATTCTTCTGGTTATCTTCATTTCACTAACCCGTATTTCCATTAATATTGAAGCGTGAGAATAGGATTTTATTATTTGTTCTATTATTCTATTCAATTTGTCATTTTCTATACTCAAGTCCCTTTGCTCATTATCCTATTGCCAATATTAACAGCACTTGATACGACTGGCACATAGTAGAGGTTTACTACATGTTTGTTGATTTGACTTATTGAATTGTTGACTCCAGATGAGAGGTGACAGGGGCTTTCACAACTTCTTAGAAATGCTCCTACAACAACTCAGATAATCACAGGCTCCAAACTGCTTTAAAATGAAACATTATCAATCAGGAGGTGTGGTAGCTTTTTTTAAAAAAAAGTCTTTATGCTTATTTTTATTTTAAATTCAATTTTCTTTTATCTTCAGGGAGGGGAGGGAAGAGAAAGGAAGGGAAGGGGAGAAAAAAGAAAAGAAAGGAAACAGAAAAGGAAAGCAAAGCAAAGGAAAACAAAGAAAATGTGACTCAGTGTGTACTTTGAGTTCATCAGCTCTCTATGTGGAGGTGGGTGAATAATAGCATATTGGAATTATGGTTAATCATTCTGGTGATCAGAGTGGTTTATCTTTATGACATAAATTGTTCTCCTGGTTCTGCTCACTCTACTTCACACCAATTCATGTAAGATTCACTGAGTTTTTCTGAACCATCCCCTTCATCATTTCTTAAAGGACCTGCTCAGTCATTCACCAATTCATGAGCATCCCCTCAGTTTCCAATTTCTTTGTTAGCACAAAAAAAAGCTACTATAAATATTTTTGCATATATGCATCCTTTTCCTCTGTCTTTGTTCTCTAAGCCTAGTATCAGTATTGCTGGGTCAAAGGGTATGCACAATTTAATAGTTTTGGGACATAGTTAGTTACAAATTGCTTTCCAGAGTGACTGGACCTTTCACCAAGAGTTTTTTAGTGTACCTATATTCTCACAGCCCTTCCAGCATTTGTCATTTTCCTTTTTACTTCAATTTAGCCAATCTAATGGGTGTGAGGGGATAATTAGTTAGCGTAATTTACATTTCCCTAATTATGAGTGATTTAGAGCATTTTTCATATATTATTGATAATGTGGATATCTTGTGAAAATTGCCTATTCATATCATTTGACCATTGATCAGCTGGGGAATTATTCTTATAAACTTGGCTCAGTTCCATATGTGTGTGTGTGGGGGGGATATGTATAGATATATATGAATTTAGACTGTTATTTTAAAAAAAAAACTTTCTGGGGGTGACTAGGTAGCTAAGTGAATAGAACACTGGATCTGGAGTCAGGAGGACCTGAGTTCAAATCCAGCCTCAGACATTTAACATTTACTAGCCATGTGACCTTGGGCAATTCACTTTACTCCAATTTCCCTGCCTTCCCACCTCCAAAAAGCAAAAAAATAATAACAATAATAATAATAATCAGAATATAATTCTGAATAAGATCTCATGGCTCAGTCAGTGCTTTTTCCAATACCACTCTGTCTCTACTTGACACAGGGAAACTTTCCTAGGAAACCAAAATTTGGATAATAAAAGTTTATAACTGGTCTCTATAGAGATCTGAGATTATAATAATGCTTGACTGGGTCAACCATTTTCAGCACAAGTATTTAGGGAGAAGAAGGTTTGAGTATTCACAAGAAGCAAAGAATCTAGAACATAGTGGAAGGAGGATTGAAAGGGGAGTGGGGGATACAACCCCAATTGCCCTGCCTTCCCTCCTCCAAAAAGCAAAAAAACAAACAAAAAAACCCAAAACTTTCTGCAAATATTTTTCCCAATTTCCTGCTTCTATTCTAATTTTACCAAATGGTTTTGTGTGTGTATACACATATATATATATGTATACATACATATATACACACATGAATATACATATACTCATATATACATATATATACACATGAATATACATATATATATACATATTTAAATTTTCATTGACCTGGGGCTAAGAACCACTGTTAGGAGGGGTGTACATGTTAGCTCTTTAGTTTATAATCCTGACATCTCTCATTAGTTCTTTGGGGTACAGAGTCCAGTTAATATATAATTAACTACCAAAAAGCAGAACAAAACAAAACAAAAAAAAACTCTTGGGCATTTTTAAGTCTGTCTTTTGAACATTTTTTCTGCTTCTCCTCAATGTCTCTTATCCTGAAACCTTATCTGAGCAATGACCCCAAATTTTTTTTAATTACCCTTTTCACCCTTAAAATAATTCCTTGGATACCACTTAGCAAAACTTCAGAACTACTACATAAGAAGATTCTTTTCAACCTTCATAGTGGCTCTAATCATCACATAAATCAATTGATGGGTGAAGTAAATCTGGTTACCCTTCTTAACCAAGGTCACACAGCTAGGTTTTTTTTAAATCTGTGTGTTGTGTCTGAGGCCGGATTTGAACTCAGGTCCTCCTGATTCCAGGGTCAGCACTCTATTCACTGCACCTACCTAGCCACCCCTCCTTTCAAGTATTCTTGATGAAAAAACCAGAGCTGAACAGAAAATTTGACTTTCAAATACATGAAGCAATGTGGGAGAGCCAACATGGATTTACCTCAGTGCCCTTGAGAGGTCCCTGGACCTGTGATGGCACTGCCTCCGGGCTTAGGAGATGATGGCAAGGCCTCTCGCCCCCATTAACCCTCTAGGCACTTGAGGGACTGCTAGGCCCCCAGCTGACCACGCCTTGTTCTAAGGAGTGAGGTACATCCGGGTCCACAAGGAATATCCTTGCTCCAGGTAGAAATCACGAGATAAGAGTCCCAGGGTTAAGGTGTGCTTGACCTTAAAAGGCAAAAGGTGTTGTAATTGGCCAAGAGCCAAAATGGAAAGTGCTTGCTTAGGATAGGCTATATATGTAGAAGAGCAGGAAATAAAGTTGGAGTTGCCCCCTGAGTTGCTGTGTAAGTGTGCTTTGTTCTGCTCAGTGCTCCCCACCACATGGTGTCCGGAAGGCCCCAGGAAAGGATCCGACGACAACGCAAGAGAAGCATGAGAAGGTAAACAGGAAAAAGAAGTCATAAGGAACTTATTAGAGTTGAATTATTTACATTCCTATATGGAAAAAAAGATAATTGTAATTCATAAGACTTTTCTCAGTGTGAGGATAGTTGAAGGGAATATATATGTATGTATGTATGTACATATATATGTATGTATATACATGTATATATGTGTGTATGCATGTACATACATATATGTTAATATAGGAGGGTGTATGTGTGTATAAATACATATGTGAGTGTGTGTATATATGTGTACATGTATACATAGACAGAGAACACAAATCAGTTGAAAAGAAATGGATGACATCTAAAAAATAAAATTAAGAGGTGAGAGAGGAATATAATGAGAGAAAGATATAGGGAGAGATAGAATAGGGTAAATTATCTCATATAAAAGAGGCAAGAGAAAACTGTTACAATGAAGGGGAAGAAAAGGAAGGTGAAAGGGAATGTGTCACCCATACTATCATTGAATTTGGCTTAAGGAGGAAATAACATACAGATTCAACTGGGTATCTTACCCTACAGAAAAATAGGGGGGGAAGGGGATAAGAGGGAGGTTGATAGAAGGGAGGGCTCATTGGGGTGGTGGGTAGTTAGAGGCACACACTTTTGAAAAGGGACAGGGTCAAAGTAGAAAAAAGATTAAATGGGGAGGAGGGATAGGATGGCGGGAAATATAGTTAGTCTTTTACAATATATCTACTATGGAAATGTTTTGTGTAACTACACATGTACAACCTATATTGAATTGCTTGTCTTCCCAGTGGGGGTGGGTGAGGATGGAAGAAGGAAAAGGATCTGGAAATCAAAGTTGTAGAAACAAATTTTTAAAAATTGTTTATTACATGCAACTGGGAAATAAGATATACAGGCACTAGGGTATAGAAATCTATTTTGCCCTACTAGAAAGTTAAAGGAAGTATGGGGGAGGATATAAGAGAGAGCAGATTGGGGGAAGGGTTATTTAGTAGGTTTGTTATTTTGGGGTGGGGGTTAGGGGAAAGATGGGGAGAAAATTTTGTGAAAATGAATGTGAAAACTAAAAATAAACAAATTTTAAAAATATTTTACATACCCCCCCCAACAAAAGAAAGACAAAAAAACAGAAAAATTGATCAATACTTTGAAAAAAATCTGCAATACACCATGCCCCATAGATACCTCATCTCTGTGAATGAATGTAGTGGTGGTAACATCTCATAATTCTTTGGAACAATACTGGTTTTTTTGTAATTTTGCAACATTCAATTTTGATTGTTTTATGGTTCTTTCCATTTACATTGTTATGATGATTGTGTATACTTATTTCTTAGATCTGTTTGCTTTATCAGATAATGTAAATATTTCCCTGTTTATCTATATTCATTATATTCTTCTTTTCTAGTTACACAGTAGTATTCAATTACATTCATGTACCATAATTTGTTTTTGTTGTTAAGTCATTTAGTTGTATCTGACTCTTTGTGACCCCATTTTATGTGGTTTCCTTGGCAAGGATATTGGAGCAGCTGGCCATTTCCTTCTCAAGGGTTCCCATTTTACAGTTGAGAAAATGGAGGTAAGTAGAGATTAAGTGACTTGCCCGGGGTGACACAGTAAGACACAGATTTGAACACAGAGCCCCCTGATTCCAGGCCCAGTACTCTATCCACTGTGTCACATAGCTGCCTCAGACAATTTGTTTAGCCCTCCCCAATTGCTAAATATATTTGCTACCACAAAAAAAAAAATGCTATAAATGTTTTGGATTACACAGGGACTTCCTGGTTATTGATGATTTCCTTAAGGGTATAAAGCCATAGTGGAATCTTTGGATCAAAGGAAATGGGAATTTTAGTCACTTTATTAGCATAATTCCAAAATTTCTTTCCCAAAAATTGTACTGATTCAGAGCTTTATCAACAATTAATTAACTTTCTTATATTCCCCAATCCTTCCAACATAATAGACTTTTTCCAATTTGCTGGGTATGAGATGAAACCTCAAAATTGTTTGGATTTGCATTATTAGTTATTTGAAATATTTTTTCATATGATCATTAATATTTTGTTACTAAAAGGAAGATAAAAACATAGTTTGCAACTCTTCTTTTGAAAACTATCGGTTTGTCAACTGACATAAAAAATAGATCCAGGAGAGATAATTTTAAAATTATTGGACTAGGAGCCTAGGCAATCTGATTCATCAACAGCAGGAGCAGTTCCAAGGCCTATCAAAGCAGGACTGGTGATCTGTTGGAGCTGGGTAAGAGACAAACACAGGGCCCACAGCAGCAATAGCAGCTACTCCTGGGGCTATCAACCCACAGCCTGGAACTTTAAAAATCACCTACCTGCTACCAGGATGACAGAGTAGACCCTGGCTGTCCTAATCCACCCCCCCCCCCCCCGCCAAAACCCAGAGATTTTTGCCCCAGAGTAAAATCCTAAAATAGTGGAACCAACTGAAGCCTTGGGAGTCCTAGAAGAAGGGCATGGCTAAGACAGTACCTAAAAATGGGGGAAAATAGATTGCAAAGACAAAGACTTTAGAATACTATTATTTCGAGCATGAAGAACCAAATTCAGAAGGTGACAGCATTGACTCTACACCCACAGCTGAATCCCCAAAAGGGAATATGAACTGGTCTCAAGCCCAGATAGCATTTTTGGAAGAGTTCAAGAAGGACTTTAAAAACCAAATTAGAGAGATAGAAGATAAATTGACCAATTCTTTAAAAATTACAGTTGTGAAAACAGGAAAACATTTCACTGAAGAAAGCAGCTCCTTAAAAAGTAAAATGTATAAAATAGAAAAAGAGGTTCAAAATCTAACTGGAGAAAATAAATCCCTAAAAATGAAATCTGAACATATGGAAAAGGAGCTTCAAAAATTAACTGAGAAAAATAATCCGCTAAAACTTAGAATCAGTCCAATAGAAGCTAATGATTCATGAGGCATCAAGAATCAGTCAAACAAAACCTCAAGAATGAAAAATTAGAAAAAAGATGTAAAATACCTCAATGGAAAAATAATTGACCTGGAACAGATCCAGGAGAGAAAATCTAAGAATTATTGGTCTACTGGAAAGTTATGATGAAAAAAAGAGCCTGGACAACATCTTTCAAGAAATTATTAAGGTGGCACAGTGAATAGAGCACTGGCCCTGGAGTCAAGATCATCTGAGTTCAAATCTGGCCTCAGATGCTCAACACTTACTAGCCATGTGACCTTGGGCAAGTCACTTAACCCCAATTGTCCTGCCTTTCCCCCTCCAAAAAAAAAAAGAAAGAAAGAAATCATTAAGGAAAACTGCCCTGAGGTCCTAGAACCAGAGGATAAAATAGTTATTGAAAGAATCCACTGGACACGTCCTGAAAGAGATCCCAAATTGAAAACTCCAAGAAATGTTGTAGCCAAATTCTAAAACTATCAGGTAAAGGAGAAAATACTGCTAGCAGCCAGAAAGAAATAATTTAAAAAATTATTGGACTACCTGAAAGCCATGATCAAAAAAAGAGCCTAGATATCATCTTTCAAGAAATTATTAAGGAAAATTGCCCTGGTATTCTGGAACCAGAAGGCAGAATAGAAATGGAAAGAATCCACCTATCACCTCTTGAAAGAGATCCCTAAAGGAAAACTCCTAGAAATATTGTAGCCAAATTCCAGAGTTCTTAGGTCAAGGAGAAAATATTGCAAGCAGCCAGAAAGAAACAATCCAAGTCCTATGGAAACATAATATGGATAACACAAGATTTAGCAGCTTCTACATTAAGGGATGGGAAGGCTTGGAATATGATATTCCAGAGTCAAAGGAGCTAGTGATTAAAACCAAGAATCACAAAGCTGAGTAAAATCCTTCAGTAGAAAAAAAAAATGGATAATCAATGAAATAGAGGACTTTCAAGCAGAAATGAAAAGACCAGAACTGACTAGAAATTTTGACTTTCAAATACAAGACTCAAGAGGAGCATGAAAAGGTAAACAGGAAAGAGAAACCATAAGGGACTTATTAAAGTTGAATTGTTTACATTCCTACATGGAAAAATTATATTTGTAACTCAAGAGATGTTTCTCAGTATTAGGGTAGTCAGAAGGAATACATATGTAGACAGAGGGCACAGGGTGAATTGAATATGAAGGGATGATTTCTAAAATTGTAAAATTAAAGGGTGAGAGAGGATTGTACTGGGAAGAGAAAGGAAGAGATAGAATGGGGCAAATTATCTCAGATAAAAGAGGCAAGAAGAAATTTTATAGTGGAGGGAAAGAGGGGTAAGGTGAGAAGGAATGAGTGAACCTTACTCCCATTGGATTTGGCTTAAGGAGGGAATAACATACACACTCAATTGGGTATGAAAATCTATCTTAGCCTAGAGGAAAGTAGGGGGGAAGAGGATAAGGGAGGAGAAGAGGAGAGAAGGGAGGGCAGATTGGGGGAGGGAGTAATCAAAAGCAAACACTTTTGTGGAGGAACAAGGTCAAAAAAGAGGATGGAATAAATGGGGGAGGGATAGAATAGAGGGAAATACAGTTAGTCTTTTACAACATGACTATCATGGAAATGCTGTGAATGACTACACATATATAACCTATACCAAATTGCTTGTTTTCTCAATGAGGGTGGGTGGGGAAGGAGGAAAGGAGAGAAATTGGAACTCAAAGTTTTAAAAACTAATGTTAAAAATTGTTTTTAAATGCAACTGGGAAAAAATATACAGTCAATGGTCTATAGAAATCTGTCTTGCCCTACAGGAAAATAGAAGGGGAAGGTGATAAGAAGGTTGGGGGCATTGATAGAAGGGATGGAAGATTGCGGGAAGAGGTAAACAGAATGTACACCATCTTGGATTTGGGGGAGGGAAGAGATGGGAAGAACATTTGTTACTCAAACTCTTGTGGAAGCAAATACTGAAAACTAAAAGTAAATAAATAAATAAAAAATTTTAAAAAAGAACTATTGGTTTATATCCTTTGACCACTCATCTGTTTGGGAATGTGTAGGGAGCCAAAAAGGCCTGATCCATTGTTTTTCATTCTTAGGTACCCCTAAAGAAATAAAAAACAATAATACCCCAACCTACACTAGCAAATCATTTCAATCTTTCTATGATAATTTTCAAATAAAATTAATTACAAGCATAACCCTTATAATCCCATTGGTCAAGTTATACTTGACAGATGGAATAGAGATATTAAAACCTACTTACAGGGGTGGCTAGGTGGCGCAGTGAGTAGAGTGTCGGCCCTGGAGTCAGAAGGACCTGAGTTCGGATCTGGCCTCAGACAATGCACACACAAACAAAAACCTAGCTGTGTGACGTTGGGCAAGTTACTTAACCCCAATTGCCCTCCAAAAAGCAAAAAAAAAAAACAAAAACAAAAACAAAAAACCTACTTACAGAAATAAAAAAGGGGGGTGACTTGGATCACTACTCCACAAAGGCTACTGCCTTATACACCCTAAATTTTTAAGCATCAATAAAAATGGGTATATAACAGCAGAAAAACAATTTGAAAAAGTACATACTCCCTGAATGTGGAGAGATCCCCCCCAAAAAAGAGATAGAATGGACCTGCCCATTAATTATATGGAGGGGAGGCTGTGCTTATGTTTTTTCAGATGCTGCTGAATGACCAATGAGAATGACAGCATGGAATGTCTGAGCATTTTCCACAACTCAGAAACTGAGAATTTGGAGGAAGAGATCAGGGGATCCCTCACACATGGACAACCCAGGAAGAAGTGGCTTGGCATCCCACCTTTTCATAGGATGATGCTGCCCTCTAATGGAATATTGCCTATTTGGCTTATCCCCTTGCACAGTGTATTGATGGTTATGCTGTCATTGTACTGTTTGTAGAGCCACCCTCTTTTGGTTTCAGACTTCAGGAGAACCTGCACTTCAAGTAATATCTGATTCTCTAACTAGGAAAAAGCAATTTCTGGACTTTTTAATCACAAAACTAATTGCCGTAGCCTCCCTCTTAATATCAGCAGTGGTGTCTTCTATTTTCTTTACTAAGTGAAATAAAAGCTGCTCAATTTGTGAATGAATTGTTGAAGAATGTTAGCTTGACTTTAAAAACCCAAGAATCTACTAATAAGACATAATTTATAAAAATCAATTTTTGGAACAGTCAGTTATGTGTCTCTGGACTAGTTAGAGACCCTTAAGACCAGATTCCTTCTCCAATGTAATTATGGATACACCTATCTATGTATGACTCTTATGTATGGATTGTTACTTGCATTAATTGTACTCTTACTCAATATATATCTAGTAGAGATCCTATTGTAGTAATTGTTGAAAAACCTTCATTTGCTTTTTTCCAATTAATGTAACATGCTTGATAGCAAACGTCAAGGAGATATGCATTACATCAAATTCCTGATTTCTTAAAGAGGGGGAGAAAGATTTGTCAGATTTTTTGTTACTAGATTCACTGCCCTAATATTATTGATAATTTCAACCACTAAGCCTGCAATTCCTCTACAAAGAGAAATCCAAATTGCACAATATGTTAATGAATTATCAAAAAATGCTTCTGTAGCCTTTAAAACACAACATAATATAGATAAGGATCTTCTGTATAAGATCAGTTTGTTACAACAATTAGTATTGTATTTAGGTGATGAGTTAAAAGCATTAAAAACTCAACTGTTACTTAGATGTGATTACAAATATACATATATTTGTGTAAGTCCTTTACCATATACTAGCTCTGATTCTAATGTGTTTTGGGACAAAATGTGAACCCAACTTCTTGGTGCTTTGCATGATTCCAATATCACCATGAAAATAAAGGCTTTCCATCAGATTATTGAAGATATTGAACATAGTGAGATCCCTGGGATTGATCCAGAAGGAGTTGCAAAAACAATTATTGACATGTTGAAAATAAACCTCTCCATTTCAGAATATAGCTCTTAGTATGCATTTGCTTCCTATATTAATCATAATAATCTTTTGTATATTTGGACCATGTATTATACAAACAATGTATCATAATATCCAGGCTTTAGGAATGGAATTACATGCCCTTAAACTATTGTCAAAAATGGGGAAATATGTAGGAGCCAAAAAGGCCTTTTCAGGATTCAGATAATTCTTGATAGCTCCAAGGACGTCCCCTGTGACATGGCCTTTGAAGCTGTCTCCTGATTCTCCTTTGTGATGCAGCTGTGTTTAAAAGAACTTACCTGAGTGCTGAGATCAAAGGCTCTGCCCTGTTCTAGTATTTTAGCCAGGTGTCAAATCCTTATTAGATTAGACACATTCTGTCTCATCCAGGCAATGATAAACTACCAAAACCTCCTGTCCTAAATAGTTATAAAAAAAACTAGAGTCATATTCTTTTGTCTTTTTGCTTTATAAAAACCTTGTGCAAAGAATCAATAAATGGAGTTCTATCCTGAACTACCCACATAGTTCAGTTCATTGTTTACCATGTCTCCACCCACACTTGGTATTGGCACTAAGTGGCACCCCACAGGAATGGTTTTTAGTTTATCAATCTATCTGTCTGTCAGTCTGTCTATCCAATCATTGCTTATATATCTTAGATAAAAATCTTTTATCTGAGAAATTTGATGCAAAGATTTTTCACATTCCACTGCTTTCCTTTTTATCCTAAATGCATTCATTTTGTTTGAATAGAAGCTTTCCAGTTTCATGTATTAAAATGATCTATTTTGTTTCTTATAATTGCCTTCATCCCTAAGTTGTTTCATAATACATCTCCTACCCATGGCTATGAAAGGCATTTAATGTGATTATTAATTTATTAAAGTCATATTTCCATTTAAAATTTATTGTGTACTATGGTGTATGATACTCATCTAAGCCTAATTTCTGCCAAACTGCATTCCAATTTTCTTGGCAGTCAAGTAAGGAGTTTTTTTCTTAAGTATTTTACATTTTCTGATTTATTGAATATTAAATTGAGTTGTATTATATCTAATAAGTTCCATTGATCTACCTCTTAATTTTTTTACTAATACTAGGAAGTTTTGATGATTACTCCTTTATAATATAGCTTAAGGGGGGCGGAGCCAAGATGGCAGAGTAGAAACAGCGCATCCAAGCCACTCTCCCCCCAAACTACCTCCAGGCTATGTAGAAAGGGACTCTGAACAACTTCTGGAGCCCCAGCACCCACAGAACAACACAGAGAGGCCGACCTCCCACTGAGGACAGCCCAGCAGCCCTGCAGAAAGGACCAGCGCAGCGCCAGCAGCACAGTGCGTGGGTAGCCAAGCACAGGTCCGCCTGAGTCATGGTCTTAGCCCTAGGGCAGCAGGGCCAGTGGCCAGCTAGAGGGACCCCAGAACACCAGCATCTGTGGTGATTCCAGAATTATCAACATAGACATGCCTAGGACAAAGTGAGAGGTTAGTGCTCTATGGACTTTGGGACCAGTATTTGGGGAACCCATCGGCTTTCTCCCCTGGGGGCTAGAAGCCACTGAGGAGACATGCCATTTTGTAGCTTTCAGTGGCAGCTTAAGCTTCTGGCCTGCGAACTGTAGGGAGATCCAGCGATCAGTCTTGGGGGGTAATCGTTCTTGCTTTAACCTCCCTGGATCTGGATTGTGATCTGGGGTGTACTTCAGGGGTAGGTTTCCAGCTTGCCAGAAATGGAAGTTGGCCCCCCCACACACATTCAGGACGAAAGTTCCCACCTGGCACCAGGCCATACTGTGGCAACAAGCCCAAAAGTCAAGTAATTAAGTGGCAACATGCCAAGGCAAAGGAAACAAATTAAACAGAAAAATGCAACCTTAGACTCCTACTTTGGGGGCAAAGAGGATCGAAGCATAGAGTGAGAGGAGGTCTGTGAGGTCAGAAGTCCTGTTCCAAAAGCCCCAGGGGAAAACATGAGCGGGTTGCAGGCCATAGAGGGCCTTAAGAAGGACTTTAAAAATCAAATGAGAAGTGGAGGAAAAATTGGGAAGAGAAATGATAAGGATGCAGGAAAAGTATGAAATGAGGGTGAACAGCCTGACTGAGGAAAACAACACCTTAAAAAATAGACTAACTCAAATGGCAAAGGAGGCCCAAAAGGGCAATGCGGAGAAGAATGCCTTAAAAAGCCAAATTTGCCAGATGGAAAAAGAATCTCAAAAGTTCACTGAGGAAATTCATTCCTTCAGAGTTAGACTGCAGCAAATGGAAGCTAATGACTTTATGAGAAATCAAGATGCTGTTAAACAGATCCAAACAAATGAAAGATTAGAAGGCAATGTGAATTATCTCATGGGAAAAACCACTGACCTAGAAAATAGATCCAGGAGAGACAATTTAAAAATTATTGGACTACCTGAAAGCCATGATCAAAGAAAGAACCTAGAAATCACCCTTCAAGAAATTCTCAAGGAAAACTGCCCTGATGTTTTAGATCCAGAGGGCAAAATAGAGGTTGAAAGAATCCACAGATCACCTCCTGAAAAAGATCCCAAAAAGAAAACTCCCAGGAATATTATAGCCAGGTTCCAGAATCCCCAGATCAAGGAGAAAATACTACAAGCAGCCAGGAAGAAACAATTCCAATATTGTGGAAACACAATCAGAATAGCACAGGACCTGGCAGCTTCTACATTGGGGGATCGAAGGGCATGGAATATGATATTCCAGAGGGCAAAAGAGCTAGGACTGAACCCAAGGGTCACCTACCCAGCAAAACTGAGTATTTTGTTTCAGTGGAAAATATGGTCATTCAGTGGAATAGAGGACTTTCAAGCATTCTTGAGGAAAAAACCAAAATTGAATAGAAAATTTGACATCCAGACACAAGAAGCAAGAGATGCCTGAGAAGGTAATCAGGGAAAAGAAATCAAAAGGAACTTATCAAAGTTGAACTATTTACATTCCTATATGTAAAAACAATAACTGTGACTGATGAAATCTTTCTCAGTATGAAAATAATGGAAGAAGGGTGTATAGTCATATGAATACATATGAATACATATGTATAGTCATATGAATACATATGTGTATATATGTTTACAGTGATACATGGATAGAGAGCATGGGTTGAATTTGTTGGGAAGGGAGGATACTTAAGGGGTGAAATTATGAGGTGAGAGAGGAAAGTGGCAGGAGGAGATGGGGAAAGACAGGGTAGGGTAAACTATCTCATGTAGAAGAAGCAAGGGGAAGTGGTTGCAAGGGAGGGGAAGAATAGGAAGGCAAAAAGGCAAAATCACATTCTCGTTGAATTTGGTTCTGGGAGAGAATGACATAATACTAAATGGTATATCTCAACCTGCAGCAGAATGGGGGGTAGGGGGATGAGAGGAGGGATGATGGATGGAAGGACATCCTTGGGAGGAGGGGAGGTTAGAAGTACCCACTATAGAAGAGGGACAGGATCTAATAGGGAATGGACCAGGTGGGGAGTGGGATGGGTGGGAGGGGATTATAAGCAGCCTTGTACAATATATCTACTATGGTGATGTTTTGCATAGCTAGACATGTACAACATATACTGAATTACTTATCTTCCCAGAGGGAATGGGTGACAAGAGAGGAAGGAAATGGATCTGAAATTCGAGGTCTTAAGATTAAATGTTTCAAATATATATAAATACTATTATTAATACTCTTTTGCTTGTAATTGGGAGATAAGATGTGCAGGTATTGGGACACAAAGATTCACCTTCCTCTAATGGAAAAGTCGAAGGGGGTATGGGAGAAGATATGGGAGAGAGCAGATTGGAGGAAGCGATATCTTATGGGACTGCTATTCTGGGAGGGTGGGTAGGGGAAAAATAGGGGGGAAATAATAATTGTAACTCAAAATCTGGTGGAAATGAATGATGTAAAACAGAAATTAATAAAGCAGTTGTTTAAAATAATAATATAGCTTGAGGTCAGGCAGTGCTATTTCTCTTTCATCCCTTTTGTAAAAATTTCCTTTGATACTCTAAATCTTTTATTCCTCCAAATGAATTGTTATTATTTTCTTGAGATTCATAAAGGGTTTTTTTTTCAAAAAGTATCTTTTTGATAGTGTGATTAACATAGCATTAAAATTATAAATTAACAGGGCGGCTAGGTGGCGCAGTGAAGGAGTCAGGAGGACAGGAGTTCAAATAGGGCCTCAGACACAACACTTACTACTAGCCCTATGACCTTGGGCAAGTCACTTGACCCCAATTGCCCTGCCTTCCCCCCTCCAAAAAAAATCAAAATTATAAATTAACTTTGATTGCAATATAATTTTATAATATTGACATGGCCCAGGCATGAACATTGATTATTCCTTCCTCCAGCTATTTAATTTGTCTTTGATGATTAAGGGACACTTTGTAATTCAATCTATACAGATATTGCATGTGCTTTGGCAAATCCCAAAATATTTTATTAATTTTTGTGGTTATTTTTAACCATAATTTCTCTATTACTGCTTTTGGTTTTGTTATTACATAGAAATCCTGTTGATTTTTGAGGGTATTGTAATCCAGAACTTGGCTGAACCTACTTTTGCAATTAGTATCTTTTTCAAATTCCCTAAACTCAGGGGTAGCTAGGTGGTGCAGTGAGTACAGCACCAGCCCTGGAGTCAGAAGGACGTGTGTTCGGTTCTGGCCTCAGACACAAAAACCTAGCTGTGTAAGCAAAAAAAACAAAAACAAAAACAAATTCCCTAAACTCATGCAGGTAAATTTTCATGTTCTCAGTAAATAGAGATAGCTTCTCTTTTTTTCCCTAAATAAATCATCATATCATCAGTACGAAGGGATAATTTTAGTTTCTCTTTACTTATCTTTCTGTAATTTCTATTGTATGTATTGTGTATGTTTATGTAATTTCTATAGCTTTATTGGTATTGCTAGTATTTCCAGAACTGTATCAAAGAAGAATCCTTTAAGTTCCAACTAAAATCCCACCTTCTATGGTAAGCCTTCCTTCCATTAATTTCTATTTATTTTGTATGTAGATTTCTTTTCATATATTTGTTTGCATGTCATCTTATCCATTAGACTGTAAGCTCCTTGAGAACATGGACTGTTTTTTTTTTTTTGTATCCTCAGCACTTAGTGTAGTGCCTGATACATAGTAGGTACTTAATAATATTTATTGGTTGATTGATAATAGTGATAAGAATAAGTTTCTTTGCTTTACTCCTGTATTTTTTTGGGAAATCTTCTAATATATATCCATTGTTATGATCTTTGCTTTTTGCTTTATACTTTATATGACATTTTAAAAGGCCCTTGATGCATATAATTTGTAGGGTTTTGCATAAACAGATGTACAATGTCAAGAGCTTTATCTTTATTTATTGACATAATTTGACTTTGTTTCTAAAAATATAATTATGTTGATTATTTTCCTAACATTGAACCATGCTTGCATCCCTGCTATAATCCAACTTGGTCATAATTATCTATTTCTTGGGTGAGTTGCTATAGTCTCTTTGACAGGATGTTATTTAAAATTTTAATATTGATATTCATTAATAATATTGGTTGTTAGGACTGTATTTGTCCCATAAAAGAAGCCTGATTGAGTGTTTTCTTTCTCTGTTTTTTAGAATAACTTGTTTAGTATTGTTATTATTATTATTATTATATCAAGTTTGATGAAATTCTCCATCAGGACCAGAAGGATTTTTTCTTTGGCAGTCTATTTCATTTTTTTTTCATCTTCTCTTAATTAGAGTATTTCATATTTTGGAAAATATTCCTATATTTCTTTTGTGTTACCAGTTTTATTGGCACGTGTATGCCAATAGTTAGAACTATGTTCTAGCAATTGTTTTTATTTCTTCTAGTTTCATTGTGATTTTATTTTGTTGTTTTGCTCTCCTGTTGAATTGATCTTCGGCCATCTCCTTTTTAATCAGGTTGGCTAAACTGTATAAATTTTATTAGTCTTTTCAAAGAACCAAAACCAAAGTCTCTTTCAAAGAACTTTTAAAAACTATATTGTTTCTATAGTCTTTAGGATTCCAGTTTCCAATTTTCATTATATCCTCTTTTCTGCTCATATTTGGCTTATTTGTTGGTTTTCTAATATTTTAAATTTATATTCTATCATTATTCTCAGTTTTCATTTTGTTAATTGATATTTTTAGGGATATAATTCTTCCCTTGTGGAGTACTTTAGCAGCATCCTAGAAATTTTGATATATTGTTTCATCATAATAATTTTCTTTCAATTAATTCTTGTTTCTATGATTAGTTCTTTATCTCATGTTATTTGGGATTTCATTGTTAAGTCTCCATTTGGGACCCCCTCAATTTTTTTTTTGTTGACTTGCTGCTAGTGACTAGAAATGCTACCTACAAGTCAAATAAAAGTAGAGACAATGGGCATCCACTTTCCCCTTGATTTGACTGGGAAAATGTCTAGTGTTTCTCTCTTACAAATAATGCTAGCTCTTGGTTTCAGTGCATCTTCAAGTATCTAAGGACAAGCCTAGTTAAATGATTATCACCAAAAACTTGATCACAAAATGTAGATTTGCTTGTTACTATATCAACCAATGAAACAGACAAGTCTATTTCACTTACATTTATTTTTCATTTATCAAATTAAAGGTAAACTATAAATAGAAAGCATATAAAGCTTTAGGAGGAAAAGGTTCAAGGTTTACAGCTGAGAATTACAGAGGTTCCAAGAAGATGTCAAAGATCAATGAAATAATCCACACATAAATTTTCTATCTTCAAAATGCTATAAACAAGTTTTCAAAGTACACAAGATATGTGTGTATGTGGGTGTATACTTTTGTGTATTTTTATTTACAATAAAGTATGCATTGCATTTTTTTCCTTAGGGAAAGAAAGGGGAAGCAAAAACTGACATGCAGTGCCGGCTATCAAGTGTCTGTTCCTCTGGTCCTTATCTCACTCTGACTTTATGGATCCCCATGCTCTTTAACATCCAAGATGAACTTCACTTTCAAAATAAACCACAGCTTTTCTCTATTAAGATCTCTATCTGGAATTTGTTATTACAAACTATATTGTCTTAAATTGTCCTTTATAGTTAGAAATAGGATAGTGAACCAGGATGCCAGTTTCTTTAAGGCTTTTTTCCCCTTAGGAAAGTATGTGGAAAGTCAAGAACAAATGCTAAGGAGCCTAGAAAAATGGATTAAGGAGAGTAACCAGATTTATAACAAAAAAAAAATACCTTAAGTATTTAGGATTATTGCTGTTATATTAATTAAAATTATGAGGTATTATTCATAGGAAGACTCTTGTGAAAAGTGGTCAAAGAATTAAGTAATCTTGTAATCAAAGATTAAGTGACTTGTTTTATTAGATGGAGTAGAATGTTAACCAATATTATGACCTTTTACTTGTTCAATATTACTATAAATACTACTTCAAATTTTCTTATACTTGGGGTGGCTAGTTGGCACAGTGAACAGAGCATCAGCCCTGAAGTCAAAAGGACCTGAGTTCAAATCCGGTCTTAGACACTTAACACTTGCCATGTAACCTTGGGCAAATCACTTAACCCCAGTTGCCCTCCAAAAAAGCAAACAAAAAAATTTTTTTCTGATGATAGATATCTAGGGGCATAGGAAACTATATCAGTTTGGACATTCCTCTTTCTAAGATAATGTAAAACTGTTAAAAATCATTCATTCATTTTAAACTGAAAGGCAATAAAATGGTCCCTAAGGTGCATTTGGTTCCCTCCTCTTCAGCTTTTTGGAGTTTATTTTCCATGACAATTTCTGAATTCAATCACAATCATCTAAGTCTACAGTTAGGAAAAATGCTAATGGATAGATTATGTACTACATGTGACTTTTTGACATCTCTGCTCTAAGGAATATGTATGAATGACAGAAGCTTTCTCAGAGGGGAAGGAAGACCCACAAAAAGGCCAGCCCTTTCCCCAATTTCTCCTCCCAATGCTTATCTATACAAATATTTTGCTTTGTTTTTCCAGGTCCTCTTTTATTTCTGTGGCCAAACCATTTCTGTCCCTAGGTTCTGCTTGTGCCTTCTATAGAATTCCTGGCCTCTCTTCTTGAATGATTCTTGACCCATAGTATTTTTTATCATGGGTTGTGTGTTCTTCTGTTTACTCATATTTTCAGTCTCAGTTTCTACTTTGGGACTTTTTACCAGGACCATGATCAGTCCCCCTCACACTCTTGGATAACATGGTCAGAATGCTTGATCCTGAACCTAATTACCTAAGTTCCTGGCATTGGATTGATTCTGTCTCCCCTGGTGTTTCTGGGCTCAGAATATTGTCAGATTTAAGTAAAGGGTCATCTGAGGTCATAATGCTGAGTTCTTCAGGCCCCTTATGGAGTGTCTTTAGCTGGCTCTCTATGTACTTCTAGTCTCCTGTCCTATCCCAGTCAGCTTTATCAGATTCCAACCTCCCTGAAGTTTCTATCAAAATATTCTAGGCTTTTATCCTCTCTCACCTTCTCCTCCTCACAGCACTGATATTCTTCTGCTCTGTGTACCTGAGTTTATGTTGGCTTCCTTGTTAGTGCCCTGCCCTCGGTGCTCATAGACTGGCTTTATTTTTGTAGAGTTCTTGACTGGAGCAAAGAACTTACTGTTTATGTTTGGATTTCTTCCTCATTTGATCCACTGTCCTTTTTAGATGTTTACTAGTATATACGTTGGAGAGCTAGATTTTCTATATAGTTTCATGTTGCAATCTTAACTGGAAGTACAATTTGTTTATTAAACATAGTAAAGTTGCATTAAAAACCTTCAAGTGTAAGCACTCCATCCTCTGAGAGTCTTATTTGTGCCTGAAATTGAAACCCTTTCCCACTGAGGCCTACTAGTTTTCAAAGACTGGGGAAGATATTGTATATGTGGTACTTTGAAATATAAACAGGAAGGTAAGAATGGTACAGGAAGAAAGGTCCTTCTTCCTACTCACTGCTTCCCATTCCCGTGCATTCTGTGATAGTTGACAGTTCCTGAATGATACTTCTTCCTGAAAGCTTAGCTGACCACTTTCATCTCTACCCCAGGCATACATCTCAGCTCTAATGTGCAGGTGTCAGCTTGTGCAGTGCTGCTCATAAACCGAGGAAATCTGACTCTCCAAACCTCCTGCTACTGGCTTGCATTGGCAGATAGTTGGCCTCTAGCATGGGAACGTAGGCACCTGATTCCTTAGAGGCTGAAGCTTCGCAGCAGTCAGAGAGCTTTAGTCCATCAATGCAGATTTTTGATTTCTTTTTTTTTTTTTAAAGCAATTGGGGTTAAGTAACTTGCTCAAGGTTACACGGCTAGTCATTATTTATGTGTGGGTGCTCATTTTCTGAGGCCGGATCTGATCTCGGGTCATCCAAACTCCGAGGCCGGCGCTCTTACTCACTGCTCCACCTAGCCGCCCCTTTAGGGCAATTGGGGTTAAGTAACTTGCCCAAGGTTAAACAGCTAGGTTTTTTTTGTGTTAAGTGTCTGAGTGTGCATCCAAACTCAGGTCCTCCTGACTCTGGGGCCCGTGATTTACACACTGCACCACCTAGCTGCACCTAACTATACTGTTCTTAATATAATTTTTCTTCACTTCATATGAATCAGAATGTGGTAATGAAATCACCATGCAATTATTCAGTAACAATATCTATGTTGCCAACAAACTATCTAATGTCCATAACAACCACTGAACTTGTGTTCCCCCTTTGAGGAATGATAGTTTTCTTTTATCTGTGTTAATATAACATGTTCATACTATATACCCACCTTGTCTCAGAATAGAATTTCTATTTATGATAAAATGTCAAGATCCTTTCATAATGCAAATTGGCTAGATACACAAAGGTTAATCTATTATCCATGGCCAAGTGGAAGCTTTCTAGTGATGCTGTCAGAGGAAACAGATTTATAGTTAAATGAAATTGGGATACTGTCAAAGGGACAAGAGCCCCGAACCAGAGTATCAAAAAAAGGGCATCAGCAGTAAGGTCAAAGCTATCACTGGTGTTTGAAACTGGAAGGCAAAGGTCTGGGGTAAAAGGAAACAGAAGAGAAAGTCAGAATTAGATTCTCTCTATGTACTCTGTAGCTCTATAGCACCCTAACTCCCACTAGAATTGTCAAGCTGGTTCCCCAAAGGGCAGCTGCTATCTCCCTTGCTTCAGGGTTCTATGGATAACTTTAAGAGACTGTTTTTTTGAATGCTGCCTTTCATAAACCCTCACCAAAGTGTTTCCCATTGAGTATCAGCCACACCTAATTAGTTTATAGAACAGATATTTACTAATAAGATATAACAAGTATAGTTATTACAGGGCCATCCTCCAACTGAGGATATAATCTCCCCTTGTACACACAATGCCTCTGGGAAAAGTGGGCTACAATTTATAAAAAAATAAAGAGTGAGACATGTCTGTGTGTGTGTGTGTGTGTGTGTGTGTGTGTGTGTGTGTGTGTGGAAAACACCTGCAGCAAAGGGGTGCCTTACACCTACTGGTTACCGGAAGTCATTTTCTCCCCTTTTGGAGCCCGTGTGAAGTTTCTCTTAGTTACACTTCTCAGCTGGGATCCAAGGATCAGTGCTCTTGCATAATCCTGAAACTGCCTTTGCTCAACTTGCTGTTTGTCCTTAGTTCCTCAGTTTCCAGCAACTAATGTTGCTATCAGTCATTCACTATTGCTCTAGTGGACATCATGACTGATGTGGACAGGACCTCTAGGTTTCCCAGCCTTTTAAAACCTACAACTAGTCAATTCCACTTGTGTCTGAGCTTTTTTTAGGCTTTTCTTCTGTTTGTCCTCAGTACACTTCTTTCTACTCCCCAGGGTATGCATTACCTCCTGCTCTTTCTTTTTCTTAGATAGTATAGTCTTTGGAGAGAGGGAAGGAGACATTCCTCTCTTATCCTCTAGAGCAATTTCCTTTCAAAGGCCTATATTCTGAGCTGGACCTGACTTAGGCCAGTACTGACAAAATTAAGCACTTATAGGGCATTTGACAGTTAACTAAAAAAAAAAAGGAAATTTACATAGCCAAATGCAGAAGGATATTCAATAAGGATATAAATCCAAGACACCACAAGTCGATTCCATCAAGCAAAGCTCTCTTGACTCCAAGTTGCCCATGGAGGTCTGCCAGTCAAGCATAAGAGAGTACAGGAAGTTGTGTCTATGGCCTGAGCCTTTAGTCCCCTGAACCAATTAAGTTACAGGATAGTTTTGGGGGGATTTGTTTGTTGTTATTTTGGAGGGGGGAGGGCAGGGCAATTGGGGTTAAGTGACTTGCCCAAGGTCACATGGCTACTAAGTGTTACGTGTCTGAGGCCAGATTTGAACTCAGGGCCTCCTGACTCCATGGCTGGTGCTCTATTCACTGCGCCACCTAGCCACCCCAAGTTACGGGATAGTTTTAACAACTTTAAAAGGAAAAATGGCCTAACTAGGGTAGGGGCAGGGGTTAAGATATAGTTCCCATCACAACTTAGAATCCCTAGCTTCTAAATTTGTAATCTTCTTTTAATTGACTAGCTGTGAACTAGCTTGCTGTTTTCATATGTAATCCAAGAGGTATGACTTGATCTTTAGCCTATCACAATAACACATTTCCTGAGTTATCACATGTCTTTATTCACAGTCCCAAACTCCTATTACCCTGTCAAAGTGATTAATAAGAATTTCTTCATTCATAGCTCACTTTTGATTGACAGATTCAATTGAGATGTCTGGTCTTTCTATAAGTGTGTGTGTGTGTGTGTGTGTGTGTGTGTGTGTGTGTGTGTGTGTGTACTTTACAAAAGTCAAAGACAGAAACAGTAAATTTGAGTCGAATATTAACCAAAAGCTAGATTCAGTAGATTCAGGAAGGAAGAGTGTTATCACTTTCTCCACCAAAACCACTTCTCAGTTAAATTCTGTCTGGTCAACCTATCTCTACAATTTGCTCTACCTTCCACAGTGATACCCCTTCTGCCATGACTTCACTGAGTCATGTTGAAAATACTACCTTTACTCAAACTGCATGTACCCTCTGAATTTGAATTAGACTTAAATATAATATCAACTGGGAATCATTATGCTAACTTTGAGAGTTCACAGCATCTTTCTCATGTTACCACTGGCATGTCAGGTGAGACTTCTGCTCTGAAAACTAAATGATGAGTCTATATGACGAGGAAGTGATTAGCCTTTAATGGGTTGGTTGAAGAACAAAATTTATACAGAATGAATCACAGCATTCACTAGGCAGGTACCAATGGGTTAATATCTTGCTGAAACATCTATATCAATCTTGGTTCAATCACCATCTGTCACCATATTAAACATAATTTTGTGTTATCTTCATTTTTGTCATGCTTGGTGCCTTCTTTTAAAGAGGATTTGTAGTATTTAATATTTGCCTAACTGAACATATTTGAAGAGATTTACAAAATTAAACAGAGAAATATAATGGTGGAGTGTTTGATTTGGAGTTAATAACACTTGGATTTAATTTCTGTCTCCGATATTTATTAGCCATGTGACCATAGAAAACTCACTTAACTACTCAGCTTTAGGCAATTTCCCAAGACTTACATACTCTTATAGACATTTTGTGATCAGGAAGTCATTGACCTATTTCCAACTTTTTTTTTTTTTTTTTGGTACAGGTATATAGGTTTGCTTGTTTTGGAGGGAGATGATAACCTATGATTACATCTATATATGGAATTCCTAGTGTAGAGAAGCAGATCAGCTCTCTGTCTCCAACTTATGGTTGACAAAATTAAAAACCATAAAACAGAAGAAGAAAATATGTAAGTCCTGAGTGGTTGTAGGGGCATTTGGAGAATCAATGACTATTTTAGGATTTAATTAACTAAAATTTTTTAAAAAGACTTTGGCCTTTTGGGAAATGACAGTTATGATTCTATATTTATATATGTTAAAAGACACTATTTCAAACAGCTACCTGTTGTATCACAATAGGCATTTACTTGGCAGATTTACTGAAAAGATGTGAATATATGGTAATAAAGACTATTCCCTTGTTTTGAAAAGGAGCTAAAAATTTTTTTTATTCATTTTAAATACAAAACAAGAAAAGAAAAAAGAGAACATTTCCAAGTACACAGAACATAAGAGGATTCAATATAAAACAATAAATTTCCATTTCATGAAAGTCTATGCAACAAATCCTACACATTGTTTTCAAAGAAACTTAGCTTTTCTATGCTTTGTTTTAGGTTCTTTGTTCTCTGCTGCCTTCTTTTTATTTTTTTCTCCTTCCCTCCCAACCCACTTACCTCACTCGCCCTAGAGAAGGCTACAATTAAACACATATATACATATCCATACATATTTATAAATATACACATAGATAAATATATATACAAAAATACATACTTGTAAGACCATACTATACATATTGCTATTTGTTAGTTCCTTCTCTGACGGTGGGTAGCATCTTCCTTCATAGGTTGAAGTCTTTCTATCTTTTTTATCATTTCTTATATCACAGGAGTATTTCATCCTAATCATATCCTGAGAGACTGTCTATAAAAGATCCCCCCCCCCAATTTTCTACTTTCCTTCCAGTCTTGGCTACATTGGTTTTATTTATACAAGACAATTTTAATTTAAAATAATCAAAATTATCCATTCTACATGTTAACAATGATCTCATCTTATAATATAGTTTAAGATCTGGTACTGCTGAATTTCTTTCCCCCCCTTAGTTTCTTTGAAATTTTTGACCTTTTGTTCTTCCAAATGAATTTTATTGCTATTTTTTTCTAACGCAGTAAAATAATTTTTAGTAATTTAATTGGGGGTGATGTTGAATGAGTACATTAGGCAAAATTGTCATTTTTTATTATATTGACTTTACCTACCCATGAACAATGAATATTTCTCCAATTATTTAAATCTGACTTTATTTGTACAAAGAGAGCTTTATGTTTATGTTCATATTATTTCCGGTGTCTATTTTGTCAGGTATATTCTTAAGTATTTTATACTGTCTAATTACTTTAAATGGTCTAAAATAGAGGTGGGAAACCTATACCTTTGAGGCTATATGTAGCCTACGAGGTCCTTGGGTGTGGCCTTTTGACTGAGTCCAAGTTTTACAGAACAAATCCTTTAATTAAGGAGATTTGTTCTGTGAAGTTTGAACTCAATCAAAGGGCCTCACTTGAGGAACTAGAGAGTCACATGTGACCTTGGTGCCTAGATTCCCTTCCCCAGTCTAAAACAATATTGAATAATATTGGTGACACATAATGTAGTTTCCTTTTTTTGTCTTTAAATCCATTTTAGTTTTAACTTTTTTCTGGAAAAGAACTTTTCAAACTAGTCAGCCATGATTTGTCAATCTCAAAGTCTTACCTCATTGATCTGTAGGCTCATTATTAGGATACCTTCTCTGAGACTTGTAAAGATTCCCAAAGAGGTGGGTAGCATGGTTAGCCACTTCCACCAACGATCTGTATAGGAATTAGGCAGTTGTCCCCCAAATCAAAGTGTATTACCAGCATTCACCTCCACACACTGCCCTCTAGTGGGTGATTATTAAGCTTTGAGAAATAAGATGTAATTCCTTCTTAGAAAAAGAAAGTTTAAGGACCCATTTTTAGTTTCTGAGATTTTTGTCCCCCCACAAGCTCATGTACTTAAATTTAAAAACCTTCAAAATAAGAATAAAATATTTATACACATTACATATGTGTATTGTATAACTGTACATATAGGCACATATTTGGTAACATCAAATAGAAAATTTTGGTTTGGATTATGCAGATAGTATTTTAATCAAAACAAAATTATTATCTCTACTAGAAAGTTCTAAGTCAGCTCTACAACAGAGCTTATCTTTTTAAATTTACCTGATAAATTATCCCGTGCATATAAGAAGCATATTCATTAAAAGAAGGATTTGATGTGAGGACAAGAACTCAGTTACAATTATTTTCTCAACTTTAATTTCAACATCACCTCCACCCAAACACCCCTACACACTTAACAGAGGAAGTGTGTACCTGCCATTCTTTTCCAGGGAAATAAGTGAGGTCTGGAATCCAAAATAAGATCAAAGTTAGCATGCTGGGGATTAGCAGCATCACAGGCAACACCCTTTCAGAACTTGCCTGACTTCAGAATTAATTCCAGGAACTCCATAAAGACAGAAATAAAAAAAATCACTTGTGAGGAAAGCTTATTTTACCGCTTGCAAAGGCCTCACACAAGCAAAGTGTGCAGGGCTGACTATCAAAGAAGGTGGGATAAGCACTCCAGGAAGCCTGGTCCAATAGGATACGTTGTAATACACACTTGAAATATAAATATCTATTCCTCTTGGAGAAATCTTGCAGTAAATCTGAAAAAGATGTATTAAGGATGATGACTGGAATTCCTTGTTTCAAACTAGTTTTTCTGTCTTTGACTTCTATGGAAGCTCAAGACAGCAGTTCTACTATTAAGTAATAACTAATTCTTTGTATCCCTGTATTAAGTGAGACAGAGCCACTTCTGAAATCATAGAAAATTCACTTTGGTTCTGCCTACTCAGGAAAAGCCTTCTCATAATTTTAGAATGCAGGTTTTCTTCTACTTAGAAGGCTTTAGTAGCAATGAATTTGGCGTCAGAAGATCTGTGTCTAACAATATTATCTGACACTTAAATTTATTACTAACTAGAATCAAGTTACTTAACGTCTCTGAGTTTCAAATCCTTCATTTTCAAAATGAGGGTAGTAATAACTGTATTTGCAACTTCAGAGCATTGTTAAAAGTCCTTTAACCTTCAAGCATTAGACAATTGAGCTATAATTACTCAAATGTAAATTGTTATTACTACAAAAGGCCACAAGATGGAGATGTTGCTCCCTCAAAGTAAGCATTACACCCACTAATAATTAAGGAAAAGAGAGTATTTTAAGATTGCCAGTACTAACTTTTAGGTAGAGATTGAAATATCTTATAATACATTTTGTTTGCTTCCCCTTTCCTTAAAAATTATAATTCATAAATTAATTTAAACTTTCCCATCAGGGTTTTGGCATACATTAAGATTGTACATGACTCTGCTTTTCCCCAAACTCTCCTCTCTATTAACCATAAAATATGAGAATGATTTTTTTGTTTGTTTGTTTTTGGAGGGGGGAAGGCAGGGCAATTTGGGTAAAGTGACTTGTCCAAGGTCACATGGCTAATAAGTGTTAAACGTCTGAGGTCAGATTTGAACTCAGGTCCTCCTGACTCCAGGGTTGGTGCTCTATTCACTGTGCCACCTAGCTACCCCGAGAATGATTTTTGTAAATGATATTTATTCGAATTTTCCATGTTCTTAATTTTAAATACATATGATGATACACTTTGTGTTTTTATCTCTCTTCTCTGCCCTCAACTGATTTTTATGGGGGTCATTTTTCCTCATTCATGGTATAAGGAGGGAAATTCCCTGCCAAAATAGCTGAATCCTTAGGTAGTTGTCCCCCAAATCAAACGGTATTATCAACATTCACCTCCGCACCCATTGCCCTCTAGTGGGTGATTATTAAGCTTTGAGAAATCAGATGTAATTCCTTCTCAGAAAAAAAGTTTAAGGACCCCATTTTTAGTTTCTTATGATTCTCCCCACACACACACACACAACCTTATGTACTTAAATTTAAGAACCTTCAAAATAATAATAAAATATTTACACACATTACAACTAAATCGAAAATACAGATTGGATGAACTCTGAGATCACTAACTAGATAGCTCTACTTTTTGGACTGCCTTATTTTCAAGAGCTTTTGTTTGTTTGTTTGTTTGTTTATTTTTAGTTTACAAGATTCAATTCCATAGTTCCTTGAGTTTCAAATTTCCTTTCCCTCCCTCCCCCCACCTCCCATGACAGCATATAGTCCAGTATAGGATCTGCAAATACTTTCACATTAGACATTAGTCAAGTTACAAAAGTGTATTGTACCAGGTGGGATGAAAAATGGTAAAGGAGAAATAAAACCAAACAATGAAAAGAAAAAGATCAATTAGTTTGCTTCCATCAGGATTCAAGCTCAGTTCTTTCTAGTTATTTCTCTGGATGTCGCATCTCTCTCCTTCATGAGTCTTTTGGGATTGACTTATATCATTGCATTGCTGAAAAGAGACCAGTCTGTCATAGTTGGTCATCACACATATGTTGTGTCTGTGATTGTATACAAATTTCTCCTGGTTCTACTCTTCTCACTCAGCTTCAGTTTGTGTAAACCTCTCCAGGTTAATATGAAATCTGTCTCCTCCTCGTTTCTTATAGCACAATAATATTCCATTACATGCATATACCACAACTTGTTTAGCCATTCCCCAATTGATGGGCGCCCCTTTAATTTCCAATTCTTTGCAACCACGAAAAGAGCTGCTATAAACATTTTTGTACATATGGATCTTCCTCCCTCTTCTATGATCTCTTTGGGACATAACCCAAAGTGGTATTGCTGGGTCAAAGGGTATGAAATTATTTATAGCCCTTTGGGCATAATTCCAGGTTGCTCTCCAGAATGGTTGGATCAGTTCACAACTCCACCAGCAATGCATTAGTGTTCCAATTTGCCCACATTCTCTCCAGCATTTGTCATTTTCCTGTTTTGTCATCTTAGCCAATCTGACTGGAGAGATGTGGTACCTCAGAGTTGTTTTGATTTGCATTTCTCTAATCAATAGTGATTTAGAGCATTTCTTCATATGCTTATAGATATCTTTAATTTCTTTCTTTGAAAACTGCCTATTCATATCCTTTGACCATTTATCAATTGGGGAATGACTTGTATTCTTATAGATTTGATGCAATTCTCTGTATATTTTAGAAATGAGTCCTTTATCAGAGACATAGGTTGTAAAAATTCTTTCCCAATTTCCCACCTCCCTCTTGATCTTGGTTACATTGGCTTTGTTTGTACAGAAGCTTTTCAATTTAATGTAATCAAAATGATCCATTTTGCATTTTATAATGCTCTCTAATTCTTGTTTGGTCCTAAAGTCTTCCCCTCTCCACAAATCTGACAGGTAAACTATTCCTTGCTTTCCCAGATTGCTTACAGTATCATCCTTTATGCCTAGATCATGCACCCGTTTAGACTTGATTTTGGTATATGGTGTTAGATAATGGTCTATGCCAAGTTTCTTCCATACTATATTCCAGTTTTCCCAGAAGTTTTTGTCAAATAGTGCATTCTTATCCCCAAAACTGGGGTCTTTGGGTTTATTTTCAAGAGCTTTTGCAATCATGAGTCCTAAATCTACACCAAATCTGATGATCATGGTGAAGATACTGAATTTAATCAGTTCTCTATGCCAATACAATGGCGGTGAAAAGTTTTGCCCCACTCAGGGAGAAACCTGTTTTTTTTCTGGGGGGTTTCTTTGGGGAGGTGGTAAGCTACTGTATATGAAATCTTTCTTTACTGGCCATTGGAAGACCCATGCTACCTACAGAAAAAAACAGAAACATTTATTTCTTTAATGAAAAAACTCTATTTTATTCAGTTTTTCAATTTCATTTGGAGACAACATTCCAAAATTCAGACTTTATAATCAAGTAAAGATACTAATTTTATTTTATATTATATAACCATGTCTTGATTCCCTAATTCTTTTTAAGATTTTTGACACAGAAAGTAACTAGGAGACATCAAATATCCAAAACATTTTCTATGCATCCGACCCTCACAATAGGATTGTGTATATAGAATTCTCTAGTCAGGAAATTCCCCCCACTGATGCAAATTGGCATCTGCTATACTTAGACTTTTGGAGGATTGCCTAAAGCACTTCAAGGTTAAGTGTCTTGCCTGTTATATAGCTATATATATTAAAATACATATGAATATATGTGTATGTATATATATATATAAAACAGGGCCAGGCCTATGCTTTAAGGAGATCAATTTGACAGTTTAGTGGAGGATAGCCTTCAGTGGGGAGAGATTTGTGGAAATGAGATCAATCAGCAGAGTATTGTAAATAGTCCATGGGTTATTTGTTACAGATCTACTTCAGAGTGGCAGCAGTTGGTTTCAGAGGTGGAATTTGAACTTATATCTTTTGGGCTTATAAACCAGCTTACTATCCACTCTGTCATTCTCTATACATACACATACACACACACACACACACACACACACACACACACACACATACATACATACATACATACATACACTTATGTATATATAAATGCCTATTCATATGTAGAAAACCTGAGTTCAAACCCTGCTTCTGACACTAGCTGAAATACCTATGTAAATTACTTAACCACTACTATGTACCTCAGGTAACTCCTACTAAATCACTGCCTAGCTTTGATCAGAGGTTCCCACACCAATTTCTTAAACTAATGAAATCACAGTTCTTGAGCATATGTATGTATAAACATTCGTGTATGTATGTACACACACATACATATATCTGACATATACATGGGATTCACAAATGAGTCTATACATTTGATATATATATATAACACATTTATAGTATGCATATACATACATATACTCTGTTATTTATATATATATGTGTGTATATATATATATGCATATATATACACACAGGCTACACACACACACACACACACACACACACACACACACACACACGCACATACATTCAAAATAAAACACATCACTGACATTCTATTGAAGCAGCATTGAGATGAGTAAGAGCTAAAGACCAGGCATCACATAGCTAATAATCATTAGTTAAATAGCATTACCAATGACATCAACCTCAACAGATTTACATTTTTTTTAGTTCTAGTATTCATGGCAACAACTCATTGGTCCTTTCAGACTTTGCAGATGACTTGTTTGTTGGCACAATCCATCCTTTCTTTGTAGAATATCCCTTTTAGTCAATTTGATTGACCTTGTCGATCAAGTTGAATAAAGGTAAAGTGAATGCTTGAGTGGGTTTATGAGCCAAACTGAAATTAAATGTTACAAATATTGAAACAATGGAATATATGGGCTATGCCTTAAGTATATCACAGATCCAATCAGTTTATCTACCTAATACACATTATCAAATTTAGACTATTATCAGATGTCAATATAAGCTGTGTGTCATTCATCTCTGTATTCACATTTTATAAAGTCCAAATGTGGAAATATATGGAATGACAATTTATCTCATTGGATTCATTTCCCCCCACTTTGTTTCTCAGGAACTTCTAAATTCAGTTTTTCCCATACTAATTGGTTAGGGTTATACACTGAAATAGTGAAATATTTAATCAGGCAGAATCACAAAGTAAAATCAGTAGGAAAAAAATAATACATCATTCCCAGATGAGTAGAGAAGCTTAGGGAAACAGCTTCTTCAAGACTCAGATCTTTGAAATGGGAAAAGATCTGGAAAAGGTTTCACTTGGACTAGAATGAAGGTGGTTTAAGCTTTCAATGCAGGTATCTTTGGCATTGCTGCTCGTGCTGGTATCATATTATTTTGCCTCATCTGTTTCCAAAAATTGGCCTTTGGGACACGTTGGGCTGTCTGGCTTCCAAGACCTGGCTACTACTCTCTGTATAGCTCCAATTACCCTTGTTATGCAATAATCCTATGCCAAAGGATAGTCTCATGGAAACTGAAATAATGGGAACTTCCTCAAGCATGCGGAGAAATGTAGTCCATTAGAATATTCTCAGTTACACCAATGTTTTAGGTATTGCTTTTATTTAAAAAGAAAACAGAAAACCAGACATGGCCATTGCCCAATGAGCTTATTCCAGAGAGTAATAAAACTGTACTGTCAATGTATATTTGTTAAGTACTTATTATTGACCAGGCACTATGCTCAGTATTGACTACTGACAGTAACATGTAGGATAGATTAAAAAGGGAATATAACAAAATGGGAAAACCAGTTATAAGTCTTTTGCAAGAGTCCAGGGGAGAGACGATAAGCTCTTGAACTAGAGAGATGTCATGGGAATGTAATGTGAAGAATGACTATGGGAAATTCTCATGAACAAGAAATTACTGATTGCTAGGATGAAAATTATAGGAACCTTAAGGGAAGTGATCATTCCTTTCTAAAGTTTGTGACAGAGAAGAGCTGGGCGTAATCTAACAAACTCTTGAACTGGGGAGACCAGATTTCAAAGAGTTCAGAAGAAGGAAAGGTAGAATCTCATGAACTAAAATTCACAGGAGGAAGTAAGCTAAGGAGGGAAGGATAATTCTAAAGAATACAATTCTGAAGAGACAACAGAAAATAATTCTGATGGGAATTAAAAATAGAGATTGTCTATAGACCAATGTGGATTCACAAGACAGATTCACATCAATTTTTTTTAAAAGATTTGTACAGAAGACTGGTAACAGAGGATATAAGTATGTCATGGTCATGCTAAATACTGTCACGAGTGCTAATGCTCAGAAGAAGCTGAGACTGGTTGGGGGAGCTAAGGATAATAGAAAGAATTTTGTCTTGTTTTTAATATCTATATTAAGAGGAAGAGGAGGATCAAAGGTTAGCATTGCTGCTTCAGGTAGATGAGACAAAGATAGCTAAGAACAAAGAGAAAGCAGCGCCATTTAATTTTTGTTTTGCTTTTGTTTCTCTGGTGAAGTGTTGGAACTGCCCCTCCTTCCCTTCCTAACTTGCCCTTCTCTCCAAGTGCTATAGCTGTTACATACAACTTTTATTTTCTGATGTTTATTTTTAACATATGACCTTTGCATGGGCCATGACAGAATAAAATTGGCTAACTGTGAAGTTGATGCCCAAGGTAAGGAAGCAGTAAGAGAGCATTTAGCTACTTTTGAATTAAAGTCACCTGACCTAGATAAACTATATCCTCATATTGCAAAGAAAATGATAATTATGAGAGCTGAGCTATTGTCAATGATATTTGTAAGATTAAGGAGAAAAGGAGAAATACTACAGGACTAGAGTCAATCAATTAACATTTATTAAGCACTGTGCTAAGTGTTGTGGGCACAAAGGCAAAAAAAAGTCAAAGCTCTCAAAGAGCTCAGTCTAACAGAGGAAACAAAAAACAAATGACTATGAACAAAATATAAAGTAGATAAATTAAGGGTAATCTCAGAGGGAAGGTACTAAGATTAAGGAAGACTATGAAAGCTTTCTTGAGGGAGAAAGGTTTTTTGGGGCTTCAGCTGGGACTTTAAGGAAACCAGAGAAGCTAGGAGGTGGAGATGAGGAGGAACAGAGTTCCAAGCATGGGAGACATTCAATAAAAATGCTCTGAGTAAGGATACCGAATGTCATGTATGAGGAAAAGCAAGGAGGCCAGTGTCATTGAATCACATAGTATGTGAAGGAAATATAATGTAAGGAGACTGGCAAGGTAGGAAGCTGACCATGTTATAAGGGCTTTAAAGTCAAACAAAGAATTCTATATCTGATCCTGAAGGCAATAGTTTATTAAACGGGGCAGCAGGGGGAATCACAAAGCCAGACCTATGCTGTAAGAGATCCATTTGACAGTTGAGTGGAGGACAGATTTCAGTGTGGAGAGACTTGTGGAAAGGAGATCAATCAGCAGAGTATTGCACTAGTCCCTGGCTGATTTCCTTCAGACCTACTTCAGAGTGGCAGCAGTGTCAGAGACAAGGGGTCATATCTAAAAGATGCTATGAAGGTAAAACTGATAGGCCTTTGTAATAGAATATCCATGGGAAGTGGTGATTCTCATGCTGCTGCTGCTGCTACCACTACTACTACTATTACTACTACTACTACTGGAATCACCAGGTCAAAGTAGAGGATGACACCCAGGTTGTGAGCCTGATTAAGTGGGAGGATGGTGGTACCCTCATCAGTAATAGAGAAATTTAGAAAGGGTAGGAATTGTGGGGAAAAGATGAGTTTATTGACATGTTAAGTTTAAGATGTCTACAGGACATCAAGTTCAAGGCATTTTAACAAGTAGTTGGCGATATAAAACTGGGAGATGGGGGAGAAGTTCCATCAGCCAAGCAGACATGAGTGTCTGCATAGAGAGTTGAAATCATGGGAGTAAATGATATCATGAGATGAGAGAGTACAGGAGAGGGCTCTGGGCACAAACATGGGGGACACGGATGCTTAGCAAGAACCATCAGAGTAGACCACCTAGGAGCACTGAGACAGGAAGAGTAAGAAGAGAATACTCTCATAAAAACCTGGAGAGAAGGGACTATCAAAGAGAAAAGGGCCTCAAAGGCTGCAGAGACTTCAAGGATGAGGACTGAGAAAAGGCCATTAAATCTGGCAATTATAAAGTCATTAGTAACTTTGAAGAGAACAGTTTTGGTTAAATTATGAGGTCAGAACCAAATTGCAGACAGTTAAGAATATGAGATGAAAGGAAATGGAGGGACTGATTTTAGACAGCTTCCTTGAGGAGTTTGGCATCAAAAGAAATGAGATATAGAACAAAATAGCTAATAAGGATGGACAGATCAAGTGAGAGGTTTTTGAGGATGAGAGAGACATGGGAATGTCTATAGGGAAGCAGCCAGGAGACCGAGAGAGATTAAAGGACAGGAATGGCAGGCAGGGCAATCTGCTGGAGAATAGGATAGAAACTGATTACATGTACATGTAGAGAGGTTTGCCTTAGGAAGGAGGGCTGCTTCTTCCTGTGAAACAGGAGAAATAATTGCACTCTTTGTGAATAGCCTCACTTTTTCAGTGAAATTCAGGCAAGGTTCTCAACTGAGAGGTTGGGAGGAAGGGAACTATGGGAGGTCTCAGGAGGGAAAATGATTTGGAAAAGCTCCATGGTGAGTGGAACAATTAACTGGAGCACTTCAAATGTCCCAATTAAAAAAAAAAAAGATACAGAGACTCTTCAACGGATACTTCAGAGTATTCTAACAAATCACTAAAAATATGGTTTAAAATATCTAGAAAAGGAAGTAGTGATTATGAAGAAATAGCATAGGTTTATTAAGGACAGATCATGTCAGACTAATCTTATTCCCTTTTTTGTGACATCACTAAACTGGCAGATCAGAATCCTATAGTTTTCTCATATTTTGGCAAAGCATTAGATAAAGTTTTATATGCAATTCTTGTGGAACAGATGAAATGACATGGACTAGACAGAAAAATTCTGAATCAAGTGGTTGAACTCAATAGTTGTTAGGGTTCAATGTTCACTTTCTGGGGGGGGGATGGGAGGGTGATCTTCATTAGAGTACTATAGGGTTCTAATAACTGTGTTCCTGTGGTGTTTGAGATTCTTATCAATGACTTGATTAAGGTCAATAGATAGCATGCAGGTTCATCAAATTTGCAAATGACACAAAATAAGACCAATACAATGAGTAGAGAAACAAAAAGATTTTATTTTTTTTAATATACCAGACCTGTGATTTCACTGAAACAACCCCATTGTGATTTCAATGAATGATTTCACCAACCAAGAAATATCAGCACCTTCTCTGCAACTTAAGAGGCTTAAGAGATTTTCTTGAATACACAGAGAAAAGTTTAATGACTTGCTCAGGTTCACAAGTCAGTATTTTATCAGAGGAGGGACTTAAACTGAGGGTCTTTCTAAGGCCAAGGCCAACTTTCTATGCCACTATGCCAGAAGCATCAAACACGTTTTTCAGACATGATTAATATGTCTTGTTTGACTGTATTTAATTAAGTGACAGTTCTGTTTCAAGCATGAGAATGTAGTCATATAGAAGTGAGTAGTTTTAAAAAAAAAAAGGGTAATTGTTTTCCCTTAAATGATTAGACGTGTTATAAGTCACTGAAGATAGAACCAGAAGTCATGGATGGAAGTTACAGAAAGACATTTAATTATGATATGAGGAAAAACTTTGTAGAACTATTAAAAAGTAAAATGGACTGCCTCAGGAGGTAAATGGATTTCTGCTCATTTGCAAATCTTCAAGCCAAGTCTGGTTGACCAGTGATGTTGAATGTTATAGTGGAGACGTTTTTAGATACGCTGGACTAGATAGATGATGAGGTCCCTTCTAACAACAAAATTCTATTATTTTCTGCTTGTCATTTTGGCAGAGAGCTAGATTCCAGCTCCTATCACTACTATAGTATCTTCTGTGTCAGAATTGTTATATTTCTCAAATGTATGTTTTCTTTCTAAGTGGTCTGTAGTATACTCCAAAGAAAATCGTATCTGTTTCTGCCTCTTGTTATTCGTTCAAAAAATCTCCATCATGCTTTGCCCCTCTCTGGTTACTAGATTTCTTCACATAAACATCAAGTGCTTTACTAGGTGCAAAGCATTGTGCTAAGTGCTGGGGACATAAATAGAGAAGGCAGATTCAGCTCTCAAGGAGTTCAAATTCTAATGGGAGAGACAATATAGATGTTTTCCGCTTCAAGTCAGATGGAAAGGTCCCATGTCTTAAGGGTGCAGCATGTAGTACCATTTCATTGATAAAAGCGGGGTGTGATATTGAACTATTTGGCAATGCCAAGGACTTTGGTGGCAGTAACTTTGGATCTTCAGTAGCTATCTATAGAACCTTCAGGAGCAGCTGCCAGTCTGCATCTCTAGAGGGGTTGTTTCTCAGGATAGCTACAAGCACTAGGCTGGAAAAACTGCTATTTTTAAGGTCTTGGGTTCAGGATTCTGGGCTGCCTCTGTCAGGGCTAGGTAAATGATAGTGGTATAGTTGGTGCTGGATGGTAGTAGTGGTGGTGGCAGTATGACTTGCCTGGTACATGCTGCCTTCTGTCTTTCCATGAGGATCTCTTGCTGCTAGGTAGGCTCATGTGCCCTGTGAGTGGCAGTTGGTATACAGTATGTCCCAGAAGTCTTAGTGAGGTTTTATGCTTTACAACTGCACTAAAACTTCTGAGTCATTAGGTGGATATATATACAACATATGTATACTATATCTTAACATGTAATGCTAACCCTCCATTGCCTCTTTATTCTTTTGAATAATATCCAACCATAATCATATTCCAATCACAGAACCCACCCTACCAAGTCTTAGTAATACTTATGAGATTAAATTAGCACAACTGCTTTATTTTATAGTGTACTTATTATATGTATTGTGTATATTAAGCTTACTATTTTGTGTACTGGCATACAGAGGACGTGTATTTTACAACTGACTCCTTTCTAGGGTTTTATCTCCTGTGGATTTCTGCCTCAACTGTTATCCTTCCTAGTTTGTAGCTATTCTCCATAGTATCTAAACTTATGAATGTACATATGCAGCTTTCTTCTTAAAGAAGCTTCTTTCCAGTTAACTCTTAATTTGCACTACTCTGGGCAAATTCATTCTTGTTAGATATAAAACATTCTAAGTTGTGACCCCCCAAATTGAAATCCTATCATTAGATAAACTTTTTAACCAGCTGCTCATGTTCCAAATATGCTTTCCTTTTCTGACTTCCTTCTTTTTGATAGGCAGCAGTGATGAAAATACCATCTGTGTTCCTGTGAGGGATAGTTTTTGCCCAAGACATTCTAATCTTTGGCAATACTTACTTGATTCCTTCCAGCAGTACCATTTGAACCACATGAATGACCGGAAATGGATAGTAGTAATCTGTTTTGACAAGTCTTGACAGGTTCTGTTACATTGTGTATACATGCCTTAGGATAGCAAAATTCTCTTTTAATGTAACAAGTTAAAAAACAGCTGCCTTAGTATCCCTCAAGAGGGAGTCACCAATTACCATTATTCATCTCTTCTTTCTCTGACCTGGGAAGCCTCACCTGACACCACACTTTCTGATTATTATTCCTTGGAGAACAAGCAATCACTTCTGTCAGTCAATACCATTTATTAAGTACCTACTTTGTGCCAAGCTGTATACTAAGAGCTGGAAATGCAAGGGGGGTGGGTAGGGGACCTATACTTTAAAGGAGTTCATAATCTAACTGGGGAGACAGTACATAGAAAATATGTTAAAAACAAGGTACAGGATAAATTGGAGATAATCAACATAGGGCAAGTTTTCCTGTAAAAAGTGGGGTTTTAGCTATAACCAGAAGCTTGAAGTCAGAAGAGGAGAGAGAAAATTCCAGAAATGGGAGGAAGACAACCAATGAATTTTTGCAGAATGGGTGGGGAGCTTCAAAACTGTTTTTTGGTTCCAAGTGTTCAGTGATGTTTACTGCCATTATCTTATTTAATCTGTGAACCCTCCATTATCCTGGAACATATCAAAATTCCCTTTTATTTCCTGCCTTGGTTTTCACACTGAGGTCCTACATGACAGTTTTAGTGACCACTCTACAGTACCTGATAACATGGAGAAGGGGTCTGAAAAAGAGAGCCCCAAGTTCTTTTATATTTTTTTCTGGCATGGAGAAATATTTTGAATTTAAGTAAGTAACATAGCTGTGGTCAAAAGAAGACCAATAAAAAGTTAATTGTGTAGCCATGAAGGTTTAGTTTAAGTTAGCACAAATTTGTAGTAGATGCAGTCTTGCAAGATATAATACTTTCTTCCAATAACACCAGGAAGTTCAAGCATAGGAGGAGAAAAAGTAGGTGATAGAAGTCAACCCAGGGTTGTGGGTTAGCAGGTCAAAAGGGGAAGTGACTTAAGGAAGGAGCTGTTCACAAGCTTAATAGACTGGAAAACCAGAGAGCAACTGAGGAACCAAAGGTTTTGCTAAAAGTGAAGAACAGTTCTAGAATAAGAGGGTAGGAAATATGAAACAGTCAGGAAAATTCCCAAACTCAGAAGATTTATGAAAATTGCTCCCTTTTGAATAAAAGTATATTCATCCTGGTGTGTTTCTGAAATGGAGGGGAGGTGGAGATCCCAAGTCTTTTTTAGCTAAGTTATGAAGATGGGTCCCTTAAGACTTGAAAATATGTTTCCTCTGGGTGAAAAAAAAAGTAATAAAAAAAAACAGGCCTGTAAATGACTGGAAGTTAAAAGAGACGTATAGTCACAGGGACAGGACGCCCTGATCATTTACCTTTTTCTCGTTAAAATGAATCTCTAGGTGGGAATCTTAAAACAATGAATAGAAATAAGAAAATAAATAGAAATAAGGAGCAGCCTCTCAAGACCAGGAGATTTTGTGCTAAGCAGACCCAAGGCTCCCGAGAAGCAGCGCGGGGAGAGCCGGGCAGGTGAAACGCACTTCTACCTGCAGAGCCTCCAGCGCCGTCACAGCCAGTCACCAGGAGGGGCGGAGGGAGAACCCTGAAACCTGAAGCCCAGCTTCCGGGAATGGAAGAAATAACCGGAGCCCGAGGGTGGGGTGCAGCTTGTCATCCAGGTGGAGGGCGGAACCAGGGGAGGGGTCACCTGGCCGAGGCGGAACTTGGACGCGAGCGGACACCTAGCCCAGGAATTGGGGGGTAAAGGGATCTGCGGCCGGACTCCCCGGGGCTGGGCTTCGATTTCCGCCGGCTCGACGCCCGGGAGTGGGACCCGCTGCCGTCATGGCCTGGAGCGCAACGTCGCCCGCGGCGAACCAGCCCGACAACACGGCCTTCACGCAGCAGCGTCTGCCGGCCTGGCAGCCGCTGCTGTCGGCCAGCATCGTCCTGCCGCTCTTCTTCTGCGTGGGCCTGGCCTTCATCGGCCTCGGCCTGGGCCTCTACTACTCCTCCAACGGCATCAAGGAGCTGGAGTACGACTACACGGGAGAGCCGGGCACGGGCAACTGCTCGGCCTGCGCCACGGCCGGGGAGCGAGCGGCCCCACCGCCCGCCAACTGCAGCTGCCTGTGGTGCTTCTGGCTGCCCGAGCTCTTCCAGGGCCCCGTATTCCTCTACTACGAGCTGTCCAACTTCTACCAGAACTACCGCCGCTACGTGGTCTCGCGAGACGACGAGCAGCTCAGCGGGCTAACGAGCGCGCTGCGCCACCCCTCGGACGAGTGCGCGCCCTACCAGCATAGCGCGGCCGGCCTGCCCATCGCGCCCTGCGGCTCCATCGCCAACAGCCTCTTCAATGACTCCTTCCGGCTGCTGCACCAGCGCGTGCCCGGCGGCGCCTACGTCCCGGTGCCCCTGGACCGCACCGGCATCGCGTGGTGGACGGACTACCACGTCAAGTTCCACAACCCGGAACCCGTCAACGGCAGCCTGAAGCGGGCCTTCTACGGCACGGCCAAGCCGCCCAACTGGCCGCTGCCGGTCTACGACCTGAGCCCGGACCCCAACAACACGGGCTTCGTGAACCAGGACTTGGTGGTGTGGATGCGCACGGCGGCGCTGCCCACCTTCCGCAAGCTGTACGCGCGCATCCGTCACGGCAACTACTCGGCGGGCCTGCCGCGCGGCGCCTACTGCGTGAACATCACCTACCGCTACCCCGTGCTGGCCTTCGGCGGCCACAAGCGCCTCATCTTCAGCAGCGTCTCGTGGATGGGGGGCAAGAACCCCTTCCTGGGCATCGCCTACCTGGCCTTCGGCTCCGTCTGCATCGTCACCGGCTTCGTCTTGCTGGTGGTGTACATCCGCCACCAGGACGAGGACGCCGGGGACGACGAGGACCAGTGACCGGCGGCCCCGGCCTTCCCCGCCCCCGACCATTCCTCCTGCACTTGTCCGCATCCGTTCCCTTCTTCTGCTTGTCCTTGTGCTGCTGGGTGGAGGAAGTCTGGGGAAATGTCCTTCTCGTCCGTCATTTTAATAGTTTGGAAATTGATCAGATTATTGTTTTAAGCCACGTCCTTCAGATCTCGTCCCGCTCTCTGGTCAGCCCAGTTCCCATAGATCTGAAGGCCTCCACCTCCTTCAGAGATCAGTCTTTGTAGCCTTTGAGCTACCTACCTCCTCAGGGAGCTGAAAGATAGGCCTGAAGTCCAAGGAAATCATCTCTTCTTCCCCTTCTGGAGGCTGAACTGGCCCTTACTTCCTCTGAGCACCCTTTGACACCTCCTTTCCCATCCCTTCCCTTTATAACCTAATTCCTAATTGCTAGTGTGGAACCGTTTGGAATCCAGGGAAATTTTTTCTCCACCTCTTTCAGGGGTGATGATTGAAGCTGCCTACCTCCTTAACACCTTTCCACTTCCAACTTCCCCTTCCCTTCATTGTAGTAAAATTCCTGATTCTCTCTGGGGTTGAATGGTAGACCTGAAGTCCAAGGAGATTTTCCTTTTCTCTCTCTTATGTGGAGGTTTAACTGGATCTTACCAGTTTAAACTACCTCCCTCCTTAAAACAACTCCTTCCCATCCTATTCTCCATCATGCTGTGACCTTTCTGGAGCATGGTTTATAACTCCATCTCATATTGTCCCTGTGAGGGGCTGGATAATTGACCTGAACTTAAGATAAATCTCTCTTTCCCCTCTTTCTTTGTTTGAAAGTTAATCAGGTTTCTGAAGCATTACCACAGATTATGTTGTGAATACGATTGTAAGGTTCAAACAGATTTTAGGAATCATCTAGTATGAACCTTCTGATTTTACAGATGAGAAAATGGAGGCCCAAAGAGAGGTGGCTTGCCTAAGAACACACAACTAGTAGTGGCAAAGCTGGGATAGGAAAAATAAATCTTATGATACTAAAACGATTGTTCTGCTACATCATACTGCCTCCCCAAATAATAATAATTGTGTCTTGCAGGTAAGGATTTTGTTCACTTCCTATGAAAGTATTAACCTTTTACTATCTAGTTCATCATGGTAGAGGCTTGACATGTTTCTATAACAGAGCTAGTCCTTTTTTGCATTCATATCAATTCACTTAATATTTGAGCTTAAGGCATTATACTACTAATAACAACTGATCTATATGGTGATGTAAGGTCTGCTGGCTACATACATTATTCAGTTGAGCTATAAAACAAAAATGCAGGATGGGAGCAACAGGCAATATCTTCATTTTGCAGCCAAATAAACAGAGGTTCAGAAAGACTGAATGTCTTGTCCATAGTCACATACCTCATGAGGGTCAGAGACCCTCAGAATTCTAACCTACATCTTCCTGAGCCCAGCACTCTAACCACTCCATAAAGCTTATATTGGGCAGGACCTTCTCTTTTTTTGTACAAAACTAACTTCCCTTGTTCTATTTAAGAGAACTTGCACTCTAGCCACATGCCTTTTCTATAAATAAGAATATCCTTGACTTTCTAGAACTCTTTGTCTGCCAAATAGACTTTGTCTTCCAGAAAGGCTAAACAATTCCAGTCAAAGGGACTGCAGGGCAAACTAAGGGCACAGAGTCAAACTGTTAATTTTTTGTTGTAATAGAAACTCAAGTTGTTGTTTTTGTATTTGGCATTTTCTTTGCTAGATGCTAGGCAAGCAGTGGGACTCAGGAAAGATTCTCTTTCCAATTCTTCATAGGAACATTTTAGCTTAATTATTATTTTGTAGACCTTAATGAGAAAGACCAAAAATACTTAACTTTTGTGAGGGCCCCAGAAGCAGATTCTTTTCTGATTGTGCTCTCACATAAAAGTTACATGTTTCTAGTTATCATGTTTAAAATTAATGCTGTGGGCTGAGGAAAGATGGTGTAAACTGAAATTTGAAGAACTTTTGAAACATTGAGAGAGTTGTTAAACTTTGGACTGATTATCTTTCAAGTGATACTATAAAATTCTAAGAAGTAATGGTATTGTCTTTTTAAAATCACATGACTGTATGTAATTTACTCATCGAAGCTTAAAAAACTGTTATGTCCTTCCTACCTACTTTATTCTGGTGACAGTATACATGCAAATATCCAGAACTCCATAAATGGGTAATATTGGGCATTTCTTTTATGTATGTATGGTTTAGAATAGATGGTTTCTGAGGTCCCTTCCCACTCTTAAATTCTGTAATTCTGTTATTTCCACTATGGCACATAGGTGTCCATGGAAATCACCATTAAGTATTGTAAGACCCTAAATTAAGTGCATTTTAAATTACCAAAGACATTTTTAATTATATTCAATATAATCCTTATTTCCTAATTTTTTCTTTTGAAAAATTGAGAGGCATCATGGTAGTGTAATGGTGTAGTGTAGAGAGCTGACCTTAAAAGTTGATTTGTATTCAAGTTGTGCCTCTGACAGGCTGGCCATTTGACTCTCAGTGATTCATAATTTTTCAGTGCCCCACCTAATGCTTCAGTATTGTAAATTATAGAACACTTGCTGATTTGCATTGGTAGAGGGAATTTCATCATTAGGAATTTCCTTCATCAGTGAAAGCACAGATCTGGACCAAAATGTGAAAATTATTAAACCATGTAATTTTTTATTAATCAGGGTTTTTAGGCATCCATTTTCCTGAAATTTAACTAGATAACAGAATTTGCAGTTTTGTGTTTCTTTGTATAGGGGAGCTAAAATTTTGCATTTCAGTGTCCATCAGTCTGTATATTTAAAAAGTAACCAATTTAATTTCTTCTTAAAATTTTAATGAAAATTCAGTTTTCTTGTTCCTTTGCTTACTGAAAGAGAATAAAGATCATGTTTCCTTTACATTTACTCTTTTTTTAGTGTACTGTGTACCCAACCTTCATTTTATTTTCGTTTTAAATTTTTATTTTTAGCATTTTATTTTTAAACTGAATTCCAAACTCTTTCTCTTTAACTCTGTCCTTCATCCACTTGAGAAAGCAAAAGGTATGTCACTTATACATATAAAATCATGTAAAATATTTTCATATTAGCCATATTTTTTTAAAAAGGCAAGAAAAATAAAGTGAGAAAATTTTACTTCAATTTGCACTCGATTCATCAGTTCTATTTCTGGAGTTTGATAGCTTTTTTTCATCATAAGTCCTTTGTAATTGTCTTGGATCATTGTATTGATCAGAGTAGCCAAGTCTTTCACAATTAATCATCATAGTTACTGTACACAGTGATCTCCCCATTCTTCCCACTTTATTTTGCTTCACTTTATTTAGGACTTGCTTTGCTTTCCTGAAACCAATCCTCTCATTGTTTCTTACAGCACAATACTCCATTAAAATCATATGCCACAACTTGCTCAGCCATTCTCCAATTGATGATGTCCAATTCTTTGTCACGATGAAAAGAGCTGCTATAAATATTTTTGTATATATAGGTTCTTTTCCTTTTTCTTTGATCTCATGGGGACACTGATGCAGTAGTGATATTGCTGGGTCAAAGGATATACATAGTTTTACCGCCCATGTAGTTCCAAATTGTTCTCCAGAATGGAATTCACTACAGTAGCAATTCCTTAGCATACTTATTTTTCCCTATTCCCTTCAGCCTTGATCATTTCTAATAGGGTAAGGCTATAGCTCAGAGTTGTCTTAATTTGCATTTCTCTAGTAAGTGATTTAGAGTATTTTTTCATATTCTGTTTATAGCTTTGATTTCTTCTGAAAATGCCTATTCATATCCTTTGACCATTTATCATTTGGGAAATGGTTCTAATTTTTATAAATTTGACTCTGTTCTATAATCAGTATATATTTGAGAAATGAGGCTTTTATCAGAGAAACTTGCTGTAAAAATTTTTGATACTCTATATCTATGGTATCTTCTAGCAAAATGTAGTTTCCCTGATCATCTCTTTCAGTTAGGTCTATTTTTGCTTTTGTTTTGTCTGAGATCATGATTGCTACCCCTGCCTTTTTTTTTAATTTCAACTGAAATATATTCTGCTGCAGACTTTTATTTTAATTTTCTGTTTCAGTTGTGTCACTTGTTGTAATGGAAATGCAGATTTGAAGATCTTCCCTGCCCCTAGACCCTTTGATTGGCTTAAGAGACTTTGATTGGCTTAAGTGACTCTGAGAACCTTCTTTAATTTGAAAGTATACTCTGCCCCCTAATAGGCTGAATGTGGTCACATGGAGTCTGTGGTAGGAGGCTCGGTTTTCAGGAATGACCACACCTTGATGCTGTGTGATTGGGCAGTGGGTCAAGTGGGTGGTTACATTCTCTGAGCCAGGAGAAGGCTATATAAACCCTGATGGGAGGCTTTGGGAAGTGTTGTGTGATTTGACCAGATGAGACTCTGGCAATCCATTGAGAGCCCCCTGGCTTTGAAAACACAGATGTTGATGCTTCCCTCTCTGGTAACTGTGATTTTGATATTGATAATGGTTGGACAGTTTGGAAGCCTGTCTGTTTGATCTGTCTGTATAATCTGAAGTTCAGGGTGCTGACCTTTTCCCCCTGAACTAGGTAATATATGTTTGATTAAAGTGAACTTGTTAACTGATTTTGAGTTGCTTTCCTTTACAAAAGCAGATCTAAGAACCTGTGTTGGCAAGTCACCCTGGGGATGTTGAAGTGCTTGCTGCTACACTTGTAAACAACATGTTGGATTCTGGTTTCCAATCCATTCTGTTTTCTCCCGTTTTATGGATGAGCTCATCTCATTCATATTCACTGTTATGATCACTCAGTATTTTTCTCAATAAATAATATCTCAATAGGTAATATCTATTTCTTCCTCTATTCTGTCCCTCTTCAAAGTCTATTTTGTCCCTTATGTTCTGATTCTTCTTTCACAACATGACTAATGTAGAAATATGTTTAATATGATCATACATCTATAGCCTATTTCAGACTACATGCCATTTTGGGGAGGAGGGAAAATTTAGAACTCAAAATCTTATAAAAGTGAATGCTGAAAACTAAAAAAAAAAAATTTGTCTATTTTGCTTCTAACCACTGCCTTCCTTAATCTGCTCCTTCTTTTATCATCACCCCCTCTCCCCCACTGCCATGTCTCTTTATTCCCTTCCCCACCTATTTTTCTATTGGATAACTTACATCTCTATATAATACTCTGTGTGTGTGTGTGTGTGTGTGTGTATTCCCTCTGAATCAATTCTGATGAGAGAAAGGTTTAAGTTATTACCTGGCACCTGCATTTTCTCTACTGTAAAAGCTTGTCCTTGCATGCCTCTTTTATATGAGAATATTTTCCCTAATTCTACCTCTCCCCCTTTCTTCAAGTACATTCTCCTTCCCCCCTCCAATTTTTGGGAGATCATTCCCACATAATCAACTCACATTCATGCCTTGCATGTAAATTCCTTTTAACTGCTAGAATAATGACATGTACCATCTTCCAATATAGGAAAGTAAATAGATTAACTTGTTGAATTCCTCTTGATTATTTTTTAATGTTTACTATTTTTATGCTTCTCTTGAGTCTTGTGGTTGAATATCAGATTTTCTATTCAGTTCTGGTCTTTTCATCAGAAATTCTCGAAAGTCCTCTATTTCATTAACTATAAATTTTTCCCCTTAAGGGTAACACTCAGTTTTGCTGAGTAGGTTTTTCTTGGTTGTACTCCTAGTTCCTTTGCCTTCCAGAATTTCATATTCTAAATCCTCCAATCTTTTAATGTGGAAGCCACTGAATCTTGTGATCCTGACTGTGATTCCACAATATTTAAATTGTTGGGGTGACTAGGTGGCACAGTGAATAGAGCACCAGCCCTGAAGTCAGGAGGACCTGAGTTCAAATTCTGCCTCAGACACTTAACTCTAACTGTTTGACCTTGGGCAAGTCACTTAATCCCAATTGCCCTGCCTTCTCCCCTACAAAAAAGAATATATATTTAGTTTTTTTCTGCTTTCTTAAAGTATTTTCCTTTTTGACCTAGGATCTCTGGAATTTGGTTTTAATATTCCTGGGAGTTTTCATTTTGGGTTCTCTTTCAGAAAGTGATCAGTGGATTCTTTCAATTAGTATTTTGCCCTCTGGATCTAAGATGTTGGGGCAATTTTCCTTGATAATTTCTTGAAATATAATGTCTAGGCTCTTTCTCTGATCGTGGCTTTCAGGTAAGCTGATAATTCCTATATTTTAATCTTTTTTTTTTTAATTTTAGATGAATACTAAAACTTAAATGCATAAGAAAAAAAGTAACAAATTTAATATAAAATAAGAAAAGAAAAGAAACATGTCCTGTGCACAGCAGAACATGAGAGGCTTCAAAATATATAGCAATAAATTTCCATTTTGGGGCTAGGTGGCACAGTGAATCCCTGAAGTTAGGAGGACCTGAGTTCAAATCCATTGTCAGAAAATTAACACAAAACTAGCTACGTCAGTCACTTAACCCCAATTATCCTACTTGCCCTCTCCAAAAAGCACAATAAATAAATAAAATTTCCATTTCAAGAAAACCTATATATTAAATACTATGTGTTGTGTTTAAAACTGTCCATCTTTGCTTCATTGTAGGTTTTCTTTTGTTCTCTGCTGTACACTTTTTACTTTGTTCTTTTTTCCTCCTTCTTCCCCTTTACCCCAAGTTTTAACTGAGCATGGATTTATTTATATATAGATATTAATATATACATACACATATATACACATACATACATGTATACATATATATGTATATGTATATATATAAAATCATGTACTTTCTGGAAGAGATTCTACTCCTAATCTTTGTTTTTATATTTGTGCTTATCTTATTTCATATCCCTCCTGACCCTTTTAGTTCTACCTGCTACCTTGCTCTCCTGTTATTTAACCTACCCCCCATGTGATCCCTCCCTTATCTTCTCCTTCCTGTAAATTTAAGCAGCCTTTAACGTGCCCTTGACTTATTCCTTCACCCTCCCCCCCCAAAGATCCTTCCCTTATCTTCCCTCCAGAAATTCTTTTTTTTTTATATATAAGATTTATTTATTTATTTTTGCTTTTTTGGAGAGGGGGAAGGCAGGGCAATTGGGATTAAGTGACTTGCCCAAGGTCACATGGGTTAAGTGTCTGAGGCCAAATTTGAACTTAGGTCCTACTGACTCCAGGGCCCCTGCTCTATTCATCCCCCTTCAATAATTCTTAAATTATCCGTAATCCATTTTCCAGTTAGTTGTTTTGCCAATGAAATATTTCACATTTTCTTCAATTTTTTCATTGTTTTGTTGTTTCTTGATGTCTCATAGAGTCATTAACTGGCCCAATTCTGATTTTTCAGGATTTCTTCAGTGAATTTTTGTGCCTCTTTTATCATTAGGTCAATTATATATTTTTTAACTATTACTTTCTTTAGAATTGTTTATACCTCTTTTTACCACACTGTTAATTCTCTTGCTTTTTTGGAGGGGGGGAAGGCAGGGCAATTGGGATTAAGTGACTTGCCCAAGGTCACATGGATAGTTAGTGTTAAGTGTCTGAGGCCAAATTTTCTCGAATCAATCTCATTTTTCTCCCCAATTGTTCCTTTCTCACTTATCTCCTTTTTTAAAAACTCTTCCAGGAATTCTCAGTGGACTTGGGTCCAATTAACATTTTTCTTTCAGGCTTTGTAGCTGTTTTCACATTGTTGCCTTCTTCTAAGTTTATGTTTCAGTCTTCCCTGCCACCACTTTTTACAGTCAAATTCTTTTTTTGTTGTTGTTTGTAATTTTTCCACCTTATTTCCTGATTTTGAACTATTAAAGTTGGGTTTTGTTCACCTGGGGTTGGGGAGGCACTATCCCAAGCTTAAGACGTTTTGGTGCTGCTGTTTCAAGAGCTAGTTCTGGGAGTCTGCAAGTTTTTTGGCAATTTCAAGCTGATATGATACAGGGAGAGTTATAGTCGCTGCTCTCCTGGTCTGGGTTATAGTCTATACTATGGAAGGGCCCCCAATGCATTGCAACTGCCAAGTGCTAGTGCCTTCTTCACCTTGGAACTAAGACTAGGGTCCCTGCTCCCTTGTGACTAACCACCAATGCTCTTCTCCAGCCTGGAACTGCAACCTAGAATTGCCTATTGACAGTAGAGAAGCCACTCAACACCAGCTGTACCTAGTGTAATTTTTTTTTACCAGTTTTCCAACCCCCTTATGATCTCTAGGCAGAGAACTCCTAAAGCTGCTGCTGCTGCTACCACTACCATATTATGTGGGTTCTGGACAGGCTTCTACCCTGGTGCCACAGATTTCTTCTGCCAAACTCTTAAGTATTCTTAGGCTGGGAAAAGTTTTCACCCCAACTTTTTGTTGACTTTGCCTCTCCAAAATTTGATTTGAGGCATTATTTTAAAGTTGTTTGGAGGGGAATGTTGGAGAAGCTAAGGTGGCTAGCTGCCCTTAATCTGCCATGTTGGGTCCTCCCTTCCCTTATATTTACTCTTATGATATCTAGCTTGTGCTTACTTCTTTTGTACTGTGTTCTTAAAATCATAACTGCAATTTGTTCACATCTGCTATGAAGTGATCAGATTATTTATTGACAGAATTTGATGCATCTGTTACTTGAAGCATAGGCATATAACCTTTCAAAAGGTGGGATCATCTAGACTTAATCTCAACTTCTTGGTAACTCCTGTTATAAAGTATATGTGCTTATAAAGGTCTAATACCTTATATCGTATGCCACAATATAGTAGGCACTCAGATATGTATTTTGGATGTCATCAACTCTAATAAACAAGGAAAGCATTAGTATTAAATAATACAGAATATGGTTGTGATAATTTTCCCTTTGAGATTTTATTTAATCTCCCCCCTTCTTTTTTTACTTTAATGTAATACAAATTTAAAAATCTTTAAGAAAGCAGTGCCAAATTTTTCAATATGACCTCAAATTTGAAATTGGCTTTTAGTATCTCAGTTTTGTGCTTTCATTCACCCTGAAGGAAATTCCCATGTTCTTCATTCAAAAAGTATTACTAAGCTGAAACATCCTCTCTGGGTCTAGCCCTAAACTCTCTCTTGAGCTCCAGTCTCAAGCTGGTTATCCCATAGATATCTCAAACTCACTGTTTCCAAAACAGAACTCATTATCTTCTCATAAATCATCCCCTTTTCTCAACTTTTCTATTACTGCTAAGCTCACAACCATGCTCCTAGGCATCCAGGCTAACAACCTAGATATCATTTGTACTCCTCTCATTCATCCCACATAACCACTCTATTACTAAGTCTTGTCATTTCTACCTTCACAATAGCTCACGTATGTCACCTTTCCACTCATAACACAACCCTCATTCAATCCCTCATCACTTCTTCCCCTGGAGTACTCCAATAGACTTTTAACTAGTCTCCCTGCCTCAACTCTGCCCAAGCCAATCTACCCCTACATTCAACTGCTGAGTTGATTTTTCTAGCACATGAGTCTGTGTTATTCTTCCTCCCCCAATTCAGTGAGCTCCAGGGCTCCCTATGATTGGCTGTCCCCCATGCCTAGAATAATCTGCGCGCCACCCCCCCCCCCCCGCCCCGGCTTCCTTCAAGACCCTTTTAAAACCTCACCTTCTATAGAAAGTTTTTTCCTAGTCTTCCCTAGCTGCTAATGCCTTCACTTTTCAGATTACCTTCATCCATTTGTGTGTGTATACATATATATATCTTATAAGTACATAGATACGTATTTTCTTACCCATTAGAATCTATGCTCCTTATAGAGAGATAATTGCTTCAAATCATTTTCTTGGTATCCCCAGTATCTACTACAATGCTTGACACATAGAAAATAATTAATAAATGCTTGTTGACTGACTGACTGAGAGTGCCCTTTGTTCAGGCCCATGTTACTTCTCACCCAGGCTACTATAGTTGCTTTTTTTTTTTTTTGACGGGGGAAGGCAGGGCAATTGGGGTTAAGTGACTTGCCCAAGGTCACAAGGCTAGTAAGTGTTAAGTGTCTGAGGCTGGATTTGAACTCAGGTCTTCCTGACTCCAGGGCTGGTGCTTTATTCACTGTGCCACTTAGGAGCCCCTTACAGTTGCTTCTTAAGTACTCTCCCTAAATGCTTTCCCTACCACAGATCTTCCAGGCCTTCCAGACAGGTGCCAAAATAATTTTTCCTAAAGCATAGTTTAACCACATCACTCACCTATTTAGGCATTTTTACTGACCCTTAATTGTTTCTAGTAAAAAATACAAACTTCTCAGCTTAGCATTCAAAGTCCTTCACAGTCTAGCTATGGTCTACCTTGCCTTATTTTATTTATTTCATATTGTTGCTGACACTGTCTGTTGTAGCCATAACCTGCTGGTCATAGGGAACCTGCTGTTCCCTAAACTCAATATTTAATCTTCTACCTCCATGTTTTGGCCCAGAATGTCTCCTATGCCTGGAATTAATTTTCTCCTCACTTCTGCTATACCAAAACCTGAACTTCTTTCAGGCTCAGCTCAGGCCTTACCTACTATGGAATACTTTTCTTATGCCCCTAGTCATGAGTCCTGTGACTGTCTTGTATCCTCTAGTAGTATGTTTATCTTTTAGGGCCAAGAGAGTTTTTCAACTTTTATCTTTGTACCTCCAGCACCTAGTACAGTACCTTGCCAATAGTGGGCACTTAGTATATTGAATTAAAAGCAGTGGGTAAAAATTGAGAAGAAGTAGATTTGGATTTGATGTCATAAACTTCCCAATGTGCTGCCTTGGTAGGTAATGAGCTCCCCATCACTAGAGGGCTTCATGCAAAGATATAGAGCAGATTCTTGTTCGGGTACAGGTTGGACTACATGGCCTCTGAAACTACATGTTTTCTCTAACATTCAAATTTTGTGATTCTATAAATACAGTGTAAGGTGGGATAGAGTACATCAAGGCAAAAAAATAATTCTGAAATATAAAACAAAGGCAATTTGTAGCCTATATTACTCAAGGCTCATTGTGGGGGTGGAGAAGATAGAGTTGAGGATTTCAAGGTTCATTGGTTCTCATGAGATTTAAGAATCAGAGGAGCTCTGATTTTTTAAAAAGAAATTTAATAATGCCCTTTGATGTTATATCACATTCATTTCGTTATCTTTCCCCCTCCAAATTGAATCCTTTGTAAGAAAGAAAAATTTAGGTTAAAAATACAAAATGTAGTAATAATGCATACAATATATACAACATTCTGCCCTAGCAGTTCCCCTCCTCTCTGCTAAGGAGGGAGGTATATTTGTTTCATTATTTATTCATTATTGCTTTTTCAATTTTTTCCTTTTTTTTTTTTTTTTTGGAGGGAGGAAGACAAGACAATTGGGGTTAAGTAACTTACTCAAGGTCATACAGCTAGTAAGTGTATCAAGTGTCTGAAGCCAGATTTGAACTCAGGTCCTCCCGACTCCAAGGCCAGTGCTTTATTCACTGAATCACCTATTTGCCCCCCTTTTTTTAAAAATTAATTTATTAGTTTAGTTTCAGTTAACAAGATTCAATTCCATAGTTCCTTGATTTTCAAATTTCCTTTACTTCCCTTCCACCTCCCCCCACGACAGCATACAGTACAGTATAGGATCTGCAAATACATTCATATTAGACAGTATTCCAATTACAAAGGTGTATTGTACTAGGTGGGATGAAAGATGGTAAAGAAGAAATAAAACCAAACAATGAAAAGAAAAAGATCATTTAGTTTGCTTCCATCAGGATTCAGGCTCAGTTCTTTCTAGTTATATCTCTGGATGGCGCATTTCTCTCTTTCTTGAGTTTTTCTGGATTGACTTATATCACTGCATTGCTGAAGAGAGTCCAGTCTGTCATAATTGGTCATCACAGATATGGTATGTCTGTGATTGTATAAAAATTTCTTCTGATTCTACTCTTCTCACTCAGCATCAGTTTCTATAAGTCTCTCCAGGTAATTATCTCTCCTCTTTTCTTATAGCACAATAATATTCCATTACATTCATATACCACAACTTGCTTAGCCATTCCCCAATTGATGGGCACCCCTTTAGTTTCCAATTCTTTTGCAACCACAAAAAGGGCTGCTATAAATATTTTTGTACATATGGGTCTTTCTCCCACTTCTGTGATCTCTTTGGGATATAACCCTAGAAGTGGTATTGTTGGGTCAAAGGGTATGAAATTATTTATAATCCTTTGGGCATAATTCCAGATTGCTCTCCAGAATGGTTGGATAAGTTCACAACTCCACCAGCAATGTATTAGTGTTCCAATTTGTCCACATCCTCTCCAGCATTTGTCATTTTCTTGTTTTTTCATCTTAGCCAAGCTGACTGGAAAGATGTGGTATCTCAGAGTTGTTTTGATTTGCATTTCTCTATTCAATAGTGATTTAGAGCATTTCTTCATATGTTTATAGATATCTTTAATTTCTTTCTCTGAAAACTGCCTGTTCATATCCTTTGACCATTTCTCAATTGGGGAATGACTTGTATTCATATAGATTTGGCTCAATTCTCTATAAATTTTAGAAATGAGTCCTTTATCAGAGACACAAGTTGTAAAAATTCTTTCCCAATTTCCCACCTCCCTCTTGATCTTGGTTGCATTGGCTTTGTTTGTACAGAAGCTTTTCAGTTTAATGTAATCAAAATGATCCATTTTGCATTTTATAATGCTCTCTAATTCTTGTTTGGTCCTAAAGTCTTCCCCTCTCCACAGATCTGTCAGGTAAACTATTCCTTGCTTTCCCAAATTGCTTACAGTATCATCCTTTACACCTAGGTCATGCACCCATTTGGACTTGATTTTGGTATATGGTGTTAGATAATGGTCTATGCCCAGTTTCTGCCATACTGTATTCCAGTTTTCCCAGCAGTTTTTGTCAAATAGTGCATTCTTATCCCCAAAACTGGGGTTTTTGGGTTTATCGAACAATAGATTGCTAAATTCATTAACTGCTGGGTCACGTGCACCTAATCTATTCCATTGATCCACTACTCTACACCTCTGCCAGTACCAAGCAGTTGTGATGACTGCTGCTTTATAATACAGATTAAGATCTGGCATAGCTAGTCCACCTTCCCTAGCGTTTCTTTTCATTAATTCCCTTGATAATCTAGACCGTTTGTTTTTCCAGATAAATTTTGTTATTATTTTGTCTAACTCTAGAAATTAGTTTTTTTGTAAATTGATTGGTATGGCACTAAATATATAGTTTAGTTTGGGTAAATTTGTCATTTTTATTATATTAGCTCGACCCAGCCATGAGCAATTGATATTTTTCCAACTATTTAGATCTGATTTTATTTGTGTGAGAAGTGTTTTGTAGTTGTGATCATATAGATTCTGGGTTTGTTTTGGCAAGTAGATTCCCAAATATTTTATAATGTCTACAGTGACTTTAAATGGGATTTCTCTTTCTATCTCTTGCTGTTGAGTTTCATTAGAGATGTACAGGAATGCTGAGGATTTATGTGGGTTTATTTTATATCCTGCAACTTTGCCAAATTTATTTATTGTATCTAGTAGTTTTTTACTTGATTCTCTAGGATTCTCTAAGTATATCATCATATCATCTTCGAAGAGTGATAGCTTGGTCACTTCTTTACCTAATTTTATTCCTTTGGTTTCTTTTTCTTCTCTAATTGCTACTGCTAACGTTTCTAGTACCATATTGAATAAGAGGGGTGATAGTGGACACCCTTGTTTCACTCCTGGTCTTATTGGAAAGGCTTCTAGTTTATCCCCATTGCATATAATACTTGCTGATGGTTTTAAATAGATGCTATCAACTATTTTAAGGAAGGCTCTATTTATTCCTATACTTTCTAGTGTTTTTAATAGGAATGGGTGTTGTACTTTGTCAAAAGCCTTTTCTGCATCTATTGAGATGATCATGTGGTTTCTGCTAGTTTTATTGTTGATGTGTTCAATTATACTGATGGTTTTCCTAATATTAAACCATCCTTGCATTCCTGGAATGAATCCTACCTGATCAGAGTGTATTATTTTGTGATAAGTTGTTGGAGTCTTTTGGCTAATATTTTATTTAGAATTTTTGCATCTAAATTCATGAGGGAAATTGGTCTATAATTTTCTTTCTCTGTTTTATCTCTTCCTGATTTAGGAATCAGTACCATATTTGTGTCATAGAAAGAGTTTGGTAGGACTCCTTCTTCACTAATTTTCCCAAATAGTTTGTAGAGTATTGGAATCAATTATTCTTCAAATGTTTGATAGAATTAACTAGTAAACCCATCTGTCCCTGGAGATTTTTTCCTAGGGAGTTCATTGATGGCTTGTTTGATTTCTTTTTCTGAGATGGGATTATTTAGGTAATTCACTTCCTCTCCAGTTAATCTGGGCAACTTGTGATTTTGTAAATATTCATCCATTTCACTAAGATTGTCATATTTATATGCATACAATTGGGAAAAATAATTCCTCATTATTTTTTTGATTTCCTTTTCATTAGAGGTAGATTCATCCTTTTTATTTTTGATACTCAAAATTTGGTTTCTTCTTTCTTTTTTTTTATCATATTGGCTAAGGGTCTATCAATTTTGTTGATTTTTTCATAAAACCAGCTCTTAGTTTTATTTATTAATTCAATGGTTTTCTTAATTTCAATTTTATTAATCTCACCTTTGGTTTTCAATATTTCTAATTTAGTACTTAATTGGGGATTTTCAATTTGTTCTTTTTCTAACTTTTTCAATTGCATGTCCAATTCATTGACCTCCCTTCTCTCTGCTTTAATTAAGTATGCACTCAGGGATAGAAAACTTCCTCTGAGAACTGCCTTTAGTGCATCCCACAAATTTTGGTATGTTGTTTCATTATTATCATTCTCTTGAGTGAAATTATTGATTGTTTCTATAATTTCTTGTTTGATCCACCAATTTTTTAGGATTAAATTGTTTAATTTCCAATTAGTTTTTAGTCTATCTTTCCATGGCCCTGTATTGCATATAATTTTTATTGCGTCATGATCTGAGAATGATGCGCTTAATATTTCTGCCTTTCTACACTGGATTGTGAGGTTTTTATGCCCTATTACATGGTCTATTTTTGAGTATGTACCATGCAGTGCTGAGAAGAAGGTAAATTCCTTTTTATCCCCATTCCGTGTTCTCCAGAGATCCATCATATCTAGTCTCTCTAAGATTCTATTCACCTCCTTAACTTCTTTCTTGTTTATTTTGAGGTTAGATTTATCGAGTTCAGAGAGGGGAAGATTAAGGTCCCCTACTAGTATAGTTTTGCTATCTATTTCTTCCTCTAATTCCTTTAACGTCTCCTCTAGGAATTTAGATGCTAGACCACTTGGTGCATATATATTAAGTAGTGATATTGCTTCATTCTCGATGGTGCCTTTTAGTAGGATATAGTTTCCTTCCTTATCTCTTTTAATTAGATCTATTTTTGCTTTTGCTTTATTTGAGATAAGTATTGCTACCCCTGCTTTTTTTACTTTAGCTGAGGCATAATAAATTTTACTCCAACCTTTTACCTTTACCCTGTGGGTATCTCTTTGTTTCAAATGTGTTTCTTGTAGACAGCATATTGTGGGATTATGGTTTTTAATCCATTCTGCTATCCACCTCTGTTTTATGGGAGAGTTCATCCCATTCACATTCAAAGTAATAATGACTATCTGTCTGTTCCCCTCCATCCTATTCCCTCCCCTGTTTATGTTTTTGTTTCTTCCTTCTCCCTTCCCCTCCTTGAAGTTTTCCCTTTTGACCACCCCCTCCCTCAGTGTTCCCACCCAGTGATCCCTCTTCTTAACCTACCCTCTCCCCTTACTACTGTTTCCCTCCCTTCTAATCCCCCCCTTTAGTCTCCTCTTTTTCACCCCCCCCCCTTACCCTTCTGCTTTCTATAGGACGAAATAAGTTTTTATACTTATCAGAGTGAATTACTCCCCGTTTGATTACAAACCAATGAGAATGAATTTCAAACATTGCTCCTCTCCCTCCCTCCTTTTCCTCTATTTAATGAATTTATGTGTCTATTCACATTAAAATCTTAAACTTCACTGATTTAAGTTGATCCCTCTTTGAACCAGAACCAGTGAGAATAGTGCTTAAATGATGTTCCTCTCCCTCTTTTTTTCCCCTCTTCTATAGTGTGTTTTAATGTCTCTTCAGATGGCATATTTTACCTTTTCCTATCTAATCCTTTCCTTTTTCCCATTACAGTCTCTTTGATCCCCTTAATAGTTTGTTTGTTTTTTTTTTAGACATCAGGTTAGTGCATTCATACCCACACCCTCTATCTAAGTATAACCCTTTTGAAGGTAATGATAATCATAAAGATTTTGAATATTGACAGTTATCAGCTCCACATATAGGGATGTGAACATTTTGCTCTTGTTGCATCCCAAGTAATGAGCATGTGTTTGTGGGTGTGGGTGTGTGTACTTATCCATGTGTGAGTCTGTGTTTCTCTTGTTTACCTTTTTATGTCTTTCTTGAGTCTTATAATTGGAGATCAAATTTTCCATTGAGCTCTGGCTTTTTCATCAGGAACATCTGGAAGTCCCTTATTTCATTAAACAACCATCTCCTTGCTTGGAAGATTATGCTCAGTTTTACCGGGTAGTTAATCCTTAGTTGTAGTCCTAGCTCTCTTGCCCTACGAAATATCAAATTCCAGTCCCTCTGCTCTTTTAATGTAGAAGCTGCTAGGTCCTGTGTGATCCTAACTGTAGTTCCTCGATATTTGAATTGTTTCTTTTTGGCTGCTTGTAGAATTTTTTCTTTAATCTTGTAATTCTGGAATTTGGCTACTATATTTCTTGGAGTTTTCAGTTTGGGATCTCTCTCAGGAGGAGTCCGGTGAATTCTGTCGATAGTTATTTTATCTTCTGATTCCAGGACCTCAGGACAGTTTTCTTTGACAATCTCTTGAAGGATGTTGTCTAGGCTGCTTTTTTCATCATGGCTTTCTGGTAGACCAATAATTCTTAGGTTGTCTCTCCTGGATCTGTTCTCTAGGTCAGTTATTTTTCCAGTGAGATATTTTACATTTTCTTGCAATTTTTCGATCGTCTTGTTTTGTTTGATTGACTCTTGCTGCATCATAGAGTTCTGAGCTTCAATTTGATTGTTTCTAATTTTTATCGAATTATGGTCTTCAGTTATTTTTTGAAGTTCCTTTTTTAGGGAGGTATTTTCTCCAATTACTTCACTGAGACGTTTTTCCAAGTTGGTCACTGCCTCCCTGATTTGGTCTTTAAAATTTTTCTTAAGCTCCTCCAGGAATGCTATTTGGGCTTGAGACCAGATCATGTTTCCTTCTGTGGTCTCAGGTGTGGGTAGAGAGTCTATATTGTCCTGTGTATTTTGTTGTTCTTGCCCTGCATAGTATGCTCTAATAGACTTTCTTGCCTTCCCCTTCTCCTTCTCAGCTTCTTTTTTTTCCCATTGTGACTTCCTGTTTCTTAGTTTCTCAGGCTATGAGTTTAGGGCCTGATCCTTGACTTTGAATACCTCTGGGTGGCTAGTTTATGGCTAAGTCAGGGAAGTCAGTGAGGGATGTAGATGAGTAGGTGTGGGTGAGTCTGACCACTTCAGATCTGCCTCTAAACCCCTGGGCTATAAGTAGGCTTTTGTTGGTGAGGAGAGGTAGGGCTTGTTGGGACCCCACCCTCTCTTCTCTTCAGACTCCTGGCTGTCTCAGTTACACCCCTTCTTGGAGACTCTCCAGCCTGGGGCTATTTCCATTAACTTGGGATTTCAATCTGGGTGGGAGACTTATCTTTGGGTTTTCTGCTTCATGAAGGAGGGATGGGAGGATCTGAGCAGCTAGAATTTACTTTGCTATTCCAGCCCCTGTATTATACAGGCAGGCAGTTTCTAAACTTCCAGGCTGGGGGCCAAATGAAGCCAGAGAAGCCGCTCTTTCCACTGAGGGCCCAACTCTCCTACCTGGCTCCAATGATCCTACCCATCTGAGAGATGACTGTGATTCGTCCTTGGTAAGTCTGCAGGCTGGGGCTTTTGCTCTCTCTAGTGTAGTCTGCTTGTCTGCTCTTAGGTCTGGGCTGTGCAGACCCCATGCACTCTGTGCTCGACCAGTCCGGACACACTGGGCAACCTCCTGGGCTGGACTCTGCCATACTTCATCTTCCAGTGTGCTCTGTCACTCCGGAATCCACTCATATTCACCCTTTGAGCCTTAGTGACTGAGGAGCTTAGCAAGGTTACTGCTTCCTTTCTGCCATCTTGGCTCCTCCCCCCCTTTTTAGTCTTCTTATACCTTACCTGTACTCTTTAATGCAGTGATACTGGCTTCCTTTTTGTTCCATGTACAAGACACTCCATCTCTCATCTCTGGGCATTTTTTCTGGCTGGCCCTCATACTCCCTCCTCATCTCTTGTCTACTGACTTCCCTGGCTTCTTTTAAGTCCCACCTAAAATCCCATCTTTTTTGGGCTTTCCCAACCCCTGTTAATTCTAGTGCCTTCCCTTTGTTTATTGTTTCCTATTTATCTTGTATGTAACTTGTCTGTGTATTTTTGTTTGTGTGTTGTTTCCTCAATTAGACTGTGAGCTCCTTGAGAGCAGGGACTGTCTTTTGCTTATTTTTGTATTCCTACTGCTTAGTAGTTTCTGGCACGTAGTAGGAGCTTAATAAATGTTTATTGAATCTGGGAGTATGTTTTGATATTTTCTTATAATTGCTAAAATTGCAATTTCATTAATTAAACATTCAACTCTGAGCCCTAACTAGTCTTTAAAATGTGCTTATTCCTTGTACATAGTAACAGCCACATTGTGTGATGACTAACTTTGTTAGACTTAGCTCTTCTCAGCAATGAGAGAATCGAAGGCAACTCCAAAAGACTCAAGATGGAAAATGTTATCCAGGGGTGGCTAGGTGAATAGAGTACCAGCCCTGGAGTCAGGAGGACCTGAGTTCAAATTTGGCCTCAGACACTTAACACAATACTAGCCATGTGACATTGGGCAAGTCACTTAACCCCAATTTCCCTGCCTTCTCTCATTCAAAAAAAAAAAAAAAGTAAAAAAATATATTATCCACATCCAGAGAAAGAAATTTGGAGACTGAATATAGATGGAAGCATACTATTTGCTGTCTTTTTTTGGTTGTTTTGTTTCTTCTTTCTCATGATTCCTCCCATTGGTTTTAATTCTTTTTTACAATGACTAATGTGAAAATATGTTCAATATTTAAGAAAAGAATACTCACCAAAAGAGAGAACAATGAGAAATTGACAAAAATTAAATAAAAATCCCAGACCTTTAAAAAAATGCTTATTTAATAAGCTGTTGAAATCTCAAAGCAATTGCTTCTTTATTACACACACACACAAACACAAAACTTAGCACAGTGTGTGCCACATAGTAGGTGCCTAACAAATATTTGTGTGTGAATATATATGTGTATTTCTAATCTTCTAGTCTTAAATAAACATCAAAGCTAATGAAACTGGTATTAAGAGAAAAGTGTTGAGTTTGGAACAACAAATTTAAAAGCAAATGTTTGGAATACAACCGATTGATAATTTGGGCACCAGCTTATAGTTGTGTAGTCAGAGTGGTGTATGCCTTGATGGTTGCAAAAGGGAAGCAGTATGGCCATTGTACTGGGCACTTGGTCTCTGAACTAAAGGAGCTTACATTTTACTGGAAGGGGGAGTTGGGTACAATTTCCAAACAGATAACCAAATATATACTATATAAAAAGTAATTTCAGGAGGGACAGAACACTAGCAAAGAGAGCATAGATTAACACTCTTTGTAGGAATTTGTAGGATTTGTATCCCCTAAAATGAAAAACAGAAATGACCAAGTTCCATTACCCATTTTATTCCTACATTTACTGGTAAACACTTCTTCAAATGAGTGATTTCATGATTAATCAGCATCTTTGCTAAGAAGGGAAAAGGAGAAAGCCCACAAACAAAACTTACATAGTAGCATGGTACAATGTAAAGCTTGCTGTGTTTGGGGTTAGGTGACCTGATTTCAAATTCTAGCTTTGCCACCTGTGTGGCCCCACCCAAGTGTTTTGTCTTCTCTGAGCTTCAGTTTCCTTATCTATAAAGTGAAGGGTTACTTTTAATGCCTTCTAAGATCCCCTCTTGCCCAAATCTATGATCCAAATAAGTTTTATTGAAGTATATTCTCCATAATGACAGAAGCTTCAGGAGACCTACAATGGGATATAGCAACTCTAAAGCAGGACTTGCAGCTCTCTCCTTTGGAAGAGTAAAGCTTTTATCTCTTAACATGTAAGCTTCATCAATTTTCCTCCCTTTCCAGGGGTTCTAGAGTACTAAAAACAAAGTATTTCTATTAACTCCACTCCTAAATCTCCACTTTGAGATCTTTGAATATTATAATTGGTTGAGAATATGAAAGGAGGAAGAAAAGGAGGAAGGTAGGCAGTCTGATTCACTCCATGACTGACTTGGAACTTCTCCTTGGCTTTAACTAGAGAAAGAAAAATTTCCTCAGAGCCCAGGACCCCAAGGCTAAATGACAAAATAAAGAAGGATGCTGGCAAAATGCTAAAATGTTCTCATGGTCAGAATTTCTGATTCAGTACTTTGATGATCTTGTACCAGTGTAGAAATTGTAAGGTTTATTGTAGATGCAGTAACCAATTTAATATCCATGCCGGTCCTTTCTTCAGTACTTCATATTTTGATATGTCTTGCCTTGATGAGGCAAGTGCTAGGGGCTTGAATGAGCTCTAATAAAGGAGGTAAGAAAAGACCTTGCTTAGCAATTGACTTTTGAGCAGAGCCTTAAAAGAAGTTATGGATTTAGAAGATCTATATTCAAAATGCCTGTTGTCTCTTACTATCTTGTGCCAGATAACCTTTCTAGGAGTAATTTTCCTCATCTATATTATCGTTGAGGTCCTTACCAGTTTTTAATCCTGGAAACAAAAGTAATTCTTTCTCTGGTTTACTGTCTTGCATTGCAATCTTCATCATTAGATTTATTTTTAAGGACCTTCTACATTTTAATTTAGTGTATTCTGTTATCTAAGTAGCTAGGGTGGTGCAGTGGAGAAAACTATGGGTTTAGAATCAGGAATATTACTCACCCTCATGAGTTCAAATCCTACCTCAGATACTCACTAACTGTGTGACTCTGGGCAAATCACTTCACCATGTTTGCCTTAGGTCCTTGTCTATAAATTGATAATAAATAGAGAAGGATATCTGTGCCATAAAGAGTCAGATACGACTGAAAAATAACAACAGTGAAGAGCCTAACTTTTTACTGGGGATTCACTTAACTTCAATATATTTCTCAAATACCAGAGAACAAACCCTTTTGGGAATGAGACCCAATTTTTGATGGAGGTGTTGGAGAAAGCATAGGTTTGTTAGGGGAAAGGAAAGGAGGTAGATGTATTGGTACCATTTGGGTTCCTCTACAAACTGCATGAAGGCAACTGGATACTGTATTGACAGGGTAGCCAAAAGGGTAGAAACTCAGAAAAGGACACATTTCACTTTTTTCACAGTTCTGCCCAAGGTTGACCCTATTCCCTGGCAAATAAGGAGTTTTCCTTTCATCATCCATGAAAAATTCAATCAAATTAATATAACATTTTCTGACATTGAACCACTTGGTTTATCATTTTTATTAGATGGAAAAGGTATTATTGTCAGGAACCTAAAAGATATTCTACCTTACTCTACCCCATACAGTTCCCATTAAAATGGTGGTCACATTTCTAAAGAGAACCATAATGACTTCTTCATGATTCCTTTAAAAAAAAAAAGCCCAGTTGACTTAACCCCATCTGATTAGTCTTATCTAGACATTGTAAAAATGTACCCTTACACTGATATGGCCTCTCTATTTTAGCTAATTTTACTTAGCATACTATAGACATTTTAGATTTCATTCTAAAAATACCTACTTATGACATCAGAAGTTTAAATGGATGGTTCAGTGATCTGCAGGATCCTTGAAAAATCCGTGCCATTCACCAGATTAAAATAAGAGCATTTCTACATTTCTGCTAACTTAATCCAAATTGTGAAAAGTCATTGGCCACTGATCCTTTTTTCATATATTAAATAGTGCCTTTCATTTTTTCTCATCTTTGGCATTTAATAAAAAAGGACATATGGATTTAAGGATTAAGAAGTATGTTAGAAGCATAATTTTATAGAAAAATGAATTTCATTATTTCTTAAATCTCATATTAGAAGGAGAAATCAGTTCACATTAACTAGTATGTTCCCTTTTTCACATTATTGGCAATTATGCACTTGTAGAAGGACATATTGCTCTATTATTTCACCCAGTGCTTATATTTACTGCATTGTTTATATAGATATGAATTGAGAAACATGGAGATAAGCAAAAAGGAAACTACTATTTAGTCAGAAATTTTGGAGAAAGGCTCACTATGCCTTTGTGTGTAGATGGATAAATATGAATACACTAGGATTTTGTGGTTATGGCAAGGTTATTGCCAGTGGTTGCCAAATTTTCTCCTTCAGCAGCCTTAATGTTTCTAGTATTTAAGGCATCATTGAGTCTGGAGGGGGGTAATTTGAAATAATTTATAGCACTAGTGGGGAGGGGTGAGGTGGGAGGGAGAGGAAAATGGACTCATAGAGTTGGTACTAGCAGTTGTGTTGTGGTCATAGTAGAGTGAAGGAAGTTCATGGACCAAGCTGGGGAGTTTCTTGTTCAAGATGGGAGCTGTGGGAGCCAGGACCAAGATGCAAAGAAGCACTGAACTATAGTGTGAAAAAACAAAACTAGTCCTTCACAACAGCTTTTGGCTTTATGAGCCTATGCTCTTACCCTTCACTGGCACTGGGAATCATATGCACTGTGCAGATATAGGGCAGAGGAAGTAAACTCTAGAGACCTTGGGTTATTTCCTAACTTGGGAGACCTTGGGTCCAATAGAGATCTCTATGTCTGGATCAGCTATTTAGGTCCATGGGGAAGGAAGAATTCACCAGAGGGATAGATTGTTTGATTCCCTAGCAAACCCTAAATCATTGCCTATGTGGTTTATGAGGGGAAGATCTCAACCTCAGAGTTTAAGTCTAACTTGATTGTACTGGTCTCTTTTGGGAAGTATGGCTCCCCAGAGACAAGTTTTCTTGACTATGTGTGTATGCTCAGGTATGAGTCCTTTCTGTATTTTTTGTTGATATAATAAACATGTTCTATGTTCCATACCTTCACAGTTAGGAGTATTTGCCAGGGAACTGAGTATACCTAGATAGGAGCAAGAAGTAAGACTAATTCAGATGTTCCTAGGGGAAACCTTGGGTTGGAGTATTAGCAGCAGAAAGTATGGCTATTGAGAACTTCTCAGGATAGAACCTGACTTGTGTGAGCCAAAAATTTTTGTTCTATATGAATTGAGTTCTATATGTATGTGTTTGGATTGGATTTGCATATAAATAACTTTTTATATCTATATCTACATCTTTATGTATTTATGCCTAGTTAGTTAGCTATCTATATTAACAGTTTGAATATGCTGAACTTTGAGTGTTTCTTGGATATCTTAACTGTGCAAACAAGCTTTCCTGTACTCTGTAAACCAGATGAGTTATATTAGTCTATTGATCATATGGAATGTGGCTCTGTACTTAATGTTAATCAATGTCTTCTCTATGTAACTGCAGATTGTCATAGATGGAATTTTACTCCATGTTGCAGTTGTCCTTTATGTAGAACGTTTTTTCATTTGCTATGGTGAACGATAATAACCTATAGTATAAAAGCATTCAGAACTCATTTCTTTTGTTCGCTATGAAGGAAGCCATTTAGTATACACACAGTGCTCGCATTTGTAAGGAAATATCCAGAAACAAAAGCAAAAATGAACAGAATAGTAAATTGCACTATTTGCTGACTAGTGTTTGTTTTATAACATTTGGCACATTGTGATATCTATATAATAGTAGTTTTAAAATAATAAATAATATTTTACAGAGGTCACACTATAGTTATTTAAGTTCAGGGGCTTATTTCCCAGAACACTAAGTAGCTATGAATGAGTTATGTTTAGTCTGATCTGCCACAGAAGGGCCATAAACTCCCAAGTCCTAGGAAACCATGGAATATTATTCCAATACGTCAGGCAAATTATATATGTAAAAGAATAATGTATGATAAGGGGAAGGTATTTTTATTTTGTTAAAGTAATATATGTTCTTAGGGAAGAACTATAAAATTTTGTTAAACTTTTCCCTGCTCTGGAAAACAAGTTAAGAAACTGACTACTATTATTCTCTCTAAGCTAACAAAGAAGGGTGGGGAATTAGAATAAAGGAGAGAAGAATATAAGGGAGCTTTTGGACTCTGGTGAAGGGCCTTTATTTCTTTAAAATTTCTTATGTGAATTGGATAATAGGTCTTCAACCAAACATCAATAATCCAAGAAATACAAAAATGGAGGGAAACATCGATTACTAGATGTGTTTTTCACATACTACCCTTTACAACTTGCTTCTTGAACAATGACTCTGAAAGAGAGATTTTTCTTGGATGTGCACAAATTAGTTATGAAGCAAAATTCACTCAAATTATTTTTTTACATGCATAACAGTGTAGTTGCCCTTTCTAAACAATCATCAAAAATTCAAGAACAGTGAAAAATCTAACTCTTTCCTTTGAAAAATCTGTGTGATATTGTCATAATTATAATTCATTTTAAAAGTTACTATTAAACTTGAAACATATACATAAATGTCAAAGAAGTATAGAAATTCCACTGAAGTAATTTCTACTATTATTATCCACACTTTAAATATGAGAAAAATATATTTGTGAAAAGCCAATTTAAAGAATTCCAAAAATAGATCCATCATAACATCATGATTCTATAGGATCATCCCATTCATTTTTCTCATTTGTTTTCAATTCTCTTAAAGAATTATTCAACTATATCTATAATTCACAAGTTTTGAAACATAACTCCTATTTATATAGAACTCTACAGCCCAAATCACTATAATAGAATACAAAGCCTACAATATGTCATTTGATTCTCCTCCACCTCAATTATTTTGCTTTTATTTGTTATATACTTAAGTGGGGGAGGGGGATGGATCAGGGAGTTCCTGATCAAGTCTAAGTACTTCCTCAATTAACATTATAAGAATAGGGTCTGGGTCATTATTTGAAGGCAGTGGTTGACTGACAGAAGAGGAAACACTCCTACTTTGACCCATAAGAGAAAGTTAGCTCACTTTTCTGGAGCTCTCAGTATCTAAGGACTGATTTATTTAATTTTCTCTTCTCCAAAGTGCAACAAGTGGAGGGAGAGGAGATTTCTCACCCTTTTCTCTTCCTCTACCAGGATCAATAAAGGTGACATACAGACAACATAAACATGTGACAGTGGGAAACATATTTGCTTGTGGCTGGAGAGAGGAGTTCAAGGGCATTGTTTCTGAATTTAAACTTCCTATGTATAAGAGGGAAGAGTTCTACATTGTCTAGATTTCATGATCTTTTAATCTTCTTCTAATAGAGAAGTTTTCCTTGGCATCACCAGCTGTGAGAATTGTCTCTAATTTTAAGAGTTCCTGAATTCTAGAATTTGTGCATTTATTCATAAACAATATGCATGTACTACTGCACTAACATGTTATGTACATTCTAAAACATACACAAAAAAGAAATTTAAAGAAATAATATTTTAAAATAATTTCTGTTTCATTAATTGATGATATAAATAGTTTATTCTCATTAAACATTAGCAGAAGAAATGCTATTAAATATATTTCATTATGCTTTGAAATCTTGGTTCAGTATTTTGCAATTTGGTGGTCACGTAATTAATTTCAGTTTACTTCAATACTTGGTTTTGACGGCTATTCGCTAGAAAGGATACCTCACAAAGATTGTCTTGTACACCCCATTTTGGAAATCACTCTTCTAAAGAGATTACAGATTTAGAAGTAGAAAGGACCCTAGAGGTTAGCTAGTCTAGTTGTCTCATTTTACTAATATGGCTAAGTGATTTGTTTAAAGCCTGGTTCCTGATGCTAAATCCAGGGCTTTCCCACTGTTACACATTGTCTTCTATTTGTCTCTATAAATTTAATCTCATTTAATCTCAATCAATGTCCTAGTCTATCAAGACTTTTTTTTAATACTGATTCTCTTTTCCAATGTATAGGATACCCTTCTTATTTTTGTATTATCTGGAAATTTGATTAAAAATGCTATCTCAGTGTCATTATTACATCATCTATAAATGCTAAATTGCACAAATCTCCATTGGAAACCACATGTCAAAATGACATAAAACCATTAGTGACTATTTATTTGAGTTATGGGTTTTAAATCAGTTAGAAATCCATTTGACTGCATCATCAAATCCATATCTCTTTAATTTTCCACAGGACTATTATGAGATACTTTATTAACACTTTGCTAACCCAAGGTGAATTAAATCTACTTTGTTTCCCTAATCTACCAGCACAGTACTATGGTCAGAAAAGGAAATATGAAAAAAAAAGAAAATATCTACGTAACCTGTTCTTGAAGAATTCATGCTGATTCTAGGACTATTTCCTATTCCAGATATTCATTAACCATTTCTTCAATGATTCATTCTAGAAATCCTAGGAATTGAACTCAAGCTAATTTGTGGATTCCATTCTCTTGCCTTTTTTTGAAAATAGATACATTTGCCTTTTTCCAGTCTTGTGATCCTCTCCAGGCTGTTTATGATCTATCAAATATTCTTGAGATTGGTTCAGCAATTATATCTACTAGTTCTTTAAATACCTTAGAATGTAGTTTATTTGGACTGTGTGATTTATCAAGTACAATTAAGTACTCTTATTATCTTCTTTCTTAACTTAAATATCAGTTAGCAATTTTGTCCTCGTCTTTTCAGACTAAAGAACATTCTCCTTTAGCCAATTCTTACAGGATTGTTCCAGCTCCTAGTCAACCACTTCTCTGGATTTGCTTCCATATTGTGTGTGTGTGTGTGTGTGTGTGTGTGTGTGTGTGTGTGTGTGTGTGTGTGCGCCAAAGTGGTTAGTGAGTTTTCTACATATTCACACTGGTCTCTTCGTACAACTCATATTTTTCTTCATCAGAATTGTTTCCCTTTTTGTCTTCAGAATAATTCTTAGAAATTTCATATCTCTTCCTAGCTGGCTTCCGCTTTGGAAATTTTGTTCAAGTATTACTACCTATTTTTCCTCAAAACTATTTGGAATGTATTCTCCTAAAATCAAGGAGTAACATCAAATCCTGTCCCATTTTCTTCTTCTCTATCACAAACTCAAGGGTGAGAGTGTTCACTTCCCTAAAGCATTTTTATCATTCCTACCCACACCCCTAGGCATGTACTCCCAGTCTGGAGAAAACCGTATCAGAAAATAATTTTCCTTTGTTATTGCTTACTTTGTTTGAAGTATGAAATTATTATTAAGGTAAGTCACAAAGCTGTATGCAACTCTGCGTTCAACAGAGTTCTCACAGATATATGGGTTAATTTAATCCTCCTCCTCCCATCTGTACAATATTATGCCTCTGTACTTGATTTATTGTCTGTTTCCCAAGGCTCCTCATTTATTTCTTCTTTCTGTTTAGGTGGTCTGTAGTATAATCTGATGAACAAATCACTTCTGTTTCTCTCTCTTGATGTTTACCCAAATGCTTTCCATCATGTTTGCCCTTCAGGTTCATGGGTTTTCACAGTTTACAATATATATCTCCTAGGAAGTAGTATCCACAGTCAAACTTTTGTAAGTTTTCAAGTATCATTCCTTTGTTTTAAACTGGCAATATCAAGCTATAATTTTTTTTATTTCCCCTTGAGGTCTTCAGCATCTTTTCCCCTCTTTTACCTATATCATTTCTTTTTTTTTTTTTTGGTTTTAAAAATTTATTTATTTTTAGTTTCCAACATTCATTTCCACAAGACTGTTACAATTTTTTTCTCCCTGTCTTTCCCCTACCCCCACCCCAAAATAGCAAGCCTACTGAATACCCCTTCCCCCAATTTGTTCTCTCTTATATCCTACCCCATAACCCCTTTAACTTTCTAGTAGGGCAAGATAAATTTCTATACCTCAGTGCCTGTATATCTTATTTCTCGGTTGCATGAAAAACAAATGTTTTTTAAACATTTGTTTTGAAAACTTTGAGTTCCAGATTTTTTCCCTTCTTCCCTCTTCACCCACCCTCACTGGGAAGATAAGCAATTCAATATAGGTTGTACATGTATAGTTACCTAAATCATTTCCATCGTATTTATATTGTGAAAGACTAACTATATTCCCTTCATCATAGCCCACCCCTCACTTACTCTATTTTCTCCTTCGACCTTTTCAAAATTGTTTGCTTCTAACTACCCTCTCTCCCAATCTGCCCTCCTTTCTACCATTCCCCCTCTTATCCCCTACCCCCCTATTTTCCTGTAGGGTGAGATACCCTATTGAGTATGTATGTTATTCCCTCCTTAAGCCAAATTCAATGAGAATAAGGTTGTCCCATTCCCTTTCACCTCCTTGATCTTCCCCTCCATTATAACAGTTTTCTCTAACCTTTATTATATGAGATAATTTACCCTAATCTATCTCTCCTTTCTCCTCCCAATAAATTCCTTTCTCACCTCTTAACTTCATTTTTTAGATACCATTCCTTCATATTCAACTCAGTCTATGCCCTCTGTCTATGTATACATGAACATATATATGCCCATACACACATATATATTTATATATACATACACCCTCCTATACATATATATATATATGTATGTATGTATATATTCCCTTCAACTATCCTCATACTGATAAAATTTTTATGAGTAACAGTTATTGTTTTTCCATGTAGAACTGTAAATAGTTCAACTTTAATAAGTTCCTTATGAATTCTTTTTCCTATTTACCTTTTCATGTTCTTCTTGCTTCTTGTATTTGAAAGACAAACTTTCTGTTCAGCTCTGGTTTTTTTCAACAAGAATGCTTAAATCCTCTCATTGAATGACCATATTTTCCCCTGAAACAAAATACTCAGTTTTGCTGGGTAGGTGATTCTTGGTTATAGTCCTAGCTCCTTTGACCTCCAGAATATTATGTTCTAAGCCTTTTGATCCCTTAGTGTAGAAGCTGCTAGGTCTTGTGTTATCCTTATTGTCTTTCCACAGTACTCAAATTGTTTCTTCCTGATTGCTTGTAGTATTTTCTCCTTGACCTAGGAACTCTGGAATTTGGGTATAATATTCCTAGAAGTTTTCTTTTTGGTATCTTTTTCAAGATGCAATCAGGGGATTCTTTAAATTTCTATTTTGCCCTCTGGTTCTAGAATATCAGGGCAATTTTCCTTGAGAATTTCTTGAAGGGTGATGTCTAGGCTCTTTTTTTGATCATGGCTTTCAGATAGTCCAATAATTTTAAAATTATCTCTCCTGGATCTATTTTCCAGGTCAGTGGTTTTTCCCATGAGATATTTCACATTGCCTTCTATTTTTCATTTGTTTGGATCTGTTTTATAGTATCTTGATTTCTCATAAAGTCATTAATTTTTTTTTTTTTCATTAGCAGCTTCCACCATTTATTAACACCATGTTGATTTAATACAGCCGCTGGGGCTTGCCCATGGTGCTCTTGATATACAATGCCCTCACATTTTGCCAGTTTTTCTTCAGCAGAGAAACCAGGAAATTGACAGCCAAATGGATGTTGTAGACAAGCTCATCGTCTGTCATCTTCACATGGCCAACAGCCACTGCCAGACATAGCACCTTCTTCATCTGGAACTTGATAGTAGATTTAACCTCATCAACCTTTGCCACCATATTCTCATTGTGGGTGAGCAGAGATGGAAACTTGCTGGCTTTGTTCAGACCAGGGCCCAGGATTCGAGGAATTTGCTTGATCAAGGACTCAGAGGCCAAAAAGGCATCATACTTTTTAGCCAGTTTCTTGACCAATTTTTTGTTCTTATTCAACTTTTTCAGGGCCTCGATGTCCATATGGGGGATTCTACAGCCTTGGCTTCATTGCAATGCTGCTGGTCTCCCAGTACACACACAGAAAATTTAGGTCAGGGTGTGGAATTGAGCCTGACGGTGCCAGAGAAACGTTTGTCCTTTGGGGGGGTCATAGTTCTTCAGGCTGATCCGCAGCTCCACAGTTTCCAAAAACTTTCTCCATTTGTGCTGGGTCCCGTGCAGCACCTCCCGCACAGCTTCATAGAGCATGTCCCGAGAGACTTTGCTGCTCATGGCTGCTCCCTGGTCACAAGCCCGGAAAAGCAAGTCATTAACTTCTAATGTAATTTTGAAGGAGTTATTCTCTTCAGTGAGTTTTTGAAATTCCTTTTCCATCTTGTAAATTTGGCTTTTTAAGGCATTTTTCTCCTCACTGCACTTTTTGGGCTTCTTTTGCCATTTGAGTTATTCTATTTTTAAGGTGTTATTTCCTTCGGTGTATTTGTGGGTCTCCTTTAGCAGACTGTTGACTTGCTTTTCATGATTTTCTTGCCTCATTCTCATTTCTCATCCCCATTTCCCTCCACTTCTCTTACTTGATTTTCAAAATCCTTCTTGAGCTCCTCCATGGCCTGTAACTGTTCATATTTTTCTTGGAGGCTTTTGATGCAGGGGTTGTGACTTCAATGTCTTACACCCACTGCATGCCTTGATCTTTTTTGTCCCTCAGAAAGGATTTTATAATCTGTTTGTGCTTCCTTTGCTTGCTTATCTTGCCAGCCAATTACTTGACTTTTGAGCTCTTTACCATGGTAGAACTCTGCTTCCAGAATGGAGAAAGCTATGTCCCAAATTGCTGGGGTTTTTGCAGCTGCCAGAGCTATTAGGAGGGTGCATTCTCTACAATCCCAGCAAGCTCTGGCTTATTGGTCACACACCCCTAGACCACCACCCAAGACCACAATAAAGATCCAAGTAGATTAAAGCAAGAGCAATTAGCCTCTGAATAGTCACTTGGTCTCCCTATGATCTGCAAGCCAGGAGTTCTGGAAGCAGCCACATGGCAGCAGCTGCACAGCCACCACATCGACACTGCTTCTTGCCCTGGGGATAAGGGTCAGATCATGATTTTCCATTCCCCCCTTGTTCCAACAGAGTTCCACACTGACCTTTTACTTTATCTTTGGTGTTTATGGGTTGAGAAGTCTGGAAACCAGCACAGCTACTGGTGATTCACTCTTCTGAAGTCTGCTCTGGCTGCTGATGGTCGGGGCCACCCTGGGACCAGAACCATGAGGCTACTCAAGACAGCACTCTGCTCCCAGCTCAGTGTGATAGACCCTTCCTATCTGCCTGCCAGGCTGCCTTCAGTGGGAGATTTGTTTACCTCTGTCACTTTGTGGGTTCTGTAGGTCTAAAGTTTGTTTAGAGTCAATTTTTTAACAGGTATTGGAAGTGATTGGAGTGGGAGCTCATGCCAAGTTTATGCTTCTACTCCACCATCTTGGCTCTGTCCCATATATCATTTCTTTTGAATAAATTATAACCACCCAAATTCATATTACAGTCATGGATCTCATCTTACTAAGTAGCAGTTATGCCTATGAGGTAGAATTTTCTTCCTTGGATTATGAACTCTACCCTAACCTTACTAAGCCTTCTTGGTCTCTTTTTCTGATGTATCATCTATATCACACCCTCTAACTTTAGGTATTCCCTCCCAAAAGACTCAGCTTTGGGTTTTCTCCCACTCTCCATAAATATTCTCTCACCTGATGACTTCGTCAACTCCCATGGTTTTAGTTATCATCTCTGTAGAGATGATTCCTAGATCTATATATCCAACCCTATAAGCTCTTCTGAGCTCCTGTCAGGTATCTCCAACTGTATATTAGATAATTCTTTTTTTTTTTTTGCTTTTTAGAGGAGAGAAGGCAGGGTACTTGGGGTTAAGTGACTTGCCCAAGGTCACATGGCTTGTAAGTGTTAAGTGTTTGAGGTTGGATTTGAACTCAGGTCCTCCTGACTCTAGGGCCAGTGCTCTGTTCACTGCACCACCTAGCAGCCCCTCTATTGAATAATTCTAACTGGACATTCAATAGGAATGTCAGACTTAACATGTCTAAAACAGAACACATCATCTTTTCACCAAAAATCATCCCTCTTCCAAACTTCTCTGTAACGTTAAGAACATCATTATCTTTCTAGTTACCTAGCTTTGCCACATCAACATTATCCTCAATTCCTTACTTCCTCACCACACATAAGCAATCAGCTGGCAATTTGCCACAATCCATCACATTTTTCTTCTCTCTATGCACACAGCTACCACCTTAGCTTGGGTTCTCATCACTTCTTGCCTGGTCTAGTATCTCCTACTTGGTGTCCTTAACTCATCTCTCCCCACTCCAATCCATTTTCTACATAGCTGTTGTATTAGGTCAGGGCTGACTAGGTGTGTCTAGTATTGCAGAATTGAAATTGGAACAAAATGAGACACTCAGCAGTCCATTTAACAGTTAACACCATGAATTTTATTTAGTTCCCTTTTCCAACGAGAGGAAATTCAGAGTAAGGAAAGGATATTCATTGGGAATACTGCTGATTTGGTAGAGCAGAGCTTCCCAGTGCCTATCATCTCATGTTGGCAATGCTGATGGTCTGTCAATTTGAAACCTTAGGGAATACATAGAACTCTTCATGGCTTTTTGTATTTAGAAGACCAGGAAGCTAAGCTGGAATACTTAGTCCTCTGAGCCAATCAATTCTCAAGCACAGTTTCAATATCTTTTAAAATCACAGAGTCCTTAATTCAATCACAAAGTACAATCACAAATAAATTATAATTCCATTAGTTACTACTCAACAGAAAATAAAACAATTCAGTAGACAGGGCTTCCAGCTGTCAGACCATTACATCCATTCTTAGTTACCATAGAGAGAAGCACCAAAATCTGAATTTTCAAAGCCAGGGGGCTCAGCAGCTCCCCAGAATCTCATCTGGCCAAATCACACAACTCTTCCCAAAGTGAGTTCCAAAGCAAAACCTCACATCAGGGTGAGTCACTATTCAGTATTCATGGAGAAGGCTTTTCATCTTGACTTGGGGCAGGCTTTCAGCTTCCATGGTTTCTACTACCTGGATTCATCCAGGTACCACCTGGGTTCTAAGGCAGACAGCTCCCAGGTCCTTGTCCAGATCTCCATGCAGTTCCTGTTCCACACTGAAACTCACAATGTCCAGTCCACCTTAAATCCTTCACAGCCTCTGTTCCTGGAAAGTCAAAGCTTAACAAAGCCACAAACAAAGTACTGACCCCACAGTCATGCTTCCTCTGGCAGCTCCTCAGCAGCTCTGGCTGGCCCTCAGAAGTCTTCAGCAGAAGTTTCAGCTGGTTCCCAGAATCAAAATCACGTCATCCTGGTTCTCAAAATAAAAATCATTCTCTCCAGCCTGGGCCTCCCTTCCTCAGGCTCCAGGACCTGGCTCCAAGAAGATCTGAAATTCCAACTAGGGCTTCTCCTTATATACCTATTAGCTCCTCCCTGTTCAGACCCTTCCTGTTACATCAGCAACTCCCTGTTAGGTCAGGAACAGGGGTTCATATCTTTTGTTTCTTAACAGAAGCTTGATCTAATTAATTTCAAACTAGGTGCCAAGTACCTGTTAGCTTTGCCAATACACAGAGATCAAATTACATTACTTATTACAATAACACACCTCCCATTTCTCTTACATTGCACTAGCTGCTCCCATATTGGAATACCAGTCCTCTTTGCCTCTATCACTGAATTCCTAGTTTCCTCCAAAACTCAGTTCAAGTGCCATGTTCTAGACAAGATCTTTCCTGATCTGGCTGCCAGCATCCTACTCTGCAAAATTGCCTTGTGTGTATGCATGCATACATATAGAATTGTAATGTGTTATACATACTTAGATATGCATGTTTATATACAAACAAATGCCTCTGTGTATATACACTCATATATATACACACATGTGTGTTTTATATACATATATGGGATATATGTATGTATACATTTCTTTATATAGACTTGAGCTTCTTTATGTCAGGGCTGTAGCAGCAAGCACCCCAGCATCCCCAGGGTGGCTGCCAACACAGCTTTTCTAAAGGAAAGCAACTCAAAATGGGTTAACAGTCTTACTTTAATCAATCAAACATATATCATTTACCTAGTTCAGGGGAAAAAGGTCAGCATCCTGAACTTCAAAGTATACAGACAGAACTTACAAGACAGAGAAACAAACAGATCAAGCAGACAGGCTTCCAAACGTCCAACCATTACATCCATATCAAATCACAGTTACCAGAGAGGGAAGCATCAACATCTAGGTTTTCAAAGCCGGGGGGCTCAATAGCTGCCCAGAGTCTCATCTGGTCAAATCACACAACACTTCTCAAAGTGAGCCCCAAAGCAAAGCCTCACATCAGGGATTATATAGTCTTCTCCTGGATCAGAGAGTGTAACAATCCTCTTGACCCACTGCCCAATCACACAGCATCAAGGTGTGGGCATTCCTGAAAACGAAGCCTCCAGCCACAGGCTTCATGTGACCACATTCAGCCTATTAGGGGGCAGAGTATATTTTCAAATCAAGGAAGGTTCTCAGAGTCTCTTAAGCCCTTCAAAGGGCCTAGGGGCAGGGAAGATCTTTAAATTTGCATTTCCATTACAAGGGCCTGGTGTATTTCTTCTCTTTGTATCCCCAGTGCCTAGTGAGAGGCAGCTTGGCACAAGGAATAGAGAACTGGTGTTCTTGGCCACTGGTGTCAAACAGAATCAGATACCTACCTAGCTGCCTATAGACTGAGAAAACCACAAATGTATATTATTAATATTGTATTTTTATTTGTTTTGTTAAACATTTCCCAATTACATTTTAATGTGGTTTCAGTCACACCCTTACAGGTTTGTCACCTCTGCTCTAGGCAACTCTCTAAGATTATAAATTACAGTTATCCCTTCCACACTGTGGAGATTAGGGAAGTGAATGCTCCTGTGATCTGGAAAATCCATGTAAAATTTTGGTCCTCCTTTTGTACCAGAGAAGAAGTCTGATTTTTTTCTCTTTCCTTTAGAGGATGTTTACAGTATTTTATTGTAAAATTTGGGTTAAATATTTGGTCATAGCCTCTTTGTCATCTGCTGGCCTTTGTATGTCATCTGAGACTTTGAGAAAACTCCCCCCAAATTGTCCTTCCATTTCTTATGCTGACCCATGATATATCAAAACTTCAAAGGAGAAAGTTGCTATGTAGAAGGGATAACTGTACAAAAAAGTGGTGACCTTCTGGGACTCCCTCTAGTAGAGGGAGTGTCCTTACTTAGGAGTTCATTATAAAAATGATCTCATAGACCCAACCTTTATCCCCAACATCTAGCATAGTGCCTAGAACATGGTAGGTGCTAATAAATGCTATTGATGCTTATATGCCCTTGGAAGAGTGGGTATTCCCAACGTATGACAATCAATTTTGACTGTTAATAATTAATGAAAGAATGAATATTATAATGAGAAGTAGACCTATTCTAATGAGGGGCTGGGGGACTTTGATTATGTCACTTTTACTCCCAGACCACTCCTAACCCTGCCCCCTTCCCCAGTCTAGAAAAAGGATCTTAACCCACCCACTCCCCCCCATCGCAACACACACACACACACACACACACACACACACACACACCTGAGTAGAATACACTGGGCTTCCCAACTTGCATGGGGTCTGAACAAGATTGAGGAGAAAGTTAATCCACTCTCATCATTAGCAATGTCCTTCAGATACTGGCTGAATAACCTAAAAGAGACTGATTTCTGAATGAGGAAACAGAAAGGGGAAAAACTTAGTAATAATTCAATAATTGGTTACTAATATAAGACAGAAATAATCATGTCTCTCAAAACTGAGACCTGGAGAGGCTAAGTGACTTTCCTAGAGTCATACATTTAGTATAGGCAGAATCATAGCTCTGAGGCAGGATTTGAAACCAGGTTTTTCAGATCCCAAACCCAGCACTCTATTCACTATCTATTATTCCTGTATTTTAATACATAGTCCAGAAATTCAACCCTCATTCTCAGAACTATCTTCTTAAACCAGTTGCTCCCCTCTCAAATTAGCTTTTCCCACTTCTTCTTTTTTTAAACAAATGCTTTATTAACTTCTGGTTTACATCATTCATTTCTGCCAGATTTTGAGTTACAATTTTTTCCCCATTTTTCCCCTACTCACCACACCAAAATATAATAATCCCACAAGATATCCCCTCATCCAATCTGCTCTTTCCCATATCTTCTCCCATACCTCCTTCGACTTTTCCATTAGAGCAAGGTGAATCTCTGTGCCCCAATGCCTGCACATCTTATCTCCCAATTGCATGCAAAATAGTGTTAATAATAGTATTTATGTATATATATATATATATATATATTTGAAACATTTAATTTTAAGGCCTCGAATTTCAGATCCATTCCCTTCCTCCATTGTCACCCATTCCCTCTGGGAAGATAAATAATTCAGTTTGTGTTGTACATGTCTAGCTATGCAAAACATTACCATAGTAGATATATTGTAAAAGGCTGCTTATAATTCCCTCCCACCCATCCCACCCCCCACCTGGTCCATTCCCTACTTTGATCCTGTCCCTCTTCAATAGTGGGTACTTCCAACCTCCTCTCCCCCTATAATGCCCTCCCCTCCATCATCCTCCCTCTCATCCCCCTTCCCCATACTCTGCTGCAGGGTGAGATATCCCATTTAGTATGTATGTCATTCTCTCCCTGAGCCAAATTCAATGAGAATGTGGTTTTGCCTTTTTGCCTTCCTATTCTTCCCCTCCCCTGCAGCCACTTCCCCTTGCTTCTTCTACATGAGATAGATTACCCCACCCTGTCGCTCCCCATCTCCTCTTGCCACTTTCCTCTCTCACCTCATAATTTCATCCCTTAAGTATCATCCCTTCCCAACAAATTCAACCTATGCCCTCTATCCATATATAACTGTAACCATATACACACACATTCACACATGTATTCATATGACCATATACCCTTCTTCCATTATATTCATACTGAGAAAGGTTTCATCAGTCATAGTTATTGTTTTTCCATATAGGAATGTAAATAGGTCAACTTTGATAAGTTCCTTTTGATTTCATTTCCCTGATTACCTTCTCAGGCACCTCTTGCTTCTTTTGTCTGGATGTCAAATTTTCTATTCAACTCTGGTTTTTTCCTCAAGAATGTTTGAAAGTCCTCTATTCCACTGAATGACCATATTTTCCCCTGAAACAAAATACTCAGTTTTGCTGGGTAGGTGACCTGGGTTCAGTCCCAGCTCTTTTGCCCTCTGGAATATCATATTCCATGCCCTTCAATCCCCCAGTGTAGAAGCTGCCAGGTCCTGTGCTATTCTGATAGTGTTTCCACAATATTGAAATTATTTCTTCCTAGCTGCTTGTAGTATTTTCTCCTTGATCTGGGAATTCTGGGAATTCTTCTTGGAGTATTTTCTCCTTGATCTGGGAATTCTGGAACCTGGCTATAATATTCCTGGGAGTTTTCTTTTTGGGATCTTTTTCAGGAGGTTATCTGTGGATTCTTTCAACCTCTATTTTGCCCTCTGGGTCTAAAACATCAGGGCAATTTTCCTTGAGAATTTCTTGAACGGTGATTTCTAGGTTCTTTCTTTGATCATGGCTTTCAGGTAGTCCAATAATTTTTAAATTATCTCTCCTGGATCTATTTTCCAGGTCCATGGTTTTTCCCATGAGATATTTCACATTGCCTTCTAATCTTTCATTTGTTTGGATCTACTTAACAGCATCTTGATTTCTCATAAAATCATTAGCTTCCATTTGCTCCAGTCTAACTCTGAAAGAATGAATCTCCTCAGTGAACTTTTGAGATTCTTTTTCCATCTGACAAATTCGACTTTTTAAGGCATTCTTCTCCTCATTGCCCTTTTGGCCCTCCTTTGCCAGTCTATTTTTTAAGGTGTTATTTTCCTCAGTCAGGCTGTTAACCCTCATTTCATACTTTTCCTGAATCATTCTCATTTCTCTTCCCAATTTTTCCTCCACTTCTCTTATTTGATTTTTAAAGTCCTTCTTAAGGTCCTCTGTGGCCTGTAACCCACTCATACTTTCCTTTGGGGCTTTTGGAGCAGGATTTCTGACCTCACAGTCCTCTTCCTGTTCCATGCTTCCATCCTCTTTGCCCCCCAAATAGGAGTCTAATGTTGCATTTTTCTGTTTAGTTTGTTTCCTTTGCCTCAGCATGTTGCCACTCAATTACTTGACTTTTGGGCTTGTTGCCACAGTATGACTCTGCCACCAGACAGGGGAGCTTCCGTCCCAAAGTTGGGGTCTTCACAATTTCCGGTTCTGGCAAGCTGGATTCCCACCCCACAACCTCCCCCCCAGACCATAATCCAGATATCCAGGGAGGTTAAAGCAAAAGCAGTTACCCCGCAAGACTGATCCCTGGATCTCTCTACAGTTCGAAGGCCAGGAGCTGGAGCTGCCACTGAAACTGCAAAATGGCAAAAAAAAAAAAAAAAGCAGCTTCTAGCCCCTAGGGGAGGAAACCGACGTGTTCCCCAAATACTGGTCCAAAAGTCCATAGGGCACTAACCTCTCACTTTGTCCTAGGCATGTCTGTGTTGATAATTCTGGAATCGACACAGTTGCTGGTGTTCTAGGGTTCCTCCAGCTGGCTGCTGGCCTGGCCACCCTGAGGCTAAAACCTAGGCTCAAGGGACCTGGGCTTGGCTTACCACTCACTGTGTTGTCAGCCCCCAGAGCACTGAGTTGGCCCTCCCTGCAGGGCTGCTGGGCTGTCCTCAGCGGGAGGTTAGCTTCTCTGTGACATTCTGTGGGTTCTGGGGCTCCAGAAATTGTTCAGTGTTCCCTTTTACATGATTTGGAGGTGATCTGGGGGGAGAGCGCCTTGGACGTGCTGTTTCTACTCCACCATCTTGGCTCTGCCCCCTCCCCTTTCTTTTAAGTTACACTGTCCCTTTAATATACTACTCTACTCATATGGAACAGTTTAGTCGTGAAGGAGACACAAAAAGTATTTTTAGGTGAAGGAAAAATTATATCATCTGTCAAAAGATGTAAGATATCACCACTATTATAGACGAACATTTTGGACCCTATAAGGAGTAGGAAAAGCATTTTGTTTTAATAGAAACTGATAAAACCAAATTTGTGTATAAAGACATATAGCTTTCAGATGGGATTTGAGTATTTTGAGACAGAATTAAATGCAGCATAAATTTAGAACCAAATTACTTGATAAATAATAGAGAGTAATGCTTTATATGTGAATAGTTTCCTCTTAAAGGAGGGCAGAGAGAGAACTTCTATTCATTAAAAAGCTGGAAAAATATGAATATAAAAATACAGTTTAAGGACACAAAATAAGTGAGAGAACCTTGTTGAAGACTCTAAAACTAAAGGAAATTATGGTACCTCAGCTCAGTGGCATATGACTATTTTATGACTGAAGAGGGTAAAACTGAAAGCAGAAAAGAGAAATTATATAAACATTTGAAGATCTAGTTATGATTTCAAAAAGATTATTGATTTCATAAAGGAAATTTGGGAGGTTGTTACTTTTTTTAAGTTATCACCCACTTAGGACTTTGAAGAGAGAGAAAGCTGACAAAGGAACCGGATAAAGGAATGTAAGAATTGGAGACACTTCAGAAGGTTGAAAAGCTGCTTTATGAGAGCTTTGGTAGTGAATGCACTTAGAGGACAGAAGGTGTCAGCTTCGTGATTCCTGATTGGTGGGACAAATAATTTATTTCATTTGTCAAGAGCTTCAGTGATAGCTGTTATCTTTCATTCCCATGTAGAATTGGAGAGAGGTGGAGCTTCTCATAAGTTCCTGTTGTTCTCTGTTTTGAGATTTGAAAAGCAGTGGGAAATACAGGCTTTATTTGCTGCTTTGAATCTTCGTGAGCAGGCTAGGTTTGTTTTCCTTCTTTAAAGAGGTTGCTGTAAGCTTAATTCTGATTGGACAACATAACATTCAGATGCATAATTAACTGACTTGCCTGATCTATATAGCCTATAGGTTATGCCTGATAAGCTGTGCAGTTTTTTTCCCCTTTAAAATGAACTGCCATTAACACTAAGTGATAATACTTTCTAAACACCATCTTAAAGGTGATTTTAAGTTGAAAGAGCTTTTAAATGACATATTTGAGTAGAGAAGAGAAGATATGGCCAAGTGGAAAGTGATGAAGACCCAATAGACAAACACTGAGAAATAATTTTTCATGATACATATGTTCCTAAATGTTCCAATAACATCGAAATCTACAGTTTTGAGTTGAATTACCCCCCAACCTCCCTTATGTGTTTCTTTGCCAGATTAAATGTGTGTCCATGCCTCCTCACAAATACTAAGTGCATTGATGGGAGAGTGTAACCCAGTTTTATATTTGGATTATAATTAGTTATTTACTTACTTGCTTTAATACAGACTATCTATAATGTTATTAATATTTCCTTGCCTTATTGTTAAGTACATTGTTAATTTAAAGATCTTAATGCATTATTGTGAGTAGCTGGTGAAATAGATATACATATATATATATATACACACACAATATATATATATATGTGCATATATGTATTGTGTATATATGTATGTGTGTATATATTTATGTATCTATCTATATATACATATAAATGCATTAGTGAGGGCTCAAGATCTAAAGTGGTCAGTACAGAACTGTATTTCTCCTCTACAAGGTTATTCTTTATTTATTTATTTATTAAACAAACGCTTTATTAACTTCTGTTTTACATCATTCATTTCCGCCAGATTTTGAGTTACAATTTTTCCCCCGTGTTTTTCCCCTACCCACTCTCCCAGAATAGCAGTCCCACAAGATATTGCTCCCTCCAATCTGCTCTCTCCCATATCTTCTCCCATACCCCCTTCAATTTTTCCATTAGAGGAAGGTGAATCTCTGTGTCCCAATGCCTGCACATCTTATCTCCCAATTACAAGCAAAGGAGTATTAATAATAGTATTTATATATGTTTGAAACATTTAGTCTTAAAATCTCAGATTTCAGATCCATTTCCTTCCTCTCTTGTCACCCATTCCCTCTGGGAAGATAAGTAATTCAGTATATGTCTAGCTATGCTAAACATTACCATAGTAGATATATTGTACAAGGCAGCTTATAATTGCCTCTCACTCCTCCCACCCCGCACCTGGTCCATTCCCTACTTGATCCTGTCCCTCTTCTATAGTGGGTACTTCCAACCTCCCTTCCCCTCAAGGATGCCCTCCCATCCATCATCCCTCCTCTCATCCCCCTTCCCCCTATTCTGCTGCAGGGTGAGATATCCCATTTAGTATGTATGTCATTCTCTCCCTGAACCAAATTCAATCAGAATGTGGTTTTGCCTTTTTGCCTTCCTATTCTTCCCCTCCCTTGCAGCCACTTCCCCTTGCTTCTTCTACATGAGATAGTTTGCCCTACCCTGTCTCTCCCCATCTCCTCATGTGACTTTCCTCTCTCACCTCATAATTTCACCCCTTAAGTATCATCCCTTCCCAACAAATTGAACCTGTACCCTCTATCCATGTATCACTGTAAACATATATACACACATTCACATATGTATTCATATGACCATATACCCTTCTTCCATTATTTTCATACTGAGAAAGATTTCATCAGTCATAGTTATTGTTTTTCCTTATAGGAATGTAAATAGTTCAACTTTGATAAGTTCTTTTTGATTTCTTTTTCCCTGATTACCTTCTCAGGCATCTCTTGCTTCTTATGTCTGGATGTCAAATTTTCTATTCAACTCTGGTTTTTTCCTCAAGAATGCTTGAAAGTCTTCTATTCCACTGAATGACCATATTTCCCCCTGAAACAAAATACTCAGTTTTGCTGGGTAGGTGACCCTTGGGTTCATTCCCAGCTCTTTTGCCCTCTGGAATATCATATTCCATGCCTTTCAGTCCCTCAGTGTAGAAGCTGCCAGGTCCTGGGCTATTCTGATTGTGTTTCCACAATATTGAAATTATTTCTTCCTGGCTGCTTGTAGTATTTTCTCCTTGATCTGAGGATTCTGGAACCTGGCTATAATATTCCTGGGAGTTTTCTTTTTGGGATCTTTTTCAGGAGGTGATCTGTGGATTCTTTCAACCTCTATTTTGCCCTCTGGATCTAAAATATCAGGGCAGTTTTCCTTGAGAATTTCTTGAAGGGTGATTGCAGGCCATAGAGGACCTTAGAAGGACTTTAAAAATCAAATAAGAGAAGTGGAGGAAAAATTGGGAAGAGAAATGAGAAGGATGCAGGAAAAGTATGAAATGAGGGTCAACAGCCTGACTGAGGAAAACAACACCTTAAAAAATAGACTAACTCAAATGGCAAAGGAGGCCCAAAAGGGCAATGAGGAGAAGAATGCCTTAAAAAGTCGAATTTGCCAGATGGAAAAAGAATGTCAAAAGTTCACTGACCAAATTCATTCCTTCAGAGTTAGATTGGAGCAAATGGAAGCTAATGAGTTTATGAGAAATCAAGATACTGTTAAGCAGATCCAAACAAATGAAAGATTAGAAGGCAATGTGAAATATCTCATGGGAAAAACCACTGACCTGGAAAATAAATCCAGGAGAGACAATTTAAAAATTATCAGACTACCCGAAAGCCATACAAGGTTATTCTTAGGACACTGAGAGAAACTGAATGTCTATGTAGTCTTTCTCTGGGACCTGTTAATGCAGGGGTGGGGAACCTGTGGCCTTGAGGCCACCCACATGTGACCCTCTATGTGTTCAAGTGTCACCCTTTGACTGAATCCAAACTTCACTGAACAAATCCCCTTAATAAAAGGATTTGTTGTGTAAAACTTGAACTCAGTCAAAAGGCCACACCTAAGAACCTAGAAGGCCTGATGTGGCTTCCAGGTCTAGGTTCCCCACCCCTGTGCTAGTGTGAGAGTAGGTTAGATTAAGCAAGCCAACTAAGAAAGTGATTAGGTGTTGAAATGCAAAATGTGAGGCATTGTATTAAGTTGGTGGGCAACTATCCCATGTAACTGGCTGGTACTGCCACTGTTAGATTTGGTAGCAGTGATCACAGCACTGATGTTACCTTCTATCCCTTGCTTTCAAAAAATACCATCTATGATGCTGTAACCTTCAGTTTCATGCCTTAAACTCGACTTCAAAATCTTTGGCACTACTTTTTAGGTTCATTCTGATAGAATCATTTGTATCTATGTGAATCATAAGAAGTAGATAATAGTTTTATCCATTTTGAGAAGTCATGGGAGATTTTCTTTCTTTGATAAACATCCTGGGAAGACAGAAAATCCTTCTATTATACTTACAAGGACAACAAACAGCTGCCTCAGTACTCCTAATTGGGGCCCTACCAACCACTAGCATTTTTCCCTCCTTCATCTGATCCTTATTGGTGTTAACAACTTAATATCTTAGCTGAAACTTAGTTTCTTACTACCTTGGCCAACGCATTTCAGCTTCTGATCCTTCATCTATAAAATGAAGGTGTTGGACTGGATAGTCTTTGAGAACCCTAGAATATGGGAAGGGACTAAGAATTTATTGTCTCTTAAGTGCCAGGTGCTGTGCTAAGTGGTTTACAAACATGATACATATAATCCTCACAACAAGCTGGGAAGCAGTTGCTATCATGATCCCCATTTTACAGAAGAGGAAAATGAGGCAGAGGCCAAGGTAACTTGCCCCAGTCACACAGCTAGGACATGTCTGAGGCCGTACTTGAATTCAGATCTTCCTCTTTCCTGGCCCAATGCTCTTCACTGTACCACCTACAATAAATACATGATCCTATGATTTCTTACCAGAGTTATTGTGGATCTGCTTTGTCATTCTTTAAAGGAAGTAGCTGCTTCCTCTTTAAAAGATGGTGCTTTGTATCTTGGAGACTTGGTTAGGTTCTTTGGAAAGGGTCCCAAATTTGTTTCTAAATTCCAGGTGTTCAGTAATTCTTTCCTCCTTCTTCATGGGGATGTCAATTCCTCTAAGAAAATGTAACAAACTTGGCATACTCCATTTGTTTACACAGGTAGCAAAGGTGGTAGAGTATTGGTGAGGCAAAACATATCTAAGGTAGCAGACCTTAATTATGTACAGATTAAAGGCAGACTCTGAGCCTGAGGTTTCTTCTACAAGACCAAATTCTTCAGAGCCTAATAGGGAATTTCTCAGGTAGGTTTCACCAAGCAGGAAGCAAAAGCAATTCTATCTCTTCTCTAAAAGTCTAACCTAAAAAGGAAACTCCTTGGTGGCAGAATTTGCCTCTTATCAGCTCATTTCTGGGATTTATCTAGTGGAGTCTCTGGACACCTAATGCCTGATATTAGCTTCTCCTAAAATATAACAGTGTTCCTCCTTATTGTTTTGGTCTATGACCCAGGGTTAACTCCTCAGAGAAAAACATGTAAAAAAAAAGCATGTAAAAACACTTATTTGCTCTAGGGTTATAATTTTCATCAAAATTTAGAAATGAAAACATTTCAGGATTAAAATTCTCAGATTTCACAAATGAGTCCATCTATTAGAGACCTATATACCCTAGTCTTGGCCTTCAGAAGCACGGTGTGAAAGAGTATCATTAAATATAATAATGATAAACTCAAATAAAATGGCTGGAACTTGATTTAAGAGCCTTTAGACTACTTAAAATGTTTGTTTATGTTGCTTCCCTTGGTCATTTAATGATGTCATAGACTGATGAAGTCTTTGGATTTGTAAAGATGTGGACTACTGCCCTGTTCTGGATAGGGACCTAAGAACAAGACTTTGACTATGAGGAATTGTTAGGGAGGAAAGTTAGTAGAGGAAAATAATATTTTGATGTAATGCCTACTTTAAGAAAAGTGCTGGCTCACTATAGTTCTTGATATATTAATGGAATGGAGAAATGTTGAAAGACACTTAGGAACCTCATATAATTATGTGAGGGTTGATGTATCTTAGTTAATCAATAAAGGGGCAAAAGAAGATTGTAGATATGTTTATCTCATCACTATTCAAATAAAATAGAATATTTTCTACAATTAAGTTTGAAAGGAAAATAACCAACTTCAATTTTTTTGCTTGAATGGCTTTTCAAAATGATATTAACTATGATTCATGCTATTTAAATAGAAGTTTGCTGTAATCTTATAAGGGGAAATTTCATCAGTATCATATTGCATGGGAATCCTTAAGAAGGAAAAAAAGTTTTTTCTCCCTAGAATTTTTTAAACATTCATTTCTACAAGATTTTGAGTTCCAAATTTTCTTCCCATCTCTCCCCTACCTCCACCCCAAAATGGCAAGCATACTGATTACCCCTTCCCCCAGTCTGCCCTCTCTTCCATCCCCCCATTTTTCCCTTCCCTCCCTTCCCTCTTACTTTCTTGTAGGGCAAGATGGATTTCTATACCCCATTGCCTGTATATCTAAATATATTTCCAAGTTGCATGTAAAAAACACTTATTTAACATTTGTTTTAAAACTTTGAGTTCCAGATTCTTTCCCTTCTTCCCTACTCAGCACCCCCCCCCCCACCCCAGCCATTGAGAAGAAAAGCAATTCAATATAGGTTATAAATGTATAGTTATGCTGACTATCCCCTTCACCAATCTGCCCTCCCTTCTATCATCCCCCCCTTATCCCCTTCCCTCCTATTTTCCTCTAGGGTAAGATACTCAATTGGTTGTATTTGTTATTCCCTCCTCAAGTCAAATCCAACGAGCATAAGGTTGACTCATTCCCTTTCACCTCCCTGTTCTTCTTCTCTATTGTAATTGCTTTCTCTTGCTTCTTTCATGTGAGACAATTTACTCTATTCTATCTCTCTCTTCTTCTCTCAATATATATTCCTCTCTCATCCTTCATACATATATATGTATGTGTGTGAGTGTGTGTGTATGTATATGTATATGTATATATATGCATATATACATATTTCTTTTCCTTCAACTATCCTAGGAAAGTCTCATGAGTTACAAATATTGACTTTCCATGTCAGAATGTAAACAGTTCAACTTTATTTTATTTTATTTTTTGCACTTTTTGGAGGGCAATTGGGGTTAAATAACTTGCCCAGGGCCATACAGCTAGGTGTTTTGTTTGTGCGTTAAGTGTCTAAGGCCGGATCCGAACTCAGGTCCTTCTGACTCCAGGGCCAATACTCTACTCATTATGCCACCTAGCTGCCCCAACAGTTCAACTTTAATAACTTCCTTATGATTTCTCTTTTCTGTTTACCTTTTCATGCTTCTCTTGCTTCTTGTATTTGAAAGTCAAATTTTCTGTTCAGCTCTGATCTTTTCATCAAGAATGCTTGAAAGTCCTCTATTTCATTGAATATCCATATTTCCCCTGAAGTATTATACTCAGTTTTGCTGGGTAGGTGATTCTTTGTCTTAATCCTAGCTCCTTTGACTTCCAGAATATCATATTCCAAGCCCTTTGATTCCTTAACGTAGAAGCTGTTAGATCTTGTGCTATCCTGATTGTGTTTCCACAATACTTAAATTGTTTCTTCCTGACTGCTTATAATATTTTCTCCTTGACCTGGGAACTCTGGAATTTTGCTGTAATATTCCTAGGAGTTTTCTTTTGGGATCTTTTTAAAGAGATCAGTGGATTCTTTCAATGTCTATTTTACCCTCTTTTTGTAGACTATCAGGGCAGTTTTCCTTGACAATTTCTTGAAAGATGATGTCTAGGCTCTTTTTGTGATCATGGCTTTCAGGTAGTTCAATAATTTTTAAATTCTCTCTCCCCTATCTATTTTCCAGGTCACTTGTTTTTCTGATGAGATATTTGACATTGTCTTCTATTTTTTTCATTCTTTTGAATCTGTTTTTATAATATTTCGATTTCTCATAAATCATTAGCTTCCATTTTGTTCCATTCTAATTTTGAAGAAATTATTTTCTTCAGTGAGCTTTTGAACCTCCTTTTCCATTTGACCACTTCTGCTTTTTAAGGCATTCTTCTCCTCGTTGGCTTTTTGGACCTCTTTTGCCATTTGAGTTAGTCAATTTTTTAAGATGTTATTTTCTTCAGTATCTTTTTGGGTCTCCTTTAGCAAGCTGTTGATTTGTTTTTCATGATTTTCTTGCATCACTCTCATTTCTCTCCCCAATTTTTCCTCTACTTCTCCTACTTGATTTTCAAAATCCTTTTTGAGCTCCTCCATGGCCTGCTACCAATTCATATTTTTCTTGGAAGCTTTTGGTGGAGGAGTTTTGACTTTGTTGTCTTCTGGTTGTGATTTGTTCTTTTTCACTAAAGAAAGATTCTATAGTCTGATTTTTCCCGTCTCTCCTCATTTTCCCAGCCAATCACTTGACTTTTAACCTCTTTGCCAAAGTAGGACTGTGCTTCCAGAGTGGAAAGTGCTCCTAAATTTTTGGAGTTTTGCACAGCCTTTGTCAGATCTTCTTCTAGGCACCTGTGAATTTTCAGTTCTTCTAAGGTGATATGATCAAAGGAGAAGTGTTTGCTCCTCCCACTGTCTGTTCTCTGGTCTGTGAGTGACTACAGGCATTTTTTTCTGCCTCAGAACTGTGAGAAGCATGCTAGTTCTCTACCTTATCCCAGGACTGCCATCCAAGACTGCAACCTACATCCAAGCAAGGCAAAGCAAGAGCAATTGCCATCCAATCAGTCACTTGATCCCCCTACCATTTCTGGTCCTGGAGCTCTGGAAGCAGCTGCTGCTGCCACTGACACTGCTGCTGCTGCTACTGCTGCTGCTGCTGCTGTGGCCACCACCAATGCCAATGCCCCAGGCTGGGGCCAGACAATGCTCTTCTCTCACTCAGTTTCAACAGAGTTTCCCCACTAACCTTTTATTTTGTCTTTGGTGTTTATTGGTCAGGTTGAGATGTCTGGAAACCACCACAGCTGCCAGCAGTGATTAAATCTCCTGAAGCCTTCTCCAACCAGTCTGTGCCAATGCAGCCCATGTGGGACTGTGCTCCACTCCCAGCCTGGTGTGATAGACCCTTCTTATTGGACTTTCAGGCTGTCTTCAGCCGGAGATGTGTTTTGCTCTGTCATTTTGTGGGTTCTGAAGCTGTAAAATTTGTTTAGAGTAATTTTTTTTACCAGTATTTGGAGGGGTTTGGGGGAAGAGCTCAAGCAAGTGCCTGCTTTTACTCTGCCATCTTGGCTCCGCCCCCCTGTTATTGTTTTTTTAAAGCAAATTAGAAAGTCTTAAAGGATATTGAATCATATCTTCTTTATGTTCTATGGGAAATTACCTTATAGTCTAGATGGGACTAAATGGTGATCCTTAGCAATACCCATTCTTTAATGAATAGTTTCTCCACAAGCTTGTAAAAGCATAATTATTTGGAGTTCTATGTATTACTTAGAACAGAGCTTCCTAACTTTCAGTCCATGAACTTGTTTAAAAATTTTTTGATAAGTGTATTTCAATATGATTGGTTGCCTTTGTAAACCTATGTAGTTTATATTATGTGTTTAAAAGGATTATTCTGAGAAGGAGGTCATGCCAGGTTGCTAAATGAGTACAACACATACAGAGAAAAGGTTAAGACCCCTCAGTTTTGATCAAAACTAAATCCAAATTGAACAAAGTACTTTTTTTGAAGCCAACTAACACATTTTATGAAGTTGATACTTTAAGTGATAATGCAAAAATATGCTTTGAGCAAAATATTTTGGCAATTCTAAGACTATCATTTGCAGAGATTGTACCAATCTATATTGTAAAAAGGAAATGTATTGCTGGAAACTCCTTAAATCAATGAAATCATAAATCTAGGGGGGAAATGCAGTTTTATAAAATGAATCTAGCACTGCATACGTTTATAAAAAATAATAAAATACTAATAGAATGAATTTTTTTATCAAGAATGCCAGTTAACAGAAAATATTATTCAGTGAATTCTTATTTTAAAAGATAGTCCTTCTTCCATCACACGCCATTTTGAGAACTTAAAAGAAAAACATTTTTTCAGTTTGATTTCCCTCTTTCTCCACTGATATACCTGTGGGTTAAAATGATGCAAAAATATGTTAGATGTAATATAATCCTTTGATAAAAATGTAGCTGAGGGGTGGCTAGGTGGCACAGTGAATAGAGCACTGGCTCTGGAGTCAGGAGGACCTGAGTTCATATCTGGCCTCAGATACTTAACACAAAAACTAGCTGTGTGACCTTGGGCAAGTCACTTAACCCCAATTGCCCCCCAAAAAGAAAAAAAAACATAGCTGAAAAGCCCAGGAAAAGCTTCCATAATTATTTAAAGGCTAAAACATAGCTTATCTGAATCCCATGCACAAAAATTCAACTAAATGAAGAAAAGATGTATTGAAGGATAAGAGGTCAAAAGAATGAAAATATTAAATATATCCTTTCTCTAACCATCTCAAATTCTCATTTTTCTTTTTGACTGAAAAGTTGTAGTAGACTACATGTGGAGTTTTTTATATATAACACAGATAGTTGCATTTTCAATTAAAATTGTCTGAGGGTAGATAAAGATGATGCCCCTTATAAAATAGCTATATTTTGGATAGGAAGCAGAATATCAGAAACATTGTGTCAAATATTCCTTTTGTGGTTTTTTTAAGTTACATAGAAAAGACTATCTTTTAAAATTATATCATAAGTAAGGAGAAACTAAGCCATTGCAATTTCATCCAGATAGTACTTCAAAAACCAAACTTGATAAAACTTACATGGATCCATGATCTCATTGATTCCTCCACTGGTAGAGATAGCAACCTTTCAATCAGGTATGATTCAGTCCATGTCCTTCCATAAGTTATATAAAGAGGTTGTTTCTCTAAAGAGGATGGACACCATTTTCTGGTTTTGTAAAAGAATTCTTTTGAAGTTTAATTGGTATGGCACTAAATCATAATTATATGTGGAATTAAGTGGAATTTTATTGGTTTGGCCTATCCATAAGCAATTAATATTTTTTCCTAATTGTTTAAATTTTCTTTATTTGTGTGAAAAGTGGTTTGTCTTGGCAGGTAGACTTTCAAGTGCTTTATATTGTTTGCAGTTATTTTTAAGTGCAATTTATCTTTCTATCCCTTCCTACTAGGTTTTGTTGGTAATATATAGAAATGCTACAACCTTGCTAAAGTTTTTAATTGTTTCAACTAGTTTTTAGTTGATTCTCTAGGGTTTTCTAAGTATATTGTCATATCATCTGCAAAGCATGATGGTTTTTTTCCTCATTGCCTATTTTTATTCCTTCAACTTTTTTCTTATCTTATTACTGTAGCTAGCATTTCTAATACAATATTGAATAAAAATGATGACAATGGAACTTCTAATCTTATTGGGGAAGCTTCTAGCTAATCCCCATTATATCTATAATGTTTATTCTTGGTTTTAGATAGCTACTACTTATCATTTTAAAAAAGTCTCCATTTATTCCCACACTTTCTAGTGTTAAAAAAATAATCATAGGTATTATATTCTATCAAAAGCTTTTTCTTCATTTATTGCTATAATCATATGATTTTTGTTTTTGAAATATATTTTATACTACTTCTCACCACTAGGAGGCATAGTTATGTCTATTTATACCCACTATTGTCTTTTTATACTATGCTATCTGACATCTTGATTTAGCTGATATTATGTTGTTCTGTGATGTACAGCCATAGTCAAGTAAACAAACATTTATTAAGATTTACTTACTATATGCCAGGCAGTGTGCTAAGCACTAGCCATATGAATAGAAACAAAAAAAAGACCGTCTTTCCCCTTACATTCTAATGGAGAAGGCGACACACAAAACAAAGTTAAAAAGCTGGGGTAAGGGAAATAAGGTTTAAAAAAAAGAAATTCAGGGGTAACTAGGTAGTGCAGTAGATAGTGCATCAGTCCTGGAGTCAGGAGGATCTGAGTTCAAATCCAGCCTTAAATACTAGCTGTGTGAACCTATGCAAGTCATTTAACACTTATTGCCTCAAAAAAACAGTTCAGAGAAAGGATCAGAGTCCAAGGAAGAATAAAAGAATGAAGATACCTAGCATGGGGACCTTTTCTTAAAACAGAAGAACCACACAGGATTACATATTAAAAGATGGATTTTTTTGCAATAAGGAATATTAAATCATCCAGAATTTAACAAATGCAGTCATCACAGAGGAACAACAAAATGGGCAAGTTGCTTAATACTGTTTGCCTCAGTTTCCTCATGTGCAAAATGAGCTGGAGAAGGAAATGGCAAACTGCTCTAGTATCTTTGCCAAGGAAACCTCAAAAGGGGTCACAAAAAGTTGGCTTTGACTGAAACAATTAAACAGTAACATGGTATAGATACTATAGCTATTGATACCACATATACCATATACGTGTGTGTGTATGTGTGTGTATGTAGTACATTCTAGGAAATATTGATTGAAGGAATTCTCCCATTGGGAATGAGGTAACTAAGCTCATTCAAGAGAAAAGAGAGAGAGTTCTAGATCTCACCCAAAGGGAAATTCACTGAAGTCTGTAGAGTAGCAAGCTGAGGATAGGGACATAATGGAGACTGACAGCTCCTTGCATATTGGCTTCTTCCAAGAGTCTCTCTTCCTTCATGGTCCTGAAGAGAGGTCAGAATCCCCCATCTTCTCTCTTGACACTGGAAGCCAGAAGAGACTGAAGGGACTCAAGAGTCCAGATCTCTTTTCTCTCTTGCTCTTTCCAATTCTGCCTTTCATGCACGCAGGCATAGGGCATTGATTTCCACCAATGAGGAAACAATCTCATACCGATGATCTTTGGGGCTCTGGTTATATCTAATTAATTCAGTTTCAGTCAGACTTAATTCCTATATGATTTAGGAGACAGATTTTGTGTAAATACTTTGTTTTCTCACACTAGTATCCACATTAGTATCAACTCGAGGGATCAGTAGAAAGAGTCCTGACTTGAGAGTCAGGAAACAAGTCCTATTGCAGCCCTAACAATAGTGAAGTCATTTTTTATATATCTCCTAACTGATTTGTGTCTCAGCTTCCTCATTTGTAAGGCAGGGAACTAGACCAAATCTGTAAGGTCCTTTCCAGTTCCAAAATTCTGTGACCCAAAATTTGATAGAAATTATTACAATGCTTTGCCTAAATAAGTCTATGACTGACAATTCAGTGAAATCTCCCTAGAGGCAGTATTTTAAGTAAATAGACAATTTTCTGAGAGGGAATCAAGTATAATGGATAGAAAGATAGCTGATTTTAGTGTCAGAAGGACCTAGATTAAAGTCCTGCCTCTGACATATATTAGTTGTGTGACCCAAAATCGATCATTTTCACATTTCTGTGCCTCCAGAAATTCTAAAATTATAAATGACAAGTTACTGATCTGCACTGGGGATAAGGCAGTTTCCAGACTAGGAATACATCATACTGATGAAATCCCAGTTCTGGCCAAAAGTCATTTAACAACCTTCTAGGATTTACTCAAAGCATCAGAATATAAACCTCCATTCATTTCCTCTGAAAAGTCAGGAACAAGTTAAATTGAGCTTACATGTCTTTGAGGTTCTTTCTTGTGCCAACTACAGCCTTTCCTTGCTTTGGTAGCCTGCTTATTCTAATTTTGCAAATGCAACAGAAAGAAGCAGAGCTAGAATTCATTAAGATTTTCTAATCTCTTATCCCACCTCCCAACCTTGCCCCAACCTGAGCTTGCTTCATCCTAACTTGCAGACAACCCAGCACATTTTAAAAGGCAAGATGATCTCTGTTTCATGGTAAGGAATATCAAAAGTCTGGCAATACCAGCTGGTATGTTTCATTACTGTGCACTCCTTACAAAGAGATTGTTAAATTGAGCACCAGTCCTGGAGTCAGGAGGACCTGAGTTCAAATCCAGCAGCCTTAGACACTTAACATGTATTAGCCATGTGACCTTGGGCAAGTCACTTAACCCCAATTGCCCTACCTTCCCCCCTCCAAAAAAAAAAAAAAAAGCAGCAGCAACAACAGCAAAAAGAGATTGTTGACCTTAGACATCAAAAGCCCCTGAACCAAATCCTGGACTGAAATCCATCTGAAAAAGTTCAAGACAGTCAAGAGATTCCAGATGGGGCTTGAGTATCTTCTCTAATGATTTGCCTCTCTGTTGTTCATTCAGTATGTGACCTCTGCAGGTCTCTGATCCTCTATGTGCTTTCAGCTCCTCATTTATAAAATTTGACTAATACATATTGGCTGTTGATTTGTTTAGAGATCTGTGAACTGAATACCCTGCATGGGCCCAACTCTGCTCAGTTATTCTGAACAACTCCCACTGAAGTCCATGAGCACTGAACATATATGTGTCAGAGTAACAGCAGAAATTAACATTTTTTTAAAAATAGCATTTAAATTCATTGTGCAGCTTAGTCTCACTTGGCCAAGGAACCACTGTCACAGAATTAAATCTCTGCTTTTACTTTAGACAATCTTTGTTTTTAATAAAGGCACCCATTTAATTAGAAGAGCCTAGGAATAGTATCATGATTGCCAACATGGTGTAATAGGATACCTTAGGCTCGCAAAATAAGTCCCGCTAACTTAAACAACAGCATATATTATAAAGTTTAACATAAAAAATTGAAAATCATTGAAGGGCTGCTCTGTATAATGTGCTGCACTCTAAATAGCTAAGAGTTGTACACAATAGTGCAATTTAACTACGAGCAGCAGGCACACCAGTAAGATAAAATAAACTGGCTTTATGGACCTGAGCAATTGATTTTTAATGAGATTCTCCTTGGCTCTAATGGCACCCAATGAGGGTGATCCAGTTTCCCTTTGGCCTCTTGTAGACTCAGCTAAATAATGCCTATGCATTTCCACTTGAACGATATTAAATAAAATAAAGTTGCTGTGCTACGGCCAATTTTTTTTATAAGTCCAGCAAATCACTCTTCTGTCTTCAGACTCAGTTGGACTCCCATATTTCTGTTGTACATTTTGTAAATTAGAGACCACTAACTTTTGAGAGAGAGGGGTATAACTCTTGCAAATATATGTGTGAATCCATTATTTCTAAATTTTCATTTGAAGACTGTAAAGGGAATTGGCATATGCTTTCAAAGAGCTAAGAAAGTTTTGTTTTTTTTCCATCAGTTACATACCTTAGGTCACTAAGACATGTCTTTTCTGATTTATCTAGTTTTAAGTGTTCTCCTATGCCCTTGAAATTATGTCTACTTTTTCAAAAAATGTCAATTTTTTTCATGCATCTATCTACCTGTCTATCCACCTATCTTTTTTATTTAGCCTGGTTCATAGCAGGTGCTTGTTGACTTGATGTGTAAAGAAGCTTCTCCTTAGGGTCTTTGGCTACCAATACAGATCTAAGATGTACTCTGTAATTTAGCATCTTAGACAGTTGCCTGGGGTACTTACTAAAAGGTTAAGTTACTTGCTTAGGATCACAAAGTTAGTATGTCAGATGCTGACCTTGAACCCCAGGTTTTCTTGCCTCTGAAGTCAATTCTTTATCACTGTGCCATGGTACCTCTCAATCATCTTTATGTTCACAGAGCCTATATAGCATCTGCATATAGTAAGCACTTAATACATTGAATTGAACTGAACTTTGTAGATGTAAAAAAGTTTGCATATTTAATGTATCTAAACCACTGCAAAGTGTGACATGATTAATCATATCAATAATGATCCACTTGTTTAAGAACCATAATTTCTTCAAGTTAACATATTGGCAGCTCCAAAAACATTCTTTATCCCAAGTAAAAAATAAGAATCCTTAGCTTTGGATTTACTTTGTTGTTTGAAATGAAAGCAAATGGAGAAAAACTTGTATCCAGGCAATGGTAACATGCACCATGGAAGAAAGGCAAAACTACGTATCTCTTCTCATTGAGACCATGGATTGAATCATCCATCCTTTAAAAGAATGTCTTGGGTAAAATGTGAATCTCAGTTACAGATATTCATCTACAAAGTCCCTGTCACTTTTACTTAAGATATCCAGGCAATTGTTTCTCTTAGTTCGGGGCCTTCAGTAAATAATTATTGTTTTTTTATTGCTTTCCATTGGCTAGTTAATTTGGTAGTAAATAGAAAGACCAGCTCTATGACCAAAGAGTTTACATCTGTTTTTCATACAGCTTAACCACCCATGGTGCCTTCAACTATCCCCTACTGTTGTCCAGTTCACCCATTTATTGATTTTTCCCCCTACCCTTTTAAAAAAGATGAAAGTACCTAAAAGCTTTTTGCATGTTTGTGTGTGTGCATCTGCACGAGAAATGTTTTAAGTTAACTAAACAGCTGCTAGGTGAGAGGAGGTCATTTAGAAATTAATTACTCTCTGCTTCTGCAGCCCTCAGTGGTGGAATTGGCATAAACCCAACAATTAGTAAGTGATGACAACACCTTAAAGATAATTAGTTAACAATGAGTTGAAAGCCCATTAACCCTTTTAACACCTCATAGTTTATGCTTCAAATGAAATGCTTTGAGATAATTCAAAATAGGTCTTCTCTTATTGCCACAAGTTACAAATAATAATAAAAATAAAAATATTCCTAATGTTTATCATCAGATGACTTAGCAAACTCATTCACGAACTATTCACCATATCTCCCAACTCCCAAACAATTCTTTTTATCAAAAATTAATGAGTTAATAAAATATTCCTCCATCAAAAAGTTATTCTTTTTCTTTCTCAAAAAATCCCTCCTTATTTTGTGTGAATGATATCAAATCCATTGGCGTTTGATCTTTCAAGCAAAACAACAAAAAAAAAATCCCCAAGCCACTAATTTCTTCTAAATTATTCAACATGCAAACTAAGCAGTTAAGGCATGATTTATACTGAAATCATCCAACAAAGAGCTTCAGCTAGATTGAGAATTTAGCCATGACAGTTGGTATTAGGGTAGGCCTGCAGACTAGTTGGTGGGGTGGAGAGGAGAATGTCAATAAAAATCTGTCTTTCTCAGGTTCAGCATTTTACAGTGTATTTTTCATTCCTCTCTGGCTGTCCTTCTTGATTATCTGCTTTAATACCAAGATCCTCCAGAGGTCATTTAGTTTACTCCTTTGCCTCAAGGGAAAGTTGCATTTAAATCACCTCAGTCATATATTTCACTTCTGTTGCCAAACATCTCTAAGGAAGATTTCCTTCTCATTTGGGGGTAACTTGAGTAATAGTTTCAGGCAAACAGGCTGATACTTAAGTATCTAAAATGAGCAACATCTCAAGACAAACACTTTAATGATGAACGCTAATTAAATTGGTGATCTAAAGATATTTTTAAAAATCCTTTTAGAACTAGAAGAAAAAAGGGGATTTTAATCAATCAACTATTGTCTCAGAAACAAAATTGATGAGTTTGAGCACACAAAGATAAAAGTTGGGGCTATAACTAGAAATTTTTTCACAAGAAGCAGAATTAATTCAGAGGTGACAGCACAGAGTACATGATAGCAACTTCTTGAAGAAAAGTGGTGATATGGTAAGCATTGGGAGAAGGTGGATCAAAGTCTCAAGGGAGAGTATTTGAACAGAAGACCATGATGCAGTGAAGGGAGCATAACTTCCTGAGGAGAAAGCAGTCTCCTCCCTTCTCAGTTATGGTACTAATGCCATGAGCCCAGGAAGGATACCCTTCCCCTATCATGGCATCATCTTGGTGTAAAGTCCTGATTATACTTTTCCTCTCAGTTATGGTTCTACAAGATTATTTTGCACTATGTGGAACAATATCTCTAAAAGAAAAGATCGCAAAAACATACTTGCATTAAATATATTAGATAAAGATCTGCCATCCAGAATCTGTAAGCAACTACTATATAAAACTAATGATACACATTCCCCAATGGAGCAATGAACATGTTCTATAAAGGACATAAACAAACAATTTACCAAAGAAATACAAACTGGCAACCACATTAAAAGATGCCCAAATTCTACAAAAATCAGATAAATACAAATCAGGACAATCTTAAGATATCACTTTGTACCTAACACAGTGGTTGATTTAAAAAAAGAGAAAAATCCATAATTGAGGGATCTATAGGGAAGTAAGCACTCTAACACATTATTTGTAGAATGGCAGATTGCTACAAACATTTTAGAGAATAACAGAATATCATGGAACAAGTATCACAAAATTGTTCTTTCCTTTGGATCTAACAGTTTTGTTGCTGGGATTCTATTTCGAACAAATAATATTAATGGTGGAAAAGACATGTATAAAATACAGTCATAACTACTTATAATTGTAAAAAAAGTAGAACAATTTAAGGACAATGGAATAAATTATTCTAGATTAATGTAATAGAATACAATTTGGAGGCAGCTAGGTGGCTTAGTGGATAGAACCCTGGTTCAAATCCAGTCTCAGATACTTATTAGCTTTGTGACCCTTTTTATTAGCAAGTTAGCAAGTTACTTAAGCTCTGTCTTAATCTACTGGAGTAGGAAATGGCAAACAACGCCAGTATCTTTGCCAAGAAAACTCCATGGACAGCCTTGATGTGCTATGGTCCACAGGGTTACAAAGAATTGAATATGACTGAACAATACAACATGATGCCAAAAATATATATAAATATGAAGTATATGAGGTGATGAAAAGCAACATCAACAGAAATAAAATTGTATTCACTCTGACTGGTAACATACATATACAAATATATGTATGTGTGTGTACCATATATGTATGTAGATATACATATAATAATCTTTTTTTTTTTGCTTTTGGGAGGGTGGAAGGCAAAGCAATTGGGGTTAAGTGACTTGCCCAAGGTCACATGACTAGTTTTTTGTAAGTGCCTGGGGACACATTTGAACTCAGGTCTTCCTGACTCCAGGGTGGGTGCTCTATTCACTGTGCCACATTAGCCTCCTCCTATATATAATAATCTTAAAGATAAGGAAAGAAAAATAAAAACAATCAAAAGTGGCAGTATTTCAAGTAGATTTAGACTGGTACATACAACAAAATCATTTTCTTTGCTTGCTGGTTATCAATTTGGTTCTTCATTATTAAAGACTAGAATTTCAGAGTAAGAGAAAAGTTTCTTTTCTATTTATTTGATTGGGTTGTTGTTAATGCTAGTTTTTAGGTTCACAATAAAATAAAATGTTAAATAGTTGGAATTATTTGACTTTTATCATAAAATGTCAATTATTTCTAGTGGAATCAATCAATCAATAAACATTTATTAAATTCCTACTACTATTTGATTAGCACAAATGAGATTTCATAGGAAGATATAGGAAGATAAGAGACACATAGGAAATCTCATTAATTAAATTAAATTAATCTCATTAGTATGGAAAATAGTCCCCAATAGCTAATGAAAGTTTTTATTCCATTTGAAATTGTCATGGCTAAAATTTATGCTAATTAAATAAAATGTTGTTGAAAATTTTATTCATTTCATTTTTTGAAAATATGCATATTTAATGCGATTTCCTATGTGTCCAGACTTTAGGGACACCCTGTATGTCCCAGGCACTGTGTTAAGTTGTAGGAATACCAAAAAAAAATAAAGGCAAAAGATGGTCCCCTCCCTTGAGGAACTTACAAGCAAATGTTCTATTTCACTTGTTCACAACTGCCTAGAAGGAGGGTTTGTTTTGTTTTGTTTTTGCTGTCAACATATTATGAAGTTAATTAATTTACAAACAATATTTATGCTTTTTAAAAAAGTATTAATAGGGAGGGATGGCTAGGTGGCGCAGTGAGTAGAGGGTTGGCCCTGGATTCAGAAGAACCTGAGTTCGGATCTGGCCTCAGACACTTAATGCACACACAAACAAAAACCTAGCCGTGTGACCTTGGGCAAGTTACTTAACCCCAATTGCCCTGCAAAAAAAAAAAAAAAAGTATTAATAGAGGTCGGCTAGGTGTCGAAGTGAATAGAGCACTGGCCCTGGAGTCAGGAGGACCTGAGTTCAAATGTGACCTCAAACACTTAACACACACACACACACACACACACACACACACACACACACACACACACACAAAACTAGCCATGTAACCTTGGGCAAGTCACTTAACCCCTATTGCCCTCCAAAAAACAAAACAAAAAAAAAGTATTAATAAACTGGAAAGAAAGTAGGTCCTTACTGGCAAGGGAATGGCTTGACAGATTGTGGCATATGAAAGTCAACCATCGTGTGTATCTTCTTACAGCCCACCCAACAATGAATTTTCCTATCTTTACTAAATTGACAGCATAGTATAGTGAATAGAGTTCAGGCTCTGAAATAAGAATACTTGAGTTCAAATTCAGGTTCAGGTATTTCTACATAAATGACTTGCCTGAAACTTCTTATGCTCATCTGTAAATTCAGAAGGTTGTACTAGGTGACCCATAAGGTCCTTTTCAGCTTTGAATCTATTATCTTTTGACAGAGGTGAGAGGATACCTTAAAGTTGTTTCACCCTGCTTTGGAATTTTAGTGTCTCTATGTCTTTTGTAGTACACAGCAATTGACAATATAATGAAATCTGATTTTATTTGAATTTGGTCAAGAACATTAATCAATTCAAAAATCTTTATTAAGTATTTACTAGATTCTAGGCACAAGAACTACAAATACAAAAGTGAGATTGTCCATCTCCTCAAGGAATGTCTATACTACTAGGTAGATGCAACAAGTTCACAGATTAGTAAATAGAAGATATATTCAAAATAAATGCATGATGACTGGTGGGGGACACTAATAACTGGCAGAATCTGGAAGAATCCCTTTGAAAGAGATAACAATTGAGTTGATCTAAGTCCAAAAGGCAGAGATGAAGAGGGAAAATATTTCAGGAATAGGGAACAGCCTTTGCAAGTCACAGAGAAAGGGAGATGGAGTGTCATATGTCAGGAATAACAAGTTAGCCAGTTTGGCTATAGTATAGTAAATGCAAGAAGGAATAATATACAATCAACCTGGATAGGTAAACTGGAACCAGACTGTGGAGGAATTTAAACACTATGCAAAGGAGTTTGTGTTTTATCCTAAAAGCAACAGAGTCACAGAAGCTTCTTGAGTGACTTGGTCAAGCATACACTTTAGGAATGTCAGTTTGAAAACTGTGTGAAGGATGGATTGGAAAGGGGAGACACTTGGGGCAGAGAGATTGATTGAAGGTTATTGCAACAGTCCAACTGAGAGGTGATGATGTACTGAACTAAGATGGTTATGGTGCACATAGACATAAGGTAATACATATGAGAGATGCCACATCTTTGCATCCATCTGGATAGCATGAACAAGTGAGGATGAAGAGCCTAGGATGGCTTCTAGGCTAGATGATTACCAGAATGTTGGTGCCCTCATCAAAAATAGTGAAGTTTGAAGGAAAGATGAGCCCAGGGAAAAGATAGTAAGTTCTGTTTTGGATATGGTGAGTCTGAGAGGCCTTTGGGACGGTTGGATTAAATCCCCTTTCCTCCTCCATCTGACTTTTCTTTCTGCCCCAAAGGAATATTGTTTTCACTGAGATGGCTGCTAATGCACTGTAGCTGTCATGATGAATTGGAGGCAGTCTTGTTTCCTGAGAGCAGGAGACCATTATCCTGTCACAGTGTTCTTTTCCTGTGACTTTATTTTTATTATAACAAATGACCAAGGGAAAAAAATGTATGAAACAATCTGCACGGACAATTCCAAATTGCCTTCCTCTGTTCTGATGGTAAGTACAGCAGAGTGACAATTGCTTACAGCTGCCCTTTAACTGGATCACTGGTTGAAAGCTCCATTATAAAGACTGGGGCTTTCAAAAGCACTTTCTATATTTTGATAGAACAGCTTCAGTTGAGTTGGCTAAATAGCTGCTCCAATATAAATAAAGTAAGTATAGGACAGAAAAGGTAACATCAATACTTAAAAGTGATGGTGGGGAGAGGAGTAGCATCTCCTGCCCATGTCTTTCAAAGAGTTTCCATTGTGTACAATAAAGCATCCTAGATAGATTCTATAAGTAGGCATATAAGTAGTTTTCTGCCAAATTATCTTAGATCACAGTTTCAATTTGAATTTAAGCTGGCCACAGTCCTGTGATTTTCCCACCTTGTCTTTAATTAACTAGTTAGCCATGACTAGCATTGCTAGAAGTGTAGCATCAACACCACATTATAGATGATGAAGGAAAATACAGGACTAAGAAAGAAATTATTATAGAAGGCTATAATGAAAGATGTTCTCAATCAAAAGTTTCTGATCTCATTTTACCTGATTTCTCCCAAAATATATGACTGGAATAGTGATTAGCTTTCTAAAAAGCAAAATTAGTACTAATGTTGAATGGTTACTAAGTTACTTTATCCTATACCTGGAGTTCATGTCCATTGCTTGTTAGTGAATTTAACTCTTTAGAAATCAATTTGGATGAAATTGAGTTTTCCTAAGGGTATAAAAGAACTGATTTATTGTCTTTTGAAAGTGAGGAATCAGGAACAGTTGGTTCACAGGAAATTTTTGTTTAAAAATTAACTTTGGGTCTAAGTATGTATTTCAGTGCTTTTCTGCTGGATACTTTCCCTCTAGTTTTTTTTTTTTCTTTTGGAGGGCAGTTGGGATTAAGCAACTTGCCCAAGGTCACACGGCTAGGTTTTTGTTTATGTGTGCGTTAAGTGTCTGAGGCCGGATCTGAACTCAGGTCCTTCTGACCCCAGGGCCGATGCTCTACTCACTGTGCCACTTAGCCTCCCCTCCTTCTAGTTTCTCGATACAACAAAAAGTGCTAGTATGAACATTTTTGTATTTATGGGGCCCATTCCTTCTCACTTTTACCTTCTTAAGTTATAGATCCAAAAGTTGTATCACTGGGTCAAAGGGTATGTGTGTGTTTGTGTGTGTGTGTGTGTATGTGTGTGATACACACATGTGTACGCGTATATAGTGTATACATATACACACTATACACATACACAGTGTATGTAACTTTTCATGTATAATTCCAAGTTTATTTCCAGAATAACTGTAACAATTCATACATAGATCTACCATTAGAGCATTAGTGTACCTGTCTTCCCAAAACCCTACCAACACTTACCATTTTTTGTTTTTTGTCAAATCTTTGCCAGTCTAAATGTGAAATGAATCTTCAGTTATTTTAACTTGCAGTTTTCTTATCATTACTGATTTGATTTGGTACATTATTTCAGATAGCTGTCAACAGCAAACAATTCTTTTGAAAGCATATGCATAACCTTTCACCTTTTAAAAATGGATGACTTTGTCTTAAATTCCTTTGTAGCTTAAATATCAGAGACAGATGATTATCTATCTATCTATCTCTCTGTCCATCTATTTATCTACAAAACACCTTGCTATTATAAAGGTAGCTAGGTAGTATAGAGGATACAGCAAGACGAGTTCAAATCCAGATTTAGACACTTATGCTCTTTAATCCTAGGCAAATCACTTAACTGCCATATGGAAAATGGGGATAATAATAGTACCTACCTCCCAGAGTTGCTGTGATGATAAAATGAGATAGTATTTGTAAAAGGCTTTGCAAACCTTATCTTGCTTATAAATGTGAATTATTATCATATCAGACATTTATCAGAGCTATTTACTATTAAAACTTTCCCCCTAATTTACTGTTTTTCTTCTATTGATTTTGTTGGTATAAAAACTTTGCAATTTTATATAATCAAAATAATATTTTATCTTTTATGGTTATCTCTGTTCCTTGTTTAGTTAAGATCTTATTCTATCTTCAGCTAGAATTGTTTAAAATGCCTCCTTCCATTCTCTAATTTTTGTTTTCATGGTGTGACCTTTTAAATTTAGGTCATATATGCATTTGGAACTTATTGTTGCATATTGTATAAGATCCTGATCTAGACATGATTTCTGTTCAATTGTGTTCTAATTTTCTCAGCAATTTTTGTTGAATAGGGTGTTTTTACCCTAATAATTAGAGTATTCTTGGATTTATCAAAAGCTAGACTACTGTGTTCAGTTGCTTATGGGCTTTGCTGTTCCATTAATCAATTAAAATATTTTTAACCAATAGCAACTTAAATTATTACTACTTTATAGTATAGCTTGAGATTTGGTAATACTAGGTCTTCTTCATTGGGTTTTTTCATTACTTGCCTTGAGATTCTTGACCTTTTGTTCCTCCAGATAAATTCTGTTATTATTTTGACTAGTTCTTTAAAATAGTCCCTTAGTAGTTTGATTGGGATGGCACTAAATCTATAAGTTAATCTGGGCAACAAGATAATTTTTTTTTATTATACTGACATGGCTTCTTTTACACCATTTCCACACCAATGAAATGTTTGATTCTATTAATGTTTCAGTTTAACAATAACAACAACAAAAAAGTGGTTTCATTTTCTATCACTGTAAATATATGTTATTTCCAGGGTGCCAGATTATTTTCACCATAAACATGATCTCTGTCACACATTTTTAATTTCAACCTATTTGTCTCCATTTGATTTACATCAAGCCCAAAACAAATTAATTACTGGAAATTTTTATTGAAAATTAATTAGGTGACTAAAGTGCCTATGGCCAGTGCCTCTTTCTTCCTGGGTCTCCAGCATTTTCCAGTTAAAACACCTAGCAACTGAAAGAAATCCATAAAATGAACGAAATAATTAGTTCCAGAGTGGAACTCGATCTCTTTGAAATCAGATGCTTTCTTCTGGTGCTAGCGTGCCTTGCTAAAGCCAGCATTTTATATTGTCAGGGGATTTTTCCTTGGAGGGAAGAGGAGCTCACTCTGCTGAGTCACCTTAGGGAACTGACCGATGGTGTCCTTACTGCACTAAATATAGCTGAATCTATGATCTGATTTCTGTGGAATGACAAGGAGGAAAGGAAAAGATGTGTACCCAGCTTTTTAAAGGCAAAAACGTTGCTTATACAAGTTGGAAAATATGCTGTATGTTGCGGGCATGGGCAGATGTGTGCAGGCATGTATGTGTGTGTGTTTTCATAATAAAGAAAAGCCAGGATGTTAATGTGATTTATTGTAAATAGTTCCACAACATTAAAATGAGTTTTTATTTTCTGTATATACTGCTTCAAAGAAAAGCTCCGTGGGCTCATAAAAATGCAGAGAACAAATAGGGGCCTCGAAGTCCAATTTATATGCCATGCCCACTGTGCACTGAGACACATATAATCTGTAAAGCGTCAACTTCAAAGTTCCACCAAGATTGGTGTTAACCCTGATCTTTGACCTTCCCAACTCTAGCTGGGCCTGTGCGCTTTTTTAACCAGCTGTTTTAGATAAATGTGTTCCATTTTTAAGAGATTGTCTCAGAGTTTTTACATGAATACTAGTTATATTATTAACTCTCACTGGAGAAATCACCTTAACTCAGAGGCTTTACAGAAGAGCTAGTCAAAGTCATGCCCCCATGCAGAGAGTAGGGGGTTAATAAATATGTCATTGTACCAAAAATATTTAAACAACACTGGGAGAAAAGAGCAAGGCATACAACAAAAGGAAAGCATATTAGTAGTGTTTCCTGTCAAAATACACAGAGGAAGCACTTTATTTTGACCATTTTCTCCATAAAGAGACATGGTGGGCCAAGACAAACAAAGTCAAGGAATCTGGTTTATGACACTGTTGGATATTGGAGACTATCAACTTAACAGAAGTCATGAGACCAAACCCAGGTCTCTCAGGAGACTGCTAATTGATGCTATCAGCAAAGGCAATCAGAGAGCCTTGGTGGATCACTATTGCCCTGTGACTGGACAAATATAGTACTTAATTTGCACATGGTGAAGTAGAGGAATTCATTACTCAAGGTGGCTCTGTAAAAATATCCAAAGGGAGAAAACTATGCATGCTACAGTACCATAGCAGAGGGTTTACTCAGCCCAGGGCATGAACAAAGGTCTCTGGTGGAGTTCAGGGGAAATTTTCTTTCAACTGTGAAAGGTAAATCATTAATAAATATTTAGTGAGTACTTTCTGGATATAAGGCACTGTATTGGATGTTGTAAACAAAAGTTAAAAGAACATGCAAAAGACATAATGACTCCCTATATCTAAGACATTTACCATCAAAGAAGAAGAAACCAGTCTAACATAAGGTGGTGAGTAGGGGAAATAATTGTTGAGAGACATAAATTAGCAAGTAGTGGGAAGAGCATTAGGCTGGGAGTCAGAGGACCTGGTTTTGAACCCAACCTCTGATCCTTGTGTGACCTCAGCAAAATGAAGGGTTTGGGTTAGGCGGCCTCTCCTCAGATATGGCTGAAAAGAGCGTCGAGGAAGCTAGAGGTGGGAGGCTCACTGGAGCAGGTCTAGGGTAAAGGGGAAGGGAGAAAATGCTTCCTCAGGAACTACTTTTCTACAGGTGAACTGGCAGGGATTTAGACTCATGCTGTCTTAGACTTTCATTTGTTTTAACAGATGAAGAAACTGAAGTCAATGGAAATTAAGTGATTTGGCTAAGTTAGCCTCAATAGTCAGTATTAGAGCTGTCATTTGTCCAGGTCCAAGTGTACTAAGCTGCCTGTACTAAGCTGCCTGATCTTCCATTCTGGGCCCTCATGGCTAGAACTTCAGAACCAGACAGTGACTGAGGGCCTCATAAGTATCATCAGAGCCTCTGTAGGCAGAACAGATGGTGCTTTTTGTAACTGGAACAGAAATATCTGAGTCAAGTCAATTAACATTGATTAAGTGCTTACTGTCTGACAGTAGGCCCCTCTCCAGCTCTAAATCTATGACCCTAGATAGGCTTTGGATTCAGCCATAAAGGAGCTATTGCCTTAGTTGTGGGGAGGTGATACTCAGAGGAAGAGAACAAGAAGGTATGGAATGAGACTGAAGGTAAGAAAATCTGCTTAGAGTCTCTGAGGAAATTTCCTGCTAGAGTAGTGACTATCAACACCAGCAAGTTTAACACTCCACCATATGGATTATTCTAAAGAACTAAGTCTAGACCAAGTGAAAAGGATGTTTTTTTGAAAGTGATCCCTTAGAAATTTCTCTTTTAAGTGGTGTCTTTCATGAAACTGCCAGCGTTTATACATTATTATAAAGAAAATACCCTTAGCCACCTCACAAGGGTATTTTGAAAATTAATTAATGTTTGTCAAGTACTTTGAGATCTGCAGATGAAAGACAATGTGGAAATGCTAAGTAGTATTATTATTTTCATCTGTTTTTGAACCTACCTTTTATTGACAACTTTTTTCCTTCAAGATAACAATCTTTGTCTCTGTCTCTCTGCCTCTGTCCCTCCCTCGATCCCTCCACCTCCTCCCCCCACTTGAGAAGAAGAGGGAAGAATTACTAAGTACAAAATTAAGCCTTCACAGAGATCTCAGGTGTGGTTATTAAGAATCTGGCCCAGGAATGGATTAAAACAGAATGCACACTTCAAAGTATTTGTTTATGCTCAACATGACCTCTTCTGGGAGGTACAGACTAGCAAAGCTCAGTTGGAAATAGGTCCCTATTGAAACAGACACAAAATTTAAAATCAAGAAATTACTAGATACTGACTCTGGCAAGATGTCAACCAACCCAAACTCTTTCAACCAAGAAAGTGAGCCTAAATTGGGGCAGCCATAATATCAGAACTTCAGTCTGGAAGGGACCTGAGAGGTCATCTTGTCTTTCATTTTACAGATGGGGACATTCAGACCCAGGGAAGTGACTTGCCTGACCAACAAGTACTAGATTCTGGATTCAAAGCTGGGTTCTCTGCTTCCAAACCTGACAAATGGTTCCCTTTGCCTTTAACGGAGAATAAAAAATGCTAGTTTCAACTATGTCCACGTGTTATAGGACACAGGGAGAAATGAGACATGACTGGCAAGTTCAGTTGATTAGAACATAATGTTTGGTGTCAAATTAATGAAACTCCTGGAGGTCAGGGACAATTTTTTAAAAATGGTTGGCTTTGCATCCCAGTGACCTGGGATATGTATGTAATAGGCCTTAATGAATATTTGTTGGATTAAATTAATCCATAAATAGCCCTAGGTTGTTCTATTATGGCAGATGTCAACTATAATCTTGTATGGTTGCCTTATAAACAGCTTGGTGGTCAGCACGTGAGAGAAGGAGGATCAATACAAGTCTATCAGTAAAGAAAGAATTCAAAAAGTGAACCTTGGTAATGACAGGTCAATAGCATTCTAGATCCAGTGTCCTTAACCTGATCACCAAGGGGTCCACAGACATTCTTCTGGCAATCCATGAAATTGGACAGGAAAAATTACATCTTCATTTTCTTTTTTTTTTTTTTTTGGAGGGCAATTGGGGTTAAGTAACTTGCCCAAGGTCACACGGCTAGGTTTTTATTTGTGTGTGTGTTAAGTGTCTGAGGCCAGATCCGAACTCAGGTCCTTCTGACTCCAGGGCCAGCGCTCTACTCACTGTGCCACCTAGCCGCCCCTACATCTTCATTTTCACTAATCTCTAAATGAAATTTATTATTTCCTTCAATTACTTTAAAAATTCTGAGGAGGGGTCCAGAGTATTCACCAATCTGCCAAAGGGGACAAAAAGAAATAAAAAGCGTAAGAACTGAGTCAGACAGAAGATTATAACAGGAGATCATTATACAGGAAAAGAGTTCTGCAGTCATCTGAGAATTTCTGACTGTATAAAGCTACTTCTGTTCTCTTTTTCAGCCCGCTGAGTGACTATTTCTTCATAAATATCTACATAGATGATCCCAATCTTTTGGAAGCTGTGATTTCCTATCCCTCTTTTAATTTTACCTTCTGAAACTGTTGTATATTGTCATAGCAATTAGTCATGTAGAACTAGGGAGGGAAAGGAACTCAGAAGGCATCCACTCCAAAGACCCCATTTTAGAGATGAGAAAACACACCAGAGAGATTGAATGACTTGTCTAAAGTCACATAAGCAGCAAGTAGCAACTCAGTATTGAATCTAGACTCTCTGGTTCCAAACATATTGTGTATATACTTTACAAATTTACATTAATTAACATTGTGAAGTCTTTTTTTTTCCCCTCTGAGATTTTAGACAACTCTTGAGTGAATTGAAGACATTCCGAGGCTTTGAAAAATCAGGATTAGGAATCACTGACCTACATAATTCAGGTCATGGGATTGCTTCATTTGCACTGTATCTGTGCTCTGAAATAATTGTTTATAAAAATAATTTTAATGTACCAAAAGCTTGTTGTATAAAAAGGAAGACTATGATGAATATTTAAATTGGAGAATCACCTTCCTCCAGTTCCTCTTCCATCTCCAGGAACGGCCTCACTTAGAGTTAGGTATTCAGGATTCAAGGAATCATCCAAATTCCACTGAGATCAAGGGGGAAGGAATGTTCCAAAAAGTGGCCAAAGTGGCATGTTTTCTATGTATGCTTTTAACTCGATGACCCATCTTTCCCAGGACAATTCAGAAAATTCAGTTTTGAGGCACTCTGTGATGGCATAAGACTTACCAGAATAAATTTTGTATCTTAGAGTATTCGTGACAATGTTCAAGCAACTCAAGAGTTTTGGCAGGCAATTAGACAGAAAAGAAACAGGTCAGCAATTAGTCAGTAAAGCTACTTTTAGAACCAGTGCACAGAACATAAGGAGCTCTTAAAAATCACTTAACCTCAGCATCCACCATGCTGTTGAAATAGCAAGCACTCAGCAAAGTTTGGCTGTAGAAATTTGAAAACAGATGAGAAAGCCTTGAGGGTATGTTCCTGACTCCAACAAAAGCCAAATGTGGCGGTTGGGTTTCCCCCCTCCTCTTCTCTGTCCCCAGAAACATCATTTACTTTCTAAAAGTGTTTAATATTGTGTTCCTTTCTCTTTGAGTCTTGAGGTATGTTGTCTTGTCTTTGTTGGTCCTACAGAGGTCACTCTTGTCCATCACACTTTAAAAATATGTCCCTCTCTCCAGGCTTTTTAAAATTAGAGCCTTCTGTCTTACCTGATGAAAACAAGAAGAAAAAGGGGTTAAGGTTTAGAAAATATGGTGCCAAGAATGGTTTGAGGAGAGAAAAACAACGCATACATCTCAGGATAAGTTCCCCCCCCCCCCAAAGTTTAATTGTCTGGACAATCCCTTTCCTTTTTTCCTTTTGTTTAACCTAATCTTCTTTTATAATTTGCCAAACTGCTTCCAAAAAGCAATTAACCTTTTTTTTTTTTACTAATTCTGAGGCTCCCAGAACACCTAGTTTGTTCCCTCAGGGTTAAAAGGAAAAAAAAATGCCTTAGAATTTCAAGTAACTTTGGAGTATTTTCTGGTCACCAAACCACTCTTCATTCCTTCTGAATCAGATCAAACAAATTTAGTGAGAAAATTATCTTCTAAATTTAAAACAACTAAGGAGCAAACTTGTCAATCATTTAAATTGTGTCTCACCTGTACATCCCACTCATAGAGCTGGTCTGCATATAAGGACATGCCAGGAGTAGAAGAAATGGGACTCCTTTTTACAATTAGTTCACTGGTGCTTGCATTTCCTTCAACAGGGAACAGTGCCTTATATCTCATAACTAAAGAGAAGGTTTAGAACACAGACTCATACGGGAAAAGCAGCACATGAACATAAATTCGTGTCAAAGTATACATGGATGATAAAAGAAATTTTTTGGAGAGCAGATTTTGATGATAGAAAATAGAGGGCAATGAATGCCTGAGAAAGGGATGATGATAGTGATGAAGAGGTAAGAAGGAAGAGAGAAAGGGAAGTCAGGGAAGCCTGGTGATAAAATTTAGCCCTTAAACAATTCTGCCCTGGTTACCATAACACATATCCCAGTTAACTCTGTAATCACATGTTACTTGGGTTTAGGATGTGGGTATTTCATGAATGGTGGGCTAAGTGGCAAGGTGGAGAGAGTGCTGGTCCTGGCATCAGGAGGACCTGAATTCAAATTCAGGCTCAGAAATTTACTAGCTGTGTAGCCCTAAGCAAGTCACTTAACCGTGTTTGCCTCAGTTTCCTCATCTTTTGTAATTAAAATGAGCTAGAAAAGTAAGTGGCAAACCACTCCAGTATCTCTGTCAAGAAAACAGCAAATGGAGTCATGAAGAGTTGGATATGATCATAAAACAACTGAACTGAATTTCTATTTTTTTTGGAGGGGGGAAGGCAAGGAAATTGGGGTTAAGTGACTTGCCTGAGGTTACACAGCTAATAAGTGTGTCAAATGTCTGAGGCTGGATTTGAACTCAAGTCCTCCTGACTCCAGGTCCAGTGCTCTATTTGCTGCACCACCTAGCTGCCCCTGAATTTCTTGAATAATCAAAATATCCCCTATCTGGCTATAGCTAGAGTCCTTATTTCCACTATTGAGAAAGCCTTACCTCTCAGATTTTGTTAGAATTTGGTTATCAATCTTGGCTTATAGATCTCCAATCTATTTATAATCAATTTTTCAGGAAAGGTATCTAGCCTAAACTTGTAATCTGTGAAGTTTAACTGTGGCCAAGAAAGAAACATATCAGTTGTAGAGAAATGTTTTTAGATTGGGTATTAGTTGTAGTTTCTATGGGGTTGGTTTGGTCACAGAAACTGGTAAAAATCTTTGTCTCAGCCACAGTCGATTTACCAGTATTTTTATTTTATGTTTAAATAATAAAGTAGCTGATGCTCTTCTCTATTTCAACATCTTTAACATTCCCTAGGATAACCAGAAACCTCTAAGACCCACCTTCTTGGCAGCCTCAACATTTATTATTAATCACAAGCTCCTTCTTCTTGGAATCAAGAAAGTATAAAGTATGGGTGGCTAAAGGTAACTGTTTTTGAGCCCAGAAGAAGGAACCCCCACAGCTCCTCATCTGAATATACCAAAACTTCCCATTATTTGAAAATATTGACTATGAGTTTCTTCCAATTGTAGTTCCAAGTCCCACAGAACCTCCAAGTTTTTCTAGGAACATAAATGTGTTTTGGCAGCCACCTCTTCCATTCAAACAACTGGGATGTTAGGACCTGCCCAGATGGCTTGGGAACAGGACAAAGGAGCATTTGCTTGATACATCTGATCAGTTGTTCAGCTGCCAAATGGCTAATTGGTTATTTCCAAAATGTCAGACCATAGTGGGTTAACACACACACACACACACACACACACACACACACACACACACACACACACACACACCTTAAGCATCATGTTAATGTGTTAGAATTAATAATTCCATTAATAATTCTGTTTTGTGAAGTAAATTTAAAGGGGAAAATGAGCCTTTTTTTTTAGTTCTTTGAAAGTTAATTGGCATGAATGATGGTAATCTAACATTGTATTCTTAATCTGATAAAATATCACCCCAATAATCTGTCAGGTTCTAGATGCTTTCATTTGTCCAACTGTTGCTATCCACAGCTGGTTCAGGAATAATTTTATTTTGTATTTACATGGTACAGGAAATTTGATGACAGAATCTGCATAGAAAATACAACAACCAAGCTCACTCTGTGGTTAACCAAATCACGGTTACATGCAGCTCAATGTTTTACCACAACATGTCATCCTTCCCTAGTATACCCGCTTCTGACATGCAATAATCATAGTACAACCACTTACGTGCTTTAGCATTATAAACAGATAAAAAGCTACACAGATTAAAGATTTCATTGCATAATTTAACAAACTACCCTTATGATAATTTTTCACACATGTAAAATACCTGCAAACTAACCTATTTTATTGGACACCCAATCCCAAACATCCATTAACTCAGGCTCAAATACTTAAGACAGACCTCTGATCTCAGAGTAGGTAGTTCCTCTGAAAATGTAGAGGCTTTCCTGTCCTCCCATAAATTCACCACAGGGGTTCCACCCAATGCTCTGAAGATTTTCCTTTCTTTTTCCTGACATTGAGAGGACAGCAGTGGAGCACAGAGCTGCCCATCAGTTCCCTTAACTATTGCTGTGGTTTCAGCCCATCATTTTTGATCACAGGACTTTTAGGCAAGGAACAAGAAATGATTATGAGGGATATATTCTCTGGTAAAACCAGATATTGTGATTGCTTAATAGGAAAAAAAAGACAACCTAAAATACAGGAGAAATCTTGTGTTTATTTGGAAATAAAATTTACATTTATTTAGAGGCTTTCCATATGAGAAACACCATATCTTTAGAACATGAGGAACAAAATTTAGCCTTTAATATAATAGCTGATATCTGCAAAGGACTTTATGCACATTATCTCATTTGGAAATTGAGGATCAGGGTTCAAGTGACTTGCCAGTTGTTAAAATGTCAAGACAAGATTTGAACTCAGGTTTTTCTGACTCCAAATTAAGCACCCTATCCACTATACTATGATGATTTTTAATTGAACAAAATGTACCACCTCTGGAAGTGTTTTATAATTAGCTTTTATGGCATAGCATTTTAAAATTAAAGAATGAAGAGGAAAAAAAGAACCTCAATTACTTTAATAATGACATTTATCTAGCACCTTTTACCACAGCAGTGATATTTACTTTTTTGGATCTTTTTGGAGCTGTAAAACTATAATTAGTAGTTACTAATTTGTGTATATGCACATATATACATACAGTATGTGTTTTCATGTAAATATATTTATGTACATATACATACATACTATATGTTATTTTCACTAAATTAAAGGAATTAGTGGAATTCACTAAATTAAAGGAATTAATTAGTACCTACTGTGTATCTAGGTAATAGTGCTAGGCACTGAGAAAGATTTAAGACAGTGCCTGCCTTCGTAAAGCATATGGTCTAGTATGCAAATTTCCTGATAATTTCCCAAAATCCCTTGTGATACTGAGATATACAACCCCAGGTGCCCACAAACAAGAGCCAGGGATCAAAGGACCAAACTTTTTATATTCCTGTCTTTCACATATGGAAAAATGAAGCACAGAGAATTAAGCTATTACAAAATCACCAGTTTAAAACTTGAAGGGATCTTAAAGTTAAAATCCAATCACCTCATTTATAGATGAAGAAACTGAGATCCAGAGAGGTCAAGCACATTCGTTTCTGAGAATCACACAAACTCTGCAGTTTGTTTGTTTGTTTTAGTGTATACATATATATTTTTCAACATTAGATTTTAAAACTTTGAATTCCAGATTCATTCCCTTCCTCCCTTGTCACCCACCCTTACTGGGAAGATATAGCAATTCACTACATGTGTAGCTATGCAAAATATTTCCATAGTGGATATATTGCAAAAGACTGACTATATTTCCCTCAATCCTATCCCACCTCCCACTTGTTCTATTCTCTACTTTGATCCTGTCCCTTTTCAAAAGTGGGTGCTTCCAACTTCCCTCCCCGCCAGCCTGCCCTCTCTCCCATCATCCTCCCTCCCTCTCATCCCCTTCCCCTCTACTCTCCTGTAGGGTGAGATACCCTATTTAGTATGTATGTCATTCCCTCTCTAAGCCAAATTCAATAAGAATAAGGTTGACCAATTCCCTTTTGCCTTCCTATTCTTCCCCTCCACTGTAACCATTTTCCCTTGCCTCTTCTATATGAGATAGGTTACCCCATTCTGTCTCTCCCATTTCCCCTCATATTCCTCTCTCACCTCTTAATATCACCTTTTAAGTATCATCCCTTCCTATTAAATTGGTCATGTGCCCTCTATGTATACCTGTACACATATATATATATAGATGTACACATTCACATATATATTCATACACCCATATACCCTCCTATATGTGTGTATACACACACACACACACACACACACACACATTTCTATTCCCTTCAATTATTCTCATACTGAGAAAAGTTTCATAAGTTATAATTATCATTTTTCCACATAGGGATGTAAATAGTCCAACTTTGATAAGTTCCTTATGATTTCTTTTCCCTGTTTACCTTCTCATGCTTCTCTTGCTTCTCATATCTGAATGTCAAATTTTCTATTCAACTCTGGTTTTTTCATCAAGAATGCTTGAAAGTCCTCTATTCCACTGAATGACCATATTTTCCCCTGAAACATGATACTCAGTTTTACTGGGTAGGTGATTCTTGGTTTTAATGGTTTTAATCCCAGCTCCTTTGCCTCCAGAATATCATATTCCAATGCCTTTGATCCCTCAGTGTAGAAGCTGCCAGATACTGTGTTATCCTGATTGTGTTTCCACAATATTCAAGTTGTTTTTTCCTGGCTGCTTGTAATATTCTCTCCTTGATCTGGGAATTCTGGAACCTGGCCATAATATTCTTAGGAGTTTTCTTTTTGGAATCTTTTTAGGAGGTGATCTGTGGATTCTTTCAACCTCTATTTTAGAGAACCTCTGGTTCTAAAATATCAGGGCAATTTTCCTGGAGAATTTTTTGAAGGATGATTTCTGGGTTCTAATTTTGATCATTGCTTTCACGTAGTCCAAAAATTTTTAAATTATCTCTCCTGCATCTATTTTCCAGGTCAGTGGTTTTTACAATTAGATATTTCACATTGCCTTCTATTTTTCCATTTGTTTAGATCTGTTTAATAGTATCTTGATTTCTCATAAAGTCACTAGCTTCCATTTGATTTAATCTGATTTAATTCTGAAGGAATGTTTCTCTTCAGTGAGCTTTTGAGATCCTTTTTGAGAGCCTGGTAAATTTGGCTTTTTAAGGCATTCTTCTTTTCATTGCCTTTTTGAGCCTCTTTTGCCATTTGAGTTAGTCTATTTTAAGGTGTTATTTTCTTCAGTCAGTTTGTTGACTCTCATTTTGTAATTTTCTTGCATTATTCTCATTTCTTTTCCCAATTTTCCTCTACTTCTCTCATTTGATTTTCAAAATCGTTCTTAAGGTCCTCTGTGTTCTGTAACCAGCTTGCACTTTTCTTGCAAGATTTTGGTGAAGAAGTTCTGACTTCACTGCCTTCCTCCTGTTCCATGCTTTGATCCTTTTTGTCCCCAAAATAGGAGTGTAAAGTTGAGTTGCTCTGTTTACTTTGCTTCCCTTGTTTGCTCATGTTGCCACTCAATTACTTGACTTTTGGGCTTTTTTCCACAGTAGGACTCTGCTACCACACAAGGGAGCTTTGTCTCAAATGCTGGGGTTTTCTCAGCTGCCGAAGGTATTAGTTGGGTGCCCTCTCTGATGCCTCCACACACTCTGGCAAGCTGGTTGCACACCCCATGGCCTCCACCCTAGCCAGCAGTCCAAATCCAAGCAGGTTAAAGCAAGAGCAATTACCCGTCAGACTGGTTGCTTGGTCTCCCTACAAACTGCAGACCAGGAGCTGAAGCTGCCACATGGCTGTGGCTGCAGGGCTGCGGCTCCTCAGCGGCTTCTCGCCCTGTGGTTAGAGGCTGACCAACCTCCCAACTACTGTTTATCCCAAAGTCCACACTACACTGACCCCTCACTGTGTCCTTAGCATCTATGTGTTGATAATTCTGGAAACCTGCCAATACTGTCTCCAATTCAATAAAATATTTCAATCATGTAAATCATTCTCATCAAACAAAATCTTTACATTTTAGACATGGGTGAAAGAATTATCTGTACAAACCACCATAGAAATAAAATTATCAGTGCTTAATATGCAAATTTGGAGACGTCTTACCTAAGTGCCCATGATAAGCAATGGCAAAGTATCTGGTAGTTTATGTCTTATTTACAAAGACCAGGAATTAATCCCGAAGGCAAAAAAACCCTCTTATCTTCTTTTTTCCCCAAAAAACTTCATTTTTTAGATAATGTCTGGAACTTCAGCAGTTCTGTTCATTTTAACTCCATTTCCTGCTTTAAAAACTGTTTTATAAGCTGAGAGTGGGCCAGTGTCCTTTTTAAAAATTTTTATTAAAAATCCAACATTTAACTTCAAGAAATCAATTAAATTTACATGTAAATTAATTTCAATGCATAATATTGTAACAATTTTTCAGTCATTCTTTCTGATTCCTATTTCACACTTAGGATCCAATGATTACAATTTTAGAACTGGAAGAAACCTCAATTTGGGTCATTCAGTCCAACATCCTGATTTTGCAGATAAGAGAACTGGGGCCAGAGTGATAAAGTACCTTGGACAAGGCCATGCAAGTAGTTTGCACAGAAGTAGAATTCAAACGCAGGCCATCTGAGCACAGATTCAGTGCTCCTTCTACTTTAAGTCCTCACTTGTCTATTCCTTGTATTCCCATTATCAGCAGGGGAGCTAGTAGCAAGTATAGTTCACCCCCCACCCCCAAGTCCCGTAACTTTTTTAGCTCGGTGGAGTGGGGAGAGACCATAGGGTTTGGGTTTGCAACAGTAGCAGCAAGCTGATTTCAAGTGAAGGATGCTGTTACCCTGAACTGAATATAATCATGAGCAATTAGAGCTATTTGTAGCTCATTGACCTACTTAAGGAGTGATCTGCTTGGATAGAATTTTGGATTTTCCCTAAATATTCCTGCTTCATTGCTTTTGGGACCTGTTGAATTTTTCCATTCTCCACTTCTTCCTTCACTCTTGTCTTATCACTTACTGCCTGGAGAACTGGCATCTCTTACTCCTGAGAGTTTTTTGCTTACTTTAAGTCTTTATTTGCTACCTGTGCTTTTATAATAGATTTTGTCTCCAGATAATATAAGCTGATTCTTTAAATTGCATTCTTAGCCAGTGTTTGGTATTTAAGTGTGGACCTAACAGGAAGGGAAGGTCAGAAGGGGACCTCTGAGACCACGTCTCTCTGACAAGACAAAGTCATCATTTTCTTTCTTCTCATTTATGGTTATAGTGGATATTGGTTCTTTTGGTTTTATTTTTTCCTCTTTGCATTATTTTATAGTGATCTTTCTAGATACATTAATTTTCTTTGTATCTGTCCACTTTAGTTGCATCACAGTGTTCTATTAAATTTAATGTACCATAATTTATTTAACCAGTTCCTTATTTTGCATGACTCAGTCTTTATAGAATACTAGTTACTCATTATAGCTGATCTGATCTGTTCTTTCTCCTATTCCTAAAAGGCTTTCAGATGAATAAATAATTTTTGTCTTCAGAAATACTCTAGCAGGGTCTATTGGATTAAAGTGACTCCTCAACCATCAAAATTCACAGCCCTTATAGAAAATAGACATATCTAGAAGTACAACTGGGGCAGCTAGGTGATGCAGGAGATAGGGTGCTGTGCCTGGAGTCAGGAAGAACTGAGTTCAAATCCAACTTCTTATACCAACTAGCTGTGACCCTGGGCAAGTCACTTAACTCTGTTTGCCTCAGTTTCCTTATATGTAAAGTGAGCTGGAGAAGAAAACAGCAAACTCCAGTTTCTTTGACAAGAAAATCCCAAATGGAGCCACCACGAATTGGATCTGACTGAACAACAACAAAAATAACAGGAGTATTGCTGGCTAAAGATTCAGTGTTTAGCCCTATTCGTTGCACAGAGGTAGACATGTTTAATAATTATGTATTGATAAGCTGTAAGCATTTAATAAATATCTCTACAGTAGGGTTAGTTTTTTGTAAGGAAAAAATATTGAAATTTACATGACTCAAAGCAGTCTTTTATTTTTCTGATATTCTTTTTTAAAATTAAATTTTATGTTTATTTTTAGTTTACATCATTCATTTCTACAAGATTTTGAGTTACAAATTTTCTCCCCGACTTTTCCCTACCCACCACCCCAAAACAGCTATCCCATTGTATACCCCCTCCCCCAATCTGCTCTCTCCTATATCCTCTCCTATTCCCCTCTGACTTTTCAGTAGGGCAAGATGGATCTCCATACCACAGTGCTTGTATACCTTATTTCCAAGCTGCATGTAAAATAATAATGATAATGATAATGATAATATATATATAATATAATATATAATATAATGATAATAAATAAATATATATATATTTAAACATTTGATTTTAAAACTTTAAATTCCAGAACCTTTCCCATCCTCCCTTGTCACCCACCCTTACTGGGAAGATAAGCAATTCAATATAGGTTGTACATGTGTAGCTATGCAAAACATTTCCATGGGGGGATATATTGTCAAAGACTGACTATATTTCCCTCCCTCCTGTCCTGCCCCCCACTTGTTCTATTTTCTACCTTGACCTTTTTGACCTCACTTTGACCCTTTTCAAAAGTGGGTGCTTCCAACTTCCTTCCCCACCCAGTATGCCCTCCCTTCCATCAATCCCCTTTCTTGTCCCCTTCCCCCCTGCTCTCCTGTGGGGTGAGATTCCGAATTTAGTATGTATGTTATTCCCTCCCTAAGGTAAGTTCAATTAGAGTAAGGTTGACCCATTTCTTTTTGCCTTCCTGTTCTTTCCCTCCATCTTAACAGTTATCCCTTGCCTCTTCTATATGAGATAATTTGCCCCCATTCTGTCTTTCCCATCTTCTCTCATTATATTCCTCTCTCACCTCTCAATTTCACCTTTTAAATATCTTCCCTTCCTATTCAATTGGTCCTGTGCCCTCTGTCTATGTATACTTTTACACATATACACACACACTCATGTATAGACATACATGTGTATATATATATATATATATATATATATATATATATATATATATATATACATACACACACACACACATTTATATTCCCTTCAACTATCTTCATACTGAGATAAGTTTCATAAGTTACAATTATTGCTTTTCCATATAGGCATGTAAATAGTTCAACTTTGATCAGTTCCTTATGATTTCTTTTGCCTGTTTACCTTCTCATGCTTCTCTTGTTTCTTGTATTTGAATGTCAAATTTTCTATTCAAGTCTGGTTTTTTCATCAAGAATGCTTGAAAGTCCTCTATTTCATTGAATGACCATATTTTCCCCTGAAACATGATACTCAGTTTTGCTGGGTAGGTGATTCTTGGTTTTAATCCCAGGTCCTTTGACCTCCAGAATATCATATTCTAAACCCTTCAATCCCTCAGTGTAGAAGCTGCCAGATCCTGTGTTATCCTGATTGTGTTTTCACAATACTCAAAATATTTCTTCTTGGCTGCTTGTAATATTTTCTCCTTTATCTGGGAACTCTGAAATTTGTCTATGATATTCCTAGGAGTTTTCTTTTTGGGATCTTTTTCAGGAGGTGATTAGTGAATTCTTTCCATTGATATCTTGCCTTCTGATTCTAAAACATCAGGGCAATTTTCCTTGAGAATTTCTTGAAGGATGATTTCTAGGTTCTTTTTTTGATCATGGCTTTCAGGTAGTCCAATAATTTTTAAATTATCTTTCCTGGATCTGTTTTTGAGGTCAGTGGTTTTTCCAATGAGATATTTCACATTGCCTTTTATTTTTTCATTTGTTTGGATCTGTTTTATAGTATCTTGATTTCTCATAAAGTCATTAGCTTCCATTTGCTCCAGTCTAATTCTGAAAGAATTATTCTTTTCAGTGAGCTTTTGAAATTCATTTCCCATTTGGTAAATTTGGCTTTTTAAGACATTCTTCGCCTCATTGGCTTTTTGGGCCTCTTTTGTCATTTGAGTTAGTCTATTTTTAAGGTGTTATTTTCTTCAGTCAGGTTGTTGACTGTCTTTTCATGCTTTTCTTGCATTATTCTCATTTCTCTCCCCAGTTTTTCCTCCACTTCTCTTACTTGATTTCCAAAATCCTTCTTGAGCTCCTCCATGGCTTGTAATTAGTTCATATTTTTCTTGTAAGCTTTTAGTGCAGGAGCTCCGACTTTTTTGTCTTCCTCCTCTTCCATGCTTTTATCCTTTTTGTCCCCAAAAAAGGAATCTAAAGTTGAATCGCTGTGCCTGCTTTGCTTCCTTTGCTTGCTCATGTCACTCAATTATTTGACTTTTGAGCTCTTTGTCACAGTAGAACTCTGCTTCCAGAGGGGATAACTTTGTCCCAAATCTCTGGGGTTTTCATAGCTGCTGGAGCTATTAGGAAGGCACCATTTCTACAGCCCCCACAAGCTCTGGCTCACTGGTCACACACCTCAGGACCACCACCCAAGACTGTGATCCAGATCCAGGCAGATTAAAGCAAGAGCGATTACCCTCTGAATAGTTGCTTGGTCACCCTTCAACCTGCAAGCCAGGGGCTCTGAAGCAGCCACATGGAGGCATGGCTGCCTCTTCTCGATTTGGAGGCAGAGGCCAGACTGTGCCTCTATCCCCCCACCCAGTTCTAACAGAGTTCTACACTGACCTTTTACCTTTTTTTGGCATTTATAGGTTGATATTTCTGGAAACCAGCACAGCTGTTGGTGATCCACTCTACCAAAGTCTGTTCTAGCCACTGCTAGTTGGGGCCACCTTGGGGCTAAAACCATGGGCTCACATGGGGCTTAGCTCAGCTCCCAGCATGCTGTGATGGTCCCTCCCTGCTGGCCTGCCAGGCTGCCTTCAGAAGGAGATTTGTTTCTCTCTTTCACTTTATGGCTTCTGTAGCTCTAAAATTTGTTCAGAGTCCTTCTTCTGATATTCTTAAGAAAAGAAATAAATGCCAAAAGTGTCAATGATCTTTCTATTCTCATCTGCTACTAAAAATATTTTAAGAATTAGAAGAGTTCCATGTAGAATTAGTTTTAAACTGATTTTATTGCCACCCTTTCAGAAAAAATAAAGTTTTGATCAATTTTTCAGCTTTTTGCTTTCCCACCCTCCTACAGCCTCCAGATATCTTCTGCTCACTAAGCTATCATGGGGCATGGAAATAGGTGGCCTTTGACAATACAGGAAAGGAGGGAGCTTGGATTCTACCACCTTCCTGACACCTTTGCCTATAGAAAACTCATATAAACAGAGTACATTATATTAAGGCTTTGGGGTTTGTCTGCCACATAAAGTCACAGATGTCAAACTTGTCGTCTTTGGGCTATACATAGCCTGCCACACTCCAGAGTGCAAGCTGAACCAGATTAGAATGTAATTGGGAAATATTTAGCAAAATAAATAAAAATACAATAAAATAGATAATATTACAATTAGCATTTAATACATTTATGCAATATTAATATATTTAACATAATAAAATAGATATTACATTTCAAAACTGTCTATATGTGACGGTTTTATGATACCTTATTATGATTTAATGTCCCCCCACTTTTATTTAATAGAGCAGTAAGTTGCCAGGGCATAGCATGTCAGGCCTGGGGTCAGGAAGACTCATCTTCCTGAGTTAAAATCTGACCTCAAACATTTACTAACTGTGTGATCCTGGTTAAGTCCCTTAACCCTGTTTACCTTAGTTTTCTCCTCTGTAAAATGAGCTGCAGAAGGAAATGGTAAACCACTCTAGTATCTCTGCCAAAAAAACAAAAACCAAACCCAAATAGAATCACAAAGAGTGAAAAATGATTAATTTATCTTTGAGTTTGATACCACTAATCTATACTACTTAAAACATTAGTTTTCTCATAATCTTCCATGTATCGGGGTTTTTAATTCTTTTGCCTTTGACATAACTTCTGCAACAAAGGTCTAAAATTTAAAACTCCCTTACCTCTCCTGGGCTGATCAACAACTAAATTATTTGTCACCCAAGCTATTCTTATAACCAAATATGAGTAACTCTGATCTAGTTCTTTCTTATGTAACAAATGAAAAACTTTACACCTTAATATAGGAGGGAGTCCTTCCTCTGGAATATGGGAAAAACAATCATACATATTCTTTTTAGAAATCGAGCAGATGGCTCTTTTGGTGGGTGAAGACTGAAGCCTCCTCCCACTACCACCACATTATTTGTTAAAGAATAAGGGAGGAATGGTTATGGGTGCACCATTTGATGATGGAAACAAATTATAAGCAAAGGGCCATTGAGGTTGCCTGCCTTTGATTTTTATTCATGTTGAGTGATTATTCTTATTGTCCCTGAACTCATGACTTTTAAAGATGTAGCAGCTGGCTCAACAGAGTATTTAAAAACGCATATTTTCTTTGCCAGAATTTCTTAATAAGAAAGAAATTTTGGCCTAGCTTTACTATGAAGCCATTTCCTAAGCAAAAATGTCATGCATAGTTCTTGCCTGACCTCAATGCTAATTTCAACCAATAATCCAGAAATCTAGAAAGACCATTTGGTAGGTTTAGGATAATAAGACCAGGAATGGAGTAGCTGTTCCCTTGGGAGTGGGAGAGGGCAAAATAGAGATCATGATTAACCTTAAGGGGAAATTCCCCTTAATTGTATCATGTCAGCATAATTTTCCAGATGACTCCACTCTGTGTATAGGGATTCTCATTCTCATTCTGTGCCAGCCTGTGGAAATTATCCTAGGGAAAATTCAACCTGAGGAGGAAGGAGCCAGAGAAAGGGAATAGGAACTATTCATGACCAAGCCCCATGACATGTTCTATTATCTCGAGATATGTTAATATAACTTCCTTCAGGTTTCTGCTAAAGTCCCATCTTCTGCAAAATGCCTTTCCTAACCCTCCTTAATCTTAGTGCTTTCCATTTGAGATTAACCCCAATTTATCCTATACATATCTTGTTTGTGCTTTTTTTTGCATGTTGTCTCCTCCATTTGATTGTGAGATATTTAAGGTCAAGGACTATTTTTGCCTTTCTCTGTGTCCCAGTACTTAAACACAGTACCTGGTATTTGGCAGGGGTTTAATGAATGCTCATTGAGTTGACTTGACTTTAGTACCACCTGAAACCTTAAACACTCTATTTTCCAGGAACAGACATTTCAGAGTGCCCATATGGGAAAGACAGAGAGGGTTGGAAACCCATAGGTCTTTGGCTGCTCTGACCAGGAATGTGGGACTGGGAGTCAATAGTGTTCTGACTGGGAGAACCCAGGGGAACTGAAAGTTCACAGCACTCTGACCTGAGATGCTCCAGAAAGCCCTGAAGACCCTAGCAATATGTTGCAAAGGGGCTGTGAGTCCAGAGTACTCTGATGAGGAAGCTCCAGGAAGGTCAGAAACCTACAGAGGATGAAAGGATGGTGCTTTGACCAGAATGCCCTAGACAGGATGAACTCTGACCTGAGATGTTCCAGAGATCCCTGATGACTGGACATAGTCTGGCCCAGGGGTTGGGGGTTGGGGGAGGGAAAAGTGGACAGAAAGTACAGAATATTATGACAGGGAAGCTTCAGGAAATCTTCAGAAAAGTTTGAAATTTGTAGCACTATAACCAAAGACTATATCTATGAACCAGCAGCACTACAATCAGAACTGAAAAAGGTTTAGAAATTCACAACATTCTACCCTGTGATGCTCCAGAAGTCCTCAAATTATACAGTCCTCTCAACCAGAATGATCCAAAGCCTCAAACTTCCTAGCATTCTGAGCATAGACAAACAGAGGAATGGGAAAGAGATCAGGAAATCAAGGTCAGGTTGAATCAGGACCATTCAAGACTGAGGGAGAAGACAGAGCTTGACTTTGGCATGAAATGCACAATGTGGATGAATGCTTTAAAAAGTATAGAATGTCTAGATTAACAAGAGACAAAGTGGACTATTTGAATAACCCAATATCAGAGGGGAGGAACAGACATGAATAAACTTCCAAGGAAGGGAATTCCAGAATGAGACGGATTTGTAGGTGAATTCTGTCTACTATTTTGAGAAGGATTGTTTCTGGTGCTTCTGATTCTCTTCCATCCTATAAGCATCAGTGAAGTCATTCAATAGTTTCACAATAAAAGAATAGTTTGTTATCACACATTTGAGATTGCAGCCACCACATCTAGAAAAGGGGCACCTTGGTCTGTGGTGGATAGAGTGTTGGCTTTGGAATCTGGAAGATGTTGTTCAGTTGTTTTTCAGTTGTGACTGACTCTTCATGACCCCATTTGGAGTTTTCTTGGCAAAGATCCTGGAGTGATTTCCCATTTCCCTCTCCAGCCCATTTTACAGACAGGGAACTGAGGCAAAAGGATTAAGTGACTTGCTCAGGGTTTCACAGCTAGTGAGTGTGTGAGGCCAGATTTAAACTCAGGTCTTCCTGACTCCAGGCCCAGTACTCTACCTGTGCTATTTAGCTGTCTTTGGAGTCAGGGACTAGTTGCATGATCCTGGGCAAATCACTTAACCCCTGTTTGCCTCAATTTCCTTATCAGTAAGATAGGGATAATAATTGAACCTACCTCCTAGGCTTCTTATGGGGACCAAAATAATTTTAAAGCACTTAGCACAGTGCCTCACACATATTAATACCTTCGTTAGCCTTCCTCACCATCATCATCATCATAATCATCATTAAAAGTTCTTAGATTATCAAGGTTCTGTGAATATGGCCAATTCAGGAGCTCTTCTATCTTTTCTGAGTCAATGTTTATATCTTGATTAGGTACTATATAAATCACATACTTGAAAAACACTCTGAAAATCTTAAATTTATACTTTAAAAGCTTCAGACAATTTTTCTGTACTGGATGCAACACTTTCCTTAGCTTCCCCTGATGCTCTTCTAGGATCTTCTTAACAATCATATCATGAAAGTATACCAACACACCCAGGTAGTTTTCCAACTACTCTCTTCCTCAGTCATCACGAAGTGGTAAGTGCTCTCAAGATATTCAAACTAATATGCTGAAACTGCAAAACCAAGTTGGGAAGATGTAAACCATCAACTTATCTTTCACAATAGAAATTTGGTAGTAAACTCATTAAATCCAACACTTAAGACACTAGTTCCCAAAAAGACAATTTGGGGTATTTTTAACTCAACACAGTATATTGGTCCACTTTTAGTCCTTTTGTTCAAAGTTTAGTAGTCTACACATATTTGTATCATTCTATTCTTCTACCACCACTATAAGCGATCCCTGCAGGCAGCTGAACTCCATGCTAATGTTATTGAATAGCAAGTCTTTGAGATGGTCTCTGGAGTCATCCATCACAAAGGAGTTTTCTGGGACCATTCCCAGAACAGTTTGGAGTAAGTGACCTTCCATAATTCTGTGGGTTGCTACTCAGGCACTTCCAATATCTTACTTATGCAGTGAAACTACACTTGCTCTCTTGCTTAGCATGTCTCCACTGATGTCTCCATTCTTCCAGTACCAATAAATCACAAAAGTAAAATTTTTCAAATTCCACTTTGCAGGTTGAAGAGTCCCTGTTCTCTGTCGTCATCTACCTCTATTCTACCATAAACCTTTGCACAGGCAGCTTGTGCAGCCTAAGTGTGACGGTATCAAAAATCTCATCTTCTCATTTGCAGGATCCTAATAGTATCGTGAACAGAATGGAACTGGTTCCAATAAGCACTAACACTCCACTGATAGATGGTGAATGTGTATATATCAAAGTCCCCGTGTCTACTGTCCTTTTGAAAATTTCCTTGGTAAAATTTCAAACTTACACAGTCCTCTGAGTCCAGGCTCTTTCAAAGGTGATAAGGATAATTTTTCTTAAATGTCTCCTAACCAATGACTGCAAAATGTTGACCACTTGCATTTCATTTTCAGGAAGAACTGTAAGTTGCATCATCAATCTTCACCCCCTGTTCTATGAGGAATAGACCCATAACATAAACTCCTTGTTAGCATGAATGTTTCTTTGTATTTATATTGCCAGGACCCGGCATGTAGCAAGCACTTACTTTTTTATGGATAAAAAATAGAAGGGATGATGTTTACTATTTTCAGGACCCAGAACAACCTCTTTCCCTCACCTCATCTCCTTCTGCCAATGCTGATCCTAGAGACCTGCACTTTTTCGATGCTAAAGTTATATTTTTCTCCTGAGTGCATACAACTTGCACAGGATTATTTTCTCTGAGGTTATAGAATAACGTAGTCATACTTTTTTTTTCTTGTCTCAAAATGATGGCATTTGTGTATCAGATCATTGTTCTCTCTATTCGTATGTCCCATTTCCTTTCCAAGTAGATTTTTTTCCCCAGAGTTTTCTCCTTCAAGAGGATTACTGATTGTTTCTGCTAATTCTTACCATCACCATCATCATCATCATCGTTATCATTTTTATCATTAGTTTACAGTCTGATGATGGTTTCATCCCCTTAACCATTCATGCTGAACTCAATCAATGTTTAGGGAGAAATATTGCAGTATATTAGTAAATGTTCAAAAACCAGGCTCCCTGAAAAAAAATCAGGCACACAGATTTTTAAAGTTTAATGTGCATTATTAACACTTTCTCAAACCTATATAGTCAGCAAAATGATGAATCAAACCCCAATTTATAAATATTGCCAATTTCTCAGGTATAAGTGCCCACATTGAAAATTTAACAATAAGATAAGCCGGTTAGATCTAGCTCCAGTATATCCCTGGCTATGATAAACTGGACAAGTGTGTCCAGATAAACTCTGGACAAGTGTCCAGAGGAGGGCAGTGAGGATGGTGAAGGCACCTTACAAATAATCATGCCATATCAGGACTTTATGAAAAAAAAAACTGAGAATGGAAAAGAGGGTTTTGATATCCATCTTCAAATATAAGAACAGACTGTCATGTGGAAAGGGAAGTAAACCTCTTCTGATTAGCCTAAAGGAAAGAAAGTAAAAGTCTCAAAGAGGAAAATTTGGGTTTAATATAAGGAAAAATGGGGGTGGAGCCAAGATGGTGGAAAGGAAGCAGTAACTTCTCTAAGCTCCTCTGTGAATCCCATCACTAAACCTTAAAAAGCGAATCGGACCAGATTCTGGAGTGAGAGAATCCACTTGGAGATGGAGCGTGGCAGAATCCAGCCCAGGAAAGTGCCCAGTGAGTCCGGACAGGGGGAGCGAGGAGCCCGTGGGGTCTGTACAGCTTAGACTTGAGAGCAGACAAGCAGACTACACCAGACTACACCAAAGAGAAAAGCCCCAGCTGGCTGACTTACCAAGGAGGAATCCCAGTCATCTCACAGACACCTCAGGAGGGGAAAGGAGGAATCACTGGGGCCAGGTAAGAGAGGGCTCGGGGCCCCCAGCAGAGATAGCAGTTTCTCCTGGGACTATCAGCCCCCAGCCTGGAAGTTTAGAAATTGCCTGCCTGTATCTGCAGGGGCTAGAATGGAAAAGTAAATTCTAGTCGCTGGGATTCCTCATCCCTCCTTCATGAAGTAGAAAACCCAAAGATAAGTCTCTCACCCAGACTGAAATCCTAAATTACTAGAAATAGCCTCAGGCTTGGGAGTCTTCAAGAAGGGGTGTAACTGAGACAGCCAGAAGTCTGAAGAGAAGAGAGGGAGGGATCCCAACGAGCCCCACCTCACTTGACCAACAAAAGCTTGCCTGAGCTATAGCCCAGGGGTAAAGAGGCAGAAATCTGAAGGTGCCAAACCACCCCTCCTCCACAGACTAGACACTCAGAAGCTACAGCATTCAAAGTCAATGACCAGGCCCTTGGCTCACAGCCTGAGAAATTAAGAAATAGGAAATCACAATGGGAAGGAAGGAAGCTGAGGAGAAGGGGAAGGCAAGAAAATTGATCTGAGCTTATTATATAGGTCAAGAACAACCAAATACACAGGACAACTTGGACTCCTTACCCACATCTGAGACTACAGAAGAAAATATGAACTGGTCTCAAGCCCAAATAGCATGCTTGGAGGAGCTTAAGAAAGATTTTAAAGATCAAATCAGGGAGGCAGTGACCAACTTGGATAAAAGTTTCATTGAAGAAAACAAATCCTTAAAAAGTAAAATTAGTGAAGTAATTGGAGAAAATACCTCCCTAAAAAAGGACCTTCAAAAACTAACCTAAGACTATAATTTGCTAAAAATTAGAATCAATGAAACTGAAACTCAGAACTCTATGATGCACCAAGAGTCAATCAAACAAAACATGATGATTGAAAAATTGGAAGAAAATGTAAAATATCTCACTGGAAAAACAACGACCTAGAGAACAGATCCAGGAGAGATAACCTAAGAATTATTTGTCTAACAGAAAACCATGATGAAAAAAGCAGCCTAGACAACATCTTCCAAGAGATTGTCAAAGAAAACTGTCCTGAATTCCTGGAATCAGAAGATAAAATAGTTATCAAAAGAATTCACCAGACTCTTCCTGAAAGAGATCCCAAATGGAAAACTCCAAGAAATATAGTAGCCAAATTCCAGAATTACAAGATTAAGGAAAAAATTCTGCAAGCATCCAGAAAGAAACAATTCAAATATCGAGGAACTACAGTTAGGATCACACAGGACCTAGCAGCTTCTATATTAAAAGATTGGAGGGAGTGGAATTTGATATTTTGTAGGGCAAGAGAGCTAGGATTACAACCAAGGATTAACTACCCGTCAAAACTGAGCATAAACTTTCAGGCAAGGAGATGGTCATTTAATAAAATAAGGGACTTCCAGACTTTCCTTATGAAAAAGCCAGAGCTCAATGGAAAATTTGATCTCCAATTACAAGACTCAAGAAAGACATAAAAAGGTAAACAAGGAAAACACAGACTCACACATACATACATGCACACACCCACACTCATACACACATGCACATAACTTGGGATGCAACAAGAGCAAAATGTTCACATCCCTATATGAGGAGCTGATAACTGTCAATATTGAAATTTTTATGATTATCATGACCTTCAAAAGGGTTATACTTAGATAGAGGGTGTGGGTATGAATGCACTAACCTGAAGACTTAAAAAAAACTTATAAAAGGGACCAAAGGGACTGTAATGGGATAAAAGGAAAGGATGAGATAGGAAAAGGTAAAATATGCTATTCAAAGAGGCATAAAAACACACTATAGTAGAGGGGAAAGAAAGAGGGAGAGGAGCATCATTTAAACACTATTCTCACTGGTTCTGGTTCAAAGAGGGATCAACTTAATCAGTAAAGTTTAAGATTCTAATGTGAATAGACACATAAATTCATTAAATAGAGGAAAAGGAGGGAGGGAGAGGAGCACTGTTTGAAAATTACTCTCATTGGTTTGGAGTCAAACGGGGAGTAACTTACTCTGATAAGTATAAAAATTTATTGTGTCCTATAGGTAGTGGGAGAGGGGGTTAAAAAGAAGGAGACTAAAGGCCGGGATTAGAGGGGAGGGAAATAGTAGTAAGGGGAGAGGGTAGATTAAGAAGGGGGGGTCACCGGGTGGGAACACTGAGGGAGGGGGCGGTCAAAAGGGAAAACTTCAAGGAGGGGAAGGGAGAAGGAAGAAACAAAAACATAAGCAGGGGAGGAAATAGGATGGAGGGGAAGAGACAGGTAGTCATCATTACTGTAATCATTACTCCGATAAAAGAGAGGTGGATAGCAGAATGGATTAAAAACCATAATCCTACAATATGCTGTCTACAAGAAACACCTTGGAAACAAAGGGATACCCACAGGGTAAAGGTAAAAGGTTGGAGTAGAATTTATTATGCCTCAGCTAAAGTAAAAAAAAAGCAGGGGTAGCAATATTTATCTCAGATAAAGCAAAAGCAAAAATAGATCTAATTAAAAGAGATAAGGAAGGAAACTATATCCTGCTAAAGGCACCATTGAGGGGCAGCTAGGTGGCACAGTGAGTAGAGTGCCGGCCCTGGAGTTAGAAGGACCTGAGTTCGGATCCAGCCTCAGACACTTAACACACACAAACAAAAAAACCTAGCCGTGTAACCTTGGGCAAGTTACTTAACCCCAATTACCCTCCAAAAGGCCAAAAAAAGGCACCATTGAGAATGAAGCAATATCATTACTTAATATATATGCACCAAGTGGTATAGCATCCAAATTCCTAGAGGAGAAAAGGAATTAGAGGAAGAAATATATAGCAAAACTATACTAGTGGGGGACCTTAATCTCCCTGTTTCTGAACTTGTAAATCTAACCTCAAAATAAACAAGAAAGAAGTTAAGAAGGTGAATAGAATTTTAGAGAGATTATATATGATAGATCTCTGGAGAAAACTGAATGGGAATAAAAAGGAATTTACTTTCTTCTCAGCAGTGCATGGTACATACTCAAAAATGGACCATGTACTAAAACATAAAAACCTCACAATTCAGTGCAGAAAGGCAGAAATATTAAATGCATCATTCTCAGATCATGATGCAATAAAAAAATAAAGGGCCATGGAAAGACAGACTAAAAACTAATTGGAAATTAAACACTTTAATCCTAAAGAATGAGTGGGTCAAACAAGAAATTATAGAAACAATAAGTAATTTCATTCAAGAGAATGATAATAATGGGACAACATACCAAAATTTGTGGGATGAATTAAAGGCAGTTCTTAGGGGAAGTTTTATATCTCTTAGTGCATACTTGAATAAATCAGAGAGAAAGGAGGTCAGTGAATTGGACATGTAATTGAAAAAGCTAGAAAAAGAACAAATTGAAAATCCCCAATTTAGTACTAAATTAGAAATTATTAGAAATTAGAAATTAGAAATTTTGAATTAGAAATTCAAATTAGAAACATTGAAAACCAAAGGAGATATTAATAAAATCAAAATTAAGAAAACTATTGAATTAATAAATAAAACTAAGAGCTGGTTTTATGAAAAAACCAATGAAATTGATAGACTCTTAGTCAATATGATAAAAAAAACAAAGAAGAAAACCAAATTATGAGTATCAAAAATGAAAAGGATGAATCTACCTCCAATGAAGAGGAAATCAAAAAATAATGAAGAATTATTTTTCCCAATTGTATGCACATAAATATGACAATCTTAGTGAAATGGATGAATATTTACAAAATTACAAGTTGCCCAGATTAACCGAAGAGGAAGTGAATTACCTAAATAACCCCATCTCCGAAAGAGAAATCAAACAAGCCATCAATGAACTCCCTAGGAAAAAATCTCCAGGGACAGATAGGTTTACTAGTGAATTCTATCAAACATTTAAACAATTGATTCCAATACTCTACAAACTATTTGGGAAAATTAGTGAAGGAGTCCTACCAAATTCTTTCTATGACACAAATATGGTACTGATTCCTAAATCAGGAAGAGATAAAACAGAGAAAGAAGATTATAGACCAATTTCCCTCATGAATTCAGATGTGAAAATTTTAAATAAAATATTAGCCAGAAGACTCCAGCAACTTATCACAAAAATAATACACTTTGATCAGGTAGGATTTATTCCAGGATGCAAGGATGGTTTAATATTAGGAAAACCATCAGTATAATTGAGCATATCAACAATAAAACTAGCAGAAACCACATGTTTATCTCAATAGATGCAGAAAAGGCCTTTGACAAAGTACAACATCCATTTCTATTACAAACACTAGAAAGTATAGGAATAAATGGAGCCTTCCTTAAAAAAGTTGATAGCATCTATTTAAAACCATCAGCAAGTATTATATGCAATGGGGATAAACTAGAAGGCATTTCCAATAAGATCAGGAGTGAAACAAGGGTGTCCACTATCACCCCTCTTATTCAATCTGGTACTAGAAACGTTAGCAGTTGCAATTAGAGAAGAAAAAGAAATCAAAGGAATCAAATTAGGCAAAGAAGAAACCAAGCAGGGCGGCTAGGTGTCGCAGTGAGTAAGAGAGCCGGCCTCATAGTTGGGATGACCCGGGATCGAAACTGGCCTCAGAAAATGAGCACCCACACATAAATAATGACTAGCCGTGTAACCTTGAGGAAGTCACTTAACCCCAATTGCTTTAAAAAAAAAAAAGAAGAAGAAGAAGAGACCAAGCTATCACTCTTTGCAGATGATATGATGATATACTTAGAGAATCCTAGAGAACCAAGTAAAAAACTACTTGAGACAATAAATAAATTTGGCAAAGTTGCAGGATATAAAATAAACCCATATAAATCCTCGGCATTCATGTATATCTCTAATGAAATTCAACAGCAAGAGACAGAAAGACAAATCACATTTAAAGCCACTGTAGACATCATAAAATATTTGGGAATCTACCTGCCAAAAGAAACCCAGGACCTATATGATCACAACTACAAAACACTTCTCATACAAATAAAATCAGATCTAACTAATTGGAAAAATATCAATTGCTCATGGCTGGGTCGAGCTAATATAATAAAAATGACAATTTTACCCAACTAAATTATATATTTAGTGCCATACCAATCAATTTACAAAAAAACTACTTTTTACAGTTAGAAAAAATAGTAACAAAATTATTTGGAAAAACAAATGGTCTAGAATATCAAGGGAATTAATGAAAAGAAATGCTAGGGAAGGTGGGCTAGCTATACCAGATTTTAATTTGTATTATACAGCAGCAGTCATCAAAACTGCTTGGTACTGGCAGAGGTGTAGAGTAGTGGATCAATGGAATAGATTGGGAGCAGGAGACCCAGCAGTTAATGAATCTAGTAATCTATTGTTTGATAAACCCAAAGACCCCAGTTTTTGGGATAAGAATGCACTATTTGACAAAAACTGCTGGGAAAACTGGAATACAGTATGGCAGAAACTGGGCATAGACCATTATTTAACACCATATACCAAAATCAAGTCTAAATGGGTGAACGATCTAGGTGTAAAGGATGATACTGTAAGCAATTTTGGAAAGCAAGGAATAGTTTACCTGACAGATTTGTGGATAGGGGAAGACTTTAGGACCAAACAAGAATTAGAGAGCATTACAAAATGCAAAATGGATCATTTTGATTACATTAAATTGAAAAGCTTCTGTACAAACAAAGCCAATGTAACCAAGATCAACAGGGAGGTGGGAAATTGGGAAAAAAATTTTACAACCTATGTCTCTGATAAAGGACTCATTTCTAAAATATACAGAGAATTGAGTTGATTCTATAAGAATACAAGTCATTCCCCAATTGATAAATGGTCAAAGGATATGAACAGGCAATTTTCAGAGAAAGAAATTAAAGATATCTATAAGCATATGAAGAAATGCTCTAAATCACTATTGATTAGAGAAATGCAAATCAAAACAACTCTGACATACCACATCTCTCCAGTCAGATTGGCTAAGATGACAAAACAGGAAAATGATAAATGCTGGAGAGGATGTGGGCAAATTGGAACACTAATGCATTGCTGGTGGAGTTGTGAACTTATCCACCCATTCTGGAGAGCAATCTGGAATTATGCCCAAAGGGCTACAAATAATTTCATACTCTTTGACCCAGCAATACCTCTTCTAGGGTTATATCCCAAAGAGATTATAGAAGAAGGAGGAAGATCCATATGTACACAAATATTTATAGCAGCTCTTTCCGTGGTTGCAAAGAATTGGAAATTAAAGGGGTGCCCATCAATTGGGGAATGGCTAAACAAGTTGTGGTATATGCATGTAATGGAATATTATTGTGCTATAAGAAACAAAGAGCAGATGGACTTCATATTTACCTGAAGAGGTTTATACAAACTGATGCTGAGTGAGAAGAGTAGAACCAGGAGAAATTTGTATACAATCACAGACACAACATATGTGTGATACCAACTATGACAGACTGGACTCTTTTCAGCAGTGCAGTGATATAAGTCAATCCCGAAAGACTCATGAAGGAGAGAGATTTGACATCCAGAGAAATAACTAGAAAGAACTGATCTTGAATCCTGATGGAAGCAACCTAATTGATCTTTTTCTTTTCATTGTTTGGTTTTATTTCTCCTTTACCATTTTTCATCCCACCTAGTACTTTTGTAACTCTACTAATGTCTAATATGAAAGTATTTGCAGATCCTATACTGTACTATATGCTGTTGTGGGGGAAGGGGGGAGGGAGGGAAAGGAAATTTGAAACTCAAGGAACTATGGAATTGCATCTTGTTAACTAAAAATAAATTAATAAAAAATAATTACAAATATATATAAGGAAAAATGTAGACCTGCACGAATATTTTCAGTGGTATTCTGGAGCCAGCAGGCTAGCTCCCAAGAGCTTATGATTAAAATATCAATATAAGTATTTACAGCTCAGAAAATAGTAAATGCCAGATCAGGGTTTCATTTACTATTTTGTTGATTGTCTAGACTTAAAATGATGGAGAAAGTATTAATAACACAGATTAAGTTGAAAAGTATGCCATGTGTATGTTTATTTTATTGAGATCTGGTTGTTAAATATTTATTAGCACACTTTTGTGTGTCATATATATCAGACACAGTCAATATGCTGTTTGTTTTTGCTGCTTTTTTCTTTTTCTTTTTTGTTCTTTGCTAAGAGCAATGGATTGCTAGGTAGGAGAAGGGTGAAGGATGTCTTTGGAAATGAAACATATGTAAAAACAAAATATATCATTAACTTTTTTTTTAAATTAGGGCTATTCGAAAAGTCAAATGGATAGTTTTTAGAAGTAATGAGTTCCCTCTTAGTGAACATGTCAGGCAAAATATGAATGAACAGGTTATGTTATAAAGGGATTTCTTGAACCAGATAGTCTCTGAGATCCTTTCTGACTGAGATTCAGTGATTTCATGCATTAAGAAAATTATTTTGGTGGGTGTGATTGAATATGATGGATATGAAGAGAAAGATGGAGAAAGAAGAGACCAGAGTCAGGAAGACCAGCCAAAAGGTTCACAATCAACCAGGTGATAGTGATGAGAACCTGAACTAGCATGATTTGATTTAAGGGGAAGAACAAATTTCAGAGATATTTTGGAGGCAGAATCAGTTGAATCTGGTATATGATGGGTTATGAGTAGGTAGGGGAAAAGGAAGAGTCAAAAATGACTGAGCTTTTCAGGCTTCTGTGATGAAGGAAGTGGAATGAAGGGTCAGGTTGGAGATGAGGATGATGAGAGGGGATGGGTTCAGTCCATTTCCTTTACTTCGTCCTTGATCCCCTAAATTCTAAGGTGCCAGTGACCTCATTTTGCTGTCTAGTCACCCCTTGTGTGGTTCAGCAAAATTGCATATTTTTCCCCTTCTCTGCCCATCAAAATTTATCTTTCTTGCCTCTGGTTTCTTTTAGCACTCTGGTAGATAATTATTTAATCTGACAAACAAATTTGATGTAAGCTGTTAACAGCCAATAATAATTTAAAATGTTATTTCTACCACATTACATTTATATTTTAACAGGGCTTTCACTGTGGCAGGATGAATGGGGGAGTTATTTTAGGTCAAGGCCCCTCCAGATCACACTATGCAGGCTGTTACTTTCTCTGCCTACTGGTAAGACCTAAAAAAATATAATTCCAAAGCCAATCATTAGAGATAATCAAACGATCAAAATTTCACCTTCAAAATAAAAATGTCCTGTACAGTTTCAGACCTTAGAATTCACTAAATGAGGATTGTCATCTGCTAACCATTGCTGAGTACCATGTTTTATAAGGAACCACATAATGCTATAGTCTATCCCCAACATGACAGCATTCTGCCACATTTTAATGTGTATGACTGAAAGGAATACAACTCACTTGACTCTCCCCCACAAACCTATTTGTCACCTCTGGTCTAGTATAAACTAGACAGTTTATCCCAAGCTCACATCAAGTTGTCATATTTATTTTATTTAATGGATGTGCAGCTTGCCACAAAACATTACTTTTCTGCTGTCTCTCTTTGGAACCAGGAAAGTTTGTGGAAGGGAAGAGTAAACTTTCTAGAGAGAGGGTGTGGCAGATGAACAATATGGTCTTTGGCATGAAGTTGTGTATATTTTGGTCTTTGACAACTCTCTCAAGGAGTATCTAGTAAGTTAGTGCAGATAGGGTTTATATTCAAAATTCTATTTTTCTTACATATAATGATTAATAGTGGTACAGTAAAAAAGAGCAATGCATTTGGAGTCAGATAATATGGGTTCAAATCTCATATTTGTTACCTGTACCTAGAAGATCACTTTGCCTCCTTGGGCCTCAGTTTCCTCATCTATAAAATGAGATTGGTTGTTTTAGATGACTTCTAAGTTCTCCCCCAGATCTCAGTCTACAATCATAGGATTCATATGCCACAACTTGTTCAGCCATTCTCCAATTAGTGAATGTCCCCTCAATTTCCAGTTATTTTCCACCACAAGATTTTGATAAAATCATCCATTTGTTTGTCCTTGTGTTAGAAACAGATTCTTAAGGTCAATCTCTCTATCAGTATGATTTGCACATTTGCTTCATTTCATAGTAATGGGGGATTGGCCAATGAAGGCCCAGTCCTAGCAATATACATGTTGGTGAGTCTGCTTTGGGGAGCTGGTGATGATGTAGAATGGAGAGGCCTGTTGCTCTTCTTCAGAGCAGGCATATGTATGCTGAGACTGTTAACTTTCCACTTCTTGGTGAAAAGGGACCTTTGGACTGGCTGCTGCATTGGAACTGAGAGAGCAGACCAAAGGCCCCCAGAGAGAAATCTGAGCTTCTGTTTCCTTTCTACCAGCCACAAGGTAAAAGAGGCCTGTGTCTAGGATGGGACTTCCTCCTGTTTGTGTCTTCCTTCCTTTGGGTCAGGGTCTTGTGAGACTTTGAAAGGTTAGAGAAATAGAGTCCAGTAATGGGAGTCATGTCTCCTTACACACACTTAGCATGAAAGGCTGACCTTGACAGACCTGCCAGTTTTGCAGTGGGGCTGTTACATCTGTCATTATGACATTATTTCTATGTCTGTTTGGAAACATTTTCTTCAAGAAACTAAATTTTAAACAGTTGCAAATGATGTGTTTGGGAGTTATTTTTTTAAAAAAATATTTTGTTGTTTTCTCCAATCATTTTCCAATTCCATGATTTCTCTACTCCCATCTCCCTCAACCCAACTGAACAAAAATAACCCATATAGTCACTGCATCTGATAAGGTGTGCAACATGCCATAACATAGTCTATCACCTTGCTTCTGGGAAAAGGGAAATATGCTTCCTCATTATAATCTGGAAACAATATTGGTCATTGCATTTCATCTGAATTCTGATGTCTTTTAGAATTGCTTTCAGTAGGTGGCACAGTAGATTGAGTACCAGGTCGGGAGTCAGAAAAACTCATCTCCCTGAGTTCAAATTTGGCCTCAGACATTTATTAGCTATGTGACCCTGGGCAAGTCACTTAACTATGTTTGCCTCAGTTTCTTCATCTGTAAAACGAACTGGAGAAGAAAATAACAAACCACTCCAGTATCTTTGCCAGGAAAACCCCAAATGAAGTCACAAAGAGTCAGACATGACTAAAATGACTGAACAACATATTATTATAGTGATGTAATTGTTTTCCTGGTTCTGCTTTCTTCTTTCTGTGTTAGTTCACACAAATCTTATGTTTCTCTGAATTCTTCATTTTTATTATTTCCTCTGGTTTGCCTCTGCTAGAGGTAGTTGGGTGGCACAGTGAACAAAGTCCTGGGTCTGGAGTCAGAAAGACCTGAGTTCAAATTTGAACTCAGTTATTATTAATTGTGTGACCCTGGGCAAGTCACTTAACCTCTGTCTTACTCAGTAATGTGGGGATTATAATAGCCTCTACCTCCTGGGGTTGTTGTGAGGCTCAAATGAGAAAATATTTGTAAAAGGGCCTGGCATGTAATATGTGGATAAAGAATGCCTGTTTCCCTCCTTCAGGTACAGTAATATTACATTACATTCATATACCATAATTTATTCAGCACATTTCCCAAATGATGTGCATTCATGTGGGTGGTGAAAAGGGGGAATGGGAGAAGGAAGGAGATTAGGAGAAGACATGTTCTTTTTGTTACTGTTCCATAAATAACAATTCTTTATACTTGGGTGGATCCTCATCCCAGAAGTTCAGAAAGCTTTTAACTAACCATATTTCCTTCACTGTTATTGTAGCTGATAACCCTGGAAATTTTATGTTCTAAGCAGAGGAACGTGTTTCCATCTACTAGGATCATGGGAGATAATAAATCTGGAACTGGGAAGTATTTGAGAGGCCATGTAGTTCCTTTGTTTTTCAGATGAGAAATTCATATATTCTATTTTCTTTGTCATTATGTACTACTAAACTTATGTGGGTACAGTCAAGGTGGCAATTTGTGTGGCAGGATGTTGTACAAGGGGCCACATGCTATATTTCCATTTGGTTAAAGGAGAAACTGAGATTTTTAGAGATAAGCCTACACCATGAGCCAGTGGAGAAGTAAAATTAGCTTCTAAGTCTCATCTTTCCAAAAACATAGTTCCAAAGCAGGGCTAGCAAATGTACATGAAAAATTAAATTCAACATTTAGTACCCACAATAAGCAGGGTATTGGTCTGAGGATACAAAGGCAAAAGCAATGTTTTGACCTCAAGAAGCTTTTATTCCAGTGGGGGAGGGAAGAAGAACCCAAAATTAATAGATACAAAGTACTGTAATCTGTGATCCAGACTCTTACCGCAAAACCAAAGGACCAGATTTAATTTTGAAATTTTTTCTTTTGCCTTCTAATGCTCCTATACATAATTTATTTGGGAAAATTTACAAATATTCTAGTGTCAAAGTTCCAAATGTTGATAATAGGGTCCTCAGCTCCCTTATAAGCATGAAAGGTAATAAATGCATCTGTAACAAGGTAAAGAACAGCCTTAATTTGGTTGTTTGTTATTGTTGTGTTATTTCAGTAGTATCCAAGTCTTCATTACCCCCATCTCTTGGCAAAGATGCTGGACTGGTTTGGCATTTCCTTCTCCAGTTCATTTTATAGATGAGGAACAGAGGCAAACCCTTGCCCAGGGTCACACAGCTAATAATTATCTGAGGTCAAATTTGAACTCAGGTTTCCTGACTCTAGGCCCAATGTTCTATCCACTATTATATCCTACCTGCCCCTATTTTACTTCATGGAAAATGAAGAAGATTCAATGTACTCACAAGAATTCCCAAATAGATATAGAAAACACTAATAAGAATTTATTTTTATTAAACCATCAACTGTTCTTTTAGAAACAGTCTTTCTTATCATTCACATCATAAGAATGGAAAGAGGACAAAAACCTTAAAAATTTTGATACTTGAAAAATTCAGTGGAAAGGCAGAAAAACTACTGGTACCACAAATGAGGTGGCATCCTGAGTAGAAAGAAGACAGAATTTAGAGTCAGAGCACCACAGGTGAGTCCTGACTCTGTCACTTACTACACATGAGATCATGTGAGACCAAATCACATGACCTCTTTGGGCCCAAGTTCTTCATGTATAAAATGAAGGAATTGAATTAGGTAATTGTTAAGGTCTCTCTCTCTCTCTCTCTCTCTCTCTCTCTCTCTCTCTCTCTCTCTCTCTCTCAAATGCTTTATTAACTTCTGGCTTACATCATTCATTTCTGTCAGATTTTGAGTTACAATTTTTCCCTGTTTTTCCCCTACCCACGACCCCAGAATAGCAGTCCCACAGGATATCCCCTCATCCAATCTGCTCTCTCCCAACTCTTCTCCCATACCCCCTTCAACTTTTCCAGTAGGGCAAGGTGAATCCCCATGCCCCAATGCCTGCACATCTTATCTCCCAATTATATGTAAAATAGTATTAATAATAGTATTTATATATTTTTAATACATTTGATTTTAAAACTTTGAATTCCAGATACATACCCTTCCTCCTTCTCCACCCACCCTTACTGGGAAGATAAGCAATTCAGTATATGTTGTACATGTGTAGCTATGCAAAACATTACCATAGTAGATATATTGTAAAAGACTGACTATATTTCCCTCCCTCCTATCCCACCTCCCACCTGGTCCATTCCCCACTTTGATCCTGTCCCTTTTCAAAAGTGGGTGCTTCCAACTTCCCTCCTCCCCAGCCTACCCTCCCTTCCATCATCTCCCTCCCTGTTCCCCTGCCCCCCACTCTACTGAGATATCCCATTTAGTATATATATATATATATATATATATATATATATATATATATATATATATATATATATATATGTGAATATGTGTACATATTCACACATGTATTCATATGCCCATATACCCTTCTTCAACTATTTTCATACTGAGAAAGGTTTTATCATTTATAGTTATAGTTATCATTTTTCCATGTAGGAATGTAAATAGTTCAACTTTGATAAGTTCCTTATGATTTATTTTTGCTGTTTGCTTTCTCAAGCATCTCTTGCTTCTTGTGTCTGGATGTCAAATTTTCTATTCAACTCTGTTTTTTTCATCAAGAATGCTTGAAATTTCTCTATTCCACTGAATGACCATACCCCTGAAACATGATACTCAGTTTTGCTGGGTAGGTGATTCTTGGTTTTAACCCCAGCTCCTTTGCCTCTAGAATATCATATTCCAATGCCTTTGGTCCCTCAGTGTAGAAGCTGTCATTTCCTGTGTTATCCTGATTGTGTTTCCACAATATTGAAATTGTTTCTTCCTGGCTGCTTGTAGTATTTTCTCCTTGGTGTGGGAATTCTGGAACTTGGCTACAATATTCCTAGGAGTTTTCTTTTTGGGATCTTTTTCAGGAGGTGATCTGTGGAGTCTTTCAGCCTCTATTTTGCCCTCTGGTTCTAAAACATCAGGGCAATTTTCCTTGAGAATTTCTTGAAGGATGATTTCTAGATTCTTTCTTTGATCATGGTTTTCAGGTAGTCCAATAAATTTTAGATTATCTCTCCTGGATCTGTTTTCCAGGTCAGTGGTTTTTCCCATGAGATGTTTCACATTGCCTTCTATTCTTTCATTTGTTTAGATCTGCTTAATAGCATCTTGATTTCTCATAAAGTCACTAGCTTCCATTTGTTCCAATCTAATTCTGAAGGAATGATTCTCCTTAGTGAGCTTTTGAGATTCTTTTTCCATCTGGCAAATTAGGCTTTTTAAGGCATTCTTCTCCTCATTGCCTTTTTGAGCCTCTTTTGCCATTTGAGTCAGTCTATTTTTAAGGTGTTATTTTCCTCAGTCAGGATGTTGACTGTCATTTCATACTTTTCTTGCATCTTTCTCATTTCTCTTCCCAATTTTCCCACCACTTCACTTATCTGCTTCTTAAGGTCCTCTATGGCCTATAACCAGCTCATACTTTCTTTTTCTTTTTTTCTTTTTTTTTGGAGGGCACTTGGGGTTAAGTAACTTACCCAAGGTCACATGTCTACGTTTTTGTTTGTGTGTGTGTGTTAAGTGTTTGAGGCAGGATCCAAACTCAGTTCCTTCTGACTCCAGGGCAGACGCTCTACTCACTGCGCCACTTAGCTGCCCCACCAGCTCATATTTTCATTTGGGGCTTTTGGTACAGGATTTCTGACCTCACAGTCCTCCTCCTGTTCCATGATTTGATCCTCTTTGCCCCCCAAATAGGAGTCTAATGTTGAATTTTTCTATTTATTTTGTTTCGTTTGCCTCGGCATGTTGCCACTCAATTACTTGACTTTGGGGCTTGTTGACACAGTAGGACTCCACCAGCCAGGGGAGCTAGGGTTTTCCCAACTGCCGGAGGTGTTAGTTGGGTGGCCTCTCTGAAGCCTCCACACACTCTGGCAAGCTGGTCATATACCCCAAGAACTCCACCCCAGACCACAATCCAGATCCAAGAAGGGTAAAGGAAGAGTGGTTACCCCCAAGACTTATTGCTGGATCCCCCTACAATTCACAGGCCAGGAGCTGAAACTGCAATGTATAATGTGATGTAAGCTGTGCAGGCTTCTCAGTGGCTTCTCACCCCCAGGGGAAGAAGCTGATATGCTCTCCCAAACAGTCCCAAAGTCCATAGGGCACTGACCTCTCACTTTGTCTTAAGCATCTATGTGTTGATAATTCTGGAAATGCCACAGCTTCTGGTGTTCTGGAGTCCCTCCAGCTGGCTGCTGGTCTGGCTGCCCTGAGAGCACTGTGTTGGCCTCTCCCTGCCAGGCTGCTGGGCTGTCCTCAGTGGGAGGATAGCTTCTCTGTGTCATTTTGTGGGTTCTGGAGCTCCATAGGTTGTTCAGAGTCCCCTTTTTACATAATTTTGAAGTGGTGTGGGCTGGAGCTCTGTGGAGGTGCTGTTTCTACTCTGTCATCTTGACTCTGCCCCCTCCCCCACCCCCGTTAAGGCCTCTTTTAACTCTAAACCTATGATCATATAAAGAGTCATTATCACTTATACTCGGGTATTATTCTTTATGGACACATAAATCCTACATTTATTAGGGTAGATGTAAAAACTGGAAATTTTAGCTGTTCTAGAAAGCAATTTAGAACTATGGCTCTAGAATGACTAAACTGTTTATATCCTTTGTCTCAGAGATACCACTGCTAGACCTATATCCCAAAGAAAGAAAGGAACCATATGCAACAAAAATATTTCTAGCACCTCTCTCTCTCTCTCTCTCTCTCTCTCTCTCTCTCTCTCTCTCTCTCTCTCTCTCTCTCTCCCTTTTCTCTCAGAAAAGAACTAGAAATGTAGGTAGTGCCATTTAATTTGGGGAATGTTGGGAATATCTGAACAAATGAATGGAATGGAATGCTATTCTGCTATAAGAAATGATTGTCATGAATGAAATTCTGAGAGACAAAGTTCTGGGTATGATAAATCCATTTATTAATTAGTTTGGCAAATAATCCATAGGCAGCTAGATAGTGTGATGGATAGAGTGCTAGATATGGAGTCAGGAAGATTCATCTTCCTGAGTTCAAATCCTGCCTCAGACACTTACTAGCTGTGTTCCCCTGGGAAAATCACTTAACCCTCTTTGACCCAGTTTCCTCGTCTGTAAAATGAGTTGGAGAAGGAAATGGCAATTACTCCAGTATCTTTCCCAAATGGGGTCACAAAGATGTGGACATGACTTAAACAATTGAACAATAAAGCAAATAATCAATAAATCAAGGTCATTGATTTCTCATGGTGATCAAAGACCCCAGGAAAGCATTCAAGTCACTTAAATCCATGTGTCTTCCTTCTTATAGTACATCCTTGTTCCCCTTGCAAGAGAAAGACAATCCTGATTGGTGGATATTTAATGAGGGGGTAGGCTAAGAGCTCTCAACTCCTCTCAATCGCTTCATCATTGGGCAGAAGAGAAGAGCTTCGGAACATGGCCTAGACATGGAATTCAAGCTGCCTCTAGCAATCTGGGTTAGAAGAACTACTCTAACCCAGACCTCCCTGGATTATAGAACAGACCAGGTCATCCCCCAACTTTGATTAGAAAGCAAGGACACAAAAGTCATTCGTGACAGTGTGAAGGGCTCAGAGTGGTTTAATGTGCTCAAGGGGTAAACATAGAGGCCTGACCCAAGCCTTGGAATGTGATTGTTAAGGAATATTATTCCTCAGCTACAATGAAGGAGAGAAGTCTCTCTTTAAGCTAGCATAAGAGATAGACTTTTGAACAGAGAAGGTAATATTACAAATCAATATTCATAATCAAGTGATAAAGGATTAAATTAGTTTTTCTCATGATGAAAGGAATGGTTTTAAAGAAATCTTGAAAGACATATGAACTGATGCAGAGTGAAGTGAGTAGGACCAGAAGAACAGTCTATAAAGTAACAACAACACGAAAGCGGACAACTTTGAAAGATTAGAAATGCTGATTGAGGGCAGAGCCAAGATGGAGGAGTAGAAATAGCATTTTCAATGTGCTCTGCCCCACACAAATTTCAAACAATGTAAAAGGACAACTTGTGTGCTCTGCCCCACACAAATTTCAAACAATGTGAAAGAACAACTTCTGGAGCCACAGCACCCACAGAACGGCACAGAGAAGCTAACCTCCTGCTGAGGACAGCCCAGCAGCCCTGCAGGGAGCAGCCAGCGAAGCTCTCTGAGAGCAGTCAGCACAGCACGCTGGGAACCGACAGCGCAGCCCGCAGAGCCTAGCCCAGGTCCGTGGTTTTAGCCCCAGGGCAGCCGGGCCTTCAGCAGGCTGGTGGAACCCCAGAACACCAGCAATTGTGGCGATTCCAGAATTATCAGCACAGATATGCCTAGGACAAAGTGAGAGGTTAGTGCCCTATGGACTTTGGGACCAGTATTTGGGGAACACGTGGCTTCCTTCCTTGGGGGCAAAAAGCTGCTGAAGAAACAGCTGCACAGAAGCCATTTTGCAGCATCAGTAGTGGCTCTAGCTCCTGGTCTGCAAACTGTAGGAAGATCCAGCAATCAGTCTGGGGGTTAATCCCTTTTGCTTTAAACTGCCTGGATCTGGATTGTGGTCTGGGGGGGACGTTTGGGATGGGTATCCAACTTGCCAGAGTGGGTGGAGGCTTTACAGAGGCCACCCAACTGGTGGAAGTTGTGAAGACCCCACGTTTGGTCGGAAGCTCCCCTGTCTGGTGGCAGAGTCCTACTGTGGCAACAAGCCCAAATATCAAGTAATTAAGTGGCAACATGCCTAGGCAAACGAAACAAAATAAACAGAAAAGTTCAACATTGGACTCCTATTTTAGGGGCAAAGAGGCTCAAAGCATGGAGGAGGACTGTGAGGTCAGAACTCCTGCACCAAAAGCCCCAAATGAAAATACAAGCTGGCTACAGGCCATAGAGGACCTGAAGAAGCAGATAAGAGAAGTGGGGGAAAATTTGGGAAGAGAAATGAAAAAGATGCAAGAAAAGTATGAAATGACAGTCAACAGCCTGACTGAGGAAAATAACACCTTAAAAAATAGACTAACTCAAATGGCAAAAGAGGCTCAGAAAGGCAATGAGAAGAATGCCTTAAAAAGTCGAATTTGCCAGATGGAAAAAGAATCTCAAAAGCTCACTGAGAAGATTTATTCCTTCAGAGTTAGACTGGAGCAAATGGAAGCTAGTGACTTTATGAGAAATCAATATACTATTAAACAGATCCAAACAAATGAAAGAATTGAAGGCAATGTGAAATATCTCACGGGAAAAACCATTGACCTGGAAAATAGATCCAGGAGAGATAATTTAAAAATTATTGGACTACCTGAAAGCCATGATCAAAGAAAGAACCTAGAAATCATCCTTAAAGAAATTCTCAAGGAAAATTGCCCTGATGTTTTAGACCCAGAGGACAAAATAGAGGTTGAAAGAATCCACAGATCACCTGCTGAAAAAGATCCCCAAAAGAAAACTCCCAGGAATATTATAGCCAGGTTCCAGAATCCCCAGATCAAGGAGAAAATACTACAAGCAGCCAGGAAGAAACAATTTCAAAATTGTGGAAACACAATCAGAATAGCACAGGACCTGGCAGCTTCAACATTGAGGGATAGAAGGGCATGGAATATGATATTCCAGAGGGCAAAAGAGCTGGGAATGAACCCAAGGGTCACCTACCCAGCAAAACTGAGTATCTTGTTTCAGGGGAAAATATGGTCATTCAGTGGAATAGAGGACTTTCAATCATTCTTGATGAAAAAAGCCAGAGTTGAATAGAAAATTTGACATTCAGACACAAGAAGCAAGAGATGCTTGAGAAGGTAATCAAGGAAAAGAAATCAAAAGGAACTTATCAAAGTTGGACTACTTACAGTCCTACATGGAAAAACAATAACTGTGTTTGATGAAACCTTTCTCATTATGAAAATAATTGAAGAAGGGTACATGGCATATGTTCACAGGTATACATGGATAGAGGGCACAGGTTGAATTTTATGGGAAAGGATGATTATTATTTTTTTTTGGAGGGCAATTGGAGTTGGGTGACGTGCCCAGGTTCATGTGGCTGGGTTTTTGTTTGTGTGTTGGGTGTCTGGGGCTGGATCCGAGCTCAGGTCCTTCTGGCTCCAGGGCTGGCTCTCTGCTCGCTGTGCCACCTAGCTGCCCCAAGCAAGGGATGATTCTTAAGGGGTGAAGTCAAGAGGTGAGAGAGGAAAGTGGCAAGAGGAGATGGAGAGAGACAGGGTAGGGCAAACTATCTCATGTAGAAGAGGCAAGGGGAAGTAGTTGCAGGGGAGGGGAAGAACAGGAAGGCAAAAAGGCAAAAGCATATTCTCATTGAAGTTGGCTCAAGGAGAGAATCACATACGTACTAAATGGAATATCTTACCCTCACTCACTCTCCTGAGTAGGGGAAAGGGGGATGAGAAGGGGGATGATGGAGGGGAGGGCATTCTGGGGAGAGGGGAGGTTAGAAGTACCCACTATCAAAGAGGGACAGGATCAAAGTAGGGAATGGACCAGGTGGGAGGGAAATATAAGCAGTCTTTTACAATATATCTACTATGGTAATGTTTTACATAGATATACATGTACAACACATACTGAATTGCTTATCTTCTCAGAGGGAGTGGGTGACAAGGGAGAAAGGGAATGGATCTGAAAATCGAAGTTTTAAAATTAAATGTTTCATAAGATGTCAGGCAGGGGGGCTCAGAGATTCACCTTGCCCTAATGGCAAAGTCGAAGGGGGTATGGGAGAAGATATGGGAGAGAGCAGATTGGATGAGGGGATATCCAGTGGGACTGCTATACTGGGGTGGTGGGTAGGGAAAAAACGGGGGGAAAATGTAACTCATAATCTGGTGGAAATGAATGATGTAAACCTGAAGTTAATAAAGCATTTGTTTAGTTAAAAAAAAAATAAGAGAGAAAAAAAAAAAGAAATGCTGATCAATGTAACAACCAACCAAAATTCCAGAGGGCTAGAGATGAAGCAAGCTACTCTCTCATCGTGACAGAGAACTCTTAGACTCAAGATAGAGAATGAGGCATGACCAACACGGACATTTATTTTTGTTTGGTTATGCATATTTATTTTTCTTTCCTTCAAGTGGGAAAGGGAATTAACAGAGGTGGGGGAGAGGGAGGTTAGTGACAAGGTTACCAAAATGAAACAAAAAAAGAAGAAAAGCAATGAAATGGGGTCATCAAAGCATTTTTAAATATTCACAGAACAGGAAGACCAGTAGGAAACACTGACAAGCATCACAGCTTTGAAAATAGCAGGCTGAATTTATTACAAACTTAGAAAGAAAATCAAGCTATATACTATATGAATTTCCAGCTTCATGTCTTTTCCCTTTTTACTTTGTTTATGGAGTTTTCATATTATTTGGTTTTTGTTAAATTCAGAATTTTTAAAGTTAAATCTATAATGCCGTTATACTAATCTAATAAATAATTATGTTTATATAGTACCTACTATGTTTCAGTCACTGTGCTAAGCACTTTTCCTGCTTGATCCCTATAACTATCTTGAGAGGTTGTGGCTATTATTGTCCCCATTTTACAGATGAGGAAATTAAGGCAGATAGAAGTTAAGTGGCTGGCTCAGGGTCCCACGACTAGTAAGTGTCTAAAGTCAGATTTAAACTCAGGTCTTCCTGACTCCAGGCCCAGTGCTGTATCTATTGTGCCACTTTATAAGTAAATACCATTCCTCGGAATGTCTGTGCCCACTTGTGTACATGAAAATGTCCCCAAAGGTGCCATTTTACTGCACTTTGCTATCTTTCTGAAAAGCAGGATTGTGGAATCTCAGAGTCAAAAAAGTCCTTCAAAGTCATTTAGTCCAAGCTGTACATAGCTACACCATCCCCAAGAAGTGTCTCTTCATCCTTTGCTTGAAGATTCCAAGTTCAGGGAAACCCACTCTTTTCAGATGCAGCCCATTCTCCTTTAGGATGGCTTTAATTGCCAGGAAGTTTTTCCTAACACTAAGCCTAAGCCTTCCTTTCTATAACTTCAGCCTCTTTGTTCTCATTCTGTTTTCTGGACATGAGCAGTATTTATAAATACACAAACACAGCAATCTTGCTCCCCTTCCCCTCCAAACTTCTCTTCTCCAGGCTGAACATTCTCAGTTCCTTCAACAATATTCAAAGGAGTTGATCTTAAGAGTACTTACCATCTTTATTGCCTTCCTCTGGATGCTCTCCAGCTTATCAATGTCCTTAAAATGCAGCTCCCAGAATGCTATTCTGCAGAGATGGTTAGACCAAGGCTGAGTACAATGGGATGGTCATGTCCTGTTCTTGGATACTAGACCTCTTTCAAAGCAACCCAAAAATCATATTCATTTTTGGCTTCCATATCACATTATGGATTCACATCCAGCTTACAGTTCCCTAAAACCTTCAGATATTTTTCAAACTGTTTTCTATCCATGCCTCATTTGGTCAAATTGATCTTTGAACCCAAGTGTAAGACTTATTTTTAAACCTTATTAAATTTCATTTAATACAATTTTGAAAAATTTTAGAACACCGATTAGTACAACGGTAAACCATAAATCCAGATGAAACGTGCCACCCACCTCCTGCCAGAGACAGGATACACTTAAAAAGCAGAATGGGAATACATTTTTGGATATGGCCAACATGGGAATTTGTTTCATATACTAAGCATATTTGTTCTGTTTATTTTTCTTTGTTTTATTGTTCATTTGGGGGGAGGCAGTAGAAGAGAGAGTCTTGCTTGCTTGCTTGCTTGTAAAAATAACTGTTTTTCAAAAATAAATACATTTCATTTTATTCAATTAAGAAACTTATCTGTTAGCATGCTTTTTAAAGACAACATCCTGGATCAACAACTGTGAAGATAGGTTATTAGGCAAAGCTTTTAAACTGTAGTTGGTGAGCTGAATCTGAGGCCTGATTTTTTTAAAGCTTGAAAATAGCATCTCTAAGGAAGGAAATAGAGGAGTGGTTATACACTGTCATAAATCACCCTTGCTTTTTGTTTTTTTAAATAAGAGTCACCAGGCAAAGAGGTATCTTATTCTGGAAATATGTTCATTCTTTTCTCCCCTTATTTGTGTTATTAGTTTAGGCCCAAACAAGGAACTGAAGGAAGATCCTTGAAACCAGACTATTCAGTAAATCTAAGATATTAGAAGCCAAAAAATGTGGGCACAATGTGGGAGAGTGTAAACACATTTCCCTCACAAGGAGCCGTTTGTGGCTGCAAGTATGGACTTGGATTGTAAGAGTGAAGTTCTGAAAAAGTAATTTGGCCCCAAGAAGCCTACAGGGATCTAGGTCCTTTATGAGAGCCTGGCCTTTCCCTCTCTGGGTGCTATTTTGTATGATTGTTTAATAACAACCAGTGCCTTTCCCATTTTGTGTTGGATAGATACTGTATCCAGCAGGAAGGATAAGGTTATATATTACAGATTTGAGTCTGAATCAGTAAATGCAGAGGCAGATATTGTGCTTATATAATGCAGTGTGGGAAAAGAATAATATAGGCCAAGAGACTGAGCCTTCATAGGAGTCTATGGCAGAAGGAAGAGGGTGCCAAGGGAAACAGAACTTGAGCCATCGAACTTTGATAGGAGCCAAAGATGAGACCGTAGACCTTAAGCAATAGGAAATATGCTAAGCTCATCTCTGCTCATAGTCTCAAGGGAAAGAGAAGGACCTAATCCAGACTGTTATAAAAGCCCAAGAAATGGGTTAGAGAAACGGTGTCACTTAGTGTTAAGCCAAAACCAAAAGCCAAACCTTTCTGCCTATTCCTTTGATATGTGACATGTTATGGAACTGACTGGTAGAAGGTACTTGTAGCTTGAAGACTAAAACAGTCTTTTCTTTTGGCTAAAAATTTCTTAATTTCATCAGTTTCCCTCTCCCTTTCTACCCAAATATTTTCATGTGTTGAAGTCATTTAAGTAGGTTAGACTAGATTACCTCTAAGGAACCTTCCAACTTTGAGATGTTATGACTGTGAAACGTGGGAGGGCTGGTTTGGAGAACCAAATTTCACTGTCAAATTCCCCTGGGCTGCCCTGCCAAAAAATAAGAGAAAAGACTGTGCAAGGAAAAGGAGAGAAATCCAATAGCTCTTTTTAAGATGTTAACACAGGTTAAAGTTCTTACAGGCTAAAAAATGACTTCCGAGTTTTTTTTTTTGAGTTTCTTAAATGTCCTACGCATGAAGCCTGTCACTGGGGAAAAAATGTGAAAACAGGAATAGATCAATTAACAGAGTCTTTTGATGTCTGAATTCCAGGAGCAGAGCTCTTTGGTTGGTTGATAAGAGATTGAGTATCTGAAAACAGAAAAAAGCTGTCAACATCAAGTTCATTTTCTAAAATATATTACTGCTTCTACATCTCTCCCTCCACATTACTTGCATCTGTTCCCTTTTCTCTAATGATACCACAACCACTCTAGTTTAAACCCCCCTCACCTCTTGGCTGGATTATTTCAATAAACTTCCTTTAGTCTCTCTTCTCTGTTATTCATCCTCCACACAGATGTCAATTTGATATTCCTAAAATACAGTTCTGACTGTCCCTCCCTCCTCTGGCTGTGTCCTCTTGCCTCTGAGAGGATAAGATACAAACTCCTCTGTTTGGCACTTAAAGTCCTTCATTATCTGACTCCTGGCTACCTTTCCAGGCTTATTGAGTGGAAATATAGAAATGCAGATATGCAAATACATGTATATATTTACATATATACGTATGTACATGTATATGCATGTATATGCGTATATGTGCATAGATACATTTAAAATGTGTGTATACATGCATGTACATGTATATATATATATACATGTATGTATATAAGTGTAGATGTATATGTAGATGTATTTAGAATCCTGAGTTTCCTTTGAGGCTTATATAAGGGCTACCTCCTACAGATGGTCTTTCCTGACTAGTCCCCTCCCCCTCCTCAGGACTACCTTTAACTTGGGAAATGATATTGAATTTGCATTTGTTTTTATTTACTTCTTTATTTTTGTTCCACTTACAGCAGAATTTAAGCTCCTTAAAACATAATGTCTTTGTTTTTATCCTTGTTTCCCTAGCACCAAGTATGGGCACCTCTGTGCCTGACTCATAGGAGGTGCTTAATAAATACTTTTTAAATGAATAATCTGAATCTTCACAATGAGATCTGTTGAAAGAGGCTTTATCTAGAAATATATTTTTAAGGTAGAAGTTGAATATTTTGCAACTTCATCTTCCCCCAAGGAAAACTCTGCAAAGATTCACACAAAAAATTCAAGGCTCTGTTCATGTCTGAGCTTAAATTCTCAGGAGAACCATTAGCTTGTTTGATACGCCAGAAAGAACAGTGTTTTTATGCAAGCATTTTAATACAGGAAACATGAGTCTAGTCAGTATCTTTCCAAGTACATATGTCTGAAGTTTTGAAGTGAAATGCTGTTTAATATCTTAAAAGCATAGTTAAAGAAACCCACATGAGGACATTTTACCAATCAAAATGCCTCTCTCTGAATAATCAAAACATCTAATGATGATAACAGAACTAATGCAAAAAGTTGACTAATCAAAGGTCACCTAAAACATATTTTACTGTGAAAACCATTTCAAGAGTTTCTGCTCTGTTGGCTTCATAATTAAGATATAACACACATCAAATCATGCAGCAAAAGGTCTTGGTTCAGAACCAGTACTACCAGTTTTCTGAGACTAGGAAAAAAAATGAAACAAAAATCCTTTTACAGAGATTTTAGCCAAGCTATAGTTAGCAGCGTAAGGGGACAAGAACTGGGGCAAGGAAAGAACAATGGTTTCTCTCCTGTCACCATACTCAGACATGTGAAGAGATAATTGCCAGGAGTCTGCCCCCTTTTGCCTCCACACCCCCATGATCATTTATATTTTAAATAGCCTCTCAGGTTGGATTTTAATACAAAGTCACACAGGAAAATCTAAACTTTCTTTCCCTTTTGTCAAAGCTATATTTTAGAACATTAGAGAACACAGTTCAATAAAGCAAAAGTAAGCAAAAGTAAGGAAAAAGTAGAGTCCTTAATGGATTCTGGTGGCAGTCAAGTGTCACTCCTCAAATGAACAAATAGTTACTAAAATGCTGATTGTGTGGTTAACAATGAAATTTTCTGAGTGGAGAACAAGTTCCTAATGCCAGTGGGGAAATGGTTTTAAATTGCTGGTTAAAGAAGCAATGCAGGAGAAAGGTGGGCAGGCTGAGACATAAATAGATGTTGCCCTCAGATAGCAGCAGTTTCTCTCAAAGAAGAATTATGAGAGGGTGGGGGGTTGTTAATCATTGACAAATAAGTTTATGTGGGTTATCAGCATCACTAGGAATTCAGCCTCAAGGCAGAGTTCTTTCAGGGTGTTATATCTCTCTGATGCCTGAATGCTGAACCCCCAGCTATCAGTATTCCAACCTCAAGTTCAGCCACCAACTACTCCCTTATTCCCATCTCACTTAACCCATGTTTGCCCCTCCCCTCTAACACCACCTACTTTCAGGGGCAGCTAGGTGACACAGTAGATAGACTGTTAGGGTTCCAAGGGTCTCGAACCTACAAGAACATGTTTACCTTTTCCCAGTCTTCGGACATCTCTGACTTCTAGACTTTCTAGAAGAACTACCCACGCAGAACACCCTTCTGTTTAAGGAGAACTCTCTTTATTTTTCTCTGATCAGAACATACAAGCAAACTCAGCCAGCAGCCCCCCACCCCATCAGGCAGCCTCCTTTTTATCCAACCTCCAGTTCCAGGTGTTTAACATCAGCAGTCCCCCCACCCCGTCAGGCAGCCTCCTTTTTATCCACCTTCCAGTTCCAGGTGTTTAACATCGCCTTCCCCGCCACTTCGAGACAATCACATACTGCCCCGAGAGTGAGGGGTGGTAACCCGCTGCCCACATGGACACGTCAACTCATCAGGCTAAGAGGTTTCCGGTGTAGCAGACCAGGAAGTCTCCTAACCAGGAAGTCTCTCAGCTGCCTCGTCAACTCTTATGATTGTTTTGCTGACTGTCCTTTTGGCCTTCCGGGTTCCTCCTGTAGCCTGTTATTGATAGGCCAGGGACCCTCCTGCCACTCCCAGGCTGTCGAGCTGCACCCCAGTTGGCTAAGGACTCTTCAATAGACCACCAACCTCAAGAGGCCCTGAGTTCAAATTCAGCCTCAGACACTTGACACCTACTGGCTGTGTGACCATGAGCCAGTCACTTAACCCTGATTGCCTCTCCCCTCTGCCAAATAAAATAAAGCTACCCACTCTTGTCACTGTACTCTTTGAAATGCTTATTCTATAAGTAAAACACACTCACTCTCATTTTTAATATTTTCCTTTCCCTTCTTCTGTCTTTTAGCTCTGGCTCCTTCCTTCTCTTAAACCTCCTTGACCATCCTTTCCAGGACTGGTTGCACTTTCACTCATTCCCTCTGCTCAACGATTGAAGTGGGAGAGCTGGAATGCCCCTAGCTCCCTATTACTTCTTCCAGGCTCGCCCTGTACCACAGGGACTCACTAATTTCTATGCAACTACTGTCTACCAAGTGCTAGTTTTCTTCTCCTCTCTTCTCAGTGAGTTTGCACTTGGCTTAGAGTCTTCCTATAATCCCCATCTCCTGCTCTGATACCAGGAACTTCAATATGGATATTCTCTCCCCTAACTTCGTAGCTCCTCAATGTATTCATTCCCTATGACCTCCAACCCAGCTCATCCACACACAATGTGATCTTGCCATCACATAAAGACACTGCTTCCAGGTTCAACCAACCCTGAAATTCTCTTATCTGACAAAATCTGTTGTCATTCTTCTTATTTTTTGCCTTGCCATCCCAAACTTTCCCCTCACTGTGAAAACCAATAACTCACACTCTTAGTTCTTTCCCAGATCATCACCCTTGCACTGGCTACACTTTCCTCCCTTTTCCCACCTTACACCCTCAGTGCAACTCTACACTGCCCCTTTCTCTTGAGTTCTTTGCTGCCTTATCCTGTTGCTCATCTTGCCCTGCCAAGCCTCAGCCCTGGATTATTCCCACAATCTGTGATGTTTGCTCCTACTCACATGCCGATGAACAAAGATGGAGAAAGTCATGAAACGTTGACTATAACCCCTACAAATTGGTGCTTCATGATCTCAACTGGACCGTCACTGCTACAAGGCAATCCTCACTATGTAACTCCCCACAGCTCATTTTACAAACTTTTCATTACTCTTCAAATTTCCCATATCCACCTCCCACCATCTCAGCTGAGAACACGGCTTCATATTTCACTGAAAAAAATATCTATGGGGGTGGCTAGGTGGTGCAGTGAGTAGAGTGCTGGCCCTGGAGTCAGAAGGACCTGAGTTCGGATCCAGCCTCAGACACTTAACACACAAACAAAAAAACCTAGCCGTGTGACCTTGGGCAAGTTACTTAACCCCAATTGCCCTCCAAAAAGCAAAATAAAAATAAAAAAAATATCTATGGCTATTTACTCAGATCTCCCTCTTCTCCGTTCTTTTTCATTTTTTTTTTTTTGCTTTTTTGGAAGGCAATTGGGGTTAAGTGACTTGCCCAAGGCCACATGGCTAGTTATTGTGTTAAGTGTCTGAGGCCAGATCCAAACCCAGGTCCTCCTGACTCCAGGGACAATGCTCTATTCACTGCACCACCTAGCCGCCCCAACCTTCTTTTTCATTTTAAATAATTCAAATGTTTTCTACCTCTATCTTTTCCCTCACTTAGGTCTCATATGAAGAGATGGTCCTTCTCCCTGCAAGACATACCCTTTTATATGCATAAGTGATGCAGTTTCATCCTATATTCTCCAGCAGATTGCCTCAGTTGTCATTCCCACTTCCTCACTTATCTTCAGTTTCTTTCCTGCCCACTCAGCTGCTTCTCTATTGCCTGCAAATATGCTCATGTCTCCTCCATCCCCCAAAAGCCCTCACTTGATCCACCCATCCCTGCTGACTATCATACCATATTTCTCCTCCCTTTTATTGCTAAATTTCACGAGAAAGATGTCTACAATTGGTGCCTCTACCTCCTTTCCTCTTACTCTCTTCTTAGCTTTCAACAGTCTGGCTCCTTACCTCACCATTCAACTGAAAGTGCTCCCCCAACCCTGGAAAAGCTCTCCTTCTCCATCTCTACATCCTGACTTCTATGACTTCCACAGCTAAGGCGGCTAGGTGGCGCAATGAATAGAGCACCAGCCCTGGAATCAGGAGGACCTGAGTTCAAATCTCTTCTCAGACATAACACAAAACTAGCTGTCTGACCTTGGGCAAGTCACTTAACCCCAATTGCCCTACCTTCCCCCTCTCCAAAAAAAAAAGCAAAAAAAACCTCACCTTCTACAAGAACCTTTTCCAGGTACATATTAATTCTAGTGCCTCCCCTAGACTGATTATCTACGATTTATCTTCTACAAAACTTGTTTGAACATAATTGCTAGTGTGTTGTCTTCTCCATTAGACTGTGAGGTCCTTGAGAGCAGGGACTTTTACCTTTCTTTGAATCTACAGTGCTTAGGAAGTGACTGGCATATAGAAGGTGCTTAATAGATGTTTATTAATTGACTGATAAATATAAAGTAATTTCAGTAATGGAGAGAGAGCTAATAACTTGGATAGAGGATAAGATATATAGTGTAGCATTTATTCTCATCTTGGAAAAAAATAGATATCTCAAGATATGGAAATGAGAAGGGAAAGCATTCTAGGCACAGAAGACATGCCATGCAGAAGTATGGACTGAGAGATTAATAATTTAAAAAATAAAGCATTTATTAAGCACTTACTACATACTGGACACTATGTATATAAATACAAGCAAGATAATCCTTGCCCTCAAGAAAATGATATTCTAATAAGGGAAGATAATATGTAAGGGGAAAGAGAAAATGGGATGGTTAGAAGTGTGTAGCATAAAAGGCTGGTTCTGTGCAAAAGAATATATATCGTAATTCATCTATCAGAATTGGGGACTGACATATGGAGTCCAAAGTTGCAGTGGAGAGAGATGAAGATAATGAACAAAGTCTAGGCAGCATAGTGAGGAGATGGCCTGGAAGTGGTGTGTGGGTAAGGGGATGAAAGATATAACATGCATAAGAATAGCAAGTAGACCAGTTAGGTTGAAATGTAGATTCTATCACAGTGGGAGTAATGTGAAATCAGCTTAGAAAGAGAAGGGAGTTAGATTGCGAAAGCCTTTAAGTGTCAAAGAAGAATTCATATTTTATTCTTAAACAATAGGAGATTACTATATTTTCTTGAGACTGGAATCAATATGCTCAGACTTTTGGAATAGGTATCCCAAACAAAAATATAATAAGTAAAATTTAACAGCTATATTGAGGATGGATTAGAGAAGGGAGAGACGTAAGGTGAGTCTGATCTCCAGCAAGAGGATGAGCTCACTTTCTGGCCTGGCTTGACAAAAGATATGGACTTGGAAAGAATTATTTTGAAAATCAGAGCCAAGGTAAAATATAAAATACCTTTTCATCAGTCCCACAAACTGTCTTATGGTCTGAAGTTTAAGTATCAACCTCCAGGGAGAGTATAATAGAAGTTACATCACTGCTGATCCTTGTTTAAGTTTGTGCACTTGTGGGTGTTCTGTGTTTTTAAGATTTCTCTTCCCTCTTATACCTGATTAATATTAAATGTTGAGTACCTTTCTACTCCTCCTTCTAGAGAAATCCCAGACATGAGCTAAACTTAAGCTTGAAGTCATTTTCTCAAGGCTCTGTGTGGGATCATAAAGTCACAAAGAAGGCCAGAGGAAGCCTAATCTCTATATCTCTATCGGCCCAAACCCTGCCCAGGACTCAGTTTAGTTTGAGTGGGCTGTGTGTGGGCTGAGAGCTCAGAATAGAGAGGGGACTCTAAGTGGGGAGCCTCCTACTTTCCCTGATAGAGTGCCCTAGTGTTATTGGTCCCAGAAGTGGTCAATATTCCTACACTCTATGGATTTAGACTGGGAAATGTTTGGGTCCCCTATGCATTTTTAGGTACTCACTAGAGAGATTCCTCATCCAGGACTTTCTAGCGAATTCCTAGTTGGGCAGGCCTTCACTGGAGCAAAAGAAGCAATTTTTATTTGTTTAAAACTGTTATTTTACAGCCAATTTTTCAGTGTATTTCCTTTGCAGGTAAAACCAGTTTATTTATATGAATGAATGCTTAAGGATGACTCTCTACTGATACTATTGTACTTATTATGAGATGAAAGACAATATTAGCAGTATGGGTTTCTCATCCCTAGTATATTTATGCTTAGCAATTTGCTTGGAGCATGATAGACACTCATTCATATTCATTTTCTTTCCTCTTCACTTTTGAGCTGAGCTAGACTTATTGCAAAATGAGTACAGATGGCTTGTCTGAGATCCTTATGGACTTTAGTTCCTTGAGGTAAGATTTTTCTAGTAGCTTAGAAATTCCAAACAGTTAGCCCCATATATTTAATCCTTTTTGGGGGGAGCCCTTTACCTCTTTAGAGCTTTTCTGGATCTGTTTTCCTTTTTAGTTACTCTACTTATCCTAGTGAGACCTACATATTTCAGTGATCTCTTGAGAAATTTCAGGTGATCTTTCTGTTGCAGGGACATGGAGGAACTTTTGCTCCAGGAATGAAGCTGTTTCCAGACACAGAAGGACTTATTAATGGTAGGAGGAGAGGGCATAAATTGAAAGGATGTCCACTGGGGACTAATTGAAGAAGTTGTGGCATCTGATTGTAATGGAATACTATTGTGCTATAAGAAATGATGAGCAGGATGAGTTAAAAAAAACCTGGAAAACTTACATGAACTGATGCTGAGTAAAGTGAACAGAACCAGGAGAACATTGCACACAGTAATAGCAATATTGTACAAAGAGCAACTGTGAATGACTTAACTATTCTCAGTAATACAATGATCTAAAATAATTCCAAAGGACTCATGATAAAAAATGCCACCTCCAGAGAAAGAACTGATAGAGTCTGAAAGAATTATTTTGAAAGACACACCATTTTTTACTTTATTTTTAAATGTTTTTAGTTTATATCATTCATTTTCACAAGACTGTAAGTTACACATTTCTCCCCATTTTTCCCCTACCCACCACACCAAAAGAGCAATCCCACTGAATATCCCCTCCCCCAATCTGCTCTCTCCCATATCTTCCCCCATCCCCTATCCAACTTTCCAGTAGGGTACAGTGGATCTCTATGCCCCGTGCCTGTATATCTTATTTCCCAGTTACATGTAAAATAATAATAATAATAAATATATATTTTAAACACTTGATTTTAAAGCTTTGAATTGCAGATTCTTTCCCTACCTCCCTTGTCACCCACCCTTACTGGAAAGATAAGCAATTCAAATTGTACATGTGTAGCTATGCAAAACATTTCCATAGTGGATATATTGTGAAAGATTGACTATATTTCCCTCCATCCTATCCCACTCTCAATAGTTCTATTCTCTACTTTGATCCTGTCCCTTTTCAAAAGTGGGTGCTTCCAACTTCCCTCCCCCCCAGCCTGCCCTCCCTTCCACCATCCCCCCTCTAGTCCCTTTCCCCCCTACTCTCCTGTAGGGTGAGATACCCTATTTAGTATGTATGTCATTCCCTCCCTAAGCCCAATTCAATGAAAGTAAGGTTGACTCATTCCCTTTTACCTTCCTGTTCTTTCCCTCCATTGTGACAGTTTTCCCTTGCCTCTTCTACATGAGATAATTTACCCCATTCTATTTCTCCCCATTTCCTCTCATTATATTCCTCTCTCGTCTCTTAATTTCACCTTTAAAGTATCATCTCTTCCAATTGCTTCTGTGCCATCTGCCTATGTATATCTGTACACATATACACACACTCACATATGCCCATATATCCTCCTATATAGACATATATATGTATGTGTGTATATACACATTTCTATTCCCTTCAACCATTCTCATACTGAGAAAAGTTTCATCAGTTACAATTATCGTTTTTCCATGTAGGAATGTAAATAGTTCAACTTTGATAAGTTCTTTATGATTCCTTCTCATGTTTATTTTGTTTACCTTCTCATGCTTATTTTGCTTCTCATATCTAAATGTCAAATTTTCTATTCAACTCTGTTTTTTTCATCATGAATGGTTAAAAGTTCTCTATTCCATTGAATGATCATATTTTCCCTTGAAACATGATACTCAGTTTTGCTGGGTAGGTGATTCTTGGTTTTAATCCCAGCTCCTTTGACCTCCCAAATATCATATTCCAATGCCTTTGATCCCTCAGTGTAGAAGCTGCCAGATCCTGTGTTATCCTGATTGTGTTTCCACAATATTCAAGTTGTTTTTTCCTGGCTGCTTGTAATATTCTCTCCTTGATCTGGGAATTCCGGAACCTGGCCATACTATTCCTAGGAGTTTTCTTTTTGGAATCTTTTTCAGGAGGTGATCTGTGGATTCTTTCAACCTCTATTTTGCCCTCTGATTCTAAAACATCAGGGCAATTTTCCTTGAGAATTTCTTGAAGGATGATTTCTAGGTTCTTTTTTTATTAAGGCTTTCATGTCGTCCAATAATTTTTAAATTATCTCTCCTGGATCTATTTTCCAGGTCAGTGGATTTTCCAATGAGATATTTCACATTGCCTATTTTTTCATTTGTTTAGATTTGTTTAATAGTATCTTAATTTCTCATGAAGTCACTAGCTTCCATTTGTTCCAATCTAATTCTGAAGGAATTACTCATTCAGTGAGCTTTTGAGATTCTTTTTCCATCTGGCAAATTCAGCTTTTTAAGGCATTTTTCTCCTCATTGGCTTTTTGAGCCTCTTTGGCCATTTGAGTTAGTTTATTTTTTTAAGGTGTTATTTTCTTCAGTCATGTTGTTGATTCTCATTTCATATTTTTCTTGCATTATTCTCATTTCTCTTCCCAATTTTTCCTCCACTATTCTTATTTGGTTTTCAAAATCCTTGTTAAGCTCCTCTATGGCCCCTAAACAGCTTATTCTTTTGTTGGAAGCTTTTGGTGCAGGAGTTCTGACTTTGTTGTCTTATTCCTGTTCCATGCCCTGAATCTTTTTGTCCCCTAAAAATGAATCCAAAGTCAGACCACTGTGTCTGCCTTGCTTCCTTTGCTTGCTCATGTTGCCGCTCAATTATTTGACTTTTGAGCTTTTTTGCCATAGTAGAACTCTGCTACCAGAAGGGTAGCTTTGTCCCAAATCTCTGGGCTTTTCTCAGCTGCTGGAGCTATTAGTTGGCTGCCCTCTCTGAAGCCTCCACATGCTCCAGCTTACTGGTCATGCACCCCAGGACCTCCACCCCAGACAGTGATCCAGATCCAAGCAGGTTAAAGCAAGAGCAATTACCCCTCAGACTGGTTGCTTGGTCCCCCTTCAATCTGCAGGCCAGGAGCTCTGAAGCAGACATGTGACAGTGGCTGGACGTCCCCATGCCTCAGCTGCTTTTTGCCCTGGGGGCAAAGGCCAGACCACATTCCCAAACTCCCAGGTCCCAAAGTCCATACTGCACTGACCTCTTACTTTGTCCTTAGTATCTATGGGTTGATAATTCTGGAAACCGCCACAGCTGCTGGTGATCTAAAGTCCCTTCAGCTGGAGGCTGATTATGGTCACCCTGAGGCTAAAATCTTGGGCTCCCAGAGCACTGCACTGGCCCCTTCCTGTAGGCCTGCTGGACTGTCTTCAGTGGGAAGTTAGCTTCTCTATGTCATTTTGTGGTTTCTGTAGCTCCAAAGTTTGTTTAGAGTTATTGTTTACATGAATTGGAGGAGGTGGGAGCAGGAGCCCTGAGGAAGTCCTGTTTCTACTTCACCATCTTGACCCCACCCCCTTTTACTTTATTTTTTTTTGTATTTTTTAATGTTTTTGGCTTGTGTCTTCTTTTACAGCAATGATTATTATGGAAATATGTTTTGCATGATTGCCCATGTATGACCTATATTAAATTGCTTATCATCTTGGGATGGAATGGAGGAAGGAGGAGAATTTGGAACTCAAAATTTAAAAAAATTAAGTTAAAATTGTTTTCATGCATTATTGGGGCAAATAAAATATTATTCAAAATAAGAAAAGAAAAAAAGGGAGGAGAGGGTGAACACCTCAGTCCAACCTGGTGCCTCGTGTTATTTTTTATAAGCACCGAGACAGTGATCTGGTTTCTTGTCTGTTGGTCATGGGATAAATTCCAGTGAACCTCAGGTCTTCTAGCTCTGTCAAGAGCTCTGGAGGTAAAAGGCTTTCCCTCTGAGGAAGAAAGCTTGATTTCCTCTTTTTTATTGCCATTTTGGTTGAGGCACGTCTTTGTAAGCACAAAGACAGGTTAAAACCTGTGAGAACTTTGTAGAATGATCTTTGCTTGTTAAATTACATCACTTTGGGGGTTAAGTATTATCTACAGGTGTATGGTTAAGTCTTTATCTTCATGGGAAAATGTTAATTTCCCTATTTTTGTGGGTTGTATTTCATGGATCCCCACCCCCAATTACCCCATTTTATTTGCTGGGAACAACATATGTTTAACTGAGAGGATGGTGACAGAGAATGTAGATTGTTATTTTATGCTACCCTCAAACTTCATTGATCTAATACTAATGTAAAGTATGAGGTATTAATATTTTAACAAGGCCTAACATAATACAAACATTCTTTTATTCCTTTATGAAGAATGAATATCTTTCTGATTGGAGTCAGAAGGGAGGATAGACAATGATTGGCCGTGTCAAAAGTTGACCCTTATAAGATGTCATCCAGTCAAGTTTCAGAGAGTTGAAGAGAGAACCAGTAGTCAAGGAAGACCTCAGTCCTACACTTTTTAGGGGAGGTAGGGAAGGGGAAAGGGAGAAGAGGGAATTTTCCCTCCTTTCCCTCTCCTTTCTTTTCTTTTCTTTTTCTTTTTTTAAAATTAATTTATTAGTTTAGTTTCAGTTAACAAGATTCAATTCCATAGTTCCTTGATTTTCAAATTTCCTTTACTTCCCTCCCCCCACCCATCATGACAGTATATAGTCCACTATAGGATCTGCAAATACATTCATATTAGACATTAGTCCAATTACAAAGGTATATTGTACTAGGTGGGATGAAAAATGGTAAAGAAGAAATAAAACCAAACAATGAAAAGAAAAAGATCAATTAGTTTGCTTCCATCAGGATTCAAGATCAGTTCTTTCTAGTTATTTCTCTGGATGTCACATCTCTCTCCTTCATGAGTCTTTCGGGATTGACTTATATCATTGCATTGCTGAAAAGAGACCAGTCTGTCATAGTTGGTCATCACACATATGTTGTGTCTGTGATTGTATACAAATTTCTTCTGATTCTACTCTTCTCACTCAACATCAGTTTGTATAAGCCTCTCCAGGTAAATATGAAATCCGTCTCCTCATTTCTTATAGCACAATAATATTCCATTACATGCATATACCACAGCTTGTTGAGCCATTCCCCAATTAATGGGCACCCCTTCAGTTTCCAATTCTTTGCAACCACGAAAGGAGCTGCTATAAATATTTTGGTACATTTGGGTCTTCCTCCCTCTTCTATGATCTCTTTGGGATATAACCCTAGAAGTGGTATTGCTGGGTCAAAGGGTATGAAATTATTTGTAGCCCTTTGGGCATAATTCCAGATTGCTCTCCAGAATGGGTGGATAAGTTCACAACTCCACCAGCAATGCATTAGTGTTCCAATTTGCCCACATCCTCTCTAGCATTTGTCACTTTCTTGTTTTGTCATCTTAGCCAATTTGACTGGAGAGATGTGGTATGTCAGAGTTGTTTTGATTTGCATTTCTCTAATCAATAGTGATTTAGAGCATTTCTTCATATGCTTATAGATATCTTTAATTTCTTTCTCTGAAAACTGCCTGTTCATATGCTTTGCCCATTTATCAATTTGGGGAATGACTTATATTCTTATAGATTTGACTCAATTCACTGTAAATTTTAGAAATGAGTCCTTTGTCAGAGACATAAGTTGTAAAAATTCCCAATTTCCCACCTCCTTCTTGATCTTGGTTACATTGGCTTTGTTTGTACAGAAGCTTTTCAATTTAATGTAATCAAAATGATCCATTTTGCATTTTATAATGCTCTCTAATTCTTGTTTGGTCCTAAAGTCTTCCCCTCTCCACAAATCTGTGAGGTAAACTATTTCTTGCTTTCCAAAATTGCTTACAGTATCATCCTTTATACCTAGATCATTCACCCATTTAGACTTGATTTTGGTATATGGTGTTAGACAATGATCTATGCCCAGTTTCTGCCATACTGTATTCCAGTTTTCCCAGCAGTTTTTGTCAAATAGTACATTCTTATCCCAAAAACTGGGGTCTTTGGGTTTATCAAGCAATAGATTACTAGATTCATTAACTGCTGGGTCTCCTGCTCCCAATCTATTCCATTGATCCACTACTCTACACCTCTGCCAGTACCAAGCAGTTTTGATGACTGCTGCTGTATAATACAGATTAAAATCTGGCATAGCTAGTCCACCTTCCCTAGCATTTCTTTTCATTAATTCCCTTGATATTCTAGACCGTTTGTTTTTCCAAACAAATTTTGTTATTATTTTGTCTAACTCTAAAAAGTGGTTTTTTGGTAAATTGATTGGTATGGCACTAAATATATAGTTTAGTTTCGGTAAAATTGTCATTCTTATTATATTAGCTTGACCCAGCCATGAGCAATTGATATTTTTCCAATTATTTCGATATGATTTTATTTGTGTGAGAAGTGTTTTGTAGTTGTGATCATATAGGTCCTGGGTTTCTTTTGGCAGGTAGATTCCCAAATATTTTATAATGTCTACAGTGACTTTAAATGGGATTTCTCTTTCTATCTCTTGCTGTTGAGTTTCATTAGAGATGTACAGGAATGCTGAGGATTTATGTGGGTTTATTTTATATCCTGCAACTTTGCCAAATTTATTTATTGTCTCAAGTAGTTTTTTACTTGATTCTCTGGGATTCTCTAAGTATATCATCATATCATCTGCAAAGAGTGATAGCTTGGTCTCTTCTTTGCCTAATTTGATTACTTTGATTTCTTTTTCTTCTCTAATTGCAACTGCTAATGTCACTGCTAACCACCCTCTTGACCCAATGCCCAATCACACAGCATCAAAGTGTGGTCATTCCTGAAAACCAAGCCTCTTACCACAGGCTTCATGTGACCACATTCAGCCTATTAGGAGGCAGAATATATTTTCAAATCAAGGAAGGTTCTCAGAGTCACTTAAGTCAATCAAAGTCTCTTAAGCTAATTAAAGGGCCTAGGGGCAGGAAAGATCTTCAAATATGCATTTCCATTACATTCGGCCCCAAGATCTTTCATGCCCATAGCATACACAATTTATATTTGAATTAGCACTAAAACATCTCTTAGGTCACATTGTCCAGGTACATAAGAAAATCACAATATAATCTCAAAGTACAAAAGTCCAAGTCTTCCACTCGTGGGGCAAATGTTAACTCAGTCATTTATCAGTAAAATAAAAAAATAGTCACTCTTAAGTTAATTCAATCAGTCACAGATTGATAATACTACCAGACTGAATAAGAGGGGTGATAGTGGACACCCTTGTTTCACTCCTGATCTTATTGGAAATGCTTCTAGTTTATCCCCATTGCATATAATACTTGCTGATGGTTTTAAATAGATGCTATCAACTATTTTAAGGAAGGCTCCATTTATTCCTATACTTTCTAGTGTTTTTAATAGGAATGGATGTTGTACTTTGTCAAAGGCCTTTTCTGCATCTATTGAGATAAACATGTGGTTTCTGCTAGTTTTATTGTTGATATGCTCAATTATACTGATGGTTTTCCTTATATTAAACCATACTTGCATTCCTGGAATGAATCCTACCTGATCAAAGTGTATTATTTTTGTGATAAATTGCTGGAGTCTTTTGGCTAATATTTTATTTAAAATTTTTGCATCTAAATTCATGAGGGAAATAGGTCTATAATTTTCTTTCTCTGTTTTATCTCTTCCTGATTTAGGAATCAGTACCATATTTGTGTCATAGAAAGAATTTGGTAGGACTCCTTCTTCACTAATTTTCCCAAATAATTTGTAGAGTATTGGAATCAATTGTTTTTTAAATGTATGATAGAATTCACTAGTAAACCCATCTGTCCCTGGAGATTTTTTCCTAGGGAGTTCATTGATGGCTTGTTTGATTTCTTTTTCTGAGATACGGTTATTTAGGTAATTCACTTCCTCTTCAGTTAATCTGGGCAACTTGTAATTTTGTAAATATTCATCCATTTCACTAAGATTGTCATATTTATGTGCATACAATTGGGAAAAATAATTCCTCATTATTTTTTTGATTTCCTCTTCATTGGAGGTAGATTCACCCTTTTCATTTTTTTTAAATTAAACAAATGCTTTATTAACTTCTGGTTTACATCATTCATTTCCACCAGGTTATGAGTTACATTTTCCCCCCATTTTTTCCCTACCCACCACCCCAGAATAGCAGTCCCACCAGATATACCCTCATCCAATCTGCTCTCTCCCATATCTTCTCCCATACCCCCTTCGACTTTGCCATTAGGGCAAGGTGAATCTCTGAGCCCCACTGCCTGGATAGCTTATGAAACATTTAATTTTAAAACTTCGATTTTCAGATCCATTCCCTTTCTCCCCTTTCACCCACTCCTTCTGAGAAGATAAGCAATTCAGTATGTGTTGTACATGTATATCTATGCAAAACATTACCATAGTAGGTATATTGTAAAAGACTGCTTATATTTCCTCCCCACCTGTCTCACCTCCCACCTGGTCCATTCCCTACTTTGATCCTGTCCCTCTTTGATAGTGGGTACTTCTAACCTCCCCTCTCCCCAGAATGCCCTCCCCTCCATCATCCCCCTCTCATCCCCCTTTCCCCTACTCAGGAGAGTGAGTGAGGGTAAGATATTCCATTTAGTATGTATGTGATTCTCTCCTTGAGCCAACTTCAATGAGAATATGCTTTTGCCTTTTTGCCTTCCTGTTCTTCCCCTCTCCTGCAACTACTTCCCCTTGCCTCTTCTACATGAGATAGTTTGCCCTACCCTGTCTCTCTCCCTCTCCTCTTGCCACTTTCCTCTCTCACCTCTTGACTTCATCCCTTAAGAATCGTCCCTTCCTTGGGGCGGCTAGGTGGCACAGCGAGCAGAGAGCCAGCCCTGGAGCCAGAAGGACCCGAGCTCGGATCCAGCCCCAGACACCCAACACACAAACAAAAACCCAGCCACGTGAACCTGGGCAGGTCACCCAACTCCAATTGCCCTCAAAAAAAAAAAATAATCATCCCTTCCCATCAAATTCAACCTGTGCCCTCTATCCATGTATACCTGTGAACATATGCCATGTACCTTTCTTCAATTATTTTCATAATGAGAAAGGTTTCATCAAACACAGTTATTGTTTTTCCATGTAGGACTGTAAATAGTCCAACTTTGATAAGTTCCTTTGGATTTCTTTTCCTTGATTACCTTCTCAAGCATCTCTTGCTTCTTGTGTCTGAATGTCAAATTTTCTATTCAACTCTGGTTTTTTCCTCAAGAATGCTTGAAAGTCCTCTATTCCACTGAATGACCATATTTTCCCTGAAACAAGATACTCAGTTTTGCTGGGTAGGTGACCCTTGGGTTCATTCCCAGCTCTTTTGCCCTCTGGAATATCATATTCCATGCCCTTCTATCCCTCAGTGTAGAAGCTGCCAGGTCCTGGGCTATTCTGATTGTGTTTCCACAATATTGAAATTGTTTCTTCCTGGCTGCTTGTAGTATTTTCTCCTTGATCTGGGGATTCTGGAACCTGGCTATAATATTCCTGGGAGTTTTCTTTTGGGGATCTTTTTCAGGAGGTGATCTGTGGATTCTTTCAACCTCTATTTTGCCCTCTGGGTCTAAAACATCAGGGCAATTTTCCTTGAGAATTTCTTTAAGGATGGTTTCTAGGTTCTTTCTTTGATCATGGCTTTCAGGTAGTCCAATAATTTTTAAATTATCTCTCCTGGATCTATTTTCCAGGTCAGTGGTTTTTCCCATGAGATATTTCACATTGCCTTCTATTCTTTCATCTGTTTGGATCTGTTTAATAGTATCTTGATTTCTCACAAAGTCACTAGCTTCCATTTGCTCCAGTCTAACTCTGAAGGAATGAATCTCCTCAGTGAGCTTTTGAGATTCTTTTTCCATCTGGCAAATTCGACTTTTTAAGGCATTCTTCTCCTCATTGCCTTTCTGAGCCTCTTTTGCCATTTGAGTTAGTCTATTTTTCAAGGTGTCATTTTCCTCAGTCAGGCTGTTGACTGTCATTTCATACTTTTCTTGCATCTTTTTCATTTCTCTTCCCAAATTTTCCCCCACATCTCTTATCTGCTTCTTCAGGTCCTCTATGGCCTGTAGCCAGCTTGTATTTTCATTTGGGGCTTTTGGTGCAGGAGTTCTGACCTCACAGTCCTCCTTCATGCTTTGAGCTTCTTTGCCCCTAAAATAGGAGTCCAATGTTGAACTTTTCTGTTTATTTTGTTTCGTTTGCCTAGGCATATTGCCACTTAATTACTTGATTTTGGGGCTTGTTGCCACAGTAGGACTCTGCCACCAGACAGGGGAGCTTCCGCCCAAATGTGGGGTCTTCACAACTTCCACCAGTTGGGTGGCCTCTGTAAAGCCTCCACCCACTCTGGCAAGTTGGATACCCATCCCAAACGTCCCCCCCAGACCACAATCCAGATCCAGGCAGTTTAAAGCAAAAGGGATTAACCCCCAGACTGATTGCTGGATCTTCCTACAGTTTGCAGACCAGGAGCTAGAGCCACTACTGACACTGCAAACTGGCTTCTGTGCAGCTGTTTCTTCAGCAGCTTTTTGCCCCCAGGGGAGGAAGCCACGTGTTCCCCAAATACTGGTCCCAAAGTCCATAGGGCACTAACCTCTTACTTTGTCCTAGGCATATCTTTGCTGATAATTCTGGAATCGGCACAATTGCTGGTGTTCTGGGGTTCCACCAGCCTGCTGAAGGCGGGGCCGCCCTGGGGCTAAAACCACGGACCTGGGCTAGGCTCTTCGGGCTGCGCTGTCGGTTCCCAGCGTGCTGTGCTGACTGCTCTCAGAGAGCTTCGATGGCCGCTCCCTGCAGGGCTGCTGGGCTGTCCTCAGCAGGAGGTTAGCTTCTCTGTGCCATTCTGTGGGTGCTGTGGCTCTAGAAGTTGTTCGGAGCTCCTTTTCACATTGTTTGAAATTTGTGTGGGGCAGAGCACATTGGAAATGCTGTTTCTACTCTGCCATCTTGGCTCTGCTCCCCCCCTTTTCATTTTTGATGCTCATAATTTGGTTTTCTTCTTTCTTTTTTTTTATCATATTGACTAAGAGTCTATCAATTTTATTGGTTTTTTATAAAACCAGGTCTTAGTTTTATTTATTAATTCAATAGTTTTCTTAATTTTGATTTTATTAATCTTTCCTTTGACTTTCAATATTTGTAATTTAGTACTAAATTCGGGATTTTCAATTTGTTCTTTTTCTAGCTTTTTCAATTGCATGTCCAATTCATTGTTCCCTCCCCTTTCAATCATGGTATCTAATCACAGAGCAATTCACCCAGAGGGAAACCCCTTGTCCAGTAGTTTGAGATGCCTTTGGATTAGGAGAGTTCAGGCAAGAGCCTGAACAGAACAACACTCTTCTTATAGTTGTGGAAACAGGGGTACAATCACTTGAGGACAGAATCAGCTTCAAGAATTATGACCTCTGGCAGCAGAGAAGAAAGTCAGCTGTGGACTCAAGAGATAGCTAGCCCTGAAAATTAAGAATTGAGCTTTGTTTAGTTTCCACTAGATGAGAAAGGGCTTGAGGTCCTTGAAATACAAGAAAAGTGAGTGTGTCCTCTGCATGTATGCCTTGCTACCATTTTATTCCTCTTTGTACTGTTTTTCTATGGACCTACTATGTTTCTTTGTGGGAGTGTATGTCCAGGTTTCAAGGAACATTTAATTATATTTTGTGGTTTCTGCCCTTATTTCCTTTTGATAAATGACATTGCTTTAAGCTAATTGTTTCTACTGGTTGATTGTTAATAAGAGGTATACCAGTTGTTCAGTCATTTTTCAGTCACGTCTGATTCTTTATGACCCCATTTGGGGTTTTCTTGACAAAGATACTGTAGTTGTTTGTCATTTCCTTCTCCAGCTCATTTTACAAATGAGGAAACTGAGGCAAACAAAGTTAAGTGACCTGCCCAGGGTCACATAGCTAGTAAGTGTCTGAGGCCAGATTTGAACTCAGAAAGATGAGTCTTCCTGACTCTAAGAGTGGCTCTCTATCCACTGCACCACCTCACTGGTCTAGCATACCAGTAGAGAATCATGTTAAGAGGTATGAGCCCTGAAGACTACACCTAGAACCTGAGAGTAGCATTTGCCTTCTGGGGATAAAACTTGCCATTGAAAGTGCAAGTTTGAGGAATAGCCCAGATGGGATGGTAACAATAGGATTTAGAACTAAAAGGATTCTTTTTTTCACCCTGTTTTTTATTTTTTAAATTTATTTTTAGTTTTCAACATTCATTTCCCTAAGATTTTGAGTTACAGATTTTCTCCCCATCTCTATTCTATCCCCTGCTCTAAGAAGGCAAGCATACTGAATACCCCTTCCCCCAATCTGCCCTCTTTTACATCCCCCTTTAATCCCCCCTTACTTTCTTGTAGGGCAAGATGGATTTCCATACCCCATTGCCTATATAACTTATTTCCCAGTTGCATGTAAAAACAGTTTTTTAAAAATTAACGATTGTTTTTAAAACTTTGAGTTCTAGATTCTCTCCCTTCTCCCCTCCCCACCCACCCCCACTGACAAGACAAGCAATTGAATATAGGTTATATATGTATAGCAATGCAAAACTAAAAGGATTCACAAAGAGCATTTTGTTTAGCTTTTATTTTACATATGAGGAAACTGAGACTCAAAGAAAGATGAAGAAACAGAGATACAAGAGCAAGACAGAAGGAAAAGGAGAAAAAGAAAAAGGAAAAGGTGATAGGGAGAGAGAAAGAGACAAGCAAGCAGATAAAAGGTCACAGGTTGATCATTGACTTTAGAGCTAGAAGGTTGAAGAGATCATTTAGTCTAACCTTCATTTATAAGAAAGCAGAGATCCAGAGTAGTGAGAGAGAGGTAGAAGAGGATGTGATGAGAGGGTGGAAAGGAAGAGGGAGAGGAGAAACAGTGGAAGAAAAAGATGAAAAGATAGAAAGTGGAGAGAAAGAAAGAGAGGGGAGAGAGACAGAGACAAAGAGATTAAGAGACAGAGAGACAAAGATGGAGAGACAGAGACAGAACTAAATGGGAAATTAACCAAAGGCAATGTCTGTGATTTGCTTAAATATGTAGCCAGTAATGTTAATTGAATGTAAAACCCTGGAGAAGCAAGCATCCAAAAAATACTAGTTCCAGGAAATAAATGTCTCTTGCCTGTCAGGGATCTGGCAGCTGAATTGTTTGCATTCTTGGTAACTGGAGAACAACCTGCCTCCCTCAAAGCCAACTGTCAGCACCCAGTAACCCACATGCCTACTTTCCTATTGCTCCTTTCAATTCCTGTTTACTTTTTTAAAAAAACCTTGTCTGAAACCCTCACCTTTATCTCAAAATTGAAATCCAAGATTCATAAAAAAAAAGATTATCTGCCACTGTGACATTTTTTATAAATGTTGACCCAACACGAACAGTACTGAATAATAAGACTTAAATCCCTAAAGCAACATCATTCTTCCAGCTCCTTTCCCCCAGACTTACATAGTTGTGGGATGGTTGCCAGAGAAATATAATAAAATGTAGGAACAGGAATAAATAAAAATAAAACTCACTCGGAGTCATGTGTCTTTGCCTGCTCATTTTCCCCATTTATTACAACCTTCTACTCTTGCCCTTTTGCTCATACTAGTCTTTTCTTTTAAAATTTATTTTTGACTTCTACTTTTTTACTTATTTTTTCATGATTGGATTTATAATTTATAATTCTTTTTTCCTCGTGTATTTCTAGGTAAGAAAGCCTATTTTGATACCATTTGAATGTAGTTCCCTCGAGCTTACTCCCTGCTTTTCCTCCTGGCTCTTTCTAGATCTATAGTTTCCTGTTTTTCATTCTTTCTCCTTTCAACCTTCTGTCTCTTGTTACTTGATAGTCAATTCATCCCTTGTCACCCTACTTTAAAATGACTCATCACTCTCTTCTTGTTACTCCTTTTGTGAAATTTTGTACTTCTTGGGTCATTTTTGCCTTTAAATGTGCTTGTTGCTCTACATTAGGGACACAGTATGGTTTGCATGATGTCTTGCCAGTGGTCCTAAGCCAAAATTTAACATTCATTTCTCTCTTCTGCTTTCTTAGTAGCATACTGAACCTGGGTGCTTGACTGTACCTATACTTCTAGCAGATTAACATGGATATATCCCAAAAGTGTCATACTTTCCCCTCCTCTTCTCCCCACTCTCATAATCTATATGGAGGCTTAACTTCCTGACAGAACTACCTCCTTGGTGTATGATGCTTCCAGACTACAATATCCTTCTTAGATTAGTGTACATGGCCTTTTTGATCTCTGAAGATCTTTATCCCCACTCCCACTCTGAGGAATTAAATTTCCCTTAAGGAACTTGGAGGTGTCCCTGAGGGGCAGTGGGATTCTTCTCTAATAATGCAAGCTAGAGTCCCAATTCCACTATGTTCTTTCCTATGTTGTTTGCTAATGATGAGTGCCCCAATATAATTTAACCAATTAATATCAATTAGCTTTTTTTTGGAGGGGGAAAGGCAAGGCGATGGGGGTTAAGTAACTTTCTGAAGGTCACACAGCTAATAAATGTGTCAAGTGTCTGAGGCTGGATTTGAACTCAGGTCCTCTTGACTCCAGGGCTGATGCTCTATTTACTGCACCACATAGCTGTCCCATATTGATTAGCTTTTACAGGTGGATATTAACTAAGTAAATAGAGCAAGAACATAAATATAAATATTTTACACCAACATTTTGGGATACATTCTCCCCTATACTACATTGGTCTTTGGGAAGAGTGAGCTCAAACTTAAAGTAATTGCTACATAGTATTCACTCCCCTCAAGTTCACTTCTGAATGTGGCATAATAGCCATGAAGGAGTTATTCTCTCTTATCTGTATTCATTTAAATTTTATGATATGTCAAACTGGTCAGTTGGGACTTCAGTTCTCATTGAGCTCTACCACCTAAAAACTCTGGCATAGGCACACTGGACCTATGGCGGCTTTCTTTTCAGACATTTTGAAGCTCATAAGGTCACAGCCTGATCTTTTTTGTCTCCGATATTCCTTCATCTAAGTCAATAAAGAATAGATGGCAGGAACAGAGACAACAAAACAGAACCTGTGTAGGTTGCTGGCATGGGTTCTTTCACCCCTCCTAGAGCCTTACATTAGTTCTTGCCTCCTCACTTGAATATAGCCAGGCAGGAAAAAGAGAAAGAGACCCTGGTCAGTTGGTTCCTTTTGAATGTACACGCATTTCTGACTTAGCAGTCAGTCAAAACTCCATTTCTTCAACATGTGGTTAGTGGGCCAGAGAATCAATAAAATATATGGTCTGAAGTATAGAGCAGGGGCTCTTGATTCCACATCATCAGGTAGTTCCAGAAGTGGGTTCACCAAACACACATGTATCTAGGTCTGAGGCTTCAGTGGCTAGTTTCCTTTTTACAGATAAATCTAGAATGGCTGTGATTTCCAGCCCATACCTCAAAGGTCATTTCAAGGATATGAGAAACAGTACAATACAGTAAAAAAAATAGTGTTGCACTTGACCTTAAAAGACCTAAGTTCAAATCCTGATTTTGATATTTTTTAGTTATATGACCTGAGGAAAGTTACTTAATGTCTTTGAGTTTCAGTTTCCACATTTGTATATTATATCCTTCATCCTATTCTTCTCTCCTTTGCTGTATGGAGCAGGGTGGGGGACTTATGCTGGAGCACTAAAGAGGAAGAAATGCAACACAGCTGGAGGAATAAAGAGTAGCTTGGCTCAGGGTTAGAGAGGGAAGGCTGCTTCTTGACAGGGCTGGCTGTTGAGCTTACTTACTGTGCTCTGTGCAGGGTAGATAGTTGAGGCTGGAAATGGTGAGATATCCCCGCATGAGACTAGACAGCTGGGACCAGTGGAAGAACCAAACCTCTTGAGTTAAAATTCACATTGTATCTTGAGTTCCCTGCTCCTATGCCATGAGTTTCAGGTCCAAAGTTCTTTCATAGGTTCTTGCTTTTGACTCTGATAATCAGTCCTGCTAGAAGTATTGGTAGCATAATGTATCATACAAAGATCTAGCTTTGGAGCTAGGAAAACCTATGTTTAAATCCTACCTCTGTTACATTGTATATGGGCTTTATGACCATGGGCAAGTCCTTAACCTCTCAATGCTTTAGGAAACCCTTTGAGTTGTAGAAAAGATACTGACCATCACTGGTGGAGAGAGTTTCTTCATCTGGGGGTTTCTATATCAATGAAATCATGAGTCCAGTCCTAAACCTTCCTCCAGATGACAGCCCTTCAAAGGTGTGAAGATGGGGATGACTTCCTTTTAAGTATTGCCTTCTCTAGGTCAAATTCCTGCAACTCCAGTTGTGTACAAGCCACCACACTTTCTCTTTATAGCATGACCGAATGACAGTTACCCATTTACTAACAGTTTATAAAATACCTCTGACAAAATCACGTTCCTTTCCAAGCCAAAGGCATTTTTATTAAGCCCAACTTCAGGCCATTATCAGCCACAGTCTACACTGTAAACTTCAGTGAACCCGATTAAGCCATATATTTTGCAAATAAGCCTTTCATTGCACCTAAAACAAAGCAGATGGGCCAGGGTTGACAGCCAGTAAAGAATGAATGGGAACTCTGCAATGGTACAATGCCTTGGAGGGAGGAGGGTAATTGGTGTACAAGTCTAATACTAAGAAAGGACACCTTTTAATGTTCTCATGGACATGTAAGCTCCTTTTATGGAGCATCAGGTTACAAAGCTCCAGCAAGAGGGGAAAGATATCACTAAAACATTTGAGGATCAAAAGAATTCAACCTGACAAATGCTGCAACATTTTTTTATGAGGAAATGAACACATTTTCTCCTGAGGGCATAGACACAAATGAAGTGGAAATATAGTTCAACATACTTTCTGTAAAAATCTTCCAAACCATATCTAGGTCTTAGACATCATGTCCAATCCAGTCATTTCCCCCTAAGAATTTGAGAAAAAAAAACCATTTTGCTCTGAGCTATATAAAGTAACCAAAGTAATAAGTTAATCTATTCTGGCCATCACAGTAAAATATGAGTGGGGAAGGGGGCAGAATACATTTGATTCCCACAAATCCACTCAGTTTGTGGTTTCACCCATCATACAAACAATACAGATATTTTTCTTTAGATAATTTTTACATTAGTGGTTTTTTTTACATTATGTAAGCAGCTCAACAAACAATGTTTATATAGGGAAAGTAGAGATTTTTCATTAGAAAGAGTATAGAACAAAAAGTCACCAACTACATCTTACCGTTCCCATTCTGGCTAAGTGAAGCTCTTGAGAAGATTTGTATGAATACTGATAGTGAGCCCGGGTATAATAAAAACTGACAAGAATTTTCACCCCCTTGCTAACTCAAAAGGGCAGCCAGGTGGCATGGTGGTTATGGCACTGGCTCAGGAGTCAGTAGGACATTAGTTCAAATTTGGCCTCAGACACTAGCTATATGACCCTAGGCAAGTCATTTGACCCTGTTTCCCTCAGTTCCTCAATTGCAAAAATGAACTAGAGAAGGAAATGCAAACTACTCCAATATCTTTGCCAAGAAAACCCCGAATAGGGTCACAGAGAGTTGGAGATGGCTGAAATGATTCAAGAACAATAACACCACCTATGTCAGAAGGGTAGACTGAGTTCAAAGAGTGACAGACAAAATTGATTAAAAAAATAAGCACTTGTCTGACTTGCTAGCTTGATATAGTTCTAAATTACAAAAGAACTGAAAAAGCCCCAGGGGCTAGAAACTGAAAGACTGGAAAGATGATTTCTTTACAGGGAAAATAACATGCAGTAGCAACAATTTGGTGGAAAATGGCTGGCAGATGGCTGCATCAGGGACTCCACAGAAAACAAGGACACCAGCAAATGACAGCGAAGCAGAGAAAAAAAAAACAACTCACAACAACCAGAGGTTGTAAGCAATGTGTAGCAGCAGAGAAAGTAGTTTACAGCTCAGTGACATCACCATTCTACCAAATGACATTGGCAATTCTATGAGAAAATAAGAAACAGCAATGGAGGGGGGGAGGAGTTCCAGTGAAGACACAGTCCTAGAAATGTGAGTTGTGCTTACTCCTTTGGTATATAAGCCCTCTTTAAGCAATTTTCCTGACCGTGTGTGCTCCATCTCCCACCAATGCTATGGTAATCTGTCAGAGGGTGTATCACTGTGAGTATGGGGAAATTTTGTCATTTGTTTTGGTTTTCTGTTTAATTAAATGCCTTTTGCTTTGAACTTGCGTTTTCTCAGATTGATCTGGTAAAAGAAACATTAATGGGGAGCTTACAATCTATGATTTCTAGTAGATGGTGACCAATAGTATGCATTGAATCTGAGATAGCTTTCAGGGAATTCATGATTGGGGGTGGGTGGGCTATACTTATTTGAGGTGTTTGGGGAGTGGAATGATGGTTGGTATGGAATGGAGAGAGAAGTAGGCATATACATTTAAAATCTTTCCTTCATCAAAAATATCATGTTGATATTTGGAAAAAACATCTAATATTCTGGTTTTTTTGGGAGGGGGGAAGACAGGGCAATTGGGATTAAGTGACTTGCCCAAGGTCACATGGCTAATAAGGTGTCAAGTGTTTGAGGTCGGATTTGAACTCAGGTCCTTCTGACTCCAAGTATTTACTGTGCCACCTAGCCACCCCAGCACTGAATATTCTAACTTCATTTTCTTGCTGGTTTTTCTTGTGCATTTGGTTAAAATAGAAAACACAGGCCAAAGATCACTGTGAAGAATAAAGCACAACATGGAACAGAAAATAGAACAGAACAATTTGGCACATATTAGCCATAAACAAATGTATCCTGAAAAGGAAAAGTGAGTAAAAACAAAGTTTAGGTTTCATATGGCTGTCAGGACGAATTTGGATTTAACCTTGCATGAAGCTGACTACCTACCTTAGGCTAAGAGAGGTTTGGGATAGCTAACGCAGGTGCCTTTCTATTAAAGGAATGAAGGGAATTTTAGAAAGCTTTAAGGTGCTTATAATGAAGAAAAATAAAGCTCTAGAGCAACCGTACAGATTCATAACTCTTCCCTATTCCAACAAAAAGAGAAAAGGTTTTCAAATTTTTAAAATCTCAGACTCCCTCCCTCCCAAATACCCCATTCCTATTTACCTCAATTTAAAAAAATGATGGGGATGGGGTGAGGTGGGATGTGGCAAAATTTCCATACTGTTGAGAAGGAAAAAATTAGCCACATCTTTCCCTGTGTCACTGTGGAGGAGAGAAGATGGTGTTAATATAAACAATGAAAATTTACATGATATTGTTTTAGAAGAGGCTACATATAAAAGGAAAATGTTTTGCTAATGGATTATACTGATACCTCCAAACAAACTGAGGAGCACTCAAAAAGGGATTTGCACAAACCGCTCCCGAGACATTTGCTGTGCCACCTTTTCTTTCAGATTGAGGGCTATGATCTCCTAGCTTGAGAATCAATGGCCTTGGGGCAGGTACTGACAATAAATGTGTGTGTGATGACACATCTGTTTCAAGCTTCATGTGTCACCCTAGAAGTAATCATGAAGAAAAATGACCATTATGAATTGTTCTGAAGCTCCAATTTAAAATAACAGTATCCTTTGAAAGACCTGTTACTACATAGAAACAAAATAGTTCATATAGAAATGTATAAAAGGTCAATGATATAAATATTTGTTAGTAGTCTTCAGGATAACAAATAAACTTCACTAGAAGTCGCCAAATGGCAGCTGGGTGACCACTAATTGGAGATTTTATATAGAGAAGTTTCTTTCTCAGGCCCAGCTTTCATGATCTCTGATTTCATGGCCATCATTTCATGCTCCCTTTCTATTTTGAGATTCTGTAATTGTGTGAATCAGTTATTAACATTTTTGGGAAATATTACAATGTTTTATTGATAACATGGGTGAACTCTAGCTCTTGCCCTTCCTTGGTCAGACTGATAACCCTTGACTTCTAGGGATGCAAGCATCTACACTTCTTTCTTGAATTTTTCTGGGTTGCTCCTATGCATTTAAATTCTGCCAAATTGTTCTCCCCCAATCCCATTCCTTGTTTTAGCTCCCTTAGGGTCATGCTCTCACTCTAATTCCTATACCAGCCTCATTTTGGACATATTGGTTCCCTCATGGACAATGCCACTCTAAATTATGCCTTAGGATAAGGTGAGTATATTTCTCCATAGGTGAGTATATTCCAAGATAAAGTAACCCTGAACTCAAAAGTAAAAATACAGTTTTAGTGTGTCAGTCAATTAAGTAATAACGATAAGTTGGTGAAGACTTAAATTTTTTACCCAATACCTGGGATAACCCTATCCCCCTTTTCAGCAGTTGGATTTGTCCCTTTTTTTAAGGATAAGGATGAAGATTTTCATTGAATTCCCAGAAAAGGAAACTCCCTCTACCAATGCAGGTCAATCTCTGTAACTTAAAGATTTGTCTAGAGCAGGCCTGCACAACCTATAGTCTGGAGAACTGAGAAGTTAAGTGACTTACCCCAGGACACATAACCAGTATGTGATAGAATGTGACCTGAATCCAAGTCTTTTTGGTTTCAATGTTAACTCTCTACCCATTCCAGTGCCCTTTCTCTTGCCCATACTTTAAAAACCAACTCAAATACCATATCCTCTTTGAAGTTTTTCCCTATTGACTCTGAGAATAAGCATCTTGATCCCTTGTTAGAGCTCAAATGTACTTGTATAGTGTTGTGTATCATAGTTATCTGGATATGTCACATCCCCATATGAGACTGGAGGTTCCACGAGATTGACAACTTTTCATCTAAACTTTATACAAAACCCAACTCTCCATATAGAACTCTGCTCATAGGATCATAGGATTATAGACTTATAGGGGGGAGAGACCTTAGAGAATATTAGCTACAGCACAATGAAAAGAACTTAATAATAGTTTATTGAATTGAATTGAATTGAAAAGCTGCCTTAATCTAATAACATTGGAGAACACACAACAGCTGAAAACAGCATGCATTCAAACCAAGTGATGACCATTACCACGGGAAGCCTGTGGAACAGTTTAACAAGTAAAATATGCCAAACAAGCCCGCCTTTTCCTAAGCCTAAAAGTGTGGGATTTTCCATGTGAGTGATGTGAGGATAAATGATGATCATGGAGAACTAGAGGAAGAATTCGCTGAACGCTCTTCTTAAGGCATCTAAACACCCAGCCGCTCTACTCCTTTTCTGATTTTTCTTTTCCTTGATGGCCACTTCTTGGCTCCAGGCTATTCACTGAAGTGGCTGACCAAATGGTACACAGGATTCAGATTACAAAAATAATGCAGAGGGAATGCCTTAGGAAATAAAGTTCTCAACCATAGCTTTTATTAGCCAGAAAAGTATGCAAAACCCATAAGTTGACAGTTTTGAGCTGACTAGTATTGCTCTAGAAGTACTACATATACATCCAACTCAGATTCTTGCCTAATTAAAAACAATATTAAAAGTTCTCATAATTCTGAGATTTCCTTTGTGCTTTGATATGTGAATGCATCTGTGATCCCTTCAGGATGGGTACTAATACATTGAAACAGAATGCAACACATCCATGCCTTTTCAACCAGTGCGTTCTTGTCCATTATTGCCCATAAATTCTCTGAAGAATCTGCCCATCGTGTTAATGTCTTTCCTTTGATATTTCTTTTAATATTTGTACCTATAAGTGCCACACAGAAGCTGTCCACATGCTTATCTCTCCCTCTCACTACATGAATGATCCAATAATTCAATAATATCTTTTTTTTTTTGCTTTTTGGAGGGGGGAAGGCAGGGCAATTGGGGTTAAGTGACTTGCCCAAGGTCATATGATTAGTAAGTGTTAAGTGTCTGAGACCAGATTTGAACTCAGGTCCTCCTGACTTCAGGGCTGGTGCTCTATTCACTAGTGGCCCCAATAATATCTTTTAAAAATAATATTTTGTTTTTCCCCCCAATTACATATAAAAACATTTAACATTCTTTAAAATTTTTTTTGTTTCAAATTCTTTCCCTGCCTTCCTCCCCTCACCATTTCTTGTGACAGTAAGCAATCTCATATTTTCACATTTTATTGTTATTGTGAATTTAAGTTGCACACATTAACACACCTGTTAATCGACATATGTGTTAGTGTGAGTTTAATCAATAATGAGCATGCAGCAACATACAATGTTTTTTATTGTTGATATAACACAAATGAGCACATGCAGCTTATATTAATATGCATGATTATTAATTTAATAATTTATTTAGATGAGTAACATAAATAACATCAACATAAAAATTAACATAAGTGACTAAGATATATATACACATATACACACACACATATATAGATATAACTATGTACATATATTTGGGCCACTCCCCCATCTGGTCGGATGCCCTTCTGAACTTCCTCCTGTTCTTGTCTGCTTATTTTTTAGAGATTCTTTAGTTGTCTTCTCTTCCTTTTTCAAGGGGTGTGCTGGAGCCAGTTCTAACTGATTCATGAGACAAATTGCTCAGTTTTCAGCATGAGTTTTTTATACATTGGAAATTGGCAAATAATACAAATCAGGGCTTAATGTATTGTTTTGTTGATTGAATAGACTTAAGAAAGTGATGGAGAAAATGTTAATAGTTCAGATTAAACTTAAAAGTATTTTGTACTCCCCAAAGAGTGGATTGTTAATCATTTATCTATACACCCCCTGAATGTCACTATTATGACTTTTCCTAATCTGCCCAAGACTTGTATATATAAAAATTAAATCCTCCATTATAACAATACACATATTCATGCAAACCAAATTCATACAATGATTGTGTCTGAAAATGTATGCTCCTTTAGTCCATCATCTCTCTGTCAAGAGGTGAGAAACATTATTGTTCAGTTATAATTGTTCATTGTGTTAATCATGGTCCTTAAAGCTTTCAGTTATTGTTCTTTACAATGTTATACATTATTTTCCTTGTTCTACTAATTTCATTCTATATTAGTTCATGCAAATACTAAGTTTCTCTGACTCTATACCTCACAAAGTTGCTTTTTTCCCCAGTATGATAATATTCCCTTATATTTATATAACAAAATTTGTACATCTATTTCTTAATTTATGGGTATCTGTTTTGTTTCAAATTCTTTACTTCATAAACATCAAAAAACTGCTACAAATACAACTTTCTTTGTTGTTGTACTTTCCCTCTTTCTTTAATCTCTTTGAGGTATAAACCTAGTGGTGGTATAGAAAGGTCAAAGAGTAGATAGAGTTATTGAATTTGGGGGGGGGGTATATCCTATATATTGCTTTCCAAGAATGGTTGTACTACTTCACAGCTTCTGCAATAGGGCATTAGTGTGCCTTTCTATACTTGTAATGTTCCTTTTCTGTCATCTTTGCCAATTTGAGCGTGAGTTAGAAATTAATAGATTTGGCAACTAAGTGGTAGCAGAAGTGTACCAGACCTTGAATTAGGAAGATGTGAATTCAAACCTGGCATAAAATACTTCCTAGCTGTGTCCACTCTGAGCAAGTCACAACCTTTATCAGCCTCATCATTCCTTTATCCCCATCTGGAACACAGACATAACAACAACACCCACCTCCCAGGATTGTTGTGAGGACGAAATGAAATAATGTTTGTAAAGCATTTTTGAAAGCTTTAAAGAAATATATAGATGCTAGCTATTATTATTATTGCTTTAATTTTTCATTTCTCTTATTAGTGAATTGGAACATTTTTTCATGTGGTTCCTGATTTTCACCATTATTCTTTTGAGAATGATATTTTCATATTCTTGTAATTTTATGTTGATTACCTATAATATCTTAGATATCAGAACTTTATCAGGAAAATTTGTTGCAAAGATTTTTCCCCCAGTTAACTTTCCCTTCTAATTCTAAATAGACTGATTTTTTTTTGTACAAAACCTTTTCAAATGTATATATGCCAAATTGTCCCATCTACTTCCTGTGATTCTTTTTCAAGAGAATTCTCTTTCACAGTTGGTAAATGTATATCCTTCCCAGCTGTGATGTATGTGTGATATAAAATATTCTAAACCCTAAATTCTGTCCCACTGATTTCCAGATTTCCTGGCAGCTGTAAGATAGCAAGTCCTTCCTCTGGCACTTGGGATCCTTTGGTTTACTGAGTACTAGTAGGTTGATTCATAGTCTGTATACCTAATCTGTTCCAAAAGTCAAATTTTCTATTTTTTAATCAATAGCAAATTGTTTTGATAATTACTGTTATATGGTTTTGTTTGAGATTTGGTTCAGCAAGTCCCCTTTGTTCAATTATTAAAAATATTTCCTTTGAAATTCTTGGCCTTTTGTCTCTCAAAATTAATATTTTTACTATTTTTCTTAGTTCTATAAAGTAACTCTTTAGTAATTTGTTTGGTATAAGACTGAGTAGGTAAATTAACTTAGATAGTATGTCATTAGCATGGTTCAACCATAAGCAACTAATATCTCTTAAATATTAGTTCTGTCTATAGTGTATTTTAGTTGAATTCATATAATTCCCTTTGTGTATCTTGGAAGCTGGACTTTCAGATATTTTACAAATTCTGTGATTATTTATATAACAGATGGCCTAGCTAATAAAAATCTGAGCGGCACACATGCAACATAATGCACATGTGTCTATGGTATTGATGAGGTAGAGTTAAGATAAGTTATCCCCTATAATATATATGTACATATTTATGTGCAAATATATTATTGTTTTTTGTTGTTGTTCAGTTGTTTTTCAGTTATCTCTGACTCTTTGTGACCAAATTTAGAGTTTTCTTAACAAAGATACTGGAGTAGTTTACTATTTCCTTCTCTATTTTACTTTACAGATGAAGAAACTGAGGCAAACAGTGTCAAATGATTTGTCTAGACCACACAGCTAGTAAGAGTCTGAGTCTGGATTTGAACTCAAGTCTTCCTGACTCCATGCCTGATACTTTATCCACTGCACCATCTAGTTGCCCATAGCAAACATATACATGTATTAAAACATGCCAATATATACATATATGTATACACACACACACATCTGTTGTTGTTCAGACATCCAGTTGTGTCTGATTCTATATGACCTCATGAACTGTCAATTGGACTTTTTTTTGACAAAGGCACTGGAGTGGTTTACCATATCATTTTCCAGTGTGTCCCCATCTAACTGATGAGAAACTGGTACAAATAAGGATTAAGTGATTTACCCAAAGTCACACAGCTGGTAAGTGTCTGAGGCTAGATCTGAACTCAGATCTTCCTGACTCTAGACCTGGCACTCTATCTACTGCACCTCCTAACTACTCATACATATCTATGCAAAAATATTTGTATATACATGCATCTATGTATATAGATTGCATTATGTAAATGTATATATATACATTAGGGCTTGAGGTGGATTAGTTACAATGAGCTGCAATATGGAATGGGAACTGGACAAGGAACTGGACCAGAAACTGGACCAGGAGCTAGACCAGGAACTGAGAGCTGCCTACCTGTGAATCCAGGTGATGTTTCAGTGAATTCAGGCAAGAACTGGGAGCATGGAAGAGGAACCATGGAATTTGGGAGTCAGCCTTGAGCCGAAATGAAAGGACCTTTCCTTAGATATTTAATACTGACTGACAAGATCATGATTTACTATGACCTAAGGGAGGGAGAACTTTGTACTTTGAACTTTGTACCCCTTAAGGATTATTGAGTTAAAGAAGATTGAAAGCTAGTCTCAAATCAAGAAGAAAGAAGACTTTCTGACTGATGAAATTAAGGCAATGTGACCTAGGGGTGGGAGACCTTTGCACTTTGTATCCTGTAAGGATGATTGAGTTAAGGACTTACTAAATGATATCTTTTGTTTAGTTATTTTGCTGTGAACTTTGTACTTTGGTTTCTGTGAATATTTTGATTTGGTTTGCTACTGAATAAATAGAGAGTTCACTATACTATGTGATTAGAACTTTAAAGCTCTTCACAGCAGCGGTCCTCTGGAAAGCTGCTTGTGCTTGGCTTTACACACCCCTCAGAGAAACAGAGGACAAACAAGTATAGTCTGGTCTGACATAGATATACATGAATGTAAGTGTATATGTATGTATGTATGTATGTATGTATGTATGTATGTATGTATACACACACATACAAATATATCCATGCTTAAGTTGTAATCTTCTTAGGGATTTTCCAAAAGTAAAAAGTGCACAGCAGAAAACAAAAAGAAAACCTGCAAAGATGGATAGCTCTGAACACAATGTGTAGTGTTTATTATATAGGCTTTCTTGAAAAGGAAATTTGTTACTATATATTTTGAATCCTCCCTTACATTCTGCTGTGCACAAGAAAATGCTTTCTTTTCTTATTTTGTATTTAAATTTTAGCATTTTAAGTTTGAAATAAATTAAAATAAAAAGGTAAAATAGTAGAATGAATTGTGTAATTCACCAAAAACTTTCTGAGTAGAATGCCCTTACTTGAACTTGGTAGAAGTTACTTTCTAATTATCCAGGTCTCTTATATTTCTTTTGAATGTTTTCATGTCTTTAGTCTTATATTCAATGTCTACTACTAATACCAGGAATCCTCTATGAGTTTCATGCCTATAATAGGACAAGAGAGTTGAACCAATTTAGTAACCATCTTTTCCCTTTTTAAAATATTTCCCCAGATTGTACTTTGAAGATGGCAGAGTAGAAACAGTGCGTCCAAGCCACTGTCCCCCCAGATCACCTCCAAAATATGTAAAAGGGGACTCTGAACAACTTCTGGAGCCCCAGCACCCACAGAACGACACAGAGAAGCTAACCTCCTGCTGAGGACAGCCCAGCAGCCCTGCAGGAAGGACCAGCACAGCGCTCTGGGAGTGGGCAGTGCTCTGGGAGCCAACAGTGCAGTGTGCAGCGCACAGAGAGCCAAGCCCAGGTACACATGAGCAGTTTTAGCCCCAGGGTGGCCGGACCAGCAGCTGGCTGGAGGGACCCCAGAACACCAGCAGCTGTGGCGATTCCAGAATTATCAACATAGACATGCCTAGGACAAAGTGAGAGGTTAGTGCCCTATGGACTTTGGGACCAGTATTTGGGGAACACGTCGGCTTCCTCCCCTGGGGGCTAGGAGCCACTGAGGAGAAACGCCATTTTGTAGTTTTCAGAGGCAGCTCCAGCTCCTGGCCTGCGAACTGTAAGGAGATCCAGCGATCAGTCTTGGGGGGTAATCACTCTTGCTTTAACCTCCCTGGATCTGGATTGTGATCTGGGGTGGAGGTCATGGGTAGGTTTCCAGCTTGCCAGAAATGGAAGTTGGCACCCCCCACACGTTCGGGACAAAAGTTCCCCTGTCTGGCAGCAGAGCCATAGTGTGGCAACAAGCCCAAAAGTCAAGTAATTAAGTGGCAACATGCCAAGGCAAAGGAAACAAATTAAACAGGAAAATGCAACCTTAGACTCCTACTTTGGGGGCAAAGAGGATCTAAGCATGGAACAGTCAGAGGACTGTGAGGTCAGAAATCCTGCTCCAAAAGCCCCAAAGGAAAATATGAGTGGGTTACGGGCCATAGAGGACCTTAAGAAGGACTTTAAAAATCAAATAAGAGAAGTAGAGGAAAAATTGGGAAGAGAAATGAGAAGGATGCAGGAAAAGTATGAAATGAGGGTCAACAGCCTGACTGAGGAAAACAACACCTTAAAAAATAGACTAACTCAAATGGCAAAGGAGGCCCAAAAGGGCAATGAGGAGAAGAATGTCTTAAAAAGTCAAATTTGCCAGATGTAAAAAGAATCTCAAAAGTTCACTGAGGAGATGCATTCCCTCAGAGTTAGACTGGAGCAAATGGAAGCTAATGACTTCATGAGAAATCAAGATGCTGTTAAGGAGATGCAAACAAATGAAAGATTAGAAGGCAATGTGAAATATCTCATGGGAAAAACCACTGACATGGAAAATAGATCCAGGGGAGACAATTTAAAAATTATTGGACTACCTGAAAGCCATGATCAAAGAAAGAACCTAGAAATCACCCTTCAAGAAATTCTCAAGGAAGACTGCCCTGATGTTTTAGATCCAGAGGGCAAAATAGAGATTTAAAGAATCCACAGATCATCTCCTGAATAAGATCCCAAAAAGAAAACTCCCAGGAATATTATAGCCAGGTTCCAGAATCCCTAGATCAAGGAGAAAATACTACAAGCAGCCAGGAAGAAACAATTTCAATATTGTGGAAACACAATCAGATTAGCCCAGGACCTAGCAGCTTCTACATTGAGGGATCGAAGGGCATGGAATATGATATTCCAGAGGGCAAAAGAGCTGGGACTGAACCCAAGGGTCACCTACCCAGCAAAACTGAGTATTTTGTTTCAGGGGAAAATATAGTCATTCAGTGGAATAGAAGACTTTCAAGCATTCTTGAGGAAAAAACCAGAGTTGAATAGAAAATTTGACATCCAGACACAAGAAGCAAGAGAAGCCTGAGAAGGTAATCAGGGAGAAGAAATTAAAAGGAACTTATCAAAGTTGAACTATTTACATTCCTTTATGGAAAAACAATAACTATGACTGATGAAATCTTTCTCGGTATGAAAATAATGGAAGAAGGGTGTATGGTCATATGAATACATATGTGAATGTGTGTATATATGTTTATAGTTATATGTGGATAGAGGGCATAGGTTGAATTTTTTGGGAAGGGAGGATACTCAAGGGGTGAAATTATGAGGTGAGGGAGGAAAGTGGCAAGAGGAGATGGGGAGAGACAGGGTGGGGTAAACTATCTCATGTAGAAAAAGCAAGGGGAAGTGGCTGCAAGGGAGGGGAAGAATAGGAAGGCAAAAAGGCAAAACCACATTCTCATTGAATTTGGTTCAGGGAGAAAATGACATACATACTAAATGGGATATCTCAACCTGCAGCACAATAGGGGGAAGGGGGATGACATGAGGGATGATGGATGGGAGGGCATCCTTGGGGTGAGGGGAGGTTGGAAGTACCCACTATAGAAGAGGGACAGGATCAAGTAGGGAATGGACCAGGTGCAGGGTGGGATGAGTGGGAGGGAATTATAAGCAGCCTTGTATAATATATCTACTATGGTAATGTTTTGCATAGCTAGACATGTACAACATATACTGAATTACTTATCTTCCCAGAGGGAATGGGTGACAAGGGAGGAAGGGAGTGGATCTGAAATTCGAGGTCTTAAAATTAAATGTTTCAAATATATATAAATACTATTATTAATACTCTTTTGCTTATAATTGGGAGATAAGATGTGCAGGCATTTGGACACAAAGATTCACCTTTCTCTAATGGAAAAGTCGAAGGGGGTATGGGAGAAGGTATGGGAGAGAGCAGATTGGAGGAAGTGATATCTTGTGGGACTGCTATTCTGGGAGGGTGGGTAGTGGAAAAACAGGGGGGGGGGAGAATAATTGTAACTCAAAATCTGGCAGAAATGAATGATGTAAAACAGAAGTTAATAAAGCATTTGTTTAAAAAAATAAAAATAAAATATTTCCCCAATTACATGGAAAGACAACCTTAACATTCATTTTTATAAATTTTGAGTTCCAAATTCTCTCCCTCCTTCTCCCTTTCAATAGCCCCCCCCAAGAAAGTAAGCAGTTTGCTATAGGTTATACATGTGCAATCGTGAAAAACATATTTCTATATTAATCATGTTGTAAAAGAAAACATAGACCCAAAACACCCACATACAGAAAATGACGAAAGTATAAAATAGTATCTGAGTCAGTCAGACTCCATCAGTTCTTTCTCTGAAGGTGGATAGCATTTTTCATCATGAGTCCTTTGGAACTGTCTTGGATTTTTGTATTGCTGATAAAAGTTAAGTCATCCACAGCTGATCTTTATACAAAATTGCTGTAGCTATGTACAATGCTCTTATGGTTCTGGTTCCTTCATTTTGCATCAGTTTGTGTAAGTCTAGGATTTTCTGAAGTTCATTCTGCTTGTCATTTCTTATAGCACAATAGCATTCCATTACAATTATATACCGTGACTTGTTCAGTCATTCCCCAATTGATAAGCATCCCCTCAATTTATAATTCTTTCAACCACAAAAAGAGCTGCTATAAATATTTTTGTACCTGTGGGTCCTTTCCCTTTTTTTTAGTGCCCATCTTTTCAAGAAGTAGTTCCACTATAATATTGAACAAGTTTCAATGTATAAGCATGTAACATGTAAAGCTATGCAGGAATAAGTAGGAAAATAAAGCAAAGTTATATGAAATTGTTACTAATTGTTACTAATAAAATAATAAGGCAAGTATGCAATGTAGTGACAGTGCAACAGTTTTTAAAAAAATCACTATATAGATGTATATGTGTGTATATACATGTATATATATAAAATCAACTAGTAAATAATTGTGCAAAAAATCTCATTAAATCTAAGTCAATTGTCCATACTCATAAGCTCATCAAGCATAATGTTTTAGTCAGTAAAATTAACACAAATGCTTTATGTTTATATTCATTCAATGATAGCATAAGATTAATAGGAGGAAAAACTATCGTAAGGAGACTGACAGCCAAAAAAAAAAAACAGAAAGAAAAATAACTTCCCCTAGTTCAAGTCTATGAAAATGATGGTGGTAAACCATGATCTTTTAAAAATGTGCATCTAAAACTATGTAAGGGGGGGGGGGGAGTAGAAAACTTCACCTAAAAGAAAACAATGAACAAGTTGGACTGTTTTGTTCAACTAGAGAAAAAGAGAAGGAAAAAATAAAGAAAATTTTCAGAGTAAGTGTATAGAGGCTACAAGATAGTTTCAGTAAAATCTAGAATCTCAATTGTGGGAGTGAAAATAACCTTTCAAAAATTAATTCTGAGAACAATCTACTATGTATAAAGAAAATATAGAGCTCTGATGTGTAAAAAGGACTTTCCTCCTAATTCCTAGATCTCATCATCCATAATAACAACCCAAATATTTCTAGGGAGAGGGCAGGGTTTCCAGGGCCATGGACACACTGATATTACCCCCAAACTATCTCCTCCCTCTTTATTATTAAGCAAGATAGATTCTCCATATGCTTTTATTCCTGGGCATCCTCCTCTGATTCTAAGGTCAACATCCTGGGTCATTTGAACCCTAGGTAAATATTCTACTCAACTATCATAGTTATTGCCATGTTTCATATTCCCATGACAATGTCTGGTAGAATGAAAAGCTGGGGCTTACATTTTTATGATTATATCTAAGTCAATTGTTTTTTTTTTTTTGTGTTCCTGTATGCTATCAACTTGCTTTTTTCCAAATCACAGTCTCACCTGTATTCACCTCACATACATGGGGAAAAAAACGCTCTACTAAGACCAAGTCTCAAATCATTTTTCAAATAGCTTGGGTTCAACCAAAACCCTAAATACCTTTTGACCCCAGATATTTTCCCCAACATTTCTCAGACCTATGAGTGCTTAAGAGGAAATTGGATCCATATGGTCCTGATTCATTTATATTAAACTCATAACAGCATGATTCTATAACAGCTTTTGATGACCATGAAGTCCTCTGAGCCCCTTCCTCAAACCCAAACAGCTCCATTTTGCTAGTGGTAAATGAACACAAGCATCAAAAACTAAGTTTGGGTCCCAAAATTGGAATTTACAATGTTTGGAGGAGTGAGTATAAGGGTTTAAAATTTGGCAAAACACATTCTTGCCTTCCTCATGAAAAGTCCATAAGACAAGGATAGGATTTTTGTAGATACTTGAAATGAGTTATATAATGTGACATTTAATCTACAAAAATGATAATGAAATAAAATCTTTTTACTTATGATTTCTCCCTTCATCCTCTTGATAAAGTGAAAAGGGATAAAAGGATGGAGGTTTAGGAAGAGAAAGGAGGCCTAGAATTATTGGAAGTTGAGAACAAAATGCCATATTTAGTGAACACATGCAATATACATACAAACACACATACATACACATCAGCATTCAACATTTTTGACAGCTTTTTAGTATCATGACTCACTAAAAAACAACAAAGAATAGAAACAGGACAGGCCCCTTGGAAAATAGAAAACTTACACACACACACACACACACACACACACACACACACACACCCCTTAACTTTTAGCTGTACCCATCCCTCTTTCTGTCATAAAGGAAAAGTTCAACTTATTTAACTCAGGAAGATAATTCTTGCTTTTCTGAATCAACTAGAAGGCTTGAAAATTAACAATCCAAAGGAAAACTTTTCTGCACTTAATAGTTCTTCTCCAATGCTTCCTTTTGTCATGGAGGTAACTCTGGGTTTTTATTCATTGACTGAGTGGAGTTACAAGCTCTGGCAGATACCACCAGTATAGAAAGTTTTTTGACCCTGAACCTGTTAACAGCATCTGTCCTACTGAGAACCAGTTGATAATTTCAAAGAGACTCTTCACCAGCTTGGCCACCAGGTGGTTTTTGTTTTTACTTTTTGTTGGCTTTGGAATTTTTTTGGTCACACCAAATAAAGAATTCTCCATATTAAGGCATGAAAGAGTTATGATGTATTTGTGCTACTAGCACTTGCACCAATGAAATCACACATACTTAAAGCATTCAAGTAAAAGTTGAACAAATGTTCACATTAGGACATTTAATGAAGTAAAATGAGAATGTAAATATCAAAACAATCTGCTTCTTTGCATTTATCAGAAGCGTCAAATAACCAAAAGGGGAAAAGGGTTATAAGATCATAGATTTAGTGCTGGAAGGAACTTTAGAGGTTATCCAGTGCAACTTCCTCATTTTTAGATGAGGAAACTGAAGCAGGTGAAGTGATATGCTTGAGCTTACCCAGATAGTGTCAAGGACAATACTTGAACATAGATCCTCTGTCATCAGAGTCAGTTAAAGAAAGGAAAAGGATAGGGAATTATAACAACTTTTTTGATTTCTTTGAAAAATGATATGATTAGAATATTAGCGTGCTTTAATTCTAGGGACAATATAATGGTCCTTAAAGTACACTTGATCCCCCCCCCCCCATTCAGTTATCAGGAAGTTATTGTAGATGAAATATTTTTATTTCAGTCATATTAACTCTAAGCCCCCAGTTAGGAAAATTCCTAACACCTAGACAAATGTTGAGCTCTCTGTCTAGCCTTACATTCATACTAATCTCTAGTTAATCCTTGGCCTCTTTGTGGTTGAAGCAAAACTCAGTTCATTGGAAACATTGATTTTAAAAAATCACAGGGTTGTTTTATTGAATCTATGGATAGACAAGCATCAGGAAGGGAAGTTGGGGAAAGAGTTGCCCTTTTCTTGGTACTTCCTTCAGCCTGAGTCCTCCTCTGCAAGATTTCTATAGAATTAATGTGGCTCCTCTGCCACAGCCCAGATCTGCCTGGAGCATGGTTGCTCCAATCTTTCAAATACAGATATATAGATTCCAAAAAGATCTTCTTCCCTGGTTTTGTGATAGCATCTTCCTTTTATATAATTAATTAGGGCATAACCCACTCTCTCACACCTTGGCTTATATTGATTCAAGGAGGTGTGTAGACCATGTTCATATTTCTGATTATTTGACTAATTCAGAAAGTGTTTGCATTTAGTCAAGGCACCAGAGCCAAACGGGAGTGATTTTGACTCCATCTTTATGCCAGGACAGAATTTTAAGTGGTTAGTAAAACTTATAGCTATAATACTTGGCAAAAATCCTTTCCTGGCTTTTTTAACCCCCTTATTTTTCTTTTAGTCACTTTTACTAGAACTCCGAATCTTTCAAAATTCATCTTCCTCTGATTCATATGGATAGCTTGTTCAAAGAGCCCTATTTTGCTTATTGTACAGTCAAATTACACCAATTTGGTATTTTTTTAATACTTCAAATGTTCTTTTTTATACTTAGCTACCCTGACTCATGTATAGATTTAATGAGATCCTTTGGGAGAAAAGATAAAGAAATCATTATACACACATGTGTACAAATACATATATATGTGTGTGTATGTGTGTGCACATCTTTTCATGCAGGAGTTGTATTTACTTACGGAGAAAGGAAAAGAAAACACATGAAGCATGCTAGACCATGATGTAGTGTGGGAGTAAGAACAATAAACTAAACCTTTGTCTGAAATGAAGGAAATGATGATGTCATTCTGAAAAGTTAAAGACTGAAGGGATTGAATGATTTGAAAGGGAATTTGGAAAAAAAAAAACCTCTGGTATTTCATGCAAAGGGAGTCTGCTGGCTACCTTATCATTTGGATAGAAGCCGTCTTACCTCTCTTTTCCCCACCATTTATTGAAGCTATACTCTAATCATAACCCTACTGGCTGGCCTATGACTATGTTTCTATCTTCATTTCCAGTCTGGTTTTGAGACCTTCCAAAGCAGCACTTTCACATTGGTTCAAATCTTTTTAATGAGTTTTGGCTCAAAAGACACTTTTAACTATGGAAGTACTTAGAACAAATGGCCCATTTGGCAACATTGAAGCTAAAATGTAGAAAGTTACAGTGACAAGTGGAGGATATAGGTATTTTGAAATTCTTTCGTTCTGCATGTTTTCTGTCTTTGCCCCCCCCCCCCCCCGCCCCCATCAGACTATGGTTTTTTTGAGGATAGCAACAAGTTGTTTATCTCTCTTTATATCTCCTCAATTAGCACAGTGTATGAAACATAGTAGGCATTTAAAATGCTTGTTTACTGCCTTTCAGCAAAAGAAGCAGTAGCCACTGCTTAGATTGCCCAAGAACCACATATGAGAGTAATTATAAAATTATGTGATGGGCTTAGAAAACATGCTAGTTCTTACATATACAAATGAATCTTCTTCTGGCCAAAGATAAAGAAGAGTTCTCTCTCTCTCTCTCTCTCTCTCTCTCTCTCTCTCTCTCTCTCTCTCTCTCACACACACACACACACACACACACACACACACACTATTCCTGTAAGTTGTTAACCCCTAAAAATTACACCCAGATTCAGTTGAGATAGCATTTTCTTAATTGAATTAAATAACAAGAATTTCTTGCCTACTGGGTGTGAGAAACCCATTCAGTCTGCAGAAAGTACAACATAAAATATATACAAAATCATTTCTGGCAAGAGGGCATTAGAATGGGATAAGACTCCTTCCTGCAAGTGGTCCTTTAGTTGAGCTTCAAAGGAAGTTGGCATTCGAAGGAAGAGGCAGCAGTGAGGAGAGAGTGAGTTCCAGGTGTGGAAAGACCATGTCTTTCAAAGTCATGGAAATAAAGGATATGATATCAAGTATGATGAATAAACAATAGATCTATTTGGCTGAAATGTAGAGTTTGTGAAGGGGAATAATATGGGTAATCCTGAAAAAGTAGGGTGAGATGAGATTACAAAGGGCTTTAAAAGTCAAACAGAGGAATTTTTATTTAATCCTAAAGACAAGAGAGAGTCAGTAGAATTTATTGAGTTAAGGAGTGATATCAGAAATGTGATTTAGGAATATCATTTTGACAATTGTGTGGAAGATGATTTGGAGAGGGGAGAAATTGCAGGCAGATAGAAAATTTAAGAAGATATTATTACAGTACAGATTAGAGGTGATAAGGGCCTGAAGAGTTTAGTGGCCATGTGAGTGGAAAAAGGGATATATGTGAAATAGAGCAGATGATTGTATATTACAGGTAAGAGAGAAGGAATAGTTAAGAATGATTTCAAGGTGACTGTAAGGTGATTATAAGGGTGGTGGTTTTATGGACAGAAATAGAGAAATCAGGAAAAAGGAAATATTTAGAGGGGACATGATAAAGATAAAGTTCTGGTTTGGGACATGTTGAGTTTGAGTTGTCTAAGGAACATACAGTTGGAGATGTCTAATAGAGACATGGTGATGCTAGACTGGAACTCTGGAGAGAGAATGGATACACATATATATGCATTGCATATGTATTGTGGGTATAAATATGTACACACATACACCTATATACGTAATTGCAAATATATCTTGCACACATGCATTATGCCTATGTGATATATGTATATATACTCATATATATGTACATATACCTATATAAACATGTGCACATACCTAAGTGTGTACATATATTCACAATTACCTAGGCTTACTTATATATTCCAGATCTATATTTGTGTAAATAGAGTATATACCGTGTATATAGACTGCTTCACAGGTCAAAGTGCTACTTAGGTACAAATTCAAATAGGAGAAAAGAGTCTAAATGATGCATCAGGCCAGTAGTATTTTTGTTGCTGTTACTATTTTTTTGCATAACTATTACTTATTACCCCAAAAATGCAACTGCAACTCCCATTCTGGAACATTCATTTCCTGAGGAGAAGAAACATTTTCATTAAGGATGGTTTATGTTTTATTCTAATCCTTTTTTTTTTTTGCTTGCATGTTAAAAGCTAATAGTTTTCTTTGAAGCAGAGCTGCTGGCATTTTAATATGTTTGCATGCTGAAAGTTTGACAGGTCTGTTTTTGTTTTCTGTTCTTGTAAATTTTTCAAAGTCATAAAGTAGGCTACCCACTACCTGACAGAGAACCAATGGTCTGTGTGCAAACTGACACAATTTTTTTGATGTGCTAAATGCAGTTAATTTATTTTGTAATTTGTATTTTGACTAGTGAAAAAGAATGGAACAAGCATTTATTTAGTGCCCACAAGGTACTGTGCTAAATGCTTTTACACATATTATTTCAGTTGATTCTCATGACAATCCTGTGAGGCGGGTACTACTTCACAGGTGAGGAAACTTGGCAGGAGGTTAGATGCTTTTTTCCCAGGATTACAAAGCTAGTGTCTGAGACTGGATTGGAATTCAATTTTTCCTAACTCTATGCTCAGTGCCTAGCTGATGCCTGACTATGCATAATTGTTATAAGGGTTTTATTTTTCTTTCTTTTAGATAGAGGCTGGGTTGTGAGGGAAGGGAAGGTGGATTTTCATTAACTGAAAAAATCAAATCTTCATCAGCCTCCCCCTGGGCTGACTGGGTTACTCAGCTGGCCTGCTCCTTCCATAGTCTAACTCCCTTCTCTGCTGCCAGTACACAAGCTCTTTGAAACTGTTTCCTCCCTTGGTTGACTGTCTCTGCCTTTGTCTCTGTCTCTCTGTATTTATCTCTGCTCTCTGCTGGGTGCAGTGTCTTCTACTGGTTGAGCAGCTTCCTTCAGAGCTGTGTAGCTAATAGGGGATGAGGGAAGAAATTTCCTCCTCTCTTCTTGCAAGAATCTTCTTTACCATTAACTCCTTGCTTTCCATGTTTACAACTCCTCAGAACTTAGCTCCCCAACAGGGACTTTGGAAATTTGTTTTTCTCAATCAATGACTTTGCCCCTTTAATTCCTTTAGAGAGAGGTGCTCACACTTCATAAAGGAACCAAAGAAGGTACATCTCTACCGGTGATTTATTGTCACGTTAATGCCTTCTGGGTATGCTCTTGGTTTTCTGGGATGGAGGGTATATAAGGGACCTTTCTCTTTGTTTCTGACTTACGGCAGGAGGGGGACCCAGTGAAATCTCAAATGAATATAGAAAGTCTAGGCACTTAAAATAAAAAGATAATCACAAATATCTTTTCAAGGTATAACTGCAGCAATTATTAGTGTCCAGGTCTTTCTGTAGCCTCTCCCAACACTGATTTTTTATTTTCTATCATATTTGACAGGTTGCTTCCCTTGATCTCATAATTGTCAATCTGCTGGCCTTTTTGTCAGTCATTCTTCTTGGCCTCTCTAAGCATTTGATATTGTTGATCACTCTTTCCTCCTAGATTTCCTTCTTGCCTGTGTTTTCAAGGTATGGCTCTCTCCTGATTCTCCATCTAATTGGCTACCATCTCCGTTTCCTAACCTAGATCATCTATGACTGAACCCTTGTTTGAACCCCACACCTCTATGTTGGACTTTCTCCTCTTCTACCTCTATAATCTCCCATGATGATCTCATTAGCTCACAAGGGTTCAATTATCATCTCTATGCTGATGATTATCAGATTTATATGTGTGTATATGAGCTTTTATGTATATGTGTATAGATGGAGACATGAATGGAAATATGAATATGTATGTATACAGATAAACAGTTATAGATCGGTGATATATACATACATGCACATGTGAGAAAATGTGAATGTATGGATATATCCATGTGTGTGCAAGTGTCTATATATTTATATAACACATGTGCACACATGCATACCTGTGGTGTGTATATGCGTTGTATAAATATTTATGTACACAATATATACATCCATGTTCTCTCTAGCATTTCAGTTCAGCATCACCCCATGTTAAGGTTACAGCAGTTTCCGCCAGAATCATTCTCAGAGTGATTATTAGTACTCCAACTGCCCAGACTGACCACCATGAGATTACTCCTACTTCCCTATAGCAATAACTATTGATTATCTTTGAATTTTATTTAATTAAAATTTTTTTTCACTACAGTTCTTCCCCTAGACAATGGCAACTTTTATCTGAGACCATCAGGTGTCTGAGTTCCCACAAAGATCAATCATGGACATACAAAAGATTCTCAGTGAGGTTGGCCCAGGAGCTCAGGATGCGCATATTTATGTCAGCAAGCATTAATTAAGGGCTTACTATGATTGTGCTATTTCGCTAATCACTGAGGATATGAAAAATTTGGGCAAAAATATGGCCTCTGACCTAGAGTAACTTATATGTTAATGAGAGAGACAACATTAAAAAAATGTACATAGAAGATTTTCTACTTATATTGTAAATAGAAAGTAATCTCAGAGGGAAGACCAATCATTCCCTCTAGTCTTCAAGTACTCTTGTAGAAAGGATGTTTTACTAGGAATGTGCTGGTAAATGTTTAACAACCAGCTCTCTGGGGGTGGGAGGGATATGTATACAACACATTTTTAATCTTAATCAGAATTATTGACATTTTTTCTTTTACTTTCTTGAGTCTAGACTATCAACAAAGAGATAAATCAAGTCCTGATTTGTAGCATTTGCCAATTTCTAAAGTACAAATGTTCACACTGAAAATTTAGCAATTTCTTCTCTGTAAATTGCCTCAGCACTCATATGAGTCTTAGTGATAGCAAATGACAACAGAAGTGGCACTTTTATCCTATAGAACCAAGAGCAATTTAGTCTGCAACTCTCTTGCTTCTGAAAATTCTGGTGATCTTCAGTCATGCTTGTATTAGTGTGAAGAATGCTGATTGAGTAGCAAAAACTGCTGGCATGGAGGAGCATGCTCTTCATCTGGAAGTATCTGAAAGGACCCTGTCCATTTTTGGTCAATTGGTTAATTAGGCACTTGTTAATCATATAAGATCCAGTCCTCTAAAACTCATCACTAGATTAGACATGTTGTGAGTTGTATTTTGTTTTCACCTGTTTATAGCATGGAGATAATGTTTACCACATAATTACTCAGAGAGCATTTCATGCTAAATGCTGGGGAACAGGCAGGAGAGTGATTACTTCTCTGGTCTTTGGAACTAGCTCCACAAATCTAAAACAAATACTCTAGATGTGGTCCAACCTAAGTAGATATATGTTACTTTCCTAGTCCTAGCTACTAAGTCTCTTTTACTAAAGCAGATTGCAGTAGCTTTTTTGGCTACCATAGCAAATTGGTATCTAGGTGGTGCAGTGAATGGAGTGCTTGCTGGTCCTAGATTTAAGAAGACCTGAGTTTACATTCAGTCTTAGATGTGTGTGACCTATCTGTCTCAGTTTTCTCATCTGTAAAATAAGGATAATAATAGTACCTATCTCCCAGAGTTATGAAGATAAAATGAGGTAATATTTGTAAAGCACTCTGCAAATCCTAGAGTGATACATCTTCCTCCTCCTCCTCCTATTATTATTTCTGACTCAGAGAGTTTGCAGTATGTTAAAACTTCCAAGCCTTTTTCAGTGAAATGCTGTTTCACCATGCCTCCTGTATCATGTTTTTGTGAAGCAATTTTTCTCTTGTTTCCATCTCTGGGGTAAATTATTGTTCCTAACTCAATGTTTTCAAATCAAAGTTCTCAAGGATTATAACAAAAACGGCAATGTTGATATAACAACATAATTAGAGTGCTTCACAAGTATACATGCTTTCCTCACAACAATCCAATGAGAGTCACTTCAGCTTTTAGGAAAGTCCTTCTCTCCTCCTGAATTGTGCATCAAGTTCAATGGAACCCAAGTATAATTTGGGGTATTCAGCATCTTTACAATGCCTACAAGTATCTCTTTCATTCACTCCTACACTTTGGCTTATAGCAAACTCCCAATGTCATTCATTTTGGGCAGAAAGATAGGTTAACAGTAACTATACAGTATCTTCTCAAGAGCTTATAAGATTAAAATTCAGATTCTGAAGCTCTCTGAGCACCCAGTTACATATGCTTTCCTCTTTTTCCTCACCTTTTCATATTATCTCACACTTGATGAAACAGACAGGGAAACACATTAGACAAAAATAAATTATTCCGTTCCTACTGAGATGTTGGAGAATTCATCCATGGCTTTGTGGAAAGTGTTTCTTCGGTGTCGTTTCATCTTGGTGAGGACCATAGGATCCTAAAAGTTCCTACAAAGGACAACAAATTTGGGATACACTGAGAAGCTATAAAGTATGTACAAAATTTAAACATTGGTCTTGAGAATTGGTTGCCTTATTCTTTCTACCTCCTGCCTTGAGTGTTGTACTTCTTGTCCCACGTATGGAGAATTGGAGCAATCAGCAGCATTTGTGGTAGCTAGATGTGACCAATTGTGGCACCTAACTTTGAATGGTAGGCTTTCAGGTTACAACATAGGGGAATTGTGGTAATCTTTGGCTGGCTTTGAGATTGAAATTGCTTGGCTTTCATGCCGTAGTGACTACAGTGGCAGTTTGCAGTCTCTGTTGTGCAGTCAGAGACTCAGGTGGCCTATGGTCTCTTGAATTTAAACTGCCCACCTTCCATGAGGTAGGTACTATCAGGGAAACAGCTATAGAAATTATTTCTTCTGTGACCCTGAAAACTCAAGCAGGAAGTAACAGAGACCAACCTGTTGAGACAACCCAGATTCTAGAGCAAAAACAGGAGACTGGGGGAGAGAAGGTCTCTTTTGTGCCTGAGAATGTTAGCAATTGATAATCTTGGCAGCAGCATGTGTGTGAATAGAAATCAAGTTTCTCTTACTACATTTCTTCTGATTTCCCCTGTTTATAATTGATGACCTTGAGCTATTGTTCAATGATCATTATGAAATAAAATTAATAATAGCCAGAAAAGAAATTCAGACAGTGAATTTTAGTTGAATTTCATATACATATGTGTGTATAATCATACTGTTAATTTTTAAAATAAAATACCTATTACAAAACAAAAAGGGGGAAATAGTAAATTAATACATTTTAGTTACATTAATTTTTTAAAGGGTGAAAAGCCTCATACCTAAATATTGTACTTTCACAGTATTGACTAATAACATAAGATCAACATAGCTCTAAAAGGTACAATTTAGTCAGCGATCATGTCGTTATTACTGATGTAACATTTTATTTTCTTGATCCATTATTTAGTTTTAAGGAAAACAACAAAAGAATAATAAATTTCCACTTTAAAAAACATTCAAATTCAGGATAATATTTTAAGTCAGAACTAAAAATTGTACTTATTAAATAAAAATAGCACATTTTGCAGTTCATATTGTTTCATTATTTTAATTTTCAAACAGAAAAAAATTCCACATGGTCATATAAAGTAGCTAAATTAAAGTTACTCAAGTTCCATTTCTTTGTCTTTATAATTATTATGCTATCAATGTTTATTTTTAATCTACTATTTAAACATAAGAATATGAAGTACCACAGTGGGTTGGAGACATGTACTATCCCATAAGGGAGCTAAAATGATCCCAAAGTTACAAAATTTCTTTTAAACAAATTAATGTAGCTGAGTTCACATGTGTTGTGCATCAGAGACAACTATATAATAGGGAGTTCCCTGAATTAACTTCCAAGTGGAACACATGTTGATTAAAGGATAAGTAATAAAAATTATCTAACTTGAAGTTTATATGTATATTATTATAAACCTAATAGTGACTACAGCAATTGTCTAGAACTTGGACCAATAAAAGCTTTGGGGGGAAAGAGTATTTTATCACCATTGCTTCTGGATCACTGCCTTGTTCTGGCAGAGGGGTTTGTGTAGCTGAATATCTATTTGAATCCAAGGCAAACCATTCAACATCACTGTAATACAAATATATGCTTCAATCACTGATTCTGAAGAGGCCAGAATTTATCAGTTCTATGAAGACCTATAACATCTACAAATAATGCCCCCATCCAAAAAAAGAGATGTCACATTCATCATAGGGGATTGGAATGCTAAAGTAGGAAATAAAAAGATAGTTGAAATAACAAACAAGTTTGGCCTCAGAGTACAAAATGAAGCAGGGCAGAGACTAATTGAGTTTTGTCAAGATAACTTGTTGGAGGGGCAGCTAGGTGGCGCAGTGAGTAAGAGCACCGGCCCCAGAGTCAGGATGACCTGGGATTGGTTCCAGCCTCAGTTACTTAGCACCCACACATAAATAACTAGCCGTGTAACCTTGAACAAGTTACTTAACCCCAATTGCTTAAGGAAAAAAGAGAGATAATTTGTTGGTTATAGCAAGCACTCTTTCTCAACAACCTGAAAAGTTACTCTACACGTGGACATCACCAATATAAAATATAAATCAATATAATAAGTCAACATAAAAATCTGATGGATTGTATACTTTGCAGCCAAAGGTGAAGAAGAAAAGGAGTTAGGATTATAACAAAGAATCATCTACCCACCAATACTGAGTACAATCCATCAGAGGGGAAAATAGATATTTAATGAATTAGAAGTCTTTCAAGAATTCCTGTTGAAAAGACCAGAGCTGAATAGAAAATTTGATTTTCAAATGCAAGGCTCAAGAGAAACATAAAAAGGTAAATGGGATCATAAGGGATTAAATAAGATTAAACTGTCTATCTTTCTGCATGAGAAGATGATACTTGTAACTATGAAGAGCTTTCTCATTATTATGACAGTTAGAAGAAGTATACATAGATAGTGAGAACAGGTGTGAATTGAGTATGATGAGATGATGCCTAAAAAAATTAAGGGATGAGGAAAAAGAATGAACTGGGAGAAAGGGGAAGGGAGAAGTAGAAATGGGGTGTGACTTAAAAGACATGTGATAGAGCTTTTACAATGGTGGAGAAGATGCAGGGGACAGATATGGTTGAACCTTACTCTAATTTGAATTGACTCAGAGAAGGAATTACACACTCAGTTGGGTGTAGCAATCTATCTTATCCTACAGGGAGGTAGGAGGGGAGGGGGATAAGAGAAGAAGGGGCTGATATAGACAGATTGGGGGAGGGGTGGTTCAGAAGCAAAACACTTTTGAAGATGGATAAGGTGAAAGTAGAGAGAGAGGGAGAGAGAAGGAGAGAGGGAGAGAAGAGTAAAGAGGAGAAAAATAGGATGGAAGAAAATGCAGAATAATCATAACTGTAAATTTTCTCTGATAAAGACTTCATTTCTCAAATACATAGAGAACTGAGTCAAATTTATAAGAATGCAAGTCATTCCCCAATTGATAAATGGTCAAAGTATATGAACAGGTAACTTTCAGATGAAGAAATCAAAGCTATCTACAGTCACATGAAAAAATGCTCTAAATCACTATTGATTAGAGAAATGCAAATTAAAACAATTATGAAGTACCACCTCACATGTATCAGATTGGCTAACATGACAGAAAGAGGAAGAGAGAAATATTCGAGACGATGTGAAAATACTGGGACACTAAACACCTTTGGTGAAACTGCAAACTGAATAAACCACTCTGGAGAGCAATTTAGAACTATGTCCAAAGGTCTATAAAACCTTGCATGCCCTCTGACCCAGTAATAATACCACAACTAGATCTATAACCCAAAGAGATAAAAAAGGAAAATGGAAAGGACCTATATATACAAAAATACTTATAGCAGCTCTTTTTGTGGTGGCAAAGAATTGGAAATTGGGGGGATGCCCATCAATTGGGGAATGGCTAGAAAGTTATGGTATGCAATTGTTATAGAACACTATTGAGCTATGAAAAATGATCAGCAGTATGCTTTCAGAAAAACTTGGAAAGACTTACATGAACTGATGCAGTGACGTGAGAAGAACCAGGAGAACATTGTACACAGTGACAGCAACACTGTGTGATGATCAACTGTAAATGACAGCTATTTTCAGCAATGCAATGATCGAGACAGTTCTGAAGGACTTATGATGAAAAATGCTATCTATCTCCAGAGAAAGAATTGATGGAGTCTGAATGCAGATTGAAACAAGCTTTTAAAAAACTTTGTTGATTTTTTTTGTTTTGTTTTTCCCTTGCTTTTTGGAGGGCAATTGGGGTTAAGTAACTTGCCCAAGGTCACATGGCTAGGTTTTTGTTTGTGTGCGCTTAAGTGTCGGAGGTCGGATCCGAACGCAGGTCCTTCTGACTCCAGGGCCGACACTCTACTCACTGCGCCACCTAGCCGCCCCAAACTTTCTTGATTTTTCTTGTTTATTTGGGAAGGGTGTCTGTGTTTTCTTTTACAACATGACTAACATGAAAATGTTTTCCATGACTCCCAATTATAACCTATATCAAATTGCTTGCTGCCTCAGGGAGGAGAGACAGGAGAGAGGGAGAGAGGGAATTTGGAGCTCAAAAAATTTTTTTAAATGAATGTTAAAAATTGTTTTTACATGCAATTGGGAAAAATAAAATAAAACATAAACCTAATATAGTAGGAAGTATTCATTCTGAAAGGGAAAAAAGAGATGTAAATTTTAGTCATCCTCTAAGTCCATTACCCAGTGTCTCAAATATTATTTTTACATATTTTACATATGACATCTAAGTATCATAATAGGCAATAGCAATTTCTTGTTTTGTTGCTTTTTCCTCTTAAAGTTGGAACTGTGAGAAAATTGCCCTCTTTTTTCCCTTGGAAGAAGTTATATCTGTTCTGACTCCCAATTGAGAGGGTAGAGTGAGTTGGGTACAATGGCACATACCTGTAATCCCATCTACTTCTGAGTCTGGGGCTGGAAGATCTCTTGAGTTTGGGAGTTTTGAGCTGCAGTGACCTATACCAATTGAATGTCTATACTAGTCTGTTATTAATATAGTGAACCCCTGGGAATCAGAATCACCAGGTTACCTAAGGAAGATCAAACAGACAGAAAAGTTTCAGAGTGGAACCATGCCTGAGTATGATGTGTCCAGCCTGGCTAAAATAGAGAAGACTCAGTCTTAACACAAACTAAAACACATAAAAAGCACTTACAAAACAGTTCAACATCTCATATTCCCTTAAAAATAATGGGAACATCAAACAGAAAGGGGGAAAGAGCTTAAAAATGAATTAGAATGAGAAAAAAGAGAGGTATTGAGTAAAGAATACTGAAACAACTGTGGTAGGAATCTGGTTTACATGCAGACCCCATCAGCTTGCTCATTTGGTGTTTCCATGTGAAGGACACAACCCCCCATTCATGTGGAGGTTGATAGGTCAATCATGATGGGGGATTGGTTTGTGGTTGTTGTTCTTTGTTCTTGAAGAGGACCAAAATGACAGCACTATATTGGAGTTAAGGTACAGTGTATCTGACTGTGATTGGTCAGACCAGTGTGAGCTTGGAACAGTTTACCATAGGCCAGGCACAAATACTTCATATGATCGTTTAGAGTAAAAACATCTCTAAATTTGCACAGCTCACATTTCTTTTCAGCTACTACAATTCTATTTCACTCATAGAGCTCCTTATTTGATGCTTTCCAGAATTTCCCATGGTATGCAATTAATTCCAAAGTTCTTCAGAGAGATCTCGAAAGTGTCTCTATATCATTTTTGACCATCATGTGAGCCTTACATGAGTTCTCTTTAAAGTAGTCCTTTAGGTAAACATTTGTTTGGCATTCGAGCATTTGACCAGCCCATTAGAGCTGTGCTTTCTGCAGTAGAGTTTGAATGTCTGACAGTTTAGATCAAGAAAGGACATCAGTGTCGGGTACCTTATCTTGTTGAGTAATCTTCAGAATCTTCCTAAAACAATCCAAATGGAAGCAATTCAGTATCTTGGCATGGCACTGGTGTATTGTCCAGATTTCACAGGACTACAACAAGGAGGTCAGCACAATGGCTATGCAGACCCGAAGCTGCTTCAGCATTCATGCCCTGAGGAGCAAAGAGCAATCTTTGGAAATGTTTCTTGGGAACCTAGCCTTGGTGCCACTTTTGGACATGAACTTGGTGAGTTCCATGTAATCTAAGAACAGAGTTAAGTTCTGGTAGGTAAATTATGACCCTAGGTATGGGGAAATATTGTTCTTATTACATCCATGAAGCAAATATTGCTTTGTAAAAGTTATCCCATATTAAGTAGTTAAATACAACTGGTGTGCTAGTTACTGGCTCCCTAATAAGGAGAGGAGTGCAATTAGTGGAGACTGAAGCTGATGGTAGAAAAAAGAACTATCCCAAACTCCTTGCGTCAAAACCCTGAGGGTGAGATATAGACTGCCTACATGTATACATTTGTAGCTTTAAGAATATAGGGGCAGAGCACATAAGTTATGCAACAAAAAATATATCCAACAGAGGAATGTATCAGAAGCATATAGATTCATTTATTCAATAAACATTTATTTAAAAACCTCCTCTGTGTCAGGCACTATGTTTGGCCCTGGGGATGCAAAAACAAAAACAAATAATCTTTGCTTTCATGAAGCCTACATTCATAAGAGGGAAACTTCATGAAGCCAATATTGCTAGGAGGGTACACGTGCATAGATAAATAAAAACAGGACAACTACATCATTTTTGGAGGATCTGGGAAGTGGTACGGTGGTTTGGGCATATCAAGCGAAGTTAAAAGCTCCCCTTTTGTTGAGGGACCTGAGGTAGAGTACAGGTTACTGGAGGAGATGACCTGAGAAGAGAAAGCAGTTGAATTAGATAGTCTGTAAAATCTCCATTAGTTCTGAAATTTTATTTTATTCTTGGGGAACAGGAAGGTAATCCACTGACATCACTAAAATTTATGTATTCTTAGGCCATACTTAGAATTTTGTCTACTGGCAAATTTCCTCAGAAGAGTGAAGAGGAGAGGGGAATGTGGGATAGAAATACCTTACTATGGGGAAAGTGTCCAAAAGACTTTATGAAATTCTCCAATCAACATTTACTGTGTTTTCATAAATCAAATTTTCAAAGTCTCATAAAAGCAAAAAAGGAACCCAAACTAGTGAAGCAAACATACTATTTGCTGTTTAAAGATCAAAGGTCCAGAGACCATAAATCCATAACATTTGCTTGCAAAAACAGATGATGAAAAAATATGGAATGAGTTTCTGAGATTTAATTCAGACGTTGGCAGAAGTATGCAGAAACAGAATTACATGGCTAAAAGGCCATGGAGGCAGAGGGGGCTTCATATTAAATATTTTTAGGGATTCAGGGAGTTTTCAGAAGGCAAGAAGGGGAAAAGGGAGCAAGCATTTATTAACAGCCTACTATTTGCCAGGCAGGGTAACTAGGGGGTGGAGTGAATAAAACCCTGGGCTCAGGATCAGGAAGACTCATCTTTCTGAGTTCAAATCTGGCCTCAAATACTTACTAGCTGTGTGACCCTGGGCAAGTCACTTAACCCTATTTGCCTCAGTTCCTCATCTGTAAAATGAGCTGAAGAAGGAAATGGCAAACCCCTCTAGTGCCTTTGCCAAGAAAGTTCCAAATGGGGTCACAAAGAGTTGGATATGACTGAAAATGATTGAACAAATTTATCAGGCACTGTGCTAAGCACTTAATAAATATCTCATCCTTAAACAGTTAGAATATTGTAGGTTTTGTTTTCATTCTTTTATTTGTATCAAGTCTCATCATCCAAACTGAAATTTTAAATTGGATATCCAGGGAGCAAATCACACATTCTCAACTTCATGTGAGAACATTAAATGAAGGGGGGAGATAAACATTTAGAGGAACTTTGCCTGTAATCAGTGATAATATGTGGTTTGATCCTTCTACTTGTAAAAGTTGTTATGAAAAGTAAAGGCCGCTTGTCTACAAAAAATGGGGCCATTATGTCTTAAAATATTGAATTATTTGGGCTAAAGGAGCAGCAAAGAATGGGATAAGTTAATAGCATTCTAATAAATAGCAGAATCAGAAGCTGCAAAATCACCATCCCTAAGTATATTTTATCTCTGAGATTAGACATACAGGTTAAAGAGAGGTAAAAAGGTAGATTCTATATTCTGTCAAACAAATATTTATTGAGAAACTTATGTTCTCAACACTCTGCTAGATATTACAAGGAGTACAAAAATAGTCTGAGATGATTCATATCCTTAAGATACCTACAGAACAAGCTTACATGAAACAATGGTGAATTATATAAGAGATTACATAACTAAATGTGAACTTGAGTGATATAGACTACAGATGCCTTAGGGTTTCAGAGGAAATAATGGTTGATGAGTGCCAGAAAAGTTGGGGGAGGCTTTCATGGAAGAAGTACAACTTACGCTGGGCCTTCTAAGATGGAAAGAGTTTGAATGACAGAAGGGAAAGGGAAAAGATATTAAGGAAAGATGATAAAAATGAACCTTTGTTAGTATTAAAATGGCTAGGTAGTGCAGTGGCTAGAGTGCCTGGCCTGGAGTCAGAAAGATTACCTTCCTGAGTCCAAATCTGGCCTCAGACATTTTACCCAGACCCTGGGCAAGACATTTAACCCTGCTTGCCTCAGTTCTCTAATTTGAAAAGTGAGATGGAGAAGGAAATGGCAAACCACTCCAGTTTCTTTGCCAAGAAAACCACAAACGTGATCATGAAGAGTCAGACAGGATTGAAAAAAACTGAACATCAACAATATCAGCATAGCTTGCAGAACTGTGAAGTTGTAGATTACAAAAAGTGATAGATCTAGAATCAAGAGCTCTGCTATGGAGTGTGCCATTTAGCCTTTTTGATGGAGGAGAGGGGGTTCTTGTTTTTGTGTTTTACAAAGTTTGTTGATTATGAAAAGACAATTGATTCAATAAAATAAAATACTGCTTTTACAGAAAGGTTTCCTATACATCAAAGTCATCCATAATTCTTTGGAACATCGGATTTTCCATTCTTTGGGGAAAATCATATTCAATAATTCTCTAATGAGGTAAGAGAGATGTATGCTTATCAAAGGTATTGACCACTGTGATGGAAGAAACCTAGCAAGAAGTGCAGGTCCAGGGGGGGGATTTCTTTTGGACTACTAGGCCCTCCAGATGCTCCTGTTTTGAATGACTTTGTGCTGATTGCATTGAGCCTCAAGACAATGCAGAGCCTTCTGTTGGAGGTCCTTGATTACTTATCCATACAGAGAAGATCAAGTGGATGAAAAATATCTCTTGTCCAGATTTCAACATGCATTTGGACAGAATCCCTCTAGAACTTGTCCAACAGAATGTCTATTTATATAGATAGCATAAATGGACAAGAAGCTGGTTCTGAAATGAACAGGAAGAGAAGAGTGAAATGCTTTCAGGAAATTTTAGCACTGTTTTATCCACTCTGAGTTTCCCATAGAAGCTAAGGCCTATCTTTTCAACTCAAATATTTTTTCTTCATTTAAGTTTTATTGAGGTCTATTATTTTTCTACTTAGACCTGACACCCACCATCAGAAAGACTTCCCTTTTTAAATTATATTTTTATTTCATTAAATGTTTCCCAAATGCTTTTTAAAAAAATAAAAGACTTCCCTTTTTAAATTATATTTTTATTTCATTAAATGTTTCCCAATTGCTTTTTAAAAAAATAAAAGTTCAGGCGAAGCCAAGATGGTGGAGTAGAAACAGCGCATCCAAGCCACTCTTCCCCCAGATCACCTGCAAACTGTGTAAAAGGGGACTCTGAACAACTTCTGGAGCCCCAGAACCCACAGAACGACACAGAGAAGTTAACCTCCCACTGAGGACAGCCCAGCAGCCCTGCAGGAAGAACCAGCACAGCACTCTGGGAGCCAGCAGTGCGCGGGGAGCCAAGCACAGGTCCACCTGAGTTGTGGTTTTAGCTCCAGGGCAGCCAGGCCAGCAGCCGGCTGGAGGGACCCAGAACACCAGCAGCTGTGGCGACTCCAGAATTATCAACACAGACATGCCGAGGACAAAATGAGAGGTTAGTGCCCTATGGACTTTGGGACCAGTATTTGGGGAACACGTCGGCTTCCTCCCCTGGGGGCTAGAAGCCACTGAGGAGACACACCATTTTGTAGTTTTCAGAGGCAGCTCCAGCTCCTGGCCTGCGAACTGTAAGGAGATCCAGCGATCAGTCTTGGGGGGTAATCACTCTTGCTTTAACCTCCCTGGATCTGGATTGTGATCTGGGGTGGAGGTCATGGGTAGGTTTCCAGCTTGCCAGAAACGGAAGTTGGCACCCCCCACATGTTCGGGACAAAAGTTCCCCTGTCTGGCAGCAGAGCCATAGTGTGGCAACAAGCCCCAAAGTCAAGTAATTAAGTGGCAACATGCCAAGGCAAAGGAAACAAATTAAAGAGAAAAATGCAACCTTAGACTCCTACTTTGGGGGCAAAGAGGATCGAAGCATGTAACACTCAGAGGACTGTGAGGTCAGAAATCCTGCACCAAAAGCCCCAAAGGAAAATATGAGCAGGTTACAGGCCATAGCGGACCTTAAGAAGGACTTTAAAAATCAAATAAGAGAAGTGGAGGAAAAATTGGAAAGAGAAATGAGAAGGATGCAGGAAAAGTATGAAATGAGGGTCAACAGCCTGACTGAGGAAAAGAACACCTTAAAAAATAGACTAACTCAGATGGCAAAGGATGCCCAAAAGGGCAATGAGGAGAAGAAGGCCTTAAAAAGCCAAATTTGCCAGATGGAAAAAGAATCTCAAAAGTTCACTGAGGAGATTCATTCCCTCAGAGTTAGACTGGAGCAAATGGAAGCTAATGACTTTATGAGAAATCAAGATGTGGTTAAGCAGATCCAAACAAATGAAAGATTAGAAGGCAATGTGAAATATCTCATGAGAAAAACCACTGACCTGGAAAACAGATCCAGGGGAGACAATTTAAAAATTATTGGACTACCTGAAAGCCATGATCAAAGAAAGAACCTAGAAATCACCCTTCAAGAAATTCTCAAGGAAAATTGCCCTGATGTTTTAGACCCAGAGGGGGAAATAGAGGTTGAAAGAATCCACAGATCACCTCCTGAAAAAGATCCTAAAAAGAAAACTCCCAGGAATATTATAGCCAGGCTCCAGAATCCCTAGCTCAAGGAGAAAATACTACAAGCAGCCAGGAAGAAACAATTTCAATATTGTGGAAACACAATCAGATTAGCCCAGGACCTAGCAGCTTCTACACTGAGGGATCGAAGGGTATGGAATATGATATTCCAGAGGGCAAAAGAGCTGGGACTGAAACCAAGGGTCACCTACCCAGCAAAACTGAGTATTTTGTTTCAGGGGAAAATATAGTCATTCAGTGGAATAGAAGACTTTCAAGCATTCTTGAGGAAAAAACCAGAGTTGAATAGAAAATTTGACATCCAGACACAAGAAGCAAGAGAAGCCTGAGAAGGTAATCAGGGAAAAGAAATTAAAAGGAACTTATCAAAGTTGAACTATTTACATTCCTATTTAGAAAAACAATAACTATGACTGATGAAATCTTTCTCAGTATGAAAATAATGGAAGAAGGGTGTATGGTCATATGAATACATATGTGAAATGTGTATATATATGTTTACAGTTATATATGGATAGAGGGCATAGGTTGAATTTGTTGGGAAGGGAGGATACTGAAGGGGTGAAATTATGAGGTGAGAGACGAAAGTGGCAAGAGGAGATGGGGAGAGACAGGGTAGGGTAAACTATCTCATGTAGAAGAAGCAAGGGGAAGTGGTTGCAGGGGAGGGGAAGAATAGAAAGGCAAAAAGGCAAAACCACATTCTCACTGAATTTGGTTCAGAGAGAGAATGACATACATACTAAATGGGATATCTCAACCTGCAGCATAATAGGGGGAAGGGGGATAAGAGGAGGGATGATGGATGGGAGGGCATCCTTGGGGTGAGGGGAGGTTGGAAGTACCCACTATAGAAGAGGGACAGGATCAAGTAGGGAATGGATCAGGTGGGGGGTGGGATGAGTGGGAGGGAATTATAAGCAGCCTTGTACAATATATCTACTATGGTGATGTTTTGCATAGCTAGACATGTACAACATATACTGAATTACTTATCTTCCCAGAGGGAATGGGTGACAAGGGAGGAAGGGAATGGATCTGAAATTCGAGATCTTAAAATTAAATGTTTCAAATATATATAAATGCTATATAAATATATATATAAATACTCTTTTGCTTGTAATTGGGAGATAAGATGTGCAGGCACTGGAACACAAAGATTCACCTCCCTCTAATGGAAAAGCCAAAGGGGGTATGGGAGAAGATATGGGAGAGAGCAGAGTGGAGGAAGCAATATTTTGTGGGACTGCCATTCTGGGAGAGTGGGTAGGGGAAAAACAGGGGGGAAAATAATTGTAACTCAAAATCTGGCGGAAATGAATGATGTAAAACAGAAGTTAAGAAAGCATTTGTTTAAAAATAAATAAATAATAAAATAAATAAATAAAATAAAAATAAATAAATAAATAAAAAAGAAAATAAGTAAAAATAAATAATAAAATAAAATAAAAAAATTTTGAGTTCCAAATTTTCTTCCTCCCATACCTTCCCTACTCATTTAGAGGATGAGAAATGTGATATTAATTATACATATAAAGTCATACAAAGCATAATTCCATATTAGCCATTCAGCACCAACATTTTACTGGTATTGCTATGTGTCAGCAATGTATGGAATACCATTGCCTCCAAAGAACTAAAAATGGGTATGTGCAGCCTGATACAGATAGATAGATAATAGATAGAGCATTTATTAAGTACTTCCTACGAGCTGGGCACTGTGCAAAGCACTGTGGATATAAACACAAGTAAGCAAAATAGCTCTTGCTTACAGTGGAGAAAGAAAGAAAAACAAAACTTTTATTATAAACCTCTTTAAGTCAACCAAAACAAGTTACCACATTAGCCATATCTAAAAAGAATATCTCTGTACTCTGAGTATATCACCTTTCTATAAGGAGATGGATAGTATGTTTCATCACAAGTCCTTTGGAATTTTGGTTTAACCAATGTCCATCAATCAAAGTTCCTAAATCCTCAAAGCTATTTGCTGCTATTATATAAATTGTTTTCTTGGTTCTGCTCACATTACTTTGTATCAGTTCATACAAGTCTTTCCAGAGTTCTGGAACCTTCACCTTCATCATTTGAGTTTATTTTGTTATTTTTCCAATTTCTTTTTTAAAATCATTATCACATAATTAGATCCCTTCTATGATCCTGATAATTATAGATTTCTGAAGGAACAGGTATTATCTCTCCATATGTAATGCCAAGCAAAGGAAATTTCCAAGGTTCAGAAATACCAGCATTGCAGCCTTCCATTTTATTCAATGACAAATTAAGAACAGAGAAAAATCAAAATACAGCATTCACCAGGTTTAATTCAATAATTTCCAAGTACTACTCCACCCCTGGGCAGTATATTCATTTAGTCAATCACAAAGCCCCTCTTCTCAAATGGAGATTAGTTTCCAGTCATAAATAAAGTACATTCATTTGGTCAGTCACAGAGCACAAAAAAGTCAAAAGTTTCCCACCCCTAGATCACAACTGAATTACAATTATCATCAGTTAACACCAAGCACCTTCTCAAAAGGGGCAGTAGAGAGCACAGAGGCCATCTACCCTGAGCACAGCATTTAATACCCAAATAAAGGTCTTTTCTTCATCTTGACTCGAGGCAGGTTCTCAATGATCTCTGTTCCTGGGGAGATAAAGTTTAATAAGGCCACAAGATACATTGCAAGTGTCCTCATTAATTCATTCTCTGCCTGCAGAACAGTCCTAAGACCCCTGAAAACATCAGCAAGACCCTCTTCCAGGATTTCTGTAAACATACAACAAGAAAATCCTTCTTCAGGGCTCTGAACCAACAGCAAGGTTCCAGGACCTCTGCAGCAACAGCATTGTCCTTAATCAGCAGTCGCAATTCACTCTCTGTCCACAGAACAGTCTCAGGACACCTGAACCAACAGCAAGGTTCCAAGACCTCTGCAACAACAGCACTGCCCTTCATCAGCAGTCACAATTCATTCTCTGTCCACAGAACAGTCTCAGGACACCTGAACCAACAGCAAGGTTCCAGGACCTCCGCAACAACAGCACTGTCCTTCACCAGTGGATGAATCTGGCAAAACAACATCAAAAATGCCATGTCTCCTCAGTCCTTGGCAGCTCTATGTGGCAGCTCTCAAAAGTCCTGGGCAGCTCAAACTTGCCCTCAGCAATCCTCTCTCTGCCTCTACAATGCTACTTCCAAAAGTTCTTCTGCCTCTCTTCCTCCGCTTGTGCCTCTCTAAATCCATGGCACCAGTGCCTCCCAGTTCAGCCCTCTCTTTTCACGTCAACAAGTCCATCCCACAAGTGGGATTCACAAGCTCTGGGTTTTAACACTCAACCTGAAACCCAAGTCAATACAGGGGGATCTTTAAATTCCATTATTATTACAACATATTAAAATGGAAATCATTTATCCTTGCTTAGTTCTTCATGACCATTCATGTTTATGTTTTTATTTCACTTGACTCCCATGTTTGCATTTCAAAGCTTCTATTCTATTTTTTTCTTCAGGAATGTTTGGAAGTCCTCTATTTCATTGAAGATCCACTTTCTCCCCTTCTTCCCTGAAAGATTATACTCAAATTTTCTGGGTTGTTATTCTTGGTTGTAAGCCTATATCCTTTCATTCTGAAATATTATATTCCAAGTTCTCTATTCATATTGGTGATTGCTAAATAGTGCAAGATACTAACTGCAGTTCCTTTGGTTACCTGAATTCTTTCTTTCTAACTCTTTATAGCATTTAAAAAAATGTCCTGAAATCTGTCTAGATTTTATTCCTGGAAGTTTTAATTTTGAGGTTTCTTCTAGGAAGTGAATTCTATTTCCACTTTTCCCTCTGGTTCTAAAATGTACTTTTGGTTTTCTTTTATGATTTCTTAAAATATACCTAAGCTCGGGGCGGAGCCAAGATGGCGGAGTAGAAACAGCTAGTCCAAGCCTCTCTGCCCCCAGATTCTCCACAAACTATGTAAAAAAGGACTCTGAAAAACTTCTGGAGCCCCAGCACCCACAGAACGACACAGAGAAGCTAACCTCCCGCTGAGGACAGCCCAGCACCCTGCAGGAAGGAACAGCGCAGCGGTCTGGGAGCCGGCAGCGCGCAGAGCGCAGGAGCCCAGCCGAGCCCAGGTCCACGTGAGCCGAGGTTTTAGCCCCAGGGCGGCAGGGCCAGCAGCCGGCTGGAGGAACCCCAGAACACCAGGAACTGTGGAGACGCCAGAATTATCAACATAGACTTGCCTAGGACAAAGTAAGAGGTTAGTGTCCTATGGACTTTGGGACCTGTATTTGGGGAATGCGTCAGCTCCCTCCCCTGGGGGCTAGAAGCCACTGAGGAGACACGCCATTGTGTAGTTTTCATAGGCATTTCCGGCTCCCAGCCTACAAATCGTGGGGAGATCCAGCGATCAGTCTTGGGGGGTAATCGCTCTTGCTTTAACCTCCCTGGATCTGGATTGTGATCTAGGGTGGAAGTTGTGGGTGGGTTTACAGCTTGCCAGAAACGGAAGTTGCCCCCCACACGTTCGGGACGAAAATTCCTCTATCTGGCCTTAAAGCCATAGTGTGGCAACAAGCCCAAAAGTCAAGCAATTAAGTGGCAACATGCCAAGGCAAAGGAAACAGAAAAATGCAACCCTAGACTCCTATTTTGGGGGCATAGAGCGGGAAAAGGACTGTGAGGTCAGAAGTCCTGCTCCAAAAGCCCCAGGGGAAAACATGAGCGGGTTGCAGGCCATAGAGGACCTTAAGAAGGACTTTAAAAATCAAATAAGAGAAGTGGAGGAAAAATTGGAAAGAGAAATGAGAAGGATGCAGGAAAAGTATGAAATGAGGGTCAACAGCCTGACTGAGGAAAACAACACCTTAAAAAATAGACTAACTCAAATGGCAAAGGAGGCCCAAAAGGGCAATGAGGAGAAGAATGCCTTAAAAAGTCGAATTTGCCAGATGGAAAAAGAATCTCAAAAGTTCACTGAGGAGATTCATTCCTTCAGAGTTAGACTGGAGCAAATGGAAGCTAGTGACTTTATGAGAAATCAAGATGCTGTTAAGCAGATCCAAACAAATGAAAGATTAGAAGGCAATGTGAAATATCTCATGGGAAAAACCACTGACCTGGAGAATAGATCCAGGAGAGACAATTTAAAAATTATTGGACTACCTGAAAGCCATGATCAAGGAAAGAACCTAGAAATCACCCTTCAAGAAATTCTCAAGGAAAACTGCCCTGATGTTTTAGATCCAGAGGGCAAAATAGAGGTTGAAAGAATCCACCGATCACCTCCTGAAAAAGATCCCAAAAAGAAAACTCCCAGGAATATTATAGCCAGGTTCCAGAATCCCCAGATCAAGGAGAAAATACTACAAGCAGCCAGGAAGAAACAATTTCAATATTGTGGAAACACAATCAGAATAGCCCAGGACCTGGCAGCTTCTACACTGAGGGATTGAAGGGCATGGAATATGATATTCCAGAGGGCAAAAGAACTGGGAATGAACCCAAGGGTCACCTACCCAGCAAAACTGAGTATTTTGTTTCAGGGGAAAATATGGTCATTCAGTGGAATAGAGGACTTTCAAGCATTCTTGAGGAAAAAACCAGAGTTGAATAGAAAATTTGACATCCAGACGCAAGAAGTAAGAGATGCCTGAGAAGGTAATCAGGGAAAAGAAATCAAAAGGAACTTATCAAAGTTGAACTATTTACATTCCTATATGGAAAAGCAATATCTGTGACTGATGATATCTTTCTCACTATGAAAATAATGGAAGAAGGGGTGTGGTCATATGAATACATATGTGAATGTGTGTGTATATGGTTACAGTTATATATGGATAGAGGGCATAGGTTGATTTTGTTGGGAAGGGAGAGTACTCAAGGGATGAAATTATGAGGTGAGAGAGGAAAGTGGCAAGAGGAGATGGGGAGAGACATGGTAGGGTAAACTATCTCATGTAGGGGAAGTGGTTGCAAAGGAGTGGGAGAATAAGGAAGGCTAAAAAGGCAAAACCACATTCACATTGAATTTGGTTCAGGGAGAAAATGACATACATACTAAATGGGATATCTCAACCTGCAGCAGGATAGGGGGAAGGGGGATGAGAGGAGGGATGATGGATGGGAGGGCATCCTTGGGGTGAGGGGAGGTTGGAAGTACCCACTATAGAAGAGGGACAGGATCATGTAGGGAATGGACCAGGTGGGGGGTGGGATGAGTGGGAGGGAATTATAAGCAGCCTTGTACAATATATCTACTATGATAATGTTTTGCATAGCTAGACATGTACAACATATACTGAATTACTTATCTCCCCAGAGGGAATGGGTGACAAGGAGGAAGGAAATGGATCTGAAATTCGAGGTCTTAACATTAAATGTTTCAAATATATATATAAATACTATTATTAATACTCTTTTGCTTGTAATTGGGAGATAAGATGTGCAGGCATTGGGACACAAAGATTCACCTTCCTCTAATGGAAAAGTCGATGGGGGTATGGGAGAAGGTATGGGAGAGAGCAGATTGGAGGAAGCGATATCTTGTGGGACTGCTATTCTGGGAGGTTGGGTAGGGGAATAATGGGGGGAAAATGATTGTAACTCAAAACCTGGCGGAAATGAATGATGTAAAACAGAAGTTAATAAAGTATTTGTTTAAAAAAAAAAAGGTAAAATTAAGAGGCGAGAGAGGAATATAATGAGAGGAGATGGGGACAGATAGAATGGGGTAAATTATCTCTTATAGAAGAGGCTGGGGAAAACTGTTACAATGGAGGGGAAGAACAGGAAGGCAAAAGAGAATGGGTCAACCTTACTCTCATTGAATTTGGCTTAGGGAGGGAATGACATACACACTAAATAGGGTATCTCGGCCTACAGGAGAGTAGGAGAGAAGGGGATGAGAAGGGGGATGATGGAAGGGAGGGCAGGTTTTGGGGAGGGTAGTTAGAAGCACACACTTTTGAAAAGGAACAGGGTCAAAGTAGGGAATAGAACAAGTCAGGGGCAGGATAAGAGGGAGGGAAATATAGTCAGTCTTTC